>OY282559.1:215502003-217902003 GCA_958295665.1 Tipula vernalis | reverse complement strand
GCTTAGTAAAATATACAGTCTATACAGGAGGCTCTTATTTATAATGTAAGCTCTGGTATAATCTAGGTTGTTTTGAATATACTCGCAACGAACATACTAAATACTTACTACATAAAAAATTTTGTTTCGAAAGAACAGCTGCCTAATTTCAAATAAATTTTGTTTTCCCCGAAACGATTCAACATAACTGCATAATTTTCTTTTGTGGTAGAATAAGTACCTACTACTCCATTTGGGGTACTTTACAAATAAAACAATTAGTTTATTTGGGTGCATGACTCAAACATGATAATCCGTGTTTCTTGGTACCTATGATCCGGATAAAATCAAACCTTACATTGAAAGCAACAACAAAAATTTACCAAACTTCGGGAATGACTATGACCAAATGTGGTTTGGTAGTTCTAAACCGTTTCTACCATCCCTCAAATAATAATCATACAAATAAAAGCTCTAGATTTTAAAGAATCTTAAAAAATATTATATTTGCTCACACAAATCGTTTTCAATAAATGGCTCATGTGGCCATTTGGCAGCAGTGGTTTTATTAAAATGGATGAAAAAGAATCAGATGATATTAATGAAACATGTAATTGGGCGAGAATATATATGCTTCTGTTCTATTTTAGGGCCAATATTTTAATCTAATCTTGTGTTTTTTTCTTAAATAGATAATAAAATTAGTGATATTCCGACACCGAATCCTTGGTGTTGTATTTTCTAACTAAATAGACCACTATAGTTAACCTTAAAAATTAGAATTTATGTGTTAATTAGCGGTTGTTCGTCTATATGTCAACATGAGCGAGGCCCCTTATATATTAAAATGATTCATTATTCTATATAACTAAATTATTAATAATATTGTTAGAAGAGTTTAATTACATATTTTCAAAATGACTAAATTAATCCCCATTTTTATAAAAATACTATAAAACTATAAATCCTTCTTTTTTAAAACCATTTTTATCATAAAAGTGTGGAGAACATATGTAGTTGTGGAGTAGATTACTTTTATAATAAAGACATTAAAATAATTATAGGTTCTGGATTACGATCGCATCTATGTATATCAAAATAATAATAATAATAAAACAAAAAAATGGAATAATTTATTTACTAGCAAACCGATACTCCTTCCCAGTGTTAACCCAACTTAATTTGCCAAACCAAACTATTGTTACCCATTTACACGCGTTTTTCATATAAAATATTGGCAATGTAGAGTTCGTCCCTCAAAATACAATAAAAATTTTAATTTTTCTACTTCCTCACATATAAAATCAAAAACCTAATAAAAATTTAAGTCATTTAAAACAAATTAAATATTTATTTAGAAAATTTAGTTTAATATACCAAATATAGAGTAGGTTTGACCACGCGAATGAGTGCAGTTCACGTTGCTTGCGCTTTGTTCCATGTTTGTTGGGTGTGAGCAGCCCAATTTCATTTCGAATTATTTTGAATTATTTTTATGTAAAATTTATAAAAATCTAATTTGGTGTTGGGGGATTTTAATAAAAATTATTTTTTGCGTAGTTAAATACGTGGGTGAGTTTACGAACTATATAGCTAAAATGCTAAAATTTAAGACATAAAGAAGTATAACCACAGCAACAACAAAAAATACATATATATGTATGTATATATGTACATATATTGGACACTTCTAGGCGTATTAAAAATGTACATATTACAAGGTGGATAGTTGCATGTGAATAAATTTAATTTTTATCGCTTTTTTATGTTGTATATTGCTATTTTTTTCTCGTTTGTTGTGTGATGCCTGCCTGGTTAAAATACAAAAACTTAAATACAAAATTGTGTATGTACAGAAGAAAACATGCATGTTCGTATCGTGAAAACGTACTAATTATTTTCGATCGATTAAAATGGTTGTGAAAATTCATAACCATACATGGTTCGGTTAATCATGAATGTACATAGTACATGTACGTAAGGAATATGAAAGTTATAATATAAAAGCTCGTCAAGATTTTACGTATGTGTACGTGAATATGTAAAATTACAAAAATATATAATTTTTCTTTAATTATTTTTTGATTACACAATCTAATTCGAATTAAAACACACCACCAGCGCATACAAAAAATTAGTCTTAATTACAATTTAAATCAAACGTAATAATTATGTATGAAATTATTACCAACAAGTAAAAACATTTCGTTAAGGGGAACAATATGTATGTTCAAGACGAAAGAAAGCAGCACAATTTTTGTTAACAATAAATCAGAATATAATCATTCTTTGCACCTGGTGATCTTACCCATTTTCGTATTACAATTTTCATTTTTTTTTTTGCTCTATTTTGGTGCTTTAAAACAATAAAAAGCGCACCGTGGAGTGGAATTTTTCAGCTTATACACTCATACCAATTGATTGTTTTATAACCCTGTCAGGTTGTTTATATTAGAAAATTTTTATTGGAAGTTCATTTGTAGGGCAGGTGCCGACCAAAACAATGAGCGTTTTCCAGCTCAGGAATGGTTAACCCTCACTTCGTTGATGATACGGTCGATACGGGGAAATATATTTGTGTGCGTGCCCCTTACCAAACAACTATAAGAGCTACAACCTGTTAAATAGCAAATAACATTCCACTTCTCGATTAGTCTTCCAGTAGGGCAAATTTGTCATCAATCAAGGCATTGTAAAACAAAATGAAGAATAATGGTTTTTGCTTTTTTCTACAGATCAACATAATTTTTTCCGTTATTTTCAACCTGACCTGGTCATAATAACACCCTTCGCTACTCAGTATTATTCGAACAAGTTATTACAAGTTTCACTCAAAACAATGATTAAGTTACAAACAAGTTACTAAATTTAGAAATTGGATTGAAAACTTCTAGGTGCCGTCTCATATTAATAAACCACGATTAACCAATGATTCAACATGTACCGTAATATTCAACCAAATAATATCCAGAATAATATTAATGTCTATGTGGACAAAACGTTACTGTCAGTAGTTTTGAAAAGCCCAAGATTTTTACGATAATTAACTTGGGAGTTAAAGTTCTCTCGTCGGGAAATCCAAAAGGTTCTGCAGGGTACGTCTTTTGCTCAGCAAGTTCTTTACCGCATTTTTGATATAGGCACATACATATATACATATCTATGTATGTATTTAATTTTAAACCCAGTTATGCGAAATAAATGAAACAACCTAGAAATACCTCCAAGAACACTTATGCTAAACAGGAAAGTTGCCTTTTAAATTCGTTAATGAAAATATGTACTTGAATGATTAATAATCAAAAATTATGAATTTCTAGGGTAAATCGGGAATGTTATAGATTTTCAAATTTTTCCGATTAAGGAAATAATTAAGTCCGATTTTGTTTATCAAATTTATGTTTCTAAATTTACCGGGAACTAGAAATAATAAATGAAAGAAATATTTTATTTTTTGTTTAATTTAACCTTTAAAGCACCGAGCGGGGTAATTTGGGTGCCGCATAAAAGGTTTTTTCCCTAATTACATCGCTAATATTTTTTTTACTATGTTCTCCTTTCGTGTAGTTCATTCATATAGTAAAGTTCGTGGAGTGTGTTACAAATATTATTTAAGTTTTTTTTTGGGACTACTCCATAATATTATTTAAGGTTTTTTTTTTTGTTTACATTAAAAATGGCATCTCGAAGTGAATATTTAAGTCTAGAATATGCGGTTGAATATTTTCGTTCCTTGTCTGATAGTGAAGGTAAAATTGATAGGCAATGTGGTTTGGAAGCGAATGTAGACAGTGATAATGACCCGGAGTTTGTACCTGATACAGAAGACTCAAAAATAGAAGACGAAATTGAAATAATAGATGAGCAACCTGAGAATTCGGATCAGTATGTGGGAAAGTCTGGTCGGTTATAAAGAAGTATTTTGAAGCTGACGCCAGGTGTGACCAGCAATATGAGTTCAGCAACTGAAATTGTTGATATATTCAATAATCTGATAACACCAGTGATGAAAGAAATAATGGCTAATCATACTAACGAGGAAGCATAACGAGTTTTTGAGAGGTACAATGAAAAGTTTCCTGACAAACAAAGAAATTTGAATGCAGTAACTGTAACTGAGCTTGATACATTTTATGGAGTACTTCTATCAGCTGGAGCTCTACATTGTAGAAGAGAAAATTTAAAGGAAATGTGGACGACTGATGAAACTATTCGTAGAAATATATTTACTACAGCCATATCTCGTAACAGATTTGTTGCACTATCCCGATACCTTCGTTTTGACGACAAAACTACCAGAAGTGCGAGACGACAGGTAGACAAATTTGCTGCCATAAGAGAATCTATGATACGTTTATAGATAATTGTCAAAACTCATTTACACCTTTTGGCGAAGTAACGATCGATGAACAATTGGTAACATTTCGTGGAAAATGCCCATTCTGGCAATACATAAAATCAAAACCTGCCAGCATCTGATGTAAAAATTAGGTGCAAGGGTTGTAGAGGACTTGTCTGAACCACTGTTTGGATCAAGCACATGAATCACCATCAATAATTTTTTCACGAGTTTTGATCTAGCAGAGTTTCTTTTCAGCAAAAATTTAACACTCCTTGGAACAGTAAGAAAAAATAAAACGGATACACCAAATGAATTGAAAGTGTACAAAACTCGACCAGAGAGTTATATGGTAACATATATTTAAAAAAAAAACCAGATAGTACGTACATCTTTGGTTTTCGCAACACGTGAATGCTTCAATCTCAAGTGAGGATCATTCTAAGCCAATCATGATTATGGACTTCAATAGGACTAAAGGAGGGGCTATGGGGGTATTTTATGTTGTTTAGTTTTACTTTAATTTATTATTTTGTTTTAAAATTGAAATATGAAATATGATATGTAATATATGAAATATAATATGTGAAATATGAAATAATTAATGAAAAAACCATAATTACAAATAATAATGAAATAAGCCGAATGTATGGTTTTTTTTTTTAAATAAATCAATAAATGTTGTTGAAAAATATAACATCTCTTGTTTAATAATAAACTACTCAAAAATAAAAATTGGAGACATGTAAATCCACTTTTTAATTGGGGGGAACATAGTGATCCCACTCGGTCTTTTGGGTTCTAAAATTAGCTCGGTGCTTTAAAGGTGTTAAATTGTAATGATTTTCAATTATTTAGTTTTAAGCACTCATTGGGCGCTTTCAGGTCGGCCAACATGTTTTTATTATTAATCAGTATCACATCACCCATCATAAATGTGAGCTGAATGAAACTGATTAGTCAATTGTTATTCATTTTAGCTGTCTCTTGCAATTTTCTCTTCGATGACACAAAATAAATCAATAAATTTAATTTAATATACAGATTAATATTTTGTTATGTTTTAATAGAGATGAATTCAAACAAAAATTTGTTGTTCACATTTTTGCAGTTCAGTAAATGTGAGAGCATTAGTGTGGAGTCTGTTATAGGGCTGATTGACAATGCGTTAAAATAAAGATCTCAGAGGCAATACCCTGATCAGAATCCAAAATTTTTTTTTGTATTAATTATACTACAGTAATGAATGATTTTTATAAACACTTCCGAATGTCGAGAGAAACATTTGAGGTAAAATCTTAAGTTTAATTGTAGAATTTATTTTATCAGGTTGAGTCTCCCTTTAAGTATCGCTCAGCTAACCTTTGTACAGATAATCAAAGAAATCTCTGATTTACGGTATATACGTAAGTATATTCAATTTCCCAATACGGCAAAACAGTTACAAATTTCAAATGTAAGTAAAAATAATCTGTATAGTATGAATATCAAACGATTACTTTCCTATTTTTGGAATTTCAGGTGAAATCTGGCATTCCCGGCGTAATTGGCTGTATTGACGGATCGCAAAGCAAGCAGCCAACTGGAAATGCTGTAGATTTTTATAATCGAAAATCGTTCCACTCCTTAATTCTGCAAGGTTCAATGTTTATTAATTTTTTTGCAATCAATTATGTACCCTTCGCATCGATTATGTAATTTTTATCTAATTTTAGCAATTTGTGATAAAAATAGCCAGTTTGTAGGCAGCACTGGTAGTATGCACGACGCGCGTATTTTAAAAAAGAGTTGCATTTATGCCAAATTAGCAGATTCCGATGAACCTCTACTCCTCGATTCACATCACATAAAAGGTGAAACCGCATACCCGAACACAAATTTTCTAGTCACACCCTTTAAACAGAATGGACACTTGAGGCCATCTATTGAACGAGCTCTCGTACTCCTAAAAGGTAAATTTAGGAAACTAAAGTACATCGACATATCAAGCCTCTAACGCTTAAATGAAACGATTACTGCCGCTTGTGTGTTGCATAATTTCATTTTAATAAATGAAGTAAATCCCGGCGATGAATTTATAGAGTAGACAGATTTGGATCATGATGATGAAGTTGAATTTGGACAAGAAGATTTTGCGACTTCAAAGAGTAAAAGAAATTGTTTATTAAGTTTGATTAATATTTAAATAAATTTTTGTAATAAAACTATGAATAACCTGAAACAAAACTTTGTATAACCAAAAATATATATTTCATTTAACATACAAAGCTTATTTCTTAATAATAATTATTACAAATTTTAAATTAAATAAATCACAATCCAAGATCACATTTTGATATGAATAATTCTTATTCAGCTAATAAAAAAAATGTTTAGTAAAATACATCCTCAGTTGGTGTTGGCGAATTAACGTCTATAATTTGTTTCAACAAATTGTTTCGTTCTTCATGAACCTTGGTGTTTTTGCTATATTATCTTGCAAAGACCTTTTTCGACCTGAAGATCCCGCCGAAGACGTAGACGCTTCAACAATAGTGCATACCCCGTTAAGGTCAGACTCATCATCCCTAGACGCTAGTATATTATTGCTGTTTATGGCTCTATCATCAGCAAAAATGTAATCGAAAGCATCGTAATGCTCCCAATTTATTCGACCATTCCCAGTACCGCTGTGCTTATTCTTTATGTCAGTGTAAGTTTTTTTTAATTTCGAAATTTTCGGTCTAATAATTCGGTCTCTAAATTTCCATTTTCTGATGTTATACTCCTCTATTATGAGACTGGTAATCTCTTGGCACCACTTAAATGAAACTTACAGAAAAAAAATCAAATAAACACAAATTCATTTTAGAGGTTATGTTATCATCTACATATACTAGCTTTCCATTTGCAATAAAATAATATATAGAATTTTTTTAGTTTTTGGAGAAAACAACTTGGAAATATTTGAGTTTAATTAGTTATTTTCAATTATGAACATATATGTGTATATACGTCTTTTAATTTATTTATGCCTAATTTTCTTTTATTATTTTTCAACTTTTAAATATGATGGCTAAAGTATCAAGGTGAATATGCCGATGGACAAAATGACATTTAGCCCATCAGTGTTGCTATATTATTTTTGATGTATTGGTTGCACTCAGTGACCAACATATTGATTTTACTCAACAGTTGGTGGAAATGAAAGCACCCATTGATTCAAATTCAATTGTTATATATTGTAATTATTTGATAGTCCCTCTAACATTAGCTGCATTTCTTGGCGCAAAGTGATCTAAATGTTATTCGAATTGTTTGTAATATATAATACCTGGCAGTAGATGTTTTTCATATAAAATTTATTTCGAATGGTTGGCTATTTCTTGAGTCTAATTAGATCTAAGTTGGCTATTTCATTGGAAAACAATAAAATCCAAAATAATTCAAATTCAATTTTTCTCAAGAATCATGATCAAACGTCAGGAAATGCGGGAATTGACTCATTATCTAAAAATTACAAAAGAGGACTGACGTACAATACACGGATAATAATACATAGTGGCATAAGTCGAGTTATGTCTTTTCACGTATTATCTCAAACTCGAAATCTCCGTAGTTGATTTCCTACCATACCATTTTTTTGTAATATTCCTGCCACTGCAAACAACCGTAACAAGCGTCTACAAAAACCAGAATTCTAAAAACTCATACGATTTGGAGAAATCCTTAATTTTAAAAACGTTTTCCTGAAGAAAGCGAATATCAGACTTATGCCTGCCTGCTTACGTCACAATTTGTAGAACTGGGATCACTCCGGAACAGGAACAACGGAATATACATATAGCGACGTTGCAAATTCTACCAAAACCATTAAAGATGTTTGATTGCAATTTCCTAAAGAAATGATAAAGACAATGGAAATCAATCGATTGAACCAAATCAAAATCAAATGTTTTGAAGTCTTTTTGATTAACTTTAACCTAACAGAATTTCCAGCAGAAAACATTTTAGTCCTTGGCACAATTCCATCATATATCTTGTTCTAGATTTTACTTTTTTTTTAATCTACAATTAAAAAATGTCATTTTTTAACCTAATATTAATTTATCCGCAATATCAAAATCCCAAAAATTATTTTTTACTGTACTTTTGAAAAAATATCGAATTTGCCGTTTTTCCACAGGTAAAAGTCGAAGCGTAATAATAAGAAAACTGGTAGACTTTCTTATTTTATCACATTTATCAAAGGATATCAAACCTGCAGCACTAAGCAAGCGACATTTTACTTATTTTTTCTTTGTTTTCGACGATTCGCTGACAATGACCGTCGAACGACACTTTGCAGGGCCTCGGTCGTCTGGTGTTTCTTATTCTTGGCAAACGTTGTTAGATTTGCCTTCGGGTGGATATATGAACCAAAGATAAAGATGTTAAATTGTTTAATCAGTAATTTACAATGATTGGCGGTGGCGTCTTCATCCCACACTGTGCCTAAAAAGTGGTACCAGACAAATTTTCGCATCATGTCTCGGTTTTAGAACGAGGAACATATTTTAGTTTAAGAAATGTTGTCTTTAGCCTAGTGTGAGTGCTAAAGAATCAGATTAACCAAGAACTAGGTTCAAACCAATTTATCGCACAGTGTTTTGTTCACACACTTAACGATCTTTAAACCAATTAGAAGTATTATTGCTCCTCTTGTCTTGTTTAAGAATGTTATTGAATGTGCTATTAATTAATATTTTATTAAATAAATTAGTGAAGTTAAATGGCGTGAAGTGAGAAATAAAATTCCCATGAAACATACTGCTATGATGAACGCAATAATTTTGTCCTATGTAGGATATGGAAAACCACCGAAATTAACCTTGTGTTTTTATTGGAGACGAGGATTTTCCAGTTTTCCTGTAAAGGAAAATTTACTGAAACCTTATTCATAAAGACAAAACAATTCGGTATCCTAGCATTGTATACCGGAAGCGGAAATACCGATTGCTGTCATTATTGATAGAATTTAAAATGTAGTACATTACATGTTGTGCCCTACAAAATGTTTTACGCACTTAGTTATTACCGAAAATTAATACTCTTGGCCAAGTACCTTTCCAAGATTTGAACATTTTAAATAAGCTTTCTTAGCTCTTTCCTGAACATTGTTCTCATATTTTAAGTTTAAATCCTTCCATTAATTTATTTTTCAACGCGTCGTCACTTGTATCTCGTTTGTTCTTCTTAGAGTAGTTTTCACAAGTCACGACCTGAAGTTATGAATTTTTTCGATCTATCTCGGAAAATTCGTCCTAAAATGATTTGTCGCAATTTTTACTATCCATTCTTCTCTAAAGTTAAGCCAAAGTGAGCGGTTGTGGTAAAATCATTATAGTTTGAATACGAAATATGAAAATCCGTAAACAATTCTAACAAACAGTCAACACTGCAATCAGATTGAATTGAATCGTTCATATTTTCGATCCAATAATCGTTCAAGCCAAATCTTAAAATTTATCATACACTACATCCTTTGGTTGAGGGCCGTTTACATAACATTCGAAATTGTACTCCTTTGATTTTCTAATATCTCTTTGAAAATGGTTTCGTTGTGCACCGGGACTTCGATTGATATAACTTTTAGTCTTTGGTCATTACTGTTCCTAATGCCACTATCTGTACAATGCAAAAATACTTAATTTGCTTGAGAGTGATTCAGAAATTTTACCTATTTAAGATTTTCTAAGCACTGGTGGTTTGACTCCAGCTAATTCCGGGTAACACTTTTGGATATTTAGCAACCTAATAAATGCAACATGTAAGGTTTTGGATATTTAATTAATTTGTTTATTAGAATATTCTTTGTAATTTCAAAAAATATACATTTGGATAGTTGTTTGTAATATCCCTAAAACCGTATCAACGTCGATCCTGCTATTCGTTTGACAACTTAATCAAGGTACCCGTACACTGCACAAACATACGACAAAATATAAAAATCATATCGTGATCAAAATAATCAGCCAAAACATATATTTGTATACATAAATAAATAATACCCTCGAAAAGGGTTAAAAAAATACATAAAATTATTTTTATTAATTAATTCCTGCTTGTTATAAGTTCACGAAAAAAAACAAAGCTCGCAACGAAAACAAAAAAAAAAATAATTCAAGTTTTAGGAAAGGAATTTGTAATATTTAATTTTTATTTTATTTTTTTTTTTGTACAATAAAAATAAATTATTATAGGTGAATAATACAAATGAAATAAAATTATTTAATAAGAACAAAATAAGTATATAAAGCTAAATAGAGAAATAAGAATTTTAATTCATGTTTTTATTTTATACTGTAATTTTTCGTCTTATGCGAACGAACGACAGAACGAGGGTTAAAATAGTAGAAAGGGTTGAAAATGGGTAAAAAATAAAATTTATTTGAATTTGTTGGAGTTTGAGTGTAAATAATGGAAATAATAAAACCGAAAGTATTTTTGTTACGTTCGTTTGTTTGTAAGGGAGTATATAGTAGTGTAGCCATCATCAGTAACACCAGCGAAAATTTATTGTTATTTAGTGACATCTGAAGAATTAAATTTTAATTACTAATTTTTTATAAAATACTTATGTGGCTTAGCGTTGATTCAACAGGGTAATTAATAAATAGTTTAACTTTATTTTAATGTTTTATATGACCGGACGTCTTGTAGAATTTATTCCGATATAATTAGACAATATAACTAATCTAAAAGTTTCCATCATTAATTTTTTTCAGCGGTTAACTGATTCAGGACGTGAATCTAAGAACGCTTAGATTATTAACTGTGTTGTTCTTGAACTAAAGTATTTTATCTTTGGTCAATAATTGTGAAAGTCGAGTTAAGCCCTATTTTACTAGCTTTTAAAATGCATATTTCAAAGCAACAGAAATATATTCTTCTCACCAATAACTTTCAAATAAATGTCATAATTAAAAGAGTTTAACTTATTTTAAGCTAGTTTAATAGTTTATTAAATTTTGTTTTGTTTCATAATACAAATTCAAAGCAAGGTGATTATAGCTAAACGAAATTGTACAATGAAATATTTTGCTCTCCAGTTAAATTATCCGTATAAAAACGCAATTTGGAAACAAACTAAATTTCATAAAAAAGAAAGAGAAAATATTAATTAACTGGAGATTGGCTCCTTTTTTGTGAAACCAGGGGTGAGATTTCACCTATCACTTATTTAAAAAAAGACATCCATGATAGTGATCAGAACCATAATTATTATCTTTTAGTGATTAATTTTTCGGTTTTATTTAGACCACACAAGAAAAGACCGAATTTGGAAAGATATTTCTGACAAATTTGGTATTGATGTTAATAAAATAAATAGTTTATTTAGCAAAATCGAAATGGACATATCTCAAATACAATAAAGAAAAAAAAATTTGATCGGGCGTCCGGCTCACCTGCGGTGAATAAAACCGTGGGCACTTTAGCCATTTTTGAGTGACTGTGAAGCCCCGTAGGTACGTATTAAAGCGAGCAATATTTATTTATTAACTACCTATCGATGACTGTGAATTAATTTTAGATTACTGAAAAATAGCTCGGCCAGAGAATTGGAGGAATTCTTAATTGAAGACGAATGGTCAACATCCTCTCATTTTGATTCGGATAGTACATCAGCCCCGTTAAATGCACGACCGCCACCACCTAAAACAAAACGGCGAAATCCCCAAAACGACGAGATGTTCATGGACACTTTGTCAAAAATTGGTAAAAAATATGAATCTCCAGGAGAAGACCCAGCGGATCAACATTTTTAAAAGTCAATAAAATTCGAAATGAGAAAAATGTCATTGACGGCAAAGTTGAAATTTAAAATTACGATGCTGGAATAAGTGAACAAAGCTTTAGAGGATGATCAATAAAACTACAAATAATTAAAAAAAATTATTTTTATTTCAAATTGTAAAATTGCAAGCCAAACGTGGTTGGTAAATTATCGTACCGAAAGAAATCCCAAAGGGAACGGCAAATAAAACTCCAAAATTTGTCTCGCAATTTTCCTATTTTATTTCGTAAAGCCAAAAACGAAATGTTGTTGATGATTCTCAATTTTGAGTGAAAAGAATTTCTTGAATTTTTAACAATTTAATTTTTATTTATTTATTAATAATTGTTGTCGCTTCGACGGTCCAAGAAAAAAGAGAATGAAATTTATTTATTTTAGCTTTAAGAAATAGTTTACAATAATTTTTAGTTAATATAATTCCCGGTAGATGTTTAAATCTCTTTAATCAATAAATTTAAAACGTACTCATTATTTTAATGGAGCTACCAAAGCGAATACGATCACCTTTACAAATTTCAATTTAATTGATTGTCAAAAAATGTCATTTGTTTACAATTACGTGATACAATTCAAAATGGTAAGAAATTTTTTAAATTAACTTTTAACTTTATATGAATTAATGAATTAATTATTTCAGGTTGGATTTATTTAATGGAATGTACAATTATAAACTAACAAATTAATAAGATAAGTATTTAATAAATATAAGAAGTAAGAGCTTAAAAGATTAAATTTTACTATTTGATTTCAGGTAAACATCACAGCCAAATTATGGATATAATTCAAGTTCAAGTTCAAGGTTGAAGTATCAAAATTGTATTTGTTGTGATTGATGTTTTAGTTAATGTTTTGTTTTGTTTTACAGATTCACAATTACAGCATAGATGACAACCAGCTCCAGAATATATTGCTGTGAATTGTTGCGTTTGCAACACAAATAATTTTATCAACATCGCTCATATTGAAAGCTTACGGCACCTTCATTTATAAAATATTCTTTGAAAACATCTCTCAATTCAAATGCCGTTCTGGATGCGTTATTTGATCCGGACAGATTTTAATGGCTGACTTACGTGATTTCTCCACGTACCAGAGTGTATGTTATGGTCCGAGTCCGCCCAATCAGTAAATGTTGTGGATGTATAATTTTTTGCCTCGTCGTTTAATTTAATAAAATTGTGTAAAGCTATTGTAGCTAACAAAATTTTCTGGTTCTGATTTTGGTATTTAATACTCCCCATCATGCGACTTATATTCCAAATGCATTCTCAATAACTACGTATAAGTAGAATGGAAACACTCTACCGCTATTTGAAATTGCCTTAGCTACAGGGATTGGCACCTCCTCGTTTAAAATTTGTTTACCGAAGTTTGATCGTTGTGGTACACCTATAGATTGAAAATAGTTATGTACTTGATTCAAATATGTATAATAAATACATAATGTTCAAATTCATAGCGCCGTCACCTTGAGTTCCGTAAGCTTCAACACATCCATCCGTAAATATATAATTATTAATTAGCATCGCACGTAGCTAAAAACACAACGCTAAAACTTTTCTTATAATTAATGAAACTTGACCCGGATTTTGCTGGGCAATGAATATCTTTATGTTTGCCACTATGGCGCCAACACAGTGAGCCATGTTCCATTTTTTTTCGAATTCCTCTGCTATTTGTTGATAATCTTGAGCATTTGGTTTATTCACATATAAACGGGATAGAATGGTCCACAAAACATCGCAAGATTCTAAAATAACTTTTCGAACTGTCGTTCTACCCATTTTGTAGCTCCAAGACAAATATTTTATAGAAACTATTTGCGAAAATACCTAAAAGAGAAATACATATATATAAGAGAAATATATATATATATATATATATATATATATATATATATATATATATATATATATATATATATATATATATATATATATATATATATATATATATATATATATATATATATATATATATATATTAGGGTGGTCCACATTCCTATGTGATTATTTTTCCATATTTTTTGTTGCTCTCCACAAGCATTATTTTGTTCTATAGACCAAACGGAGTGAATATATCAAAAATTGGCCCATTTGAACTATATATAGAGGTCGCTATGATATGATATGATTTGTTTTTGTAGAATTTTTCCATATGTATTTCTGGCAAGCAAAAAATGCTGTATAACGCTGAATAAAAAACTAATAAAAAGGGAATTCCCCTTAATTTCTTATAGGATATATATTTCAACGAGAAATTTATCATTTGTGTCTTTTGTTTCAATGAGTAAAGTTCTTTGCAGAACAAGTAAAATATACTTTTTTATATATATATTTTTTTTAATTTGAGTGTGCAGTGTAATTTGTAATTAAAATAATCATTTACTGTGAATAGTTAAATTATAATTGAAGTTTAAAGGATTGAAAATGGCGTCCACTAACACGTCGAAATCTACAAGAACCTCAGCTGGAGTTTGGCTAATTGGGAAGTCAACAGAAAGTCTATCCCATGCAAGGCTTCCATCAAAGGGGGATGTTCTTAAAAGATTCCCCTATCATCATTTACAACAAAAAATGATTGTTAAGCAAAGTATTCGGAACGCGGTAGTTGGAGTGATGGAAATTTGGGAAAATCCAGAATTCCTTCCCAAAGGATTGACTCAGTCGAAAGGAAATTAAACAAACTTGTTGGTGAATATTTGCTTCTAAAAAAGAATCGGAAAACCAATCTCGAAAATTGTCGAATGTAAGAAAACATATTCAAAGCAGATTTGGTTGAAATATTTGACATAGCAATTAAGGACGCATTAACTATAATGAAAAATAAAGAGGATAAAACATTTCTTATCATGTAAAGAGAAGACAACATGAGCTGCAGCATGGCAGGAGTAGACAATTATTTAAAAAATAAAGAAAACCGAAAACGAAAGAGAGACGCGGAAGCTGAAACCAGGCGACTACTAAATATCCAAAAACAAAAAGCAAACCAAGAAGTTGTTGATACTCTTTCTGAGATTATGGATTCTGACGATTTCGGTGAAAATAGCTCCATCACATCATCATGTGATGAGTATCAGGCTCCTTCGACCTCGACCTGCAAGGCAAAGGCGAAACCTTCCTTGCAAAAATCTATTTTTACCAAGGATGTTATTGCATCTATTGACCGAGTGAACCTTACTGATCCAAATGCAGTGTTTGTTTTTGGATCTGTAGCTCAGGCATTGGGTATACCAATAGCAGATATCTCATTATCACGAAGCACAATACGTCGAACAAGAAACCAAATTCGTAAAAATTTAGTAGAATCGGATCAAGCTTCATTTATTTCACAACGTCCATGTCCACTTATCTTACACTGGGATGGCAAATTATTAAGCGATATTATTGGTGGAGTATAAAAGGTGGATAGAGTTGCGATTATCGTCAGTGGAGGTGGATTAGAAAAACTAATAGGAGTTCCGGAGATCAAAAGAGGTACGGGTGAACAACAAGCCAACGCATGCTTGCAACTTCTTGACGATTGGTGTCTCAAGGGTCACATTCGCGCACTATGCTTCGATACCACAGCGTCTAACACAGGGTTAAACTTAGGTGCATGCACTTTAATTGAAAAAGCCCTTGATAAGGAGCTCATATGGATTGCTTGCCGTCATCACATTTTTGAAGTAATGCTTTCTAATGTTTTTAAAGAAGTTTTTGGATCATGCGGAGGGCCAGATGTACAATTATTTAAATGCTTTCAGAAACAGTGGTCGAAAATAGATAAAAAAAATTTATAGTGGGAGATGGATCGTTATTTTGTACCAATAATTTGATAGAACTTCTTCAAGAAATGCAAAATTAGTATGCCCAAGCTATAAAAAGTCAACAGCCTAGTGACGATTACCTCGAACTATTGACCCTGTGCCAAACTTTTCTAGGATGTTCAGAAAAAACTGAGGTTAAGTTCCGTGCACCCAGCGCCTTACATCAAGCTCGTTGGATGGCAAAAGCAATTTATTGTCTAAAAATATACTTGTTTCAAAACCAGTTCGTCCTTACTGCAGCAGAGAAAAAAGGAGTCACTGATATAAGTGTATTTGTTAGTCTAATATATGGCCGTTATTGGAATGAAGCCCCATAGCCGAGAAAGCCCCTTTAAATGACGCCAATCTACTTCAACTTATTGACAGCTATCCTAATAAAAATATTCGTACAGCGGCATCGGAAGCATTTCGTCGTCATCTCTGGTATTTTTCGGAATATCTCATTGGGCTAGCTTTTTTCGATTCTCGAGTAACAGTTGAGTCTAAAAGAGAAATAGTTAAAAATCTCATGTTACCACCAAAAGCTAAAGCGTTAAAAAGACTCGACGGTAAAACTTTCAATCATCAGAGCCCAATTGAGTCCTTTGTTACCCAACGCACAACCATTTTCTTTGACTTGTTAGTCAATGAAGGACGATAAAAGGCTGCGTCATTTCTTACAAAGGACCCCACGGAATGGAAGGACGATGCAATTTTTATTGAAATGGGGGGAAAAAGTACGCCAGTTAAAAGTGGTAAACGACTGTGCAGAGCGAGGTATTGCATTAATTCAACAATTTAAAAATAGCATTACCAAAAATGAACAGCAAAAACAATATTTGCTTCGGTTAGTCGATCTACATTGAAAGAAATTTCCCACCGCTTCAAAGGCCAACGTCATGAAAATGAATCTGAGCGAGTAACACTTTGAATTTATGAGTCTTTTAATTTAATTCAATAATTTTGAATTTTTTTGTATTTTGTTAATAAATAACTTTTGTAAAAACTTGAATTGTGTATCATTTAAACATTTACCCTAAAAATGATCAATTATAGCGACCTCTAAATATTGTCCTAGTTAGCTGAAATTTTGCAAAGTCGTTAGTTAGCATGTTTGGAATAAAAGCAACCTTGTGGAAAACCTAATTTTAATATTTCAGATAAATGGACCACCCTAGATTATATATTTACTTACGATAATGTTAATGCCAATCTACATTCAAAGTGAATTGATGGACGAATCGAAAGCTTTGTAAGATGTGGTTCTACAACCGTAAGCAATAAATCGTACTGTGAACTCAACATCCGTGTATGTACAAAAAAAATTTCCGGATCCCCAATTTTCATCGTCTCCCTTGAAAAATAGCCAAAACTGTTTCGGTCGGTATTTATTGGTCTTACCCACCACCTCCTCCTATTCCTTTGATTATATGTAGTGCAATTTTGCTACCACCGAGTAAACATTTAAATAATTTACTTATTACTTGTGTGAAAAGTTGAATCAGCAGTATAAATATTTTTTTTTTATTTTTTTTTTTTTAAATATTGTGATGTGAAAAATAAGTGAAATCGTGATGTCCTCACCTCCGCCTCAAGTAAAAAAGGCTGGGCCAAATCTGCAGAAAGTAATGTCCACAAGCGATTTGCCACCGAATGTCACGATCTCAGATATTTTTAATAAAAATACAAAAGTGCAGCATAGTCCAAAGCGACAACAAATTTTAAACGTTCAAAAAATTACCTTACCAGGCAATTTAAATCAAAGTGAAATTATTAATTTAAATAACATTGGTGTGTTGAACCATAATGAAACTAAAAGTGCATCGTCGCCAAATATTGACGATAAAACAAACAATTACAGTGCATCGACATCAGATGACATTAAAATAAACAGTGATGTAGGTCAGTGTTTACTGCAAACGGGAATAGACCGGTATGTTACTGTCCGATCAAAACGAAGAAGAAGCCCTAGATCAGCGGCAAGTGCAAGCGCGAATAAATTCACTAAGCTAGCTAGCGTTGAATTAACGCATGGTAATAGGTATTCTTGCTTGGTTGTTGACGAGCCGACGCCCGAAAAAATTTCAAAAGCTGAGAAGCCGCGTTTGCTAAAACGATCGAATTTATTACTGAAGGTGCATTTTATATTTCCGGGATCAAAAGAGGAGATATAAAAGAAACAAAAATTCAACCGCTCAATATTGATGCTTACAGAGCGTTAATTAAACATTTTGACCAAGTTGGTAAACATTACTACACGTATCAACTAAAGAGCCAAAAAGGATTGGTTGTTGCGTTAAAAGAAATAGAGAGTTACGTGGATGCAAACGAAATTCAAGCTGCTCTCGCTGAAAAAGGTTTCCAGTGCAAAACTATTACAAATATTTTTAATCGGGAGAAGGTTCCTCAGCCATTGTTTCGTCTGGAATTAGAACCAGACAGTAAAAAGGTTAAAGGCAACCATGCAATATTTGACCTAAAATATCTACTGCACAGAAGGGTTACCATCGAGGAACCCAGGAAAAGAAATGGGCCGGTACAGTGCGTTAAGTGCCAAGAATATGGGCACACTAGGGCATATTCCACTTTGAACGATGTGTGTGTTATATGTGGTGAACTCCATAATTCAAAGGTTTGCAATAAAGCAAAAAAGGAAGCATCAGTGAGAAAATGCAACAACTGCGATGGAAATCACACAGCTAATTATAGAGGGTGCCCAATTTATCTAGAATTGAAAAGGAGAATCAATGCAAAGCAGCGAGCAGAACAACGAATCCTTAATCTTCATTCTTCAGCTAGAAAAGAAGCACCACCAGAAATTCTAAACACAAACGCCCAAAATGGAAAACAGTACGCAAATGAAAACGGCAGCGTGCACCAAGGGGTTTCATACGCAAGTGTTCTTAAAGGTACCGCTCCTAAAGTTCAAGAAAGTGAAGAGGGAAATATCTCAACAGCTTTAAATAAATTGACTAATATGATGCAAAGCTTCATGGCGATGATGGAGAGAACCATGGATCTAATGATGCAGAATATGAGCACGCTGATGCAGAATAGTCGTAAAAAGTCAGAAATGACCATCACCAAAATATCCATATGGAATGCAAACGGCCTAACGCATCATAAAGCGGAGGTACATGCATTCCTCACTGAACACAATATTGACATAATGTTAATATCAGAAACACGCTTCACCAAAAATAGCTATTTCAAAATTAATGGGTACTCTATTTATGACACCAAGCACCCAGATGGTAAAGCACATGGAGGCACTGCTGTATTGATTAAGCGAAGATTAAAACACTACGAGCTTACGAAATATGAGAAAGAACATATACAATCAACGAGCATTTGTCTGCAGGAGTGGTCTGGAAACTGCGTCATATCGGCAGTGTACTGCCCTCCAAAACATGCTATAAAAAACTCCAGTTCTTGGATTATTTCAGCCAGCTGGGTAATAAATTTCTTGCGGGCGGTGATTACAACGCCAAACATACTCATTGGGGTTCCAGATTAACATCGCCGAAAGGCAAACAACTTTATGATTCTGTAGAGGAACAGTCCCTGAATTATTTAACTGCCGGTAACCCAACTTACTGGCCCACAGATAAAAAGAAAATTCCTGTTCTAATTGACTTTTGTGTAACTAAGGGCATTCCACGTACATACGCTAAGGCCACCGATAGCAATGATCACTCACCGGTAATAGTAACATTGAGTACTGATGTCCTAAGGAACGAAATACCGAACCGTCTTACAAACAAGAAAACTAATTGGGATCAATATAGGAGGCTAGTCGAACAAACGTGTCTACTTAATATTCATCTGATCACACCAGCTGATATTGATGCGGCGGCAGAAAATCTAAAAGATGTCATGACATTATCTGCTAAAAGGGCTACACCCGAAATAAGTAGTTCGGAAAAAGTTAATAAACTGTTACATAATATACAGGAACTAATCCAGGAAAAGCGAAAAATTCGCCGACAATGGCAGCAAACAAAATCACCGTTATTGAAATGGAAATTAAATCGAGCTATTAAGGCCCTAAGATTTGCTTTAAGCGAAGAAGAAAACCAGCGCATAAAGAACTACTTAATTGATCTCTCGGCAACCGAGAGGACAGATTATTTTTTGTGGAAGGCAACAAAAAATTTAAAAAGGCCAACAAATTCGAACCCACCGATTAGACTACCAACTGGAAATTGGGCGAGAAGTGATGAAGAAAAAGCCAATGCTTTTGCTGCTAATCTAGCAACAGTATTCGTCCCACACGAAGAAAATAATTATTTCGGGCTACCCCAGCCAACGGATTATGGTTTATTCTACAAACCTATAAAGTATAACTGGAAGAAAGTTAAGAATACAATTAAAATTTGCATAAGCCCGAAAAAGGCACCAGGTTATGATCTCATTACTGGAAAAATGATAAGGGAATTGCCAGATAAATGCATAAAACTAATAACATTTGTAATCAACGCTATCATACGAACCAGTTATATTCCTCAGAAATGGAAAATATATTTGATCACAATGATTCATAAGCCAGGGAAAAATGAAACGCAAATCTCATCATATCGTCCAATTAGTATGCTGCTCACAATCTCAAAGCTATTTGAAAAAATGTTACTAACAAAATTGAAACCAATATTAGAAGAACGGCGCGTTACTCCAGACCATCAATTTGGATTCCGAAACCAACATGGTACTGTAGAGCAAGTACACAGAATTGTAAATGCAATCAAAATCACCTTCGAGGAAAAGAAATATTGTGCTGCTGCCTTTTTGGATATCGCTCAAGCTTTTGATAATGTTTGGCACGATGGACTGATTTACAAAATTAAAGAGCTTCTACCGTAGAAATTTCACTTAGTTTTGGGAAACTATCTTCTTCAAACGCAATACATGGTCAAACAAAACAGCGCAACTACTTGCTTAAATGATATTAATTCAGGTGTCCCGCAAGGCAGCGTTCTAGGACTAATATTATTCTTGTTGTACAGAGCTGATATACCTGTAACCAACAAAGTATTAATATCAACATTTGTCGATGACACGGCCATCCTGGTGTCTCACACTAATCCTGAAATTGCCTCAAATGAATTACAGAATCATTTAAACAAGGTCGCGGACTGGCTGAAGGCATGGCGAATAAAAGTGAACGAAAACAAATCAACTCATGTCACATTCACGCTAAACAAACGCACCTGCCCACCAGTGAAATTAAACGATAAAAATATTCGTCAACAAACGAAGGTAAAATACTTAGGTTTACATCTGGATAGAAGGTTAACGTGGAAAAATCATATTGAAACAAAGCGCAACCAAATAAAAATTACATTTTCCAAAATGTATTGGCTGATGGGAAGAAAATCTCAGTTGTCATTAGCCAATAAAGTTTTACTGTACAAAGCGATAATCAAACCCATATGGACATATGGTATTCAGTTATGGGGATCCACCAGCGCTTCAAACAGAGAACTCCTGCAACGAACCCGAGCGAAAATACTTCGCAGTATTACCAATGCTCCTTGGTACATTCGAAATAGTAATATACATGACGATCTTGGGATTAAAACCGTTAAAGAAACTATTAAAGAATTCAATTCGAAATATTACTCAAAACCAGAAGCACATTGTGAACCTGTAAATTTAATTCGATATTTACATATAAGTGTAGTCTAAATTAATTAAAATGTGAGCACTATCAATAAGTATTAACATTGGTTAAGACTTAAAATATGTAATAATTTTTAGCTTAAGATTTGATTACTTCTTGTGAGTTTCTTATGTAGAAAGATTCAAGAATAAAGCCATTGGCTACATTTAAAAAAATAATAATAATAATAAAGATCTTTCAGGTTCTCTAAATCTTAATTCATTGTCACAATTTTTTTTTAGTTTATAATTTTATTTTATTAAAAATTTTCCTTCGCTTTATTTAAACACTTCAAAACACAAAATAACTACTCGATCTGTCAAATAATAGAAAAAAAAACGAAACGAAATTTATGTGCCAGCATGCCGGATGGAAAACGAAACGAAATGAAACGAAACCTACGTGCCTCAAGCTTAAATTCCTCATGTTTGACGAAAGGAAAAAACAACCCATTGCGAGCGTTAGCACCAAAAATTTGAACCGATTTCACCCGCTTCGCTTATTTTTGTCAATTACCATCATGAGAAAACACACAAATACAAGAAAAATATTTGACGGCACACAATAGCAAAACGTACATTATAAGCCGTGTAGATATACAAAATTCTCAATCCTCAATCCTCATTTTGCGACCAAAATCGCTGTCCTAATGGTCATATCTTCTAACATTTTATTTTTATGGTTTTTGATCATATACCTAATACCGATTTGTTAGTGTATAACTAATGACGATTTGTATGTGTTGATGATGTTCGTATTAAGCCGTAGTAAAATTCATTTGGTCAGTTGGTTTCACTATTTGTTGTAATGGTATTGAACTGGACTCATTATGGACCAAATAAATTATATCCAATTATTTGTTTTCTTGCGTCTGATGCAAAATTTAATCAGTTCGGTTTTGCTTGTCGATCAAATAATATACATACATTTAGTGGATCAAGTAATATAATATATTATATTTATAGTGTGTATATTATATACATATATAGTGTTTAAATTTTACATAGTTAGTGCCAAATAAAAACAAAATTAAAAACAACCGTTGGTGAAAATATAATTATATTAATATTCCACGCCAGCCTACTCTAGGTAAGGTTAATAAGAGATTACTCTTAGTGCGATTGTGATAACGTGCGTGTAAATTGAAACAATTTGTTTCTTTTTGTGTTAGGAAACCCATCAACTTGGTTACAGGGAATAAGTGACGTGTTGAGTGGTGGTGCATTGGATTATTGTATTTTTTGATTAGTCTTTGGATTTTGGAATAGTGAAATTATTTTGGCAAAAATTGATTTATGAGAAACTGCTTTAATTATACGAGATATAACTGTTTATGTTTTATGTATAATACCTTAGTTATTGTCGATTTAACAATTGTAAATGTTAGCCAAACGAGAAAAGAATTATTCTACTTTTATCTGAAATTGCATATGTGAGTGACTTTGAACTGTTTTCATCAGTTAAAGTTTGTGGATTATCGCCGAACTTTGAGTTTGTTTTAAATAAAAGAAAATGCATTTCTTATATTTTCAATTATTCGGTACTTTGCAACAACAAAAATAAAATATGTTTAAATATACAATATTTTCGAGCTAGTAATAATGGTAAATCGTTCAACCATCTGCATAATTAAAACCAATGTATAATTCGCATTGTACTAGAACTAATAGTAATTTCATATTTGAGATCAGCTGGCCAAATAAATATGTACATAAAATAGTGTTGGTTATAATAATAATATTTATACAATGTATACTAAATCCAAATCCAAAATTCCATTAAATTTAAAATATCCATTTTAATTAATAAAATAACAACAACAAACACAAAATAATAATTAAATAACATAAAAATGTATATTCTGTTTTCGACTTTATAAAATTTTCCTATTAATTTAAATTATAAAAACATTATTTTTTTTGGTTATATTTTTGATGTAAAAAAAAATTTATTTTTTTAAATTTATTCAAAACAACAATGAAAATGAGTTAGCTCTTGTTTTGTAATATGCTAAAAAATATTTATATAATATTATGGAAAAATTCGCGTAATTAGTGAAAATGTTTTTTATTTATTATTTATACATTTTAATTAATTTACTAGTATAATCCAATTAATTACAATTTTGAAACATTCAATGTTCGTTACTTCGAGTATTTGTTTACAAATAAGGTTGGACCGTTATATGTTTTAAACTTACTGAAAACACTGGTAAATATAATTGAATACACTTTCTCAAATATCATTCTATGTAGAATCATCAGAGTTAAATTAAATTACCATGAAAATTGTTAAATATTAATTCTAATTATTGGAAACAACGATTTTTACTTAAGGAAACCATTCCGGTTAAGTTACGTCCACGATTTGATAAATATACATACAATTTTTAGTAGTAGTATTTTAAGAATTGTAATTACATGCTTTTAAAGTTACTGTAGCAAACTTGTTGATTTACGAGTATATTGATTCCCATTGTAATGTATGACGAAATATTAAATTTAAGGGCGTAAAAACTCCGAAATTCGCGTAAAAATTCCGAAAATATTACAATAAATTTTGAATCACCATTGGTTGAATGGCTACATACATATATGTACATAAGTATTAAGGAATTATTGGAAATATTTTCAATATTAGTTTCAAATTACGGCAGCATTCCTGAAGCATTTGTTTTGACGTTACAAAAGCTGCATGCAGAATATTAACAATATGTTTCATTTAACCTTCTCTCTGTGTATTGGGGTCAAATTGACCCCAGTCGATTTTAAAATTAAAAAAAATACGTTTCTTATTAAGGAATTATTGGAAATATTTTCAATATTAGTTTCAAATTACGGCAGCATTCCAGAAGCATTTGTTTTGACGTTACAAAAGCTGCATGCAGAATATTAACAATATGTTTCATTTAACCTTCTCTCTGTGTATTGGGGTCAAATTGACCCCAGTCGATTTTAAAATTAAAAAAAATACGTTTCTTATTATTTAAATAGCCCATGCCCTATATGATAGGCTCAACTAATATCTCATACATGCAATACAATGAAAATCAAGCCCAAATTACTTGTAAATTTTGTAATTACCATAGTCTGAAATAAACCAAGCGCATTTCTGTGTATTGGGGTCAAAATGACCCCATGTTTTTTCCATGCACTATTTTTTAAATAAATCAAAAAATTATTTACTTTTATATCTATGAATGTACTGTATATGTCTGTGATGTATTGTTCAATTTTTCTGCTAATTAGTAAGTGATCACTTTTTGTATGCCTATTATACATAAAAACGCTAAAAACTCTGAGTTTTCGAAAATTTTGTCAAAAATGGGTGAAAAACCTTAAATTATGACCAAAAACGGTCGAAAAATGTCAACAACTGTCAAAAACTGTCGGAAAGTGTCAAAAACTGTGCGGTGTGATATTGGAAAAAGAGAGGAAATAAAATATTCTTATTGTTTCGTGAGTACATTATTGAAATATACCGGTTAATTTAGAAACTGTTCTAACTGGTTGAAACAGTTCTGAACATTAATGAAAAATTGTACATTTGCTAAAATTGTACATTTTCCAGTTTTTTTCGTTGTCAAAAAGTCCTGTCAAGAAATGTCGAAAACACATGTTTTAAAAGACTGTCCAGAACTCGTGTCAAAACGTAACATGAACTGTGCCCCAAATACTAATTTTGGACACTACCCGTCTCTGGCATATACCATATATACATATATTTGATATATAGATATTTTTCCTCATTTTACTTTTGTATTATTTTACCGTTACCGATATTTCGAATGACCGCTGAACGATATTTCTGGTTTAGTTTTTGTTTTGTAATTCAAGGTGCTTAGTAGTAAAAATAGCTTATCCTGGTTATAGATATTGTTATTATGGTGCGGAAAACACAGAGCAATCAAGAGCCCTTTGGACTTCTCGATAGATTTTCTCTCCTAAGGTATCAGATGAAGCAAAAATAGCAAACGACACTGCTGATGTGGAGTTTCCGATGACGATGAACGTGAACAAGCTGCGCCGATAAACATTTGTAACTACGATGAGGATGAGCATGTTCAACAGATAAATTTTGATAACGATTAACATTTTTAACTTGTCGCTGACGATCGAGGAAATGAATAACAAAATGTTGAAAATGCGACTGTTGAGGATAAAGAAACAAACACTGGTATGTGGTACTATTCCCAAAATAAAAAAATCTATCGGAAAGTGGAGCTTGAAACCTCCAATTGTAATCAAAACACGCCAACTTCCTCCTACTGCGAGAAAGAGAAGGCTTGACGGTTTAAACAGAAATAAATCAAACCACTCAGTAACTATAGCTGTCTTAGACCGGAGCAGATAAAAATCGATAGATTGGCAGCATTCCAATATATATGGAATAAGTCCTTGGCAAACATTCGAGGACCTCATAAACCATCATGAAATTTAATCATTGATCAACAATTGGCTCTAGGTCGAGGGGGACATTCTTTCCGACAGTATATTGGTACCTTCGAAGCCAGAGAAGTTTAGAATTAAAATATTAGAATTAAAATATTCTGGCAATGCGACGCAAACAATTCTTACCCATTGAACGCAGAAGTATATGTTGGTAGGCAACCAAGGGAGCATAAGGACTTAATTGGTACAATTAGATGAAATAAAACCGATCTTCCCAAAGAGTTTAGTAGTAAGATGGAATTAAAAACACGAGAACTAAAACCTTCAGAATTCTGTTTTGATATCAACCAAACACTTGTGCGTTTTTCCCCTAAACCAAATAAAAACGTTTTGCTATTATCAACTTTACACAACAATAACGGAGTAGACCGTGATTCTAATATAACTAATTAAATTTTGGATTATAACGCAACAAAAGGGGGACACGTGTTATTTTTTCTAACCTTACTGACCTCGCGATGTTGCAGCCTTACGTTTTGTATAAAAGCGCCAACCCTTTTTATGAAACTCGGAAAGCATCCGAAAGAAAATCATTTCTAAAAGAATTGGCTATGAAACTAGTGCAGGCCAACGTGTTGGAGCGGCTCTTTAACACTCGAAAGTTAAATAAAAATAAGGACAGGAATCGACTTAATAGGTTATAAATCATTACCAATAAGGCGGGAATCAACAGGCGAAGATGTGACGGTTAAGACAGTTAGCAAACGACGAAGATGTTTGACTAATTAAAATGTGATTTTTAGCGAGTTCAACTGTTAATTTTTTTTTTTATATGTTTTGAATCTTGAATGTAATTATATTTGTAGAAAATAAAGGATTTTTATTTACTTTCCCTATGAAATACATGAAGATATCTATGGGGTCAGATTGACCCCTATATACAGACAACGTGATAGTAAGCTATACACAGAGTGAAGGTTAATTGAAAAAGTACGCCTTTCTTTAACCTTCTCTCCGTCTATTGGGGTCAAATTGACCCCGGTCGATTTTAAAATAAAAAAAAACACGTTTCTTATTACTTAAATGGCTCATGCTCTGTAAGATAGCCTCAACTAATATCGTATACACACAATACAATGAAAAGTGGGCCCGTCTAAAATAAACCAAGCCCATTTCTAGGAACTGGGGCCAAAATAACCCCAAGTTATTTCTTCTATTTTCTAGATAAATCAAAAAATGATTTACTGTTAATCCTTATGAATTTATTGTATATGTCTGTGATGTTTTGTGAAATTTTTCTGTTAATTAGTAAGTGACACTGAGA
The DNA here is from genome assembly GCA_958295665.1 of Tipula vernalis. NCBI lineage: Eukaryota > Metazoa > Arthropoda > Insecta > Diptera > Tipulidae > Tipula > Tipula vernalis. The sequence goes on along the minus strand of OY282559.1, from coordinate 217,874,708 downwards.
GAGAAACTGGTCCGAATTGAACGATATTTCTGGTTTAATTTGTTTTTGTAATTTAAGGTGCTTTAGTTTTAGGTACTAGTTGTTATGGCTCGGAAAAAACAAGAGCACCGTAAACTTTTCGGTAAGTTATATTCCTGAGGTGATAGATGAAGAGGAACTGGTAAACGACAATATTGAGGTAGATTTTTTCGATTGTGACGAGGGTGAACGAGCTGAGCCGATAAACGTTTGTGTTTGGCGCTGACGATCGAGTTAATAAGCAAGAAAATGTTGAAACTGCCACTGTTGAAGATGAAGAAGAAGATATTGGTATGTGGTATTATACCAAAAATAAAAAATGTGTCCGAAAGTGGAGCATAAATCTTCCAATTGTAACCATAACACGCGACTTTCTACTACTGCGAAAAAGAGGAGGCTTGACGGTACAAACAGCAAAAATCTAACTCAGTTACTAGCTTTCCAAAAAATCATCCCCGAAATATTGGTGAATATTATAGTGGCTGACACCAATAGAAAAAAATAACGTGAAAAAACCGAAAAACACCGTGTTTGTTTCATTTGCGTAATTAACGCTGGCGCTCATAAGAGCTGGGACGAGCGAATGATGAATTATACTGTCTTGTTAACCGTCCCTTTTATCGATCTATGATATCCAACAGAAGCGGCTAAAAACCGCTAAACTGACCTCATGTATGGAAAATGTTTTTGGCAAACATTGGAGAACAAACCATCGTCAAATTTAACTATTGATGAACAATTTGTTCTAACTCGGGAGAGATGTTCTTTCCGACAGTTTATACCATAAAAACCAGGGAAGTATGAAATTAAAATACTCTCTCTCTCCTTGAATTTAGTTCATTGGATGTTCGCACCGTACGTCAACAGAAGAAGAACAATTACCATGAACAACTTTTTCCCGAGTTGTACTTTAGGCGAGCAACTTTTCAAGAAAAACTTCACTAATCTGAACAATTAGACAAAAAAACTCGATCTTCCCAAAGAGTATATTAGGAAGGCGGAATTAGAAAAAAACCAAAAACTATAATCTTCTAAATTCCGTGAGTTTTATTCTTAAACCAAATAAAACCATTTTGCTATTATCAACTTGACACAATAATAACGGAGTAGACCGTGAAAGGGAAGAGGGAGGGGAGGGGGGGGCACATACCTTCGATGAGCTAGTGAGAACCTACACATGCAAAAGGAACCAAACTTTACATGCTCGCTGGTGTTACAGCCTACGTTTCGTATAAAAGCGCCAACCAAAAATTCTATGAAATTCGCAAAGCATTCGTAAGAATTGGTTATAAAACTGGTGCAGGCCAATCAACCTAATAGGTTATAAAGAGCTACCAAAAAGACGGGAATCAGAAGGCGAAGAAGTGACCGCTAAGACCGTTAGCAAACGACCAAGATGTTATTTTTGTAATTAGCCATCCTGCCATCATCAAAGAATAACAAATGGTTTCGGTTGAAGATTAAGTGGTATCAGATGACACATCCAGTTAAAACATAAATTTGACTAATTAAAATTTGATTTTATATATATATATATATATATATATATATATATATATATATATATATATATATATATATATATATATATATACAGCCTTGGTCAAAATTATAAAGCACCCCTCCCAAATTGCAGTATCTACAAAACGTATGAAGACAAAAATTAAAACTCAATATTTTTAGGAAATACTTTTTATATTTTATTAATTTTAGTATTTTGTAGGTCCTCCTTTGGCTTTGATGACAGCCAGGACTCTTTTATTCATCGACCGTACTAATTTTTCGCAGGTATTTCTCGATATATTTTTCCATTCCTCTGTCAGCGCACGTTTGAGGTCTTCCTTTGAAGTCATACTGCGATCCTTGATTTTTTTTTTTTAAATTTACCACAAATTTTCAATGGGATTTAGGTCTGGTGACTGGGCGGGCCAGTCCATGACTCGAATTTGTTTTTTTCGAAACCAACTCATCGTAACGCGGGAAGTATGGCAGGGGGCATTATTCTGTTGATAAATTATCGAAGAACTATCCGTTTACCCAAAGATTTGCCGAATTGAGGCATTCAATGCAGCCTCGAGGACGGTAACATAGTTGGTACTGTTCATCGGACCCTCACAAAACAACAGTTTTCCCACCCCTGATGATGCCATACAACCCCACACCATCAGTTTACCCCCTCCATGCTTTACGGTAGGCACTATACAATCAGGATTGTATGCTTCCCCGACTCTTCTTCTTACGATGGTTGCGCCAGGAGTTCCAAAAATCTATAAGAATTCCATCAAATTTAACATAAATTTCTCTATTAATTCTTTTAAAATACATAGCACAATTTTTTATTTTTTTTTTGACTAATTATTTTTTAATATTTATTTTTTATATTTACCTCAAAAGTAGATTCATCTGACCAAACAACTCTCGCCCAATTCACGTCATTCCAATGTTTGTGTTCTCGAGCCCATCTCAAGCGACTTTTTATGTTGGTAAGTGAGAGCAAAGGTTTTTTTCTTGTTTTACAACCTTTCAATCCAGCTTGCAGAAGCCTTCTTCTAACTGTCCGTGCCGAAATGTGAACTTCTTGTTCTGTTAAATGCTCTGCAGCTATCTCAGCAGATGTTTTTCTTCGGTTTTTGAGAGATTTTCGCACAATTTGTCGATCGTCTCTTACCGAAGTGATACGATTTCTGCCTGAGCGTAGTTTATAGGCATAGTCCCCGGTCTCTTTAACCCTTTTCAATGTAGATTGAACTGCTCCACGAGAGCATTTTAATTTTTGGGATATTTTAATTTGGCTTACACCCTGGGAATCCAACAACACAATTTGTGCCCTTATTCCTTCACTGAGTTGGCACGCTTTAGGCATAATTATCACAAACACACTTTTTTTCTCAAAAAACTTACGAAAACTCTTTTTGATTTAAAACACTTTATGTGAAGACTGCACACGATCAAATACAAAACTAAAATAAAAAAATTTTACGACGCTACAACTTCTTGTTAAGAACCTAAAACAAAACAAAAATTGGTGATTTTCAATAATTAAGGGTCGCATTCGGTGGGATGACTCGTTCGTTAACACCCATTGTTTAGAAAGACAAAATATTAATATATAATGCTAATAGATAGGGGTGCTTTATATTTTTGGCCAAGGCTGTATATATATATATATATATTTCATTTTTTTTTGTACCCCTACCACCTCCCCCCTCTAGCCCGCCCCCTGAAGCATCACAATGAGAATTCCACAGTCAATCAAACTATGGAAAATACATTTTACGTTTTTAATGGGCTATAACAGCATCGATATATATTTAATTGACATGATATAAAGAAACTTACGTTGTTGGGTTCTGGTGTTATAGAAGAAACTAATGAATCATAATCATCAAATGTGGTAACACTCATTGTTGTACATCCTGTTACATCCTTTAAAATAATAATTTGTCTTAAAGCACAGTAATTTAATTAAAAAATATTATTGGTATACCTGGTTAGGTAAGAATCCATTCTTCTATTTTGCCCAAAACTGATTGCGAGGGCCAGATTTAGGAAATAAATCTGCCAGGCATTCATATTGTAAGTTAGAAAAACTTTCCCTTGTAAACTCTGCTCTATTAAAAAAAACTTCTTGTAATTTACAGATTTATGTACGCATACACATTACATGCAGTTTATTCTCGATATGGTGACATGTTGTAACCATCACTTTTTTCGCTTCGATGTATTTTCGACAGAGTAACGGTATCTTACAACTAAATTGTTTTAAAATTTTATATTTTTAGCAAAGGAATACAGTTATTCTATCGAAAATGCATCGAAGCGAAAAAAGCGATGGTTATAACATGTCACCCATGAATTAGATGCGCAACATCAATATTTTAAAAACTGAATTAAATCTGCCCGACATATACATATCATATATATCTAACCAGCAAAACATAAAATTATCTAAACTTGTTTTTACACGATTTTTTTTACATAACGACGATTGGGAACATACTCGTATCTACCGTGTAAAAAATTCTGTTTTTACAGTTATGTAAATTTATTCCAACACTAGCTAATACATCAAGTTAAACGGTAAATCACTTTCTCCGTAAAAAAAAATTCATGTGTTTTTATAACTATAAAAATTAATAACTAGCACGAATTGTTTGCCTTTGTAATCCAATAAATCATTACCATTTAATAGTCAATAGTTGGCTTTGATATTCTCGTCACTTGGACGTCGATTTATTAAAATTTTTTTTTTTTTTTGTAAAATATTTTTTTTCCAAATTAATTTAATTATTAATCAAATAAAAATTTATTCACGATACGAAACGGCTTACCCGCGCGAAGCTTTATTTGGAAAACACAAAGCCATTAAGAATCAAAATTAATTTGGGGAAAGAAATTTATAAATGTGACCAAATCAACATTAAACATATTTCCAAAGGCTTCTAGCACAAATCCAGGTGAAGGGTCTCGGGTAATTTGTAGAGGTGTGCTGCGGTCTTAACATTAAAAGCCATAATACCATAAGAAACGAGCCGTTTTATTATTATTCGAATATTCCAAAGTTTTGGTATGCTCTGTTGTGAATGAGCTAAAGCTCAAAATGGAGTGTACTAAAAGATTTCTAAATTTTTAAGTGTAACTAAATAAATAAATCAATGTGGTACATCGATGTCTTTTATGATTTATAAAACCCCGTGGTACCATACTCCATTTTTTTATTATTTAAAATCACATTACATCTTAAGAAAAGACTTTCCAATAAAAAGGTGTAAACAATTTCCCAATCCCCAACTTTCTAATAATGAACTGATGAACTCGCTGTCATTTTCCATAATAATTACACGATTTGTAGGTGTAAAGTTGATCACTTTTAAATTCAATTGTTTTAACTCTAATTATTTTGAAAATTACTATGTATTTTATTTGTGTTATTTTTTGACAATAAGCATGTCTTTCCTTTTTAGAGTCACTACTGGTTATGATCACGACGGATAAAGAGATTTATATCGCGTTATCCTTTTACATCATCGGATTATAATACGTTATTGAAGTCGTTCATAATAGTTGTAGTGATTCCTACATAATACACCTGTCCCTCGATTAACACGCTACTTGATTAACGCGGATTTGATTTAACACGGTGAGCGAATTGAGACAAAGTCTTGATTAACACGCACATAAGTTTCGATTAACACGGTTTTTTTACATACATATTTATTAGTCGCGATTAACATGGTTTTGAGTTACACGGTAATTTGGCGGAACGTAATTACCGTGTGGACAGGTTTATATTAAACAATACACTGTAAAATATAGACATTTTTAGCAATAGCAGTAATTTATAATACTAATGAAATAGAGAAGGCAGCCATGGTAATGATATATTTTTCAATAATATAAAGTGCACGTTGCTATACCATAACAATATTGGTATACCATAACAATATTGGAAAAAATTAGTATTTTTTTTTCTCCGTGTGGTCATCTCGAACGTTTGTTACTCTTTGTCTGCCCGTACCTGATGGCTTAGTATACAACGCTGTCTAGAAAAATCGCGACGAAACACGCTGTACGGTACTACAGGAAATCCGGAACTTATTAGCGATGTAGCGTTGGCTTCTCCGATCTTCCAACAATGCCACGATTGCCGCTACACTTTCCGACTTTAGCGACATAATAAAAATTCAACAGACTTACACAGCAAAATGTAAACTCGACAATAAAACGATTGAATATCGCAAAAGCAATTTCACAAATTTTCGATTTTGCCGATATATTCAAATTTTCCATGGCATCCTACATTTTCTAACATTGGTTTCAATGGTTTTCGTTTCATGTTTCCAAGGTTCAAGTGGTATTCATATTTGAAAATTTAGTTATAAGCCAAGTTGTGAGATAAGTAAAAAAACTCAGCCACATTATTAGACAAAGTATGCTACGATAATATTTTGTAAGATGGTTTTGAATGAGCTTGATTTTGATTTTTGTTCTAGTGCAGTTCATAAGATATTCACATAAAATTTATTTAAAATTCACGTTGTGGGAAAAGTTAAAAAAAACAAGAGACATGATTAGATAAATTTATATGGTAATATTTTCTATAATTCCGATGAATTACCTAGAATTTGGTTTTTTTCATGTTTCCTGCTAGTGCGGTTCAAGCCATGTTCACATTTGAAAATTGAGTTATAAAACATGTTGTGGGATAAGTAAAAATACGCAGCCACATGATTCGACAAAGTATGCTATGGTAATATTTTCTAAGATTGTTTTGAATGGCCTTGAATTTGGTTTTTGCTTCATGTTTCTAGGTAGTGCGGTTCAAAAAATAGTTGCATTAAGAAAAAAAAAATATTAGGGTGTCCCGTTTTCTGTACTGGTCAGTGTATAAATGAAGTAAACGTTATGAGACGTTTGCGTGAAGCAATTCGCCGAAAAAGACCAGAATTGTGGGCAGAAAACTCGTGGATTTGGCACCATGATAACACACCGTCGCACAGTGCCATCATTATTCGTAATTTTTTGACGAAAAATGCAACAAATACCATCCAACAGCCACCGAATTCACCTGATTTGGCTCCCTGTGACTTCTTTCTGTTCAATCGAATTAAAAAACCATTACGGGGAACGCGTTTCAGCAGCCGAGAGGAAATAATGGAAAAATCGCCAACACACACAGAGTAGATGTACTCTTGACTACGTAACTTTTGCAAATGTCAAGCTATGACGCTAAGATTTAGAGGGAATATCAACAACAGATGTACTAACTTAACAAAAAAACAGAACTCAAATCGGAACGATGGGAGCGCCACACGGTGGTTATTCCGAGAACTTGTTGATCAAGGTAGTACATATAAGAAATCACTATGCAACCGCAATATTTTGTATATTTTGCTTGAATTTTTCGTGTTTTTCTTTTTGTAAATTGACTTGTGTTAAACTTTTAAATTGCAGAGCATCGCTGTCATAATTAAATATGTAAATATTTTTTATTTTTTTGTATATTCGTTTATTCGCCAATAAGATTCTCCTTATTGTAAAAAAATTATTTTTTTCGATTCAAAGTAGCATCGAAATCGACAATAACGTTCAGAACACATCAACTCTGGATGACGCGGGCTGAACGCAGCAGAGTCACCTATTACCACTGGGCTGACGGACCGAATTAGTATGTACGGCTCGGAGCGGGAAACGGAGATATCGACTTGTCGTTGGGTGTTAATACCTTACTACTAGGCATTACACAAGAAGGTCAACGACAACCAGATAAAAAATGTATACAACATAAAAATCTCCAATAAGTTGTTTTTTGCGCACACAGTACGGAACTTATACACCACTCGATCTCGGTTCCCGGAGTTTCATTACACAATGTGCGATACATACCATTAATTGATAATGCAGATGGTAAATACTGTCGCTCCGTGTTTTTAGAGCAGCAATAATGGATTTCAAACACCTTCTAATTTTTTATAAAATTAATTATTTGTTGTTTTTTCGGCAAGAACTTGTTGGCTTTCCTGTCGCGTCCTCTTCGATCAAAAAAGCTTTGGAAAATTCTCAGAAGTGCTCTACAAAAAACTTTTTGCCTGCCCCATTATCCTATTAGTATCCTTCAGAGAGTGAATTTTACTATACATTATTAAAAATTCATCTTGCTCTAATTTTGAACAGGATTTAAGAACCCATTAGCAAACGAAATTGCGTTAACTCCAGGATTTTTTTCACATTTAAACAACGTATTATCACTTTTATGATTGCATTTCGGCATCGTTAACAATCGCTTTGTTTATACATGACATAATGTTGTATATTATAGGTAATGATTGTCAGAATAAAATTATTTAGTCCTTAAATTCAAGTAAAATGCTCACCTGTTCTGTTTTGCGATTTCCATTTTCCAATTGGATTTGTTTATTTTGTATTTTCTCGACCGATCATTCCCAACTTCTATAGGCGAATCCACAGAATCCATATTCATGGACTAATTCATAAAATTATAATTATTCAAGGACTAATTTATAAAATTATGATTATCACTAATAATAAACAATTTTAAAACAATATTAAATGCTTAATAAAATAACTACCAGCCACAAACGTTGAAGTTTTAAAAACATTAAATTTTGTGTGAATTTGTCAACATATTACCGTTACCTATTCAAAACGTTTTTTTTTTTTTGGAAAAGAACCGTTTTGAAATCAATGAAGTAATTTTATATAGGAAAAGGTAAAGCTTTGCAACCAAATGGCATGTCGAAAAAGGTGGTTTTCAAACAGTCAAAATTAGAAAAAGAAATGGTTTTGATACTAATCACATTTTTACTGTGCAATTTTCCACAAGAAAACGTGTGATTTTGAAACTGATATTTTGCTCACTTTAAATAGTTTTTTGATAGTAACAAAATGGGCTAATCATCTCAATTTTCGCTAAAATGGAAAAGATGATATTGTTAAGGAGTGCCACACAATATATCACGGTCACACAGACAGAAACAAAATTGTTAAAAATTCTTGTTAGTCTAATGTATAATTGAACACGACATTACATTTTCTTGGCTCATTATTGATATAATTAAGAGCACCCACTAAATTATTTTCACTTGTTGATATAAATAAATCTTCTCAAAAATGAGAAACAAAAACTTCACACACACACTCACACATAAAAAAAATAAAAGACAACAAAAAAACAAAAGCGAATTCAACAAGTATTTTTTCTGTCAATTTCACTCCTACAATTTTTAAAGAATTTTGTTTTTGGTGCTGGTTTTTCTGCTTCTGCTTTTGGTTGAATCGTATGTCCCTTTTTATTTGAATTTCCTCGTACTCGTATATGTGAAATTCTGGGATTAAAAAAAATGTAAACCAATTCTTTTTGTTTTTTTTTTTTGCATCATATTTAAAGGATCGAGGGCACGCAAATAAAAATTACTCAAAAATAAAAATCGTATAAATTATAAATTATGAATAAATAAAACAAACATACCATAAAAATGATCCATATCCAGCCGGAAAAATATGGAAAAAACAGCAAAAAAATTCTTAAAATTTATTGAAGTAAATTCTCTAAAACAATCAAATTTATCTATTTTATTTTCACCCGAACAAACCAACAAAAAAAAAAAAAACAAATTTGGATTGTATACAGAGTCGACGACTGTTACCCCATCGAAATGAAGCAAAACACGTACACGTATAATTTATGATTATGTTTTGCCTTCAATCCTTTTTTGTATGCGGCTGCTACAGTGGTTGGTTGCTATTTCTGGTTTTGGTTGTGAAACATTATCTTCAATTTTTATTTTATTTTTTTCATATCAGTTTACTTTTTACTTTACACTCCAGCTATGTTCTCGTTCACACAGAAATTCCATAATAGGATCCCATTCATTTTATGTATCCTCTATCCCTCTATTTATGTATGTAGGTAGTACATATACATATAGATACATTTCATGTAGAACATTTCTTCTTGCTCTTGGTTGTGTTATAAAATATAAAGATTTTTTTTTTCGTTTGGCTTGGTGTTTGGATTCCGGATTGTGACAATTTTATTAAGCGTGAAGTTTTGTGTTACATTTTTTTTTTATTTCATTTTTTTTCATTTGAATTATATTATTTTATTCGTATTTTTATCCACCATAAAATATATATCCTCACATAATTCAAAACACAAAAAAATACAACATTAAAGTGACAGACAGTCCAACAGCTTTATATGCTGTATAATACACAAAACAGATGGATTCATTTAAAACCGGGTACATTTACAAAGATAAACGGCGATTTTATCCCGCGGTCTATTTTTCCATTGAATATTTGGATGGATTTTGCATCTCCGATTTCGCTAAAATTTGAGCATTTTTTTCTATTCCTCAAAAAAGGTTTTTATGATTTTTTTCAAATTTTTTCATCCAGCCAATCGGGAGGTATGAATTTTGGAAGATTTCAAGGATTTTTTTTTTAAATAGTCATAACTTGGTGGAAAATTGTCCGATTTGGGTCTTTTTTTTTTAAATTCGTGTTTTTTGATGAATTTTCTGAAAAATTTATGCAAAAAATTATTCATTATGAATTTGATTGTTTTTTTTTTATTTTAAAGTTAAAACAGGGATTTTAAGATTGTTTGTATACTTCGATTTTTTTTTTTAAATTTTCAAAAATATTACTTTCCAAAACACAAATTTTAAGCCTAGTCTCGTAATGGGATAATGATGAGTTCTAATTTTTTTTAAATTTTTAAATTAATTAATTTTTTTTTTCATTCAATTAAATAAGCTGATTGTTTTTTCTTAGAGCAAGTTACATAAAATAAAAAATTAATATTTTGTAACGTTATACCATAACGTAACGAAATAATATTTTGGTACAATACCGGAAAACGGAACGATACCAAAATGTTTAATTGGAGAGTAACGAAACATATAACGTTATACATTTTTTTTTCCGTTTCGCAACACTGTTAATTTTTAAATTAATTAATTTTTTTTTTGTGTTTCATTTATTGTTTTGACTTTGTAGAATATTTTATTTGTTAATATAGGGTTTTCCAATCAGAGGTTTCATTTTGATATGTTTGTTGCAAAATTGCGATTGTTTCGTTGCTTGTGTGACACGTAGCGCCGTCTTGCTGAAAATAAACGTCGTTCACATCAATGTCTTCAATATCTTCTAATTAAATCATTAATCATAGCTCGGTAGCGCAATCCATTCACCATAACAGTTGCACCAGCCTCATTTTCGAAAAAGTAAGGTCCAATCACACTGCCAGCCCAAAAATCGCACCAAACGTTGAGGATGGAGAGGCTCTTCAACAATCATTCTTGGATTTTCTGAGCCCCAAATGCGACAATTCTGCTTATTACCGTAGCCTCCGAGGTGAAAATGGGCCTCATCACTGAAGATGGTTTTTCAGATTTTTCATTTAGTGAATTTTAATAATTTCATTGCGTTGTTGAAGCGTGTATCGTACCATTTTTAGTAATGGCGTAGTTTTTACTTGTCAAATGTCAAAAGATGACAGCTTCAGAATTGACAGCTGCCCAAAAAGCAGGCTATTCAAACGGAAACCTCTTATTGGAAAATCCTATACAACATAATGTCAACTTTCAAACAATTCAATGTGTGCTGTAATCCATTTAATTTAAATAGTCACGTAGTAAAGAAGTCTTTGAGGTTAGCGTCTATTCATATACATACAATCGAAGTTCAATATCGGTAGTACCGATTATTTATGTACAGCTTGTCGGAAAAAATTGTATCTCATTTTAAAACAAGAAGAAAAAGAAGAAATAGAAGACGAAGAAACAATATCTGTAAGTAGTAGCAATGATGCTACTTCTGATATTGAGGAGATAGATGCTGTTGGAGAACTTCTCGACCGAAACTTATCAGGTATAATTTTAAAAATAATTTTTGTGCTTATCAATTAACTTTATAAACTATCGATTTGGTATTTTTTGAAATAATATTTGCACTGCTTATTTTTGTAGGAATAGATTCATTATCCGGTCAATCTACATCTTTGAGTAGTAGTCATTCTTTACTGAGTATCAATACACAATTGCCTGTCATCAACGATGCCTTAAAATTTTTAAATCAGTCTCCTATCGCTCAAAGAAAATTAACTAACCATAAATATTTAGAAAAAAAAATTATTGACGTAAACACGCATTTGTCAACTGCTTTTGGCTTAGAGAAAAAAACTGATGATCAAATACTCGCGCAAGAATTTTTAGACACAATTGAAACCTTAAAAAAAAAATTTCATGATAAAGATATTACTAAAAAAGAACAAATTCAAATTCTCACTTTAATACCACCAGATTGGAGTGTTTATAAAGTTTGCCATATAATGGAAACAAGAAAAGATATTGTCAAAGTTTTAAAGTCTTTGAGAGAACGACGTGGAATATTATCATTACCAGATTCAAAACCAGGTAAATCAAATTTAATTTGATATGTAAATCTTCTTTCTAACTAATTCTATTTCTGGATTTAAACATTTATTTCTAGGCCGACCTTTATCTGAAGATGTTAAATCAAAGGTATTGAAGTTCTATGTTGATGATGAAACGAGTATTAATATGCCGGGTATGAAAGATTTCGTGTCTGTTAGGAACAATGAAGGCGTACGTGAGCACATTCAAAAAAGGCTTATTTTATTAAATTTAAAAGAGTTATATGAGCTATTTAAATTGGAGTATCCTGGATGTAAAGTTGGATTTTCTATATTTGCTTCATTACGCCCTAAGTATTGTGTACTAGCAGGATCCAGTGGTACACATACTGTGTGTGTATGTTCAATCCATCAGAACATAAAGTTCATGATACTAGGTTAGTATGAAATTCAAATTTTGCTTTATGATTATTATTTTCCCTAAATTATGCGTTTAATTCCATGTTTTTTTAAAAATTATTTTCAGGTTCTAATTTACGAAGATTGACAAGTGATCTTCCGACACCTGTAATTGAATATAGTGATTGCTTAAAAATGATTGTTTGTCAGAATCCATCGTCAGCGTGCTATTTTGGCGAGTGTAAAAATTGTCCAGGAATCGATGTACTCGAAAATTTTCTGAACGAGATTTTTGAAGAAAATGATATCGATGAGTTGACGTATCAATATTGGATTTCAAAGCCGCGGACAACCCTTGAAACTTTAACGGTAGTTTCATCAGAATTCATCAGTGACTTTTGTGAAAAAATTACAGAACTTTTGCCTCATGCTTTTATTGCAAAATCGCAAGCAATATTCATGAAATCTCTTAAAGAGTCTCTCGGAACCGATGAATTTCTTGTAGTTTGTGATTTTGCCGAGAACTACAAATTTGTTATCCAAAATGCAGTACCAGGATTCCACTGGAATAATGATCAATCGACAATATTTCCAGTGGTTATTTATTTTAAGAATAGTAACGAATTATTGCACAGAAGTTTAGTGATCATATCGGACTGTAACATACATGACTCGACTGCAGTTAACGTCTTTTTGACAATCGTTACTGATTTTATAAAGTCCTTGACCGATACTGCTAAAAAGATCTACTACTTTTCTGATGGAGCTCCGCAACAATTTAAAAACTACAAAAACTTTGTTAATTTATATTATCACAAAGAAGATTTTGGAATAAATGCTGAATGGCATTTCTTTGCCAGTTACCATGGCAAAGGACCTTGTGACGGTGTAGGAGGAACACTAAAAACAGCTGCAGCAAGAGCTAGTCTTCAATTACCATTTGATAAACAAATTTCTAACATACAAGAATTGTATCAATGGGCTGTTCAACCTAATAACTTGCCAAAAATTGAAGTAAAATATTCAACTACTGCAGATTATGAAAAAGCAACAGAGACTTTAAATATACGTTATTCTAAAACTAAAACTATCACAGGTACACAAAAGTATCATTGCGTTATGCCAAATACAGATGAATCTCTTACAATGAAACTGATTTCTAGCTCAATTCAGACTTATTCTTGTAAAATATTTAAGCGCCAAAAAAAATAAAAAAAAAAACCTTGTAAAAGTTATAAATAAAATTTAACCTAGAAATTTAAATTTTGACTTTAATTGTTTATTATCATGATAAATAATATTTTTTCAAATTTCATCTCATAAAACCGCCAATAATACATAAATAGTAAAAAAAAAAATTAATTAATTTAAAAATTAAAAAAAAATTAGAACCCATCATTATCCCATTACGAGACTAGGCTTAAAATTTGTGTTTTGGAAAGTAATATTTTTGAAAATTTTAAAAAAAAAAAATCGGAGTATACAAACAATCTTAAAATCCCTGTTTTAACTTTAAAATAAAAAAAAAACAATCAAATTCATAATGAATAATTTTTTGCATAAATTTTTCAGAAAATTCATCAAAAAACACGAATTTAAAAAAAAAAGACCCAAATCGGACAATTTTCCACCAAGTTATGACTATTTAAAAAAAAAATCCTTGAAATCTTCCTTGAAAAAATTTGAAAAAAATCATAAAAACCTTTTTTGAGGAATAGAAAAAAATGCCCAAATTTTAGCGAAATCGGAGATGCAAAATCCATCGGTAGGGTGAGTTGGCATGGAATGCCCATATATATATATATATATATATATATATATATATATATATATATATATATATATATATATATATATATATATATATATATATATATATATATATATATATATATATATATATATATATATATATATATATATATATATATATATATATATATATATATATATATATATATATATATATATATATATATATATATATATATATATATATATATATATATATATATATATATATATATATATATATATATATATATATATATATATCATAATATATCAATCTTGATTGACGCGCGCTTTATGACTCGGCGCCGAGTCCTGTTGAAATGTCCAGGCTCTGCGGCCGAAATGTTTTTGTGCCCAACATAACAAATATTAAACTGTACATTAGAGATTTCATTCCGATTAACCGGTTAATCGATAATCGACATTTTTCCAATGTTTACGATTAATCGATTAATCGTACAAATTTTCACGATTATCTCCGATTATCCCTTTACCGAAATTTTTTTATAGAATGCTTTAAAAAAATAAAAATCTCCATTTGTATATATTTTACTCCTGTATTTTTTGAAAAGTTTTACTTATCCCAAAGCGAATCAATTTTTGTCATATATGTACATCGAAAGCTGATTTAAGTTTATTGGGCAGTGAAATATACAAAATATTAAATATTTATTAAGAAGTATTAAATATTGAAGAATAATCTGGTTATGGTGAATCTGAACCATCTCAATCTGAATTTACAAAAATGCAAAAAACTACTGATTCTTTTTTGATGGTTCCAAAACCAAATACGTTGTACAACGTCAAAAAAAACTTTAAGATTGGAGAAGGAACTTGTCAAAGAAGCAAACAATTGGAAAATCTTTATCAAGCCCTATTCAACCAACTTCGACAAATAGTGAACAAGCCTTTTCTATTTCTGGAAATTTTATGACCAAAATTATAAATCGTTAAAATACGGATTAAAATCCTAAATGCCTTCAAAATGGTCTTGTTCTTTTTAAATTCTACTTCAATAAAGATAAAATTTGAATTGTGGTATAAAATTATTATTGTTTTAGTACCTACTCTTTTTGAGACTTCACTTTTTTGAATAAAACATTTGTAAATTTTTGAATATTTCAAATAACCGATTATAAACGATTAACCGATTAGTTAGTAAAAAAGTAATCGACTAACCGATTATTCTAAAATCGATTAATTTGAAATCTCTACTGTACATCCAGCTTTTTTATTCAAAGAATAACGATTAATATTTTGTTTGATTGCCTTTCGCCTTTATAATAGCTGCCAATCGGTTTTTCATTCTAAAAATCAAGTTGGACGTTTCTTGTGCAGTTACTTTACCCCATTCTTTTAGTAAAGCATCTTTCAATACCTGTGCAGACGTTATATTATGTTTTCTTATGCGACGTTCCAGTAAGTAAGTCCCATAAATAAGTGCTCTATGAGATTACAGTCTGTTGACTGGGGTGGTGAGTGCAACTGCTTTGGAACATTGAATGTTAACCATTCTTTCACTGTTTTCGCGGTATGTTTTGGATCGTTGTCCTGTTGAAATATAAATTGATGTCTATTAAGGCCATTTTTCCCACACTTTCAAATAAATTAGTCTTTAAAATGTCGAGGTAACCATTTTTGTCCATCCTACTATTAATAAAGATCAAATTACCCACACCCCCCGCACTCATACACCCCCATGCCATTACATTACCACCGCCGTGTTTCACGGTTGGTATAATATTTTCCTTATTGAATGCAGTATTCGCTCTTCTCCATACTTTTGCGTGGCCATCACTACCAAAGATGTTATATTTACTTTCATCAGAGAACACTACATTACTCCAAAATTCATTTGACATGTTAACATGCTCCTTTGCAAAGTTAAATCGTTTTATTTTATTAACCTTTGATATAAGAGGTTTTCTTCGAGGTGATCGACCATGAAAACCAGCTTTATTCAAGATATTCCGTATCGTTTGAGGATTGCACTCTTTACCAAATGAATTTTGCACTTGTTGAGTAATATTTGGAGCTGAAATTTTGGGTTCCTTTTTTACAGAATTAATGATAGCATGCTGTTCTCTAGAGGAAAATATCTTAGGACGACCGCTTCGTTGCTATCTTTCCAAAGTTCCAGTATTTCCATAGCTTTTAATTACAGATTGGACACTGCCATGACTTCTCCCTACGATAGCTCCAATTTGTCTAAGAGACTTTTTCTACATAAAAAATTTTAAGATAAGTTTTCGTTT
This sequence comes from Tipula vernalis, assembly GCA_958295665.1. Lineage (NCBI taxonomy): Eukaryota > Metazoa > Arthropoda > Insecta > Diptera > Tipulidae > Tipula > Tipula vernalis. The sequence continues at coordinate 217,858,340 of OY282559.1, read as the reverse complement.
TTCTAACGTAATTTCTGCACCTTTTGCCATATTTCTAAAATTATAACCGTTAATATCAAACAGATTCACTAAAACTAATAAAATTAAATACATTTACTATTTTCGTAATAATTTATTATCGTAATAACAAAAAAAAATCATTAATGCTAAATTCGCTCTTGTTCAATATGCAACACATTTTAAACTGTATGAACATTTGTTTGACTAAAATTATACGCTTCAATATTTTTGCGCCCGGGGAAGCCCTTCATACCTCTTTTTTGTGTAATTGAATTATGTATTTGAATTCGGAGATGTCCCTATTTAACTAAAATCGAAAAAATAATGAATTTAAAACATTATATTTTTTAAATATATATTTTATTTTTATTTTAATTCTCGGAAATTCGAACAAAAGAACCAAAAAAAAATGTTTATTTTTATTTTAAAAAATTTTTCTAAGAAAAAAATGTATAGATTGGAAATAGCGTTAAAGCGAATCAACGTTAAACGGGGTAACGTTATACGAGGTTTTGCTGTATATATATGTATATATTTGCTTACATATTATTAATGTCAGGAAAATACAAAAATTTTCGGAAATAAAAATCCTTGGGTTATGATAAAATATGTAATATAGTTTGTAGACGAGTTTTGTATTCTCGTAAATTTTGTTGTGTATTCTTGTAGCTTTACTCATTGTTTTTTTGGTATTATATGCACGCTTACGTTTCAACTCTTATTATGAACACATCGTCCAATACGATGTATCAAAATAAAAATGTGAATAAAATAAAAGTAAACAAATAAAGTTATAAAATGAATATAAATTTAGGATTTTAGTATTTACGTTCTGCTAAAATTAAAACATATTTTAACACAACAATAAATCAGAAATATTCAGTTCATTTTAAGTGAAATTTCAAAATAGGTAGTGGCAAATTATATACCAGCGTCGCCAAGGCCAGTCTAGCGTATCACACAAATCTCAATGAAACCCAGAAAATCATTGTAAAAAAAAATACTGTTAAATATGGAGTACGCCAATACCTCACTTTACGGTGATAATACGTTCCATAAAATATGAGGCAAATTAAAACGTCACAATTCGAATTAAAATATTCTTTGTAATCTAACAATGCTAAATTTACGAAGATTCAGTTCAAAATTTAACTAATTATTTTTATTTGTGATAGAAATAACGTACATTATTCCCTGAAGGCGTCATATATTTATTTTGGTGGCATAAGCCGCAGAAGACTTAACGATATTATTTTTATGCCCATTCGTTCAAAAGAAGTTCTTTATTTACTCAAAAATCGAAGCTAAAATGTATCATTACAGCGTAGAACAAACTGTCGTTCAATAATGATAGGTATATTTCACTCTCTCGGAATTAAAATAGGTGAGTTACTAGAAGTATTAATAAAAAAAACCGAATAATTTAAAGAGTAGGTGGATGAATGGTACACAAAAATTTGATTTCAATTTCAATAAAAACTCATATTCAGAAAACTCATTCACAGAAAAAAATCGAAATAGAAAGAACAATATAAATTTACACTATGATAATAATGAAAATCAGATAGAGAAAGAACATTCGCACCATACCTATAATATTACTTATCGTATGCTCTATTCCTATCTTCAGCTTTTTTCTTCAGGTGCTCCTGCACAATTTATTCAACTTTAAACAAACGCTTTTGTGCTGGATTCCTTAACAATTTGAAACTTCAGAGCCTTCTGCTGGAAAACGATATTTTTGACTTATACATAGTGTTATTGGACGCCTGGTGTGAACTATTAAGAAGATACTAAAAAATTTTTTGAAACAAATTTACAGAGAAATCTCGATTACAAGTTAAAAACTTCACGTGGGTAAATCTTATGTAGCAAACAAATTTCGTTACAAAAACAACTTGACAAAAAATTATATTTCTAATATATTATGTAAGTGAAATAGTAGAAAAACTATCGTATGCAATCCGGAAGTAAATTTCGATTATTGCTCTTTCAAAAAATTTCAATATAGGGTACTCTTCACGGGATTCCCGAAAAAATCGTTCATGTAACGACTCAACAACGAATTTACGCGACGTAAACTGAAATTTGGTAATAAAAATTTACCGTTGCAGGTACGAAACGTCGCTAATCGAGATATTGGTGGAAAAATTAATCTAGTCATACACGTATTTATAAACATCGTCACCATCGAATGATGTATGTATAAAACATTTATTATATATAATGCAGCAGCGCACAAACAACATAATTCCATCATTTTCACTTTATCATTCCAACGTAATTAACTCATTTCCTCGTTTTGTCCTATTTTTTATTCTATTTCATATTCAACATTTGAATATGGTTGTTACAAATAAACCAATTAAAATTATTGCATTGAAAATTACATAACACAAGGAATATACTGCTAACCGTGGTTGTGCTCATAAACATGGTTTTTACGTTATAAAAAAACGCAAATGACTTGTCACAAATAAAAAAATAAAAGCTGAGGGAGTGAAAATGAAAAATCATTCACTAATAAAATAACTAACCGCATACAGTGGAAATTACAAAAGCAATTCTTTATATTTTTAAAATCCAATTAAAATGAGTCAAAAGAAATTTTTTTTTCTTGTACTGGGAAAATTTATAATTTTTAGAAATGGATAATTTGTGAAAATACTAATGGAACTCCCTTTCTGGGGAAAACCAGAAATGTAAATTATTTTGTTTTTTAACGTTTTTGATCCTATCTAAAATTAATGTGCCTGATTAAATATATACTTCTTTAATGTTATGTGAATTTTGGAATACGATGGTAAAACCACCGCGTTATTTTTAATGGGAAAATCCTTTGATACATTGATGTAAATGATAAAATGGATTTTACTTGATTATATGATATTTGAAGCTAGTTTATTTCAACAAAGCCATAAAATTCATGAAGAAACATTAAAAGTATTATAATATATACGAGTAAGGTCAGCTGTAAAGTGAAATTTATGACAACTGACAAAATATGTGAGTGTGTTAGTAAAAGGGTAACTAAAACCATACAAAAAAAGCTTACAACAGTTCGATTAAACGCAATGAAAAGAGTATGCCATCATGTCGTATTTACCTTTTGCGATGTTTAGCCTTCATTTCCGCCCAATCTACGTTGGTCCCATACGTGGTTAAGACACTATCCTCTTCGTCGATTATTTTGTTTCTAATAGCTCGCACGAAATTCACGGGTGTTTGACCTACTCCCATTATTCTTTCGGTTTCTTTCATATTGTTATTTAGCTTCATGTGTTTTTCAGATAAAATACGAGAGGAAATCGGAATATGACTAGCTCTCTAGTTACATTACCATTTTTTACAAGGTTTCTTCTATATTTGGGAATTCCGGAGATTTCAACATCTTTCGATTTTCGGGACTCACTTCGGTTTTACAAATAAACTCATCAATAGATATTGTTTGTGGCGCCCATGAATTATAAGCTCGAAACTGGCAGTTATGTTTAAAATACAGTTTTACTTTTTTCGTTTATAATAAATTTATTTTATGATCACACTCGACGCTAGTTACAATAATTCTAATTCTTATGTTTTAAATTTGTAAAACATATCTTTTGTTGTTGTTATATCAAAACTACTTACTAATGAAATTGATGATATTTATGATTAAATGAATATAAGAAGAGTACTCGGATTTATTGAGTACTCATATTTTTTGTTTATCAATGTTTTATTTTAAAGAAAGAAATGTTATTTCTAAGAAATTAATATTGCAACTTAATTTATGATGCTGGTTAGATTGGCGTTGTCGAGGTCAACTGACGTAACTCATGGCGTTAGTTGATCAATGCACTAAATATTGTGCTGCTAATTTACCGGCTGATGCGCCTATTTGTAAGCTTCTTAAAATTTCCATTTCTTATTTCTTAGAAAGAAATGTTTACTTCACTTAGGGCATTATTATTATTACCTTTTAAATTCAATTAGGTAATGTGAGCTTTTACTTTTCACTTTGTTCACTACTGACACTTGACACACTACACAAGAAAAAATTGTATATGGCGACATCATATCGATAAATAGACGCTTTTGTTGTTCTCGCCTGATGCTCCCATTTTCCCTTACGGATCATGTTAATAAAAGGAGATGACAAGAATTAGTTCATATGATAATATAACCGTAAATTGTTGCAATTATTGAACGCAAAAAAAGAAATAAAAATTTCCCCTAAATTGTTTTTCCTAAATTGGGACGGTCTTTCGTTATGATGTCAACTTTGAGCGCGATCTGTAAACCAGTTTGTTTACAGCAGTTGGTTAAGTCAGTCGACCTCATTAGTGCACCGCGATTTTTACGATGTACGCAATTATTGAACAAAGAGTTTGCCTTAAATTTTGTGTTGCAAACGAAATTTCTTGTGCTGATGCGAAAAAGTGATCGGAATTATGGGGAAAAAACTCGTGGAGTTTACACAACGATAACGCGCCATCACACAAAGCTTCGATTGTGAACGAATATTAGGCCAACAACTCAATAAATACCATCGATCAATCACCATATTCGCCTGATTTAGCACCAAGTGACTTTTTCCTGTTTCCCAGGCTCAAATTGCTACTCTGTGGAACCCGTTTTGACTCTATTGAAGCCATAAAACAAAATTCGGCGCACGAACTGAAGGCCCTCCAGGAAAGTACCTATAAAAAATGTTTATATGTGTATATCCTCGAATGGGGAATACTTTGAGGGCGACAAAATAAAGTTGATTGAACATAAAATTTGTGTTTTATTTAACAATTCCCGGTACTTTTTTGACAGAATGTATATTTGTACCTTTACTTTGGTAGAAAATTTATTAGTATGCCTTTCCGACTTTTTAATTCTAAAAATTTAACGTATAGCTCTGGCTACTTAAAATTGCTTCAAATATACAGTGCTGGGAAAAAAAAATTGGGCAAACATATTTTTACAAATTGGAGTCTTTTTTGCTAAAATTACACAACTTTTGAAGCAATTGGCTTATTGTTTCATTTTAAATACTTGTATTTGTATGACCTAATTTTTTGAAAAAAAAAAATTTACTTGCAATTTAGGGGGAAAACCCGAAAAATACCAAAATATATAGCAAACGTTTTTTTTTTCACTCGTAATGTGAACTCAGGCTTCTGGACTGGTTTAAGTGCTTTCAAACCAGCTTTAACAAATCTTTTTCTCACTAAGCTGGCTGAAATTTGTTTTCCCGTTGCTCGCTCAAGATCCCCTCTTACGTCCGATGAAGTTTTAAAACGGTTCCGACGACATTGTAATATTAAAAATTCTAAAATCTCAAAAATTTTATCAAATTCAATGAATCAGAGGTGTATCGCTGTAATAAAAGCAAATGGCGGTCCAACAAAATATTAATATTAAAGATAGTATTTAAAATGAAACAATAAGCCAATTGCTTTCAAAAGTTTTGTAATTTTAGCTAAAAAAGACTCCAATTTGTAAAAAAATATGTTTGCCCAATTTTTTTTCCCAGCACTGTAGTATATGGACTATATGTAGTATATGTAGTTGTGGACAAGTAAAGGTAATTAAAATAGTTGCAGTAAGTGAAGGCTCCTTATCGTTTAAAAAAAAAAATTGCGACAAAAGTTGCATTTGTTGGCTGTTGACGCGCTACGAGCTGCACAGCCACTTGCATATAATTTTGCATTGTGTTCGATTTCTACATTTTGAAGATATCGGTGTCTTAGATTGTGGCGAAGTCGGTTAAATCAACTTCTTCCTATAACGAATTTTCATTAGTTGGTTCGTAAGAATTTTTGGTAGTCCTTTTTAAAAATCCTTTTTAAAAGTCTTTGTTCCATGCGAAAATATTATGAATCCTTATTTTTTTTTCTCACATTCTACGACTTCTGTGTAGGACACTCTCAATTTGTTCATAACAAGGATACAACGATCTATTTTTGCCTAAGCGGCGAGCTCGTGGGACGCGAAAAATCATCTTTTGTAAAATGTTTCTAAGATATCCCTTCCTTCCATATCAGCATTTAACCATTGTAATTTGAGTTGCTCGTAAAACTGGAAATGAAAAAAAGCAACGGGGAAATCCGTCGTACTGTAAGAATTACAATGCAACAATCACGATGCATATTTAATTATCAAATTCTGAAACTACTTTTTTGTATAAATAAACAAATAAATTCTTTGAAATAAATATGTATAAATAAATAAATAACGTTTAAAAAAAATTGTGTAAATATGTACTACGGAACTGTTTTGCCAAAAATAATTTAGGGGTACAGATACGCTATCGAGCCCCACAAGGGCGCTTTAGTGCTTATAAACTTTATATCACAGATAATATCACAAAGAAAAAAAAATATCACAGCAATGCACTTGGGTACCGACTAGAATTTTATTCCGAATAAAATAATTTAAAAAAGCGGTAAATATCAAAAGAGAGTTGCTCACCATACAAACAACAGTCTACAGTTTGAAAAATTAATTAATTTGTAAAGTATTTTTAAATGATGTTCTTCTTGGTGAGGTTGTCTGATTCAACAAATAATCGTGATATCTAAACAATGATGATAACAATTATGTATCGTTTCACTATTTTTTTTCTTTTGTTATTTTTAATTTCATACGAGATACAGTAACGTCCTGTCTCTCTCCGAACCCCACCCCAACCTGCTGAGCTAGCAGCAGTACCTAGCCGAGGTTAGACAGGCTACCGGCAATTTCTTTGTAGTCAAGCAGGGAAGGCTGACCCTGGGCCCCAAAACTCGTTCGCTTTATTACAGCTTTAATAATGATTAATTGTCATAGATAATTTTAAGTGGTAAATAATGGTAAAGGCTTAAGCCTGATTCACTGCTATTATTTTTTACTGAATAAAACAGAGTTAAAAAGTCGATAATACCATCAGAGTGGCAGAGACCGTTTTTTTGTTTTTAATTGTTTTTATAGTAACATTTTGTGGAAACATTTTGACAGAATTTTGTCAAATAACCGACAAAATTTCCCAGTAGTGTATTTAAATAAAATTTTCATTGTGTTGTATGTTTTAATTTGGTTTTTGTTGCTTGTAGGTGCTGATGTATTGAAATACTTGCTTTTTTTGATAAAGAAGGTTTTTATGCCTAATGGACACTTGCCATATGGGATTTTCCATTTAAAAAACATAAGCAAAATAAAATTAATCAATGTGTTTTAATTCAATTTATTTGGTCTTGGTAATTACAACTGCATATTTACATCTTCTTCGATAGCTATCTCTTCCTCGTTCCTTGCTAAAATATCAAAATATTGCTATATATGTAGGTATGTATGTACATGTATCTTTTAAAATCTACTGTTGGGGTTGATACGCTTCCATATTTTGCGACCTGCTTGATGATAGACCAACGCTACTGCCATCAATTTCACCACATATCTCTAATGATCTATTTTATTATCCTGTGGATATCGCCTATTCGTAGCTTTTAATATGTCCCATTGATTCTTGGCTATCATTTGTGTTCTTAATTTTGTCCATGTCTGTTTAAATAAAGAACTTTATTAAATGTTTAATGTTCCTTTAGATTTTTCCATAATTCATCAAAAAATATTGTTTTAGAAACGCTACAAAACTATTGCGCTTGTACAGGGAATCAAAAAATCAAAATTCCATGTAAATCACTAGAAGTTTTCCAGGATGCTTTGATTTGCAGTAATTGTTTCCTATTTTTTACATGCAGTTTTGGTTCGCTCCCGTGGATTCTATAATCAACATGAATGAATATTAAAATACAATGAGTCACTTACTTGAATCAATTGCAACGTCCTCCCAAAGACCCCATCAAATTATTTTATTTTTTATCAATAGTTAATTCTGAAATACAAAATTGAATGATTACAGCTGATTGAAAAATAGTTAAACTAAAATTTGGTATACCACTTTGTTAGTAAAAATCGTTGTGTCGTGAGAAGGGTTCTAATGGCGAATTACCGACTTCGAGCTGGCCGACCCATATATTTTCAAGAATTACAATTTTTTTTTCCTCCTAAAATTATAAAATAATTAAATAAGGATTGTCGATATCACCAAATAATGGTGATTTAATTTTAACTTAATAGAGAATAACTAAATAAACCAATCGTAATTATTCATTTCTCACTTTTTTTAGGTTTTAAATGATTTGTTTGGCTTTGAACAATACTATTCGTATCAACAAAATTTTCATAATTTAATACCCCCTTTTCTTCAATTATACTAACTTCTTTTATGTTTTTCTGCCATTTGATTTTGTCAATACATTTTTAATTCTATGTAAAATAATTTTGAAATTTGCTGGTATTTTGTATTATATTTCTCTCATAAACTGTTGAAATTACGTATGCCCAAATAAACAGTTTAAAATGATTTGAATTTTAATTATTTTGTAACTTTCATATATTATCCTAGAATTAGACTAAGATAATTTGGGTGTGTGCGGTTTAAAAAAAAAATGAGTACTAAAAAATATTTATTACAGGTTTCGGACACAGTCATATATCATAAAATAATTTTGGAGAAATACGGAGATTTTTTGATAGGAAATAACAAGTTTTCACCATTGACTTACATCCAAAAGTAAGCTTCATGGCTCTTTTATATTGCGGTTAGATAGTGGCATATTTAAAAAATAATTAGGGCGGTTTATGTTTACGAGTATAAACGATTAATGATATGTTCAATAAATTCCAAAATTTAGATTCAGGTTATGAATTGTTAAGAAGTGCTTGAGAAAGAAATGCTGGCAGATATGATATAAACATCCGCAGAAATAGTAAATTGGCGTAAACACGACCCGTATATGGTATAAACCACCACTTTCCATACATATGTACATATGTACATCATTGAACAATTTCCGATTTCGAATATACGATATACCCGACTCCGGATATTTATCGGTTGTTCACGACAATTTTTTACTCACAATAACACTCATTAACGCATAATTACTCAGTTTAATTCGACAACAAAAATTATAGCAAGAGAATCATATCACGTCCTATTTGAAAAATGAATCTTCATGACAGCGAATGAGGAAAATCCTTTTCTTTGAAATAAAACGCAAAGGCAACTTTGTCAATCACACAACGAATTTATTTGTGTCAAAAATTATAATAGGATTTGACCGTAATAATTTGGGTGTGTGCGGTTTTTTTGAAATAAATGTCAAAAATTAGTACTAAAAACGGTTTATCACAGATTTTCGACACAGTGAAAGTAATAATTTCAGGTATTTTGCTATCTTTATTTTCTTGAGAAGATCATACATGATCTAATTTATATGTATTTTCAGTTCAAAGAATAGTTATAAAATCTATAGTTTAGAATAAGGATCTAGGATGTAGAAAGACTTAGATTTTCATTATCTGTAATTATGTTTGTAATTTCTTTGATTTTCCGAAACATAAATTTCAATTTATGAATATTTGTTAAACTTAGAATGCTCGAATATAGACTTTTTTTCTTTCTTAGTTAATTCTAATTTTAAATATGTTATAGTTTTGCAAGTTGTGCCGTTGAATGATGAGGTTAGTACAGGGGACCAGTTTCGTTAGGTAAATATTCTCCTTCTACTCTCCCATCTTTGTTCGTTTCCTTTCCTGATTTTGAAATCCTTTGTAATTCATTTTTTTTTCCTTATATGGTCTACCAAGATTTGGTGCATCCTCCAAGACCGTCCACACCAGCCCTGAGTTCTAGCCGCGCTTAAAGGACCGCCTATGTGACTTTGTTCAAATAATTTCCAAATTCAGTTACGGCAGATGTACAAGGAGCAATAATTTTTCCTTTTTTTATTGTCATGCCTACAACCTAATCGAGCCTAATTTCAACTTTGTTTATGTTTTCCTGCACAAAGTATTAATCGTTCAATGGAATAACTTACTCTTAGCCATATGTATAACTCAAATTATCTTATTGGGGACAAAAAAGAAGAAATGAAGGACTAGCTAAAAGCTCACAAATACCCTCGCATCAAAATATAATATATTACGAATAACCTAGACCCAAATAATAACTAACTGCCGAATGATCAAATCTTCAAATGAAAACACAAAACCAATCCAATTAGTGAGTATAAAGATTTTCCTTTCTTTTAATTTTCGATGCATTTATACCAAATCCTTTTGTTAACAACAACAAAGTTGTTTTCTTTTAATTACGACATTTCGCCTGACAGAATAAAATTGAATTACCTATACTAGGCACAACAAAATGCAAAAGGAGCTAAATAAACAAACATCACATTCCCCTTCTTCGCAAACCTTTTGACATTCTTTATACGAACATTTATTTTTTGTAGCACTCAACAATTTTGTATGTTTTTTCCTTTAAAGCATACTCATACCCACATAAAAAAAATGAAGTGACGACCACTTGAAACTATTCCGTTTGACAAGATTTATGTAATTAAACAGTTTTCTGTGTGCTTTATGAATTTTATGTTCTGGTTTAAATTCATTTGGAAAAACTGAGAATTTGCTAATGGCATATTATATTGTGTATTATTCAACATATAATTAAGAATTGAGGGCGAAAATTAATGAGATCTCTTTGCTAAATAATGTATAGAGCATCAAACTAGAAGGAAAGGTATACTCGCGTGAACATAAGAAAAAACCTTTACATTCTTCATAAAAGAAATCAATTACCATTTCTTACAACTTCACACATTTAAAATTGATTTAAATTACATACATCCCAACAAGAATATCGAACGTATAAAACCATCGATTCAAAAGATTATATTTTTTTTTCTATTCTTCTGCAGACAACAACAGGAGCTACAGAAATATCATTATGATCATTATCATCATCGGCAGCATCATCGAAACACTGTATCATCGATAAACAATTTCTTTTTATGGTTTCAGCGATTTTACTCCAATTCAATCAATAAATACGTACGTATGTATAGTACCTACATATTATACTCGTCTCTAAACACGAGTGAGATGAACACAAGAATGAAAGTAACGGTAAAAGTTCACATGGGAATATATTTTTTTTTTGTTGTTGTTATCTGTAAAACGTTTACACAAAACAAACAAACAACCAAGTGTAAAACGTTTATAAATTGGCAATGAAAAAAGCTTAACAATTGAGGAAAAATGATTAGAAAATTTTTCAATTAAATTTTTCTATTTTCCTTATTATTTTCCGTTTCTAGATCAAAGTCACGTGAACTCAATTAAATAACCATTTTTTTTCTGTCGTTCTTGTTCGAATTTTTTTTATAAAATTAATTGAATATGAATAGGAAATAATGATGGAATTATAAAAGCGAGAGAGTTTTGTGCCAATTCTTAAAAGGTTTTTTTAGATACCGATTTTGTTGGCGATTAGATAAAAAAAAACTAAGGGCGATTACGGTGGCCTACATATGCCAGAGCTTATTTTAATTATACTGTAAGTAGTTCACAATTTTCAGCAAGGCTATAAATTTGATTTAATAATGATTCATCACGATGATTGGTGTTGTGAGTTGGAAAATTACCCATACAAAATGTTGTTCCGTTATCGCACGAATATCCCAAAATAGAAAAGTAAACAACAGAAAACGAACGCGATAAGATTGGTCACATTAGTTTAGATTTTGGTTACTATTGTTGTTGGGTAGCTTTAGGCAGGAAAATTACTTTAATAAAAAGGACCACGCAACCTGTAATTATCGTAATTTTAAATATAACTTTTTTTATTGTGGTTGTGGGTGGATGTGTGTTTTAACGAAACGCTTTGGTGGGTATTAATTAGTTGTTTCCTTCGAAATATTTTTCATATATGCACGATAATGGAACAAATATATTTCAACTTCAATGTTGCTAATAGCTCCTTGACATTCGACTAGGGTTAGCAAAAATTTAAATGTGGTAGATTAATGTCAGCGTCAATTAATGGTGCAAAGCACAGTGGAATTAGACATTACTAATAAAAAGGAACGCATTCAAATTTTCTTATGTTTTAGCAGTTAAAGCTTCACGTGTTAAGCAACCAAGCGATCGCGACAAAATATAGTGGACTCACCTAAATGGCAGCCTATTTTAATTTATCTAATAGCATCACAAAAAATATGGGTCGCACGCTAAAAATTGGGTCTTTAATGCTATTCTGGGTACAGAATAGCATTAAAATTATTTCTTGATGATTCTTAAATAAATTTATTTGCAGCTGCCTCAAGCGCTTTTTTGATGGTGGTATTCAAGTATGTGGAATATTTTTGTTACTTAGAGTTAATTCTTTTATACACTGATTTTTTACAAACCATTGTTTTGCAAAATATTAACAGGACCTTAATTTCTACTAACTTCAATAATATTTAGCTCCTACATGTTTACAATAATTTTGATTCTATAATTATTTACAACTTATAGATGGTTCATAAAGATAGGGTTATTGAACCGAGATATTTTTGACATTTGGACAATAACAAATAAATTGGTCTACAATGTACATTCTACAGGAAAGTAAACAAAATACAACATCTTTTCGTTTAGGTATTTTTATGTGACGTTCGTTTTATGATTACGCTCAGACTTTTCCGTCATCGCCTGGATTTATTTTACTACTTTTGCAAAAGCCCAACCCGTTGTAGATATGTTGTCTTCAGCTATAATAACTATGTCGCTTTTCACTTGTGCTTTGTATTAAACCTTTATTTTATTTTATTAAAATTTAGGAGTAGATTAATTATTCATTTTTTTAGTATTTTTCAATAAATGTAAATTGTGGATTTTTTATGTTATTTACTCTAATCCGGCTTCTTTTAAGTTTTCTTGGTATTTTTGCACGAAGTATGCTAGTTTTTAATATTTTTTTTTTTGGCTTTTTCTCGCTCGCTTGTCGTTTTGAAAAATATTTTGCCACTATAAACGGAATTAAATGCTCATGGTGCATCGCCAATATAGCGTCCAGATTCTCCGAATCAGTAGTCGATTTGGGTGACGAGCATTGACCTAAGCCCTGTTGTTGGGTTGGATGAGGAGCAGCCCGCCCCCTCATGTGCCTCCACATCATCGCCTCACCCGTCTGCTATGCCGCCGAATTTTCTGCCTCATCCTCTTCCGTATCCAAACCACCTAAATCTTGGGAAGGGCTCGCCTCCCCTATACGGCTATAAATCTTTTTGGTTTACTTAGCAATTTCTGGCTTAATAACTTTTCTATGCCTTGTTTTTGTGAGTCTTCCGCCATCGCCTCACTAACACGTTTTAGATCTAAGCGGAATGCTTTCCTGTGCTTTTCCTAATATTCAGCATATTTATATTTTGAACATTTTCTATTTCAATTATAGATGTTTGGTCGTTTATGGTGGTTTCCGACTTATTGAAATAAATTGCCTTATTATTCAATATTTTGGCCGGCCAATACCCGTAATTTTGAGTTAAAACAAATTTAAACTCCATCACATATCGATGGATTTTTGCTTTTACTATAGATTCTTACATCTAACAATCCACAATCTTCGACGAACCAAGTTTAACAGTAAACTAATTCCTGCTTGATAGTGAAACTGGTGTAAATACAAAACGATTAATTTGGTCAATACCACGATAAGAAGAATTATGTGTAAAACGTGCAATACAGCCTTGCTCATATTTATGGAGCACCCCACATATTTTCATTTTATGCATTTATACAAAGGATAAATAAAACAAAAAAGTTATTTAAATTCAAATTTTTAATTATTAAGTATGATTTAATACTTGGTTACGCCTCCCTTCGCTTTAATAACCGCTGCCACCCTTTTTGGCATATTACTTATAATTTTTTTACAAAATGTAGCATCGATTTTGCCCCATTCTTCTTTTATTTTTAAAATTAATTCGGTTTTTGATTTTGGCTTATACTGCGCCACCTTTTTTTTCAGCATTGGCCACAAATGCTCGATGGGGTTTAAGTCCGGAGACTGGGCAGGCCACTCCAAAACGGATATTTTATTATCAAGAAACCATTTCTTAGAAACTGCTGATGTGTGGCAGGGAGCGTTGTCCTGTTGAAACAGAAACGTCGCCTGGTCATTTGTACCAAAAACCTTGCGGACGGATGGCATTAAAATTTCCGACAACATTGTGGTATACGTGGAAGAATTCATTCTTCCAACGCAATTAAATACTTCCCCGACCCCCGCAGTTGACATGCAGCCCCAAATCATCACACTTCCACCACCAAATTTCATGGTTGGGACCACGCAGTCTGGATGATATGCTTCATTCTGTCTTCTCCGCACATACGTGGTTCCAGAGCTCCCAAACATCTAAGTTTTTATAAACAAATTAGGTATTTTTATTTTTTTATTTGTTTTTAATATCTAAGCAATAAGTAAGTGGTCTACCACTCATAATTGAATGTTAATGCTTATAATAACTTACCTCAATGTTGCTTTCATCGGACCAAAGCACCTTATCCCAGTCTTCGACCTGCCAATTTTTGTATTTTTTGGCCCATTCTAGCCTTACTTTCCGATGCCTCTCTGTAAGCAATGGCTTTTTTCGAGCCTTGCATCCTCTTAATCCATGCTCCAAAAGCCTTCTCCTAACTGTTTGAGGAGAGATTAATGCTACTCCAGCTTCATTGAGGTCGGTAGCTACCTCAGATGAGGTTTTTTTCCTTGCTGCGAGCGACATTCTGACCAATTGTCGTTCGGCACGTGGTGTAGTCTTCCGAGTTCTCCCTAGTTTTGCTCTATCCTTATTAGATTTAGTCAGGGCAACAATTAGATTTAGTCAGGGCATATATATATATATATATATATATATATATATATATATATATATATATATATATATATATATATATATATATATATATATATATATATATATATACATAATATAATGCATATATATATATATATATATATATATATATATATATATATATATATCTATATATCAGTCTGCGCGTCGAGTTCCTTGAAGCTATTTTGAATTTGTATATTTTTTTACTGAAGCTTTCTTAAATTGAAAACAACTTATTGCCATGAATTCAAAATATGTCACATTGTTGCTTGTAGTTGTTCTTTGTCACTAGCTCTGGTTGTTACATCGTTTACGTAAACATCCTTCTTTATGACACTGGCTATTTCGGGATGCTAGTTTTGTATATCTTCTCCTATTTCAACTATAACTCTTGTTACTAAGAAGGAAGCTGAGGCAATGTCGTACGTCACTATATTTAGCAGATAGGCCCACGCTGTTATAGTTTCATTATATCTCCATTGATGTTTATCTGGCTATACATTTTTTCTTTGTCTCCTGTAACCACAAACTCGTGCTGCCTGCAAACTGGATCACTGCACCAACCATCAGAACATCGTTTAAGGACACGCCAGTATTAGATTTAGTAGATGCAACGAACACCACCCGAAGCTTCGTTGTAGTATTGTTAGTTTTTAGCAGTTCATGATGTGGTAGAAAATGTTGGGACGTTTTGATGTTTAACTCTTCTTTTTTCTTTTTAACGTCGTCTTTCCACTTGAGTTTAGCATCAAGGGTCACTCCTAAGTATTTTGCCGTGTTTGCTTGTGGAATTGGTTGCGAATTCAGTTGAATAGGTAACCAATTAACATTTTTGTTGGTGAAGTTTAGATGCAAAGATTTAGTTTCGTTGAGCTGAAGGGGCCATTTCTTCGTCGAACTACTCAATGAATTGCGGCGTTTTGTAATTTACTGCTTGACTCCTCTATGTTGTCTCCAATTTCCAAGATTGCTGTATCATCCGCAAATGTTGCAATATTTCTATCTTATGTGCATGATGGTACGTCTCTCATAAATAGTATATAGAGTATTGGCTCCAGAACACGTCGTTGTGGAACTCCAGCCGATATTTTCTTTAGTTCGGAGTCGTCCTCATCATGTGTTACCCTTAAGTGTCGACCGGCTAGATATGTCTTTAAAAGCAGGTAAAACTGCGTCGGCAGATCTCTGTCTAGTTAATATTCCAGGCCTCGATGCCATTCTTTGTCGAAGGCTTGAGATAATACGCCCAAGAAGGCACTTGAACATATTTTTTTTGTTTTCAAAAGCACCTTCAATTAAATCTGGGAACTTGATCTTTCGTAGAGTGTCTCTCTATAAATCCAAATTGGTGAGGAGGAATGAGTTCTCTTACTTGTATTACCGTTTTTAACCTTTTGAGTAGCAGATTTTCAAATAATTTTGCAATTATAGGAAATAGGCCTGTATAGTACGGTACGGTAATTTTTTTTGAAAAATTGAAATCTGAAAAAATATACTTCGCTTCATATATTTTTCAGTAAATTTTGTCAGTATACTATAAAAATGTCAGTATACCATAATAATTTTTTCAGTACTGTAAAACTGAAAAAGTCTTTTTTTTCTTCTCACACAGCACGCGAATATATATTTTTATCCCATTTGGTTTTTACTGTCAGTAAATATTTCATAATGGAAACCAGGCTTTATGGTGTGTTTATTATTTTCCTAAAAATAAGGGTAATAGCTACAATACTAATTGACAATGGGGGTGTATTTTTAATACTACTTTATACTTTATTGTATGATATACCGTCAAAGGCGGCTATACTAATGCTAATGGTACGTAAAGTCATACAATCATACCATAATAGTATCGTAACGACCATACCATCTAAAATCATACCGTCATACCGCCAATATAAAGAGGGGAATAAAGATTTCGTTTTCGTATGAAACGTAAACAAAATCATATGGGATTTTGAATTGAATTATTTTGTGTTGTCTTTATTTTCAATTTAAATGAACATTTTTATTGATAAACATAAATAATTTTAAATTAAAGCTATCGAATTGCAGCTTGTCCACAATTTTAATTGAAAATAATTAAATTTTAATTCACAATTTTGCGTTTTAGTAAACTGATTTTTATTCTCAAACATCGTCAGGCTCCGTGCTTTTTTAAAAAATTGAATTCCAGGAAGAGGCGAAATGATGCTACTCCAACAGAAGGTTGGAAACTTATAGGCTGTTTAAATTTAATATTTAATTTTATTTAAAAAAAATGACCAAAATATATTTTAATTTGACCGCCAAATCCACAATATTTTGACATCTAAATCCAAACATAAAAATCGTGTTTTTTTTTGTTTTTTTTTTTTCAATTTGAACAGACCGAACACTACGAATATGCATCTCTTTATCTCGTATATCGTTAAAAGAGACATATACATACAATTAAAAACATATAAAAAATACCAAATTCACTACTACATATGTAGGTGATCGAACCGATATTTTAATTGTTTGGTATGATTTTTGCTTCGGTTAAATATATTTTTGGTGGCTTTCCTCTATAGTAATATCTAAATTGTAATATTAATTCATTTGTTTTGTTTGTGTGGCGGTAGGTTCCTTCCCTTTCTGGGAGAGGTGACTCCGCATTTGGCCCGCGTCATCCAGTAGTACGTGACGGTGTATGCGGGTTGTCGGTAAAGGGAACCACACTGGGGGATTGATTTCTCTTGGGGAGGTCCGTGGCACCAGCTTCAATATGGGATCAGGAGGGCACACTCGAGAAAGAGCTTTATCTCACAAGAAGGAGGTCATTCGTGGTGAGACAGATGAGGTCGCGGATTTTTGTCCGGTGTGCTGGATGAGGGTATGTATATGCCTCTACCATACATGTGGGCGAAAGATCCCCCTCGTCCAGAAGTTTCGCGCCCTTTCTGTTCCTTCCACTTAATCATTTGTTACGCCGCCCCGGTTGCGTAACCATCGCCGCATTCGTTTTGTGTTTTGTATAGTGTACTGGTGTTTATCTCTGTTCGTAATGTTGTTCTTCCTGTGTATAATTTCCTCCTATACTAAATCTAATGTTCGCTTGTTTCTTTCGTCATTGTATTGTGAGAAATCGTGTACGAGGAAAGTTTAATAGATGTCACATGCACCAATCAATGTTGATGTGGGGTGTGTCATCTGGAGATAGATAAAATGATTGTTGTACCAATGCTGGTGGCATTGGTTGTACTGTTGCAAGCGTTATTCTGGAGTGTTTATTTGAGAGAGTATTTGATGCTTTTTTTACATTTGGATTGAGGTGTGCGTGATTACGCTATTGGGAGAGCGGTGCGAGTCATATTTTTTTTATTTTTTGGAAATGACAAAAATAAAGAGAATAAAAAAACAGTCAAGTCTGGAATCGTATAGCGAGCGATCGAGTGATTTTGTTCTCGAGCGCGAACTATCAAAACCTCAAAAGTATTGATGTTTTTTTTTTTTAAACGGAAATTATTTTTTGTCAATTTATGACTACGTTTAGTGCCGTGTGACCATATAGTTAGAGTTTTTTCGAAAAAAAAAATAAATAAAACTTTAAATTTTTTTGTTATAATTCAAAGAACAGGGTTCGTTATAAATAATCAGTCTTCAATTTCGTAGACGCTTATGGAACGACTCTACATTTCAAAGAAAGAAAAATATCAAGGTGCTGTCATTTTTTAACTAAATTTAATTTAAAAAAAAAAAAAAACGAGTGTGAGTGTGCACCCTGCCCACCTAGCGGGCGCTTGTCCAGTGTGTGAATCGTGCTAATTGCGGCTACCCTGTCAATCAAACGGGGTGTTGACGGTCCGAGAGGGGAACCTTCGTCGGGTGGCGAACACAGATCGGACCGGGCGGGTCTGAAAAAGGTATCGTGTATGGAAAAAAAGTACAACGAAAACGATAGGTCGATTTAACTGGGTATCATTTTTAAATATTTTTTGGTTTAGTTTATTATTATTTTCCTTCTTTTGATAATTTACTGTAAATTCAGTTTGTATTAGCATTATCTTTGTCAGAATTTTCCTTGCAGGTCCTCATTTGAAGGTACCGTTATTAATTTTTTATTAGTTACATATATTGGTTTAATATTTTTTGTAAGCCGACCTTGACTGTCGCGTTGCATGTTTTCGTTGACTACATTGACCGTTTTATTTATTTCTGTCATATAACGGTTCTATTTCAGCTCTTCCACTTGCGTAATCACGTACACACCATACCGTTGTTCTATAAATTTTGGTAGTCTCAGTTATTTTCTTTTTCGAATTACTGTTTTCCGTGATTTCCAGGTTTTGTTTAATACACAGGTTCTTATTTTTATTTGTAGTCGTTGTTTCTCTCGTCTTTAATTGCAATAGTTACGTTAAACTTTCATTTACATACTTTCATTTCCATAGATCCGTTGCAGATTTTATTATTATTTCGGCTTTTTACGTATTGGTTGGTTTTCATTTCTTTAGTTTTACTGTCTATGCTCTTGTATTAAGGGTATGATCTAATGAGTTGTGGTGGTGTGATCTTTTGAGTAGTGGGGTAGGGTCCTGGCGGAGGGTCGGTTTTCCATATTCATCCGGTCGTGTTGCTCACACGGGAATCTGTGTTAGTCGCTTCTTAGAGATGACGGTTTCCGCTCCGTGAGGTTGCCGAGTGGTCTGTTGGGAATGCGTCCTTCCATCTTCTATCGGCATCGGTGATCGCCGCGACCGGAAAGGGACTCCGGTAGATGGGCCGATGATAAGTGGGTCTTCTTAGCAGATTGCGCGGAGATCGAGCGGGCTGGTGCTGCCATTTCGAACGACTGCAACGAATTATTTATTCGCTTTAGCTTCTGGAGATGTGGTAAACAATGTTTCGTTTTTTCTTCCTTTGTTTCTTTTTATGATTCTTTTCCTCCATTGGATCAATTCTGGGAACTCCAACGACACACCGTGAGCTCTAGCCAGCCACCAGACCGCACTAGACCTCTGATTTCGTGTCTGATAACGAAATCTAGGATTTCGTAACATATTATATTTAGCTCTCTTGCAGGAAATCGTCCTTTGCTTATTTCTTCGTCGAGGCTATGTGGTTTATTCAAGCATCAATTATGTCTGGCTCATTTCCCACGAACAAACACGAGCTTGGCCGGCTACCATAACCCCGCCTGACCTCTAGTTGGTGATTCTGTTAATGAAGTGAAGAATCGGGTTTGACCTTTCGTTACAAACTTTTGAAAAAACGTTTGTTAAATACTTGTGCTGAACAATTTTTTAATATATTTATTGACATACACCCACCGACAGAGAAAACGGAGCACCCTAAAAAAAAATTGTTAACCCTTATTCGGCCACTTCTATGGAATGACGTACTCGGCACACAGGAATTACATGCACCCCATGGACAAAAACCTGCCGGTGACCCACTACCGGTGAGTGTATACATTTATACATTTTTAATATTGTAATGAGTAGCGTTTGGTTGAAAGCCAGTTCCACTCATTACATCGAATTTATCTTACTTGCTTGGTGATACCGGCGGCATGATTCCTGCAGCTTAGTCAGGTAGAGGATTGGTGTGGTTAAAGTACCACACAATTAAGATCTAGTTAGCCGCCTAAGGAAAATTGTGAGCACATTGCACAATTATTTTTATTCATAAAACACGTTGTTGACTTGATAGATTTGCATTTACAAAAGTAAATAAATAACACTACAGAAGACACGTGCACACGTAGATATTTCTACTTTTGCATTGTTAAAACCATCGAATCGTAAATTCGTAACTGTAAACCCTAGCCGTAGTATTTTCCTACTCCTTCTTTTGCTTTTGATAATTAAAATTTAGAAGTAGAAATCCTGATATTGTAGCAAAAACGAATAAAGTAGATTATTTGTACTGCAAATCCCAAAGCAGACTATCATTTGGCTAAGTTAATTAACCTCGAGGAAATTAAGGTTGAAGCGAAACGCGAGAAAATTGAAGTAGGGAAACGAAAGATAGGTACAATTCAAAATATATTATTTATATTGACTGAAATTAAAAATAAAGTATAAAATAGCAGAAACAGGAATATTGTTTTTATTAAAAAAAAACACTAAGTTTAAATGAAATTTTCAGTCACTATATTTGGTCTGTAGTCACAGTTTCATCGTCATAATCATTTTCATTTCCAATTTCAACCAGCTAAGCAACACTAGTTTTAATTGAGATGTTCTGATGGACAGCGTAGAAGAACGGAATCGGTTTTAAATAATACTTATACAACGTTCTACTGAATCTTCTTGTGTTAATCTTCCTGGCTTTGACTTTCACGTCGCTTGGACGTGTTTCTCGGCAAAATTAATTTCTTTAAAAAAATGTTTTCTAAATTTTAATTTACCAACATATGCTCAAACCACGAAATATTATATTATATTATTCAGGCAAGGATCGAGTGAACCCAATAAAATATCTAGTAGTACATATTTCTACCAAAGATGCAGTTAAAGTTGCAAGATTAGGGATAATATCGGCTGGAGGAGCTGCTTTATTTTTACCAAAGATGCAGTTAAAGTTGCAATTTTATGGATAATATCGGCTGATGGAGCTGCTTTATTTTTGTTATTTTTAAGTTATCGACGTTTTTTGGTTCGCTCCATTATGAATGAGCTGATGCTCAAAATGCAGTGTACCGAAATATTGATATGTAAATTAATAAGTTAAGAATAAATAAATAAACATTATAGCTACTTTCACCATCTGAAACTGCATTTTGGATAGGGATCATGTAACATGGCTGTAAGGCATAACCACTATCTCCTAATGTATTTGACTGCTTTGTACTGATTTCCCATATAAATTTTGCGACGAATCGTGTTTGCGATGAATTGTTAAATTTTCATAAAAAATTTCTGTGTTGCGCGAAAATTCATAGAACAACAATTCATCGCAAACACAATTCTTCGCAAAAATTCATAATAAAAAGTTTTTTTTTACTATGGGATTTGGTTTTGATTGAGTTTGTAAGATTTTTCCTTAACAATGATTAAATAAAATTACGAAAATTAAATAACTTTATTATAATAAATTTATAAACAATATAATTGTTTATTAATTTATATTTATTTGTTATTAAAAATATCAGAATAAATAATTATTTTATTTTTGTTGCAAAATATTTGAATTAGGAAATAGAAGATACATGATGTTCAACGATAAAGTTATAAATGATTTAAATTGAAAATCCTTATGAAATTATAAACAATTAGAATTTGTTGTAAAAAATTTTGATTTATTAACAAAACCAAGATAACAATTATGGATATACAAATAATTCTTTGGGTTATTATTAAACCCCCTATTAACAATTATTTTTATTCAACGTAAATTTCCGCAAATTCTAAAATTTGTATACTCCAATTAATTTGTTGTTAACAATAATACGTGACAAATATGTTTTTATTAATAAATGGGTACATTTGAGTTTCTATAATTTAATAAACAATTTTGTTTAACTTTTTTTTTATGCTAATTAATAAACTTCCATTATATGTTACAAACAAATCAATTTCATAAAAACAAAACCAAGATAAAAATTATTCTAAATAATTTAGTTGTGCCTAATATAGTTTAATAAAAGTTGAATTCTACTATTGACCAGCATGAATTCAATTTTCTTTTATCTACGCAATATAAAATATTTTACGATCAACTGTTTTTCGATAAATTACTTTGCGACGACTTGACATCTAATCATTCTCTGAAAAAATTTTCGTAAATTATTTGATTAGAATTTGAATTTACTGACATAACAAAAATATGTTGGTTCGATTAGGGTTAAAAACAAAAAAAATTTGTTTATGTTTGTTATACAACGCGCAATTGTTAAATCGTAAAAATATTTTAATCATTTTGTTGTTTAATGTTTTATTACCTATTATTATTAATAGATCAACGTATTTTTTATTAAAATCTAGCAGTTTTATTTAAATTGAGGTTATGTTTTACTACTGTCACAAAAATTTGCGTTCCATTGAACATCTACTCACAAGTACTTGGTAGCAAATTGTTTCCAATGGAACACAGTGACTATGAAGTGTTTTTGTATGAATTGTTTACGATGAATTGTTGTTTTATGGATTGTGGTCTCGTTGAATTGTGTTTCGCAGAATTTACGGGGTACCGATAAGATATATTTGTACATATATGTACATAAATAAATATAAAAAAATCGTTTGTGCTCATAAAATGGAAGCGAGCGTGGGATTTTTTGTAAACAGCAGTGAAGATGATTCCGACAATGAAGTAACGGCGGCACATATCCAAAGGAAGCGGTTAAGGATCAATTCAAATGTACTTGATATGCCAAATAAAATGTAATATTTATAATCACTACTTGCTTCACATTTTAAATTCATTTCAAGGGAAATTAAATGCTTTCAGGTTCATCAGATTGTTAGTAGTGTCAAAAACTTTATTTTCTGAAATTTTGAATGTAATCGAACCCAAATTTATTACTAGAAAAAAAAACAGTCGCTATTCCACCTATTCTAAAACTCGCTGCCACATTACGTTTTCTGGGAGAAGGATCATATCAACAAGGAGTGGGGCAGGACTATTTGATCAGCATGGCGCAATCCACTGTGTCTATTGTGATGACAGAGACACTAAATATATTAGAAACTAACTTGTGCAGCAAACACATAATATTAAAATTATCTGATGAGGAAAAACTGAAATCCAAGGGCTATTTTTTTAATAAAACGGGGTTTTCAGGCGTGATTGGTTGTGTGGATGGAACACATATCAATATTATAAGGAGCATCATTTTTTTAATAGGAAAGGTTCACATAGTTTGAACGTTATGATCGTATGTATTTTAGGTATTTGTAGCTTTATAAATATTATATATTATTTCCATATAGATATGTGACTACAACAATAAAATAACTTCGGTCGATCCCCGTTTCGGGGGTTGTTCTCACGATTCTGTCGTTTGGAGCCTCAGCGACAATCGAAAAATTATGGAACAGGAGTGGAGACGAGATAATTCTTCATAGATTCTAGGTAATTAATAAAATATTTTAGTAATTATGAATTTCTATAATTATCGAAAGTTTAGGTGATTCCGGATATTCGTTGGAGCCCTGGTTGATGACTCCCTATAGAAAATCAAGGGAAGGCTCAGCTGAATCGCGGTTTAATACAGCTCATGCTAAAGCGCGTTCGATAATCGACATATTAAAGGGTCGTTGGAGAAGCTTGTTACATACTCTCTCCATAATTTATGTGTGAATTACAATGTCCCCTTTGATGAGGCTTTAATTATAAGGGATGAAGATATGGGCAACCAAAATGCGGCAGGTGAAAATATCGAAAACCTGATGCAAGAAGCTAAGAGGGTTAGAGAAAACAATTATATGAATTCAAGTTGAAATGCGCAAATATATTAAATCAAAACAAGATATTTTTTATTTTAAGATTATATTTTTCTATTTAATTCATTTTAACTTCATTTATTTTAATCAGTCAATTCAAAATATATACATGTTTACATAAAATTTTTTTTTTTTTATAAATTATCGGTTTGCCTCAAATTCCAACTGTCTTAATTCTACTTCCTTTTGTTTGATTTCTATAACGTCGGCTTTTTGCTTGATTTGGTCAAGAATCATTTTTTGTTTCGCTTTCCATTTCCCTTCCTCGAAAGACCATTTCTTTTCTTCCAAGGACAATTTCTTCTCTTCTAAAGACAATTGCTTCTCGAACAAATTTCTTATTTTTTTTAATGCCTTAGTCATTTCTTTTCGTTGGTGATGCTGCTTTTCCAAGAACACATCTTGTTTTTTGTAAAAACTTTCCTGTATTTGAATTTGTTTTTTAAGCAGACTTTTGGAAGTTTCTTTGGGTCTTTTGTGCTCTTGTTGGTCTATTGCAATCCGGGTTTTGAATTAACACTGCTGT
Organism: Tipula vernalis; assembly: GCA_958295665.1. NCBI lineage: Eukaryota > Metazoa > Arthropoda > Insecta > Diptera > Tipulidae > Tipula > Tipula vernalis. The sequence continues at coordinate 217,833,654 of OY282559.1, read as the reverse complement.
TGGTTCTGTCTCATTTATTACTGGTGGTTCCTCATTTTGCTGGTTCAAATTTGTAGTTGCATTGTGGCTATTTATGGTGGATGGCATATTATCCATTTGATTGGTTGAAGCTTCTGACTGGTGTGTGGCTGGTTCAAAGGTGTTTATTGGAATTTCTGTATTTATTGATAAACACGCGAAACTCTTAGCAGTTATGCCTTCAATTTCCCCCTGCAGATCCAAGAAAAGTTTGAGTCGCTCCTCTAAATTATTTAGACGTTTGATTCTGCACGGCCCTCCACCCGTTCCAGAAATTGTTTTTTTTTATGCCTTAATTTACTTTTGGTATTATATTTTAAATCCCTCCATACCTAGTAAAAAAATTTACTACGTTTCCATGATGGAGTTAACCGGGATTATCTCATCATGGAAACATGACGAGTTTAGGATCTTCGTTAAGTTTCTTAATCCAACCTAACTCAACGAAAGTGGTAGGGTTTGAAGGGATTCTATCTGTCAAAAGCGAAAAAAACAATTATACCAGTTCAAAATGCCATTGCGAATATTCTTTTCTCTCCGTAATACTTTATAAATCATAAAAATCACAATAAATGTTAAATTTAAAAATTTCCACCATACAAATAAAATTTTTAAAAATGACTTTAAATTATTGTGAAATGTCAATTTACACTAGAATTTATATTTGCATGGAAACGATATGGATTAGCGCGGCCATGTTATTAACTCAACGAAACTCTTAAATCGGGTTAACTCTGTCATGGAAACGTAGTAATTGTCTTAATATATTATATTATTTTGCACCGTCTCAAAAACTTACTTTTTTCCAACCTTCAACTGTTTTTTCTGGAGGACCAATAGCATTTTAACCGCTCCTTTACTTCATTCCACAAACAATTCAAGGTGTCGCGATACTGAAGGGTATTTAAACAATTTTTTGCAACACCTTCATTTCTCTCCATAAATTCTAAAAGAATTTCAAACTGATCGTGTGTTGTTGCGGCCCTGTATGAAAATTGGAACAATTTAAAAAAAATTAATTTAATATGTACAAAAATATAATAGCTTAAAAACGCAAGCTTTAAATTAACATAACTCACATTTTTATAGTTTGAAACACCAACAAATATATTGTAATTTCTGTTTAGCAAAATATTATCAGTAATAATTAACTGTAAAATTAAAACGTATTGAATACGTTTGAAATACTTAAAATTATTTTAACACTTATTTTTTAACACGTCTCGTCACCTCAAGAGCAGTCGTATAATATTCGTCTTTATCTTAAACAATACGCTGTCATAAAATTGTTTTATTTCATAATAGGGGAATTATCGACATGGTCGAAAAAAAACGCGTCGAAAAATTTCATAACAGCTTATTTTCGATAAAGTCGAAAAAAAAAATGCGGTGGAAAATTTTCAAAAAAAGACCCCCTGTTTATTTTAATTAATATAAATGTTTAGCATTTATAAATGTTTAATACGAATTGGGCATTTTAGCAGATTTACTTTTAAGATTATTGATCCAAATATTTAGGTGACCGGGGTCACATTCGGGAATTTAATAATAAAAATGTTCGGACAACATTGCCTCACCAAGTGACGTTTCGGACAACCACCGCAGCCAACAGTACAACACGTTAAAACCTAGCAAAACTATTGTAGTAAAATTGTTCCGAGTGATAATCTGCAGGTAAATGTAAATTATTCATAAGTAGTTTGGTTAAACATTTTAATGAAATTACTATTCTGTTAGAATTATACAAATTTGATTTTCTCCCTTAAAGTGAACCTTTTATTAACTTCTATTCTTAAAGTCGCTCCAAATTAATAGTTATAAACTAATACGTTTTGATCGTATTAATAATATGCGATGGGGTTGGGTTGGAATTTATTTTCGGTCTTCTTTGGGGGTCAGCAATTTATTCTCTGGTGCGTTTGGTATTTGTGGGGCGATTTGGCAAAATTCGTATTTTGGTTATTATTAATAACCCGCCTCCTGCTTGTACTGAGAATATAAATAATTTTTTTTTGAATATTTTTCCTAAACAATTTGTAAAGCTTGGTGATGATCTTTCTGGATCGCCTCAAGCATATTTACCTTGGCTTATTTTAAATTGTCGATTTCATCTTTACGCTGATAATTTGCAACTGTATATTGGTGGTGACTTGTTAAAATTTGAGGAGATCGTATACAACTTAACGCAGTACTTAGATATATGTATTTCTTCATGGGCCAAAAATAATTCACTTTCCATTAATCCAACTAAAAGTAAAGCTTTATTGATCACTACAAATAATTCACATAATATTGTACCTGTGCTCTTTTTAAACAATGACATAATCTCATTTGTTCCAAAAGTTAATAACCTACGATTACTATTGAATTCAAAACTAACTTGGAATGACCAAGTAAGTTCTATATGCCAGCGTGTTAAATACGGTATGGTGAAAAAAACGTCAAATCACAAATTTGGTATATGAGACCGGAAGTCGTGTTTAAATTTTTTATTTTTTATGTTTTCAATTGGTAGTACTAGTTAAAAAAAACATTTTGTAGAAAATGATTTTTTGTTGTTGTTGTTGTTTAAAATACAGGGTGTCAAATTTTGAGAAAAATGATAAACATGATGTTGTGTTTATAGCTATAAAAGGAAAACTAAATATCCGATATTTATGATATAGGGCTCGTTTTAAAGGTAAGTTAATACGGATTAATAAAAAATATAAAAATGGTTAGTTCTTTAATTTTAAAATTTTATTTTTGAATTTTCTCAATGATCGTATAATTTTTTTTTTTTTTTTTAAATTTTACGTCTTTTAATTCTATTGAACATACTAAAAACTTGCGCTAGCAAAATTTTTCATTTTCGTGCTAAATACGTTAAAGTATGACGATTTACCCGTTTTTGGAATACAAAATCAAATTGTTATATGTTATTTTCAATTTTTAACTAATTTACGCTCGACCTGATAATGTAATTGTTTAAAATTATTTCGTCGATCTTTAGTATATTCTTACTTCTAATAGAAAATTAAAAAACAATGAGGAAACAATTTGTAACAGTCCGTTCATAAACTACGTCAGGTTTTTTTGGGCCATTCTTAACTCCAACTCTCTCACTCCTTCATCACAAGTCATCACAAAACTGAATATGTGAGCAATGATTTAATCATTTAAGAACATGAAGTAAGTGGTATATTAAAGAAATAGGCCTCTAATGATATACCTGCAAATTATTGTATTATGTCAAATGTAATATCCCATAACAGTAACTTCTTATAATTACACTTTTATGAAATTCTCCCTGTCTGCCCCAGCCTAAACGTGACGACAATCAATACTCCTTCCCCAAACAAAGGCGTAACGTAGTTTAGGGATAGCCCATAAAGCGCCCTATTAGTTCCGAGTTTGTTTCTTAAAGCAGTTTGCGTTAAACCAAATTTAGAAAAAATCCTTTCTATACCAGCTGATGACTGATGTAGCAGTATGCAGCTGACCAATCAAATAATACTCGGATAAAGCGATTGCATCAGTGGTCTGGAAAGGCAGTAAAGTTTGGCCACCATGACCCGCCCGGGTAATAGACAAGTTATGTTCCTTGGGACCTTGAGAACTTCGAAAACTACCCCCTCGAAATCGCTGCTGATCCTTGACTCTTTTCCATACTTTTTGCGTGTTGAAAAAATGCGAAAATTCAATGATTTCGGGAATGAAAAGTGCGCAGAAATTTCCGCGTGTGCGTGTCCGGGAGTGACATTAACGGGTATACACTCAAGTCTCTAAGTACGGGGACTCGTCCTACATGTATGCTGCCGTCCTAGAATCAAAAGCGGTATCTACTGGTGGCATGAAATTGAGATATTATGATTTAAAGTTTTGGTAATAGCCCTTAGTAAATTGGAATGTTTAATGGCTAATAAAGGTGATTCCTAGTCAAAGTAACAGTAAATGCAGTATACTAAATACTAAAAACAAATGCGGTTTGTACATATTTGCACAAGCAGTTACTGCGTTTTTAGCTAGTAGTATGTAGATACCCTGTTTTTGGAAGAAATAATGTAGATACTGAGTTTTCCGTCGGTAAATAGGTAGAATAACATGCCAGGTTACTAAAAAAACCATAAACTCAATTTCCAATTTTTTGTTGATATCGCGTTCGATTCTAGGATGGCAGTATGTGTGTGAGTAAAATTAGTTTATTGTTATAATTCATGAGATATATATAACACAAATGCAAGTAACCATAAATTTCAATTATTCAAACACTTGAAATGAGTATAAATATATATTCATCTTCCTGTTACACAAATTAACAGGGTATAGCAGCTTCCTAGTCCTGTAACAGATTGGAGTTAGTACAAAGATCATTATATTATTGAATAATATAATGTAGCCTCTTACGAATAAAATGTGTTTTGAGGAAAATTCTACCACTGCTGATCTCAATCTCTGGAAGTATTGTGGGTCCAAAATATTGTTGATCTTCCATCGATTCCACAATTTTAAAAATTCATGATGAACTGACTCGCCCGCTTGCTCGGACCAGAGATCGAATCCATGGCCTTCCCTTAGAAAACTAAGGCTTTCTTCTATATGGCGAATCGCTACGTGAATCTTCAAGGTCTCACTTATTCCCGTTGCCAGGACCGCTTTTCTCAATTCATCTATATGTTGACAAATGTTCTTCATTTCTCCTGATACTGAAACAAGCTTCTACAATTTTGTTCATTGCTTGGAAAGCAGAAACGTAGGGTATCATGATTAATTCACCACCAACTGCTCCACTAATTTCTTTATCGAACAATTTTTCTGGTTCCTTAAGAAGCTTCCTACAGGCGTTCCCTTCAAAAACTTCTGCGTGATAGTTTTTGGATATCAACTTGAGCCCCTGAGGCCATAATATGGCCTTATTCCTGCCTAGCAAAGGTACGAGCCCATCCCAGAACAAGTGATTTACAAACCCTTGTAGAATGTGAAGCTCTGGGACAACGCACTTTTCCAAGACAGAAACACTCGATTCTTCGGTAAAAAGCGGCTTACTTATTGTACTATTACTCCTTGAGGCCTGTTTCTTAATAGTGCCAAGTGAAACGAATTTCTGGTAGTCTGATTCTAAATCTCCGTAAGTTTTCAGTCTATAAACATCTTGCTCTAATGATGATGAAACATCGCTTAAGTCTAATTCACGCTCATTGTTTAATTTCCCAATATCTAGTTCTTTTCGACTCCTGAGATCTTGAAGACGCACGAAACAATATGGGCAAGGAAAGCTCGATGTAGCCGTTTGTTGACCGTTTACTACCAGAAGAAGCTTGAAATCTGACAAGAATTTCAATGGAATAGAATTTATTCTAATCAAATCAAATAAAATGTTCACGTTATCGTAAGTTTCATTGATTAGGGGGACGATACCCAACATTATCAACTTATGAATTCCTGTTAACATCCGGTCATTGTTGTTTGAGTCTAATTTTTGTTTTTTAGAACCATCATCTGAATCTATACATAGATAACCTTCTGGAAGAATAGTCATACAAATCTTGAAGAAGCCTTGACCCCCGTCAGCCATAACTTTAATAACGTAATTGCCAATTAAATTTCTTCTTACTAAAACACACTCTAATATTTCTTCTGCATCGGCCCACACTACTGGTCTTTCTTGTTTATTTATATTTTTATCGACTTCGAAACTCAATATAGTACTTTTATATACGTTATCTAATGCCTTGGATTTTTTTGACGATTCTGCTAACTAATTGCTAGGAACCGATTTTCGACCGATATTCTTTCTAATGAAAGTGCATAATTTTTTCATCTGTCTACCAGAAGTACATGACTGAACTTGAAAATCAAATCAATTATCAGATGAAAATTGGGCGTTTATTCCTTGCTTGTTCAAATATCTGCTTTTGCGTCCTCCCGTTCTCATTTTCACCATGGTTTTATTATCGGAGGCCTGCATTTTTTTTGGACACCAGTGACGTACAAAATTGTTCTTGTTGTGTTGCAGGAAGAGTCTCAACAAACTTTTCAATATTAACTCTCTTACGAGCGGGCTTACTTTTTGAGCAGCACAATTGTCTCATGCCTCTACCAGTACGTTGGAAGCAAATATTACAAATTTTAAAAGTCGAACCGGATTTTTCTACCGGCGCACGCATCACTTTAGTTTCAGTTGCTTCAGGAGATTTTTGAGCATACACGCCATTTTCAGATGTTATTTTTGAACGTGATATTATTGGTACACCTATCCTTCTTTTTTTGTCACCTTTACAACGTGTAGTTTGGCATATATAATATTCACAAGAAACAACACTTGATTCATCACCGTACCTTGTATTTTTCAGCAAATAATATCTTCGTAGTTGGACATGATTTTGAATGATCGGCTTGAGTTCTCCCCGCTCTCTGGATGTAAGTTTTCATCTAGAATTCTTCGGCAATTCACACAGATACTAGTCGGAAATCGAGGATCGGGCAATCGAAAATTCACATTTATACGACTTTGTATCTGCTTCTCGCGACACGGCATTATTCGTAAATACTCCAATGTTCTACCACTTAAAACAATTTTCCGACCACAAGGTGCACAAATTTTCCTTCGGTTTTCGCTATGATTGCATTATTTGTGTCTTTCACCTGTCTTGTGATCGCATTTACTTGCCCATGTTTCACAAAATATAAAATAACAAATGAAGACTTATAAATGTTAGAAGTAATATTCAAGATGTGAAGTGGATGATATGTCGCGCGACTTTTGTTCTTAAGTCTTTTTAAAAAGAAAAAAAAAATTTATTTTTACACTTTATTATTTATTACAATTAATTATAAAATATATTACACTTCTATTCTCTTAAGAGATAGATTTTTCACTTAATAACTATGCTGATCTCTATAGAGTCAGTTTTATTAATTTAGAATCGCTTAGGTGTGATCTCTTTAGAGTCAACACAACAATTGAATTTTTATTAATTATATTTCTCATGATTTCATTTTTTATTAATCAGCATTTAAAATATATATTTTTACTTAAAAATCATGTTTATGACATGTATCGAAATTTTATACCGTTTTCCGTTCTACATTTATATTTCTTTAATACTTTGCATTTTCTGTGTGAACATTTTAGAACATGATATTTAATTAGAATAGAATTGTATTATGTGCATTTTTCTTATCATATTGTATATGTTCTTGACATATAACTCGCGCGACTGACTTGGAAAACGCGAAAATATTTTTTGTTGTGAAAACTCTATTTGAGCGCTCACACACACATACACACGCCTTCATGAAAGAAACTATCATAAAAAAACAGTGTGATTTCTTGAATTCTATCTGAAAGCGCATAAATGGTTCATACACACAATTACACCCACCCACACACGTTCACTCACACACATACATGTAGGACGAGTCCTCGTACCTAGAGACTTGAGTGTATACCCGTTAATGTCACTCCTGGACACGCACACGCGGAAATTTCTGCGCGCTTTTAATTCCCGAAATAATTGAATTTTCGCATTTTCTCAGCACGCAAAAAGCATGGAAAAGAGTAAAAAAGGATCAGCGGCGACTTCGGGGGGGGGGGGGGGGGTGATTTTCGAAGTTCTCAAGGTCCAAGGAACATAATTTGTCTATTGCCCGGGCGGGTCATGGTGGCCAAACTTTACTGCCTTTCCAGACCACCGTATCGACATCCATCATTCAAAATCTGTGAGCTGCTCACAATTTTTAAAATGTAAATGTTTAATTTTGCGATAAATTTTATAAATGTGGTCTCTTTCGTCTGTAGTAATAACTGATTTTTTTGGCTTAAGACTTAAAAGATATGCCGCAAAACGTCAACTGTAATTGGCTTCAATAAAGCAACTATGGTATATCCTCTGTAACTTTCTTTGCAGAAAAACACTAAATGTGTATAAAGTAAATTAAATTTTATTATGAAATATGCATTTATTAACACTTACCAATGTCTTTATCAAAATTCGAGTCATTTCGCCTGTCTTCACACACCTTAGCAAGAGCAGGCCAGTTTATCAGAAACGACTCTAACGAATCACAATAAGAATTCCAGCGAACGTCTATCGGCAAGTTTAAAGATTTACAACCAGCTTCGTGAAACCAAGCCCTGGGTAAATGTTGTCTTTTAAAATATTTTATAATTTGGATCACGTGCTGTTGAACATTATTGAAATTTAATGCTTTTTTTATATGTTTCGCTAAAATGTTTAATGCGTAGGCCGAACACCCATAACAAATAATTTCTCATTCTAAATTCATTTCAAGATTCTGCCTCATATTCACCTATTAGCTGAATTGTCTGTTACGAAACTTCTAATACAACAATTGAATTTTTCTGTAGTTTCTTGAATTACACGTTCGGTCACTTTTAGCAAATTGTCTGCTGTATGTTGCATTCCACAACCAAAAAAACAGTACCGTCGTCTTTCGTAACGCAAGCGCAAATGATTGGTTCATTAGAAATATTCTCCCAACCATCAGTTTGATAGTTCCTTTTTCATACACTTCTTTTAAAATTTTACACCCAATTACATGTCGATCTGGTCGTTTATACCCAGGGCGCAATATATCGCAGAACTTTTGGAATACAGTATTATTTGCTAAACAAAAGGGCGAGTTTGTGGCAAAAATGAAACGCCAACACTGTATTTCCAAAGCGTCTTTTTCCAGTTTAGTTGTTTTGAAAACATATTTATTTACGGATGAACATTTATATTTTATTTGTTCAGTTGACGTAGGCTACAACGGTATATTTGAAACGGCCTCTTCTAATTCCACTGGCAAATCACCTTTGTCACTGTCATTAAAGACAACTTGTTCCATAACCACTGAATCAGATTGGCGTTGTGAATGATGCACCTACATGCGTTTCACTAAGCCTTGGCATTCTTGTTTGCATTTAACGCATACAACTTTTGCACATTTCTCCCCTAAATATTCAGAGATTTAGAATATAATTCATAAGCACAAAATATAAAAAATACAAAACTGAAATATCTTCTGAGCTCTGTAATTTGGCCAGGGACTGTGTGTGTCCAGGGACGTTGCTGCTGTGGGATTCACGTCTGATTGCAGAAATCGAAACCCTTCCATATTCTAACGATATAGAAGCACTAGAATACGCAGAACCTATGATGCTGGCTAAAGAATCAACAATACTATATGTTATGTCAATACCAACAAGTAAACGGGAGTACAGTCATATCATGGTCATATCATAGCAACAAACAAATATATCTGGAATACAACAAACTTCTAGAAAACCAAGACGGACTGTGAAATCATACTTTGCGAGATAAACAGTTTTAGAGAATTTAAAGCCGACTACTGCATGAACCAGCTCATAAGGGGATTAGATGCCCAATGTAACTACCAATTCAACAAGAATCAGATAATCGACACCTTAAACGACAAAACGTTATTTTTGAGCAATTTTAAACGAGACATATTTTACAGCAACACGGATAAACACCTGGTGGGAAGCTTTCTAATACAATACGACAATGAAACAATTAAGGTCAGCAATACAACTTACACCAGCAGAAATATTAGGAAATCCCAAGTACTACCAACAGTACTACAACCTAATATAACAGATAAAGGTGTAAAATCGACCCAGGATACCTTCATAACTTGCACCTAAATAATGTAGATCAACTACAAAAATTATTCACAAAACGTAAGAAAGCAGCCTTTGTAGACTTCGGTACAATTTCCATAATTTTCATCATAATACTCATCCTTTTATAAAGAAAAAAACGCAAAAGATTGTCAATTCTAAAACCATGTCAAGAAGAAGTCGTCATCAGTCAATCCGGAGTCCAACCAATTAGCCTAAAGTTTTAACCCACGAAAGGTGGATCTTGTAACGGGGAAGAGTTAACACAACTAGAATTGCAACTCAATATAAATTCCAAACACGCGCATCACCTAAAGATGCTAAAATCAGCTTAAAAGGAAAAAACATGTAAGAACATGCGCAAACATGTTCTAGTTATTTGAGAATATTGTAATTTACTTATTAAGCTAGTTTTTACGTATAAAATGATAACATATTTTGAGTTTTAGTTAGTTTTAGTTTGAAATGTAAAAGATAAACGTAAAATAAATTAATTTTTTTTTAATAAATCTTCGAACAAAACTCTTAACTTATACGGTAATTAAACACAAAACACAACTACCGTTTTTAAATAAATTCAAACACATTTTTTCTCAGAATGACAGTACCAGTTGACGGTATTAGAAAAAGAGGGGTAAATCTGCCAAAAATTCGAGATTTTCAATCGAGGAAAATGTTTCTCGACCGATGCTTTTTCTTGACCAACTTTACGGCACAAAAATCACTCTTTTGGCTGCGGAGTGCTTTTTTTTGGGTAAATCGAAAATGACATGAATTAAGTAATTTTTTCGCTCTTGACAATTGGAACTATTTTTTAGTTCTAATTAAAATAATTTGCGGTACTAGAAATAAAGTGTCTGTGATAATTCTTTATTTCTTACACCACGAATTGGGATTCGTTCCACTAGATGTTCGTTGTGTGAATTTTATAATTTTTGTATGGAGTTAGAAAGTTGCTAGCGATCCATACAAGCATGCTCTGAATTCGAAATATACACTACTGGTTGTCCCACTGTTATTATTAAACCAAAATTATCAGCAAATTTTTTAGTAGAAATTCTGCATATAATAAAATGTAAATATGTACTATACAGACATCTGCTTAACAAGTTGTATTTTCAACTGTTGTGCCATTAAAATCTAATTTAGTCTAGGTTTAAATTACAAAATCTAGGCCACTTCAACTTATAATAAAATATGAATCAATCTGTTTGCATTAAAATTTGAAAGGTACTAAACAAATTCCTCATCGTAATTGTGACTAATTGTCCATTATGCTGTTCCAAAATAAAAAACAAAAAAAAAACGATGTGGTTCCAATTTTTTCATCGACCAAACACAAACAGATGAAATTTCTAAAATATGAAAACATAAATTTGCCGTATAAAAACAACAAACAAAACATAGAAATTGAATTTTCATGTTTTCCATTTCACTTCGTCATTAGTCATTACTATGTGTATGCATGTAATATGTACACTCTAATAACGATTTCTAAACTTTTTAGAGCATATAGCATAAATTTATGAGATTTTTTTTATTTATTTATGATCTCATTATTTATGTTAATGTTTAACGATATTATTATTATTATTAATACTAATATTATTACACTTTGCTTTGTGTATTTGTAATAATGTTGGTGGTGAAGGCGGTTATGTTTTGGGTGGCGCTGCAGAACTTCTATGTGTTTATGATGAAGATGAAAATTAAGATAACAATAATTACACAATAATGTAAAAGTAAACGTAAAATGAGAAGAAATTTTATGTTTTGTATAATATTCATTGGATTATTGAAATTAATAAATAAATAATTTATATTTTACTTATTCTTATTTATAAATATTTTAATATTTGATGTTGTTTTTATTTTAATATTTTTTCTTATCTGAAAAGTTTTTTTTTGTTAGTATTTGTATGCTTTATATTCATGCCGACGGTAGGGGGCTAATTTTAACCATTCGTTATTATTTATCTTTTATTTAATTTAATTTAGTAGAATAATAATAATTCATGTTGTACGTAATTAGGGGTAGACAGTAGATACGAATGTAAAATGAATAGTTGGTTTATACATCTCTACATTTTGTGTATTGCTAGGGTTAAAATCAAGCCGCCAATTTTTATCTGATTTACTCGTATAAAATTACCAGCATTCGTCAGATTCATTGCAAAAAGATAATTGTATTGAGAGAAACCACTCAATTTAATTGTTAAGCATCTTATTTAGAAAAAAAATACAAAAAATAAGAATGATTGAACAAACCAAATAATTATTAATTCAATCCGCGATGACCATATCGAAATAAATTGGACGCATCAAATTTAACGAACAAAAGAATTGAAACAAAAAACTATAAAAACTTTAGAAATATGGTATATAACGTGAATCACACCAATATTGTTTGAAACTAAAAATAAAATTAAAAAAAACTAATTTCAAGGTATTTTAATTAAATTATAGTGCTTTGTTTCGTTGTGTTATTAATTATTTTTTTTAATGTTCAATTTAAAATGGAAACTGTTAAATTTTTTTTTACGTTGATATCTCACATTAGATTTTTTTTTGTTCGATACTATTAAATACCGTATCAAATTGGTAGGTAATTTGATTAAATCATTATAAATTAGGATTTTTAGAAAAGATTTGAAGGTTTAATTTTTTATTGTTTGAAACTACTGAAATAAAGAAACTATCCAACAAACAATTATATGAAAAACATTGAATTCTTAAGATTCAAAATTTTTTCCTCGGCAATCTCTAAAAATAATAAAAAGAATAACACAGTACGACAGCGATTTGGTTTTTCGTTTGCATTAGTACATAAGTTGGTTGAGATGTTAACTTATAAAATTATGGTACATTTTATATCACTACATATCACTACTTACGAACGTGATATTTTTTTCGGGGATTATATCAATAAACACCAACTTAAAATTAGCCTTTAACATTTCAATTGAAAGAGCCCATTTATGCTAATACAGCTTAATGTACTTATTTCAATACAATTTAAAATTTTATTTCACACAATTTGGTATTTCAATTTCCGTTTGAGCCTTTTCTCCTTTACTATCTCAACCGTCTGTGCCAAGTGTAAAGCCACGAGATTGGGTAGGTATCTTTTACGTCTTCAAGACCCAATTCCTCTAATCCCACAATGTTTAGATGTTTTGTTGTAATCGCTGTATCACCTTGAATGACCGCGTAGCTGCGTTCTAATCTCAAAATCCGGTTGAAAGCCAATTAAAATATGTTTTGTTGCGGTATCAAATCGTAGTCCAGGTACAAAGCGGCGTCAGAAAGTTCGATGGGGTATGCGGATAATCCAGGTAATGCGGTAGTAAAGTTAATAATTTCACGGTATATTCGTTTTATTAGTCGCTGTATATTTTAGGTTTTTTTAAATTTTATTTTCACTTATAAATTTTGTTGTTTATCTCGCGAGAGTCACTGCTAGAATATTCTATTTTTTACTTTATATAAAACAATTCACAAAAAATAAATTCTCAATTGCAATTTATATAATAAGTGACATCTGTGTAAAATAGCTTAATTATATGTTACAATAAAATCTCAATTATATAATAATAAGTGACATCTGTTTAAAATAATTTAACTACGTGATACAATATGGTTAAACCATAAATAATTTTAGTACAAAATTTCTTCGACTTAGAATAACATACCTAGTATAATATTATCCATTTTGTCTAAAAACATGAAGTGTCAAAATTGAAAATAATAAAAGTAAACAAATTAATTGGTCATTCTTTCTCGAAACTTTATTGTGTGAGCGTCTCATTTTAGTGAAGTGTTATAAATTTTACATTTTTCTTTTAATTTTAATTAATTTGTGTTTTTGTTTTTTGTTTTTTATTTAATTATATCTTATAGTTTATTTTGATTTGTTTATTTTTATCAGTGGGTAAGTCTTTTCATAGTCTTTTTCTATCCACAAAATAATAAATCCACGTAACACAAGCAAGGAGGGACAAAGTACGCAGTACTTTGTACCTCCAATATTTACTTCTACTGATTTCTCAGATTCCGAAGATGAAATAAATACTAAAAAATCAAAAATTGTTTTCAATAATGAAATAATAGTAAACGGTGAATTTGATAAAAGTCCCAATATGTTAAATAAAAGGAAAATTAATAATAATAATAATAATAAAACTCACGTCGCAGTTTCAAAAAATACAGTAACAGCTCCTACATCATCTTCAACTTTATCTGTTGATTCATCGAATAACTCAAATATGCCGTCAGTTACTGCTGAAAAAATTAATCTATATAACCGATCAGATAATGTCCCATTTACAGTATTTATCAGTAAAGAGAATTTAAATATTGTTCTTTTAGCTAAAGCCCTTAAAATAAATAATTTTAAAAATGTCAAAGAAATCTCTAGCGTTAGCAAAAATGTTGCTAAGGTTATCTTTAGTAATTTTGAAGACGCAAATAATTGTGTTAAATCAGATATTTTTAAAAAATTTGATAATTATACTACATACATTCCTAAAAATTTCACATCTTCTATTGGTTTAATCAGGAACATTCCTATTGGGCTTTCTAATGAAGAAATACAAGAAAATATTAGATCTAAATACCCTATTTCTAAAGTAGAAAGAATGACTAAATGGAATAGTGCCACTAAAACAGCTGAGGAAATTGAATTGGTTAAACTTACTTTTGAGTCTGGAACTATTCCATTCAATGTCATTTTATATGATAATCTCTTATTAAAGGTAGAATATTTTACTAATCCATTATTTTGTAAAAAATGTCTAAATTACGGACATACAATTTCCAAATGTAAATCTAAAACTATTAGATGCCTAACGTGTGCTAATACAATAGAGGACGAACAAGAACACGCTTGTGACATGAAATTTTCTTGTAAATTTTGTGGAACGGGTCATGTTACTAATTTTTTCAGATGTAATGAACGATATAGGCAAAAACAAATTAGGGAATATATGATTTTAAATAAAACTAGTTTCAGAGAATCCAAAAGCCACCTTTATGGTAGCCAACAAAAAGTCCGTAAACAAATAGATTTCGCTAATGATATCTGTGTTGAAAATCAAGCCTGGAAAAATAACTTAATGAATTCTGATGCTAGAAAAATTCAAATCCTAAATAAATTAGTAAACGAATTAAAAAATCAATTAAATGAAAGAGATTCTATTTTTAATGATGTCAAATCACTTTTAAACAATTCCGATGACTTTAATAAAAATCCAGCTAATTTAGACTCACTTAAAATTAAATTAAATAAATTTATTAAAACATAAACTTTTCTTTTTCCAGTTTTTTATTTTTTCATTTTATTCTTCCATTATGTTACCTTTAAAAATTTTACAAATTAACATTCGTAGTTTAAATAGTAATAAAGATCTATTATATCATTATATGCAATCCAATCGTATTGATATCGTTATTTTATCTGAAACCTGGACAAATCCAAATAGTAATTTGACTTTTAACAATTATAATCTTATTACTGATGATAGACCAGATGGTTTTGGCGGAGTAGGCTTTTTAATACATAAAAAAATTTCTTGGAGAATTATTGATTTAAATTTTCATTACATCCGTTTTCAAGCTTTCAAAATTAACCTCAAATTTAAAAACATTAATTTTAATATCTTATCTTTTTATAATAATTCTGTTATTAGACCTCAGGAAATCGTTAATGAATTTGAACATCTTATTACTCAGAATCTAGATAACTGTTTAATAGCTGGAGACATAAATATTCATAATAGTCTTTGGGATAGTTCATTGTCCCCTACTCACGACAGGGTGGGTGATAAGATTACAGATATTATCACTGCTAATAATGTCTTTTTATTAAATGACGGATCTCATACAAGGCAAGATTTTTTCAGAAATAATTCTGCAGCACTAGACATTACTTTGTGCTCAATCAATCTAATTGAAAAACTATCATGGAAAGTAGATCCCATTAATTTAGGAAGTGACCATCTCCCAATACTTATTGACTTTAAACTAAATTATTATCAAAAAAAACAAATCACAAACTGGTCAAAAGTATTGAAAGACTTTGATCTAAATTCTATTAATGATAAATGCTTCAATATTGCATCACATATTGAACACCTAGAAAAATTAATTTCTGAAAATACTTCTATTATTACAAGTAAAAATACTTTTAAACCTAAACCTTGGTGGAACGATCTTATACAAAGACTATGGAACATAAAAAAACACAAACAACTCATTTATAATTTAAACAAAAACCTTTTTACCGCTATTGAACTAAAAAAATCTATACAAAAACTTAAATTAACAATTAGAAGGGAAAAGAAAAAATCTTGGAATATTTTTTTAACAAGCATCAATCACAAAACTAATAATTCTGATCTCTGGAACAACATCAATAAAATTAAAAATAAAAAACAGTCTAACTACAGAATCCTAGAAGATCCCACACTTGCTACTAATTTTCTAAATTACAATTTTCCTTTCTCCTTTGAATCCCCTCATAATCTCTCGAATAACTTCAATCCTACTATTAATCCTGCGGAATTTAATAACATTGAAATTCTTGATATTATTAAAAATTCAAATAATACTGCTCCAGGATATGATAAAGTCTCATATAAAATCATCAAACAATTAGTATCCTCTAATCCTAACCTAATCAATACTATTACAAATTATTTCAACAACATCTGGCAAAATCAAATTTACCCTACAAAATGGAAAACGTCATACACAATCGCCATTTTGAAAAAGGGGAGGGATGATAGAAATATTATTAACTACCGTCCTATTTGTCTGTTACCTATTTTTTCAAAAATTTTCAATAAACTCATTTTAAAACGAATTAATGATCATCTAATCTCCAATAATATTCTTAATTATTACAATTTTGGTTTTAGAAAAAATAAAAATATTACTGACTATTTTGTAGAAATGTTTAATTTCATCATCTCCCTCAAACAACAACAAAAAAAAATTGTTTTAGTTAACATTGACATTTCCAAGGCTTTTGATAATGTAGATAAAAATATTTTATTATACACCTTTAAAAACTTCAATTTCCCTATTAACATTACACATTGGATTTCTCAATTTCTTACAAATAGAATTATATCTATTCAAAATATCAATCAAACTTCCATTCATTACACTAATAAAGGCATTCCTCAGGGTAGCTGTTTGAGTCCTACCCTTTTTAATATCTATACCACTTCTTTACACGACATCAATAACCCCGATACAAAAATTTTCCAATATGCCGATGATATTTGCATTGTAATTTCTGCCGATAATCATGATAACTTACAATTAATAACAGATTCTACTTTACTCTCATTAACTAATAAATTACAATCTTTAAAACTACAAATTAACACTGATAAATCTAATTTTTTAAGACTATTCACTAATAAAAATAATTCCAAATCTCTAAATTTAAAAATTAATAATATCTACATAAAAGAAAGAGTGACTACTAAGATACTGGGTACAACCTTAACAAATAGACTTTCATTATCAATTCATTACACAAACTTAAAAGCAAATATTTCCAACTCCATTAATTTACTTAAAACTCTCACCCATTTTAATGGAGGTGTAAATCCTGAAACAATGATCAATATTTTTAAAGCAATAGTTAAATCTAAACTTGAATACACATATGTTTTTACAGACACTAAATATAAAAAAGATATTAATATCTGTCAATCTATTAAAAATGCTTGTCTGAGAGCTTGTCTAGGCTTCTTAAGAACTACTCCAATTCCAGCTATTTTATCTGAATCCCTAGAAACATCTTCAGATCTAGATTTTATTAAAAAATCACTAATTTATATTTCAAAAAATCTATATAATAATTCCAAAATCGGTAACGACATTAAAAACAATAGATCTCTTCATAAACTTAACGACTTATATTCTAATTATACTTTTCTTTCCAAAATTAAACCTTTTCACATAAAAAAAACGTCTCCCACTAATTTTAGCATCATAACAAATATTGAGGGAATCACAAACAAAAATTTTATAAACCACTCTGAACAATATGCATTATCTATGGCTGAAATTAATAAATATAATAATTTCGCAAAAATTTACACAGATGGCTCTATAATTAACAATAAACCAGGAATTGGAATTTTTGTTGAGGATAAAAATTGGAAATTTGCCATTCAACTAAAAAACTCTACTTATATTAAAAATATTGAAACCATTGCTATTAAAATTGGAATTACTATATCTCTAATCATCAAAAACAATAATATTATCATTATTACTGACTCCCAAAGTTCTTGTATTTCATTAAAAACGGCTCTATTACACTTTACAAATAGACACTACGAAAATCAAATTATTGATACTATCGGCCATAACCAAATTAAAAATTTTGTCATTCATTGGTTCCCGGGTCATTGTGGCTTAAAAGGAAATACTATAGCAGATAGTTTAGCAAAAAAAGCAGTTTTTTCTCCTACTCACTTTCTTGATAATGAACCAACTCTCACAGACCTATTTAACGATATCTCCAGATCTATAAATAATAAGTGGAAGGAAAACCACACATTAATGTGTAGTTCATCCGGCCACTTTTATAAACAAATTTGCCCTTCTCCAAGATCATCTTTCCTATTTAAAAACTCTAATTTTACATCCTGCCAAACCAGGCTAATTTACAGATTAATCTCTGGTCATACAGTTAACAAGAAATTTAAATTCCTTTTGGGACTTGAATCTACATCTAATTGTGAGATTTGTAACACCGTTGAAGATAACGAACATATTATTAACGATTGTGTCATATATAATAATATAAGAAATAATTTCCCACTTTTATACAGAAAATCCTTATTAGATATCTTAAAGGACCAAAAAATGGAAGAATATAAAATATTGTGTGATTTTGTGGATAGAATAAATTATAAACTATGAATTAAGACTACATTTAATTTTTATTGACTTTTTCACACAATGATTTTTCTTTGGAATCATTTCATTTTATTTTATTTTATTATAATATTAAGATTTATGAATATTATATAATTTAATTCTAAAAAAAAAAAAAAAAAAAAATAAAAAATTTAAACAAAAAATAAAAAAAATAAAAAAATTAAAAAAAAAAAAAAAATTAAAAAAAAAGAAAAAAAAAATTATGAATTAATGAATTATAAATTTATAATTTAATTTTAAAAAAACTTTTATTTTTATATGTATCCTTCATCTTCTCTCTAATATTCTTTATTTATTAACTTTCATTTAATCTAATTTAATTATCAAACTTTGTTTTATATAATTATGCTTTTATTTTATTATTTAATTTTTAATCTAATTTGTTTTTGTACACTTTATTCAACCCTCCAGAACCTCCCCTGAGTGGTCTCTGGAAATTTTGGGCTGTTTCTCAACTCACTGGTCTTATGGATTGAAAGATCTGACCTGAGCAAATTTAAAAAACAAACAAACAAACAAATTAATTGGTCTATGGTAAGTTCAATGACTCGATATAATACAAATTTTCAGATTAAATATATTGATTTTACATTTACAGATACCAAAATATAAGAGAAAAAGCAAACTTCTAATGGATTACATTATCAGATAAGTATAAAGTTAATTACATATATGATCAAAATGATTCTTTGTTTGTTCTCTTTTGTTTTTAGGTTATGATTCTTAACACCAAGTGTTCAGGAGAATGATGTCAACACAAGAAAAAACTTAAAACATATGTATTTACCATATTTATGAATCAAAAATTTTATTTAAACTTTAAATTACACAATTAGTAGCCATCAATAAATGAAACAATAAACAACTTATTAATAAAATATAAATTGCGTTATTATTTTCCGTACAAGCATCCGTTGATAATTATTTATCGTCCTTCGAGTCGGATGCCGAATTTAAAACCGTGTTGTATTTAGTTTCAATAAAATCGCGTAGAGTTTGTAGTATTGATCGTGTAATAAATTCGCGTGTGATTATCGAATTGATATTGCTGCTTAAGGTTCGCCATTATTATATCACGAAAAAGCACGCGGTTCATCATATTACTGAATTGGATACTAATCATTTTTCTGCTTAAATAATGCCGCTATTTTGCGCGAAAAGAGCACCTTGCGGGTTTATTGGATTTCCAGCATTCTATTTTTACGGATGAACAACATTCGCTGATATATCGTTCAGAAGCACTCTGGAATTGAATTGGATTTACAGTCAAGGTTATCTCAAAGTCTGCAACGAACGAAAAATTTAAAGTATATTACATTTTATACTAGGGGTCACCTGTGCAATTGCACAATTTTATTATTAATTTGTTTCTTTATTTCTAAATTTCTGTTGCTCGCGGGACTCTTAACTCTTTTTTATTCAAATTTGGATTTTTAGAGGCAGCCAGCAACAGCAGCAAAAACAAAAATATTTTTTAAATAAAACTGTTTAATAATTTCAAAAATTAAATTAAGTGTTTTATTTATTATTATTATTATTTATATTTGAATTCCGCTACGGGAAGCAAATTTTCACTCCAAATTTGACTCTTGCGCGTCTTCGAAGACGAACAGTTGTAGGTCCGTTTTTCGTATCGAAAATCTGGAAAAGGTGAATTATTTAGGAACAAAATTTAAACTTTATTAAATAGAAAATGTATGTACTTACATAATTAAGAGAAAACCTTCTGATATACCATATTGTCGGTTACTGTGACATCATCAACAGTACTTCCTTGTTTTGGTCCTTCGATAATTTGAATTTTTAGAGCAGTAGATTGTGTGGCTCTTGATAGTGCTGTGTAAAGCTGGCCATGGGTAAAAATAGGTACAGGAAGATAAATGCCGATTTTTTGAAATGTTTGTCCTTGTGCCTTGTTTATTGTCATTGCGTATGCAAGACGTACTGGAAATTGATATCTTATTAAATTGAAAGGTAATGCTGGATCGTTCGACGTATCTAAAGATGTTCTTGGAATGAAATGTTTAGTACCCTTTACTGTGTCAGTTAAAATTTCAACTTTTATTACGTTCCTCTGTAAATCTGTGACTGCTAATCTTGTTCCATTATACAAACCATTTTTAATAGATAGGTTTCGCATAAGCATTACGATAGAGCCCTTTTTTAATTTTAAAATATGTGGAGGAAGACCAGAAGGATTTAACGAATTCAAAAATTCTGTTGGGAAATTCACTTGTAAACTACTGTCATCGGTACCATCTTCGTTTTTAGCGGAATCTACTGAGCAAAAGGACATTTCTTCGGCATTAAAATTGTTCAATACTGTGTCATTTATATGACGAATATCATCATTTTTAGGACAAAGAATCGCTCTCTGAGATATATGTAGATGCCACATCTCCTGGAGTAAAGTTATTGCCAAATGTATCGGTAACGAGTAACGACATCGTCTGATAGAAATTCATTTGGTATATTTAGTGAATATTATGTTTTTTGAATTGATTGATCGGAGCAACATCTACCATCGCCAATTGAAAGAAGCCATGTGCAAAAAGTTGGATCAGTGATTGCTCTCATATTTTGATCGAGCTTAAATATTTGGAACAGTTTCCATAGTGGTGACTTTTTTATTGTAGCATTTACAACGCTGACACGGTTTCCTCCTCGGATAACAGTAAGAACTTGCCGAAAGTCGCCGCCCAATATAATAAATTTTCCACCGAAAGGTAAATTATTTTTCATTAAGTCACGAAATACTAAGTCAATAATTTCAAGAGCAACTGCAGGTGCCATAGGTGCTTCGTCCCAGATAAGGCAATCAATTGATGTTAGTAACTTCCTTTTGTTTTTTGATAACTTAGGAAATTTAACGCAGTCAAGGTTTAAAGGCAGTGCAAAGGCAGAAAATGAAGTCATACCATGTGGCAGAAGATTTGCCGCAATTCCAGTCCAAGCAATACATAATGTTGTTTTATTAATTGTGCTGCTTTTTTGTATTAATGCTCGGTAAAAAAATGTCTTTCCGCTACCTCCAGGGCCATCTAAGAAGAAATATTTCTGTGAATTTATACCTTGAATAGAGGACCAAATGTTTGAAGCAGCCATACGCTGTGCTTCGTTTAGATTATCCCAAAGATATGGTTCATTGTTAGGAATACAAAGTGGTGCTGTAATAAGGTTGGCATATATTTCTGAATTTGGTACTGGTAATACAGTAAAGAGATCAAACCCAACATCTTCACATAAATCTCGCAGCGAAATAATGCAGTTCGTTAACGCAGCATCTTCCCCTAGACCAGAATAAATTAAATCTTCAATCATTTAATCTTTATAGTCGTTGAATAATTGTAATGGGTTTGAAGGATTGCAGTGACAAATAATTGTAACAAAAAGAGAGCGTAATGATTTTGGGAGCATATACTTCGAAGCTTCAGAAAGACAAAAATGCCATTCTGCAGAATCGTTTATCAAACCTCTAGCTCGAGCAGCTTCTCTGTAAGTTGAATATACTACATTTTCAAAACTTTTTAAGCTTTCGAAGGAAACAGCTTCTCTTCCTTTAACCGAAAGTAATAACAGTCGGAGGTAATACCGCTCAGAATCTTTTGGTGAAACTGCTATTATTCTTCCTATAGCTTTATTGCCGTGATGTGAATTTTGGGATCGTTTTTCCCATTTTTTATTTTTAAATATGTAGTATATCGGTATGTCTTGATATAAATGATTATGTGCAGTTGGATCATTCAAGTTTAAATCAGAAAAACGATGTTAAAGTCGTCACTGCAATAGATTCACGTCGCAAATCATTTTCAATGCTATTCTCGTTAAAAAATATTGACTGCCCATCTTTCAAGTGCACAGATAGCATAACAATATTATGGGACTGACATTGAATTGGAAGTTATTGGAGTTGCCAGGCTGCTTCTTGTGCACTAATGTAGCGACAATTAAGATACTGCGAAATTTCATCGAAATCAACAACAGCTGTGGGATCATTATTAGAATCAACTTGTACACCAATTCTAGCACAATCATGTCCTTTGGTAATATATTTGTGAATATATTTTATGGCCTTAACTGTTGAACAAAGCTCAACATATATATGAGCATTATCTTTTAAGGTCAAAAACGGATTGTAGGGAACTATGAAACGATTATCTACATAAACATTTAAGGGCATAACTTCAGAAGTTATATTTAGACGTCGCCTATATTTAGGATAAGTTTCTTTGGATGTATCGGTTTCTTCGCAGAATGGTTTCGGAAATTGTTTAGAACATTTACCATCAACCATGCAAACACAATTGGGATTTAAATTTACACATGGCCCATGTACATATATTATGTTTTATTACCATATCGTATAGTTGCGGATGTGTAATTTTATTGGGAATTTCTGCTGAAATGATTTTGTCCACATCTGCAGCTGATTTTAACTTATCCTCCTTACAGAGAGTAAATAAATAATGAACATGTGGAAGGCCACGTTTTTGGTGCTCACTGACATAAACGTAACTGCAAGTTTTTCCAAACACATGGGATTTGGTAATATCGTTCAAAAACTCCTTTAATTTGAGATTGAACACTCGTGTAACTAAATCAGGGCGATCTGAAGCGTTTTGAAATGAATGTAGTTGCGATTAAATTTCTGGCCACGCTGGATTACACGTAAACGTGATAAATAAATCAGGGCGCCCAAATTTTCTCACCATAGCCATATTGTCCTGATTAAGTTTTGACATAAAGCGTGGCCCACCAGTAAATGAAGATGGAAGTATGAATAAATTACCAATCCTTACATTGTTATCATTACTAAAGCTATTCATATGATCTAAAAGACCTTTGTACGAATCAACACGAAGAGATTTTTGATTGGATCGAATATACATTAAGCGATTGGCTTCTACACGCGCATAAGCATATACAACATACTGCTGAAATAGCTTTCCCCCATAGTGAAGAGGTTTAAAAATTGTTGGTCTAATTGCTACTTTATATGCGTAAAATTGTAGGACGGTGGTAGTATTTCGTACAGCCGTAGAGTTCGTTGTATTATGAGGTATATTGGTAGTCCATCCAAAATCTCCATTAGGGTAAAAAAGAGGAAAAATCATAGGGTCCAAATGTTTGGATAGGAAGTTAATTCGCTTAATGCTTCAGCTATTGATAGGATAAACTGAAAAATCGATTTGGGCAGGTATGTTGCCATCACGATCGGGAACATAAATTAACGCAACATCATTAGCATTTGCAGGTACATTATACACTCTTTGATCATCCTGTAAATTTCTATAAAACACTAAAGACACTTTATTTATCTCGCAATTATTTTGGGCACATATGCTGATTCAGTTTCGAATGCTTCTCGAAGCTTTTGATAACTTCTAGCGTATGGTGATATGTTATGCAAAACATTACCAATTGTTGTCATGATTTCTTTTAGGCAGGCTGAGTTATAATGATTATTCATACGAATATTGACAGCGGTATCAGTATCATAAAGAAATAGTTCAGCATACAAAATATCGGCATCAGCAGTGTGGACGTTCGTTGCCGTTCATTTATTTTACTATTTCTTCTACGACGATAGCTTGTAAAATATTCTTGTTTATTTCGTTTCATACTAATATTTCGGAAAATTTAACTCTCTTAATTATACAATACTATTTGTAATCACGAAAATCATATTAATTATTAAATCTAATTTCATCGACAGTCGAACTGATTTGATGATGCGCAAAATTTTTGAATATTTGTTTTATTTATCCCGACGTGTTTAATATACATAATACGATACGTCATATTACAATACTTATACATGTATATTAGTATTTTATAATTACTGTTCTAAGTCAATGTAATGGTGCATGTATATTAAAATCACACAGCTAGCTATAACTGTACATTTTTTAATAATACAGTCGTGTGGGTGCAGATTGCAGAAACATTTTTGTCTATTTCAAATATTTCTGTCTTTTGTTCTTAATTGAAACAAAAATTGTTCCTCGTGTATAGCAACACATAAAATACTGACAAACATATACACATAATATACTAACTAACACATTGTGATAAACATTATGAACAAAAGGAAAACTGGGGAAATAAAAATATTTTGTGAACGAAGTATTTTATGTAAACGAAAACACACGATGGTTGCTTCAATCGGGTATGCTTGAATAGTATTGTAATAAAGATTACTTCAAGTGCATCATATTTTGTTTTGTTTAGCCAATTTTTATTTGTTTAATCGGTTGTGTGTGTAAGTACCAAATTTATTAATTCCCCATTTAAAATTTAAATATGGCAACCCTTGCTGCTCAATGACGTGGTCACTTGGCATCACTAAATGCAATTCGTATGACCTTTATTGTTAAAGAGACTTCAGTTCTAATCCTACCTCGAATCTAGAATTGAAGGAAGAGGAATTTGAGACAAAATTCTTTGAAACCAAATCCATATTATTAAAATCACTTTGTGATAGAAAATCAGCGGTCACTAGTGCGCCATTTGGAAATACGAATTTCTTTGATCCGTTGTTATATCAACAGCGAGTATTTCTAGAAAGCCTTGCTGAGAGGACACAAGCCATTAATGAACGTTCGACAATCCATTCGTCCGAGAGTTTATGGGAGATTATGAAGCGTGGCCGTCATTTTGTAAATTATAGACTTAATAACGTAGACACTATTTTGAATGTTCATAAATTCCAAATTTTAACCTTCATATTATGAAAACATTTTTGGTCACTGATACAAATTATTGTGAGGCTTGGGAAAAGTTGGTCACGCGATGACAAAAAAAAAAAATGATAGGCACATCGATCGATTTTGTGACCAGCCGGCCGCAGTTAATGGGTCAATACAGTGTCTTCGACAGATTAGTGATATATCAGAAGAGATAATTAGAGGCATCAAGGCTCTAGGGCAAGAAGCTGAAAAGAGCGACCCTTGGCTGATTCGTATATTGCTGAACTAGGTTGACGAGGAAACGCGAACTGCATGGGCTAACGAAACCCTTAGCGATGAATTTCCAACAATTGATCGGTTTTTGGACTTCCTAAGCAATCGGTGCTATGCGAAGGAAAGCATTCAATGTGATAAGAAATGGCAAAGTAGAAATTCTGGTGCTGTGAAATCAGTGTACACTTCCTCAACAAGTGGAAAATGTCCCCGTTGCCATTATCAACATACGTTGAATAGCTACATTAAATTCAAAAGGATGCCAGTTTCCAAACGACGAAGCATGGTTAATCGATCTGGAGTATGTTATAACTGCCTGAAGAAAGGTCACAGCGTTAGTTCATGCCCAGCACTAGACTATTCATGTCGTGTTTGTAAATTAAAACACCACACATATTTACATTTAGAGAGTTTACCTTCCGCATCCAACCAATCATCGACAGTCAGTGCTGTAGCTCAAGCTAAAATTTTAGGTCCACACGGCTGCATCGCGTCTGGCTTTGTTACCAACAGCATTGGTGTACGTCCGTGACTCTGCCAGAACAAATCATCTAGTTCGTGCGTTGTTAGACTCGGGATCGCAGTCTATATTTATTATTGAAACCTTGGTGCAGAAATTACAGCTCAAGCGATCGCCGGCAAATGTTCGAGTATCCGGTATTTCTGACAGTAAGGCTGAAGCAACTAGGTGTGTCGTGAAGCTAACGTTGCAATCGAGGTTCGAAAATAACAATTATTTAAACATAGATGCACTCATTCTGACAAAGGTTGACTTCTATAGTCGCTCAATCCAAGGTAGATGCAGCAGCCATTGAAGAACTGAAGAAACATGGTTTACAGCTAGCTGATCCATCTTACAATATACCGAATAGAATATATATCATACTATAAGCGGATATATTTTTTGAAGTTTTGAAGGCTGAAAAGTTCAAAATCGACCATCAACTGATAATGCAATCAACTGGATTTGGATGGGTAGTTCCGAAACGGAACGAGATCATACTCCGCAGTCATCAAGCAAGAACTCGATATATCCCGAACGTTAGAGAAATTTTGAAAATTGGAAGAAGTTCCAAACCCATCAGAGCAGTTTGAACTTGAACGGGAATGCGAAAGGCATTTTACTAACAACTATATGCGGAACTCAGAAAGATGGTACGTCGTAGGGCTTCCCTTTAAACTTCATTCGGCTGAGTTGGTCATTCGAAGGCACTGGCAGTCAACCGGTTGATGACGATGGAACGTAAATTTATTAAAAATGACAGCCTCCAGAATCAGTATACGGCGTTTATGGGCGAGTATTTTCAGTTGGGATGTATGGAACTGGTACCACCTACCGAGAAGGCGTTAGATGACAAGAAATGCTTCAATCTACCACACCACGCAGTGATTAAAAATGATAGCACGACTATAAAATTACGCGAAGTCTTTGACGGCTCGTGCACGTCAGCGTCCAGAATTTCAATGAACGATAAATGGTTAATTGGGTCTAAAATATGCTGTAGCATTTTCCTCCTATGTGGAGAAAATGTACAGGCAAGTTATGGTCAACCGATTGGACGAAGATTACCAACGAATAGAGTATTATGTCACACAACAGTAGTTCCACTATACTTACAAAAGAGGAAGAGTATTAATGGTTGACAAATAAAATTTGAATTGGTCCCGAATATGAGTTGCATTTTGTGTAGTGTGATTTGACCCAACACGTGAAATGTTAACCATTCCATTAGTGTCTTCTTCGCGCCATCTGGCAGGACGGAAATTACCATCTATGACATAATTGGAGCCTTGTTTGTCCCTCAGCCAGTTCTGCAAAACAACAGTTACATTTACTATAGCACGCACAGTTATTTTGCTGGCCAATAATGGTCACCTGTATATTCGCCATTTGCTAGAAAGGATCCCAAATGCATTCTCAATCACCCTCCTGGCTCGAGAAAGACGATAATTATAAACACCGTAGGTAGCACAGATGTATTTCGACCTGGATACGGTCTTATTAAGTTTGGCAGCAACGGAAATGCTTCATCTCCCACTATAACATATGAAGCTATAATAGTTGATCCCGGTAAGATCGATGGATCTAGAATAAACAGATTAGCACCACCATCTACCAACGATTTTCCAAAATGACGGTCACGGAATACCGTACTATCGCCCATATGTTCACTTGGCACCACGACTACAGAAATAAATTTGTAGTTTGCATCGCAAACTGCAAATAACACAATGCTGAAATTATTTTGGTAGTTGCGATGCATTGTTCCAGAGTGCGAAAATGCCTGTAATCAATATGATGAGAATTAATAGTTTTTATTAAACACTTAATAAAACACAATTAAAAAATGTGCACAAACGTAAATCTACCTGGCCCGTCATAAGAATTTGTAATAAAAAACGAAAATATTAATATTTTATCCGTTAATAATTTTATAAATAATTTATTTAAAAATAATATAGGTAAGTGAATATATTTTAAAAATAATATAATTTATTTACCTGAACTATAACGTGTTTTTCATCTATTGCACACATACAATGTGGAAAATTCCATTTATTGCCAAATTCGGCAGCAGTGTCTGTCCAAAATTTTTTACTAAAATTTGGAACAACACGCTGCTGCATAACATTCCATAACTTTTGGCAAATATCCCAAATAATTAAAGATGTTATTGCTTTCCCAATGCGGGAACCATATTTTCCAATAGACACAATACTGTCCCCACTACCAAGATATCTAAAATTAAAATAAATTAATATATTATATAACAACAAATATTAATATTTATATAATTACCTGAGATTAATGGATAATCTTTTTCCCGCAGATATTGAAAGAGTGTGGTCTCTTTGGATTTCAAGCCCAACAATACTCAACAACTCGTCAAAGAGCCGCGGTGACATCCGATGAGAATTAAAAAAAGCGTCTACGTCGTTTAACCTCATCTCCATCACAAAATTTTGGTAAACCCCTTGCATTTCTCTGTTCGTATTAATTGGATTTACATTGAAGAGGCGGCGAGGTCTACGCGACCTTTATACCAACACCAAAGCGAGCGCACTAAGAGCATTATTTTACTCAACCAAACCGTTAATTATAATTTGTCATAACGAAGACATTATAATTTCCAACAATATAATAAACCACAATGGAAAACGTGCAAATTTGTAAATTAATCGCCGTAAAATATTTATAAAAACTCAATAAAAAGTGTAAATATTTGTAAATTTCAAAAATGAATAAAAATCGTTAACACAAGAAAATATGTAAATAACAAAAACAACAACAACAAAATTAACGACAAAAAACGTAATTTAAATATTATGTAACAATTAATGAATAAAACGTATTTAATACACAAAATAAACTAATAAGTTAAAGAATAATATGATTGTAATTAAATTTTCACTAATTATACTCTCAAAATAAATTAAATTTGCACTTTTTTATTATGGTCACACGAAAATATAATGAATTTCTTTTATTACCTTATTTGACATGAGAAAATTGAGCAAATCATATACATACTAACTAATAAGTACAAAAAACTTCAATAACGCGACTAACTTCACTTCAAATCTGTTGTAAATTTTTCATCAGAAAATGGTCGTAATGATGTATAATCGTACTGGCCACCAGTTCTAGCTTTAAGTACCATTCTAATTGCATTAACTTCCTTAACTCATTTGTAACAGAGGTTTCTATTTATTTAGTTTATAATAAATATAAAATTCCAAAAAAATCGTTAATATTGATAGGACCCAAGATATGGGGTCTTGCGCTAACGCAACTATGGGCATTCGGATATGCTTTTTTTGTTTTACAAATTTTTAATTTTTTTACGTATCACAACAAAACTAAATAAAATAAAATATTTCAAGTGGAAATATAAATTTATAAATTATAATTATCAATCACGTTTCTAATTCACAATAAATGACGAATTTTACCAAAATATTAGCTAAATTTATGTTAGTTGCCGTTGGAATTCTCCGGAACTTTTGCTATGTAGTGCAATATTGCATGTTGAACATTCATAAATGTAGGAATAGAGGTTCGCCACCTCTGTTTAAACCAAACCGGTAAACAAATACTAATTGGTATATTAGTAATTAACTCTGTTCAGAATACGTGATGTCAACCAGCTGATCTGAAAACAACCAAAGAAAAGGTTAAATAAACACAAACAAAAGGTATCAAGGCTAGATTTTAACTTAGCTTTTGTTGCAAATAAATTATCGCCACATTATTGCAACCTATAAAATTAAAAATGTCAATTAATTTATGTATTTTTGTAAAACTAATTATGTATTAAATAAATCTCACTTGTTTTTGTTGGCATCCATTGACATTTCGATCATAATGTCAAATATAATGTGGTCGCATTCAGTAGAGTAATGTGGTCGCATTCAGTAGAGTAATGTGGTTGCATTCAGTAGTACAATATATTTGCATTCTACATAGGACATCTGTCGCAAAATCCGTGTATCAAAAAAAAACAATATTGTAAAAAAAAAAAAAAAAAAAAAAAAACCAAAACTTGCATTGTAAAAACATTGTGTGCAATACATTGAGACGAAAAGGTTCTCTTGTCCAAAAAATATTAGTAACTAAAATAAAATAAAATTATAAAGATAATTCAAGTATATACTTACGTGTTTCTTTAACTGCAGTTTAAAATTATAAAATCATTTATCTACAATCGCATCGATTGTTTTCAAACTCTTATTATAATATACTCTTCACTTGTTATCCAGCCGTGTGCCGTATCAGCCGTATATTTCGTATTTATGTTAAATTAAATTGATTATTTTGGATTACAAATAAAGTATAAATCTAAATTTAAAAGCCGTGAGTTTGTATTTTACCGAAGGAACATAATTCCCTTATTGTCCAACTCTACATTTTGGGGGCTCAAGCCTATCTAATTGAGAATAAAAAACACAAAAATGTACATGGGCATTAGTGAATTAGTGTAGTGCAGAAAATTTAGAAAAATAACTGTCTGTGATTAAATTATAAAAGTGTCACTGTCAGGTTGAGCGCCTGAACCGCATCATTCAAAACGTACTAACTAAGATGGCAATAGATGAACCTTCCAAGTGGTATAAACATGTACCGTATGTTCAGCAAACAATAAACAGCAGTTTTCAGCGGGCAATTCAGAGAACGCCGTTCGAGGTTATGTTCGGGGTAAAAATAAACAAAAAACAAAACGTAAACATACAAGAGCTGATTGAATTAGAAAATTTAGACAGATTCGATGAAGAGCGGGACCAATTACGTTTCGAGGCAAAACAGCAAATTGAGAAAATCCAGCAGGAAAATAGAAACACCTACAACAAAAAAAGGAAAGCGACAAAATCATACAAGGTCGGTGATTTAGTAGCAATAAGAAAAAACCAGTTCGGTGTTTGTCAGAAGCTGTGTCCCAAATTCCTTGGACCGTAGGAAGTCTTGAGAGTTGGTCATCATAATCGATATACCGTTCGAAAAGTTGCAGATGGCGAGGGTCCGCGGCAAACACTAACAAGTGCCGACAATATGAAAGATTGGTATCAACCACAAAGTGGGTCAGAAGACGAAGAATCGCCGGAGACCGAGCGAATACAGGATGGCCGATTGTAGGAATGGAGGTTCGCCACCTCTGTTTAAACCAAACCGGTAAACAAATACTAATTGGTATATTAGTAATTAACTCTTATTATAATATACTCTTCACTTGTTATCCAGCCGTGTGCCGTATCAGCCGTATGTTTCGTATTTATGTTAAATTAAATTGATTGTTTTGGATTACAAATAAAGTATAAAGCTAAATTTAAAAGCCGTGAGTTTGTATTTTACCGAAGGAACACAATTCCCTTATTTTCCAACTATACATAAATAGTTTGCGAATGATAATGCCAGCATCGAAACCTGGTTTCAGTTTTTACACTAGTACATGGTCCTTTAGCCAAAAATTTAGATTTTTTGACAGTTTTTCCTCTAGATGGCAGTGTCAGGAGAGATCTTTCTAACTATCGCCGAAACTCTAGCTGATCCATTTTAATATTGTAAGATTTAGCCACGGAAAATAAAACCACGGACATGTAAAATTTGTTTCCACGAATATTTATCCGGTAATTTGAAATATGGTTATCCAAAATCTGAACTCTACCCATATTTCTGTTGTACATTTTAACCACATCATGTTGCAGAATATTAACCCTTTTTTGTTCTGAATGAACATAGCGTCAAGCTGTGCCCTCTGGATATTTTCCAAAATAATTGGATAGTAAAGACACTGTTTGGTTATACTTCCATTGGGTCAAAACCAATTCGTTTTCTTTGTGTACGTAATTTTCGAAGTGTTCCCTATGATTTTTATTTAAAATTTCCTTATCCGTAGTTTTCATGTATTTGAATCTGGTCACCCTCAATGTTCAGGAGAATGATGTCAACACAAAAAAAACTTAAAACAGATTTATCATATTTATGAATTAAAAATTTTATTTAACGTTAAATTACACAATTAGTACTTTTCAAGACACATTATCTCACTAGTTTTCATCAGCCTAAAAAGTAAAAGAAATTAGATTAATGTATGCAATATTTAGCATTTGCAGACGTGTTAACTAGAATTAAGTACCTGAAAAACAATTGAGAAAATGTATTTTGTTCAATTAATTCATAATTATAATATATATTTATAATGTATACTTACTTGTCAATCACTAATTTGTTCACTTTATTTATTAATTGTTTATAACCTGTCAATTTTGAAGTTATACATATGTATGTGAACAAAAATGTAACAAACTTGCAATGCAAATCGGTTAATCAATAATAATGTACTTAAGCTACCATAATAACATAAAATTCCGGTAGTAAATTAAAACAAGTACCCTTTTTATATATTTTTTTTTTTGCTATAATATGTGTTGTAATTTGAGTGCATAAAATAATTGCGAAAATTTGTGAGTCAGTAGCCATCAATAAACGAAACAATAAACAACTTATAAATAAAATAAAATATTGCGTTATTTTTTCCGTTCAAGCATCCGTAGATAATTATTTACTCAAATTCCCTGTGCCGGATAGATTGTTTGCATGGATGCCTACCATAATACTATTATGAAAGGGCGTATTTTGGCGAACCGGTCAGTAGTTCGACCAACTGAATCGACATCGCAAAAATGAATATTTCTAAAAATATATTCAAATAAATTTCGTCTCATCCATTTTAATACTAATCCATTTCGTGTATCTTCGTCATTAACCCAATATAACAGACTTATAACGTTGTAACCAGATAAAATGATCACACTCACGTACAAACACGTATCAAATGACAACTTGACTGGCGCTTTGCTAGCCAAACTTTTAAGCCTCCCACATAAAACGTCCATTTTTCTCAGATTGTACTCTAATATAATGAAATACTTCTTTATCATTAAGCAGAAAACGCGACAACATTCCTTACCTATACCGGTCGCTTGTAATATTTGCGCACTGCGGTTGCAAACGATAAGCAAAAGTCTGGATATCGGTTAAAGCTTCCCTCTAGCAAATCAGTTCATCCACTTGATTAACAAACATATTATCAGATTTGGTATGGCAGACTTGATAGATTAAAGTACGCCATTTAAAAGCCCGACTTCCAAAATTTAGAATAATTTCAAATTCTTAGTAAAATAGTTACGAGTAAATAAAATATAAATAGAAAGTAGAAAATGTACTCTACCGTGTACTCCGGTACCGTTCTACGTGTCAACTAAGTATTGAGCTATTTCTATAATCATTTCCGTATAGCTTTGAAACTTTTCTCACAAGCTTAAAAGCTTTACATGATTTTTAAGTGCAACATTAAAGTGAAATATAGCATTCTAAATACGTATGCAAAATAAAATTAGAGATTCTTGTCAAAAAAACTACATGCAATGAATATCTTAAGAGGTGTTTTTTTATCTTTTTAATAATTTTATTGTTATTCCACGACATGACGAATTTTTCCTCTTCTTTCATTTTTCCTTAAGTAATTTTTATATAAAATTCTTTCACTGCAATAAATTTTGTGTTATACATTTTTTTTTTCCTCTCTGTGTTCCAACGTCTTTTATATTCAATTCAATTCAAATGTCTCGATGTCATCTTAATTTACATATTTTCTTATGCTTTATATTTTCCTTATTTTAATTTAGATTTTTTTGTGTCATTTATATTCTTCTTGTGTTCAATAAAACACAAAATAAAATGGCATAAGACAAAAAATAAAAAAAACATTTAGGTCTAAAGATATTTTTGTTTTATGCAACAAAATGCAACATGGTTTTTTTAAATACAAAATTGTTGTTATTTCTTAAATTGCATTTCATTAATTTTATTTTAGATATACATACATTTGTTATTTATTTTTTTATTTTTTTGGTTTTTGTTTTTCAACATCGAAAGACGTTGTAAAAACCCATAAAAATAATAAATTGTAACGTTACAACAAAAATACGTTTAAGAAGAAATCATGTAAAATTTCTGTCTTACATTAACAAAAGATATAAATAATTTACGGGTATGTATATTTATTTTGAAGGAGTACGTATACAACGAGAGAATTGGAATAAATTTTGTGACATAAGAAAATGGGGCGATTAAATAAAATGACAATGGTAATTTATTGTTTGTTAATTGGAATAATTTGAATACGAAATTGAATTTCGATTTCGTTTGATTGCTTTTTTGTGAAATTAATTTTGTTGTTTCATGTGTTGGCGATCTTCTGTTCAACTACTGCACTTTACTTTAATTGAATTGTGCCTTAGGTTTTATTATACATAATTTATAGTTGTACTAACGAAGGGATTGTATAGCTAATTGCAGGCAGATTGATTATTTATAGATTGATTAAATCAGTAGCAAATTAAAATACATACATATGTAATGTAAGAAAATATGGTTGAACAAACAGAAGTTGTCTTCTTTACGGTTGTCTTGAAGATTCAGCATGGATTTAAATAATAAGGTTTTACATCCATTGATTTAAGCCAATCAACTCATTCAATAGATAAAAGAACCTCACCATTTTTTATTATGTAGTGGAAATATTTTTAACTTTTAAAAATCCTACGATTTAAAATCTAACTCGAGCAAGCTGCATACAGAGTAGTCAATACTCTGATGCCCACGGGATTAAAAATATACGGATATTTTATGAGCTACGAAACGAGCACACTCAAAAGAATGGTATAATTTTTAACTGTACTTTTTTTATGATTTTGCATTCAATATTTCGTTATGTTAACGATTTTTATTCATTTTTGAATTTGTAACGAATCTGTTAGATTTCGTTATCAGATCATAATATCCGAGGTCTGGTGCGGTATAGTTAGCCGGCTAAAGTTCAGAATTGGCGTAGAGGTTTCCAGACAAGAATACTGTGCTTGAATAACCGCAACGATCAGAATCAACGAATATAATCAAAAAAGAAAGAAACTAAACGATGTGTGCCACATCTTCAGGACCTAACGAAATTATAAATTGAGTGCAGTTGTTCGAGATGACAGTCTTGTCCCGTTCGATCTCCGACCAGTCTGCTACGAAGGCCTCCTTATCATCGGTCCGCCTACTGGAATTTCCTTTCCGGTCGTGATGGTTGCCGATGCCGATAAGAGATGGAAGGGTGCCTTCCCAGCAGACCACTCGGCTACCTAACGGGACTGAAACTGTCATCGCTGTGAAACAACTAACACATTTGTCGTGCCGTTCTCTCAGATAGCCAGTCAGGAGGGAACGGCACATTCGGAAGATTATGACAGTCTGGCCCCGCTCGATCTCCGACCAGCCTGCTACGAAGGTCCCCTTATCTTCGGCCCGCCTACCGGAATTTCCTTTCCGGTCGCGACGGTTGCCGATGCCGATAAGAGATGGAAGGATGCCTTCCCAAACGACTAACACATATGTCGTGCAGTTCTCTCAGACAGCATATCAGGAGAAAATGGCACATCCGGAAGATTATGGAATGACCGACCCAGTAGACAGAACCCTACCACGAACACCCATCAAAACTCCCTAGTCACACCCTACTCACTCAAAACGGTTCGTCACTGGAGCTATAAAAAAAAAAGCAACAATAAAAATGCAGATAAAGGTTATAAATAGAATTATAGGAAGAAAGAAAAAAACATATGCAAGAAAACTAAATAAGTGAGAATGTCAATTAACTGGCCTTGCTTAAAACAAGCCAAGGGCATCACTTGACTCAAAGTGAAAACGTGATTGCAACAATAAGTCAGCTGAAAAAAAAAACGTTATGTAGAGCAAGCAATATAATAAAAAAAATAAGTAGTAAATATTGAATATAATAACCTTCTGCCCGAAAAGCTTCAATATGTAGATGTACCTAGTGACTCTGAATCAGAAACAGCAAGAGCAACCCTATATGCGCATGAAGTTTATCCTAAATTAATAATAGATTTTACAACAACTTTTTTTAATTTTTGTTGAATGTTAATTAATTCTTGTAATTTCTAAATAAGCTACCGGTCTTACGACACTTTTAAATGTGTTTTTTTATTAACACGTAGAAACATTTTAGTATTTACGAACGGTAATTCAACGAAAACCGGCTAATAGACAGAATTCTATTTATTTAATTTTTAATTTAATATGTTCCGAAGATTGTAAGAGAATTCAATCCAGTTTCGAACTGATGAGCTTATGATTATGAAAAAATCAATCCTCTCATCAGGCCGCGGCGACTGGACTGACTATACCACAATTTACATTCTATATATACAGAATGTCCTGTGCTTTATATACTAGCGAATCGTACTAATACAGATAAATTCAATTACAATTTTTTCTTCTTCACGACAATCACATAAGCTGTGAACCCGTCCAGTCCAGTCGCCGCGGCCTGATGAGAGGATTGATTTTTTCATAATCATAAGCTCATCAGTTCGAAACTGGATTGAATTCTCTTACAATCTTCGGAACATATTAAAAAAAAAAAAAAAATACAACAACAACAAAATTACATTTGCATGTTTTAAAAAGCATACATTCGGGCGAATTTATTATATGCACAAAGAAAAATGCATTAAAATCAAATATTTGAACTTAATGCTGAAATAACAAAAATCCAAATACACAAAATTTTGTAAGAATTAAACTATTTGGGATTTCACAAAGCTAATCTCATTAAATTTAATAATGGATCAAGGAGTTTACCTATTAATCGACAATGTTTGACAATTGAAATATTAATCTTATCCATGTATAAGAAAGCTTTCTTCTGTTGGCACACATCACACTATGATAATCAGATAGGCCTATGCGTATACTTTTAACATGCATATCCGCTAAAATTTCGTATTGGGTTTACCTATTGAAATATCGATTATTCGAAAACTTGAAAAATTGGGTATTATGCATATCAAAGAAAATCGATATCTTAAAACTTTCTTCTATCGGCAAACATCTCACTATGATTTTTCGATAGGTCTATGTATGTAGTATAATCCTGCACATTTGTTAAAATTGTATATTGGGTTTACCTATACAAATATCGATTATTGGAAAACTTGAAAATTTGGATATTATGTATATCTAAGAAAATCGATATCTTAAAACTTTCTTCAATCGGCAAACATCTCACTATGATTTTTCGATAGGACTATGTGTGTAGTATAATCATACATATTTGCTAAAATTTGATATTGGGTTTATCTATTCAAATATCGATTATTCGAAAATTTAAAAATTTGGTTCTTATGCATATCAAAGAAAATCGATATCTTAAAACTTTCTTCTATCGGCAAACATCTCACTATGATTTTTCGATAGGTCTATATGTGTAGTATAATCATGCACATTTGATAAAATTTGATATTGGGTTTACCTAATTAGGGAATAGGAATACACGGGAGTGGCACTACCCTCTCGAAGTCCTTGGGTACCAATGTTACCGTTTTTCAAGCAGAAGTACATGCTATAGAACTTTGCGCTAGGATAGGCATAGCAAAAGGCCTAAACGATGGAAATATTTATATTGTACCAGACAGCCAATCGGCCTTAAAGGCTCTTAGGTCTTGTGACCTAAGAGCCTTTAAGGCCGATTGGCTGTCTGATGCAATATAAATCTTTGCATCGTTTAGGCCTTTTGCTATGCCTATCCTAGCGCAAAGTTCTATAGCATGTACTTCTGCTTGAAAAACGGTAGCATTGGTACCCAAGGACTTCGAGAGGGTAGTGTCACTCCCGTGTATTCCTATCCCCGCCCCATCTTCCGTTTTTGATACATCTGTAAACCATACCATGGACCCTCACTCAAAGGATGGTCCACCTGCACTCGACACATCCTGGTCAAGTAACCTAACACAGAATGGTTTGTGGAAGTCCAGTTTAGCTGGCATACAGTCGGAAGGCATTCCTATGGTAGGATCTGTCTGACCATATTGCCTGGTTTGATATTTCCTTCCGTCTGCATTTTCAGGGCCATAATTGCAGCATCCTTTTTAATATGCAGGTGTAACGGTGTCAGTCCTAGAAGTGTCTCCACCGCCGCGGTTGGACATGATTTCATTGAGCCCGTAACACCGATGACCCAATAAGGTTTGCGTTGCCTTCTGCTCAGTTTTAGGCCACCATACAACCGATGCGTAGGTGACGATAGGCCTAATGATTGTAAGAAATGACCAGTAGATCATTTTTGGTTGTAGTCCCCAAGTGCGCCCATAGAGTCTTTGACAGGCCCAGAGAGCCTTGATGGCTCTATTTTGAACTTTCAACAAATGTTGGTTCCAGTTCAGTCTTTGATCTAGGATAACCCCTAGATATTTAACCTCGCTGGAAAAAGGCACAGTAGTACCGTTTAACGAGGGAGCTGTAAGCGCAACCTTTTTTCTCCTCGTAAAAGGAACGATGACAGTTTTGCTTGGATTGACACAGAGTCCTTCCTGGTAACACCACTGCCATATTATATTGAGTGCATTTTGCATGCGATCAGAAATGACCTCATCAAACTTGCCTCTGATTATGATAGCCACATCATCCGCATAGCCCTGGACATCAAACCCATGGCTACTCAGAAGGACCAGTAGTCCGTCAATAACCAATGACCAAAGAGGAGATAGTACGCCTCCTTGGGGGCAGTTCTTTTCGGCCTTGATGGTTAATGACTCGCCACCTAGTCTGGCAGTAATCTCACGATGTTCCAGCATTGAACGGATCCACCTAATTGTAGAAAGCGGAACCCTTTTTTCCATTGCTGCCCTCTCTATAGATCCATATGAGGTATTATCAAACCCCCCCTCAATGTCCACAAAGGCACAAAGGGCAATTTCTTTATATGTCACTGCTTTTTCAATCCTCGTGACTAGACCGCTAAAGGCCATCACCGTGGATTTACTAGTTTGATACGCAAACTGGTCCCGATGCAGCGGATTCTTTCCAAGGACCTCACTTCTTATTTCATAGTTCAGGATTTTTTCCATCGTCTTCAATAGAAACGATGTGAGGCTAATTGGCCGATATGGCCTAGCCTGGGTGTCTGGACGACCCCCCCTTCTTTGGTATAAAGACCACATTTACTTTCCTCCATTTTCGGAATATAGTTAAAAGCATAACTTGCCCGACACATCTGGATCAAGCTGGGGAGTATTTCCTCAATACCTTTTTGAAGTAAAGCTGGAAAGATACCATCCCCCCCAGCGGATTTGAAAGGTTTGAAAGACCCAATAGCCCATCGCACCTTGCTGGGTGTGAAAATTTTCCCAGAGAGATTCCAGATCCTACTTTGAGGCGCATAAGCCACCTCACTTGAGGGATCATGCGAGTCCTCTTGGGCTCCTACCACTACTGAATCCGGAAAGTGGGTCTCTAAAGTTTCTCTAAGGTTTCTCTAAGGTATCTCTAAGGTTTCTTTTCGGTTTTCAGTGAACCTCCCATCTTGCTTCTGGAGAAGTTCTAAACCATTTGAATGATCTCTGGAAAGGACTTTCTGGAGGCGAGCTGCAGAGGGAAATTCATTGATTCCCTCACAGAAATTCCTCCAGCTAGCCCTCTTGGATCTTCTTAATTCGAGATTATATTCCGTCAAGGCCATCTTATACTCGCCCCATTCACCGGTGCGTTTACTCTTGTTGAATAATCTTCTCGATTTTCTCCTCAGTTTACCCAGCGTCCCGTGTCACCATCTTTGTGGACTCTCTTCGCTTAACTGGGCAGCTGTTCTCGTAAGCCAAGTGTATAGAATTATGCAGCTGGTTTGAACAGAACTCCAAACCCTCTGGAGACTCTACGTTCCCCACAACCGAGAGCATTTCTGATTCGAGTGAGACTCTATAAGAGTCCCAGTCGGTCAGTTTTGGAATTCTGACTTCTTGCCCTTGCATGGTCTCAGCCGCCAAATCGAATCTGATATGCAAGTGAACGATAAGAAGGCCTTTTCAGACACATGCCAGTTTTTGACCAAGTCGCTGAAATGCGGACTAGCAAATGTCAAATTTAGGACCTCTTGCCTAATCGCATTTATAAAAGTAGGTTTCCTTCCCCTATTGGCAATGTCTACATTATTTGAGATCAGAAATTCAAAAAGGTACTCCCCCTGTTATTGATGTCCATGCTACCCCACACCGTATGGTGCGCGTTTGCATCGCATCCTATCAGGTAGGCCAGCCCATTGTGTTTGCAATGAGCTATGAGCCGCCTAACGTCAAGTGGAGGTATTAACTCTGAGTCTCCAGGAATATAGGCGGAGGCCATTATAGCCTCCTGTTTGCCTTTTTTACCCAGAACCTCCACCATTACTGCAACCAAGTCCCTGGAGATGAACTCTGAAATGGGAATAAAATTAATTTGCGAACTGGCCAAAATAGCCGCTCTTGGATTAGAGCCATAACAATGTTTTGGCAGATAAACCTACGACAAAGGATGTCCGAAGACGCCGTTGCAGGCAGCCAATGTATGCCTTCATTTTTTCGAAGGCCCTGCTCAGCCTCCTTTTCAGCACCGCCACCACCCGCATGCTTTTTTTGTCCGGCCGATGGCTGACCAGTGTCCTCCATCGCCGTTCTGCTGGCCCCGCTGCCTGAGAGCCTTCAGGCCTCACTAGTGGCTTGCGCGGGGGGAGCCCTTGTGAGGCCTTCCCCCGTGGATCCCCTGACGCCTTCCTCTCTCTTTCCCGCCTTCTCCTCACCTGTCTCCTAGAGAGGGCAGCCATCCCAGTGGTCTTGGCTGCAGGTGCCGCTACCGTAGCTTACACAGGCTTGACCACTTGGCTCCCGCCGATAGAATCCGGTTTAGCACCACCCTGACCACCCTTGGGATGCCAAGCCTGTGCCATATGGTCAAAAGTACCAAACGGCCTCAGTTACCGGTGATTGCCACGAGGAGGCAGTACGTACACTTGCGAATTGTGACCAGGTTACCTCTTCCACAATTGTACCCATCACGTCAGCTGCCTAAAACATGACCAGAACAGCTCGCGTAATGTGCACCCCACCGAAAGATTACGGAGCTGGTAGATTACTCTACTCAACTTTGATTCCCCCCCCCCCCCTCCAGTAGACGCCAAATCACAATTCCAGGCTGTAATACTCCTTGCCGCGAATAATGCTTTTTAAATCTAATAATTAATTAAATTTTATTCATTACAATGGTTGCATCTAAATTTTCTAAGGCTTATATCATAAAGAAATGTAAACTTAAATAGGATCAAATATTACAAACATTTTCAACTGTCTCCCAGCTCACAGAATGAAATTACTCGACAAATATGACAAAAAAAAACTGCTTCATTTACTAATTCCTCCTCAAACTTAGTTTAAATTTAAGTAAACTAGAAAAATCATATCTGTGGAAGACCATATGCTTAATATGACTGACCAACTTTCATTCATCGTCCGTTGTGTATTCAAACCCTTAAAAAAATGTAAATATAATTTAGAATACTACTCTACTTCAAATTTTAATTAAAATCCTAATCAACCCTTTATATTATTCCGACCATATTAGTATGTAAATTGAAAGTGATTCATAAATAACTGTTTACTGTATAATATAGTTCACATATATGAGTATGTACGTTAAATTGTATATGGCACGTTTGTCTAATACTAGTCTGTAATATAAAACTACCAGTTTCCTCCCCTAATAATTTATAATTCATGCCAAATAAACCTGAGAGATTTACAAAACAAATGATTCCTCTTATGGGGGTGCAAAACTACATATATAATAGTTTTCCAAAATTAATGTTTCATACATGCTTTTAAAAAGGTAAAACTACACATCACACATCTGCAAATATCATCTCATCGTAATAATCATAAGACAACACGTAATTGAAATTAAAATAATTCTGTAATTGCATTACATAAGCATTAGAAATTTAGGTAGGTGTCTCTCTAGGTTGTGTACGAGCGTATTTCTACCCTCTTATTTCATTAGAACATTTTTTTTTTTTTGCTTTCAACTTCAAAGTTTAACATCAAACTACTTTTATTAATTGAATTTATTATATCTTACAAACTCATACTCGACTCTGATACTACTCCTTGGCTTGTTCATTATTAAAATCCATTAGAATCAAAGAGAAAAATTATTTGAACCAATTTGAATCATATTTAAAGTTACCTTATTATATATGGTACATAGTTAAAATATATTAGAGAAATTAGTTAGGGTTGCGATCAGAGTCGTAAAATCGAGATGATGATATTGTGAAGTGTGAAGTGTTAATTGAGTGCTGTGTAAAATATGTATGTATAACTGTATAAAAATAAAAATGTGGGTTAAGGCTGAAGTCAAAGTAATTACAGAAAATTGGAGACCAAACCCATTCATA
This sequence comes from Tipula vernalis, assembly GCA_958295665.1. Lineage (NCBI taxonomy): Eukaryota > Metazoa > Arthropoda > Insecta > Diptera > Tipulidae > Tipula > Tipula vernalis. The sequence goes on along the minus strand of OY282559.1, from coordinate 217,791,259 downwards.
ATTTATTTTTATATTAATACGATGTGCGTGATATGCAATTATAGTTTTATTATGATTATGATCTTCATTATCATTATAATGTGAGGATATAAAATTTATTTACATTAGACTTGAGCTACAATAAATTTATACTAAACTGTGTCTGTATATAGAAATTGCTTATCTAAATACTACATATTTACCAAAATTCGTTATGATTTCCTAAAAAGGTTAATGGCTTTAACTATAAACAAAAACATAACTAAAATGGTATGTTAAATGAAAATTATGATTTATGATAAAAATATTATTTGGACATTCATTGTGTTCCTTCTGTATGTTTCCCTCCGCATTGACTGTGATTAATTAATTTTCAGTTTCCATGTTTTAGCATATTTTACAGCATAAATTGTCTAGAACAAGAATATTTGTGTGCTGTTCAACAATATCAATTATAATCTCTTAACACAACTTTAGTCGGTGGAGTTGAGATTTTTTTTTCGTTTTATTTTGAAACGGATTGTTTTTTATAGGAAGGGGATATAAGACTGAAAAATTATTTTTAAAAATTTTGTTTTTAGATTACTGTAGCAATCCACTTAACGAAGAGTTGAAGTTTTTAATTTTATTAACATATTTTTTACTTTTCCCACTATAACGAAGTATAGTGAGTTTTAGGTTTGTAATCGCGAAAAAAAAAATGGTTCCTTAATTTCACATTTCTCGACAAATCAGGTTACCAGTGTACGGACACTTTCCAGAAATATTGTTATATTGAATGAAATTTTGTAAAACAATAACAGTTTTTGTTAACTTCTGGATGTAACATAGAAGGAGATGCAACCTGTTGCCATAATTTGGGGCCAATTGAAGCATTCGCAGAGAGTGATTTTATCAAAACACAAAGTAAAAATCAAGAGTGAAGTGAGAATCAAGAGCAAAGTCAAGTGAGAGTCAAGAGCAACGAAATTGAAGGACAATTTTCATACCAAAAATGGGTTGTGTAATGGGTTATTTAACCGCAGAACTCTAGTTTCTGTTATCCAATTATCCAAACAAAAGAATGAATGAATGGGACATTTAAGGCTAAACGATTGATTTTTCTGACTACTAGTTAGCAAAAGTAAAAAAATTATTATTTGTTGATACTATTCCCGATTAAATTTTTTATTCTCACTCGGCACTCTTGACCTTCTATACTCTTTCATTGAACTGTTTGCCGAGGTAATATGAAACTTTACGAAGAAATATTTTTCTATGGTTATTACACCTTGCACATTACATCACTTGTCTATAATTTATAATAAAATAATAAATACTTTTTTTTAGTATCTAATTAAACATTTAAAAATTGTACCCGTTGCTTCACCATCGGGGACTTAAGACGTCGAATAATAAATTGGAACCGTTTGGAATAGCAAATTACGTAAGTGCTTTAGCTTAAAAATTTGCAAATTGCGCCCATTGCTTCAACTGTGGGACTGGTGACGCGATATTGAACCGTGTTATAAAAAATTACCAGCACTTAGCAGAAGGCGGTATCGCCCTTTAGAACAGTGCAAAGATCGAAATAAAGTTAAAATAACGCCAAACAGCCAATGCAGAAGTTTTATTAGCATATTGTCTACCTCTAGGTCTACACTGAAACTACATTGTGCTCAAAATGAGTATCTCAAAATTATTGTAAATAAGTAAATAAATAAAATAATAGGTTTCCTTAAGACAAAATCGTGTCATGTAATATGAAATTTGGATTTCTAAATTTATGTGCAATCCTTTGCTAATGTGTCACATAATATCTTCAAAATTTAAATAAAAATTATCTAGTAAGCTTTTAAATCTAAATTCTTTCTGTGACGTTCACGGTGGTCTTGAAGGCGAAAAAAGTTGGTCCCCGATAACGCAAAAATCGGGTCAAAGGGTTCGTTTCCTGGACTCTCAACACTGAAAATTCCGTGAAAAGTGAAATCCTAGCTGATCCCCTACTCGAGTTTTCCACCCTCGTAGTTTTTCAAAATGAAGGTAGCAGAAAGGCCCATAAGGTGTGTGTGTGTGTATCTGTGTGTGCGTGCGTGAGGGTGTTTGCTAACATGGAAATATATTTAACAACTCGAGCACAACATAAACCATCACAATAATGTGGAAAAATACAAACACAGTCAGAAATTCGAAGTAAATTTTTATTATTCAATTGAAGTGCAAGAATGAAAAGTATAGATTAATCTCAGTATTTCTGCGTAATTGTACAACTATCAAATGTGTTTCGATGAAAATTCTGCTACAGTATCTTGCAGTTTTCTACATATGAAGGATTCGTTAATCATTCACTTTCCTTTTATCCCTAGACTCTCTTCAATATGCTTCAGGGCGACATGAATTTTCAGGGTTTCTGTGACATTTGTTGCCAATAAAGCTTTCCTCAATTCGTCAATGTGTTGTGTTGGGTGAGATCTGGACCGACGGATCGGGTTGAGAAACTACACTCAACAATTTTGTTCATTGCTTTGAAGGCTGCTACGTATGGGATTAGTGTCAATTTTCCCCCTATCTCATTACAAATATTCAAATTCAATAACTTGTATGCTGCAAGTAATAATTTTCTGCAGGCATTACCTTCAAAAAATTTTTAGACACGAGATTTAATTTCGCTGGCCAGATAAGGGCTTCTTCTCATCCTAGAAGCGGTACAAGTCCATTCCAGAAGAGGTGATTAACAACTCCTTGTAATATGTGTAGCTATGGTATCACACATTTTTCAGCAACATAGATAGTATCATTTTCTCTAAATAATTGTGCATTGATAGTACTATTACAAATACGTGCCATTTTTTTTAACATTTCCTAAACACTCATATTTTCGAAAATCAGCCCTTAAATCTGCAAAGGTTTTCAATTTTTGGGAATCTTTATCTCTTATTCCTTCAAAATCTACGCGATTTCTCAGATCTTGCAAGGTAATGAAACAGAATGGACATGGATACGTCGAAGTGGCAGTTTGCTGGCCTTTCACAGTCAGTAATAATTTGAAGTCATATACAAATTTAAATGAAATATTGTTGATTTCCGTTAAACTAAAGATTTTCTGCATATTGTAATATGATTCCGAAACATTGGGAACAACACACAATAAAAGGAGACGATGAACGCTTATTTGCAACACTGCCGTTCTCAGAATACCTACGTCTTTTTGGTTCAGTGGACTCCACAATGATTTCCGTTTCTGGAATGATCGATAAACACACTTTCAAGAAACTCTGTCCACCATCGGCCATAACTTTAACCACGTATCTCCCAATGTATTCTCGTTCAGATATCACGGCTTCGACCAGGGCTTCAGCATTCGCCCATACAACCGGTCTCTTCTGTTTTTCCATTTTCTGAGACACCTCGAACTCAATTATATCTGAATAATAGAGATCCTTCAGAACTTTCGATTTTTTTGACAGAGAATTTGCATATTGGGTTGGTATTGATCTTCGACCGGCAGTGCATCTGATGAAATTGGTGAGTTTCTTCTTCACCACAGTGAATCTGGAAATCATCCAAGTTTTCTGCAGAGAATTGAACATTCTTTTTACGTTCTGTGAAGTATACTGTTTTCTTTCGGCCGGTCGTATTCATTTCCAACGTGTTTTGATTGTCTTTTTTGCACTGGTTCATTAATGCAGAGGCAATCTGTAATTTCCGTTTTTCTGGAAGACTCTTGGCGACTTCCACAATATTCAGTTTGATTAACCTACTGTATCGTTGGCTCATTACATGTGAACATATGTGTGATTTTCCCCTGGCAACTACTGATAAACAGTTATCACACTGACGTTCCAGTTGTTCCGAAGTTACACTAGGGTTTTTCAATGACTCCAAATTCCTCTCGGATCTCGCAAATAAACCATTTCCAGGAGTTATTCTATTTTCAATGATCAAGCTTTCACCAATCGACAACTTCTTTTTCATATGTTCGTTAAACCTTGCCGTTTGACATATGTAACAATTACAATTGTAGCTCTTTCCATTTTCGAGTCCACTCGTTGAGGATCTGACGTTGTTTCTAGCTAAAACTATATCTTCATAGTTCGGCATATTCTTCAATGGTCTCTTACTGACAGTATCATTGTCGTTCTCGCTTAGAATCTGCCTGCATGTTGTACATACGCTCGATGGAAATCGTGGATCTAACAAACTAAACTCCGGTTGGAGGAACTTCTTTATCAGATTTTCTGATTTCGGAGTTACACGATACCTTTTTAATTGATCAACAGGAACGTTAATCTTTCGACCACATGGTGCGCAAACTTTTTCTCGATTTTGATCATGACCACATTTATCCAGCATTTTTGGTAACGAGATTATTTTCAAAAGTACTTCTCAAAGGTACTGAAAGGTATTCACACAGTTAGGAAGTAATGAATTTGGAAATCAGGACACTCTAGGTGCATGTTCCTGAAACAACAACGATTGCAAGGCTACTGACTCGTATAGTATTTCGTTTGTTTACATTATTTTTGAATGTTACACGCATGCTTCAAGTTATACATTGGTTTGTATATATATGTATATATGAGAGTAGTAGAATCAAAATCGGTTCTTTTCCATTTTTGTAATTTTTTGAGCAAACGTTGAAAAGTATCGGTTTTGATACTACTACACTCATATGTTTATTGCTATTTTCATGGAAAAAATTCTTCAAAATGTTGGCTGTTTTTTGTATCCTTGAAATCCTATTTTTCCACACGGACGGACACACACACACATATGTAGAAAAACTGCAAGATACTGTAGCAGAATTTTCATCGAAACACATTTGATAGTTGTACAATTACGCCGAAATACTGAGATTAATCTATACTTTTCATACTTGCACTTCAATTAAATAATAAAAATTTTCTTCGAATTTCTGACTGTGTTTGTATTTTTCCACATTATTGTGATGGTTTATGTTGTGCTCGAGTTTCTAAATATATTTCCATGTTAGCAAACACCCTCACGCATATACACACAGACACACACACACCTTATGGACCTTTCTGCTACCTTCATTTTGAAAAACTTCGAGGGTGGAAAACTCGAGTAGGGGATCAGCTAGGATTTCACTTTTCAAGGATTTTTCATTGTTGAGAGTCCAGGAAACGAACCCTTTGACCCGATTTTTGCGTTATCGGGGACCAACTTTTTTCGCCTTCAAGACCACCATGCGTTTTATCGACATTTTCTAAACTTCTATTATTCGAAATTTCAACGACAAATTGATCGATTCATTATTTGTGCGCTCTTAATCGATACCACGCTGTTATGCAGGGTTCACGACATTGGGGAAAAGACCATAGTAGTGCGATACATCGATACCTTTGATTAAAGTAAGAATTATTTCAACTAAAGTAAGAAATGAGCAGGTCATTTAATGTGATTTGGTTTGTAGAGAATTTAGGAATGAATATTATAGTATTTTTTGTCAATTTCATGCACGCAGCTCTAGGCCGGAAGAGGTTGAGAGGAGAAAACAAAATGTAATACTATGTGACAAGGATGTGGGATATCGATCACAGTTTGTATTGTTCGAATAGTTCAACCCGCTTGTTACGCAATAGGCGCTTTGAGGTCCGCCAACAGTGGCAATATGTTGGCTAAAATAATCAAGATATTTTCTGAATGTCTCCGATTTACCGGAAAACTTCATGGCAACATGATAAATATCGAATGTCATTTTTTCCAACAGTAAATTTTTAATGCCAACTTGTTGCGGGACCTGCAAGCGCCCAATGATGCTCCAGATTAGGTACAATTAAAACCCATTTTGAATTTAGTGCATTGAACTTCAAAATTACAAGTTATGTCAGCTTTTGACAGCACATCAGTTAATCTGGAGACATTTGTTTTGCAGCCAAACCTACTAGATGTAGAACGAGTGAAGCTCATAAAATCCGCTAACACCTTTATTTATTATAATTGTTATTTTTAAAAGCGACTCGGATATGGAACAGTCACGACTCTATGATGTGTGCATTCAGATACATTTTCTTCAGTTCAAGAATTTTTAATTTCACTTTTCGAAAAAAAATATTGTTAGAAAAGAAGAATAATAAATTTTAATATGAAAATTTGCAGACTTTTTGCGAACCATTAGAAATATGTTACAAACCACCTAGTAACCCTACAACTTTTCACTATTTCCCTTAGGAATCAATGAAAAAAGACAATTTTTAGACAACTTTTACATGGAAGTATTCTACATATATTTAACAACAACCTACAAGTGTAGGTCAATACCTAATAATTTCAGAAATATTAAAATTAACCGTGCGATTCTGACGTTAAGACTGTTAAGAGTATCACAGCTAAGAGAAAATTTGGTTAGAGATTTTTTTTAAGAGAGTCTCTTAATTGGTATTCTGTTGGTTGGTCTCTTAAAAACTCTCCAAATATTTAAGCAATTTGGTAAGCAATTTGGAGACCTGTCAAATTGTATTTTTAGATTTTTCCTTGATAAAGTTGTGATTTTTATTTCGAAAGTAAGTAATTTGAATTAATTTGTATTAAAATATTTTTTGATAATTACATTTGTAATTTAGATGGAAAAAATACGCCAAATACGATGTCAACGAACAACGATGGAGCAACTGGAAGCATATTTAATTTTTCTGGAGGAAAACCCACAATTTAAAGCGGGGAAAAATACTCCAGAAAATACCCTTTACTTGGATCAAAAATGGGAAGAGTTGGCTACCAAATTAAATCTTCTAAAAGGGCCACTAAAAAATGGGAAAGATTGGAAAACTGCAAGCTATTTTGTTAAAAAATGTGTATTTGACGTATTTTACTGTTTTTTAGTCGCTTACTCACTGGAAATACCAACTAAAATCACGGTCTCGCAAAATCACGGAAGAGATTTTAGTAACAGGGGGTGGTGAAACAACAAAGACTTCCTTGTCAGCTTTTGAAGAAAGAGCTCTAAATTTATTTGGTATAGTCTCAGTTCGGGGAGATGACGCGATACCTATTATTGGCTTTGAAGTAAGACATATATGTCGTCTTACTTCGGTCACTGGAATCGTTATTGTTATAATTCTATACCAACAAAAGCTTGGTTTGAAACTATTCATTCCGGAATGAAAATACCCGGCATTGTTGTTGTAAAATTCTCAAAGTAGGACGGCAGTAGTTTTAATATTAATTAAGAATTTAGCAGGATTTCTTTTAGAGCACAAATCCAACGAGTGAGACAAATTATGTAGTCGAATCTGGCGTATCTGTGGACAACCCCTCGATAGAATCAGCAGTGGTCATCCCGATGCCAGGACCATCTTCCAACGTAACACCCCAGACCGCTGCACCTTCATCCCGAAAACGGCAGTATTCCAACACGTTTTCATCCGCCATTTCCGATTGCATTGACAAAATTGGAAAACTGACGGAAAATCGTGCTAAGGAGGATACATTAATGGCGGAACGACGTCTGGCAATTGACAAACAAAACGCGGATGCCATGACTAGGATGGCAGAAGCCATGTACATCCTGGCCAAACAATTTGAAAAAAAAATAGGAATGAACAAAATACGCACTCATAAAATAAGACAGAAATAAATTGAATTTAGCTGTTTGTTGTGAATAATGAATTTATAATGAATAATGTGATAATAATGAATTAATATAATAAAAGATAATAAATATTTTGTTATAAAATATAATTACTTTTTTATTAACAAAAATTATATAAATTATAATGTGTTGGTGTATTCGCTTCGCATTATTCGACCCTCTGACAGATAATTGTTACCTGAACTATGTTCGACTTCACTATCTTCCTCTTCATAAATTATTTCATCTTCGAACTCTTCATTGACACCGTAATCAAGAAGCATGTTATGTAAAATAATACAACTATAAATTATTGACGCGGCTTTTTCCGGTGAGTAATGTAGTGTTCGACATTTGTTTATGCACCTAAATCTGTTTTTAACAACACCAAATGCTCGTTCAGCTGTGTTTCTTGCCTTAATTTGGATAGCATTAATTTTTCTTCTTGTCTGCTGGCTGGTTGAGAGAATGGTGTTAGCAGCCAGGGCTCCAAAGGATAACCACTATCTCCAATCAACCAATTGTATCTGCGGGTATTGTGTGATCTTATTACATGGATTCTTGCCGGTGTTGTTTGCCAAATTGCTGAATCATGGACGCTGCTTAACGAAATTTAAGATTTGAATCCACAATCTAAAAAAGAGATAAAATATATCATTAATTAAAGTAATTTTATACTCTTGTGTGTTTATATTACCGCTTCCACATTAATGCTATAGTACCCTTTTCTGTTCATGTAGAGTCTAGCTGGTGGAATAGGATCATGTACCGGCGGGGCTACAATACCGATGTGCGTGCAATCAATAGTACCAATCACACTTTTAATGCCGAACTTGGTGTAAAATCTGTAATAATAACATGATAATGCTATAGATAAATTATATGTACATTTTATTATAAATTATTTTACCCATCTTTAATTGCATTTTTTTCTTCCTGGTCTACGCAAAATTTAACTCGTGTTGACATCTTTGACACCATTAGTTGACATATATAATTTATATTCCGGGAAAAACACGGCTGACTCATCGGAAGGAGGTAATTCGAAGCGATACTTCTTTGGTAGGAACCATGCCCCTGGAAATGTAAAGTTGACAACACCTAAAACATTAAATTATGAATACATTATTCTGCGGATTTAATATATCGGAAATAATACTAACCCGCAACGCAAATGGAATATCTGAAGGCTCTGTGTTATGCTGTGGACAACCCCTCGATAGAATCAGCAGTGGTCATCCCGATGCCAGGACCATCTTCCAACGTAACACCCCAGACCGCTGCACCTTCATCCCGAAAACGGCAGTATTCCAACACGTTTTCATCCGCCATGCTGCTCCAATTCGTCGATTAATCCGACTGCTAATGCCTTTGGAAGTCGAAAAAGTTCTTTAAAAATATTTTCGTCAACATCAAAAGGATTTGTTGAATCCCGTAAATAACGGAGATGTTGTCTTCGACTTTCCCTGAAAATTAATATACATTGTTTAGTAATAAATGCTTGTTGATAAACAAGCTAAACAAAAACAAACCCACCTCTCTTCCTCGCTTAGTAAAAGCGTTAATAGTTGTAACAACAAATCCATATGTAAAAAATTCACTAGAAATTCAAAATATATTGTTATCAACGTTATATATTTATTTTAAGCAATAATACATATTGTAATTTGATTTATCTTAAAAATAAAATATTTTGCAAATAAAAAATCAAATTTTAGAAAGAAAATTATAAACAACAAAATATTTTATTTTATATTATATAAATAAGTAAATATGTACGTAATTTATTAATTAAATATTATCGTAAAATAGTGGAACTTACCGGATTATTTATTTATTCAGATAAATAATTATTAAATTATTTATTTATTTTTCAAATATATTTCGCTATAGGTACAACGACACTACCAAAAACGTCAAACTTGTGATGCTCATGACCACCTATTTCGTATGTCTTAGCTAAAAGATTTTTACGAGAATCTCATAACTAAGAGAACGTACAGAATCGCAAAATAGTCTTAAGTAAGAGAAATCTCTTAACTAATAGAAATCTCTTAGTTAAGACCTCTATGACTGTACGTCAGAATCGCACGGTAAATTATGCCTAAAATATATTTTTCGAGGTTTCATTTTGTAAAATAAATCAAAGTAGGCTTTGATGACGTAAAATACACATTTCAGTACTTTTCTCTATTTTGTTATTTACCGTAAAATAAAATTTTTGTTTGTTCTCTAATAGTAAATCTCGCCTTGAAAAATTTCGCATTTCAAAATTTCGGATTTTAAAATCTCGCATTTCAAAATTTCGCATTAGAAAATCTCCATAGAAATAAACTTAAGGAACCTAAAAATCTCGAAAATCTTAAAATTCCGGAAAATCTCCGTTACGTCGAAAATTATTTAAATACGAAGGAGAATTATTTAAATTGAACGATGATTATTTTGATGGAGAGAAGATTATTTTGATGGGAACTATTTCTTCTTTAAGGTTCCTTGGCGAATTAAGTTGTTGGATTATGGGTGGAACTTTCGATGTAGTTCCATCTATAATGCGACAACTTTTTTCAATACATGGTAATATTGAGAGAGAAACCGTTCCGTTGGTTTTCTGTTTTATGAGTAAAAAATCCAAAAAAGTTTAGGATCAATTATTTTATAATTTACGAAAAATATGCTTAGAATATGCAATAAATATTAATCCGAAACCCATAGTTTGTAATGTATCGTCGGCCAAAGTTTTTTTCCCGAAAGCTTCGTTCAAAGGATGCTTATTTCACTTTGGCCAAATAAAATAGCGCAAAATTCAAAAAGAAGGACTAGTGGCTAAATATGGTAACGAGGAAAATTTTTCAATTCAAATCAGGATGATTACAAGTATAGCCTTTGTTCCACCAAATAAAATCTTGAATTATTACCAGAGCATGTGCAGAAACTTTGATGACGAAGACGCTAAAAAAATTTTATGTTAGTTTAAAAAAAATTATATTGGTGACGACAGTCAACGGCCGAGAAATAAGCTCGAATTTTGGGCTGAAACTATTATTGGTTCAGCGACACTCGCACGTATGTAAAAAAACGACGTCGCAAAATGATAGTCGGAAAACGACACGCCGGCATATACAAATTATTAGGAGATTTGGGTAAAGAAAGTATTTTAGCAAAGGCGCGGATCGAAAAAGTAAAATGCAGTGAAAAAACACCAAAAAACAAAAAACTTATACAAAAAAATAAAAATAAAAAAGAATAATTCTGAAAAGAATCAAAATTAAAAATAAAACAAATTTTTTGAAGCGTATTGCGTGTAATATATGTATTATTGGAATAGTTTTATGAATATGTATAGCGCTTTCCTTATTTAAGGCCCTTTCCGAAAGTTATACTTATTTATTTAGACCAACTTATTTAAATAAGTATGTTGGCGAGGTAACTTAAGATAAGTATGTTCTTACAAAAAAAAATCTTAAACGAAAACCAAAATTCGGTTAATTTCAATGCAAACATATTGTGATATTATGTAGTAATTAAATTTTATAAAAAATTTAAGTATGTGAAATCAATTCGGATGATTTTACATACTTATTTAAGATGGCGGCAAATAAGTATGTCTAAATAAATAAGTATAACTTTCGGAAAGGGCCTAAGTCTTATCTGGAAAATAGAATTCAAAGTGTATGTATAAACAAAATTCATAGTGACGAAAAAGTAGTAGATGTTGGGGTTCCTCTGGGTTCGGTATTAGGTCCATTATTGTTTTTAGTTTACTGTAACTCAATATTCGACCTTAAATTGCACGGAGATATAGTGTTTATATTCTAATTTTGACAATGATTTAGTGTATTGTTATATATATATATATATTATATATATTTATTTGTATTTTCTTAAATCTAATTCTAACTCGCTTAAATGTTATTGTCCTAATACCTATTTCCACTAGCTGGTTATATATTTTTTTTGTAGAGAAACGAAATTGGTTCAATAATTCCGAGCTTACCACTGGTGGGGGCTATTACCGGAATTATGCAACTTTTCGTTATGAATTGAGAAGTGCCGTTTTAGGCACGGTGTTAATAGAGCTAATCGGATACCTTGGACAATAACTAACAAACGAAACTTGTGCGTAGCACTTATATGTTCTTTTGTCAGCTTTGTATCAAGGCCTGGGCGTGAAGGTTAGTGGATGGAATACTTACAATTTTTCTGGATCTTGTGGTATGCTCTCTGGATCGAATTGACGAATAAACGGAAATTATATTTTATTTACCTATTTATTATTCTTTCTTTTTCTTAATAAGTGTTTACTTGGTGAAGTTTTTAGATACCATTTTTTATTTTGTTAAAATATGCTGTTCTTATATACTAAAAAAGTGTGTAATGTTTTACACTAACAATAACATTGACACATACAATTTTTGTTGTAACCTACTAAAGTCGTTTACCCTTAAATATTTATTAAATTCGGGCAAATTGCATTTTTCATAAAATAATTATTTAATTATTTGGGTCGTTTGATACAATGTAGTGTTGAATTGATTTTTTTGTGTATTCATCGATAAGATTATCGTTACATTCTTTTTATTGCTACCAGACAATTTTATGTGTTACAATTGTTTTCTTGTTTTCAAATATAATTGTTGTTTTTGTTATGTTTCTTATTTACTCTTATTACTATATGTTATCGTAATTTCAAGTTCGACCACCTGATTATTTTGTGTATACAATGTTTCTAACGCCTAAAAGTATGCTCGTTATACCATAAATATTTCGATACGAGCTAACGCCTATAGTTTTCAATTATTAAGAATGGTTTACAATATTGGAATGTTAAGAATGGAATGTATGTGGTGAATGATTCACAATGATTCACAACATACCTTCCCTCCATATGAAGATTTTTCTGAAGGAAAAATTGTATGGGACATAAATTAGGTATACGGTTATACATATCAAATGTGTAATAATAGGACTTAATATTATGTCGTTTATAATTTAAATATTGATTGTACTTCGATGTCTACTGAACTGGGCTCACGAGCTGCTTCATGGTTCACCTTGATCTGCTGTTGTCTGGTCATTTTTGCTCAAAGTTACTCGGATTTTTATCAGTTTACAAGTCTTTTATTTATGACACTCGGACACTACTCATCTCGTGTCTTCTGGATTCGTCTTCTGTCAAATTGATTTGGTTATGCGTTTGATGATTGGATTATTGTTTGGAGCATGACATCAGGTTATTCACTCTCACTGTTATTGAATGCTGGATGTTGATATGCCGCGTGTTCTTGAAACTTCCAGTTTGGCGATATTGAATGATTCCCGTATTACTGTGCGGTACATGACCAATTGTATCTCATGTAACTGCTTGCTACGTACTCTTGGGAAGTTGTCTGATTCACTGCGCTCTTCTGCATGCGCTGATTTCAGCATGTTTTGAAGTTGCGGGGATTTGTGGTGTGTGTCGTACTGCATATGATGTAGTTGGGTGCCGCATGTGCGTGACGAGACTTTGTAAACTTGATTTTGGATCTTTTCGCTTAATTGAGTGTTGTGGTTACTGCTCTTCTCTGGTCTTGGATTTCTCAGTTACAATATTTTGATTCAGTTGCGCTAAATTACGATTCTTAATCTACTATGACAAAATGTGTTCGTTGTTTTTTTTTTTTTTTAATCTAGGTTACTTAATACAAAAATAAACGTACAATGAATGAATTTGAAAATAAAGGTTTGTTTTGTAATTTGACGCTTTTTACTATGGAATTCATACAAAAAAAACTACTTGATTTTATGAATGATGACGACTAATTATTTGTTTTTTTATGAATGTTACTTTAGGTATGTGGGTCACATACACATTTATTTTGTTATTCATTGTACTTTTGTTATAAAAATTTTCTTTTTCTATATTAAAATTTCCTTTCTATATTAACATTTAAGGGAATTTCTATTTGTTCAAACTTTTTTTTTTTTTTTTTAAAAAACAGTTTTTATAATATATTCTATAATTTTAATTCGAAACATTTTTCTTTTTAATTACTTAAATTCTAGATTTATTGAGAAAATGTCTTACTCATCTTTGTTTTCTAAACTTCGTCTATTCGTTTCTTTTCTTCTTTTTTTTTTTTTTTTTTTATTTATACTCATGTGTGTAACCTTTTTGATTTTATTTTATTCAGAATTTGCTTTAACTTAGACTACTAATGTGAATGAACTTGAAACAATTTTTTTTTTTGTTTTGTAATTAGATATGTCTATGTCTAGTAAAAATGTTTTCTTCTTTTCTGTTTTTTTTTTTTTTTTTTGTTTGTTAGTAAAATTTTATATTCCGGATTTATCTTCCTGTTCTCCCATGTTTGTTAGTTTTTTTTTTTTTTTGTTGTTTTACATGAGGGAAAAAGAGATTTTATTTATTCTATGTTTATTATTCTACTTCTAGATATTTCTCTTCTTTTTGTTCTGCTTATAACTTCGTTCGGAGTTCTGACTATGGCTTCTGTGGGGATTACGTGGCTAACTTCTACTTTTGTCGAGCTTCTCCGCTTAATTATCCAAATAACTATACAGGCTATTATTATACCTGTAATAATTCCACCTGTGATGAATTTATAAATATTAACTTCATTGCTTACTCTTCTGTTTTCCCATGATCGTTGTGATTCTTCTACATCCGTGGATAATCTATCTATCTTCATTCGTTCTTTAAGGAATTCTTGGTTATAATTTCTAAAATCTGCTACAGCTATCGTTCTGGGAAGTGTGGGGGTTGAGACGTTACCAACTTCTAATTTGCTGGTGTCTATTGTTTCTGGGAAATATGTTCGGTTTGGCTGGGTAATTGATACTTCTTTGAGTTTGGAGCCAGTAACCGGGAGGATAAAATCTTCGGAAACCACTTCACAGTCCTGTTTGAACGTGATAGTTCCTGTATCTCTTAATTCGATTACTTGTTCTTCCTTTCCACACTTGATTTTCAGTCGCATATTGCCACTGCTGGTATACAACCAGGAATTACTGTTCACTAGCTTGGTTAAGGAATTCTTGTAGTTGTTTCTAGTTACTGCACATTTTGGTGTGTTGTGGAACGGGTTGTCAAAAAGATTTAATAAACAATTGTTCCCTTTATTCGTGATTATAGGGGAGTTACTTTCGCACACTAGTGCGGTTTTCCTGAAGTTTATGAGGACTCTGATACACTTATTGTGTTGTTCATGGGTTAATATGGTGAATTGACTTCTCTCTGAGTTTGCTGCTAATAGTTCGTCTTGGATAATATAAGACCATTGGGTATTGTTAATTACTAGAGGTGTTAGATAAATTTTATAAAGCTTGAATTCTTCTTTTATTGGGGACGGGATATCTATTTTCACTACTACTCTACCTTCAGTCTCAATTGCATCTAACTTCGTTAGCTGACTGAGGTGCTGCTCATTCAATATTGACTTATCTATTGAGTTACTGCTAAGGTTTGTTATTATTTCCATCGTTTCTTTATACGACACAAGAAGGGGGTGTAGCTTTCTGTTTTGGATGCTACTTAGGATATTCAGTGTTTGATCTTGGTTTTTGTTGATTACTAGGCACTTGACTAAGATTAAATTGGAGATTTCTGTGAATTTCTCGGTTAGTAGTATGAAGTTCGTTCTGTTACTCAACTCTCTCCATTTACTTGTTTGTTCTTCGATTAAAATGTTGATATCGCCCTGCATTACCTTGACTTGTGTTGAGATTTCTAGTAAGGGTTTAGATAACGTATCAAAATTTGATTTGACTACAGCTACCTGTTCTTTTACTAGTTTGAATACAGTTTCAGTGTTACTGTGTAAATCTGCTAGTTCGTTGAAAATCTTCTCTGAGTCCTCGTTGTCCATCGTACCGAATAAGAATTTTGATGCCGACCCTACGAAATCGAACAGTGATCTCTTATTTCGGTTCGAGAAATGATGTATGGCTTTCTCGGTTTTCGTTATATCCTCAAGTTCGGACTTCAGTTCCTCAAGCATGGTGCCACAGGTGTGATTGTTTTCTACCTCTCTTATCATTGCACATAATGTTTTGGTCTTCAATCTGCACTGTTCCAGACTCCTGATCGTGTTTGAAAAATGAGGAGGATAAAATGAGGTTAAGAGTGTAAATGTACTCTTGTAGAATCTCATTTCTTCAAGTTCCTCAAAGAAAATCCCGACACTCTTTAGCTGCTTGATTTCTACGTTTGATGTGGTGTTGGCTGTGTTCACGACGCTGTTCCAAACAATTAGAATTGATAAGGCGAGTTTGACTGGGTACATCTTTCCTACTTTCCTCTTTTTTTTTTTTTTTTAAAATTAGAAAGCAAAAAGAAAAATTTGTCGAGTTAGAACCTGATGAGGAGAAAAACGAACTCATAAGATGTGTTGTGTGAATTGTTTGATATGGGGGTTTTTAGTTTGGTGATAGAAACGATAAGAACAAAGAAAGTCTGAAAACTCTACTTAGTTGGTATATCTCGTGTCGCCTTGTGTGAGAAGAACTAGGTGGACATACGCACGGAACGGAATGAGATAAAACTGAAAGGCTTTATTTTATAATTTCAGAATTATTCGTCTTGAGACTAACTCATGACTCACCTATCTCATCTGAGATTAGGCTCTGTTGGTTGGTTTTGCCTTTTTTTTTTTTTTTTTTTTTTTTTTTTTTTAAACTTTTCTATTTCCAGGGTCATTTCTGATCTCGTACTCTTTCATCTCCTGTATCATTACTAATATTTCTTCCTGGACTCTGAAAATGTCTGCTACCTCTTCACGTGACGTCTTCGCCTGCTGCCTGGGTTTACCGACTTCTTTTAGGATGTCCCAGATGGGGTCGTTTTCTTTTATTGTCCCAAATACTGCTTTTTCAGCTTCCAAGATCTTCGGCATTCTGTGCTTTCTTCCGAATTTACCATTGTTCTGTTTTCGCATTTTCTAAAATGACGCAGAAATAGTTACTCTACTGTGAAGGTTTCGTAATAAGGTTTATTGGGATGGTGTGACTTAATAAAACAATTCAATGTGCATTTCATTAACGTTTTATTGCCTAATCTCTATATGATTCTCTATTACTAAAATTACATGTAGTTATTCCATTTTTTTTTTTTTTTTTTTTTATTTTTTTATGTACTATTCTTCTTGGTCCTCTTTTCCCTGTTTTGGTTATTCAGTTCTCGTATTTTATTTTTAACTTCTATCAGCTTGGCCTCTAGTGGTAGTCTCTTCCTACCTGTGGTTATCTGGAGTATCCTGATAAGGTCATATTTTTCTCGTTTTAGTGTTTTCATTACACCTCCACTTCTTCTTTTCACATCTGGTGTCGCTTGCCTTTCTGAGGTGGTACTCGGTGCTAATAATTCTCTTCGTCTCTTGTACTCCTCTAAGCTGATGACTTTCTGTTCTGGTTTTCGTTCCATGGTTCTGTTGGAAGGGAAAGTACAAAGTTTGTTAATCCCTCTTCAACCTGTTGTTGTGGATGTTCTTCTCCCTTCCTCTTATATCGACTAAGGTGTTAGTAGGGGACAATGTTTTAATAACGGTGAACGGACCAACCCAAATTGGGTCTTGTTTAGTTTTTCTCATTTCGTTGCGGAGCCACACTAGATCTCCGGCGTTAACTTGGAACGAAGACGTGCCTCTGTCATAGTTTGTTTTCGCCTTCTCTTTGTTTTTAAGGATATTGATTCGAGCGATGTGATGAGCTAGTTGTAGGCGGGCTTTTAGTTCGCTCACATAGTCATCGTAATTATAAACCGGTTGCGGTTCTCTCCTGACTGCGGTTGGGACTAAAGCTGGACGACCGAATAATAATTCGTAAGGAGTGAAATTCGTGGAGCAATGAGGTGTTGTATTATACACAAACATCGCATAATGAACCATTTCATCCCAATTACTATGGTCTATATCTGCAAAATTTCGGAGGTATTCTTTGAGCGTGTTATGGGATCTTTCTAGAGCTCCATTCGTCTGCGGGTGGAAACTCGTAGTCGTCAGATGCTTGATTTTTAATAACTTGCAGATATTCTCAAACAGATTACTCATAAAGTTAGATCCCATATCAGTCAATATCTTCTCCGGCGCTCCCAACTTTGTTATGTATTGCTCGCATAGCGCTTTCGCTACTGTGGAGGCTTTTTCATCGGGCAGAGGGATGGCGCCAGAAAATTTGGTCAAGTCATCCTGGAATGTCAGAATGTACTTGTTCCGTGAATCTGTCAAGGGTAAGGGGCCAACTATGTCTAGCGCAACACGCTGGAAAGGGTGTTCGGCTGTATTCGTTAATACTAGGGGTACTCTCGTCCTCTTACTGGCTTTATTCCTCTTACATTTCTTGCATTTCCTGACGTAATTTCTCACATCACGTAGCATGCTAGGCCAGTAGTATTCCATACGAATTCTCTTGTATGTCCTGAATACTCCTGCATGACCACCCAATGGTAAGTCATGTTTTTCGCGTAAGATTTGAGCTTTTACACTCGGGTTTATAATGATCTGGACATTCCTTTGTTTTATTCCATGATCATTTATGTTGATACCGCTTGAAAAAGGCTGGATTTCTGTTATGTGACTGCTTGGCAGGTCTACTGTTGGGGGTATTGTTGGAGGAATGGTTGGGGAAGGAAGGAGCTTCGCTTGTGCTCTCGTGATAACTTTAATTTCCTCTTGGCGTATTCTACTTAGCGCATCTGCTCCTGTATTGGCTTTACCTGAGACATGTACTACTTTGTAGTCATATTCTGCAAGCTGTAATCGCCATTTAAGGATTCTTTTCGACGCGTTCTTCAGATCGCCAACCAACGGTTTATGATCTGTTTTGATGACGAACTTTCGTCCAAACAAGTACGGTCTGAATATCTCGACTGCCCACTTCGTTGCAAGCATCTCTTTTTCGATGGTCGAGTAGTTACGTTCTGCTACTTTGAGGGAACGGCTGGCGTAGGCGATTGGCAAATCACTCCCATCATGGATTTGACTAAGGATAGCGCCTACTCCGTACTCGCTGGCGTCTGTCGTAAGGATAAATGTTCGATCAAAATCTGGATATTGGAGGATTGGTGATGAGGTAATTTTACTTTTTAGGAATTCAAATGCGGATTGGCTTTTCTCGGACCACTCAAATTTTGTTCGCTTTTGGGTCAATTTATGCAGAGGTTCTGCGATTGTGGAAAAGGCTGGGACGAATTTTCTATAGTAACTAGTGAGACCTAGGAAGCTCTTGGTTTCACGCATGTTCCGTGGAACTGGAAAATTAACGATGGCTTCCACTGTTTTAGGATTTGGCTTGATGCCTTGGGGAGTGATGATATGTCCTAAATATTGAATTTCTTTACTCAAGAACTGACACTTTTCCGTTTGAATTTTTAGGTTACTCCTTCTAAGAGCTGAAAATATGTCCCTTAACTTGTTGTTGTGGTCTCTTAAATTCCTTCCGTAGACAATTACGTCATCCAAGTATACGAAACACTTTAGGCCTTGCTGCCCTAGCAACACATTATTTATCATTCTTTGGAACGTACTTTGAGAATTTTTCATTCCAAAAGGCATTCTGAGGAATTCAAAATGGCCAAAATCCGTGCTAAATGCCGTTTTGTGCCTATCGATGGGATCCATTTCAATTTGGTGATACCCATTTGCCATGTCTAACGTGGAAAAATATTGAGAGTGTCCCAGTTGGTCAAAAATATCGTTAATCAAAGGGAGAAGAAACGAATCTCCTATTGTGGCTTCGTTGACTCTTCGAAAGTCTACTACTACTCTCCACTTTGGTTTACCACTTTTATCTGGTTTCTTCGGGACCACTAGTAAAGGACTATTGAACGGGCTGGTGCTGTGAGTAATGATCTCATCATTCAGCATTTTTTGAACTTGAGTGTTGATCTCTGTTTTCAGAGTTTGTGGAACTCGGTACTGCCTTATATTAATCGGTGGTGTGTCATTGTGAAGGTTGACTTGATGCCTGACTCCGGGCACACTTGACAGTTTATCGCCTTCAATGAAGAAGATGTCTGCGAATTCCCTAATTAGTTCAAGAATAGAGGAGGATTCTTCGAAATTAAGATTCTTATCCAGGTTAGTAACTACCTGGTTAAGAACTAAGTCATCTCTATTTTTGAAATGGTGCATATTATTGTTTTCAAACTCGTGGTTGATTTGGAGGATGTCGTACTGACTAAGCTCTGTGAGTTTCGGGACAAAATCCTCTATAATTATTTCACTAGGATTAGTATTTACAATGCTGACCTGTGCTCTCAGCATGTTGGGTTGGATAAGGCAGTTGCCAACGAATACACCTTGCATGATCTCTTCGGAATTGCATAGGTATGAATTATTTGTGGGTGTCTTGATTTGTACGATTACTTCTTCCCGTGGAGGGAGGCGTACATTCGTTGGATTATTAAGGAACTTGACTTTGTTCCCTAGAATATTTAATTCTGAGGTGCTGTACAAAATATCCACTTTATTACCGTTAAGGAAATCTCTTCCGAGAATTCCATCTTGTTCGATTGGAAACTCGTCTTCAACCACGTGGAATTTCTGCGGGATTCTGAGATATGATGTGATGTCCACATGTGTGTAAACACATCCAAGGGTGATAGTGGCTTCTTTGCCGATTCCCTTTAACATTACTTTACCATACTGGTCTATTTCTTGAGGACTTTTAATCATTTTACTCTTGATTAAAGAGACTGAAGCACCAGAATCTATTAAGAGGGTAGATTTTTCGGTTGATGCTGCTAATTTCAATCTCACCGTATCATGCGCGAATTTGTGCTTTGATACTAGATTGATTTGGTAGGAATTTAAAATTTCAGTAGGTGTATGGATTTGAGCTATAGTGGTAAATGGTTTAATTGGTGGCCAAACTTCATTTGGTTCCTCCGGTTCTACTGGAATGGGGGCATGTTTAGGAATTGGGATAGGATGTGGTGGTGAAACAGTGACCTGGCCATTTAATTCGGCCTTTGATTGATTCATTGAGACATTGCTCAATGGGTATATCGCTTGATCTATTGCTATGTCTTCTGACACCAGATTACCTGAGACAATACTAGTACTAGTTTTATTTGAGCTAGTTGATGTGTTTGAGGCGTGGCTCGTTTGATTTGATTTTCCACTTGAGATGGAACTCGCTTGATTCAATTTTCCACTCGAGATGGAACTCGGTGGGATTGTCGAGACATAGCTCGCTTGATTTGGTTTTCCACTCGAGACGGAACTCGGTGGGATTGTCGAGACATAGCTCGCTTGATTTGATTTTCCACTCGAGACGGAACTCGGTGGGATTGTCGAGACGTGGCTCGCTTGATTAGATTTTCCACTCGAGACGGAACTCGGTGGGATTGTCGAGACGTGGCTCGCTTGATTTGATTTTCCACTCGAGACGGAACTCGGTGGGATTGTCGAGACGTGGCTCGCTTGATTAGATTTTCCACTCGAGACGGAACTCGGTGGGATTGTCGAGACGTGGCTCGCTTGATTAGATTTTCCACTCGAGACGGAACTCGGTGGGATTGTCGAGACATAGCTCGCTTGATTTGATTTTCCACTCGAGACGGAACTCGGTAGGATTGTCGAGACGTGGCTCGCTTGATTAGATTTTCCACTCGAGACGGAACTCGGTGGGATTGTCGAGACGTGGCTCGCTTGATTTGATTTTATTACTGAGGCGGAACTCAGTTGTGGTTTATGTTTAATGGATATCCGTTGTATGTTGCTTGGTCGTTGGATTTGTTCTTGGTAGTGGAATTTTACAGTGGGACTCGCCTGAGTTACAGTTGGTGCGTTTGTCGCTCGACGAGCCCATGCTCGTTTCCCTGTTGAATTGCTGCATCATTGTCTACTACATCATCATCTATATAGTTTATTCTTAGATTTTGTAGATTGCTGTTTAATTGTTCCATACCGTTGGATCCTCTTGGTTGCGTCCGTGGTGGATAACTCTGTTGGGAATTCCTAATCATATAGTCGTTCCTTTGATTTAGTCGATCATTTGCGTGCCTGAGAGGATGGTAGTTATAGTTCGAGTTGTTGTTTTGCCGGAAGTTCTGCTGTTCGGGTCTGTAGTTTTGCCTGAGCTCGTTTGGTTGAGTTGTTCTTTGTTGAAAGAACCCTTCATCACGCCGGGCATCGTTCATCTTCTTTGTTCTACATTCTTCTATAGAATGCCCTCGTCTCTTGCAGTATCTGCAAGGCATTAGAGGCGGATGCTGAATTGGTTGTTTTTGGTTCAACACATTCTCTGGGCAAATTTTTGCTACATGGCCTATTTTTCCACAGATCTGACAAACTTCACTCGATATTCGTTGAACTGTTTGTTTTTGACTAGCAGTGTTTTTGAAGCAATTTTTAGCTACATGCCCTATTTTTTCGCATAACTGACATTTTGGTTTTTCGAGTGTATTCGCTTTATTGAGGTTTTGAACATAGCCTAATTGTTTTTCAAGCTTATCTGCAACTAGCACCAACTCTCTGATTGGTGTTTCCGAGATCATTGTTAGGTGAGCTTTGATCATACCATTATTTAGACCTCCGATGAAGGCATCTCTTTCTAGCGATTCCAGAAACGCTTTTGGTAGTGCATTATCTTCACCAAATTTTGCTCGAACTCCTGCTTCGTAATCTAAAGCGTAACTTTGTACTCTTGTGCCAAATTCAGAGCAATCTTCCGATGCGCCCTGGCTGGCTGAGTATAGTCTTTTACTAAGGGATTCGATTGAATGTGATGGCAGGAATTTGCTTGTGATCAGCTTGAACAAATCTTTTAAGCTGCTAATTCTCGCATCCCTCATTAGGGTGTAAGCTTTACCCCGGAGGCGTAGCTTAACCTCTTCTAACAGGGTTTCTGCTTGTTCAATATTTGCTGACTCGATTTTTTGGTTTGCGGCTTTACACGCGTCGATAAAATAGTGCACTTCACTACTATCGACATCTTGTTGGCCATAGAATATTGGTATTCTACGTTCCACTAAATTTTGAATTTCGATGTCGGTTAATGCTACCATTTTGGATATAATTTTCCTGTATACGGGACGAACTGAATGTTTGCGAAAAACTGTGAGGGGTGGCTCTAGCTTAGCACTAGGATCGCTATTTATTCGTGTTCTAGTTACTACGGGGGAGAACGCGATTGAACCACTAGATTCGCTATCTAAACGTTTTCTGGTAGGAACGGGGGAATACTGAACCGAAATATCAGATTCACTACCTAATCTAATCTTTACTGCAGGATTTGATTTGTCTTGCATGAACTTTATGCAAGTTGGTTAGACTAATGCTATTGTTGTGTCGACTGTCGAAAGTTACTGAACTGCCCTAAGCGGAAACTTTATCTACAGCGCCAATGTTATATATATATATATATATATTATATATATTTATTTGTATTTTCTTAAATCTAATTCTAACTCGCTTAAATGTTATTGTCCTAATACCTATTTCCACTAGCTGGTTATATATTTTTTTTGTAGAGAAACGAAATTGGTTCAATAATTCCGAGCTTACCACTGGTGGGGGCTATTACCGGAATTATGCAACTTTTCGTTATGAATTGAGAAGTGCCGTTTTAGGCACGGTGTTAATAGAGCTAATCGGATACCTTGGACAATAACTAACAAACGAAACTTGTGCGTAGCACTTATATGTTCTTTTGTCAGCTTTGTATCAAGGCCTGGGCGTGAAGGTTAGTGGATGGAATACTTACAATTTTTCTGGATCTTGTGGTATGCTCTCTGGATCGAATTGACGAATAAACGGAAATTATATTTTATTTACCTATTTATTATTCTTTCTTTTTCTTAATAAGTGTTTACTTGGTGAAGTTTTTAGATACCATTTTTTATTTTGTTAAAATATGCTGTTCTTATATACTAAAAAAGTGTGTAATGTTTTACACTAACAATAACATTGACACATACAATTTTTGTTGTAACCTACTAAAGTCGTTTACCCTTAAATATTTATTAAATTCGGGCAAATTGCATTTTTCATAAAATAATTATTTAATTATTTGGGTCGTTTGATACAATGTAGTGTTGAATTGATTTTTTTGTGTATTCATCGATAAGATTATCGTTACATTCTTTTTATTGCTACCAGACAATTTTATGTGTTACAATTGTTTTCTTGTTTTCAAATATAATTGTTGTTTTTGTTATGTTTCTTATTTACTCTTATTACTATATGTTATCGTAATTTCAAGTTCGACCACCTGATTATTTTGTGTATACAATGTTTCTAACGCCTAAAAGTATGCTCGTTATACCATAAATATTTCGATACGAGCTAACGCCTATAGTTTTCAATTATTAAGAATGGTTTACAATATTGGAATGTTAAGAATGGAATGTATGTGGTGAATGATTCACAATGATTCACAACAGTATCGTAACATTGATTGTGACTTGAAGTTGCTGAAGAAATGGTTTTACGTACATACATGATATGGTTCTTAGCTGTAAGTCCAAAATGATGCATTTTAATGTGGATTATTCAATTCAAAACGCTAATCCACTTATTTACCATTCACGGCATGTAATGAGTCCAGCTGTAATGCTCTTTGTGTACCTATAGAACCGTGGATTCATTCAAATACCTAGGTTTGCATTTAGATACACAACTCAACTTTAAGGGTCATGTTAGTTCATTGCACAACAAACATAGATCATTTTTTTATTTGCATAATATAGTATTTGTGGCTCTGAATTTTTAAGGTGAGTATATAACGCTTTGATAGATTCTCATTTGCAATATGGTATTTCTTGTTGGGGTGGTATTTACTTATCAAATATTAAACCGCTAATTACGATCCAAAAAGGTATTTTAAGAATAATGAAGTATTTACCACGGACAACTGCTTCTTTCCCATTATTTTTGAATTTCAAAATATTATCACTGCGGTAAATTTTCTATTTAATGAGTGGAAATCGTTTAACAAGTATTTGTAATCCGTACATGCTTCATAATATGAATAGAATTATAATACCACAACCCAAAAAAGAACATTTTAAGAAATTTTTTTCTTATATTGCACCGATGTATATAAAATAGGCAATTACCACCCTATATTACTAATACTAATGCAAAATCGTTTAAAGAATTTCGTCGTTTATTAAAATAATGGTTATTTACAGTTAGCGATATTGAAGTTTTCTTCAAAATAATACTTTAATTTTGCATGAATGTTAAAGGTATGTGTTAAAGTGTTTAGCTATCCGACTGTTCCGCCAGCCTTGCATATTCTATTTTCTAATATACTATCACTAAATAAAAAAGTAATTCAATTAATAATAATTCCACTAATATTTAATATTTATGTTTAATTAAAACTTATTTTTATATAGTTTTTGTAATATTTTAGTAATTATTCACTGGTAAAAATTTTATTATTAAATGTTTTTATGTTTTTGAATCGTGACTCCAAGACATTTTTTTTTAAATCAGGAGTTCACTATAGTATGTATATGCATATGTTTTTTTCTTTTCCTTTCTGTAAATTTTGTAAAAAATTTTTTGGATGTGTTTAAAAAAAAAAATTAATTATTTTGAATTAGATTATTTTTAATTAAATTGTTTTGAATTAAATTATTTTATAATTCGCTGAATAATATTTAAAAAAAAAACAACAAGTTTTTTCCCCAAGTCCCGCCTTGTTGTTTGGACTTTTTTGCTTGATTTTTTGTAATGCGAGATTTTGGAAATGCCAGATTTTAACAATGCGAGATTTTGTAACGCGAGATTTTCTAAATGCGAGATTTTATAATGTGGGATTTCGTATCGCTCCCCTCTAATACCCTAAACAGACTGCGATTCAATAAAACGATTTAGTGAATTTTTCGAGATCAGTCGCAGTTTGTCAACCTCGATTTTACCTAATCCCTTTCTTTTGCATAGAATATATAACGCGTCGTTATATATATTTTGCGATGTTCGGTCGGCGCACAAACTGGATTAATAAAAAACTACTATTACTTATTGATTTCACAGTATAAATTTATTTATTTTAGCTCGTAAGAATAAATTACAATAATTTTATTTTAGTTTATTTTTCACCACGAGAAATGTCTAATAGGGACGCCGCTTGGTGGCGTGATAATTATAATTTCAAATTATTTATTTTATTTTGAATAATTTACTTTATTTTAATTGAATTTATTTTTATTTACTTAATTATTTTTATTTTAAATTTTATTTAAAAACATATTTTATTTTATTTATTTATTCACCATTTTAATTTTTTTTATATCACCGCGCGATGTGGAAATTCGAGAGCAGACTGAAAAGTGAAAAGAAATATTTTATTTTATTTTGTTGTTTCTTCATGTGAAAGAGACAGTAGTTCATTGGTTGAATACGTGTGTTCCCAAATGGTAATGTCAATGTTGAGCGGCGTGAAGTCGTTGCATTATTGGTTGGGTTAACTCAGACGCCATTGTATGTGGGCAATTCTTTGTACATACAAATACTTAAACTAGCTTAGCTAAATTGGATTTATTAAACCACAGTCTGTCAAGGGTATAAGGGTCTGCTCGATTCTGTGGTAAAAATTTTCTTGTTGTAGTTTTTGACATTCGATTTAAAGCAGTTCTCCTTGGAAAATGGATGAAAACGATCGAAAAATTATGATTGTCCACGACCAACGTATAATATACTCATTATACGTTTGTTTCTTCAATTATAATGATATCCATTATTCACTGCTAGTTTATCTAGTATTCCCTTCTTTTATTATTCACTACTACCAAATAAAAATTTCATTTTTGGAAATGTTATCTAGTAGTCTGTTGCTATTTTCATTATTATTAAACTGAGACGTCAAAATGTCGACGGAAGTTATTTTAGGTTTATTTAAAGGATTTGATAATAAAACACAATTTTGATCGGTCGTGGACAAAGTATCGTATTCTACTCGCACTCAGATGATTTACGACACTCGCCTATCGGCTCGTGTCGGTAAACTTCATCTTCGTGAATAACAGCTATCATTATATGCTCGTTGAATAATATACTATTTGTCCACGACTAACGTATAATATACTCATTATACATTTGTTTCTTCAATTATAATGAAATACATTATTCACTGCTAGTTTATCTAGTAGTATATTCTTCCATTACTCACTACTACCAAGTAAAAATTTCATTTTTGAAATTCTATCTAGTAGTCTCTTGGCATTTTCATTTTTATTAAACTGAGACGTCAAAATGTCGAGTATCGTATTCTGTTCGCATATAATGGCTGTTATTCACTCAGATGATTTACGACACTCGCCTATCGGTTCGTGTCGGTAAACTTCATCTTCGTGAATAACAGCTATAAACGGATTCTACTGTATTTATATGAAATTTAAAAAAAAATTATTTACATTTTAATAAAATAATAATTAACAAAAATGAAATTTTTTATTTATCGTCGTACATAATGAAATTAAAATAAACATTTTTTTATTTACTTTTTATATAATAATAAATAATTTTTTATTTATCACTGTATCTTCCAATCAAGACTGCCTTCAGTCCAGTAGTGCCTGTCTCCCTCCCAAAATATGCCGATTTTGCGATGGAATAATCGACTTAATTGAAGTTGATACTTCGCTTCGCCATCTTGCACATTGTGATCGGTATCTTCTCAGTCTGCGTAATTTGTCGGCAAATAAAGTTGCGAACTTTCTTTATTCAATCTGAGAAAATTGTGCAGAGCTACACGACCCAAAATAACCTTTTCAGCGTTTTGTGGTAGCATGTTGAGAGTGGTTAGTAAAATTCTCCATTTGCTAACCAGAATTCCAAAAGAAGTTTCTATGACGCGTCTCGCTCGAGATAATCGTTTTATATAGATTTCCTTAGCTTTGGGTAGGCTGACTCCGGGATAAGGCTTCATTAGATGTTTAGTCAGCATAAATGCTGCATCCCCCACGAAAAAATGTGGTAATTTTAAATTCATCCAAATCACCGACTGTTCATTTATTGTATCAGATTCTTCTTCATCTAGTAAATCATAATATGTTCTACTCTACTCTCTTTAGATAAATTTTAAAATAACTACCGTAGAATAAATGCTTCTTAGAGTTTATTGTTTTTTAATACCCAACATTATTTCAGCTCCCGAAATCCCGAGAAAAATGAAAAAAGTATCGTAAGAGTTCGAACAGATGTGAAATTTTCCACATTGTATAAGGACACCTAACGGTAAATATATCATGATCCAATGACCTATCAACACCGGATGTAAATTTTATAATTTCAGATCGGAAAAACTGATGAAAATTCATTAAGATATGGAATTAACTGTATTAAATAAATTAAATCATCTTTTGATTTACCCATAATAAATTATTCGTTTCCAATTATAGTTGAGTGAATTTTGGACTTTCTTACATCCGTATGGTAACCTTTAATACATTGTTTTTTCATCGAACAGGAGTTATCAAATTGACGTTTTCAAACTGACAGAGACATCTACCTCACAAACCCAAAATCAATGGATACTTGTTTACGTGGTTTAATGAGTTTAATTCAACTCGTAGAAAAGACATATTAGCCGGAAAAATCAAATAGAACCGTATAAAAGAAAAAATGGTGAAAATAGTCGCTATGAGCATCCGAACAAATCGAATGCCTTAAAAAACCAAAGAATAAAGAAAATCATTAATGCTGACTTTCAATTTGCCTGGTTAAGACACTGATACACGAGTTAAATGCAGTTTATTAAATGTTTGCCGCTTATGTTTGCTTTATTTATGGCTCTTTGAAAATACTGTGTAGCAAACATTTTCATTTTTCAACCTAACTCTGCGAAGTGAAAACTATTCAACACCAAACAGACAACAAATATAGTCTATAAGATGTTGTTGTGTGCGATAGGAAAGGCTCTTCAACAATATTGAGCAAAGACGTACAAATTTTCTCAGAGTGAACATTTACCAGAGAATCCAACAACCACTAACCAACCAGTAATAGACAAGGCGATCATCATCAACTTTATGGCACTGTCATTATCAGCAGTGATATGCAGTGGGTGTGTTCAGTGCAATTCAATATAAATTCTCTAGAGTTCACCAAACGATTTTCTTCTTAGTTTTTGCACACCTTAAAAAGGAACATATTGTAGCATGGCTGCTGATACCGATGGACAAAAAAATCTCTTTATCCGACGTGGAGCTCGGTACGAAAATCGTTTCAGTCGTTCACCGACCATGAGGTTACAAGCCGTGCAAACAAACCCACCAGTAATTGTAACACGCGGATTCCATTATAAGTCGCGGTCAGCAACGAAGAGCCTGGCTATTGCAGTTAAACAACCAAATTAAAAAAATAATCGCTCAATGACAGAAAAAGTAAGGTATGGGCACCGCTAGTACCGCACTCAGCCGATACTGCCATTGTAACCAGCGGTCAGCAACGAGGGTCCGTGCTGTTAAGAGTTCATTGATTGATTGATTGATTTGACTGTACGATCAAGCATTAAGCAAGTCTCCCGTATTATAAATGCGAATACCACACCACTATACCCATGTTACAACACGACACCATAACTCTCCCTCACCAAGCAAATATGTACCATCACACCCAGCTTTTCATGAAGCCAAACATAACTGTTGGCTTCTTAAATATAATAACCTAAAATAAATTATAAAGTTAGTCAACAATTATTAATTACATTCATACACATAAATTTATACTTATCTTAAATAATACGATCGTTGCCAATAACTTTGAATTAATCAAAAATAGAAATTATAAACTAAACCTCAATTGAATTAATTAAAATTAAAAATCTTAAAATTATTTACTCAAATATTTGGTATATTGTTATTGTAAAATTTTGATTTGTTTGTTGTTATGTCAACTCAAAATAATAATTTTAGCACAACGATCATTTTTGCTCAGATTTTGTGTACATGAATTAGCTAAGTAACATTTGACTTCAATGTGTCACCATTTAGATGTCGCAATGTTCGTCAAATTAATAGAATAAAAATTTATAGTAACACAGATGTCTCAGTAGATTTATGTAATTTTTTCTGATTTTGTTTAGTCACCCTCAATTGATAAAAAGTTGTAAAGCAATAAAGTCGCAAAAATAAAAATTACAAATTACATTTTCAATAAGAAAAAATATTTCTGTGCTTTTTTATTTTTGGAAATTTACAAGTACAAAGTTACTTAAACAAAACAAAATTTCACTTGGGATAAAAGCGAAGGACAATCAACTCGCCTATTGCCGTAGCAATTACACAAGGCAACCTTTGCCCCAACATACTGGTCCTTCGAGCCGGATCGGCTAAACTATTAAATCATCAAAGAAGCTTGATTTAAACGGAAAACCTACAAACTGCAGTACGAAAGGAATCATCTAGAATTTGCAAGGAAACAGTTAATTAAAACGAGTCGATTTTGGAAAGCCGCACCACGTGTCCTGTTCTCAGCTAAGTACCCATTTTATTATTTAATTTTGATTAAATTGGTGGTTATAAAGGAAAAGTGAATTCCAAACTTAGTGCAAACGTTGAATTTTAAAACGCACGTCCAAAATTATTTTTATAAAAAACAGTGACAAATTGAAAATCAAGTGTTGTACGTTCAATTAAGGGCTATATCACTACAAGGGTTAAATTGAGAAACTCGCTAAAAAATGTTCAATTACATTTGCCTTTTACGAGTCGTGCATTTTTTAATATGGCTGCCCTTGCCGCTTTGAAGAAACAAAGAGCCAACAATAAAGGCAAACTAACAAACATTATTAAGTTTGCAAATGAAGACAATATAAACACTCCCCTAGAGCAATTAAATGTGCGCCTACATCGCGTAGAGCAGTTGATGCAGGAATTCACGGATTTGGAGAAGTCAATACTGCAGATTGACGAAAACGAGCCTGTTGATCTTGTTTATGAAGAGAACTATTACAACGCAATTGCAAGTCTCAACGCTTTAATTCGTGAGAAAAACCTTAGCTCGGGAAACGGCGTTCTGAATTTGGATACATCGCAGAACGCAACCCAGTTTGGTACCCGCTCGGAAGTGAAACTACCAAAGATTCATATTCCTCCTTTCTCTGGCGAGTATTCAGAATGGCAGTCATTCTTTGACCTCTATACTGCCACTATCCACGAAGCCCCTTCTCTTAACGCAGTACAAAAATTCCAATATTTGAAGGGATTACTGCGTGGAGAAGCCGCTGTATTACTACGGCACATTAATGTCACTGAAGGTAACTATATTGGGGCTCTAAATAAACTAAAGGAAAGATACGACCGGAAAAAGCACATAATAAATTCCTTTATTCGCACCTTCATGGAACAATCCCCCATTCACACTTCGAATGCGGCCCAAATCAAGCGACTTATGGATACTTCAGACGAGGTAATTCGTGGGCTTAAAGCATTAGGGGAAGTTGCTGAATCACGTGATCCGTGGCTTATCTATATTTTGATGAATAAGCTAGATGATAAATCCAAAGCATTGTGGGCAGAAACAGCCGCTGATCTAGAAAATCCGGATTTCACACAATTTCTTAAATTTCTAGCACGACGAATTGACACGTTGGAATCTCTTGCAGTATCATCTAAACGTACCGCTGCTAAATCCGTAGTTAAAGGGTACATTGCTACCAGCGAACCTCCAGCGTCAGAGTCTCACGTTGCTGTCAAGAGTCATAAATTCGAATGCGCAATGTGCCATGATAAGAACCATTCCATTTTTCAATGTAACGATTTCCATGCACTGGATATTACGGGACGCAGAGAGTTTGTTAAACGAAGCAACCGATGTTTCAATTGCTTCAGTAGCGCCCATGCGATTTTCAAATGCCCATCACGTCGACGATGCCAGAAATGTGGCATGAAGCATCATTCATTACTTCACCAAAATGAACAACAAGAAGAGATTGTGAAACCACCAGGAGTTTCAACGTCGCTTCACGCCACAACCTTTCACGCACAAAATGCATCTGTTTCATCAATACTCCCTACTGCCATAATTAAAGTAATGGACGGGTCGGGAAAACTCACAGATTGCCGGGCACTTCTAGATTCCGGTTCACAAGTAAGTTTTATTACAGAATCCTGCACACAACGTCTTCGTATTAAAAGGCAAAACGCTCGTGTTTCCGTGAGTGGATTAGGCCAAACCGGTGCTTTAATTTCCAAAGGCCTGGTTATATTAACAATTAAACCAGCACTGAGCCCCGAATTCCAAATCAAAGCACTGGTAATGTCAATGATTACTAGCCAATTACCACAGCAAACTTTGAACATTAGAA
The DNA here is from genome assembly GCA_958295665.1 of Tipula vernalis. Lineage (NCBI taxonomy): Eukaryota > Metazoa > Arthropoda > Insecta > Diptera > Tipulidae > Tipula > Tipula vernalis. The sequence goes on along the minus strand of OY282559.1, from coordinate 217,759,449 downwards.
AGTTAAACTCATGGCAGGGAATTAAGTTAGCCGATCCAAATTTCCACAAGGCAGGTGAAATTGACATTCTTATTGGAGCGGATCACTTTTTTGATATAATTCAAGATGGCCAGATGAGAATTTCACCAGATCAACCGATCATGCAAAACACTATTTTTGGTTGGATAGTTTCCGGGAGAATACACGATACTTCGCTCAAAGACACTACTTCCATGTTAGTCCGAGCCAATCAAAAACAAGATATTGTCGATATCGATAAAAGCCTAAGGCGATTCTGGGAAATCGATTCAGTCAACGATCAGAAAGTTATTTTATCTCCAGAGGAAACTTTGTGCGAAAATCATTTCAAGGAAAACTTACAGCGAAATTCGGAAGGACGATTTATTGTGCGACTACCGTTCAAGGAATCACCCAGGTGTTTAGGACTCTCCCTATCTTCGGCTATTCAAAGATTGAGGGGAATAGAACGACGTTTTCAACGTGATCCAAACTTCGCACAACTATACAAAAGTTTTATGCAGGAATATGAGCAATTAAAACACATGACTGAAATTCCGCCCGAAGAAATAAATGACCAAGGTTTTTACATACCTCACCATGGCGTATTCAAAAGGTCCGGTTGTACAAACAAGCTGAGAGTTGTCTTCGACGGCTCCGCGAAAACCAGCACGGGTATATATATCTCTAAACGACTGTTTGGCTGTTGGTCCTACAGTACAGTCAACCTTATTTTCCATCATATTGAGATTCCGGGAACACAAGGTCGTTTTCTCTACAGACGTACAAAAAATGTACCGCCAAATTGTTATGTATCCAGAAGATGCTAATTTTCAAAAAATCATTTGGAGAACAGATCCATCCAAACCAATCCGGCACTTCAAACTAAACACCGTCACATATGGTTTGGCCTCCTCATCTTTTCTGGCCACTCGTGCCATAAAGCAAGTTGCCGAAGATAATCAATCGTCTTCACCGTTGGCGGCTAATGTAATCACTAAGGACGTATATGTGGACGATCTCATGACTGGCGCTGATGATGAAGATGAGTTGTTGCACCTCCAAGCGGAAATCACAAGTCTACTGGCGAATTATGGATTTCAACTCAGGAAATGGAATTCCAACTGCAACAAGATTCTAGCAAATGCTCCTACTGAAAATCATGAAACTCACATCAAAGAACTTCGAGAGCATGAGGAAGAAAATACGAAAGTTTTGGGTGTAATATGGAACGCCAAGACTGATCAGTTTGTTTTCACTTCCAATCTACCAGAAACGACTAACTACACAAAGAGGAGTGTTCTATCTGAAGCGAGTCGCATTTTTGATCCTCTTGGCTGGCTAGCTCCTGTTGTCATAAGCACAAAAATATTTATGCAAATGCTTTGGGGACATAAACTCGAATGGGATGATCCACTTCCTCCCAAGAAAAGAATTCTCTGGGAAAAAATACGAAATAATTTGAAGCACATTACATCAATAACAATCCCCAGATTTATTCAGACAACGAAGTTATGCAAAGTAGATATACACGGTTTCTGTGATGCAAGTGAACTAGCCTACGCAGCGGTTGTTTTTTTCAAAACCACCAAACCAGACGGAAGTATTTTTATCAATATGATCTCGGCCAAAACTAAAGTGTCACCCATCAAGCAACAAACGCTCCCTCGATTAGAACTGTGTGCCGCAGTTTTGTTAACCCAGCTGATCAACGTTATTATGCGAGAAACCCAATCAAATATTGACAACGTTTACGCTTGGACCGATTCCCGAATAGTTCTGGATTGGTTAGGAAGTCATCCTAAGCGTTGGAGTACTTTCGTTGGTAACCGCACCGCAGAAATTATATCATCGTTTCCTCGAACTTGAATGGTTGTGTAAGTCTTTCGAATTCTGGCCATCTCAAATAACACAGCATAGTAATCTCGAAGAAAGGACCAAACAGGATTTCGCCCTTACGAGCACGGTAAATCCACCAGATGAAGGGTATGATCAGATAATTTCTACATATTCCTCGTTCCGCAAACTACAACGAGTCATATGCTATATGTTCCGATTTGCTGGAAATGCTACAAAACTCCCGGGGTCACGGATTAACGGCGTCTACTTACGTCGAGAAGAACTCTTTCATGTTTTATACAAACTTTGCCAGAACGAACAATGTAAATACTATCATGAAGAAATATCAGCACTGCAAACCAAAGGAGAACTCAACAAAAACAGCAGCCTCAAATCGCTAAACCCTTTTTTGGACGGATTTGGAATACTACGTGTTGGAGGAAGATTGCAAAATAGCCCCGCTCCGTATTCTACCAAGCACCCAATAATCCTACATTCCAAATCAAAAATCACAACATTAATTTTATTGGATGCGCACCGAGACAACAAACATGCTGGACCATCGCTACTCTTATCAATCGTCAGGTAGGAGTTTTGGATACCTAATGGCAAATCTAAAAGCAAGGAAATAGTGAAAAATTGCGTTATATGCAGCAAATTCAAGGCACAATGTCAGCAGCAGCTAATGGGTAACCTGCCAAGATCACGAGTTGAGCTGATTCGTCCGTTCCTGAAAACTGGCGTGGATTATGCTGGCCCGATCGCAATACACTTAACGAGAGGACGAGGTCAAAAATCATATAAAGCCTACATATGTTTATTTATATGTTTAAGTACCAAGGCTGTTCACCTCGAGCTGGTTAGTGACTTGTCAAGCGACGCATTTTTGGGAGCACTAAAAAGGTTTACTGCGCGCCGAGGGGTGTGCAAAGAACTTCATAGTGACAACGGCACAAATTTCATCGGTGCAGACGCTAAACTGAGGGAAGAATTCAATAAATTAATCAAGCATTCGAATAATATTTCTGATTTCTTTTCCAGAAACCGCTTAACATGGCATTTTATTCATCCAAATTCACCTCATTTTGGAGGTATCTGGGAAGCGGCAATAAAATCTACAAAGTTCCATTTAAAGAGAGTTATAGGAAACCATATTTTGACATTAGAAGAAATGACCACTCTCTTGGCTGAAGTAGAGGCTATTTTAAACTCCAGACCGTTGTGTCGCATCAACGAAACCGAAGTTGATCCTATAACGCCATCCCACTTTCTTATAGGACATCCTATTACAAAGATTCCCGAAATGGACTTAACCAACCTTAAGATGTCACACCTCACACGATGGCAAATGGTACAACAAATAAGTCAACAGTTTTGGAAGCGCTGGTACCTAGAATACTTAACGTCCTTGCAACAGCGTTCCAAATGGAGATTCAAGCATATTCCTATAAAAGTAAACGACATCGTTATTATCAAGGATAACAACTTGCCCATCCACCAATGGCTCATGGGAAGAGTCATTAATGTTCACCCAGGCACTGATGGCATCGTAAGAGTGGTTACTGTAAAGACTAAGAATAATGAACTCAAGCGACCCATACACAAATTGTGCGTTCTTCCCGTCTCAGCTGACCTTGATGCTAACAAACTCGAATAATCCCTGTCATGTCAAATATTTCCGCAAACTCATCACCAAAACACACTTCAAATATCTTTATTACACACAAAAATCATCGAAATGCCATAGTCCAGATCATCTCACTAAGCTGCATTTAACTTCCACGCAATATTTTTAGTTCAATTTCAACCTAAATCTTCACTTCGAAACGTTACATGGACCGATCAAGCAACACAAAATTCCAAAAGGTCATTATTGAATCCAGTGATCCAAGGCCGGCGGTATGTTGGCTTCTTAAATATAATAACCTAAAATAAATTATAAAGTTAGTCAACAATTATTAATTACATTCATACACATAAATTTATACTTATCTTAAATAATACGATCGTTGCCAATAACTTTGAATTAATCAAAAATAGAAATTATAAACTAAACCTCAATTGAATTAATTAAAATTAAAAATCTTAAAATTACTTACTCAAATATTTGGTATATTGTTATTGTAAAATTTTGATTTGTTTGTTGTTATGTCAACTCAAAATAATAATTTTAGCACAACGATCATTTTTGCTCAGATTTTGTGTACATGAATTAGCTAAGTAACATTTGACTTCAATGTGTCACCATTTAGATGTCGCAATGTTCGTCAAATTAATAGAATAAAAATTTATAGTAACACAGATGTCTCAGTAGATTTATGTAATTTTTTCTGATTTTGTTTAGTCACCCTCAATTGATAAAAAGTTGTAAAGCAATAAAGTCGCAAAAATAAAAATTACAAATTACATTTTCAATAAGAAAAAATATTTCTGTGCTTTTTTATTTTTGGAAATTTACAAGTACAAAGTTACTTAAACAAAACAAAATTTCACTTGGGATAAAAGCGAAGGACAATCAACTCGCCTATTGCCGTAGCAATTACACAAGGCAACCTTTGCCCCAACAATAACAATATTCACCCAGTAAAGGAAGGCGCCTCATCGATAACCACATAAGTCTAATAGTGTGATATCCGCCCCTGGCCAGGCAGCCATCGTACACCTTTTTTACATATAACAAAACCAAAGGATTGGATAGGATTATTAGTAGGGACAGACTCGACCCGGTTACAGACACCAAGCGATCGATAGTTAGTAAATTATTAGTATTATATATAATAAATAGGTTAGCTCAAGACAGCACAATCTAACTACATTATTAGATGATCATTTCTCTGGAATCCAGGGCCGGATACTCAGGACTCCCTAAATCTAAATCAGGCCTTAACAAATTATTAATGTTGTAATGTCCGCCTTTCATTAATTTCCCTGATAAAATATTTAAGAAAATTTAAAATTACTAAGCTAAGATTACAAAAACAGCGCTTATTTTATTTTCATGTTCCTTCTATATCTAATTAATAAATTATTACATACTACAACATGCATTAAAATAAACGTTAAAAACCATTTTAAACATAAAATTTTACTTAAAACTAATCATAAATTTCCTACCGATCAATAAAAAGAGAATAAATAATTAAAAATTCAATTATTTTATAAAATTTATAATAAATAAATTAAAAATGATAATGTTACAGCACCACAACAACCTAAAATCATCAATAATTCAGTTAGGTACTTACTATAAGTATATCAAGAATCAACAAATAAAATCTATATATATAATTTCCCAGGCAACTCTGAAAACTAATTTTAATTAATAAATCACCATAATATCAAAGTAAAATCTAATTCTGAAATTCAGGATTAATTTAATCCCCATATTAAAGATTGATTCTGGAACTATGTTATATTATGAAAACTGAATTATTTATTAGCAAATTAAGGAAGAGAAACCTTTAAATATTTTTAAACTAAATTAATTAATATATATATTAATGAGCAAAACACAATATATTACATACAAATACTACAAAAATTAATATTTTATGAGATTGCCTATGTAAACTCTCCCACTTCTAAGCTTATATTCTAAAAGAATGTTTAAAAATTTTAAATTGTTAAGTTATAATTTAAATTCACAGCACTTGTCCATTAGTTACCATTCTCCTGTAAATAGTTAATTAATTGTTTACCTACTGCAACTAGATTTAAAAATAAAAAGTTGAAATTATATATTTAACCATACTATTAAATTTAAACTAATCGGCAATTTCCTACAAATTTAGAAAAAAGGAAATTAATAATGTAGAAATTAATTATTTATTTATAAAAGTATATAAGTTAATTTAACTGCCAGAACTCAGGATTTTATAAATCTAAATGAGGACATCAAAAAATTATTATTATTATTGATGTTTTAATTTACTAATCTAGTTGACATAATTAAAATAAAACAAAAAATCAAAAACTACGAAATTTATTATTTATTATAAAACTTTTACTCCGTTTATGGACATATTACCCTGCAAAATAAAGCCTGCAAAGTAAGACAAATAATAAATCCATGAAATAAAATTGAAACATTATTCTCCTACAAAACTAATCGGTGTACTATACAAGCAAAATTGACGTTTACGTGCGAAAAACTGCAACCTAAAACTTCAATCATATTAATTAACACAACTTAATAATTAAGTTCAATACATTTAGCCTTTCGAAAATATTTTCACATAATTCCACCTCGTTCACCATCTTTTAATCGAAATTTGGCATGCATAAATGAATACGTCATTATGTGATGCAAACCAAATCACAACTCAACTCAAATCAACACTTCCAAGTTAGCATTTTATTTATATGGTTTAATTAATTTATAGCCTTTTCACATTAATTAAATAAATTTAATAATTTAATGCATTTTATAATACCCTGTAAAAAAAATAAAATAACTCATACCTAAAATAAATCCATCCTATATGAATTATATAAGGCGGATTCCAATTCGACTCAAAACTTATTTGATTATACAAAAATATAAAAAACCTATTTGAGTCGAATACCCTAAAATTTCATTGTGTTTGTACAGTTCATGTTTTATTAAGAACATTATAGTTGTAACATGAATACAAAAACAAAAAGACGGGAAATAACAAAATAGAATAAAAACAACAGATTCTTATATACTAAACCACCAACACACATTAAAAGCAAATATCTCTACAATCTTCCATGTGCGTAGCAGAAAACTTATTATGTTTTCATTATTTTATACACAGCTAATACCATTACAGCGCACATACAAAACAATCCTGATCTATATATCAAGATATAGAAAAATATGGGGAACAACTATACTGACACCCACAAAAAGTCTCTCTGTTTTTGTAGTTGTTGCTTAACTAAACATAGCAAAAACCAATAATAAATAGTACATTTCCCTAATAGGATCCGCGTAAAGAGCGAACGAGGCGGCCCGTACAAACATTTCGTTGGCTTTGTCATGTATCAATTTCAAGAATGTATTTTTGTCTATTATACTTTGTACATAACATAAAAACCAAGAACCGAAACCCACAAAAATGTTTATACGTATGTATGTTTGGCTTGCAAGAACGCATTCAATTATGCGTAAATATAAAATCGAATATGAAATTAACTACGACGTATGTTGTATATTAATTTACGTTAAAACCTATTTTGATACGATCCAATTATTAGGTTTTAGTAATAAAATCCATGTACAATCACACCCACGTTAAAAACATGCACCCAATAGAAATCAATAATTTTCATTTCTTTAGCTATAACTATAAAACATTGCCTGATAAATGCATCCCGGTGGATTGCATTTTCCAAAATTACACTTTAAATTATTTCACTTCCACTTTAATTATTATTTCACTAAAAACTGAATTAAATAGAATTAAAATTATAATTATAATTAAACTTTATATATTATATGTATATAGAGTATAATATACATAACACGGATCTGTGTCATAATACAAAAAATTAAATCCAAAAAATATAATCCAAATGCCAAAAGCCAAACTGTTAAAATCCAAAAGGACAAAATCCAAATGGGCAAAATCCAAATGTATAAAATCCAAAGAAAATCCAAAAAAAAAACAAACTTTATCAAAACATTTTCCGCGCGGAAAATGTTTTGATAAAGTTTGGATTTTTTTTTGGATTTTCTTTAGTTTAGAACAGATATGAGATTGTGTGTGTGCATGCGTGCGTGTGTGTGTGTGTATGTGTGTGTGTGTGTGTATGTGTGTGTGTGTGGCTGTTCCATATGTTGCGTGTGTCCGCGTCGTTGAAAGTTAAGTTAAATCAAAGCCAAATTTAATACGACATGTACATATTTTCCGCGCGGAAAATATTTTGATAAAGTTTGGATTTTTCTGAATTTTGCTATATCAATGAATGAACTTCATTTATGTAAATAAGTTTCAATCGACTATGGTGAGTGTGTGTGTTTATAAATTAAACATTAATACATAGTAGCATGGGAACAACATTTCATTAACTTTATTATCAAATATTACAATAATACAGTAAAAATAAACTAAATGAAATTAACATAATGAAATATTGTAAGAAATTAATTTTAAAAATTCACACATGTCCGTATTTTCCCGCTTTTTAATAATATGTTTAATGTGTTTAAATTGCAGTAAAACATTTTTCTTCTTTTTCGGGACCTCGCCGGATTTAATTTTCTCAACATTGTTCAGAATTACCAGCATTTCGTTTTGCAGCTCTTTCATTATAGCATATAATCCACAATTTTTCCGTCCTATTAAAATTTTCAGACGATTGTGCCACCCCTCTACCGAATTTTGTGTTCGCGGAAAGTGTTGTGAAATTATATCACCAATACACCAGAACTCTGGAGAATATCTTGGTCCCACCTTTTTTGTGCCAACTATATAATTCTTCTTGAACCATCTTGCCAGTTTTTGCCATTCGGGATCTTTTACATATTTGTTTAAATTATTAAAGTATGAAATAAATTCTGATGATGGTACGAAGGCCAAACTTTTCAGCATTCGAACTTGCAAATTGAAGTCCTCGTCGTTCCCATATTTTTGAGCCATACCTTGCTTTTGTAGTTGGCGCCATAATATCTAGCCCAAGTGAAAAATACAACCTTTAAATTCAGTGGTTGGAAAAAATAATTTTGCTGCCGAAGAAATTTCTGTTTCAAAGTCTGTTATGATTCTTTCTGGTTTTAACGGAACACCACTTTCACATGCCAGAAAACAGAGTTCGTGAAAAAACTCCTCGTACGCCATTTTCGATTTTTTGCTCATTAAGCAAAATACAAGAGGTACAACTTGTCCTCCAATTGTGCCATGAATACTAAATAGCTGCCTCATAATGGATGGTGCAACGTAAAATGTGCCATCCATTATCCAACATTTGCACTCACCAAGTAATTTAATAGATTTTTTCGTGCCTAGCAAAATTATACGTTCCCCGACAAATTCTTTCTCACTGAGAACGAATAATTCACTTTCTATAAATTTTAAACTATCCGGGATTTTGATATCGTTCAAATTTGTTGGCTCTTTGATTGATTTCTTTCGGATACGAAGGATTTTTTGCCTTTGTGCTTCGTTTGACGGCAGATAACGTCTGCAATTCGCCTGTGTTTCAACAACGGAGTCGGAAATAATTTTTGATGGGCACAATGTCGAATTTTTCGCCGTAACTTTAATTTTCTCATTTTTCTCGCAAATTGGTTTTTTAAACGCTTGTGGATCATGGAAATGTTGATTGGCATTTCTTTGCACTACGTGATTTCCATCCACTATAATTGTGTCTACACGACATTTGCAATTTTTCGATTTCCGTTGAGAACAACTCCATCTAAAAATATTTTTGGTTTTATTATCCAGATAATAATCGAAACCGTCGATAAATAATTTATGATTCCCTTTATTTGACCTGACAATGGAAATGGAACTCATTTTAAGATATCGCACACGCACTATGATTGATATTATATTAAATAAAACCAATGAAGATAAAATGAAACACATGAATGTGTAAAGAAAATCTAAAACAATGAAATTTCATTTATTATTAACTGAATATCTAGAATATTATGTGAACATATCTATGTACATTAATCAAAAAGAGACATCAATAAACATAAACAATTATGCAATTCATCAGAGTTGGCTTTTTTAAAATTGGATCTTTTTTTCTTAGATTTCGGTATTTGGATTTTTCGAAAAGTTTGGATTTTTTCCGTTTTGGATTTTTTGTTTTGGATTTTGTGACAAAGCCCATAACACTACATAAACTACACAAATAAAACAAAATAAAAATTAAATTAAATTAAATTTTTGAAGAGGATAGAAAAAACACGTCTATCCTCTTTGACGAACATTCGCTCACCCTCCGAGGGTCTGTGCTGTTAGAGTTAAACAACAACATTATTTAAAAAAAAAACTTATTGTTTTTTGGTTAACAGCTTCAATTATTTTAGTTCTAATTATTAAATCGAAAGAGGGTTTTATTAAAAAAATATCCCATTAAGTAATTTGGAGCTACTGCAGAACTCATTTCTATTTCTTTATAAAAGGTCTACGGAATTATATCGAAAGAAAAATAGTGAGTATTAAAGAAAAACCCTAAATTAAACTTTCAAGGAGGACAGTCACAACCCCCGCCAAATTGCTAATAAAATTGGAATAGGTCTCACCGATTAGTCGGGTGATTCATAGGCAAACCTCCAATTCTGGTTTCGGTTAGTAAAATCAGGGCTAAAACCGTTGTTAAAGCCAATAAATTAAAAAGAGCCGCCATTAAATGTAGGATACAAGAAGCGTTCACTTTCGTTTGCACAATTTAAAAAGAGCCCATAAATTGTATTTCGAATCTAATTCCCAAGTCTAAATAATCGGTTTTAGTCATTTGCTGTTTTTTAAACAAAAAATTATTGTAAAAATAGTAGTATAGTTCATTTAACCATCTATTTACCCTTTCTTCTATAAAGAGCGCGTTTATTTAAGGATACAAGGAATATTGGAACTACAAAATATTTTGAAGTATGTCGAATGAATTTTCGTTAACAGGCTCCATATATTACAAAACATTTTAAAAGCCCTAGGTATTCCTTAAACAGTAAGACATGTTCCTTAGATATTGATCTCGTATTTTTTTTTTTCAAATAATCAAATTCTAATATTTTAAAAACCTATTGTGCACAAGAGTAAATTGATCCCCAAACGCAGAGACATAATTGTTGAATCGGTGTGAAAACCGGTTCCAACCCCGGTTGACCTAATATATAATAATCTTTTCGGAAATAAGAATGCAAGCATCCAGATGAATATGTAGTTTTGCATGGATGGTGATCCAGAATACGATAAAATATTGGTACTATGATCTGGTCTGAAACGTGCAGCTTTTTTTACTATTTTGTAGTCCACCACTTTTGACACAAGCTATTAAAAATGAGCTCTTGCTCAAAATAATTTGTAGTAACAGTTAAAATTTAATAAGTAAATTATTAAAATATATAAAAAAACAACGGGCGAGTTCACGCTCAACTCGCAAAAGTATTATGTGAAAACCTCTATGTATAAGCAAGTTTTCATTGAATCATTTCAAGCCTCTTCGATGGGCCTGAAAAACCAATACAGATAGAAGGCTGCCGTTCGCACAGTGGTAAAATTGCATTACATTTTTGGTTTAAAATGTTAATAAGTTGTTCTATGGTTTGGAGGATGAACTTTGCCGACATTAATTGTTTAATTGAAAATTGAAACTTATTTGTTGAGAAAGAAAAATACAAACGACTAAATATCAGTATGACCATGAGTCCATTACTCATAGACGGAAATTTTGTTGAAGATTTCATGTTTAGACTTTTGTGAATGGTCACGGCAAACCCAGTGAACAAAGCAAAGTGGCATCGCTGATTTGATCAGTTTGAACTAAATGAAGTAGGGCGGTTCTATTAGACGCAGACTCTATTTTGACTGGAAATTCATAGCAGCTGGAAAGACGGTAGCATGTCTTCCTGCAGCTTCTTCCTTGCCTGCATCATTGGATAATGTCATTCGAATCTGTTTACCACCTTTATAGTTTTTGTTTCCTATACTCCCAGCATAACCAGCTCGGTAATAGCATGAGCAATACTACACATACCGATTAAACAATTTCAAAATTATTATTTTATTATCTATCAATGTATAAGTGTCATTTTCACAGCCCGCTAAGACGTATAATTTTTAATACTAAAAGTATGCGTGTAATTCTGTTTGTTTCTAATGTACATATTTCCATTTCACTTTTTTTGAATCACTTGCACTAAATATGCATAATTTTTTTGACTTTCCATTTTAATCCAACGGAAATTGTAATTCGAATTATAATAGTGTGCAAGTTCGGTATATTTTGTGTTCGTTTTTCTCGTATGTACATATATAATTTGCAATTTCGTTCGTACCGGAATTTCCGTTCTTTTTTTTACATGAAATTTTTGACTTATCCCCGCTAAAGATGTTTTCACATAAAAAATATGTAAATTATCGTCGAAGATTTCAAGCCGGACTAATTTTACGGATAAGAATATCAGATGTTTTAAGATGGACAGATTTTTAGCAATTCATTCTGTAACCCACCCAAACCTGAAACTCAACCCAATTTAAATTAATTTCACTGAAGTACCATCTAACCTACCTGTAACAAAAATACCATATAATAGATGGTAAAACTTGAAACCGCAAAATCATTCGTGCTTGCTTCATCTGATATTTTCATCTTTGCTAAACCGTTTTGAAGTATATGGAACACATTTTTACTGACGAGTAATCGTACTTCAAAATGTTTCAGAGGTCCTAATATTTCATGTATCAAGTAATATCGGCGATGTCAAATCGTTGGCGTTCAATGAAAAAACTTACTAACTTATTGTTATTTGCATTCTAAAATTTCAAGTCTATATGAGAAGCAAGTGAAAGCGAAAAGTGGAGATTAAAGTGTGTATTTGGACAAAGCAATATTAAAAAATAAATAACCCATTAAGATTTTAAACACTTTTGGGATTGTTGCGAAAGTGAATTTAAACAAAAAACGCTTTGTCTCAAAATACCACTTTGCTAATAAAATTAAAACCTTACAAACATCACACTGTGAGAATGATTGCATCGAAATGTATTGGTTGTCTACACAACTTCAAGCCAAAAAAATATTACAAATAAATGATCCTTCAAGTTTTTCCTTTTGTGTAAAGTTCATCACACCGATAATTTTCTTTCTTAGGTTAAGTCCCCTAATTCACATACATATGTATATATGAATGATAAAGACACTGCTCCGTTCAAAAAAAGATTGATTAATTTGAACACTTTGGTACAACATTAATGTTCGTCGCCTTTGCAAGTATAGACGTATGTACATATGTACCTATGTATATACTTCTAGTGATGTGGTTAACCATTTCTTTTGGTAACTAATTGTGTCTTGCGATAAACAAAGTAACGTTTTTACGTTATAAACACTTTATCAAAATGGATTGACCTTCCCGCTCGTCTATATATTTTTCTATTGTACTGAGAATATTGACACCTCGAAGTTCAACATCGAGGGATCGTACAGTGGAAATACAAAAAATAAACGAAAATTGCATGCTGCTTGCTTATTTATTCTTTCTATTCAATGAAAGATAAATTACTTTGATAGGAAAGTTCTAGAAAAAATAGTGATAGTAGTAAGGTACCTTCACTACATTTTGTCGTTGGAAAATAATTTACCAGACAATTTAAATAGAACTAAAATGGAATGAGAAACATATTATGTAGAATGAAAACAAAATTTGTGATATTTCGAGACTGAGTTAATCATTGACGTGGATCACAATAGTAGTGTTTTTTTATTCGCTCCGGATAGCTGCTATCGAGAGCCGTCATTTTTATACGCCTAAATTTTAATTTGACGCGCTATTTATTGGTAAACTAAACTTATTTAACATCAAACTATCACTTTTAATTCAATTGTTTAGCGAAAACTTGATATAAAAAATATTTGGCTCTACCTATTCATACGGAGCGCTATCCGGAGCCACTTTTCATATGACGGCTCTCGATAGCAGCTATCCGGAGCGAATAAAAAAACACTACAAATATGATTCTGTCTTTATTTTTTCAATGGAATATCGTGAAATAAATTTCAAATAATATTTTTTGGTGTTTTATTCTTATGGTATACTAAATAATTTCACGTTAAATTTTATCTTAATACACGTCGTACTTTTCAAAGCAAAATGTGAAAAATTAGTTTCCTCTTAAGACATGAATAATAAACAATAGTACTGCTACATGTATGTATAAGCTAAAGAAGAACAAAACAAAAAAAAAATTATTCGTAATAAAAAGAAAAAAAAATCCGTATACACACTTAGAACTAATAGAATGGGTTAAGATATAAATGATCCTCGTGAGATTATTATGCTTCTGTTTCGTTTGGTTATTAAAAATACGTCTGAACGTTTCATATAGTGGTGGGGTAGGATAGAAAGTAATAATGCTGGAGGAACTAGAGTACTACTAAAGGAATATAAATTCAAGAATAACAAATTAGCACGTTTCTATTTATGGATTCTTATTACTATTCTTGTAATTATTATTATATCTCTGGAGTGTCATTTTATTATTATATAACTTCTTTGTTTAGGTTTACTGCCTTATGAATCTACGTATGACTATATACTAGACAGCGTTAAAAATATACAATACATATGTATATTTGCCGTCTTCACTTGAAAATGGTAGATATACATAATTGCGATATTATAATTAGAAAACAAACCAAAAGTTAGTTTGTTTCCTATGTACGAGTATGTATATAGCAGTTTGTTGGAAACAAGGAATTTTATAGTAGAAACCAGTAGGGTTCCATTAACTTTACTGAATATTTCAACAAATTTAATGTTACAGAAACAGTAAACTTCCTAACTAAATTTGCGTGGCCGCAGATGAATAAATCATTCGAACAAAGAGGCCTAAAAGCTTCCAAATACATAAATGTCTATATAAGTATAATACTATTAAATTTATTTTTTATCTTCAAACGTTCATTTGCGCTAAATTTGCTTTAAATGTCAAATGTATACTATTCTCTAAGTAAAATTGAACAGTTCTGTAAAGGTAAACAGTTGCGGTCTGAAAAATAATTTATAGAAAACAATAAATACAAACGAAAAAAATATTTCATCTTTCAATTATTGTATAAAATTATGTATTCATTCACCAGGATGGTGTTAGGTGCGTCTCAATAGGGTAGGGGTTGACCGTCTATAGCCATGTATCTCGTGGTCTATATTCCAACGCTGCAACTATGTATAGAAACCACCAAATGTGTCTAGTATGCCTTTGCTATACTACAATTATTTTAACCAATCCCAAGACATGTTGGTGAATAAACAAGCTCATTTGAGTGAAACAGAAAAGGATAATTTACATCCCTTCCAGAGGAGTAACAAAGTCGCGTATTCTCCGATAAGAGGCGGTAGTCCCTCCATTGGGGCCAGCAGCCACATCACTCGTTCTACAAACGAAGAAAAGCTTCACAATGAATTGTGTAAAGCTAATAATGCATTAGTTGAAGCCAACAATATAAATAAGCAACTGAATATTACAATTGCATGGATGCAGGAGCTTATGAAGACGCTTGAAAACGAAGTTAAAGCTCTTAAGCCAAAGGAGGACATCGGTTCTACTCCTAACCAGAATACAACTCCACAAGAGTATCATACGGATGAAGAAGAACTAGCTCGAGAAACTGAGTGGATTAGAGTTAAAGGTGGGAGAAAAAAAAGGAGACGGAATAATACGCTCTCCCCACCTCAATTAAAGGATAATGTTCCAAATATTATCCAGAAACAACCAAAAAAAATACCTCCACCACCACCAATAGTAACAGATGAAGTCAAAGACTACGATGTACTCTATGAAAAAATAAAAACAATAACTGCTACTGATAAGTTTAATGCAAAGGTGATGAATGGAAACACCATCAAAATAAACTTAGAAGATGCAGAAACATACAGAAAAATGACAAAAATGTTAAATGAAGAAAAACGTGCTTGGCACACGTTTGAAGATAAACAAACCAGACCAATTAGGGTCATGGCTAAAAACTTACACTCTACATACGTGTAAACCAGATAAAATAATTGATGACCTGAAAGCAAAAGGATTTAAGGCAACTGAAGCATCGATTAAGCTAAAACGGAGAGGCAAAGTACCTCTCAACATGTTTATGTTGACCTTCGATACTGATGAAAATATCGAAAAAATTTATCAAATTAAGTACATCTTGGGGTGCAAAGTGGTTATTTAGCCTCTAAGAAGATCTAAGCTTATACCACAATGTAAACAATGTCAAGCCTATGGACATACACACAAATATTGCAACAGGGAACCTAGGTATGTCAAATGTTTAGGTAAACATCATACCAAAGATTGTGTAAAAGCCCAAAATGTTCAACCTAAATGCGTTCACTGTGGAGAAAACCATCCGGCTAACTACAGAGGATGCAGCGTTGCTATTGAACTGCAAAATATCAAAAATAGGAACGTGATTGCTAAAAATCCAAGTTCATTCAGGAAACAAGCGGTTAAGATGAACCGATCCGAAATAAATCGTAGAGTGTCGGGAACTACTCAAGGACAATTTGGTAAAATGACTTATGCTCAAGTAATGATGAGCAACGGAAATCCAGGAAAAACTGCTCAAAATGACGATATAAGTCAAACACTTAAATTAATTTTAAGCAGACTAAATACAGTTGATGAGCGATTACAGAAACTAGAGTACAGCACTAAGGGAGCCATCCCTAAACAGAAAAATGGCCAAAGATCTTAGAATCTTATGTTGGAATGCCAATGGACTGATGCAACATGAACAAGAACTGCAAGTGGTCCTGGACACAGAAAAAATCGATGTATGTATGTCTCATCACGGAAACACACTTCACTAGACAATCAAACATTAAATTTAAAAATTATCAAATATATCACACTATTCACCCTGGAAACACTGCTAAAGGAGGTAGTGCTGTTATAATTAGAAATAGTATTCATCACTATGAGGAGTTAAAATATGAAACGGAAGAAATACAAGCAACTGCTGTTATTGTCAAATTCAAAAGTAGTTATATTTGTATTGCTAGTATTTACTGCCCACAGAAGCACTCAATGAAAGAAAAAGATTATCTCGAGTTCCTCAGTAAATTAGGAAAACGATTTGTACTTGGAGGAGACTTTAATGCAAAAAATGTCCACTGGGGATCCAGATTAACAACAACTAAGGGTAAAGAACTCCTAAAAGCTATCAGAAAATGCAGTTGTGAAGCCCTCTCAACTGGAAAACCAACCTACTGGCCAACTGATCCAAACAAAGTACCAGATCTGATTGATTTCTTTATAATTTTTTTTTTTTTTTTAAATGTTGCCAATGGCTTTATTCTTGAATCTTTCAACATAAGAAACTAACAAGAAGTAATCAAATCTTAAGCTAAAAATTATTACATATTTTAAGTCTTATCCAATGTTAATACTTATTGTTAGGGCTCACAATTTAATTAATTTAGACTACACTTATATGTGTATATCGAATTAAATTTACAGGTTCACAGGTTCATTAGTTCGAGTGGATCTGTTCTTCTCAGACGTCTAAATCGCGGCTGTTTTAGTATCTCCCTGGCCAATTCGTTGGGATGTGCTTCTAGTTTTGAATAATATTTCGAACTGAATTCTTTAATTGTTTCTTTAACGGTTTTAATCCCAAGGTCGTGATGTATATTACTATTTCGAATGTACCAAGGAGCATTGGTGATACTGCGAAGTATTTTCGCTTGGGTTCGTTGCAGGAGTTCTCTGTTTGAAGCGCTGGTGGATCCCCATAACTGAATACCATAAGTCCATATGGGTTTGATTATTGATTTGTACAGTAAAACTTTATTGGCTAATGACAACTGAGATTTTCTTCCCATCAGCCAATACATTTTGGAAAATGTAATTTTTATTTGGTTGCGCTTTGTTTCAATATGATTTTTCCACGTTAACCTTCTATCCAGATGCAAACCTAAGTATTTTACCTTCGTTTGTTGAGGAATATTTTTATCGTTTAATTTCACTGGTGGGCAGGTGCGTTTGTTTAGCGTGAATGTGACGTGAGTTGATTTGTTTTCGTTCACTTTTATTCGCCATGCCTTTAGCCAGTCCGCGACCTTGTTTAAATGATTCTGTAACTCCTTTGAGGCAATTTCAGGATTAGTGTGAGACACCAGGATGGCAGTGTCATCGGCAAATGTTGATATTATCACTTTGTTGGTTACAGGTATATCAGCTGTGTACAATAAGTATAATATTGGTCCTAGAACGCTACCTTGCGGGACACCTGCATTAATATCATTTAAGCAAGTAGTTGCACTGTTTTGTTTGACCATGTATTGCCTTTGGAGAAGATAGTTTCCCAGAACTGAGTGAATTTTTTTCGGTAGAAGCTCCTTAATTTTGTAAATTAGTCCATCGTGCCAAACTTTATCAAAAGCTTGGGCGATATCCAAAAAGGCAGCAGCACAATATTTCTTTTCCTCGAAGGTGATTTTGATTGCATTTACAATCCTGTGTACTTGCTCTGTAGTACCATGTTGGTTTCGGAACCCAAATTGATGGTCTGGAATAACGCGCCGTTCTTCTAATATTGGTTTCAATTTCATTAGTAACATTTTTTCAAATAGCTTTGAGATTGTGGGCAGCATGCTTATGGGACGATATGATGAGATTTGCGTTTCTTTTTTCCCTGGCTTATGTATCATTGTGATCAAAGATATCTTCCATTTTTGAGGAATATAACTGGTTCGCATGACCGCGTTGAATGCAAATGTTATTAGTTTTATGCATTTATCCGGCAATTCCCTTATCATTTTTCCAGTAATAAGATCATGTCCTGGTGCCTTTTTCGGGCTTATGCAAGTTTTAATTGTATTCTTAACTTTCTTCCAGTTATACTTTATAGGTTTGTAGGATAAACCATCATCCGTTGGCTGGGGTAGCACAAAATAATTATCTTCTTCGTGTGGGACGAATACTGTTGCTAGATGAGCAGCAAAAGCATTGGCTTTTTCTTCATCACTTCTCGCCCAATTTCCAGTTGGTAGTCTAATCGGTGGATTCGAATTTGTTGGCCTTTTTAAATTTTTTGTTGCCTTCCACAAGGAATAATCTGTCCTCTCGGTTGCCGAGAGATCACTTAAGTAGTTCTTTACGCGCTGGTTTTCTTCTTCGCTCAAAGTAAATCTTAGGGCCTTAATAGCTCGATTTAATTTCCACTTCAATAACGGTGATTTTGTTTGCTGCCATTGACGGCGAATCTTTCGCTTTTCCTGGATTAGTTCCTGTATATTATGTGACAGTTTATTAACTTTTTCCGAACTACTTATGCCGGGTGTAGCCCTTTTAGCAGATAATGTCATGACATCTTTTAGATTTTCTGCCGCCGCATCAATATCAGCTGGTGTGATCAGAGGAATATTAAGTAGACACTTTTGTTCGACTAACCTCCTATATTGATCCCAATTAGTTTTTTTGTTTGTAAGACGGTTCGGTATTTCGTTCCTTAGGACATCAGTACTCAATGTTACTATTACCGGTGAGTGATCAGAAGACAGATCATAGCAATCAGTGGCCTTAGCATATGTACGTGGAATGCCCTTAGTTACACAAAAGTCAATTAGATCAGGAGTTTTCTTTTTATCCGTGGGCCAGTAAGTTGGGTTACCGGCAGATAAATAATCCAGGGACTGTTCCTCTATGGCATCATAAAGTTGTTTACCTTTCGGCGAAGTTAATCTGGAACCCCAATGAGTATGTTTAGCGTTGTAATCACCGCCCGCAAGAAATTTATTACCCAGCTGGCTGAAATAATCCAAGAACTGGAGTTTTTTTATAGCATGTTTTGGAGGGCAGTACACTGCTGATATGACGCAGTTTCCAGACCACTCCTGCAGACAAATGCTCGTTGATTGTATATGTTCTTTCTCATATTTTGTAAGTTCGTAATGTTTTAATCTTCGCTTAATCAATACAGCAGTGCCTCCATGTGCTTTACCATCTGGGTGCTTGGTGTCATAAATAGAGTACCCATTAATTTTGAAATAGCTATTTTTGGTGAAGCGTGTTTCTGATATTAACATTATGTCAATATTGTGTTCAGTGAGGAATGCATGTACCTCCGATTTATGTTGTGTTAGGCCGTTTGCATTCCATATGGCTATTTTGATGATGGTCATTTTTGGCTTTTTACGACTGCATTCTGCATCATTAGATCCATGGTTCTCTCCATCATCGCCATGAAGCTTTGCATCATATTGGTCAATTTGTTTAAAGCTGTTGTGATGTTTCCCTCTTCACTTGCTTGCACCTTAGGAGCGGTACCTTTGAGAACACTTGCGTATGAAACCCCTTGGTGCACGCTGCCGTTTTCAGTTGCGCACTGATTTTCATTTCGAGCGTTTCTGTTTACAATTTCTGGCCGTGCTTCTTTTCTAACTGAAGAATGAAGATTAAGGATTCGCTACTCTGCTCGCTGCTTTGGATTTATTCTCCTTTTCAATTCCAGATAAATTGGACACCCTCTATAATTAGCTGTGTGACTTCCATCGCAGTTGCTGCATTTTCTCACTGATGCTTCATTTTTTGCTTTATTGCAAACCTTTGAATTATGGAGTTCACCACATATAACACAAACATCGTTCAAAGTGCAATAGGCTCTAGTGTGGCCATATTCTTGGCACTTAACGCATTGTACCGGCCCATTTCTTTTCCTGGGTTCCTCAACGGTAACCCTTCTGTGCAATAGATATTTTAGGTCAAATATTGCATGGTTGCCTTTAACCTTTTTATTGTCTGGTTCTAATTCCAGACGAAACAATGGCTGAGGAACCTTCTCCCGATTAAAAATATTGGTAATAGTTTTGCACTGGAAACCTTTTTCACTGAGAGCAGCTTGAATTTCGTTTGCATCCACGTAACTCTCTATTCCTTTTAACACAACAACCAATCCTTTTTGGCTCTTTAATTGATACGTGTAGTAATGTTTACCAACTTGGTCGAAATGTTTAATTAACGCTCTGTAAGCATCAGTATTGAGCGGTTGAATTTTTGTTTCTTTTATATTTCCTCTTTTGATCCCGGAAATATAAAATGCCCCTTCAGTGATAAACTCGATCGTTTTAGCAGGTTCTCTATTTGATTCTTCCCTCAAATAGATTGGTGGTGGCTTCTCAGCTTTTGAAGTTTTTTCGGGCGGCGGCTCGTCAACAACCAAGCAAGAATACCTATTACCATGCGTTAATTCAACGCTAGCTAGCTTAGTGAATTTATTCGCGCTTGCACTGGCCGCTGATCTAGGGCTTCTTCTTCGTTTTGATGTGACAGTAATATACCGGTCTATTCCCGTTTGCACTAAACACTGACCTACATCACTGTTTATTTTATTGTCATCTGATGTCGATGCACTCTGATTGTTTTTTTTTATTGTCAATATTTGGCGACGATGAACTTTTATTTTCGTTATGGTTCAACACACCAATGTTATTTAAATTAATAATTTCACTTTGATTAAAATTGCCTGGTAAGGTAATTTTTTGAACATTTAAAGTTTGTTGTCGCTTTGGACTATGCTGCACTTTTGTATTTTTATTAAAAATATCTGAGGTCGTGACGTTCGGTGGCAAATCGCTTGCGGACATCGCTGTCTGCTGATTTTGCCCAGCCTTTTTTACTTGAGGCGGAGATGAGAACATCACGATTTCACTTATTTTTCACATCACAAAATTTTTAAAAAATAATAAAAAAAAATAAAATTATATAATTAAAATTTTAATTTTTTAAAATTATAATAATAAAATTTCTTTATAATAAAGAACATATCTGTAAATTATGTACAAGTAGATGAAAGGCACGACTTAAACTCTGATCATTCACCAATACTTCTAACGTTAAGTGAAAAAATCATTCAGAAAGAAAAAAACCCATTCCTAGTAAATAATCACACTAATTGGGCATGCTTTAGACTATCGCTAGAACAAAAAATTAACCTAATGGTTCCATTAAAGACTGAAGAACAATTAGACAAAGAAGTTCACAAATTTGTAAAAGATATACAGCAATCAGCTTGGGAAAATACTCCTGAAATTAAAACGAAAATCAAGGGAAACAACTACCCTATGGAAATTAGGGAACTCCTCGCAGAAAAAAGAAGAGCGAGAAGAGTATGGCAACAAACAAGGGCCCCCCAAGATAAAACTCATTTGAACAATCTCACTCAACAATTAATAAGAGAGATCAAAGAATTGAAAGATGAATCAATCAGCAACTATTTAAGAAAATTAACTAATGATAACAGTACTGATTATTCTCTTTGGAAAGCAACCAAAAGAATCAAAAGACCAATAATGCAGATTCCCCCAATAAAAATAGCAGGTGAGAAATGGGCTAGAAATAATGAAGACAAAGCTCGAGAATTTGCCGAACACCTCGAAAAAATATTCCAGCCACATGAAGACCAAACGTTGGAAGCCGAGATAATAACTGAACAAGCTGTGCAAGAAAGTAAAGAAATCCTACCGACAACACCAAAAGAAGTCATGCGTGAGATAAAAGCTAATATAAATACGAAAAAAGCTCCTGGGTACGATCTTATTACTGCAGAAATCTTAAAAGAACTGCCAAGGAAAGCTCTGGTGAAACTCACCAAACTTATAAATGCAGCATTTAGAATCAAATGTGTACCAAGCTTATGGAAAATTGCAGAAGTAATTATGATCCCAAAACCTGGGAAACCACCACACATAACATCGTCTTATAGGCCAATTTCGCTATTGCCAGTCATGTCCAAACTCTTTGAGAAGCTTCTGGTAAAAAGATTAAATCCGATAATCGAGAGTAAAAACTTGATCCCAAATCATCAGTTCGGTTTTCGCAACCAACACTCAACAATTGATCAAGTACACAGAATAACCAGTATAATTGAGAAAGCATTAGAGGAGAAAAAAGTCTGTTCAACAATATTTCTAGACGTTGCACAAGCGTTTGATAGAGTGTGGCATGAAGGACTTAACCACAAGTTAAGGAATCTTCTACCAATGCAATTTGCTAAGATACTGGAATCATACTTGAAAGATAGGTTCTTCAGGATTAAGTTAGATGAAAGGTATTTCATCCAATTACACTATAGTCGAAGGAATTAACGACTTAACATCTGATCACATTCCTGTACTGTTGTCAGTAAGCGCTATAGTCATCAAGAAAAAAAAGAAGCAAAACCTTACTAATAGATTCACGGATTGGGACCTCTTCAGAGAAAAACTGGAAGAGCTAGTTGAATTAAAAGTTAGTATTAAAAGTAATGAAGAATTGGAACAACAAACAAACAATTTCATTGAATACACTCGTATGGCCGCCAGTCTAGCTACTCCAGAATTAAAGGACAAAGCGGAGATTGAAGTCAAATACCCGGCTGAAATCAGGGAACAAATCAAGGAAAGGAGAAACGCAAGGAGAATATGGCATCTCACCAGAAATCCCGCTGACAAAACCACCTTCAATCGAATAAGTAACAAAGTCAATAGGCTAATCAAAAGCTTCAAACAGGATTGCTTCGACAACTACTTAAGCGGGCTAGGTCCAGAAATGGATAAGGACTACTCGTTATGGAAAGCAACCAGAAAATTTAAACGACCTGTAGTTCGAGTACCACCTATAAGAAATGCTCAAGGCAATTGGGTTCGACATGACAAAGAAAAAGCGGAACTCTTTGCTCAACACCTAGCAACAGTGTTTCAACCCCATGACATTCAATCCAACATTGACGTAACACCTGTCTATCAACCAAATCAGGATTTTAAAAGGGTCACGCCAATGGAAATTGCTGAAGAAATCGACAAAAGTCTTAGTCAAAAAAAGGCACCAGGAATTGATGAAATATCACCGGGTCTATTCAAGGAACTTCCACGCAAAGCAATCATCATGATCACATACTTATTTAATGCCTGTATGAGATTGAAGTATATACCCAAATGCTTCAAAACGGCTCAAATAATTATGTTGAAGAAACCAGGTAAACCAAATGAAGAAGTAACATCATACAGACCAATTTCACTGCTTCCGACCTTATCAAAGCTGTTTGAAAAACTACTACTAAAACGTCTAAAGCCAATGGTAAACGTTCCTGATTTTCAATTTGGATTCAGGAATAACCACTCCACAATAGATCAAGTCCATCGAATAACTACGGTAATAGAGCAAGCGTTAGAAGAAAAGAAATATTGCCCCGCCGTATTTCTGGATGTATCTCAGGCCTTTGATAGGGTTTGGCACGAGGGATTGACATTCAAGATGAGCAAAATGCTACCACAAAACTATTGCCAGCTGCTTGAATCATACCTCTCTGATCGCCAATTCAGAGTCATCCATGAAGAAACATGTTCTGACTTTTATCCAACTCTAGCGGGAGTTCCGCAGGGAAGCGTATTGGGACCCCTCCTCTACCTTATCTACACTGCGGACATACCTACAACGAATAAAACGTTCATCGGCACGTTCGCTGACGACACTGTAATTATGTCGGTAGACGAATCACAACCAAGGGCAGTGAAAAATCTTCAACGAGCAATGAACGACGTTACTAAATGGACAATTGACTGGAAAATAGTGCTTAATGAGCTCAAATCAACCCATGTGACATTTACGCTCCGACACAAAAATAACAGTCTACACATATACCTCAATGGGGTGCGAGTGCCGCAGGCTGAATCGGCTAAATACCTTGGTCTGCATTTAGATTCAAGGCTCAACTGGAAACATCATGTGAGACAAAAAGCTGAACAGATACGATTAAAACAACGTCAAATGTACTGGTTAATTGGGCATCATTCCAAAATGAACCTGTATTGCAAAAGACTAGTCTACCAGACTATCTTCAAACCAATATGGATGTATGGTGCGCAGCTATGGGGTTGTACTCATAAATCCAATAGAGACATTACAACGTAGCCAAAATAAATTTCTTCGAATGGTCACCAACGCTTACCGATTTGTGACTAACAGAGAAATACACAATGATCTAAAAATACAATTGATAGACGACTTCATCTGCGAATGTGCCATTAAACAGGAGAAGAGGCTTCTTAACCACACCAACGTTGAGGCCGTACAACTACTGGACAGTACAAACGAAATAAGGCGGCTCAAACGAATCAAACCACATGGGCTAACCGTATGAATATTATATCTTAAGGGAACTGGATACTGGTCCAGCAGACCCACACAAGTTTATGCTTATCTTATAAGTACTAATGTCAACCTTACTAATGAATTAATAATGTTTAAGATTGTAGTAGCCATATCAATAAAGATGTTTTAAAAAAAAAAAAAAAAAAAAGTTAGATGATACATTTTCTGAATTGAAAGAAATCAATGCAGGAGTTCCACAGGGCAGTGTATTAGGGCCGGTTTTATACCTACTATACACTTATGATCTTCCTACATTAGAAAACAACACGGTGGCAACTTTTGCAGATGATACGGCGATCTTAGCTGTTTTAAAAAGCAACGAAGAATCAACACAGAAGTTACAATCAGCTATAACTCAAATATATAAATGGACAAAAAGATGGAGAATAAAACTAAATGAAGCTAAATCAGTTCACATCAACTTTACAAACAGACGAATCGAACATATTCCGATTACCATAAATCGGGAAATAATACCGCATGCGAACACAGCTAAGTATCTCGGCATGACCCTGGATGCTAAACTACGATGGAAAGCACACGTCAAGAAGAAAAGTGAAGAATTAAGACTTAAATACAGAAAAATGTATTGGCTGATGGGAAGGAACTCTTCTTTATCAACATACAAAAAGCTTCTACTTTATAAGCAAATATTGAAACCGATTTGGACTTATGGTATTCAGCTTTGGGGTTGTACCAAACAGAGCAACGTAAATATCATCCAAAGATTTCAGAATATGGTATTAAGGAACATCGTTGATGCACCTTGGTATGTCAGGAACAATGACCTTCATAGGGACCTTAAAATGAACCTCATCTTAAATGGAAATCCAGGAAAAAGCACGAAGACACGAAGAAAGGCTCCGCCAACATGTGAACATTGAGGCAACTCAGCTCCTAAGCATCACGAATTTAGTTCGCAGACTTAAAAGAACCAAACCTTTTGAGCTGGTGTGATTGTCAGTTTAAGCAGCATTATGCTGATCTAAAATCCACAACAAAGATGTGGTTTACTTTAATTTACCAAACACTATGGAACGCCAATGGGAAGAATCCATAGATTAATTTAAGTTAGTAAATTAAGTCAGAAACAAATTGCTCATTAGTCCAGGAGACTAGATTGTAATTACATAAAATAAATAAATAAAATTTATTTTAAATATAAAAAAAAAAAAAAAAATTCGCCAGGATCGTTAGACCACGTATATGTCAAAAAGACTACTATACAGGGTGGGCCAAATATTTTTTTTTTTTAAATGCAATAAAACAAAAAGTTCTCAATATTTTTTCAAATTTATTTTTTCATTGTAAAAAACAATCCTTCCGATTAATTATTGAATACTATTTCATTCATATGACTGCCTCGGCTGGCCTTGACGTATCCCATACGGTCGGTCCTATTTTTGAGCACATTTTCGATGGTATGCGGCATTATGTCTTCAATGGCAATGCGAATATTGTTCTTGAGAGCATCAACCGTTGCTGGTTTATCGGCGTAACACTTATCTTTGACGGCACTCCAAAGATACTAGTCCAACAGCGTCAAACCACAGCTCCGAGGCGGCCAAATCACATTAGCATTTCGGCTGATAATTCGATCTTCGAAGACAGTGCGCAAATGATCAATTGAAACGTGTGCTGTGTCGCATGGAGCGCCGTCTTGTTGAAACCATATGTTGCCTATGTCCTCCTCTTCAAGTTCCGGGAACAAAAAATCGTTTACCATGGCGCGGTAGCGCTCACCATTGACAGTAACGGCGGTTCCTTGCTCATTTTCAGAGAAAAATGGCCCAATGATGCCACCGGACCAAAATCCGCACCAAACAGTCACTCGTTGAGGATGCATCGGCTTCTCTACGATCCCGTGCGGGTTCTCCGTGCCCCAAATGCGACAATTCTGCTTGTTTACATAGCCGCCAAGATGGAAATGCGCCTCATCCGAAAAAATGATTTTTTTGCCAAGATTTGCGAAGTAATGTTTCAATATTTCCCAGCGTTGTTCAAGCGAATACACAACCATTTTCGTTAAGAATTTAATTTGTCTGTCTGTAATAAGTTGATTTTTCGGCTTTTTTTATAGACAAATATATTAATTGTTTATGGCAATCCCAATATTTTCGATTTGGTAAATCAGAAAAATATAGAGGCCAATCGCTCATAATATATCTACTGAAAAAAAGTAGAAATATCTTCCCCCCTCCCCGTAATTTTGGCTGAAGGCCCAGAGTTATACCAATGTACCACTCTGCAAAAATGAGAACCCTCCATGAGTTCTGTTGATAAGTGATGCCACCTTTTGCTTTGGTATTTGTAGCAAATCTGCTACATTTTTTAAAAGAATTGTAACAGTTTACTACATTTTTGTAATAAATAGGAGCAGAATTTTTGTTTTTTAATAATAAATACAGAATTCAAAATTATCAAATTTTTTATTGTTTGTATTTCAAGTTTTTTACATCTTTCAGCTTAAAATTATGTTTTTAAACAAACAGAAAATCATATTTTGATTGCAAATCAGTCTCTAAACAATATCAATTCTATCACAAGAATATAAATAAATAAAATAATATAAAATAAAGGTTCAACTTAAAAAGAGCTGTTTATCATAATTTCACAAAAATTAAATTAAAGCAATTTTATATGACTATAAGAGTTCAAAAACTCCTTGTTTAAATTTGTAATTTGCTGCAAATTTACATAACTCGTTTTCAGGAACATATATTTCTGAATCACCTGTTTCTTTTACTAAGGTTCTAGAAAACATAATATTTTGAATGGTTTTGTTTTCAAGCCTATTAGTTTTTTTATTTTTTATACGATTTAAGTGAGAGAAAGCCCTTTCTGTGGCAGCACTGCTATGTGGCAATGAAAATAATACCAACATGTATTCGGCTAAGTCGCCATAAATGTACTCATCCAAGTTTTGTTTGTTTGTTTGTTTTTTATCTCTGCAATCTGTTCTGGGGCTCGAGGCACTCCCAACTCTTTCGCAGTTCGCTTTTTACGTCCTACCTTACGCTTTTTTAGCCAAATCGAGGACGTACGGCTATAGACCCGTTTTCGTTTAACCACCTGCACATTGCATTGCTTCATGCCAATCTATAGTGTTGACATGAAAGGTGGGTCGGCCCATGGATTCCGCACTCTCAACAGGGGGTCATAGATGTGTTCATCTTCATCACCGATCGTAATCAGATGATGAAAAATCCCTTTTGCATCCCGCCCCTATAGGGATTCGAACCCGGTACCTCCCGATCCAACCGCCGCAGCTTTAACCACTGCGCCGTTTGCTCGGTACTCATCCAAGTTATTAATAATATTTTTAATTTGAATCCAATTTTTAACAGCATCGCTCGAGTCAATTTTGGCCAAAAGCTCTTTGTTGCCAATTAGGCTGCGCCATTGAACGTTTAGTGTTTCAGTCTTCACCAACTCATTTTGGAAAGGAAAATTAGTTAACAACGGAAGAATAGTTGGCATTACGCCGGCAACAATTTCATCAACAATACAAAATTTCAATAAACACAATTTTTGCTCATTTAGTTGAAACCGTTTTTTAATTTGCGAACACAGCTCAATATAAAATAAAAGTAAATTGTTTTTACCACAGAAACTTTAAATTTATCCTCTTCGACAAAAGATCTTTCTAGCTCTTCAACATTTATTGAAAAATACATTGAGTTTAATGGAAGGTGATTACTAGAATCATTAATATCAACTGTAATATCAATATTACCCGCCATAATAAAATTTTTTAAAATTTCTTCATAAACACATTTAATTTTGGAGTTTAAATTATGAATCTGTGGTTTTTCCGACTGAAATATTTTATTTAAATCATTTACTAGTTTCATAATATATGATAGACAAATCAAATACAATTTGAATTCATTATTAGATAAAAAATCACGAATCTCATATGCATTAGAATCTTTGTCTTTGGTATCTTTCAACTCGAAACAATAAAGTACGAAGTAGTGTTTTAGGGCCTTCCATTGGTCTAAGATTCTGGTCATCACTGCTTCAAGAGATAGCCATCGTACCTTACACAATCTTAAGATCTTATGATTTTGCAAATTGAAATTTTGTTGAAAAAGGAAAATCGTGCAACCTTTTCGGGTTGTGCGAAAAGTGGTTATAAATATTTTTTATATTTTTTTCAATCACATCAGGTAAAAATTTTAATGCACTATTAACACAAAGAGCTATTGAATGGCATGTACAGCCCAAAAAAAAAAGTCCACTCCTCAGTTCTTGGAGTTTAGCTTTTACGCCACCAAAATTACCTGACATGACTGACGCATTGTCAGTAGCTAGACCAATTATATTTTTTAAGGGAATATTATAAAACGCGAAATGGTTTTTTAAAGCTAGGATCATTTCTGAAGCTGTAGAATGTTGTAAACGAATTATTCCAAAAAAGTTATCAATAACTTTAGCTGAAACTTTATCAAAATATCGTACTATTATGACTAACTGTTTATTCGTTGTTAAATCAGTCGTCTCATCGATGATGATCGAAAAGTATTGTTGACGTAGGATTTTGGATATTTTGTCTGCGGCAAATGGACCAATAATTTCGTTGATGTATGCTGTTGTATTAGTACGACAGCATTTTAATTGTTGAGCGGGTATTGAGGTAGGTGAAATTTTTAAAACTAATTTCGGCAAGGAATTCATGATAGTAAATGGCAATTCATGTTGCACACAATAAATAACACTCATCATTTCCACCTCGTGTTTGTTTAAGACTTTTTGGTTTTGAAAAGATACATCAAGTTTTTGAACTTCATTGGAAAGTTTAACTTTTACCTTATGTATGTTCGAAGAATTCCCATGCCTAGCGATATGGTTTATGTTATTGGTCATCGTCTTGTTACATAGCTTATAGTGTGCCTCACCATCAAGGCTTGTCAGCCAAGGATACTTATTTTCCCACTGGGTTTTATATTTTTGTGCATATTTTTTCTGCTTTAGCTTTACAGCTACAGCTGCGTTGTCTGATATGGAGCCTAGATCTTCATCCGGATTTATCGTTTGAGAGGTAGTTGGTACTGGATTTCTAAATTAAATAATAATGAACAAAATTGTTAACTCGAAATTAAATAAATTGTTTATTTTAACTCTAAAACTCACCGATTTTTTTCAACAGGTTGAAAATACCTCTTCATTTGACAATCAGGCCTTTTTAGAAGTTACCCAAATAAAACTTCTTACGAATTTTAATAAGTTACGCACAAAAAAATGGTTTACGCAAGCAGTACGAAAACGAAATGAAGAAAACCGTTAAAAAATTGACGAACTGACAACTGTACTATGACAAGCCATAACAAAAAACAGTACCCAGAAAACATATTTTGTAAAATTTAATACAAAAGTCCCAATAAGCAATACAATACGGTTTGGTTTTGCTTTCCTATATAATGACATCACTGCGCAGGGTTCTCATTTTTGCAGAGTGGTACATTGGTATAACTCTGGGCCTTCAGCCAAAATTACGGGGTGGGGGGAAGATATTTCTACTTTTTTTCAGTAGATATATTATGAGCGATTGGCCTCTATATTTTTTTGATTTACCAAATCGAAAATATTGGGATTGCCATGAACAATTAATATATTTGTCTATAAAAAATGCCGAAAAATCATCTTACAACCATTTTCGTTCAACGGAAGGATAAAACTAACTTTTTGTCAAATCAAAAGTGACATAACCCTTACTGTACTCAAAATAACCGCTAGTTCAAAAAAAAAAGTTAGATGGCCCACCCTATAAATTAACGATGGAACAAGTTTATAAATTATTAAACGTTCTACTTTTCCCACTATAGCGGTGTTATATTACTTTTCCCACTATAGCGGTGTTATAATTTTGTAAGTGTGAAAAAATGTGTTCTAAATTTTCAGATTTCTCGACGAATTAGGTTACCAGCGCCCAGACTCCGGTTCTGTGACAAATGAGAATGATAAATACTATGATGAATGATTAATATATACTAAAAAAAATTATCGCTGCCACTGCACAAAAAAGTCGCCAAACAGATCATGGGTTAAATCTCTCGTCCAACAACCTGCTATTTTACGTGAAGAAAAAAAAAATCCATTAGATCGAAAATCAAATAAAATGAAATGCTATAGCGAGGGAAAATACCATTCTAAAGAATTAAGAACACGATAAATGATACTAGTGTCTTTCCAACCGACCACGATTGTGGTTCATATCTTTGCTAGATTGTGGGATGCGTAATGCCCCACAATTTTAAATAAATAATTGTTTATAATAAATATTTGTTTAAGTTTTATTGAATACCAATTTTATTGTTTATTTTGGTTGTACTCCACGGTTTGCGTTTATTCGCTTTCAAGAACAATATCGTTAATAATTCCACATTGGGAATATTAACGGTTATGCGGTAGTTCTTTTCGTTGTAGTTAGAACGTGATGCACGTATATTGTGTCATGGATATTCTGTGAAAACGACGGTAAGCGATTATTTTATTTTTAATGAAAATTCTCATTTGTACCCGCAATAATGTTTCGCGCAGCTATCGCGTCGAAATATGTATTTGCTAACCCAAATTCACCAAAGTACCAACTTGTTGTTACTGGTGTCGGTGTCAACGGCTAGATGGCCACTCGGGAAAAAGACGATAGTAATAAATACGGGAGCTAAATGTTATGTCTTACGTCATTAATTTGAAACGTCAACGATGTTTGACACATTTATTGCCTGTGGCAATGGCATGTTGACGTTTGTTAGATTATCGAAATATGGTACGGTGGTACGCCACGTTACCCGGTGAGTGGTACGCCACATCACCTCCTTACCAGCGTACCACGGCCGAGGTACTTTTTTAATCCTCACGGTACGTCGTGCGAAGTCCCAACAAAACAGCAGGAAAAACTCGTGTCCAATCGTTTCTGAAGTGACACATAATGGCCGCCTTCAATGTCCTGTGCCATCTCTCCACGAATCCGTTACACTTTGAGATCCTTGGTCCATCACAATCGACTGAGGTGCTCCAAAGCGAGCAATCCACTAAGGTAATGGACCGACGATGTCTAGATGTATTTCCGCAAATCGCTTCGACACCGATGTGTAATTTCCTAAGGGGCTCTTGGTATGCTTCGCCACCTTAGAACGCTGGTACGCCAAACAGCACTGAGCCATTTGTTTTACGTTTTTCTTTATCCCAATCCAAACGAACTTGCCCGTCATGGCTTCCACCGACGATTGTACTCCTGGGCGCGATAAGTTTTGTGCAGCCTCAAACACTGCTTTCCAAAAATCTGCAGGAATATAAGGCCGTGGTTTGCCTGTCGAAACATTGCATAACAACATTTTCGTGGAGTTGAATGCAACGGGTACTTCTCCCAATTGAACTAAGTTGGTGATTCTTGCAATTCTTTCAGTTGCTTATCCGGTTGCTGTGCGCCTGCGATTGAATCGTGCGATTGCTTCACCTCTGATGTGTTATTTTTTAGCTATTGCTAGTTTTTCTGTGCTCAGTCTTCTAAGCTCAGCGAATACCGGAGGTTCACGAGTCACTATGTGATGCGTAATCTTATGTTTCGATGGTTTGAACGCCTGATTCTCGTGGGTTATTTCTTTGTATTTGTCGACTGTATTGGAGTTGATCACTCTGACTGAGGGTACGTTGTCATATACTTTGATGGCTAACGCGGATAATGAAGTTAGTGGATAGAGTAATCACCCATGCTTGATGTCAACTAACAGACCCGACTGGTTTAAACAAATCTGCCGTTTGTACCGGTGACATTAGTTTGTTGACTTCATATCCCAATTGGGACAGTTTAGTCTGCAGTCCCGTGCTGCCTTCTTCAATCTGTAATAGAAAAAACACAGTCGTGTGCTAAATAAAATATAATACGCGACATGTAGTTATAATGGAAATAATAATAATGATAATAACACTTGTCCAATTGAATTGACTTCACCACTGCAATCAATCTTGCGCTGAAATATCAATCAATGTTTTTTTTAAACTCGAAAAGAAAAACAAATAACAATAATGCTGATAATATTGAAAAATTATATAATAAATGTCATCACACAATAATACGAAATGTATTTTGGCACGATCAAGAACCCGTAGAAAAGAACAATAAAAAGAAAAAAAAAATCATTACAGGATGTAATCACATTACCGGCATCTCAACAATGTCGCCTTTCAATATACAAAACCATTTTCATTCATTCGTTTCAGTACCTAGTATTGTATGACTTTTATTGTTTTAGTTTTTTACGTGAATGTATTATGAAGGGATTCTTTACGCATCTATTACTTTGGAATCCGACCAGCTAGAAATCTTAGCCATACCTTGTTTTTCTTATTTGATCAAGGTCTATTAGTCTGTTCTTGTTTCATGAAAATCGGATTAGCAATTTTCAAATTACTATTTGGTAGCAGATATCAAAAGCGAGGATATGAGGCATTTCTCTCGTTCTAGCACTTTGTTGAGTTGAGATGCCTAAAACGGAAGTTCGACACAACAATTAACCCCATATAAAGAAAATACAACAACAACAAAAATTTACCGGCAAACACAAAATAGACAAACAACATTTTTGGATGCTTGGTGATCTTTTAGGATTTTAATATATCGCGACAGTTTATTTACTATACGAATCGCGGAAATGGAGAAAATTCCTTAAAAATTTACAAAAGGAATCGCTTACCTTTTAATTTAGCTCTCTCTTGGTTTGGTGATGTCCGGGATCGGCTGTCCTTGACGGCTGTCTCTGCTTACCGGTGCTGGGCGAATCGACTTGCTGGATAATCCGAATTGATTACTAGCGGATGTTGTGTTGATTCTGACTGGACTAAACTGCTACTGCCCTATTGATGTATCGGCTAGGAACTGGTTACTCGCTGGTTGTTGTGTTCGTTTACGGAATTATACTGCTACTGCCGTATTGCTGTATCAGCTAGGAACTGGATTTCTCGCTTTGCCCCACGCATGATAGTTGCCTCTACTGGTATCTGTTGCGCGACTCTTCTATCGTGCGTCGTGGTTTATTCAGGTTTTGTGGCGTTGACTGATGTTAGGTATGTCTCACATGCAAGTTACTGACATAACTCAAGCTCTGTTGGTGCTTAGCGCCGTTAGTTTTTTTTGGTACCCGAGCGCCGGCTCTTCTTAAACGTCGTAGGCGCTTCTTCGGGTATGGAATGTTTTTCGTGATAATTACAGTAACGGGGAAATTTTGGTTGACCCCTTGCTGATCTTGTCGGGGCCACCACTTTGTGGGGATGCATAACGCCCCAATAGACTTTGTGGGGATGCGTAATGCCCCTACTTATCCATAATTACAAATTGTCATTTGAAATCAGGTTGTTCCCTTCGAAAACGATTCGAATGTTCTTGACAAAGTCGGACACGAAGTCGTTTTTGATCCGAATTTAACAAATTCGGCACCCATTTGCCAACAGCTTTCTCATGCCTAATTCATTCATTAAAATATGAAACATCTCAGTTGAGATGCCCATAGCCTCAGCAATGTCAAAGTTAGTCAGTCGTGTCTTCCATAACCATAACATGTAAAGAATAGACCATTTCGTTGGTAGAAGCCGTTTTTGGACGTCTAGATCGAGTATCATCTTCAAGACTTTATGACCATCTTCAAATTCGGAAGTCCACTGATTTTGAAGGGGAAGCATCAGCTAACACATTTACTATTTCATTATAAATTTCCATACCCTTTAAACCATTTTTCATAAAGAATTTAATGACAGCACGAAGATCAATTTTTCTATTTTAAGAAAATATAAAACCACATCTGCCTGACAAAACTATTTGGTAGATCAACTTGACATTTCGTATGCGTTGTTGTTTCAAATCACCTAGTGATTTCTATATGCGCACGCCTTTACAGGTATTATTTTTGAGTAATAAATTCTTTTCGTATTAAAGGATGTAACGCCACTCTGTTGTACTTGTGTTTGGCGGTATCACCAAAAGTTAATCCGACGTGATACCGACCATTTGAACTCCAAATTGCACCAGAATGACGTTAAAGAATCTCCGATCAGAGGCTTTGAATCGCGGCATTGATAGCTGGCTAAGGCTCAGGGTATGGGGGTGGGATTTATTCAAAGCTTGATCGGAGCTGGAGTAACCGCGAACAAACAAAAGATTAAAAATAAAGAAAATAAAAGAACTGGGATAAACTACCCATATGGCATCTGCTTTACACCCTCCGTGGATCTGTTAAACTCCGAACAACATCACTGTATCAGCCCCTCCCAAGATAATGGTTTCTAACCCTTCATCATCTCGACTTTAAAAATTCCAACGAAGAAAACTAAATTCACCGAAGAACGAGAAAAGTACAAATAATAATAATAATAATAATAATGGTGGAGGAAATGAACGACGATTAGAGGCTGAAACAAAATTGGTTAATATAAAAAAATATAAATTAGTAATCAAAAAAAAAAACTTAAATGATGTAATTTTTTTGGTGTACAACCAAATAAAAGTGCAAAAAAAAAAAAATGTCCCACAAAAAAACATTATAAGAATATATGAAAAAAAATTTCTTTTGGTTTTTTTAAACTAATTACAATAAGAAAAGAAAATTTAGCATTAAAATTAATCCAAGAACAAAAAAAATACTTCCGAAAAGTAAATATAGTAACACAAAGAAAAATTAAGTTAAAGCTTCCATCTGAAGCAAAAAAAAAAAAACACTCAAATTAAAGGAAATTAACTAATTAATGAATTGAACAAAACCAATAAATATGTATATACGTATGTAATAATAAAAATAATAATAACAAAAAAAACGAACGATTTTATTTTCCGTTGGTATATGTGAGTCATCTGGGTCCAACTGTATCATCAATGATCTCCACTCCCGGCAGCTTCTAACGGAACCATCATCAAGACCCGTTTAATATTACCAAAATAAATATTTGGATCAGCACAGTTGAAGGGTAAATATGTTATGTTTATAGGAAAATCTCAATTATGAGCAAGGCGTGAAAACTTTTAGTTTCACACAGTTTCACATACGTATTCACTCGTTTGTAGATAAGACTGTGTAGTATCTGCTCAGAGGAGTCACTCGTACCATAAAGTCAATCTTCAAAGCTACAATATAATTTTTATTTTTTTTTTTAACAGACTTCTGTAGCCAATAAAACACCTCGTTGATGTTCACCACACTACACAATATCAAGGGCAACCCAAGTTTCAAATAAAACAGGCCACGCCAAGTTTAACTGTTTATTTTCAATTTTTATTTTATAACTACTTATTTTTATTTTATTTTTATTACAAACTGGTATTGTCTTTAAATTTCTAGAATTTATTTTGTCAACACAATTGACAAGACAAAAATTATTATCTTAACAAAAAAAAAATTATAATTCACCAAAAAAAATTTTTTTGTTTCTTTTTTTTTCAATTAAAACTTTTATTATTCTCGATGCACTATTATATTTTTCGCATGATACCAAAAAAATCACCATATACTAAATCCAAATAGCTTTAGGTCAATCAAAATACTTTGACCCGCATATCGGAAAAAACAATAAATTTAAATCCAAAATTCTCGACTGTGCGAGCACAAGAGCTTATTACCGACTGCCTTAAAAAAATTATCTTTTCCCAATCTTGACCGATCGCTTACACAAAAAAAACATTTATCTTCCAATTTTTCCCCTCTCTCTTGTCGTTCACTTCCTCACCACCTCCAAGACTGGAATAAACACAACCACTCAAACCCATGAGCAGGGTAGTAACACCCATCTCTGCCGTTCCATTGTTCAGCGCGGAAACGACTCAACCAAAGTCGTTACAAGGAGGTACAGAAATCTAATAGCAAATCACTAAGGGATGCCTTTAAATATTATCACGCTATTAGAGCTGAGGAAGTTGAGAAGAGCGACGGTGAAAGATTGGACAAGGAGGTCATCGAGAAAGGTTCACAGCGATGCGCTACCAGACTGAATTACTGAGTAAATAATTGCATCAGCCAATTCTCACGTTGCCCACATAGTGTTGTAATCTGAACAAAGGGCACAAATCTTCAGAAAAGAAATATTGAACTCTGAACGGAGTAATTTAAATTCTTAAGGATTTTCAAAATTATACTACAGAACTAATTTTAAAAGGTCGAAGCTGCAAAATCGCGAGAGCGGACTCTTAATTTAAGAAAATCCGTGACATTTTTTAATGACTGCCCCTGAATGCAAATTAAATTGGTTTGCCGTTACAACAATTTTGACCACAATTGTAAATTATTTTGTGATCAAGTACCAACCTTTTAGATTAAAATCAATTACCATGGAGCAAACTATAGGTAGTAAAACGCACCAACTTAATTACAGCGAGATTACGAGTACAATTAATTTATTGAAATGGAAGATGCCGCTGTAATTTTGTATAAAGTCTGATTTCCATTATGAAACATTTACTGACCGTATAAACAAAATGGGATAAAAATGTGCAGGGCGAGGAAAAAGTATATATACCCCTAGAACTCTCGCGGAGCTCGGTAAAAAAAAAAAAGAGCAACGTTAAGTCAAAGGTAATTTTTAACAAGGAATTTAATGGTGAGCTTGGATGTGACAAGGTCAATGTATGTACGATATTTTATGCTAAATTTTCCTTCGTTCTATTGTTTTCAGATTTTAAAATAATATTTTATTTCAATTTATATTAATTTACAAAATAATTTAAATGAGAAATAAACTGATTTTTGCCGTTTATTGAGATGATTGAGGAAACACCAAAGAACTAAACTACCGACCAACTTTGGCCTTATATTATAAAGTAGTCAAAGAGTTGGAGAAATATCCAGAGTTTTATTTTAAATATTTCCGAATGAGTCAGATAAATTTTGATAAATTATTTAATTTAATAAAAGCGAGCTTTGAGCTGAGGCCATCGAATTTTCGAGAGTGTGTATCGGTAAGAGAAAAGCTCGTAATTACCATACGGTATAATTTTATAATATATATGTGGATTTAATATATATTTAATAGTAACCCTGATTTTGCAAATTCAGATTTTTAGCCGTTTTACCGTTTCAATTTTGTTTTGGTGACACTCTACTGTCTGTAGAATTATTTGTCATACCTTACAAGCGATTTATAAAATTATAATGTCAATCGTAATGCCGTCGACACTTCATGAAGAAGATTGGTTAGAAATTTCCAACGGATTCCTAAACGGTTGGAACTTTCCTAATTGTTTAGGAGCCATCATATGTTAAACATAAAATACAATAAATGCCCTATGTGGTTTTAGGTGATGAGCCATTCGGACTTAAACCTACCATATTTCGACCCTATTCCGGCAAAATGTTGCTGTGGTCTACATAAATCTATGTATCGCTAAAACGAATCAGTCAATTGTTAGCAATGAGAATATAGAGGACGCCAATGACACCAACGAGATATCAAACTTAAAGGCATTTGATGTACGGGAAGCGTTTACCAATTGGTGTATTGCTTAAGGAGATGTTCCTTGGTAGCAGAGAATTAAATTATTAATTTATTAAAAATTAAATCACAAATTATCACATTTTCCAGTTCATTTCATTTAGTATAGAATAGATCAGTATTTATTATTTAAATTAAAGAATATTCGACATTATTGTCGTTCGCCATGTCAAATTCTAATTTTCACTAGACAATCCAAAAATAATTTTGCATCAGATGGGCGAGAATTTTCTCCCTCTAAGTCTTTTTCCAAAACTTCTAACATTTTGTCTTCTAACAAATTCGTTGACTGTTTTGGTTTCTTGTGGCTGTCAAATCAACACTTACGTTAGCTGCTAGATCTAAAATTTTATTTGTTACAGTCCTAGGAAGAACATATTTTTATTAGTAAATACATAATTCATCCAATCATCGTTTTAATAAACATGCGAATCGATCGCGGATCGAAAACTGCATGTGAAAAAGTAGGGGTATCCTGGAAAAGTACTATTGATTTCCATGCTATTTAGGTTTTTCATTCCCCGTATGAACGCAATAATTTTGTCTCGTTTCTAAATCAATTTTTTTGCTTTACAATCAATTCTCGGCTTAAATGTTTATGTAATTAGTTTCCCGATATATATAACAAACATCTATTATATAAAGTACAAATTATGTACCTATTAGAGACCTGGAGGGACCAAAATATTTCATTTGTACCCGAACCAATGCGAAGTACAAACGGCCCGACCCGACCCAAACCCAACCTGTTATTTTATATTATTACCCGAACCCGGCCCGAGCCCGATGCGTCATTTTAAATGTTTACCCGAGATCGATTGATTATTTTACATTATTATCCGCACCCGGCCCAACCCGAACTGAAGTTTATTCCCATTCCCATTCACATTTCCCATCCGTCTGAAAGAAAATTTTAAAAATAAAATTCTTTTATCCACTTTTGATATACAATAGTCCGAAACTACGCTGATTTCAAATAAAGAAAATGTAAAATAACCCATTGTTATTACATAACCCACGCTGCTAGGGGCAACGTGAGTTATTTTTGATATAACAAAATGTTGAGTACTCATTGGAAAATTATTCGTAGTCAAATTGAATGAAAAACTATATTCCAAAAATTAGTTAAATTAAAGTACACCATGACAATTTAAAGAACGGTCACTATATTAAAATATATTTCAAAATTCAATGCTCCACTGTGAAAACACAAAATGGAACTATGTATTTCTTATTTATTTCAACAAAAGTGGATAAAACGTTGTATGCCACTCGCGAGCAAAGAGATATTATCCACTTGGGATAATGTCCCACTCGGCTATCGCCTCGTGGGAAAAACTTATCCCTCATGGATAATATCTCGTTTTGCTCACTAGTACCATAAATAACTATTACCAATTTTCGTTGCTACTACTATTGCAAAGCAATACGAATCGAAAACATAAAAATTTTAATTTTATCATATATTATTATTTTTATTTAATTCAAGTTACACGTTGTTACTTACTTAGAAGTAGATTAGAACTTTACTTTTTTACATTGTTATGCAGAAGAAAAATGCTATCGCCACGAAATTCCTACGTATATCCAAAACCAACAAAAATGTTTATACGATAAGTGACAGATGAATATTTCAGCCATTGTACCTGATAAGGGATTACCCATCGGTAGGCCTTCTGGTTGTTTGTATTATTTGCCGTTATGTTGGAAATAATTTCGGTTCATGGCAGTTTGTAATAAATTTATCAGCTGTTTTACTTCAATTAGGTTCAACAACATACACCCAAACATAAAATGCACTTTAGAAGTAGAAACAAATCAGCAAATAAATTTTTTGGATATAACAATAATAAAAAATCAAGAAAGAAAACATGAATTTAAGATATATAGGAAAAACCCACAAACAGATCACACCATACACCACACTTCAAACCATCCACATCAACATAAAATGTCTGCTTCGCGCCATATGATCAATCGTTTAATTAATATTCCAATGAACGAAATAGATTACATAAACGAAACCAATACCATTAAACTAATAGCCACACAGAATGGTTTTAAAAGTAATAGCATCGATAACATGATTAGAAAATATACACAACAACGTTAATTGAGATCTTATTCCAACCTAATGAGAGAGGAACAAATAAATAATACATACATAACCAAGACGACAGCAAATCTTGTACACAAAATATTCAGGCAGCATGAATACAACATTGCATACCGCACAAAATACACAATAGAACACCTCACAAAAACTAAAAATACAATAACTGATAGTGAATCGGGAGTATACAGATTAAATTGCAACGACTGCAGTGCATTTTATATTGGCCAAACTGGGAGAAATTTCAAAATAAGATACAAAGAACACACACAAGAAATTGGTAAACGTAATATAAAATCTAACTTCGCTCAACATTTAACTCAACACAAACACACACACACACACCGGCTATCACCATAACTTAACCATTCTTCACAAAATTACAAAAGGGGAAAAATTAGACAGAATAGAGGAGATGGAGATATATAAACTCAAAAACAACCCAATGTTGCTAAATGACCAAATCTCACACAACGACATATACCATTATATATTGCGCGAAATTTAAGTTTTTAATTAGAATATTTTAAAAAGTTGACGAAGGGAGAATACCCGAAACATGTTCTTACTTTAAATAAGTTTTAATAAATAATACCACAAAAAGAAAGTATTCTGAAATTGCTTTATTTTATTTAATTTAATTATTTAAAATTGAAATTAATTAAAATTTTTAGGAATTTACCAAAGCAAATACGGAAATAAATAAATAGGCTGGCCCGAGCCACTCGAGGGCATGTGGCCCGAACCCGACCTGAATCCGAATATAATTCTTGATACCCGACTCGACACGAATATCAGGTCGGGCCTAGCCCCGACGAGTACGCCCGAGCCCGTACCGGTCTTTAGTACCTATATAAAGTAAATACAATTGTACTTACTAGAGACATTTAATATTTGGGAAATCCCTTCCCGTGCTATATGTCTAATAACCCGATTTTTATAATCAACGTGACTTTTATTACAGATCTATTGATTTGTCTCCTCTTTTTTTTGTTAAAAAATTTGCGTGGGTTACGTTTTTCCAGTGTTCTACTTTTTCCTCTACTAACTAATAATTTCTCCAGGTTACGTTTTTATGTCAAAAGAAAAAAATAGAACGAAATATAATTTCGTCCTAAAGAAAGATTTGTGAAAAACAAGTACAACTTATTTTAAATTGACAACTAGCGGCGATAAATCAAAATTTGCGACGATATATTAAAATGATTTAAGTTCTTCTTTTATTTTTAGTAAATGCAAATTTATAAACTATCGTCAATTAAAAACTAAAGGTTTTTATTATTTTTACTATTTTCTTTTTTTTTTATTTAGTGAAAAAGAAAAATATCCTTCTCGTCGCTCGTTGTTAAGCTCGGGACATAACATCAGAAAAAAATAGCTTAGTATCAATTGAAGTTAGATACTTTTGGTTTTTTTGCTCAAAAATTAGTCTATTTTAAGTGTCATTTGAATTCAAATCAATATTTGTATACCAAAGTGCCTTTGTTGTTGACTATGTCATATTAAAACTAAATTTTGCGATTTTTGATTTATTTATATCGGGTTTATGAGTTTTTTCTTATTTTTTTAATGAAATAAAATTTTTAATAAATAAATTCTTTTCATCAATTTTTTTTTAACATTTTTTTGTTTAACTTAAAGAAAACTTTGTCTTATTAATTTTCGCGGGTTTTTTTTGTTGTTTTTTGTGTTTCAATCATTTTTCTTATTTCTACCAAAATGTCTTTTTCAAGACAAAACCTCATTAATTTGTTAAATGAGAATATCTCAATATTAAATTCACTTTTAATACTATATTTGCAACATAAAAGACGCACGGAATAGCGTAGATCTGTCAGACGGTTTAGCGTAAATCTTTGTCAATCACAACAGATTTGTACAAGGACATTTAGTAATTACCAGCGAATGAATCCACAGACATTCGATGAACTTCTAGCGAAGTCCGTGTGTTCAGAAAACTTTAATCGGAGAACGGTCAATTACTGCAGGCCAGCGGTTATCATTAACCCTGCGGTAAATATACAAATAAAAAAATAATGTAATAATATAACATGTTTCTTTGTAATTTATTGTTCATGTTTAATTAGTTACCTCGCCAGCGATGACAGCATGGTATCGAATGGCAAATACGGGTATCGAGTAGGTAAAAGCACAACCGCTTTAATTATTCGGGAGACTTGCGGAGCTTTATGGGAGGTTCTAAAAGAATTAGTTTTTCCCAAACCGAGCATCAATATGTGGAAGGAAATTAGTAAACAATTCTATCAACTCTGGAATTTCCCCCATTGTTTAGGAGCAATGGACGGAAAGCAAGTGATCATACAAGTATTTATCTATAAAATAATAATAGCGTACTTCAGTATACAGGGTGTCCGGGTTTTGGATGCTGATCCGTCATGGGATGATTCCTTGGTTCATTCTGAGAAACAAATCGTATGTGGAGGGGGGATCCATTTTTGATATCCTTTGAGACACATGGTGTTTAAAAAATTTGGTTCAGAAAAACGTACACCCAAATATTAAACTGTAACTTCCAAAATATTTATCGGAGAGCAACCAACTTAGTCTTATTTGGTTGGTAATCGTATAGGCTATTATTAAGG
The DNA here is from genome assembly GCA_958295665.1 of Tipula vernalis. Lineage (NCBI taxonomy): Eukaryota > Metazoa > Arthropoda > Insecta > Diptera > Tipulidae > Tipula > Tipula vernalis. The sequence goes on along the minus strand of OY282559.1, from coordinate 217,716,595 downwards.
TTTAAGTGGTTATCTTGTATCTGCATCCGTTTGAGAGCTATGGTGATTTAAAGTAAAAAAAAAAATATTTGTTTTTATAAAATCGAGTTTTTCTCAAAAAAAACCGTTATAATTTTTTCTTTTGTTTATTTAATTTTTATTTGTCATGATCTCCTCTACAATCCCCCAATACATTACTTGTACCCACGTGCCATAGTTTTCTTCGTATTCCGTTTATTCTCAATCTAATTAAGAGATTTGTGTTAATATTTTACCAATTTTATTTTCTTCTGTAAAACAGTAGGCGATGATTATCAACTCATTTGTTTAAATGTTGAAAAAACAAAAACTAAATATTTTCAGATTCAGTCATTAGTTTCGAGATCTCGTAATATCTAGTGTTGTATCAGTGTTGTGAATCAAAATTTTAATTAATTTAATAAAATTAATATTATAATGGCACAGTTTAAGAAGACTAAGTTGGTTGCTCTCCGATATGGAAGTTACCATATGTGATGCACACTACAAGTTTGTTTTTGTTGACATAGGAGCACCAGGTCATGTCGGCGATAGTAACATTTTCAGGCGGAGTACTTTGGAAGGTTAACAATAAGTGGTGGAGATGACCTTAACTTACCAGTTCCAGAAAATTTAAGGGATAATAAGTATGTATCACCCTTACGTATTTGTTGGAGATTAGGCATTAATATTTCTGCCTAATCTTATGCGCCCTTATCCTGGTCGAAACACTTTGCTACTCTCGTTAGATAAAAGTGCATTCAATTACAGATTATCACGAGCCAGAAGGGTGGTGGAGAACACATTCGGTATACTTTCTAATAGATGGAGGATATACCGGAAGCCAATTTTGGCGGGTAAAACTACCGTACTGGCCATAATTAAAGTAACAGTGGTTTTGCACAATTGGCTCCGAGAGAAAAATGTAACGGAATACATGCATGCTGTTTTAGTGGATAGTTATGTGGGTGATACTTACCGACCGGGATCCTAGCGTAATGAAGAGAGTAGCGGTATGGAAACAGTACACGGAGTAGGTTCGAATAATTGTAGTCGAACTGCATATGAAATTAGGGACCAATTTCGATCATAGTTTAACAACGTAGATGTATTGCCTTGGCAGTTTACTAGTACACATTAAAACGGAATGGGTACGAAGGGCCGAATTTCAAAGGGCCGAATGTCGAAGGGCCGAATGGGTCGAATGTGTCGAAGGGCCGAATGTCGAAGGGCCGAAAGTGTCAAAGGGCCGAATATCGAAGGGCTGAATTGGGTCGAAGGGCCGAATGGGTCGAAGGGCCGAATTGGTCGAAGGGTCGAAGGGCCGAATTTTTTTTTTTGTTTTGTTTTTAGAATTATAATTTTTAAAATTTGTTGTTTTAAGGAATGTTTGGTAATTTTTTTTGTCAAATATAAATTAATTTCTTATGAATTTATGTATTTTATTATATTTAACCTTTGGATATTCTATCGACAAAAATATTGCATTAATTGAGGTTGTTTATATTTTGCGTTCCTTTTGGTATTATCAAGTGAAAAAATATTTGTACATAATAGGTATTTCACCAAAACCAAGTCTTATTATATCAATATAAATGGAATATATATGTAGGTATACACATATGTATTACTTTTGTAGTATAACCACTCGTATATAATAATAAAATGCGAAGGTTATTTTTTTCAAATATGCATACCAAATGTAAATAGATTTTAAATAAGAAAAAAGAATTTTGTCATAAAATGTCATAAAAATTCAATTTACTCCTGTTATTTAAACTGATGATAATATTCATTCTTTTCGAACGATATTATTTTCTAGACCATTATATAGTTTATTACTATTGTTTTAGAAAAAAAAAAAGTAAGTGGTGGAATTTGTCTTTTGGAACAAAAAATCCTAATTATCGGTCGGCTTTCTTTCAATCTCATCGTACGAAAATGTATTATTTTGCTGTACACGACGAATACATAAAAGACAAAGGGATGGAAAGATTTTTCAAGGGTGAATCTACAAAAGAGAGTTTTATTGATGTGTCCATGTACAAAATCATAAATAATTAAATGTGGTATTATGTATTTTGGTTATTCTATGTACCTATTTGCATCATGGACAAATATATCTAGAAAAAGAAAAGATAAGAGAAAGATAACAAAAATATCTAGAAAAAGAAGAAAAGCTGAAACAATCGACGGCCTAAAGAGGATATACATTTTAAAAATTATATTTCCAAAAAACAAAAAAATTCGGCCCTTCGACCCATTCGGCCTTTCGACCAATTCGGCCCTTCGACCCATTCGGCCCTTCGACCCATTCGGCCCTTCGACATTCGGCCCTTCGACATTCGACCCTTCGACACATTCGGCCCTTCGACATATTCGGCCCTTCGACATTCGGCCCTTCGACATTCGGCCCTTTGATATCATTCCATTAAAACATAAAATAAAAATTCGTCACATTTATTATACACTCATCCCTCGCTTATGGCTGTATGATACTCACTTTTTTCCCACTTTTTCAGTGACTAGTTAAGACAAACGGAGTGAGATAAAAAATATATATACAAAATATTTGTGAGAGTGAGTGTATACACCATAGATTTGGAAAAAATATAGAAACGTCAAAAAAAAAGTGGTAGCTCAACTTTTCTAGCAGTTAATCGAGCAATTATAGCAAAAAAAGAATTGGATTTGATTCTTTTTTTGACATTACATACTTTTTTCTGACATTTTCGAAATATTAGAGAAAATATTTGTATTTTGTATACCAAAGAGAATTTATTTGTTTATTTTTAAAATAAATTTAGTAAACAATTTTTCCATTTTTGTTCGCCATTATTGTTATGATTTTTTTCCCCCTGTTTTAGATTTTTCTTTTGATACTGAAATACAATTTTGGGTTTGCATTGTTAATTGTTTGCCAAAATATTTGAAACGTGCATTTTTTTGTAAATATAAAAATTAACTTAACATATAAATTATTTCGTTTCAATTAATTGCGGCAGCTAATGCAAATTAATTCAATAATATGGTCCAACACAAAAAAAATTTTGATTCTATTTACAAATTTTGTTTATCCGAAACTTCAAAATATTTGCCTATAGTATTGTCTACACTACCCTTCTCTGTTTCGCTTTACTAGTTTTGCAGCACTTTATTGTACTTGAAAAAAAGTGAGTATCATACAGCCATTAGCGAAAATTCTTTCTACGAAAATTCGCAATAACGTAATTTCAAAATTAAACCACAATCTCTGTTAACGAAACAAAATTCGATTTACGAATTTTTTTTTTTTTTCGTTGTTTTTTGTAAATATATTTCGAGCTGCTTTACATAAATACTACTTCCTCGTTTTGCGTTACTTCAAATTGCACGACTTTACAATTTTAAATATTTTTCGAATTTTGTTGCGTAAGTTTTTATGATGGAAAATCGTGATATTTTATTTCATTTGTACTTAAATATTCTACGTAATATGTAAAATCTTATTTTGGGTTTTGCTTGCTTTCAATTTGAATTGTTCCTCGTAGAACGTATCCTCGACGTAAAGCGAAGTCTTGTAGTGTACATAATGTATTTATCCATAAAGATAAACCAAAGGATAGTTTGCAGGTTGCATTATAAGCAATATGTATATGGATACCGTTAATCTAGCGCCTATAAATGCATACAAATATGCAACATTCTAAATAGTTTTCATTGTTTGTTCAACAGAAACGTACGATTGTCAGAGAGTGTCATTAACTTGTGTGTCGAAATTTAAGTGAAAGTTATATCGTAAATTAAATATTCAAATATTATCGTTGTAAAAATATCAATAAACATAATTGTTCCGTATAATAAATTGTTAAAAATGTCAGCAAAAGGATCTGAGAAAGGCGTTAATAAGAAAAAACGTAAAACAATTACTTTAGAGAAAAAAATAAACGTATTGCATCGATTAGAAGCAGGGGAGAAATTGACACAAATTTCACGCAATTTAGGACTTGCCCCATCCACGATAGCAACCATTCGCCAAAACAAATCAAAAATTACTGCACAATCTGCTTCAGCAGCTCCGCGAAGCGCCGCGAAATTAACTCGTAATAGAAACCCTATTATGGAGAAAATGGAAGATCTCTTAGTTCTATGGATCGAATATAATAATCAACGACAGATTCCAATGAGTACAATTCAGGAGAAGGCCAAATCAATTTTTGAAAATTTAAAGCGTAACGATGCTGATGGAACATATCAAGCTGAATGTTTCTGTGCTAGCAAAGGGTGGTTTGATAAATTCAAAAACCGCCACAACCTTCATAATGTTAAGATGAAAGGTGAAGCGGCCAGTGCGGATACCGAAGCAGCTACGGAATACCCCAATATTTTAAAAAAAATTATAGAAGATGGAAGTTATCAACCAGAGCAAATTTTTAATGTAGACGAGACTGGTCTATTCTGGAAACGCATGCCAACCAGGACCTTTATTTCTTCTGAAGAAAAGCATGTTCCAGGCTTTAAAGTGTCAAAGGAGCGAATAACTCTTCTCCTTGGCGGTAATGCCGCTGGGGATTTCAAAATTAAACCGCTTCTTATATATCTTTCTGAGAACCCGAGAGCATTTAAGGGAACCGATAAATCGTCGTTGCCAGTTATTTGGCGTTCAAACAGAAAAGCTTGGATGACAGCAAGTATGTTCAAGGAATGGTTCAACAAATTTTTTTGTCCGGCAGTAAAAGTATATTTACAAAGCAAAAACCTTAGTAGTAAGGCGTTGTTGCTATTAGACAATGCTCCGGGACACCCGGTTAATCTATCAGACCCATCTGGAGTTGTAAAAATTGAATATTTGCCCAAAAATACGACAGCTTTGATTCAGCCCATGGATCAAGGAGCAATTTCAACGTTTAAGGCTTACTATTTACGGAAAACTTTCAAGCAATTAATAGCTGTTACCGATGGACAAGATCGTGGTTCTATTAAGGAGTTCTGGAGAACATATAATATAAAGGATGCTGTAAGGAATATAGGAGAGGCTTGGGCGGAAATGCAGCCAGCAACGATGAAAAATATTTGGCCAGAAAACATAAATGCAGAGGATTCAACAGTTGAAGTTTTTCCAGAGATTTTGCAAAACATTGTGACCCTTGGTAATCAACTCGGGTTTGACGATTTCGAAGATGCCGATGTTTTAGATTTACTAAAAACACATGGCACTAGTCTTTCCAATGATGATTTGATTCATCTAGCACAAATTCGACCACCCGAGGACGATAACCGGCAGAGTGAAAAAAGTATCGAGAATACAACACAGCAGTTTAATACTAAAGATTTATCAGAAGCCCTTTCATATTTCGAAGAAGGATTGAAACTCATATCTGACAAAGATCCATTAGAACAAAGAAGTTCTAAGGTATGTCGAAGCGTTAACGAGGCCATTGATTGCTACAAACAACTCTACCGAGAAAAAAGTAATTCAGCGAAACAGCAAACTCTCGACACATTTTTTCAACCTGTTGCTTCGTCATCATTAGGGATTAGTAATATTCCGAGTGATAGTATTGAAAATTTGATTTCAAGTTCAGATTCAAATTCAACATTAGAATCGGATGCTTAATCTTCATCAGTTATTCAATAAATTAATCAGCAACGTCGGGAGCTTAGTTTTTACCCTCGAAAAGCTTATTGTGAAAAATTATTATCGTACCTTGAAGTATTATCGTACAAGTTTTATTTTGTTCTGTACAAGTTTTATTTTGTTTTTTACACATTTCAATAAATGTACAACTACACAAATGTTGATTTTGAATTGCAAAAAGTTTTTTCTTTATGTATTATTATTTCATTACTCAATCGTTTTCTTAGTAACTTGGTATCCTTTATGGGTATTACGTACTTTATTGTGAATTTAAGAAATATTCGATTTACGCAATTTGCGTAAAAAAATTGCCATTTACGAAATTTCGATTAACGAAATTTCGATTTACGAACAACTTTTCGGGAACGAATTAATTTCGTTAAGTGAGGGATGGGTGTATCACATTATAAAACTAAAGAATTAATCAAAAACCATATGTAAAAAATTAACTCAATTTTAATTTAAATGACGTTGCCTGTTCCGTCTTTGGCCATTTCGCAAAATCTCTGCTCCATGTGTCAGTAAAAGTCCTTAGCAAACAATGTTCGTTTTGCAATTTAAGTATAAGGTCCTGGTGTTGCCTTATGATATCACAAATATATTTAGTGTTTTGATCTAAAGGTTCTGCAATATGTAGCCTTTTACGTACAGGTGGCCGTGCCGAAGGGACTCGAGTATTACTTTGTGCTGGGATTATAGTTCTCTTTTGTTGATCTTCCCAAAGGCTCTTCAGCATAGATATTGAAACATTCTTGCGAAAGAATTATGCACGTAACTGTCACTGTAGGTCCACAAATAAAATACAAAGTTAGTTTTATTGGCATAATTAAATTTAAATTCAACTAAAATCGGGAGATCCTCATTGAACCCATTTGTATTAGGTCTTATAAACTTATAGCGAATCCGAATTCAGCCAACATGAAGCTTAATTGTATATTTTAATACTTATATATATATATATATATATATATATATATATATATATATATATATATATATATATATGGTATATATATATATATATATATATATATATATATATATATATATATATATATATATATATATATATATATATATATATATATATCAATTTGGTAACGAAAATTGTCTGAAATATTTCAATACAATCTAAATAATTAAATGGAATTTAATAATCATAAAATTAATATTTATGCATATTTATATAAACCTACTTATCTATAATGTGTTCTTTTAAAAAATGCAGTGCTCTTAACAGCCACTGATTTTTATCATTAATTGGCTTAGCCTCACTTCTTCTTTTTCCTGGTTTACATATTTTAAAATATTTCGCTCGTAGCGCCTTCCATTTTTTTATAGAATACATCGCCGCTATTCCTATCATTTTTGTGATTTGCTCCCAAGTATGTTTTTTTCAGCAGCGTGTTCCTTTACCTCTTATGTCCTAATTGGTAAAGGAACTACCTTTCTTCTTTCTTGACCTCCTCGATAATTTTGAGGTCAACTTCTCGATTTTCATCTAAAATATTAAATTTACATTAAGTTTGGGTAACTTATAAATAAGTAAATATACAATATTAAATCGTATATTATGCATAATCACAATATACACTCAACACCACTTAATAACATTTATATAACCTCAATACCATCATTAAAATTTCAATAATACATTAATTACAAATACTTACTGATATTAAACATTATTTATTTATTGGTCGACCAAAATAAATATGTATATTAATAACTAAATTATATATTTATTATAAAAATAAAATCTATAGGAACATAACACTGAAAAATGTATTTTGTATAACGATTTTATTGGTAACCCTGTGCTACCTTTTGCTCAAAGTAAGTATTTTTTCAACTCGAGTATAGAACTAGTAGGATGGGCTTATATTAATCATTTATATTGATTTGATTTGTTTAGTGAAAGGAAATTGATACTATGGAATTTTTTTCTGATGTTATGTCCCGAGCTTAAATGTGCACCATCCTTAACAACCAAAAATAATCGCCATCATCCTTCCATTGCTTGTTATTTCCTTTTTTAATATTTTTATTTCCACACAAATAAAACTGGGGTTCTTGAATAAAATAAAATTAATTTTAACAAAAATTTCTACGAGTAATGTCCGAATTAGACGTACCAACCTTTTTTCCCAATTTTTTTTTTGACACTTAGAGCTAACGCAATACAAAAAATATACACACGACAAAAAGAGAATAAACGAAAATGTTCGTCTTGCCATAATTTTTTGACGGTATCTAAATAAATTTTTGAATTTTTGAAAAACAAGTTTAGAGCAACGACTTTTGTGTTTTTAAGTTTTGTCGCAAAGTAAGAAAAAGAAAGCGAAAATATTTGGTTCGCCCTTATTATAGAGAGCGCAAGGAAACTGAGGCTTTCTAATATATTTTTTGCTTCAGAAGATTTAAGCTTCTATTGCTAATTGGACCGGCAGCAACAAAGCAAGATTTTCTTCGTAAAACAATAGAACTCAATGAAAGATTGGATATCACGCTCAGGTAAGAATAAACATTTGCTTATTTGTAAGTTATTTAATAAACTAACTATATATATATTTCAGATATTTGACCTCTGGTGAGTCACAGGAAAGCATTTATACTGCGAATAAATGCTCACCAGCAAGTATCCATTTTATAATAAAGGAAATAACATTCGCGATAATCGAGGCTCTTAAAACAAACGTTTTCAAGAAAATAAGTTCTACAAGTTTTTAGACGTAACAAATGGTTTCGAGGAACAGTGGAATTGTCCAAACTGTATTGGCGCTATATATGGTAATCACGTTGCTATACAGGTAGTGTTTTATAACGTGGTGCAAATACAAACATATAAATAAATATGTTTTATTAACAGGCTCCATCGTTTACCGGATCCACCTTCTTCATCTACAAAAATTTTTATTTGGTTGTGCTCCTATGACCACGACTATAATTTATTAATGTCTAACATAGGCGCCGCTGGAAGGCAAAGCGACGGAAGCATTTTCCAAAACAGCAAATTTGGGAAACATGTTTATTCAAATTCGTTACCGTAAGTTTAAATAATTCCTTTATTATGATCAAATACTAAACAATATTTTGGTCTAGATTACCTCGGCCATCTAATTTATCAGACCGAATTATAAGTATGCCTTATATTTTTGTCGCGGATGTTGACTTTGGTCTGGAGACAAATATTTTGAAGCCATACTCCAAAAGTCTTCTCACTCTAAAGCAGAAAATTTTTAATTACCGGCTTTCAAGGGCGCGCCGAATTATTAAGAATTATGAAAATGGAGAATATTCAGGCAACCAATAATTGCAAATGTATGTTATTTTTTTTAATGAATGATTGTCGATTTTCAACAATTTTAATAATTTTACATATTGATACTGCAGAATAAATAATTGGCGCGCATGACTTTTATTCTTAAGTCTTTTTAAAAAGAAAAAAAACTTTTATTTTTACACTTTATTATTTATTACAATTAATTATAAAATGTTATTACACTTCTATTCTCTTAAGAGATAGATTTTTTACTTATTATTATTATTTCATTTTATAAATTTTCAGTTAAAAATCATATTTATGACTATTGACGGCACAAAAAAAAACCTTTGGGTTTTGACGTAACAAACAAAATGAGAGGTGTCAAAAGTAAATATTATAATTCCAGCCTCCTGCCAATTAAGTAAGGGTGAAATTTGACGATTACTTCAATAACAAAGACGCTATTCTTTGGCAAATAAAATTTAGTTTGTAAGTAATTACTAATCTAAATTCAAACATATTTATATAATAACAATAATTATTATTTTTTAGAAAATTTCGAAATGAGGAATTTTTGATGAGAACTATTAATGAGGTTTGACCGATTTTGGTTTTCACAACGGTTTCTCAAAGCTAGAAGAATATAGAAAATCATGGAATTATTAGTGATTAATCGTTCGATTTTAGAATTTTGGTGATTTTTTGAATCTGCATTTCTTAGTATCTCGATAACAAAAAAAAAAAAAAAAAAAAAAATTTAAATTAACGTTAAATGACTTGTAAATAATGACACATTAATCTATGAGAAATTCAGCTTGGCATTAGAACAAAAAATTTGAAATACAGGCTTTTGAAATCAACAGTTTAGATCTCTTCCTGCTCAAATTGCCTTTAAACATTGTTAGTGTCATTTTGATCTCTGCAAATAATAATAAAAATATTTAAAAATAAAGAATACAAGTTTGTAGTTGTGCTTTAAATACAATTACAATATTTTTATTTCAAACTATGCATTTTGAAATGACTTTCATTACATTTTGAATGTGGTTTACATATAATCGTGTGTGGTTCATTAACCCTCGGAATTATATGATGTATTTTTTGGGTTCCATGAAAAACATTTTTATTATTAATGAACGCAACCTGCCTTTAACATTGTTATGTTCTTCAATGGATGCATATCCAAAATTTATGCCAGGGATGCCAAGGATTCCGTTCGTGCTAGTCTTTTAATAGATCCACCAACTCTGAGCAGCTCTTTTTCCATGTAGCAAAAAACATCCAATCTGCATTTATATAGAAGTCCACGTTGTAATAGCATGTGCTAATTATATTTTTTTTATTTTTGAAATGTGCTGGTGATCTATCAAAAAGTAAGTAAATTTTGTGGGAGAGATCTCACTATTATTAATGGCAACGCTGGAATTTAATTCGCTACTAACTATTTTAAGTTTATTATATTTTTACTTAGTGGACTGTATTTTTATATTAACTGCATTTCTTGACGCATAGTGATCCGGATCAGATCAAAATTTACGTGTGAAGCAACAAAAACATTTGATCCAATATTGGTTTTGGATCACAAATGGTGATCTAAAAAATAGTTGAACAATATTTTGTAGTTGAACAATATTTTGTAGTTAAACAATATTTTTTAGTTGAACAATATTTTGTAAAGCGACAAAGAATACCATATAATGAATACAGTACGAATATGAAGAGGCAGATTCAAAACGAAACGCGACAAAAAAGTTGAATTTTGGTGTTTGTTTGTTTTTACGCATTTTTGTGTCGTTTCATGAGACATGATCTGATCTGGATCAGATCAAACGGCAAAAAATGCGGCTATTATGTTGGTTTCGAATCATTGAAACCTTATCGAAAGAGTAGATATAAAATCTATATGTAAGATACATAAAGTATTTTATAATTTTTATTTTACCACAATATGGTGAAGAAAATTATTTCCTTTTATTGTATTTTGTGTAAAGTAACAAGTTTATTATTTATCACATTTTGTTTATGAACACTAGGAACGAAGTATTCCATACAAAATTCGAAGAAAGAAGCGAAATATATTTATAAAAATTCAGTTACTAAGGGCCAAATCGATAGACGCAACTACAACTTTTAGTTGTAGTTACAGTTTTTTCGGAATTGAATTCCGAAACTGGTATTTTTAAACGACATTAAAACAGCGAATTTAGTTGGAATTTTAATGGAATTTTTAAGCGTAAATAAACCTATAGTTTTTCGAACATGAGCTGCCAACATGAAAAAAATTATTTTCCTTTGTTCTGTCAAATAAATCAAAACAACACAAAAAAATGAGTCGATTAAATGATGAAGACAAGGAGAAGAAAAAGAAGAAAGAGAAGAAATTATAAACATATAATTGAAAATAAAAAAAAACGATTCCACATCGAATCGAGTTAAAAAGGATTGTTGGGCGAAAATATGTAGCCAGTTCAATACCCAGAGTAATACGGGGCAGAAAACTTTAACCCAAATCAAAGCGGCATATATGAACATGAAAGGGAAACTCCGTAAAACTTTGGCAAATAATAGAAGTGATATATTGGGGACCGGTGGCGGTCCAGCTTTAAAAGCCCCAGATGAATCCAATGGATTACTATATAATTTAATAGCACCCACTATTACACCATAACCTAACCGTTTCTATGATGGCGGAGCGACGAAGTAATTAAAAACTAAGTTCTACGTTTTATAAGTTTTTAGGTAATTTTTGTATTTTTCTAGGAATTATTGAGTTACGAAATGGAAACTGAGTATTTGGATCTGATCGATACAAACACACCTCCTAATTGTAGCGAATCTCAACCAGATTCTGAAACAATTCCCATTGTAGCCAACAATTTATCCTCGAATAACTTAACGACCGGATCGCAAAATAATTAAAGCACTTCACATTTACCACCTCATAACAATAATCCGCTCACAAGAAACTCCACAGCAAATTTCCCGAGAACTAGAGTCCGTGGGCGGAGTATTTCACTAACGAACAAAATTAAAGAAAAACAAATAGAAGCCCTCGAAGAAAAAATTAAGCTCACCAAAATAAAACAAAAAGCTGCAAGAGCTCAATATCTCTATTATAAAAATTTATGTCCGTCTGCATACATTAATGGTGACAGCGAATGATTTTATTAATAAATTAAAAATAATTATAAGAAATTAAACAAAAAGAGATATTATTATTTCTATCTAATTATTTAAAAAGTTTGAGTTATTTGGATCCTAACATTTCCATTAAAATCACATTCAGCCGGATTAGGTGGAATATTTGGGACGTTTTGGTTGATTGGCAAATCATCATCATCTTCCGCGACATCATCTCCCAAATCTATTGCTATATTATGTAGCACTGCAGTTGCAACAATGACAGACAGTAAATTGTCAAGACGGATCTGTGATGCTGAAAAACAAATAAGGATGAAAACCAGATGATATTTTTAATTTTTATAGATTTACTTACCTTTGGCTAATACGAAAAACCTTCGCTTCCACATTCCAAATGTGCGCTCAATGCAGGCACGAGTAGCACATAATGCTTTATTGTAAGCCGTCTCTTGTGGTGTTTGAGGGTTTCGATATGGCGTAATTAGATATTGCGAACAAGCATATCCACCATCTCCTACCAGTAAACTACAACCAAATTCTCCAGCTTCAAATCGCCTTTTTAGTTTTTAGAAGTTATAAATGGTCATATCGTGCGCTGAGCCGTGCCATCTGAAAATTAAAATTTTGTTTGATTAATATATTCAATAATACTTATCATATCCCTTATACCTAGCAACTAAATTTATAAATCTACACTTGGCATCACACACACCTTGCTTATTTATCGAAAAATATCCTTTTCGGTTTCGATAAATTTCCGCATTCTCTCCTCCTGGTGATTTAATCGGAATATGGCATCCATCTATGCAGCCTATACACCGTGGAATTTTCTTTTTCGAATAAAATTCTTGTTGCAATTTTGTTTGCTCGGCCTCAGAACTAGGCATTTTTATATATTTCCTGGATAGTCCAGCAAAGGCCCTTGTTACTTCATGCTCAAAAAAACAAGCTTACTAATTTTATTTAACTTTTTGTAGATCCTTTTTAATTGTGCGCTTCACATAGATTTTCTTACGAGGAATTTATTCGCCACATTTTACTTTTTCTACAATATTTTGTGACTCAATTAGTTTATTTGCCAGATATTTTATAATTTTATAAAGGACTGAATGTTGCTTTCCGCTGATCGCGTTGAGATGCCGATGCCAGCCACGCTGTTACATTATTCTGCGTTCGAGGTAAATTATGGTTAATGGCCTCGTTAACAAAGCAAAAGTAGGGAAAATATTAGAAATTTAAATTTTTTTACGACCTATTATGTAATTGTCCTTAAACCATTTACTGATCTTTTTTATAACAGAATCAGCTAGGCTTTTCATCATTTTAACCTGATGGTTAAACACCTCTGACTTGCCATACTTCTTGGTCAATCTATTGGCTTGCACTTTTCGCTAGATTATTTGGCCAAAATGGAACAAACATCCGCTAAATTGTGTTTACTTGAAATACTGTTTCGCAATTACTGCAATGCTCTTTTCAAAATCAGTAATAATGTGAGAAGGCTTCAAATCCATTCCCCAATTGGAAGCCACCCTTATGTGGAACAGTCAAAAAATGACAACAGTAGAAACCAATACACACCAATACAATTTTTTGTTTCTTTTTATCTGATACATTTCAAATCATAGGCTTTTTGTATCATATAAAAATTAATTTCGTATTCACTTGTCAAACATTTGGTTATTCAAACACTCCAATTAAATTTATTCATCGCTAGTTTTACAGCCGCAAGAAAATAAATATAACAAGAGAAATTTGATAAAACAAAAAATTTAGAAAATATGCATATTACACTATCAAAGATTTTTGAGAAATATATTTTATAAAATATCTTTGTCAAAGATCTTTTATAGTCTAATACAGGCATAAAAAGAGCTTTGGTGTAAGAACTAACAACAACTAGATTTTTGGCTTAATTATATTGACAGCCTTCATTGGGCATGAAATATAATTTTAAGCATTTGCGACTTCAACATATTAAATACATAGAATTAATACAATTACCTTTTAATGATCATACATTTTAAATTAACAACAAAAACGAACGAATTATACATATATTGCTAATTTTGTTTTATTGCCAAAAAAACCAACGTAAAAAAAAATTATATATTATGTTGTTCGTTTGATCCTCAAACGTGCAATAATAAAGACCCAATAAAAAATGTACATACAAAAACATTTATCCCAATTATGACCGCCACCATCATTTTACAGATAGATAAACTCCTTCTGCTAGCAAAATTTACTCGTTAAAACTTCCTAGATTTACAATTCGTTTGAAATTCGCGGATAAAAGGTACAATTACACGGTTAAAAAAAATATTCAAAACAATTTTATGTTACACGAAAATTGGATTGAAATTGGTTAGAAGGGACACAAGGCACAAAAAATTTATTCATTTTTTAAATTAAAATTCCCTAACTGGGAATCGTATAATTCAAATGTTTGTAGCCGACATAACATTTTTATTTTTTTACTCAACCCACGTCTGGTTTTGGTTTTTTATTGTGTTTTCATTGTATTTTTGAGCAAAGTGGACAATGGAATAAATTTATGTATTGATTATGTTATTGCAGCGTAAATAGTTAAATAATAAGTGATTTGTGGATTTCCGTGGCAAAAATCTTCTTTGCATATAGTATAATAAGGCTGGGGAAGTAATAAGATTCTGTAATAAGATTTTTCTCGAATTACTATAAACCAACATTTTTGTATAAAGCAATTTTCAAAAAATTTACAAATTGTTAAAATAGTTGTATATGACCACTTACAACAGGTTTTAATTATTAATTCAATAGACTGTTCAATTGATTGCTTTTCATTCATTTCAATATCATATACAATACGTATGTTTATCTATTTATAAAATAAAATCATCGACGTTTTATAATTAAATTACAACACAGTAGATTTCACTAGTTTTTCGTTTATGTTAAATAAGTTCGTTTTTGGTAAACCTGATGTTTTTGGTGCTAAGGTTGATTGGTAATAATCCGTGTCTTGTTTCCCCATTTACATATATAGTATGTATACTTTTCCTAAATAAATTTTCTTGTTGGTAGGAAAAGGCTTGTTGTTTGGTGGTGTTTGATCAAGCTACAATAACCGTTGTTTTAGTGTACCGTAATCTGTACGAGACTTCAAATATATTTCGACTGAAATATAACATATTTATTGTATGAAAAAACGGCACTGCTTTTTAGTGGGAATTTTATGGTAAAATCTCGTACGGTCGATTTCTGATAATGGTTTTTAGCAGACGAATTGGTGAAAAAACTCATTCTTTGATAACAACTTCTCGATTTGTCTCTTTTCGATAAATTCTACGGGGTGCCTCTCATTTTGGCCTCACGCAATAAGGTGGATTTATATTATCCTTTCCTTTCAGTTCCTACACGTATCGTATCAGACAAAAAAAACATTGTTACATGTACTTTCTATATGATTATATATATTATCCGTTCCTTTCCGTTCCTACTCGTACCGACACAGGCAAATATTGTTGAAAAAAATGTATAAATTGGTGATGTCTGACGGATAGTATAAATTGACGATAGCTTACACGATACGTGTAGGAACTGAAAGGAACGGATAATATAAATCCATCTATACACCTTTTTCATTGTCGATAAATGTTCTGTGAGATTACAAGTATTCAACTTTGATAAATAAAATGATTCGTCTATGTTGGATTTCGGGCTTGTAATAACTTTTTTCATATCGAAACATAAAACTGACACGTTGGTTGGCTATACCATCTATGGCGTGTCGTGGTATTGCAAAGTGTGTACGCCATTTTTATATAGAAAAACACACACAATTTAAATTTTGTTTTTAATTAGTTTTGTATATAATATTGTGTAACACGCACACTGTATTTAATTAATTTGTTTTTATTTATTTATAAATTATTCGTTTATTATTTATTTTATACCTACCCCTATTATGGTTCTCACCTCACCTCACCAAACGTCAAAAATGTGACTTCAAGTCACCGCCTTGAAATTTTGGTATTATCGTTCTCGCGGTGAGTCTAGGTGAGGTGAGTACTATGTCAAAAATCCTCACCTACAATTTTTTGGTCAGTTCATTATTTTTTTGTTTTTTTTTCTTGTAACAAAACTATAAATAAAAATGGAAGGTAAGAGTACTTAAGTTTTTTTTTTTGCAGATAGCTATGTATATAATTTTTTACGGTTTTGCATAGAATTAATTTATAATATATACGTAATATAATTATTAAAAAAATTATTATGGTGTTCGGAAGGGCGAATGGGCCAGATTTATTTCGCAGAGATTTTCTAATTTTAGTAATTTGGTTCCTTGCTCTTCAATTTCGCCATCAAAAAATAAATCTACGCTGGTTATCATATTAACTATGATATAATTATTTAATTTAAAACGCAGAAAAATTAATTTGTATATACACAAAACCTTTACATAAAACGTCCGAAATTTTCAAAATCCAATAATATCAACTTGACAACAAAGAAACATATTAAATGACGCGCAGCGCCGCATACAAACACTCACCAAAAACGAGGTGAGAATCATAATACCAAAATATTAGTCGCACGAATCAAAGTGGTGAGGTAAGGTGAGGTGAGCTGTTTGGTGAGGTGAGAACCATAATAGGGGTATTAATGTACAAATTATCTTTATGTTATTTATTATCCCAGAATTTATTTATTTCTCCACCACCATTTTTGTTGTTTACCAATTTACCGATAGAGATGAGCGTGTGTGCGCTCAGCACTAATTTCGAGACGAAACTGATTAATGTTGTATTTTATTTTGTTTTTGGATATGTGTTTTGTGTCGCGCGGTTGGTATACCTGGAACAATAGAAAGGGCGCGTTGTTTTTGTATGTTCGCGTGCGAACGACTCATTGTGGTGGTGAGTGTATTTCGAGCCGCCAAAGAACCCCCCCACGAGTGAATTTCCCCCTCTGTAACTGTGATGTGTGTGTATGTGATGTTTACATGTGTGTGTGTTATGCTTGCGTGCGTGTGCAAGTGTGTGTGTGTTGCTCGTGTGTGAGATGCTTGCGTGCTTGTGCAAGTATGTGTGTGTGATACTCGTGCGTGTGTGATGCTTGCGTGCGTGTGCAAGTTTGTGGTACTCGTACGAGTGTGTGTGAGTGCGTACGTGTGTGAGCAAAACCGCGACTTGCCAGTGTTATGCCTGACGTTTGCTTGTCTTGAGGCCAGTTTCGATCCTTTGTCGTGTCAGTTTGTGAGTCTGGGGAGTGTGGTCGGGAATGTCTCTATGTCGTTTTTCCATACGACATTTTGTGTGAGTCGAAACAAAAAAACAAAATAAAGTGATGTTTATTGAGAAAAAAAAAAATGATATGAACCCGGAACAAAATGGTGGTAAAAAAAAAATAAAAAATTTACAATTATATATAAAAAAAAAGATTTGTTGGTATTTGTTGCTGCTGTTGTTGTTGGCGACGATGATGGCGAAGCCGGTGATGATGACGATGAAGGTGCTGCTGCTGCTGCCGCAACGATGATGATTCAGGTGACGGTGGTGACGATTTTAGTATGCCGGTTGTTGTAATGACGGTGGTGATGTTGGTCTCGGATGGTCGCTGCCGATGACGCGTTGGATAATGGGCGTCACCACTTTCAGCTATGCTGTGATGGCTGCGACGGTGTTGATGATGGTAATGGGGATAATTATGATGGCAGTGGCGGTGATGAACGGTGATGGGCGATGTTGGTGTGGCCGTTGTTCTCATGCTACGCCATTTACACTCCTGTGTATTGATATTACGTTGCTTGACTTCGTAGGTATGTAGATAGATAGTGTTTTATGGATGTTCGTTTAACTTGTTGACTCCGTTATTATGTTGTAATTGTGTATGTGACCTCATGTGTACGTGTGTGTGACTCCGTGAAAATATGTAAATTATTAAAAAAAATATCAGGTGAGAACCACGTTAACAGAAAAAAATATTTAAAATCCAGTAAAAATGTACTCACCGCTGGCCGGTGCATCAATTCGCACTCGGCCGATTAAAAATTTTGTTTTTTTTCCACGTGTGGTGGTCACCACTAAGGCGAGTCGTGGTATTGCAAAAATTGATTACCAAATGTCTATATACCTACAAAAATAGAAACTTACCTAGTTCAACAGAAAATACTACAGAGAAAGTAATCTATGGATCTCTTAGTTATGTTCCCAATTTAACCGAAAAAATTAAAAAATGTATTAATAGACCAAACTACAAAAGCAGAATAGCCACAAATATAAACAACACTCTTTCAAAATCATTTGGTAATATTAAAGACAGAATCCCAAAAGAAAAGAGGGCAGGTGTAGTGTACAAAATAGATTGCGATAGCGGTAAATGGTATATTGGCGAAACATCAAAAACCATAAGTGACAGGGTCAAACAGTGTTGCCAGAAAAAATAAAATGAAATCGTATTTTTTCAGAGGCAAAAAACGTCAAAAACGTCATTCGATAAAAACCCAAGCTGCAGAAAACTGTGTATTAGGAAACAGCGACTTACAAACCATGATACTACATATTTTATTTAAGGTGTAAGGGTGACAACCCAAGAGCAGGCAGTATGACATCGGCGTGACTATTGATTACTTTTTTTCATTCTGACCTAGCAGCGCCGAGATTTTATTTTTTACTGTTATCAAAATTGTTTTTTGTATTATATGAGACTTTAATACTACGTTTTATGAAGAACATTTATTTTTTTAAATATTTTAATTCAAAACAAATAGGTACACAAGAAAATAAAAAAAAAGCAATGCGTTAGATTTATTGAGGTTATGTTTAGCAGGAAACAGCATTATTTTTTTGCTGCAGGGTGTGGAACCTATTGACGCGACGGCAGAACGAACTTCATTCGATACATTATGTTTTAATTGAAATTTTTGTGTTAGAAATATAATTTATTATTTTCTTAAAACAATGCCTATATTTATGCTTAAACAGAGATTTGAATTCATTAAACTGGTAAATTGGTTAATATTTAAATCTGATTCTCGGTATATTTCAGGCTTTAAGCCTGATACCCCAAAAACATTGACGGAGCGAACAGCGGCGCTAAATTAGAATATACAGTGCTGGTAAAAAAAAATTGGGCAAACAAATTTATTGGAAATTGGAGTCTTTTTTTTGCTAAAATTACAAAACTTTTGAAAGTAATTGGTTTATTGTTTCATTATAAATACATGTATGACGTAATTTTTTGAAAAAAAAAATTGACCTGCAATTTGGGGCAAACTCCGAAAAATGCCAAAATATTCAAAATACGTTTGATTGGAGTTAAAGTAATGTAATAAATTAAACACTTATTTTTTATTTGTTTTTTATTGATTTATAGAAGTTCAATCTTTAATACATATTAATATTTTGTTGGACCGCCTTTTGCTTTTATTATAGCGATACAACTCCGATTCATTGAATTTGATAAATTTTTCAAAGTCGCAGGAGATATGGATTCCCAAATCATCATCAACAAACTTTTTAAAGCTTCAATCGATTCTGGGCGCTTCCTTGCTACTTGTAGCTTCATTATAGACCAAATATTTTCAATTGGATTTAAGTCTGGACTATACGGGGGCCAGCTCAACACATCGATACTTTTTTCTTCGAAGTACTTTTTTACCTTTAAATGAAGAGATAGGAAAAAAACAAGTTTTTAACAAATTATTTATATATTGTAAATATGGTATTTGTCCATTTTCACTTTTTTGCTTTTTGCGGCTTTTATCACTTTTATATAATATAAATAGAAAAACAATTTTTTCTATTTTTATTTCACTATTAAATAGATATTTCTATTTTTGTGATAATTTTTGTATATTTTTATATATACCGGTTTCGAACTTCGTTCTTCCTCAGTATACATCTATTTCTACAATTCAAAATTAATAACTCACAATTTTGGCGGTATGGCACCGAGCGTTGTCCTGTTGAAAAATAAATTTGCAAGCCTCGCCAAAAAGCTTTAACGCAGAAGGCTCAAATTCGTTCTGAAGGACCTGCAGATAAACAGCTGCTGTAACGCTGGAACTAAGGAAGCACAATCGACCGGTTTCATTTCCAGAAAAGCATCCCCAGACCATAACTCCTTCTTTTTTCGGTGGAAGTCTTTGTGTTTCACACAAAGCTGGATTCAAATTGATCATTTGTTGGCGGTAGCGTTTAGCATTTACGGTTTTACTCGATTTTAGCAGCTCAAAATAAATCACACTCTTCGGATCCCACCAAATACAGAGCACTGTCTTCCGTCCGAAGCGATTTGGCCTTGCTGTTCTAGTTTAACCCAACACTTTTTGCGCTTTGGATTCTCAAAGTAGATCAATTTTTCATCACCAGTCACAATTCGATGGATAAATGACTTTCTTTTGAATCTGGCGAGCAACATTTCGCAAGTGGTTTTCGATTTTCCTGTTGTCTTCAATTCAGTTTTTGCGGAACCCATTTTCACAGCTTTTGGATCTTTGCCATGGTTTTTTAACGTACGGAAACGACTTCTCGTAGTACATTCAATTGATCCGTAGTTATTTTTGTGTTTGAGCGTCATCTTAATCCAACAAAGATTGCGCAATTCACAGTCTTCAACCTTTTTTGGGGGTCTTCCACGTTTTTCGTTTCTCAGTCAAAATCACCACTTTTGAATTTGTTAAACCACTCAACGTATTGTGATTTACCAAGAGCATCCTCACCGTAAGCTTTGACAAGCATTCGATGTGATTCTGCAGCAATTTTCTTCAAATGATCAGAAAAAATCAATGATGTCCGCAAATCGTAAAATGTAGGCAAAACTCGATATTTTTAACACGTGAAAAACATGCGTTATTGTATGCAACTCATATGGTTATGAATTGAATGTTGTTGACCGATGTCAAAATTAAAGAATGGTGCCGATGACGCGGTTATATATATATATATATATATATATATATATATATATATATATATACATATATATATATATATATATATATATATATATATATATATATATATATATATACAATTGTAATATTTTGTAATTATTGATTTTTTTATTTGTTTGCATGCACACGGATGCGGCCACGTTGCATGACTTTTTTTTATCGAAACTTATTTTTTTCCTTGTTTCCGTGTCACATTTAGCTTTTGCTATCACCGGTAGGAGAGAAATAGAGCCAGATATCACTTCGCTTTCTTGACGTAGATATAATTTTTATTGCTTTTTGTAATTGAACCTACTGGTTATAACAGTAAATGAAATATTTATTTTTATTTATATTTAAAACAAAAACATAAAATATCCCATTAAATACCTGAATAAGTATGTTTTCGGCTTATTTAAGAAACAAACAAAATGTATTTACTACAAACGCTATAAAGACTGTTATTTAATTCACAACACAAATAAAACTAAACATTATTAAAATAGGTAATTTAAAGAATATCGTCCAAAACCTAATAAAACTATTGTCCATTGATCATAAAATAAACGTTCAGGCATAGAAATCACAAGAAATCATCACTAGCCACTTAAAATAACAAAACATGGAAATCACCACTTTTTACAGAAAAAAATATTAAATCTTACAGTAAAAATACTTTGTAAATCGCCAACGGCGGTTGCAATGGACACTATTGAAGCAACAGCGATTTTAAATTCACCGATTATATAGAAGAAACCATGGTCGCGTCTCCTTCATTGTCACTTCAACCAAAGTGAAAAACGGCAGAGAACGATAAAAAAGGCACGCCGAAAAAATGGAACGAACAACAGATTTTTGGAGCTCTTTGAAAAATTAGTTTTTTTAAGAAATCAATTTTAATTTTTTTTTTATATTGAAATTGTAACGAATTAAATAATAAAAATGAAGATATTAATTAATTCTTTAAAATTCCAAGAATCTGGTTCCATTTATTGTTCCGTTTCATTGTGAACCGTTACCGGATCGCTAATTATTTTATCTTCAAAAATGGTAAAATCATCAAATTGATCTCCATTCTGTGAACAAACATTGTGCAGAAGGGATGCTGTCATAAGTAAGGTTATTAGGTAGAGTCTTTTTGTATTCAGGCCATTAAGTCGTCGAAATCGGCCTTTTAATAACACAAATGCTTTTTTTATGGCGGTTCTTGCAGAAGAGTGGGCTTTTTTAAATTGAACAACCTATGCCTATCAATTAAATCCCCCGAATATTTCAAGGGAGTTAATATACAGTGTTGGACATGGTGGTCCAAGCGTTGGTATGTTTGGCTTGGTGGTATAAGTTTGAATCAAAAACATATAATTTTTAGAGTATGTATGGAGGTAAATGGAACAAATTAATGCAGTGGAATGCAATTATTTATTTTAAGTATTTTCAATATTACTGAATATTAATAACTACTGAAGGAATTCATTGGACAAAATAAAACAGACAAATCGCCACGTGAATACTTAATTGTCCTATGCGCCATTTGGTGAAAGGTTCAAAAATCGATTTTTAAATTTGATTCAAATTCTGTTTATATTGGGTGTACAATTTTTAGTTTTTTTTTTGTTTTATAAGTAGGTTGATTATTTCTGTGTTCAAAACTATTTAATAAATCCCGTTAGGCTTAACTATTAAAGAAATAAATTAATAATTATAAAAATTTACCAATTTGGATATAGAAATTTACCTATTTGGACATCCCATATATTTGTAAAACACAATTTTTTTTTTCATCTTTTTTCTTTGGGATATAGGACACAAAATACGATACTGAAATAATTTCAAAATAATTATAATTAAAAACGAAATTACGGATTCAAAAATATATATTTCATTTATGTATTATAAAAACTAGAAATATATTATATTTAATATAATATACATATAAAAAAATCACAAAAATAAATAATAACAAAAATAATTCATTGTTTATAACAAAAAAATATACATTATTGCAAGACGTCTATGGTAACAAAATCAGTCTTAAAAAAGGTTTGCTGCTATTCTAGCTTACGGAAATTTAAAAATTGCTTTGTAAAAGTTTACGTCTTCAATTATTGGTATAAACGGAATCATCGATTGAATATCTTTAATTTTTTCTTTTGAAATATTTCCAGGCACATTAAGAATTGACACAGTGGGTAACCTTTTCAAATGTTCACTTTTTGTTCTGCGATTGCCTTGAACCATCAGTGGAATTGATAAGTATTCCTCATTTTCGTTATAATTTGTTTTTATTTTAACAACATAATTTATTTGTTTTTCGTAACAAAGTTCAGTCGCCAATTTGAATTTTACGCTTCAAAAATTAAGCCCAAGGCTTGCTTTGTTGTAGTTAAAAAAATCGGTAGATTTCATTTGCATTAATTTTAACTTTACTTTATCATAATTCATTGCTGTTAAATGTCTTAAGAGAGACACAGGGCTAAAATAATCTATGTGTTTCAAATGCCGTTCTATTACGCTGTGTACTGCATCTACTTCTTGCACTCGCGAATGCCCCGGAACCGAATATCGCTGAATAATTCTGATTATTTGATCGTTGGCTTCACAAAATTTAAGTAAGGCAAAAGATGTAATTCGGTTGCGATTTTGTGGAACACACGAATCCGACCACAAAATAATTGAAGTAACTGTGGGATTATCCTTTAGTACCGCGTTTAAAATTTTAATTAATGCACTGGCAATATCGTTGCCAGTCCTACCACTTTGGCTTTCATACCATATTGAACAATAAGTAGTACTGTTGAGATGGCAATAACCAGTTAGATTGTATAAATTAAGTTTTCTTTTGTAGAAAAAGTTTGATGCATTCCCTTTTGGTAACGTAAATACATTTTCCAAATCATAGCATACGAGTGCCACAGTTTGATCTTGCTGCACCATTTCCTTATCTCGCTTTTTTTGTTCTTTAGCACTTTGATTTAATGCTTTGTGTATCTCGTGGGCATCGGTCTCTTTGCTGCTCGGTCCTGCTAAGCTTTCATATTTGCAGCATGTATCACATTTGTCTTTTTTTGGAATATAAAACGACAGATTATATTCCGTGTTGAAAATTTTTCTGTATATATGGTATTTTGGATCAATAAGTCCTGTTTCTTGTGTGTATAATTTATACATTTTCTGAATCGATAGCCCAGCCTCTAAGTATTGCCTTTGAGTATTAGCTCTTATGTAGTGAGAATCGATACATGGAAAAGATTCTATGTGTCGTCTTACTTTTTTAAGAAGGTCTTCGTTAATCGTTTTACATATTTTCCTTTTTTGCTTGGTTTTGGTATGCCAGTATCCGCATCAAAATTATTCTTAAAAAAATAGTAGACGCTTCTCTGTGATACAGACAATGTGGCCAAAAAAAATGAATGACAGACTCTCAGTAGTTGTTTGCCTTGTGGTAAAAAATAATAAAAAATGTGGTATTTTCTTGAATTTTCTGCTGTTGTACGCTTCCTTTTAGCATTAGCTCTGGTAACAAACTTAGCGTAAAAGGTTTTTTTTTCCAAATCATTTAATACCCAGAAATTGGAGTGGATTTGTTTTCTACACGACTCAGTAAAAAATGATGTACAGCTATGCTGACAAGATTTGTCACATTTTGCCGGTAGAACTGCTTTTGCGGGTATTGTTTTACCACTTGTACTTATATATATACTCTTTCCCCGATTGTCGTTTCCGCGATAAAATGTCGTGTTTCCAATTTCCTTTATAATTTGCGTTTTCGAGATGGTGTACCTTTCTCTTTTACGTTCCATGGTTGAAATAATTTAACTTGATTTTGATTATCATGCGCCACTTTATTTGTTTCAGGCTCGGATAAATCAAAGGCCTCGTCTTCAGGAATGAAATTGGGATCAACAATAGAATCATCATCGTAAATACTTAATCCGGAGCTAGAGGTACTTTCACCATCAGTACTGTCGTCGGTTGAGTCCAAGGCATTAGCCAGTAATCTATTAAAAATGTTATTTTATATAACCTAATAAACAAAAATTAGAAAAACCTTATATATTTACTTTTCAAGACTGGAATTTATAGAACGAGGTGGCGAGGATAATTCTTCCCGCGCTTTGTTGCTAAAACATGATTAAAAGTTATTAATATGTATTTGAAAATTACAGCTAAAAATATATGTTTTACCTCAAAACATCAGCCGCTTCCATTTTTCACCGACGTTAGTCGAGTAATTAGTGTAACTATTTTTTTTAAAAACGTTTTTACTGTTAATTCTTATAAATATTATAGGAGAAAGAGAATGAGAATAAAATGTAACGTAATTATGCGATGTTTCCTCGTCGAGTGATTTTAGAAGACTGATGTTTTTTAACACAATGATCGACTCTTTTATATACTTTTGTACCAATAACGTATTTTTCCATTTGATATAGGACATAAATAAAATTTAAAAAAAGTCTAAATTACAATTGTTTAGTAAATTGTCCTATATCCATCGTTTTTTTGGATTTTGGACACTTAAATACTCTTCATAGTTCAATTCATACTGTTGAATTTTATGTTCTATATCAGTGTTTATTGGATATAGGACACTTAAGTATAAAATAAGTTTATTATGTTAATGTTATATAAATATGTCCTATTTCATAGAAAATCATTCTGTTGGACAAATAAGAATAAAACATTAATCGAAAAAACACTTTTTTATGGTTTATTGGACAAAATCAAAGTGAGCTATCTTGAAAACTATAAGAGATAGGCCAAATCTGATTAGAGATTCTGAAAGAGCGTAGTCGAAAACATATTAGTACATCAAAACATCATTTTTGGAAAAAGTGGTCTATAGGACACATTAATATTCACGTGGCGAAATACAATTTTTTCAAATAAAAATAAAAGAAATTGATCAAAACTTCAGTTATTCCATTCGTATTGTAGCGCTTCTAAGAATATTGTTTCATTTATTCGCGGTTCAAGCGAAATATTAAGATCTAGAATAGCCCACAAATTTTCGATTGGGCTTATATCAGGCGACTGTGGCGGCCAATCAAGTTTTTCTATATCGTTTGCATTAAAAAAATTGTGTGGCAACCCGAGATGTATGTTTAGGGTCGTTATCTTTCATAAAAATATAACGTCGAATTCGCATTTTATTAAGCGAAGGTTTTAAATTCTCCTTCAAGATATTTACATACGCTTCACCGGTTATTTTCTCATCTATCTTCGCAAGATTTCCGACCCCAGTCTGACAGGCTAATGCCACTTTGATGATGACATGAAAAGGACATGATGATGCCAATTGATTATGACATGATAATGCTACTTTCGAGCTTACCAATTTACCACCAAAAGTTATATTGACAGAGGCATCACTAGTTATTCAAACAACTTTAAATTACATCCAATCCACATCGAGTTACAAGTCTGCCTTCAACAAGCCATCAACATCCACCAATAATAGGACAGCTCCAATATCAGTAACATCTACAATGGAAATTCCATCAAGAGAAAGCAACCGGTTTAAGACATCAACTCCACACTTCAGTTCGTCTGAGTCCTAAACAAGAATAGAACGGCCAAGACCACTACACACCACGAAAAAACGTAGAATGTCATCAAAATCAAAAGAAGAACAATTGGCAGAAGCTTGTATCGAATCTTCAGGATAAATAAAGCACCAACATTTCGTTGATTACATTTCTCAAGAATTAAAAATTTTTCACGAGGAACTAGTAGCACTCGCAAAAAATAAAATAAGCAATATTATATTTGATATTAGTAATCTTCAAATGGAAAAGCGAAGTTATCCAAAATGAAATAAAAATCAATACATTATAATAATGCATTCGAAATTTTTAATTCAATTTAAATTTATTTCAGGATAAAACATTGTAAACTATAGTGTTCCAAATTATTTCTAATCTCTGTGGCTTTTTTCATCGGTGCCCTAACCGTTCCATTACTTGAAGGTTGGTAGTATCTCGCAATTATTGCATCTACTTCCTCATCAATCAATAAATCCCACTTATTCAAGTTTCTGATGTTATCATTTCTTAAATAATTGTGCAAACATTTGCACACGAGAGCTTCTTTGATAGCTTCATTCGGTTCTCTAAAAATTGAGGCTAATAGCACTTGGAATTTATTAGCAAGTATGCCAAAGGCATTTTCCACCACTCGTCGACTCCTGGATAATATGTACATAATTAAATCTCCTTTGGCTTTCTGTCAGTTGTTTGTGGCTGTATAGTTTCATTATGTAGGTTGTCAAGGGAAACACGGCATCAGCTAAATAAACATAAGACGAAGATATCTGGGTTGCTGGCTAATAGCTCAGTGCCAGTAGTGGTACAACGTTTGCTTCAATATCAGGCCTCAAACCCGACCTTAGCCAAATTCCTGCATCGCCAATGCCCCCGTTGATCCCAACGTCAATTAAAATGAAATTATAATTGGCGTCAAAGATTGCCATTAAAACAAAGGAATTAGTTCCCTTGTAACACCAATAGTTTGATCCAAATTGTTTCATTGGCCTTATTTTGCAATGTTTCCCTATATTGCTCCGACATAATTATGAAACCCCACATTTTATAAAAATTGTTAGCAATGTCTATCCAATCTGACTCATTTTGAGGAAATTTTAAAACCTCTTCAATCAAAACAGAGTACAACACAGGAATCGTTTCTTTCAAAATTCTCGATATGGTCGACTGCTGAACTCTAGAAGATAGTTGCAATGAAGTTTGAGTCTCACCTGAAATTGAAATATTAATTAACACTAGAACAACCGACCCGTCAAAATTACGGATTTATATTTATTTAATTTATTTTTTTCTATTATTATGTTAGAATTATTTTAGAAATGTAGGATGACTTTTAATATGACAATAAAGTAACTATTTTAAAAATCATGAAAAATTTCCAAAACAATTCTAACATAATAATTAAAAAAATGAATTCAATAAATGTAAATCGATCATTTTGACCGGTCGGTAATTGTAGTGTTAAGCGAAATGTTCAAGATTTTACAAAAAACTTTATGTATCGTCTGTGGCTAAATCTTTAAAGCGAGTGTTGAGAATTATTTAATAAAAAATATAACCCATGTGATCGACCTCCTTACAAAAAAAGGCTTGCGCACAAGTTCAAACCGTTTTGATATGACATACAAAAGCTAATATTAAGTTTCGGGTTGTTACATGTTACTTTTAATTGGTTTAGGTTTATGAAATTATTTCGAGTGTCGAAGGACTGCTTTAAAAACCTTCTTAATCAAGCGGACCCCCATTTCGCGACACGAAAAAATATTGATGCCATACCATCTGTTTTAAAACTAGCGGCAACCCTGCGGTTTTTAGCTAAAGGATCCTATCAACAAGCGGTAGGCCAGGATGTTTAATTAGAAATGGCACAACCAACAGTATCTGTGGTAATCACTGAAACCCTCAATATTCTGGAGTCGAAGATTTGTAGAAATTTTATTAATTTAATTGCATCAGAGGACGAAAAAGCTAAATCGAAAGCCTTTTTCTTCAACAAAACTGGTTTTCCGGGTGTTATTGGGTGTATGGATGGTACCCAAATAAATATTGTTCGACCAAACAAAAACGAACATAATTTTTTTAAAGCGAAAAGAGACGATTTTGTAAAATTCACTATAATCTATATTTATGTAGTTCATATATTTCAAAAAATTCAAAAAAATACTTAAATAAACTTACAAGTCTATTCACATAATACTCATTAGTCATGAATAATTACATATTAAAATAAATTATTAAAAATTAAATATTTTCATTGTTTAAATCGCGTTTCAGTTCAATTCCAATTTTTGAACTTCGAGTTGCTCGGCTTTTTGTTTCAATCTTTGAATTAGAAGTTTCTGTTTAGCGAGCCACTACTCCCTATTAAATTGCAAAGAGTCCCGGTTGCATTTTAATATGTCCTTGTTGGTGTTTCGAATTTCTTTTAACACTCTTATTTTGGTTTTTTGGTAGTTCTCACAATTTTTGTAAAAGGTTTCTTGCATTTTTGCTTCCTTAGGTTTTGTTTAGTGGTTGTGGTGGTCCTTCTTCGATTAACGGCATTGCTTCGACATTATCTGTCTCGACATTGGCCGTGATTTCTTCAATCTCAATCGTCGGTTCTTCGTTGTCACAATTATTAAGGACCACGCTTGTAATGTGGGTTGATGTTGAGCACCCAAATTCTTCGGCATTGATTCCTTCGATTTCATCTATAATGTAGAACACTTTATCCAGCCGTTCTTCCAATGGATTTATCTTTTTAATGTCCGCCTCCAGTTCTGTTGTAACTTTTTTTGTTAGCCCGTATTTTGGCTTTCATTGTATGTTTATTGTCTTCCCATACCTTAAAAATATTTAAAATAAATTTATATGTCACTAAATATTAAAGTTTAATAATAATCGTACTTTTTTCCGAATCAGCTACTGTTTTTGCTGGTGATCATTCGTCGTTTAATTATTTTATAATTTATTGGTTTGTTCCTTATATTGCGTTGCATTTAGATAATTTTATGCGATCCCTTCGTTCCTTTCCATGAAAGAGACCAGTACTTTAAACTGGTTGGCGTTGGTAGTCCTGGATAATAAATGTACATACAAATAATTTATTAATTCCTTATAAATTTTGTTTATTCTTATGTTTATTAATTAATTACATTGTCAATTTGTATAAGTAGGTATTTTCTATTTCTTCGACAATTTTAATATTACATACATAAATTTAAAAATTATAATCAAAGAACTTTATTTTAAAAAATTATTCGCACAAAAAACAAAAAATATTATCTATCATATACAAAATCCACCAACTTTTTAGTTTCATAATATGGCGGAATTTTTAGATATCATAAAATTTCATAATGGCCTCCTGATAACCAAATTAAACAACTTAAATTGTCAGTGCATCCCAATTGAATGGTTGCGCTCTTACTTTTGCGACCGCTGGCAATCTGTTAGTATTTTTGATTCTAGTTCCCAGCTATTTCGCGCGACATCTGGCGTATTTCAAGGAAGTCATATCGGCCCTTTATTATTTACATTGTTTATCAACGATATTGTTGACTGCTTTGAGTTAGCCAGCTGCCTCCTGTTTGCCAATGATATGAAAATTTTCGCCCGGGTTAACAGCGCGTCCGATTGCGTGAAGCTGCAAGATGATTTGGACAGATTCTCTAGTTGGTCTTTTAGCAATAGATGCGATCACTTAACTCCGTTTTAAAATATTCTGTTTTTACAAAATACTGTTTTTTGTAAATTTTATTTTCCCGAACAATTTCTGTTTTACAATTTTCTGTTTTTTTAATCCTGATTTATAAAAAACACAGTGATTACGCACACCAACACACACAAATAAACACACACACAGGCACACACATACAGACGCACACAGTGATATATAACCAAAAAATAAATTGGAAATGTTGCAAACGTTGAAATCACCAAATTTTTTAGTTTTCAATTTTTATTTGCTTTTCGATCATTCAACGATTTTTTCTTTCTATTGTAATTCACCGATTTTATTTTTTCCACCTGGATTTTTGATATTATCATCTCCTTTGACAAATCACTTATCAATTTATAAAGCCCCGCATGGCTTTTCCTGACTACCACTTTCAAACTTTGGTGCCATGCTTCAGCACTGTTTTGGGTTCTCGGGAAATACTCCGTTCCGGGTTTGCTTTGGTGGACTCTCCAAAATATTGGAGAATATAAAGACCGATTTGTTGTCCTTAACTAATTTTTTTCAAACCAATTTCCAAACTTTGCGGATTCTCTGTGTTGAAACATCTCTTTTAATTCTAAGTAATACGAATAAACTTCATCTATCGGAAGATAAGCTAGACTCTTTATCATCCTAATTTCCAAAGAGAACGATGCGGAATTTCCATATAGTTTTTCATCCCCTCCTTTTGGATTCTCCGCCATAAAATGTGCCCGAAGTGGAAACAAACATGACATTACATTTTCGTTTTCAAAAAAAAAGTTGCCGATGAAATAATGACTTTTTTCAAAATCACACAAGATTCTTTGTGGATTTGGTTCAATTTCGAATTTTACAGTTTTTTAATTCAAAAAAGAAATGATCGTACAATTTTAAAGTTTTTTGGCTCATTAAACAAAAAATTATTAGTAAAACTACACCTTCAATCAGGCCTTGAATAGAAAATATTTGCCGTATCTTATTATGCACGGTACCACTTCAAAAGTGCCATCCATTATCCAGAATGTTGACTCTGTTAGGAGTTGTAGGTATCCCATAAAGGCTACCCATTATTATGATCTCTCCTCCGTCGACCTCAAACTCACACAAGACAAACAATTCTCCTTCCAATTGACGGAATTCTTCAGGAGTTAATTAATTCAAGGTCAAGATTTTGTGGCTCAGCAATCATGTTTTTCTAATCTCATGAATCTTCATTTTTTGAGCTTCTTTTGTTAGTAAGAAAACTCTAACATTCTCAGGACATTGAACAACAAAATTTCTTTTAATTTATGATGGTTTATTTCCTGATGTGGCCAAAGTTTTAATGTGGTTGTAAACTTCTTCTCCGATTTTTCTTTCTCATTTTATAGTGGTAACTCTGCTTTTACAGTGTAAGAATATTCTTTTAGCACAAGCTCAACTAAAAGTTCCTTTCTTGTGCTTTCTTTCAAAATAATAAAAATAACCATTAACATTAGGTTTGTTTTGGCCTTTGTTACTTTTAGCGATGTTAATGCCCATTTTGAATTTATTTTTAACTTTGTGTTTCAGTACGTATTCAGTATAATACGAGTATGTATGTACACTCTAAAAAGTGGTTGTAAAATATTACGAAAAAATAATATTTTACCACCAAAAATTATTGTAAAATACACAACGACGTGTAATAATAAACTTACGAATTTTGATTTATTCAAAAATGACGTAAATCACTCATTCGCCGCAGTTTACACTTAAAGACGCGGAACCTACTAACAAACTGTGTGAATTCCCGACAATTTATTCGTATTTTACACTGGAAAAGTGATTTACAATTTTTCTGTGCGTTTTTTCTCAAAAAATTATTTCCACACTATTTTTGTGGTAACTAACACACTTTCAATGTTATTTTGTTGGGATTGATCCGTTTGCCCAAAATTTTTTTACCCAAAACATAAAAATAATCTTTCCCAAAAAACACTTTCATAAAAATCGTTTCCCCAAAACGAATTTTCCCAAAAAAAAAATTGCGCAAACTAATTACCCCAAAAGTTGAATACCCAAAATTATAATTTATTTATGTACATACAGTACATAAAGTATAGGTGTGTATAACATAAAATAACATAACAAACATAATATAATTTAATATAAATTAACAAATTTAAAATAAAATACATAACAAAATTAAACGGTCAAATTATAAGCGATTGAAC
This sequence comes from Tipula vernalis, assembly GCA_958295665.1. Taxonomy (NCBI): domain Eukaryota; kingdom Metazoa; phylum Arthropoda; class Insecta; order Diptera; family Tipulidae; genus Tipula; species Tipula vernalis. Next base: position 217,684,232 of record OY282559.1, on the reverse strand, counting down.
GCAAGTATTCAATCTTTGTATAATTCTGTTTTTTTGATATGATTGACTTTATGTTCTTCTCTCGTTTAACTAGAATATTGTTTGTTGGCCAAGTATGACCAGCTGCATGCTTGTCCACCTGATATGCAGCGTATATATGTATACTCCTTACGCAGATGCTCAATTAGGCAGTATGTTCCGACGTGCGCTTTTCCCGTTATTATTTGAAGCCGTCTATGCCAGGCTTCGGCGTTCTTTGTGGTTCGCGGTAAACTTTCGCAATTTTGCTCACAAACAGACCAAAAATGTGGTGCATAGCGTGGAGGTTTGTTGGTCCGTTTGTCGTTTACAACGTAATTTCTGCCAAACCAAACAGCAATATTTCGTGACCGTGGATCGACGTGCTTCAATAATTCTTTAAAAAAATCTTGAATTTCATCAGGATGTATGAACGCCAAGGCCCGGATCATTCGGATATCAAGAGCGACAGCCTCATTTGTACCGCATATAGTTGCGAGTCCTTCTTTCTGTACGCGGCGCCAGATGATTTGACCAAGATGAAAATAACAACCATGAAACCGCGTAGTTGGAAACACAGCCTTGAGAGCAGAGGTGGAAGCTTTCTCAAAATCAGCCAATACAAAATTTGGCTTCAAATCTATGAAATGATCACAGGCAACTTTTATTACTTCGTAAGTCATTTCGTCATAACATTTCCGCGACTTTGACGTCATCAAACAAAAAAGCGCCGGTACGGTAACGCCATCAATGTTTGCAAAAATCGTAAATAGTTGACGAAATATGCATGGAACAACGTCAAATGTTCCATCCATCAACCAACAGTCTGCTTTTTCGAGCATTCGCAATGACTTAATTGTGCCCATAAGCAAGTTATACTCACTGCCAAACCGTTTTTCAGATAAAATAAATACTTCACCGTCTACTGTTCTTAGATTTTCTGGAATATTTATATCACGGACTGCAGTTGGCTCTTTAACTAAAGATTGTCGAGCTCGCTTTATCTTGGATTTCTGTGCTTCTTTGTTAGGTAAATACATCTTAGACATTGTTGGACAGTTGACAATACTGTCCCATATTATCGCAGCTGGATGTTTGTTTGTAGTGCTGGCGGTCTCTTTTATTTGATTATTGGCGTAGCGTACTGGCAAGTCGCTCGCGGTCGTACCATGCACATGTGTTGAAGAGGCCTTAACTATAAAATGTTGTCCATTTTCAATTTTTGTTGTTATCCGTGCTTTACATTGTTGTTTGCGACGATCCACACAACCCCAATAAAAACGATTTTTATCCGCGGCTTTAACATCAATGTAGTAACTGTATCCTAAATGGCACAGCAAATCTTTACCTTTATTAGACTTCATAATAGTTAAAGCCATTTTATTTTAATTTTTTGTATTATGTAAATGGAAAATTTTTTAATTGTCACACATTCAGGAATCAACGCATTCTATTATCATTTTGTATTTTATTATTATAACAATATTAAACACAACACTTTAATGGTATCACAACACTTTAATGGTTTTTGCCAAAAAGATCACCAAAAATTCCAAAATTTTGAATTGGATGTTTCGCGCGAAACATCCAATTCAAAATTTTGGGATTTTTGGTGATCTTTTTGGCAAAAAAAATTTGAGTAAAACATTTTTGGGCAAACTGTTTTTGACGAAACGATGTTTGGGAAAACAGTAATTAGGGAAATTTTTTTTGGGCAAAAAAATTTGGGCAAACGTTTTTGATGATTTTTTTTTTTGGCCAAACAAACCCAACCCTATTTTGTTTAACTGAATAGGCAAAACGAATTTTCGAAAAATCATTTCGTTCGCAGAAACTCATAAGGTGAGGTGTACCTTAAATAATTTAATTTTAAATTTTTTCGCACATCATAAGTGGTAGTAAGGTGTAACTAAAATAAAATAAGAAGTAATCGATCCGCGCTATTAAATTAACTAAAAAGTTACATATTTTCTAAATTTCCATTATTAATTGAAGTGCCATAAAAATTTTAATTCCAAGGCCAAACGAATGTAAAGTTACTGATGTAAAATTAAAGTAAAATATTTTTTTTATATTTTTGAGGCAGCAATCGCAGCAAATTCCATGTAATATCCTCGATGAAGCTACTAGCCAAGCAGAGCTATCTGTTAGTGCTGAAGATGCATTTGACCCGACATATTCGGATGATACTCTTTCGATGAGCAGCACGGCACTATCATCAAAATCCAGTACAAATTCTGCATGCAAAAAACTATTCTCAAATTTTGAAATTCCGTGGCATAAAATGCCTCATCATTTCCGAGATGCTCATAAGCGAACACTATTGTGGACGAATTACGAGGATGTTCATTGTATATACCAATGGGGGTTTATCGTACAATAGCCCAAAAAGCCGTCGAAAAATATCCAGACTCCATTATCGAAAAAGACAGCGAGGGAAATTTTTTAAGTAGTGAACCACTGGCCCTAATATTTATTTACTACTTTCATTTTAATAATACAATATTTAGAAGCTGGCATTTCCTAAACCGCTTTATTTTGAATTCAGTTAAAATTTTACAATTACTTACTGTAATTTTATAAACAACCGAAAACGAAATAAAACGGTTTAGAACTAGTATTTATATATATTGAATTATTATTAATTTAAAAAAAAATAAATAAATTTAATTAATTTACACAATCAAACAAATACCAGTTTGATCAAATGTAAATTAACTGTTATAAATGTTATATTCTATTTATCATAACTTTCTATTTTGATAATAAATAATTTGTAAAATGAAAATTTAATATCTGTTTTACTTATAATCCTTATTATTATTGTGCTATTTACAACAATTTCAACGACTTTTCACTATCAAAAATCGTGAACTGCATTTAAGTTTAAATTTATACTATTGTAGTTGGTTTTCCCATTTTAATTATTTAAATTAAATATTTCTCGAAAAGACAGCATTTCAAATTTTTTCTTAATTTAATTCACGCGCCTTTGGTGGTAGGTAACTCACTCAGAAATTGTTTTACAACAGTTTTAGTAGTAAAATACATTGAGTTTTGCAGCATTTAAAATAAATAATTCACATATTTAATGTGCGGTTTGTCATCCTTGAAATGTGAACCACATCGAATAATTCACGCGTTTTCAGTGTGAATCATTTTACATCACGCTACGATGAAAATTCACTACAAAAATTGCTGGCAACAGATAACCTCTAATAATCATAGTGAAATTCAACAGAAATTTCTTAGAGTGTATAAACGAAAGAATCTTTTATTTTTTCTACAAACACAAAATCAGCAAAGACACTATGTTAATACAATATGTATTCCATCCCACTGTAAATAAAAATTATGTATGTACATGTTTCATACAATTCTGCTAAAAATTATTTCTGCAATTAATTTTTTTGCGGCAAAAAAATTAATTGCAGAATTAATTTTTAGCAGAATTTTATGAAGCAGATTTTTGTGAACCAGAATTTTGTGGAACAGAATTTTGTTAAAGACTGCGTTTAAACGTGAGTAAGTGTGACTCTTTCATTTTATCGTATCCGGTCATCTCTGTTCCATCAATAACGTCTATATAATAAGGATGTTGTCGTTTGATCGAAACGATTGTACCGAGCTCCTTTCACGATTAAATTTTTACGCTCCAGTACGTCAAATGCGTCTACGCGATGGGCTTTTACTCCTCAGCCAGGTATCCACAAATTACGGTCTTTCGGAACCATTTTTGAGAGCATCGCAAAAGTTTAATTCAGTGTATGGTGTTTTTGATTTCAATATATATCTATCTATCTAGAGAGTCGTTTAAGAAAGCTTTATTTAAATTTTTATTTAATAAGAACTAACCAGTCGGCGTTTTCTATCTATATTTTATTCTTTTTTGTATTGTTTTTATAATTTAAACATAGTTAAAGTAAACGCCGAATATTATCACTGCAGGCTGTAAATGATATAAATGAATAAATAAAATAAAAATAATTCTATTTACATTTGAAATTAAATATTCCTTAAATAATTTGCAAAGTAAGATTGCAATAAAATCTATATACAATAAAAATGAATGTTTGTCTGTATGTCCTTTATAGAATCGTAAACTATGCATTTGATCATGTGATGGTCTTTAGCAAAGTTGCTGTGCATGAGCCCACGAAGGTTTCTGAGTTGGTACGACCAATTTTCGACAGATGGCGCCACTTTCATTCCAATGAATTTCATATATTGCGGTGCCAATTCATGCTGATTTGAATTGAAACGAAAACAGCGAACGAATTATGACGTTTCGAGTTGTGGGTGACATAAGAATTTATGTAAATTGTGAAATTCATGTCCGGCTCACATTGAACAGACAATATTGTGCGTATTTTTATATTTGGGAGCATTTTTCGAATAGTTTTGTGCATTTCATTGTGAGTTAAATTAATTTAGATAAATAAACAGATGGCGCCACTGTCATTCCAATGAATTTCATATATTGCCGTGATAGTCCATGCTGATTTGAATTAAAACGAATGATGACGTTTCGAGTTGTGGGTGACATAAGAATTTATGTAAATTGTGAAATTCATGTCCGGCTCACATTGAACAGACAATATTGTGCGTATTTTTATATTAGGGAGCGTTTTTCGAATAGTTTTGTGCATTTCATTGCGAGTTAAATTAATTTAGATAAATAAACAGATGGCACCACTGTCATTCCAATGAATTTCATATATTGCCGTGACAGTTCATGTTGATTTGAATTGAAACGAAAACAGCGAACGAATTATGACGTTTCGAGTTGTGGGTGACATAAGAATTTATGTAAATTGTGAAATTCATGTCCGGCTCACATTGAACAGACAATATTGTGCGTATTTTTATATTTGGGAGCGTTTTTCGAATAGTTTTGTGCATTTCATTGTGAGTTAAATTAATTTAGATAAATAAACAGATGGCGCCACTGTCATTCCAATGAATTTCATATATTACCGTGACAATTCATGCTGATTTGAATTGAAACGAAAACAGCGAACGAATGATGACGTTTCGAGTTGTGGGTGACATAAAAATTTATGTAAATTGTGAAATTCATGTCCGGCTCACATTGAACAGACAATATTAATTGTGCGTATTTTTATATTTGGGAGCGTTTTTCGAATAGTTTTGTGCATTTCACTGTGAGTTAAATTAATAATTTAGATAAATAATTCAATCGAATTGAATTTTCGTAGTTTCCGTAAGCTGATTTTATTTATTCTCTACATTGAATTCACGAAGGAATGTGTATGTGAAGGATCTGACTGCAGATTGACGTTCCGAACGCATTTGCTGTGCAGTTTTTTTTCGGATATCATCGTGAGTGGAATTAAAATCGATTTCAACAATTCTCGAATGCTGATTTTTTTCACTTCAAATTTCCCTCAGCGAATTGGTGATCACCGTCAATATTAACATTTCCATCCGTGTGTGAACAGCCGGTTCAATTAGATTGGATACATTGTGAGATTCGGATTGCTGATTGACATCTAATAAATTCAAACGCATTTTTCACGTCGTTCCCGTACAATTATGCCTCCAAAGCGACAAGCAATTGGCCGATCTACACCTCAAGCACGGAAGAAAAGAGCATTACAAGCCCCAGAATCAGACGAGCAACGAGCATTAAGGCTGGAAAATCTTCGAGTACATGCCGCTGAGACCCGTTCGTCTGAATCATCTGAACAACGAAAAGTGAGGTTAGAAACTGATCGAATACATACTACTCATGCCCGTTCGTCTGAGACAACTGAACAACGGGAAAGAAGGCTGCAAAATGTTCGAATAAGCACCGCTCGATCAAGACGAACACTGTACGCTCAAAATCAATAAAATGACTCAAAATGAATTGAATATTTGTATAATGTCTTTCCTTCAAATTTATTTTAGTTGGTAGCGTAGCAACGCGCGCAGGGTACAGCTAATTACATATAAACATTATATGTACGAGTATATTTTATGTTATAACCCTTGTTCATATTAATATTATTGTGGTAGAGAAATTGAAATACCACGTTAACTCAAAGTTAATATGAGCACTGTAAAGGCCAAAAAACCAGGTTGGCTACTTTTGCGAAAGTCGGATATTGTTGCGGTAGATGGTAATTATTGCCTATGTCTAGGCACCTTACAAAAATTGTTGAGATTGAAAATTCAAACACCATCTTGCAGTAAAAATGACACCACTCGAAACTTATCGTTTCCAAGTCCCTCAGCAGATTTCAAACTGCCTCGTTTAACACTACCAACCTTCAGCGGCAAAGCTCGAGTATGACACTCAATTTACGATCTATTTAAAAGTAACGTTTGTGAAAATATCTCCCTCCATGCTAGGGAGGGACTTATTATTCAAGAATTCATCCCCTTGTTATAGCTCAAAAACATATTATTCGTATCACCGCACAGAGGCTATCTGCTTGTTTGAGTTGTCGGATATTTTTCCTATTAGACATCTGTTTGTCTATTAAGTTTTAAAAACATTTTTTCCTATTAAAGTCAGTACTATGTTAGTATCAATCACGACTTGACATATAATCAGTATATTCGGCTTGAAAAATTTACAACAACAAATTTGCAAAATTCGTTTCTAATACGCTTAAAAAAGTCACGTAAATTAAACACATTTAAGTTAGGTTTAAAATTATTTTTATTTGAAGCCTCGGCTGTGGATGATTTGGTGCATTTCCAAGTGTAGTAAGTACCTAACTTGAAAACTTTTTGTTAGTATTGATGTAAATATTGTAACTTTTATTTAATGGGCAATTGCGAGGTACTGCTGAAAAGTTGGTACGACGTTTCCGAATGCATGACGCTAGCTACACTGAGGTTTTCCAAAAACTTATCAAACGTTATGATAGAAAGCGAATCATACTGAATAAGTTCATCGAAACTTATATTAAGTAGCCGGAAATTAGCAAACCTTCCAAGTGATCTGCGGCGTAAAGGACCAAGTGCCGAATCAAGAGATTGTTGTCTGGTGTACCTAGTAGAGAAAAAACTAGATAACCTCACGCTGCAACAGTAGCGACAGAAGTCATCATAACAAGAGTTCTAACTGCCCAACGTTTGAAGATTTTTTTAAGTTTAACTTTTATTTAATGGGCAATTGCGAGGTACTGCTGAAAAGTTGGTACGACGTTTCCGAATGCATGACGCTAGCTACACTGAGGTTTTCCAAAAACTTATCAAACGTTATGATAGAAAGCGAATCATACTGAATAAGTTCATCGAAACTTATATTAAGTAGCCGGAAATTAGCAAACCTTCCAAGTGATCTGCGGCGTAAAGGACCAAGTGCCGAATCAAGAGATTGTTGTCTGGTGTACCTAGTAGAGAAAAAACTAAATAACCTCACGCTGCAACAGTAGCGACAGAAGTCATCATAACAAGAGTTCTAACTGCCCAACGTTTGAAGATTTTTTTAAGTTCTTAAGCAAACGAATGAATTCATTTAAATACCTCAAAGATCAATCCAATAAGTACCAACCAAACCAAACATTGCGCACCCGTAAAAAATATTCACTCGCATAAAATTAGTGGTTATTTATGTAAAACACATTTTTTTTTATTCTAAAGTTGCGAACTGTAACACGTTCAAGGTTCAAAACAATAAATTATATTTTGCTCTATCTATACTTTACTTGCTACCTTCGTAGTACAATGCCATTGATAAGGAAATATATTTTTCATACTTATATCTTAACTTTGTCTTTTGTGTCTATATCATAACGTTGTCTTTTTAATCTTGTGTTATAATACTTCTGTCATATTATTCATTCATCATTCGACTTCGGCTTAACAATTGATTTTTCCTATTCCTATGGGGAGTACATATCAAATTAAGTTACAACAAAGATATCAAATTAAGTTACAACATTAAAAACAGCAGGCAGTGCTAATAAAACTAAACTTCGCGACTAGTCTGATAATTATAATGTGGAACAAACAGTTCATATACTTAATAACGTCTATAGATATGTATGGGTGCCACTAAACAAACACGTGTTTAATATTTTGTTAAATTTCAAGTTATTCCAACTAACCGTGTGAGGTCCCATTCTTACCAAATTCACATTCTAGGTACCCCAAGGGAAGCTTTTCGATTTTATCTAGTTTGAATCTTTTTCAGTTCATGAGTGCATTATTAAAAGTACTATACAAAATGAAAATAATACAACAGTTGTTCTACAATAAATACTGCTTCTTTTATAACAAACAAATACATGTTTTGTTTCTTAACAAATACGAAGCAAAATTTACCCAAATAGAGAGGGTGTGAGAAATCACTTATCTTAATATTTGGATCCGTTAGAAATTGATATACAATTTTCTTTTCTTTAAAGAAATTGCGTTGTTTTATGTACTCAGATGAATATGCTTCCTTTACAATCAACAATTTATTCAGCTTTCATTGTTTTCCAGTTGAAATAGGAAGTCGTTAGTTGGAGATATTATTGAGTTTTTTCCTCGTTAAAGTGGTGCATGAATATAGGTCGCATATAGTTGTTTATTTTGTATTTGAATGTGTGATCCTGGAAATTTATAAATAAATTAAATAGCAAATTTAGTTTTTAATTTTAATGTTGTTTTAAATGAAATCATAAAGCATTTAATACCACGACGTATTTGCTCATCAAGCCTACTTTAAGTACAATTCTTTATTGTAAAATATATAGATACTTACATATATCAGTTATGATGCGAGATGAGAGAACTTCAGGTAAGTTGTAGTTACACCAAGCGCCAATAAAATGTTCGAATTGATTTATTTTCACTTTGACTCTTTTATTTATTCTATTACATCTAGTTGCCATTTGTTGTTTTTGTTTTTTAACTCATTTCTCATTTATTTTGTTTTTGTTTTTTTTGCTAAAAATGTGTGACTTTTGTTCATGAAGCAAATAATATCTATCCAAATAAGTTCCTTTAAATTTCAAATCGAACATTTTTATGGTGCTGAATGTACCTTTTTAAGACAGACTAATAGATCTTGATCAAATAAGAAAAACAAGGTATGGCTAAGATCTCTAGGTGGTCGGATTCCAAAGTTATAGATGCGTAAAGATTTCCTTCATAACACATTCCGTAAAAAACTGAAACAATAAAAGTCATAGAATACTAGATATTTTCAAAATTTTATTTTGCTTATGAAATGAATGAATGAAAATGGTTGTTTATATGTATATGTTGAAAGACGACATTGTTGAGATGCCGGTAATGCGATTACATCCTGTAATAGGTTTTCCTCCTTTTCATTAAGCCTATGTTTATTTATTTTTTGTTACGTCAATTTTTAAGTTTTTTAAATTTTTTGGTGTTTTCATATGGCCTAATTTGTTTTATCGTTATTTTGCAATTAAAAATTTGTTTTCGAAAAAGAAAAAAGATAACTTTGACATAACCTATGAGTTTATCCTTAAACGACGTGGTTAAGACGTTCAGCGAGGCGAATCTTTAAAAGTTTTTGTAAGTAAATTCACGAAAGAAACAAAATCGGCCAACTATTGCCTAATAATCTACTTTATCATTTAATTATTAACTAATAGACTAAACTTGATTTTCAAATTGAATATCGCAATTTAACATAAACCAATCACTTAATAAAGTAAGCAATTGTTCCTTTTAATGGAAAAAAATTAAACATATTTGTTCCTTGAACGGACCAAGATTTATGTCAAAAAGTGCGACTGCCAAACGAAAGCATCCAAAGAATCTGATAGCATCGATAACTTTATGGTTAAAAATTACTGTTGATTTTTGGTCGACATACTGAATTTTATTTTCAATTTAAGTCTGAACCACCGGCCTTTAATGGTTTAGTTAAAACACATATTTTTGAAAATAAAAATTTCACGAACGTGGAAATTTAAGTCAACCAGCCGCTACTCTTAACACTTTTCTATAGTATTTCCAAATTATGATACATATATAGTTTTTTCAAGTCAAGTTCTAGAATTATTCAAACCAAATTAACAAATGTTCCAATCAAATTAACAATTTTTCAAAGCTACTAACAACAATTTTCAAATGAAATGAAATAATTTTTCATTTTTTTTTTTTAATATACAATAATGCAACAATAAAATTTAGCAAAATTTAATTCTCTGGCAATTTTAATCAGAGAATTTAATGCAAATTTTGCATTGTATATTTTGCAAAAAAAAAAAAAAAATTATTTGACTTGAAAATTGTTGTTAAATTTATTTGAAAAAAGTTTAATTTGAACAATTAACAATTTTTATTTTATTTTTTTTTTACTCTAATTTAAATAATTAATTAATTCATGTAATTTCTAATATGCAACTGATCCTAAAATCATTTTAATGGGTTTTACACTTACGAACAATTATTCGACAGATATAGACAAGTTTTCAATGTATTTAATTTATTTTGAAGTTAATATTTGTGAAAATTGTAAGAGAATTAATCCAATTTCGAACTGATGAGTTTATGATTACGAAAAAATCAATCTTTATTCAATATTACGAAATTGATTTGGGTTGATCAAACCATTGGAAATAATAAAGATTTAAAAATATTACTCGGTCAAATATTTTAGAAAACATGGATAAAATGGATATGGGACGATAGTTGAAACAAGATAAATTGTCACTACATAATTGATTCATTAACCACCGACCAAATTGTTAGACTAAATTCTTCAGCCAAAAATTTTTAGAAACTTTGCTGATAAATTATCATACCCTTTAGCAGCTTTGGGTTTCAACAATGATATTATTTGATTTATTTCTGCTAAATTTGCACTACATGTTTGCTTTGATTACATGGAAGATGCACGGCATTGAATTTGTTAATATTGATAGAATTAACTTCATTGTGGTACAGCCATGTTTCAGTTAAAACAACAATATGTGTTTTATGACTTATCGACAGCATGTGTTGCGTTAGAGAATCAATTTTATTCCGTAGACTGCATATACTGATATATAGAATATTGACATTGTGTTAACTGACCTTAACAGTTTGAATATATTAAACCGTAGTTTACTTTGGGTTCAATAATAAGATGACTCATAAACACCAATTTTATGTATGTACATACGTTGAATGGACACATATTTTTTTAATTTTACCAGGTTTCAGTCTAGATCTCAATTCACGTTCAGGTGGTTGAACTTTTGACAATAATTTGATTATTTACAACAGGATCCTGATTTAGCTTCCCGTATTTGACTCAGATAAAAATTTTATTTTATTTTCGCTCCTAAGAGGCCTAGCTTTAGTAATAAGGTTTGTGTTATAAGAAGTTAAATCATGTCGCATTTATGTTTCCTTCTGAAAATCGTTAGAAAGCCCAAACTGGTATAAAAATAGCCCGATATTTTATTTACTTTTAACAGGTTTACCTTATGAGTTTCGTTAATAAATTTTACCAAAATGCTTGTTGTTGGATCTTTGGCGTTTCTAAGACGATCGCAGTGAAATCAGTTAGATTAATCACCAATTTAAAGTGTGCAGCAATGCTAATAATCAGCTGCTCCAATTTTCACCCCTATTGAACAATGTAAAATTAGTTAAAATTGAACCAACACCAGATTAATTAATCGATAGAATATAAATTTACCTCACACAAGATGTTTTAAAAATGCACATAAAAACTAAATCGTATATAGTTTTTGAAATCTACCCTTACTATATCACATTTTCCATTTCGGAAGCACCCGTAAAGTGCTTTACCCACTAAAAAACGAAAAGAATAATCGGATTTTCGATATAATTCCACAATTATTGCTTTGTTTTCGCTAATCTTAAGATTTTAACGAAAACATAGCAATGCTTTTGGAATTATATCGAAAAAACTAAATGCGATTTTTCTTTTCAGAGAAATTCCTAAAGATTAAATTTCTAGATTATTAATTTTTTATTGTTGTACGAATTGATGAAGGCACAAAATAGAAAAAATTGCTTGTATTTTAAATAAAGGCTGGAAGCTAAAAGTCGTCTTTTATGGTGTGTTTTCGACATAGGAAGATAGGAAGTTAAGAAGATATGAAGAATGACACGACGAACCAAATTATTTAAAATGTCACAAGTCCCGCCTACTAGTTCCATGCTCGAGTTGAAAAATTTCTTACTTTGAGCAAAATGTGTCACAGAATTACGAACTAATAGAAACCAATATTCAAAATTATAAGCAATAATCTTGCCCATATTTGCTAATTTTTGACAGATCTATGAAAAAAAAATCCGTTTTTTTCGTAATAGAAAATAAATTTCATTATTTTTCATTTTATTTAATAATTAATGAATTTGAATTTAAACCTTTGAAATTATTTTGGTTTCGCTGGTGGCCTAAATATTTTTAGTTTTGACAAAAATTGAAATAATAAAAATATCATGCATTATTGGAGCAAACATAAATTTCGCATGGAGGGATCTGTTTTTCGATTATACCAACGAAATAATTCCGACGCGGAATTAATTCGGTGCAGCCAAAATAAATACATTTGCGGCTCATGTTTCTAAAATACATACAGTCACTTGCTAAAGTCTATATACACCTTTAAAATTTACATTATCATATAATATACATATGTACAACGAGTTTAATCTTTTTACATAATTGTAACGGTAGTTCAATAAGTAATATAATAAATAGAAATAACAAAGTTATAAAACTGGTTTTTGAGTAATATTATAAGCAAAAACCATAACAATGCATATCATAAAAGTCTATATACAAATGCAATTTTTCCGAATAATTCTAAAGTACTGTTGGTTCTTGTTTTAAATAGAAGCAAAATTCGATACTTTGAGTAGTAGTTTATTATTATTCGAGTAGCTCAGAAGTAATAATTTTAGTTTACATCGAACAACAATGACAGGCCGGCAAGAAATTTCACGCGATGCTAAAAATATTATTATAAAATTGTATTTGTAGCAAAATAGTCTCGGTTCTATATCAAAAATAGTAGGGAGAAGTCGTGCAACTGTACAAACAATTATAAAAAATTATAATAACCGAGGAAATTCGGAAAATTTGCGGCGATCTGGCCGTCCTCCTATACTCAGTGCCCGAGATTCTCGGTCGATAATCACGAAAACTAAAAAAAAAATCCAAGGTTGAGCTCACCAAAACTGGCGGAGTATATCTTAAGAGATACAGGAAAGAAGGTTCATCCAGAAACTGATTGATTTATAACGTGCCAAAACAAATGAATACACCTCCTCAGTCACCGGACCTAAATGCTATAGAGCCATATTTGAGACGAGCTTGGAAGGCAAATCCGCAAATCAAAAATTACCAGTCACGAATCCCTAAAGAAGGCACTGACAACTTCGCTGAAATTTCCGCGGATGTGACCAGAAACATGGTGCTATCTATGCCCAGGAGATTACAGGCTGTAATAGAGTCCAACGGAGGACCAACTAAATATTAATTATTTCACTTTTTTTTTATTTGAATATTTCAATTATATTTGTGTCAACTGGTGGTGGTTATCTTATTTTGAATTTTTTGAATCACGTTTTTTTTGTTATTACAATTTTTTTTTTAATTATATTTTTTTGTTAAAACACATCTTTTAATTAAATGTTTAAACGGTTAGATTGTTTTATTTACTTATATGTAAAAGTTGAGGTTTATATAGACTTTTTTGCGACCGACTGTGTGTATATTATATATATTACAAATTTTTATTCAATTAGATAAACAAAAAATGAAAATAAAGGTAATTGAGGAGGTGCAGAAGGATGGGCGAGAATATCTATACGACCTTTGAAGCATCAATTATAGAAACACGTCCCTCAAGTAGAATGCGTCAATCAATTGGAATGCCCCAGCTGACGCAAGAAAAAAATGGAAAGCATTACGGACGTAATTTGTAACATTAAGTAAGCCACGCAAAAGCGGAAATGAGGCTGTAACATTAAGGCCAAAGGATCAATGGCTAAAAATTATATAAAAAACGGGTAAGTTTCATGAATATAGTAACATGTACAATTTGCGAACGTCTGCGAAAGGCAGCGAACTATTGGTAATCAATAATTTATTCATTGTTTTAGGTTTTGCTATTATCATATTTATGATGCGTTGTACAATAGTCGAGTAAATAAATCCATCAACTGTTAGCAACATGCTATCACCCATCACGATCCTTAAAACAAAAAATGATGACATCCAAATCATTACAAATTTGCCGACCTCACGGCCAATTACAACCCGTCCAACTTCCCAGTCGTCTATAACACAGTCATCCTTAGCGCAATCCATATTTCACTCATCCATAGAGCCACCATCCATAGCTCACTCATCAAATTCATCGCAACCATCAAAGCGTGAACCTCGACCTAAAAAGAAAAAAAGTACAAGAGGTAATGGATCCAAACGTTAGCTTTATCGGTGAATCTATAAAGGAAATACATATACCTATATCTTGCAAATATGTATGTGTCTGAGACGGTTCAACCTTGTCTATTGAGAACATTCGCTGAAATTTGGGGTAATGATTTTCGTAAATGGTCAAGGTCGTTGCATTCCAATTTTTTTGAAACAATAACTAAAGAAATCGAAAAAATTAATAACGGAATAATCGCGCCGATTGTTGTAGAAGAAATTGTGTTTGATATAAACAATACATTACATATGTTGGAATATAATTATTTCAAATAATAAACGTGATTTTTGTCAAATTTACATTGCCTATAATTTTAATAAAACAGTACTATTTTGCCAGGGCAGTACATTCACCTCAGTGAAATATGTTTTGTGCAACTTGTTGAACTTGCTGCATTCCAGTGTTTTCATCATTTCGACATGTTCCTGGTCGATATGTTTCTCCTACATAGTTGTCTGCTAGACCTACACTCGAGTATTCCAGTACTTTTTTTGCTCGAAGCAAGTTGTCTATCACTACAGTTGCCTTCATTATGGCCAACACTGTCGTCGTGCTTGCCAAGATAGGTCTTCGGTAAATCCGCCACCTATTTGCAAGAATGCCAAAGGCATTATAAGAGGATTTGTCTTGCGGGAGAACCAGTGTTCCGACCAAGGTACAGGCGCATCAGATTCGTCATTAACGGGCTTCATCATCGATGAAAACTTAAGGGTACTCTATTGAGTCTTGGATGATTTCTGGAGGTGGAAGGTTAAACTCTTCTCCCGCGCGTATAATGGTTCTTCCAAAATTGCTCCTCCTGAAGATTTTGCTATCCCCAACATCACCCGATGCATCGATATCGACGAATACGAATTTATAATGCACGTCACATATGGCGAAAAGCACAACACTGTGGCTATGTTTATAGTTCCTCTAAACCGATCCACAATTACCAAATGTCTAAAAACGAAAAAAATTAGGTTTAAAAACTTAAACTAAAACAAGTAATTATAACTAAATCTTTACTTGAATGACAACCTGCTTTCCGTCTACTGCTCCTAAGCAATGTGAGAAATTCCAAAGTTCCTCAAAATCTTTACTGATTTCTTCTTCTATATATCAATTGTTGGTGTTGGAAAAACTAATCCTCTTAAAACACTCCACAATGCTTCACAAGTCTCTCTAATAATTTTCGCCGACTCGATATCCGTAAAACCCAACTGAAACCACGCTGTCACCACTTGCAAGATATCTAAAAAAATATAGAAAAATAATAAGCAAAAAATTATATTTTTATTAACTACATACCGAAGGATTAATGATAAACTCTGTCCAGCAGTGACAGATCTCTCTCCAACATCAATTTTTTTTTCTAAGAGGAGCATCCATCATAATTTGTAAATGTTTCGGTATCCATTACCCGCATTTCACCAACTAGGTTACCGTAAAATCCCTGTGAATTTCGATTCCGATTCACAGAAAATCGCCTTATTCCATAAGGTCGAGCGTGCTGTTTTTTTTTTTTGATTTAAATAAGCTAATAAGCTAAAAAAAACGATAGTCCACAAAAACCAAAACGTCCAACCGATATGAAACTCAAAGATGGCATAAATCATCATCTATGTCATAAATATTATTTTATTTTATGTTCCGCTATTGCTTTTTTTTCCATCATCACAGCCGACCATGTAAAGGCGCGGGATATGGTGAAAGAAATATAAACACTTGTAATGATGACCCAAATGTGCATCTCAGTAATTTATCGGGCTTACTCTCATCGGGTTGGGCAGGTTTAGTTTGCACCATATTGTAAATTTGGTCATATCACAAACGTAGTTCTGGGTTGAAAGGAAAAAAAACTCCAAAAAAACGAAATTGCCAACATCTCCACTACTTCCACATCAGTACAAACGAAGTAAGGCGGCTCAAACGAATCAAACCACATGAGCTAATCGTATGAATATTATATCTTAAGGGAACTGGATATTGGTCCAGCAGGTTTATGCTTATCTCATAAGTACTAATGTCAACCTTACTAATGAATTAATAATGCTTAAGATTGTAGTAGCCATATCAATAAAGATGTTTTAAAAAAATTAAAATAAATAAAGTAACAAAAAGAAAAATTTAACCAGCCATATTAGTTAATAGTTTTTATCATTTAGCTCAATTTTGGATACTAAAAAAAAATTATAATAATAATGGAAAAAAAAATAGGTAATAATATAATTTTGAAACATCTGTGAAATTATCTACTTATAAATAAATTGAAAAATTATAGTTGTAAGATTCAAAAGTAGATCAATTCTATCAACTATTTATTTACTTAGAACTTTTTATTTATTTTTGGTTATTTCTTGCGTAATTAATTGATTAATCCGCACCATAAATTAATTTTTCTTATATTTTCCAATAAAAAGAACCCGGAGAATTATTCCACTCATTCAACATTATTTGAAAATTACTTTCTCAGATGTGACAGTTGATGAGCGCTCAGAAGTTGTAAATCTGTACTGAATCTAAAAAAAAAAATGTATGGCCTGCACCAAACACGGTTATCACGAAAACTATATACATATATGTAAATCGAAAATTGGTTTGAATTGATGATATTTCTTTTAAATTTCAGAACTTTATTTTTAATTTTTTTTTGAACCCAAACCACAATTAGCCAAATTTATAATAATAAAAAAAAAATCTTTAAATTTACTTTAACTTAGAAATTAAAGATCACTACAAATGCTATGGCTATAGTTACACAAATTATGCACAAAAAAAAAAAAGTAATAATATGTACTAAATGAATAAATGAATTCACAAACGTTGGTTTGGTGTTTTATGCGCCCGAGTGATGACGAAGCGTTGGTATGTTATATTCCCGTTCAATAGCCCGTTGTTATACAGACCGGCTATCGCCTCGTGGGACAAACTTATCCCTCATGGATAATATCTCGTATTGCTCATTAGTACCATAAATAACTATAATTTTGTTTATATTTTGTTAAATTAGAGTAGTTCATATTTTTATTCACACCATTTTTGTTGCGTCATTTTAATTTGTTTTTCTAACCAAACAACCAAAATATTTTTACCAAGACAAACAATTATTATAATTTTAAATGATGAATGATGAAGTCCGCAAAGATTTTCGATTGGGTTTTGGTCTGGCGAACAAGCGGGCCAATCTAATACTGGTATGCATTGTTCTGCAAACCATAATTTTGTACTCCGGCTCTTATGTACGGTAGCATTGTCTTGCTGGAAAATCCAGCTTTCGTTTTGATATATGCACAGAAAAGGTAACAGATGGTTTTCTAAGACGCCGATGTACTCCACGCTGTTCATTTTAGTAGATGGAAAAGCTAAGGTAAGGGTTCCCGCTGAACAGAAAGCCCCCATACCATTAAGCTACCACCACCAAAATTCCGTTTAGAAAAGTACTTTGGCTCTTTTCTATGATCCCTCCAATAGTACTGAATGCCTTCTCCTTCAGATTGTGGTTTAATTTTCGCCCGATTTGCCTAAGCGAAAAACCTTCTTCGGAAAGGGCTAGAATTGCCCTTTTCCACGTCCGATAAATATTTTACACGAGGCATTATTTTTCTGCAATATTGATTTATATTCGGAAGACTAATTAATACTAAAATTTGTATTATTTATAAAACTGAGCGAGGAAAAAAAAGATCAAAAGGCTACTGTGGTTATAAAATTATGCAAAAAGACAATTTTAAAACAAAATTCTTTTTTTGTTTAAAACAATTGAATTTTGAAACGGATTTGTTTATATTTTGCTGTATTATTTATTTATTTATTTACTTTAATTTGGATACTCTATTTTGAGCTAGAGCTCATGCTCAATAGAATATAAAATAGTGGTCACAATATGATAATGCAAAATAACTGTTGATTTAGGAAAATGGTACAGCACATACAATTGACTTTGTTCGATAATTCTGTATCTCAAATTTCACAACGGGGCCTGAATCCTTCCATCTGCAAAAAGTATGCAAGGGGTGGTATTCTTTAAAGGCTACATTTAGCAGGCTCAAAAATATCGTCTCTTTAAAATGACATCACGACTGGTGTATTTGTACAAAAATTATTTTAATTAAAATATTAATTTAAAAAAATAAAATAAAAATAAATTAGAACATGTTGACTAGAAAGTCAAAGCCTACGTCGTTTTTCAACTTTTTGCATTAAAAGTTTTGAAATCTTTTAATCCGTTATTTTAGAAAATTAAAAACATGAGTGGTTTATAGTTATGCAATACACTGTATTGCGAATAAATTATTCGTTTAACATTAATAGCAAGTTTAATGATCTGATGTTTTTTTTTATTTGTGTTCCAAGTATTTTTATGTAGTCTTCCAAAAGAAAATTGTTTTTTTGTAGCGCGAGGTGGGGACATATAAATACAAAACAAAAAAATAATTCTACGAAAATAAATAAAAAGTTTTCTTCTTGTATACGATTTAAAGATAACCTTTATGTGGGATTTAGATTATTCGGCCATAATTCTTGTTTGGATGATTTTTATCAGTTGTATACTTTATTCTTTTATTCGTCGGCGTTGAACATATTTGGTTTAAGTAATTTTATTTTTAAGAAATGTCACCGCGTTTAAACTCTATGTCTATATTATTCAATAAATAATCGCAGTATAAAACGGTTGTAGTTATAAAAACCAAATTAAGGCGATGTAATGTTTGTTTCAATGGAATTTTATGGTTTGATTTGATGGCTGAACTATCCAAAACTTTGCTGATTATATTATTTAAAAAAGAAAGATTGTATTTGAATATATGAATAAAATATTTTGCACGTATAATATTCGAGATGAAAGACATTTTCAATTCTCATTTCAAGTTTTAATCTTGCTGTAGAAAAAGCGATACATACATACACTATGATCCACCGAATTATTGTCACATAAACACGAAAACGGTTTGCATTTAAATTAATTTTCACACTGTAGTGTATAGTGCATATATACTTACTGTATAAGTATGTAATGCGATGTATAATGATTATAAAACTTTTATTCGATTTTCCTATATAATACATAAGATTAAAGTTCTTCTTTTCCTGCTTTTCGTTCCAATACCATTTACTGTAATGCTTTGTTGAATCAGTCCTCAATAAAAGACGTTTACTATTTAGCACCATCATCAACACCACGAAACGATGATGGTTTCATTTCATTCGATTATTTATTTTTGCTTAAACTGTCGGAAACTTAAACAATTGTTCATCAAATATTCAATTGCTGTTTTCCAATTTCCAATTGTTTATTGTTATATTTTTCCGATACTTAGGATTTATGTTAGTGGCGCTATTTTAAATTGTAAATATAAAGGAATTACATTGCTTTGTGAAAGTTCTAAAAATAAGAAGATTCTAGACGAATGCCCTATATTTTACTGTTGGCTACTGTTTTAATTTTTATTATTCATAGGTCGGAAACCCAGGAATATAACTTTCTTTATATCCGAATTAATGGATACACCTGTTTAGATTTACAAACAGGTTTTTCCAACTGGAACGGAAAATATCCCTAAATTCAAGGCAAAATAATAAAAAAATTTATTTGACCAAAAGTAAAAAGGTAAATAAATCACCTTTGAAATAAGTTTATTAAATTTTTCATTTTTTTTTTTTTTTATATTTACTTTTTTATTATATTTTCCCTCATGCCCAATATTTCAACATGATTTTATTTTTCAAATAGATGTGCTCGCTGCGGTTTTTACACTGAGAAAAGCGAAATAATCTTAAAATAAATAAATAAAAAAAATATTCCTTTCCATTCATTCAATTCGAGCGCACACAAAAAAACATATAAAATAACAAAACAAAATATAGTTTAAAGATTTTTTCTTTA
Source organism: Tipula vernalis (assembly GCA_958295665.1). NCBI lineage: Eukaryota > Metazoa > Arthropoda > Insecta > Diptera > Tipulidae > Tipula > Tipula vernalis. The sequence continues at coordinate 217,663,988 of OY282559.1, read as the reverse complement.
TCGTCCCATATGTAAGTGGAAAAATATAAAATTTCATATGGAGAACATGTTTGCTTTCTAATGAGTGGGACCATGGGGTAACAATATGTGCTCTTAATAGTGTGGTGTGTAATGAAGAAAAATAAGTTATGTGTAAAAACGGAAATTGAAATCGGATGAACGGACATCAGAATAGCAATAGAAAATTAGAAAATAATTTGGCGTTTCCTTCAATTCGGTAAATATACGTGACTGTCAGATGGTCAGGGATTGCGTGTACAAGGGAGAAACACAAGACTCACTTCATGTGGCCTACCTGTATACAACTTCGGCAAGTGCTCACACTGCCTCTTCTCGTTAAAGAATCTGCACCGTTTAAGGAATACTCTAATGGGTTTGGGCTGTGGTTCTCCTTTAGGGGTAAGCATTGGGTTAACGTTCCTACCACTAAAATCTTATTTTAATGAAACCTCAACGTGAGATTCGAGTATTTTTAAATTCACAACTAACCTAGGACAAGACATAAGTTCAAGATATGTTCGGTCACCGTGTCTGGATTTTCTTGTCGAGAGGCGGTCAAATCCTTTCAAGAGGTGCAGCACAAGTGGAAGGAAGATAAAGATATACGATAGACATACATATGGTAGCAATGAATATATTGCAAAAAATGTTTAGAAAACTATGTAGAACACCAGCCTTTATGTCAGCTGTTTTATCATTGCACGTTTTCTGTTTGAAGACTTTCTTAAAACTATGTAAATTCTAATTTGACAATTATGCTAACGCCTTCTTATTTCAATGAAGTTGGTATGGCTAAAGCACGACTATCTCTATTACAGGCACGATTGTATAGCAGCGCACACACACACAATCGTACCAAAAAAGGCCATCGAAAATAAAAATCCTTCAAAAGAAATGTTATGATTATATGGTTTTTTTGATTTATAAAAATTTAACATTTTTTATACATTATTATACTATATGTATATAAATTAATTTAATTAATATTAAAATTAATTAAATTATATGAATTAAATACTAATATGGAAATATTAATTTTGAGTTGAATTTAGATTTGGTTTGCAACACATAATGACGTATATATTTATGCGTGGCAAATTTTGATTCAATAAATGTGAACAACGTGGAATTATGTAAATGAAAATCGAGATGCTAAATGTATTGCACTTAATAAATTAACTTAATGGATTTATTGAAGTAAGGTTGCAGTTTTCACATACAAACCGATAAATTTTTTAAGAATATAATTTTTCTATTTCCTTTCATTGATTTATTATTTTACTGACTTGTATTTTTAAGTGGTCATATATATAGAGTAATTTCATTTTTGAACAGCAGTGTCTGAACTTCATTATTTTTGATTTGTTTAGTTTTTGGTGTACGTGTAGTAGTTGAAAAAATAAAAATAGCATGTTTTTTATTTTTTTGATATAGGGTGTGTATTGCGCACAGGATGGTCCTATAGTTTTGCAAAAATAGTGAAAAATGCCATTTGGAGTAAATTTCAAAGGCAAATTTATGAATTAAAAACTTAATCGATTTTAAATTTTTTTTTGTGTTAATTAGAGTGAATATCGAAATTATAAATTCTTATAAAATTATAATCAAAATTAAATTTTTTTGATCCGATATATAACTGTAAAATATTAAATAAGATATTAAACTAAATATACAATTATTTTTTTAAATTTTTTTTTGCTCAAAATAAAGCTTAACTCATTAGCTTTTACATATTCAAATATGGCACTAGCGTTATTTTTCGTTTTTAAACTACACTAATTCAAACATAAGGCATTCTTAATAAATACTCAACATAAGTAAAATATGAATGAATCTCGTTTCAAGAAAGTTTTTGATTTCGCTTCTTCGCAATTTGCGACCATGTCGAACAAAAACAAAGCAAAATTGGCGAAAGGGTTAGACGGTATTGATTTTCGTTCCTTGCAGCCGTTATAGGATAGCTCGGACTATTTAGCCTTGCTGGCTCTTCCCACGAACTTAAATTGGTTAATAACTGAACAGTGTTTAATCCTCTAGATACCCTGCCAGTAGGATTCTCATTAGACACTCTGTGATGCCATTGGCTAGGATCCGTGATGGATTGTAACTCTGTTATTCTGTTGGCCGCAAAAGTTTTAAAATGTTGTGACTCCTTTTATTCACCCTAAAAGTGTTGTGGATGCGCCCCAGCAAAATGTTAATGTATTGTTGTTGATCTTCTGTACTAAATTTTTGAGCAATTTATAATGTTGCAATGGGGCATTCAGCTCTAATCTTGGAAGCGATGTGGTTTGGTTTAACGGTGCAACCTTTGTTTTGGCAGCAATTAATATAATATCGTTGTTTATATTATTGTACACCAAGGCAGCATATGCTTGATTAGGGCGTCCGACCATGTAATACAATTTTGGCGCCACTGGTGTAATTTATCCAATAGTGCATTTTAATTTCCTCTAACTTTTTTAATTCCATTTTGTAGTTTAACCATCCGTTGGTAAGATTTATGTGGAGTTTTTCCTCCCATCCTTGGCGACAATTTTCGCTTGGATCCTCGCTGGTGTTTTGGTGCCCTTGATAGATTGTTGGTTTGTGGATTATTGTTTTAGATTCTGCGAAAGAAACTATAAATTGAAAAGTGTAAGTTAAGTGTAAGATTTCCAGGGGAGTTCAAATATTTTTACTGAAGTCCAGTTTCTGGAAGTTCTTCTAATATCGCGCAGCCACTGCCTCTGCTATTATTTATTAAGAATGTTAGCTCTAGATAGAAGATCAACAACATTGAAATCGTTTTGAGCTATCTTTGAACCAATTGGATATCTTGACGCTTCATCAATGGCTAACTATTGCAACGTTTTTGTAGTGAAATAAGTTGTAGGAACTATTACGTAGGTGATAGTTTTTGATCTGTAACAGCTCGTTGGCTTATTTGTTTCAAACCGCCAGATGATTCCATATCGTTCTTTAATGACAGAATGACCCCATATGGTTTATTTGGGTGTATTCTTAAAGACATCGTCCTTCTTCATTCTTTTTTCATTCTGAAGCAATCTAGCTGTTGCTTTGCCCTTAGATTCTCCTATTCTAACTTCTTCCAGTTTATTATTGTCAAGTGGCATTCAAATCTCGTATTGTCCAATTGTTAACCGATTGTACGTTTCTTCATAGTGCTGTTCACAATCGTTCTCTTCCGCGGTTGGGATTCGTTTAGGTTGCTGTTTTCGGATTCTCAAAAGTGTTTTAATTGTTTATCTATGTCTGCTAATGTGATGTGGCTGTTTAACTGAGTAGTTGGGACGCTGCTCTTTTGAGTTAGATAACCACATATGATCCATCCTACTGCCGTGCTAAGAAAAAAAGTCACATTTGCCGTTTTCTTCCATATTAGGTCCAATTATAGACCTATTTACTAGATTTTATTCTCCTTTCTAAATACAAATTCTGCCAAATTTTTGGTTATTTAAACCATTTTCAAGGCAACCAAAAAATTACTAAACACTAAAAAATTTTAAAATGACGTACGTACCAAATTTGACCGAAAAAATTAACAAAATTCTAAAAAATTTTTTTTTTTTTTTTTTTAAAAACATCTTTATTGATATGGCTACTACAATCTTAAACATTATTAATTCATTAGTAAGGTTGACATTAGTACTTATGAGATAAGCATAAACTTGTGTGGGTCTGCTGGACCAGTATCCAGTTCCCTTAAGATATAATATTCATACGGTTAGCTCATGTGGTTTGATTCGTTTGAGCCGCCTTATTTCGTTTGTACTGTCCAGTAGTTGTACGGCCTCAACGTTGGTGTGGTTAAGAAGCCTCTTCTCATGTTTAATGGCACATTCGCGGATGACGTCGTCTATCAATTGTATTTTTAGATCATTGTGTATTTCTCTGTTAGTCACAAATCGGTAAGCGTTGGTGACCATTCGAAGAAATTTATTTTGGCTACGTTGTATAATGTCTCTATTGGATTTATGAGTACAACCCCATAGCTGCGCACCATACATCCATATTGGTTTGAAGATAGTCTGGTAGACTAGTCTTTTGCAATACAGGTTCATTTTGGAATGATGCCCAATTAACCAGTACATTTGACGTTGTTTTAATCGTATCTGTTCAGCTTTTTGTCTCACATGATGTTTCCAGTTGAGCCTTGAATCTAAATGCAGACCAAGGTATTTAGCCGATTCAGCCTGCGGCACTTGCACCCCATTGAGGTATATGTGTAGACTGTTATTTTTGTGTCGGAGCGTAAATGTCACATGGGTTGATTTGAGCTCATTAAGCACTATTTTCCAGTCAATTGTCCATTTAGTAACGTCGTTCATTGCTCGTTGAAGATTTTCCACTGCCCTTGGTTGTGATTCGTCTACTGATATAATTACAGTGTCGTCAGCGAACGTGCCGATGAATGTTTTATTCGTTGTACGTGAATAGTTCACGTTTTTGTATTATATTTTTGGAGTTTGTTTGTTTTGGTGCACTCTTTTGTAAATGAGCTTTTGCTCAAAATAGAGTTTGCCAAAAACAAATTAAATTAATCAGTTAATAATAAATAAATAAATAAATTGTAGGTATGTCCGCAGTGTAGATAAGGTAGAGGAGGGGTCCCAATACGCCTCCCTGCTAGAGTTGGATAAAAGTCAGAACATGTTTCTTCATGGATGACTCTGAATTGGCGATCAGAGAGGTATGATTCAAGCAGCTGGCAATAGTTTTGTGGTAGCATTTTGCTCATCTTGAATGTCAATCCCTCGTGCCAAACCCTATCAAAGGCCTGAGATACATCCAGAAATACGGCGGGGCAATATTTCTTTTCTTCTAACGCTTGCTCTATTACCGTAGTTATTCGATGGACTTGATCTATTGTGGAGTGGTTATTCCTGAATCCAAATTGAAAATCAGGAATTGAACATCATTGATCATCATCTTTTTCAAACAGCTTTGATAAGGTCGGAAGCAGTGAAATTGGTCTGTATGATGTTACTTCTTCATCTGGTTTACCTGGTTTCTTCAACATAATTATTTGAGCCGTTTTGAAGCATTTGGGTATATACTTCAATCTCATACAGGCATTAAATAAGTATGTGATCATGATGATTGCTTTGCGTGGAAGTTCCTTGAATAGACCCGGTGATATTTCATCAATTCCTGGTGCCTTTTTTTGACTAAGACTTTTGTCGATTTCTTCAGCAATTTCCATTGGCGTGACCCTTTTAAAATCCTGATTTGGTTGATAGACAGGTGTTACGTCAATGTTGGATTGAATGTCATGGGGTTGAAACACTGTTGCTAGGTGTTGAGCAAAGAGTTCCGCTTTTTCTTTGTCATGTCGAACCCAATTGCCTTGAGCATTTCTTATAGGTGGTACTCGAACTACAGGTCGTTTAAATTTTCTGGTTGCTTTCCATAACGAGTAGTCCTTATCCATTTCTGGACCTAGCCCGCTTAAGTAGTTGTCGAAGCAATCCTGTTTGAAGCTTTTGATTAGCCTATTGACTTTGTTACTTATTCGATTGAAGGTGGTTTTGTCAGCGGGATTTCTGGTGAGATGCCATATTCTCCTTGCCTTTCTCCTTTCCTTGATTTGTTCCCTGATTTCAGCCGGGTATTTGACTTCAATCTCCGCTTTGTCCTTTAATTCTGGAGTAGCTAGACTGGCGGCCATACGAGTGTATTCAATGAAATTGTTTGTTTGTTGTTCCAATTCTTCATTACTTTTAATACTAACTTTTAATTCAACTAGCTCTTCCAGTTTTTCTCTGAAGAGGTCCCAATCCGTGAATCTATTAGTAAGGTTTTGCTTTTTTTTTTTCTTGATGACTATAGCGCTTACTGACAACAGTACAGGAATGTGATCAGATGTTAAGTCGTTAATTCCTTCGACTATAGTGTAATTGGATGAAATACCTTTTATGATGAAGAAATCAAGCAAATCTGGTATTTTTCCTGCATCCGTTGGCCAATACGTTGGCCTCCTTGGAGACAGATATTCACATTTGTTTTCATGAATGGCATTGAACAAAGCATTTCCTTTCCCAGGAGAAATTAGCCTGGAACCCCAAGCTGTATGTTTTATATTATAGTCCCCTCCAATAATAAATCTTGGACCGAGCTTATTAAAGACGTTATTAAATTGTAACTTCGTTGGTGTATGCCGTGGAGGACAGTATGCTGCCGCAATATTTAGATCTGCGCCATTATATTGGATTGAGATAACAGTTGCTTGCATGTAGCTTTCTCGAATATCCTCTTGTTGATTATGTTTGATATTATTTTTAATTAGTACAGCTGAACCACCTCTGGCTCTTTCACTAGGATGGGTTGTCCAGTAGGAATTAAATCCCTTTATTCTAAAAAAGCTTTTGTTGGAGAAGTGCGTTTCTGAAATAAGTGCAATATCTATGTTGTTTGTATGGAGAAATATTTCCAGTTCTTGGGCTCGTTGGTTGAGCCCATTAGCGTTCCAAGTTACAATGCGTAGGAACGAGTTAATCATTTGTGTGTATGCTGACTTTTTTTGCTAGGCGGATAGAAATTAATTTCTAGTTTTGCCACCCTTTCTGTTAAGTGACCAAGTGTCTGTTGAATTTGACTAAGCTTTTTAATAATTTCAAAGTTATTAGACTCGTTATTAACTTCTATATGTTTGTTGTTTTGGTTTGATTCATCAGCAGATAACTTGGTGATTTGCGCATAGGATAATCCAACTGTGGATGGTGTGATTGTTGTTTGTGGTTTAGCAGCTTTGGTTTGTAATCGCTGCACTACTCTTGTTCTATTATTCTGTTGACTTTTAATTTTGTTCTGATATACACAGCATCCTTTATAATTTGCAGTATGTCCTTGTTGTTGACAAAGAGCACATGAAGGCGCGATATCTGGTTGTTTTTTGCATTTTGTCGTGTGATGATCTCCAGCACATTTAACGCATTTGGTTTGACGATAGCAAAAACTCTTGGTATGTCCAAGTTGTTGACAATTCGTACATTGTGGAATGTCCTTTGTCTTGTTAGGTGGCTCAATTTTAACTATACAGTACGCAAGTTTCTTGATGTTGTATACTTCTTTATTGTTGTCTTTTTGTTTTAAGTCGATGTAAAACAATGGAAAGTGTTTCTTGTCTTTTACACCATTAGTTGTGACCATTTTGTATATGTTAGTAATACCTGCGACTTCATGTCCCATTTTTTCTAAGTCTGCTTTAATTACATCGTGACTAATGGAAGATGGTAAGCCTCTGATAACTACTCTATAAGCCTTTCGCTCTTCAGCTGATAGGTGTGATATTCTATATTTTCGGATTTGTTGCTGGGTTCTTTTTTTAATTCTTCCAGTATTTTTTTGACATTTCTGTAATCATTTTCATTTTGAAATGTAATTTTAATGTCACTATTTGAAAGCGCCTTAAAATTAGTTGATTCACTAGTGGTTTTTATTACTTTTTGTCGAAAAAGTTCGAAATTTTTGATATTGCTCACGTTAATGGGTGGAGGCAGTGGTATTTTTGGGGTTTTCTGTTCAGTGTTATTGATCACAATTTGTGTAGTATTTTTTGGAGGAGTTTTCGTTTTTGTACGCCTGCGTTTCCTAGCATTTCTGTTATCAGCACCGGAAACTTCTTTTTCCAGTTCTTCCTCATCTGTGCAATAATCCTCTTGACTCAGAGCACTGAATCTATTATTCTGTTGAAAAACTGGAAATTGCCGCAGCAACCAGTTGGAATTATTTGAATGTTCATGTTGACTGGCTGATGGCTGAATATGGTTTGAAGAAAGATTGTTAACTCGTGCTGAATCCTTAGCTATGCTATTTTTAACCTTTTCTTTTAGTGTAGAGTTTTCTCTCTTAAGTTCAGCAACTTCATTGCTCAGCTGCGCGATTAATTTCTCCATTTTTTGAAATTTATTTAACAGCTCCTCGCTATTTATAATATTTGTTGATGCACTCGGCATTTGTTCTGATAATGAAGTTACTTTTTCAGTGGAGATTGCGTTGTTTGCAAATATTTTTTTTATTGGTGATCTGATTGTAATGGAGCCCTTTCGGAATGAAAGTTCTTCCTCGTTACTCTTTTGAGCGTTGATATCGCTTAGCTTATTTTTGGTATCATTTGAATTATGTAGCAATGTTTGGTCCCCCCTAGAATCCATGGGACCGACCTCCGGAGAGAGTGGATTTTCCTGAACATCAGGTCTGCCACCTAGGGTATTCGTTTCCTTGTTTGTTTTATCCATTGCTTTGGTTTTTATAGTGTTATTACACTCGCCTCTAGAAGTTCAGCCGTTGTGATACATTAAAAATGCAAAACAAACGTTGCCCAGGTGCTACCGCGTGGAGGTAAACTAGAGACAGTTGATGGTTTCTACATAGTTGCAACGTTGGAGTATAAACCAATTTATAATTGGCTATAAACGGTCAACGCCTACCCTATTGAATCCCACCCAGCACCTATTCTAAAAAATGACTCTATAACATTGATACTACCTAACAAAATTGGAAATAAATCTTACGACAGTTATTCAAAATTAAAAGATAAAATACCTACATAACAAAAAGACGGACTTATATACAAGTGGGAGAAACTAGCAAAACAAAATTAGTAAGAATACATCAACACAACGTAAATATCAGCTTTAGTTAAACATAGTTCTGAGAATAAACATAAATTTGATTTTGATAATGCGGCCACTTTAGGATATGAACAAAGAAAGAAAAAAGACATATTTGAACATCCAAAAATCCGGTAAATTACAAAGTAGATGTAAACCGTTTGAAAACTAATTATAAAAATATTATTAAAAATTTCGTAAAACCAACATAAAATTTTACGTACATATATAAAATTAATTTGTTACTCGTATTCGTATATACAAAAAAAGCTGTGCATAGAAAATAATAACTTAAAATTGACTTGGTCAAGGTTACTGTGTAAATAAAATGTTTTCCTTGTCTAAACAAACCAATAAACTTTGTTGTTTGTTGTGAAAAATATGCATCCACCCCTCGATTTACACGGTACTTGGTTTGCACGATTTCGGTTTTGCACGGTCAAATAATTTCTACTATGTATTTCGATTTACACGACAGTGTTTCGGTTTAACACGGTTTTTTTATTTCTTTCAAAAAAGCCACACCAAGCACTATCCAACAAACACATTGTAGATTTCAATTTTACAGCAAGTAGAGAGTGGATTGAAATTTTAAAGCGGCGACACAATTTGCACAATGTGAAAACAAATCGACGCGAACAATCCTCTGAATTCTGCAGTAGAAAATACAATAAATAAATAATGCTGGAAACCCTTTACGATTTTTGATTGTGTTAAAATGACAGCATTGGCCGCTAGGGAGATCGAAAATTCAACACTTAACACGTGTTGGAAGGGGATTTGGCTCGAAGTGGTTTTATACCAGTGCAATATTCCATCAAGGGACTCCGAGTACGCTGAAATTACTAATCTGGCACATCTTATTTGTGGTGAGGGATTCGATGAATTTGCCACTGCATATATCGCCGGGATGATGGCGGATATTGACTTGAACGAAGAGAATTTGCTAGAAGTAGTCAACATTTCTAGTGATTCTGAAAGTGAAGCTGTGGCTACAGTTCCGGAACTAACGTTAAATATTATGATTAAGGGCCTTGCTATTGCAAAATCATTAGAAACTTTTTTTATTGATAATGACCCTAATATGTTCAGTCAATTATTATGTAAATATTGCTATGTTTTAATTTTTTATTTATAATTGTAATTTTAATCATTTTTTAGTTTTTTGGAATTTTTGGGTAGGTTGCCTTGAAAATGGTTTAAATAACCGAAAATTTGGCAGAATTTGTATTTAGAAAGGAGAAATTTAATAAATATAGTAAATTTGTCTATAATTAAGCCTAACATATGTAGAAGATAATATAATACCGGGTTTCCATCGTCATAGTATGATAGCATAATAGTATTATACTATTATACTATGATGATGGAAATCCGAAGTTAATAGCATAATAGTTTATTATAATATTTCATTATGCTAGCTATCAAAAATATAATAGGCAGCAAATTGTAATTTTAACAGTGCAAACATTGCAGCGTATAGGTTTGTTTGAATTCTTTTCAAATTAAATTTTTTTAGGCTGCGGTCGTGGTAGGTTTTTTATATTTTTCCTATTACTTCAAGTAATATTCATCAAATAATTATAAATAAGCATAAAACATGTGCTTTAATATATTTTTCCTATACATACAAAAATTTAAAACGATTTTAACTTCACACCAAATGATGGAAACGCGATAAGAAAAAATAGTATAATAGTATTATACTATTTTACTATTATATTATTGACAATGGAAACATGGTATAAGAGACCTAATCAAAAATAAACAAATAAAATTTGCTTTTTTGTAGTTTTGAGTAATTTCAATTTTTCTATATTTGTTTGGCATGTCATAATATGAAATTTGACTATTAAATAACGTAATTTTATGGCATTTGATGAATGATATTTGGCTTTTAAAAAAAGCAGAAAATAGGTATGTATTTGTTTGCAGATTCGAATTTTTCCGTTTTATTCTATTTCACAATTTATATTTCGGCAAAATAACGCTACTTTACGAGTATAGTAGGATATTGTTACCTATGTATTTTATACAAAAAAAAAAAAAAAAAAAATGAGTTTAAAAATAAATTAAAATAGCATAGTTAGGATTTGAGTATTTAGTAGATTTTTAAAGAGTTATTGTGTGTTTGTTTTATTATTTTAATATAAATTTTATTATTTGAAAAAATGGTAGAAACTAAGGAATATTCGGCTCATTTTAACACTAAGCAGGCAGTAGTAGCAGGGCTATTCAATATTTACTGTTAACTTGTCTATCTATGGATGATAACTTTTAGAGCCAGTATGTCAGGGCCTATTAAAATATTAATAGGTTCGGGAGTATCGAAAGTAGGGTCGGCTAGGATTTATTTATTTTATTTTTATTCATCCAACCATTAATTACATAACATTAAATTACAAAAAAATCAGTACACTATTTTTAAAAACTAAAATATATTATACAATAGTAAAGTAATAATTAATTTAATACATAAAAGCCAGATATTATTGACAAAATAACTTAAAAAGTACTAATAATGTTAAATTAAAATGGATGGAGTAACGTAGCTTCCGTGATCATAAACGATCAATATTGGAAACCCCCTATCATAAACTTAGATAATTGTTATTGTTTGTTGTTGGGTACAACAAATAAAAGAAGGGAAAAAGAAATTTACAAAATAGCTAGCATTTTCAATTTATCGTCATTCATCAAAGTAAAACTGCAAACAAAGATTCAATGTCAGTAATATTAAACAATTGGTTGTTATAAATATCAGTTAAAAATTTGAACGTAACAGTAATTTCTTTGATGTTTAGAGGCAACTTATTAAAAATTACTGGTGCTGCAGATAGATAAAATTTTCTGAAATGTTCTTTCTTGAGAATGGGATATTTACAATTATTCAAAGTCCTCAAATTATATCTCGTAATTTTTACTGTAAGATTACCACTACGAAGAAAGAACATTTTTAATACCTTAAAAACATAAAGATATCTAACGGTAAAATCTTTAGTGATTTAATTAAAGGCAAAGCAGATGTTAAACGCGGCTTCTTTAAAATTATACGAATGGATGAGTTTTGCACAACTAACAGCGGTTGAAGAGATGACGAATAAACACCACCACAATTAATTATAGCATATTGTAGCTTGGACTGAATTAGGCTGTAATAAAATTGTAGTAGGACTAACACGGAACAAAGCATGCGAAGAATATATAATTTTCTATTACAAGCGTAAATGTAATGTTGAAGATTTTCAATATGTTTTTTAAAACCAGGTCTTTTATCTAACGTAACTCCTAAATATGGAAAGTTTTCCACAATTTCAATGTTGCTACATTCATTAGAGCAACTGGATAATTCAGCTGAGACATTGTTAGTTTTATAGTTCATATTTAGTAGAATGGTAAATGATTTCAAAATTTATCTCTATAGGACCATATAATTTAAAAAACATTACTTTTGATTTTGTGCTTAGAACCATAAAATGCAAATCCAATCATTTTCTTAAAATTAAAAGGTCGCAATTGATTTGATAGGCAATTAACTGGTTTGATGCTCCTCTATAAGTAAGGGCAATGTCATCGGCAAAACGAATCATATATCCTTTCAAGTCTAAAAAAATTAAGGAATTAATAAACACTAAAAATAATATGGAGCCAAGAACGGAACCCTGAGGAACGCTGCAGTGGATCATTCTAAAACTGCTATATTTTCCGGAAATATTTACAGTTTGCTTTCTGTTGAGAAGATAAGACCGGAATCTCTGCCTCGAATACCAGCACAATTTAACTTATACAATAAAAGCTTATGATCAATCGTGTCGAAAGCTTTTGTCAAATCAATGAAGTTAGCCGCCGCACTAAGTTTATCATTTAGTGAATCAATTGTAGTACTCAGAAAATCATTTAAGACAGTTTCAGTGCTATGTGTTTCTCTAAATCCATATTGTTTACTTGAGAAAAACGATCTCTCGTTTAGAAAATTTAGTAGTCTTTTTTTAATATATTTTTCAAATATTTTTGAAAAAAACTGAGAGTAAAGATATGGGTCTATAATTGGTTAACTCTGATTTATTACCACTTTTGAACAACGGGACCACTGAAGCAATTTTTAAGCAAGCTGGAAAAATGCTACGTTCAAGGCTGAGATTGAAGATACGGGCCAACATATAAGCAAAAGATGGTGCTATTTGAATACTTCGTTTTGTAGTTCGTTATCTGAACCCAATAGTTTCTTATCTAAAAGTGGTTTAGTGATAGTTCTCAGAAGTAAAGCATTAGCTTGTGGCTTAAAGATCGATGGGTATTTTGGACTTATGTTTATTGCTATCTGTTGATGTGATCGTCCTTTTGTTGCTGAAATTTCGGAAACTTCAGTCAAAACCCTTGTCCTTGGCAGGCCTAGTTATAGTGCGCTTGCTCTGTGACGACTTTTTTCTTGGTTTTCCACGTATGACGAAAACTGTACCATAGTATACTGCAACTTGTTGTCGTATGTTTTTGCTGATACAATTTCTATATAAATTGGGCCTATAAATTGATGTTCATGCTCATCTGATTTCTTTCAGAAATACTCAGGACTTTGGAATGTGAACATGAATCGTTTCAGTGTTTTTGCAAATTGAAACTTCACAAGTTGGGTTGGGATGCTTCCAAGGATTGGAAACGAATTTTTTTAGAAATTTCAAAAATTAGCTTGTTTCTTGAAATTGTCCTGGGTTTCTTGATAGCTTTCGTATTGACGTCGTGACTCATTAAGAGACTCCTGAAAGGACTCCATATTTCGATATTGATGAATGTATTCCTTATGGCGTATAGACACTCGGCTGTTATATCGCGAAAGCATTTGATCGCAGCAGCGTATTCCGTGTTTATAGTATGCTGATTCAATAAAGTATTCAGCAGATTAGAAACAAGTAATCTCCTGTTGATGAAGCAGTTTTCTAAAATCTCCCAAGCTACATCGTAGTTGTCTCCAGTAGGTTCTAACTGGCTCAATAATTTCCCAGCTAACCCTTCTTCGCGATTTTTAAAGTAGTTTGAACGCGTCTGAAAAACTTACCACTTAATCTAACCCCCGTAATAATGTGAGACTTTTACAGCTAGAGGTATTTCCAATTGGTTTGTTTACTTGTTCTTCTTTTCAAGCATATATTTTCATGAAGGTGAGCATCATCATCCTCTCCATGTTTTTTAATTTAGTTTTAAAGCTGGTCTTGATCTGTTGATACTAAACTGAGAATATGCACAAAATGTACGTTTAAAGATATAGTGGCAATGTCTTTAAACGTATGGATTTTTCGATATAAATCTCGCGTTGGGATATCTTGTTGCTTCAACTGTTGCCTGAATTTTGGTAATTGGCTGAATTTAAGGTTTGATTCAATATTTGACGCCTCGTGTAATCGATTGTGTCTGATAACGCTGGGCCATGCTGAATTCTTTAATTGTTTTTGTTGCATCTGATGTTGGAACTAGTGTGGATGGCAAGGAAAGTTCATTTAGGTGTTGGTGCAGATCCTCAATGTTTTATGAAATTTTTCACCATCTTTTGTCTGCAATAGTTATTCCATGTCGATAGTTGTAGCTGAGTAACTGTATTATATAGCAAGTTGGAGGAATAATGGTGCAGCCACAATGGTTGCTGCTTGCTATTTTTACCTTTATCTATTTTCTGGTTGTTGCTTGGTATATGTTTTGATAGGTGCCTTTTTTTCAATGGTTTCGAAGGACCATGTTATAGTTAGTTCTAAACTATTGTACTTAAGTTGTAAATTTAAGATAGCTTTGATTTACAATTAACTAATAGATAACTTTGGGTGTGATCTGTTTAGTTATAAGAATAAACAACTCGTAGTTAAGAGTATACAATTAAATGATAGCATCATTCCCTATACCAACATTCATATTCATAAGTTTGGAGTTTACCGTTGTATTGTTGATGAGTCAACAATTTAGTTTATTTAAAATAAAAAAATTCTAAAAAATTATAATTTGTTTCATTTTAAAAGTGTTACGTTGGAATGAAAATTTAGCCAGCATAAACCATTGTGACTAAAATTATGTACTATCGTTTGGTTTGACCACACGAAAACTACATATGTATATAGTTTCTACAAAATCTCAAGTATTGAGTAAAGTTTGCGTTTCACAAGTTCTTATTAAAGATAAAACTATTTATGGATATTTCCAATGCTGCTTTATTGAATTTTATAGTATTCCTGCAAAATATGTTATTATTCTTCCAAAGATAGATTGATGTATTAAAATGAATCATCCGATTTACAGTATTACATCATCTTTTTTGTATCCGTATTACGTTAAAAAATTTTATTTAACTACAAATAAATTTTATCTATAATAAACAATTATTTTGTGACCACCCTCCTATGTTCTTGGCACTATGATTCTTATTTGATATACAAATATAGATTATTAATAATAGAATTTATGGATCGGAAAGTCATAAAAAGGAGTGTTAAAAGAAATTAATTTTAATGTCTTTAACACCCAATATATCATTATTTTATTGATTTTCTTGTTTTATGTTTGCTATATTTGTTCATTTTTTCAATTCTACGTGGAGTGTGTTTTCCTACGCTGTTTTCTTTTTTAATGTCTCTTATATCTAACATTCTCACAATGTAAAAATAATTGCAATTATCCTTAACCTACAACCGCTTAATATTTTGTTAAACAATAATATTATCCATTTTAACCATTATGTGACTGAATATCAAAACACCTTTAGCAGACTGGAAATTGGTACATACAAATGTACCCAAGTATAAACGAACAACGGGTTTGTTAATTTTTATTGTGTAAAATATATACATACATATTACTCGTAGTATGTCAAATTTAGGATTTGTGTTTGAAGCTGGGCCAAGTGGTGTTTCTGCTATAAGACGCCCTGTATCCGCGTAAGTTTTTATTCAAGATATTTACATGTCTGTGAGTTTATTGATAGTAATGTTGTTTCATAGGTTGACATCTGCTGAAATACAGGCTATATTAGGAAAGACTCTGGAGAAGAGCCATTGTGCCTTCCGAGAAGAATCTTAGGCTTAGCACGACCCTGTTGTCGAACGAGAGGAATATCCTCATTGAATAATATTCTATGTGTTTTGAGTAGGCAGTAGTGTGGACCATCTCTGATAAATAGTTAATACCAGCCATAAGATAAAATTTTTTCTTATATGTATGTATGAAGATGATATTTTATGAATTGAAGTTTTATGTAATTTATTTCAAAGAATTGAGCATACAAAATCATAGTTCTACCGCGACATTCGAGTGTGAGTTAAGAAATGTTCCGAACCCACCACCTACGCGAATTTCGTTTAACGTTGTTTCCTTTATTATTCTCCACGATCTTTAATATGTTCTGCATAGTAAACAGCACTAACACCATTTTCATTAATGCAATTGCAATGTTACGATTATTAATAGTTGTGAAAATATTCATAATTTAATATTATTCAGTCTGACGATAATCTCAAACAAAATATGTGTTTAACAAACACAAATATAACTATCTGATTGGTCTATTTCCGATTTCATAACCCCATATTTCTTTGATGAAAATGTTTGTTCTGTTTCGGTCCTCTTCTACTTTTATACTCTTTGATGTACCAACTAATGATGCCGGAAAATGTAATCGTGATTTTATTTACAACAACCAAACTAAGGATTGGCCAGCGGTTACATTAATCATTATGACAAGTCATAGTACATCCCAGATGTAATGAGCAAATAATAAATTAGGTAAATTCTGGATTACAAATATTTTGGATAATTTGTGGAAATGCCACAATGCGTTTCCCGTCATTTACAGGTGACCTTGGGCAAATTAAACTTTTACTGTGCCACCATTTTAAAGAGTCATCTTTAAGGGGTATCAATGCTTCCTCGTTGTATTGCCGCAGTTCAATTAGAGCCGTAGCTGTAGGTGAGATAGTCTCTTTAGTTGGATTTTGTTTGTAAAAGAAATCCCAAATTGAATTTGGGGTTTCTTCCTCAATTACCACTGCTTCTAGCGTGTAGATGGTAGTACCTCTTTCACCTTGGATTACGTTCACAACTTATTTTATTATACGAACTTTCACTTGCGTTGAGCTCGCCTATGTTGATAGCTGTATTATACAATTTTTATCGGGGTTTTGAAAACGCTTCAATAATATCTGCAAAACTGCATCCGCTAAAGATGCAGCTGTCGTAAACGATAGTTTTTAATGTATCGTTGTAAATTATTGATGTATTGATGTAGTAACGTTATTTTCTTAAAGGAGTATAACTTAAGTTTTAGAAGCATCACCTTAAGCATTACCTTCTTGTGAATAGGTGATATCTTCACACCGGCTTGCACAATCAAATTTAAAGAATATGAGGAACACCGAACATGGATGAATTTCGTTTGTTGTACACCGGCCAATATGTTAACACCGTTATCAGTCACCATAGCATTGATTTTTGTTTCAATCCCGTATGATCGTAAGCATTCTAAGAGGATTTCCTTAAGGAAATACCCTGTTTGGCTAGAAGAAAACCCGTCGATGCAATCTAACAAAAAGCGACTCATTTCGGCCATATAATTTTCAGTATTAAGTGAAGACCAAGTGTCAGTGGTTATAGCAATAGTGGCGGCCTGGTTAGTATATTTCGTAGACATGCTTCGTAATGTTGTGACAACAAAGTTTTTGTTACCAACTATCTTGACGGAAGTTGATTAGTAGGGTCTAGTGATTTTATAAAATAAACCCGTCATCCTCAACTACTTAAAACGGTAGAAAATCTTTTATAATAAATTTTAATACCTCGTTATTTAATTTTTTTGACATGCTTATGAAGCTAGCCTTACTATGTAGCGCATTAAGGTTTCCAGTTGCATAATTTTTCCAACATTTCGGGAACAAGATGGTCCTGGATTCAATGGAGGCATCTCCGAAGTTACTGATGTGCTAGTCTGAGGAACAAAGACCATACCTAATGTTGCAATTGAAATTTATCGAGTGATTACACTACTTGATACTGTTGTACGAACCTCTTTTTGTAGCAATGTTGGATGTCTAATTTCCAAATGGTGTTTTTGGTCAGTGGTAGTACCTCTTTGGTAAGAGAGTAACCTCTTACACAGATCACATTTTGCTTAGTGTTCGTCAACCACTCACTGTAAGATGCAGTCACACTTCACTCCGTTTGCGTGAATGTAAAGCCACTTCACCAAAGATTAAACGAAACTTAAGTATGTACATATGTACACTAAACTTAAATTATTCTTAAAAATTTCAAATTACACAAAATTAGTTCTATAAAATTACAAAAAAGTTTTCAAACTCACAAAAAAGAATCTTAAAATAAATTCACTTAAAAGTGTGAAAACATTCGAAAATCACAATAATTTTCAAACAAATACATAATTTTATTCAAAGTTGGTTGAAATCACAACAATATTCCAAAGTGCAATATTAACTCAATAAAAATACTTTAAACGGCCAAAAAATCCTACGATTGCCTAACACACCAACTGTCGAATACAAGGAATAAGGAAACAGAAAATGATAGAAAATTTCCGTCCAAAGAGAAAACCCGTCATAACTTTAAAGCCTATAGTATCTTAATTTGTTCATTTCAGGCTTTTGGGAAGCATTCTAACCAGTTAGCTGTGACTGGGTGAACAAGATGAGTGAAATTACGAAAATGAAGATATTTTTTACGATGCCCTTGTAACGGAAGAGCCTAAGATCGACGCGCCGGCATTCTGAATAATCTTTCCCAAAGATATCTTTTATAAATCATTAAATTTAAATTTAAATAAATGGTTATTAGTAAAGATATCTTTATTAATTTTTATTTTCTAATATATTTATTAATTGCTGATGCCATTCTTTTTCTCCTCATGGAATTTTTTTCCGTTTGCATATCTCCTTTCCTCCGCTGCTTCTCTTTCCAAACTTCTCTTGTATTTGTTTGCTTTCTTTCTGTGGAATAACTTCCTTTCTCACGTCAATCCTTCGTTTTATAGCCTCTATTTTTAAGTCATTTAGCTGAACTTGAAGTAGATACCTGGAAGTTTGTGCAGACGAACTCGCAGAGCTAAATTCATCATCAGGTACCGATACCTCGATCACCGATTCAAATAAAGTATCTCTGGAGTTGGAAGAATGTGGTACTCTCCCTAACCCTAAGGAACATGCCAAGCATACTGACTGGACTCTCTGATAGTGCATTGTCACATCCATAAAGGTCATCTAGCAGATCCTTGAATGGTAATATGCACGGTGCAGTACTAGAACGGTTATTGCTATCTTCTGAGCTTTTGTAAGCGTTTTTAAGGGTTTTCAATTTATTTTATGCCATGACGACATAACACAAATTCAGGGACGAGACTGATTAATTTAATTTTATTTTATTTTGTGTTTTATGTCTTTCGTGTTTGTTTCATCTGGTTTTGGATAAGCCGGTCAGCGGTTGGTCGTTCTATGTCATGTAACATAGTGTCCAATGTGCTGGTACATGTGGCGCCTAATATGCGGCGAGTAACAAATGCGTATAAACATTAAGTTCATTTAACTATGTATTACCAACCTATAAGACACAATCGAAATCCTAGCAAGGAATTGATTGAGGATGTGATTGTGGTGTTGTATTGTGAATTGTGATCGACACTACACATAATTGAGCCTAGCATATTTTTTTAGTTATATCTCGACAACAGACGGACTTATTTTAATGGGACAATAACTTTTGGCTTAACGAGTTCTTTAAAAAACTATTTGTGTTTGTGAAAATCACTTCTTCAGTTATTCACATTTTCATTTATATCTTGAAAACCGATGAAAGACCGTTAATGGGATAAAGGGTTGACAAATACTGTTACATGCGGCTCAAAGAGAGCCAAAAAATTAAAATATATAAAGATTTTTGCATAATGCTTGAAGGTTCTTCTGCAGTTACGAGTAAATCCACAGCCTTTTAGGGTATAGAGCAGTAATTTTAGTGGTATAACTGTTCACCACTGTTTTCAATAGGAACCCGTAGTAAAAATGATGTTTTTGCAAATTTTTCAGTCACAAAGCTCTCGAATGTTATAAAACTTGTATAAACAACTTTTCTACATACATATGTATCTTTAACAACATACTCGTGAAGGCTACATTGACATTAAATACATGTTAAATGCTGAAATATAAAAATTAAATTATGTCTAGAATATATTTTCTGAACTTCCATTTTGAAAAACAAACATCAAAGTACACTTCGTCTACTAAGATAAATATTTATTTATTTTTTTTTTTATTTATTTATTATTATAATACAATTTGTGGATCGTAAAAGCCAGTGTCGATTGATAATCAATATTATTTACATTTATTTACAAAGAAATATATAAATTAGCAGTTAAAAACTTAATAGTATTACAATCAAAACACTAAAATAATTAAAAGATATGTACATTGTACATACATGTTTACATACTACACTTGAAAATACAACAATCATTCATAGTAGTTAAACTGCCTTACAGCAAGTCGAGCATAGTAAAATATGTTTGCTTACAGTAGTACGGAATTACGGATTGTGTATCTAGAAGACATTGAAAAAAAGTAAATGACTGCAAACGTCAATTGTTTTTTCAATTAATAGAAACCACCTCTTATCAGCAAGTATATTATAAATATAATAATAAACTTAAAAGTGAAAAAAAAAAAAATATTATTATAAATTTAGTAATATTTTAAATAAAGTAGAAGGTACGTCACAGTAGAAGGTTTTAGAACTTTTTAGTTTGTTTTTAGTGATATTTGCATGAGTTCAGTTTCGTGCTTTTATTATAAGTCAGCCCGTATTTATAAGTCAGGAGCTACGTACAAATATTAAGGAAACACTCTTTCTTTGAAGCTGCCTGCCGTATCATCATAACATAACTGGTCGCCGATAGAATTTACTCAAGCTGGCATGAACGAACTCTTAATGAATCAATTGAAAATTCTCTTTGAAACGATATCAGAAGAAACCAAATTATGCAGAATTAAAGAAGACTTAACCATTAACATTTTAACAGGGAAAATTGATGGTTTTTGCGACGATTGTGATATTAGAAAAAACGAATGTGCAACCGCAGTACTGTTTTTCCTAGTTAAGTCTATCGTTGGAGGTTGGAAACATGCGCTAGGCTATGTTCTACTGAACGAGTCGATGAATGAAAAACAATTGGCAAAATTAGTTAAATATCATATAAATGTTTGTAAAGAAAGGCTGAACCTAAATGTTGTTATGATCACTTGTGACCAAGCTATAACCAATATTGAAGCATACAAAATTCTTGGAGTTGTGCCAGATAAGCCATATTTTGAAATTAATGATAGGAAAACTTTTGCTCAATATGATGCGCCCCACTTAATAAAATCAGCTCGTAACGTTCTGTTGAATAATAGAATAGAACATTCGGAGCACGGGATAAATGATAGCAACGTTAAGCCTCTCTCAAGTTAAATTTGTTTAACATAACTTGATAAATTTGTTGTTTTTTAAGTTTTATCTACAAATTTTATTTTTATTATAAGCGTTTTCTACATTACACCAACAACCTTTGGATTATTCCAAGAAAATGCAATTCCAACAGCGAATTCGGTAGAGGCTTTCAACAATATTTTCGATTTTCTGAATTCTCGCCATTTTTCATCGAAATCTCCATCTCCGCAGCCTCTAGCAAAAGACAATAAAATTTACGTTTATTTAGAAAATTTGAAGGTAATTTCATCAATGAAAATTACTTCCAATTTATGAAAGGTTTGCAATTGCCGATTAAGGCTCATTTAATGTTGTTCGACTACTTAAATGATAGTTTTAAATTCGAATATCTCCTTACCGGCAAAACCAATCAAACAAAGGTGGCTATAATTTCACACCCACCGGTCACGATACTGTCATTCATTTCGCTAATATTTTATCAATGAAAATTTTGTTCAGTTCACCAAATTGTGTTCCAGATGAACGTAGCAATTTGGATGTAAATTGAATGTCAGAACATAATGATGATGGGCAGAATTGACAACTTGATTGGTAATGCACATATCCCCGAATTAAAAGGAAATGTAGTCCTCTTTTTCGCAGTTTACTGTGTTTATAAGGCCGTTAACTGTGGAATTGATATTTATTATATTGTTCTCGGTCGGTAGCCTCGCCCACCCTTTTTTATTTAACATTGTTATTAATTTATATAGACACAATTTTGCCTTAAGAAACAACCCTTACTTCTACAATCTATTTTGATGACGACGCTCATTTATAACAGTTTGTGTAGAAGGACGTTTAACATAATAAAAACTTTAAAAAAGACCCCAGCCATTAAAATTGGTAACTGCACCTACTAACCGCAACAATTGGTTTATTAAATTCATTCACAAACTGGTGTGCAAAAAACTAGTATGGTGTGCACAACACTCCTTTAGGAATTCAGGATTAATAAAGTATCATATTTTCGGTTTTATTATAAAAAAAAGTGTTAAGCTTAATTCATCCAACATCAATATGACCAAACGATTCCTTTCTTCAGTATAAGATAGATACAGATACGAATTAACAACAATTAATTAGCTTCTCATTGTGTGGAGGTAACAACAAAATTACATTTGACATTTATAATTATTGCACACACAGGTTTATCATTTCATTTGCCAAGCCGTTGAAGGTGAAGCCCCTATGAATTTATATTTTTCTTCAAAATTGTATTTAAGTATGTACTAGTAAAATAATATTGTTTATAATGGGAAATACGCCTAACCGCACTCCCTTGATGTTATCGCAGCTAAAATATGTCTAGCTAGCCGGATAATATAATAAGTGGATGACTGTCTAAATGTAACCGGACGGAGATGAACGGCGTTACAACGATGTTTCCTGAACTCGAATATAATTAATTTTGAATTTAAAAGTTTGTCAACTTTTGTACACTCCATTGTGAATGAGCTAAAATGCTCAAAATAGTGTGTACACATCCCAAAATTTATATAAATAAATAAAAAAATAAACATAAATAAAATATGCTACCTCTACGATTACCTGTTAATGGGTAACAAAACAACAGAATTAAGTATATTATTTAGGTATTTCAGGTATGTAAATCGGAAGCTCATTACCAGAGGGTCACGCGATAAATTTGTTTTGCATAAGAAATAAGGCTAGACTATGCTTCTGAATTACTTGTTTCATTTTTATTGATTGATTGATATTAAATAATGATAATGAAAAAATGTAGAATCCGATTCCAAAGCGTTCAGTTCAAATTGCTCATGTTCCAGCTCTTAATCGCTACACTGGTTCAAACAAGAACTATATTCAACCTTAACAGATTAGAAACCCTATAATAAATAAAAACCCTTTCATCGCAAACTCCGTTGGAGGTAGCGTTAAAATAACGTAACACTCCTATGTAAACGTATTCGGACAGAATACCAGTAAACTCATATTTTATATTCTTTCAAGTCTAAACACTTTTAACGGCATCATAGGAAATGATACACTAAGATAACTTAAGGCTGTAATCCACACGGACGAGAGTCACATGACTATTTTCCCAAAATTTAAAATCCCATTAAAACAACATAATTCGGAAATAGTCAGCCATATTCAACTCAGAATAATTCATTTGGACGAAGAACAAAAGTCAAGACTACAAAACATAACAGGAAAATGTCCCAAGCTTTTTGCAGCTCCGGATAAAAAATTAACATAGACGTCCACCGTCAAGGGAGAAGGACGAGGTCGAAAGGCAAGCTAAGGAACTGTTAAATGAAGGAATTATAAGATTACCGTTCCCGACAGGTACCCAATCCCAATAAAGCGATTCATCTTAATAAAGACGCCCTAAGTGCGTTTGAGAAATTAAAAAAACACGCTTGTATCTAAAGAAGTCTGGTATCATATCCTAACTTCAGCAAACATTTTGAGCTACCCACGGACGCTTCCGATTATGCGATTGGAGCTGTCCTAATGCAGGAAAATAGGCTAATAACTCTTATCTCGAGAAGATTAAGTAAAACAGAAGAGAACTATGCCACTAATGAAAAGGAAATGTTGGCTATCATATGGGCACTCAATTCTCTAAGAAATTTCTTATATGGCTCACGAAAAGTAAAGATTTTCACAGATCATCAGCCGTTAACTTATGCTCTTAGGAGCAAAAATAAGAACAACAAGATGAAACGATGAATGGCTATTCTCGAGGAGTAGAACTACAAAATAGCATACAAACCAGGAAAATCTGGTGATTCCTCTCGAGGCTGCCGAATCCGGGGGAGATAAACTCACTAACGTCCACAGAGCACAGTGATGAAAGTTCCTCTCACAATTTAATATCATCTGTGGAAGCTCCAATTAACGTTTTTCGTAACCAATATGTCCTAAGACTGAACGAATTTGAAAACAGCTATCAAATTAAAACTGTTTTCTCTCCTTGTCACACGAGACACATTTTTACTCAACCAAGTTTTACTGAACGTGAACTCATAAATATCTTCAAAAGGTACTTGAATCCCAATATTGTCATTGGACTCTTCACCCCAGAATCACTTATGGGAAAAATCCAAGAAATCTACCCACTCCACTTCAGGAGTTATAAAATCCGATTTACACAGACTATGGTAGAAGATGTTGAAGACGAAGAGCGACAAGAACAAATAATTTTGAAAGAACACAAACGTTCCCACCGTAATCCCTGCGAAAATAGCATGCAGATCATTCAGAAATATTATTTTCCGAAAATGACCTCCAAGATATCGAACCTTGTAAAACTTTGTGCAATACATAAAGAGAACAAGTATGAGCGTCACCCCAACAACAAAGAGATTCATAATACTCCTATACCCGAATACCCCGATCATACCATACATCTGGATATTTTCTCAACTGAGAAATATCTTGTCCTAACAGCAGTTGACAAATTCACTAAGTTCGCTCAAGCGAAGATTAGTGAATCAAGAGCAGCGGAACATGTGAAAAGACCATTACAGGATATCTTATTTTATTTCTGTGTTCCGGTAGCCGTAGTAGTAATCGATATCGAAAAGACACTTAATTCAGAATCAATAATATCCATGATGAGCGACGACCTGCACATCAAAGTATTCACTACACCACCATGCAAAAGCGAAGTGAATGGACAAGTCGAACGGTTCCATTTAACCCTATTAGAAATTATTAAATTATGCAATCATTCGATTCATTCGACTACACGAAAGAAACCTATAGAACTATTCTTTGGACATATTCCAAACTTAGATCTTGAACAATTTGAACGAGCTCGGTTAAGCAATATAGAAAAATTAGAAAATAAACAGAAGAAACCTGTGAAGGAATATCTGCCAGGCGACATTATTTACGTCAAACATAATAAAAGATTGGGCTAAAAACTAACTGAACGATATGTTAAAGAAGTAGTCAAAGAAAACAAAAACACAACTGTTATCACAGAAGCTGAAAGAGTTGTTTATAAGAGCAATATTCGTAATCTATAACAATCACAGCAAATCTGCGGGAAACTCTAACCACGATGACTTCATCACTATTAAACAGAAAACAAATAACGTTCTGGAAAACAATAACAAACAGGTTATTATAAATAATTTGCTTACGGAACGATTAAATAACTTAACCAAGATCAACAATAAAATAATAAAGTTTTAAAGAATAATGAAAATATTAGTAGTAAGATTACTTTAGATATTCATAGAATATAAGTTAAAAATTTTAAAAGAAGACTTAAGAAATATCAACTATGCCATACATTGGGCAAAATTAGCCATAAATAAATTTCAAAATGAAAATGTGCCATTTAATACAGTCGAGGAAGCACTAAATTTCTCAGAAATTAAGATTATCACGAATTATAATACTATACTGTATATCGTAAATATTCCTGTAACAAATCATAATATTTTTCAGAAAATTATTTTAAGGCCAGTTAAAAAAAATAAAGTAGCAACAGAGATATTATATGAAAATATTCTTAAGAGAGATAACGAAATTTTTGCTATAAAAGGAAATATTTCTATTTGTAATTCAAAAAATACTATCAATCTATCAAATACCACTTGTACCCCACATATTTTTAGGAGTACACCGGCGGATTGCAATATCATCAATAACCATATCAAAACCATTGAGGAAATTACACCAGGAATACTCCTCCTGAATAATTTTAATGGCTCAATCTTAGTGGACAAGACCGCAAAAAATAAACGGTACCTTTCTAGTAAAGTTTCGCGGCGTATCTATAAAAATCAATGACAAATTTTTCACTTCACACGAAGTGTCCCACTTCCCAGCATAGCGGAAATTTTACACCCACTCCCTAAGGGAAAAGAAATAAAGAACATCCTGTCTCTGGAAATGATGGAGGAACTCCACATCAATAACACGCATGTAATAGCAATATTACAGTCAGAATCCACGACCAACCGATTTTTAATTCAGGAATTCGTAGTCCCTGTAGACTAGTCATAACCATAGTAACCATTAAATGCCTGAAACAAATTGTCCATAAATGGATTAAAACTTCAAAGAGAAGCCAAGAACGTGTTTCGACGGATACACCAAAAATCGAAATCACGATAGAATCCTCTAATAATCAGGTACCTCATCCAAAAAACCCCAAGCCGAACTTAGTGCCCTTAGAACTTTTAACCTGAAATTCAATGACAAACCATACAACAAACTTTACCACGTTGCAAGAAACGTGTCTGACCCCACATGGAAACACTTTTCGAAGATATTCCCATAGAATTCTTGCAAAGAAATCAAATATTGCTTTTGTTTACTTACACCTATTTTTATATGTATTATTTAGGTTGAAAAGCCGATTAAATAGTGGAAGTTATCAAGAATTTGTAAGAGCAATTAGCGTTTTGAACAACCAACCAAACATATTTAACCATTCAAAGAGGGCCACAATTTGTTCAAAGCACTTTACTGAAGATTGCTATATACCTGGTGAATTCGTCAGAAAACTTAACGAACATGCAGTACCTTTTATTTTTCCTCGAAACAAAGAGATGTAAGATTTTGTATTATTAGCATATTTATTTTGGTAAAATTAATTTTCTAAATATATGTATTATTTATTTCAGGGTTCACGTTGAATATATTATTGACTATTCACGTTGGTCTGTAGCCCCAACAGAGCTTTAATTAAAATTTGTCATAATGAACCGCGACCAAGTACATCAGCTATGTAAGTATTCAGCATTTTCTATTGTAGAATAAATGAATAACAAATTTTAACCATAGGGCGCTCGATTTACCAGTAACTCCTAACCGTATTGTTCGATGTCGTTATCCAGGTGATGTACCTGAGGATTTGGATAATGCGGCACCTAAAACATAGAACTCCAGAACCACAGCTAATCGACGAAAACATCGAATACAAAAATTATATATCGGAAGGTGCAGATGAAGTCTTACAAGAACATCAATATTGATATAAATTATAATAATCTAATGTTAATTGAATATATTTTTAATTTGTAAATACAGACTACATCTCACAACCAATAAACTGTCTTAAATGCAATTAATCGTGGACAAGTTAAAGAAAAATATCCTCCGGAACTGCAAACATTTGCATTAACGCTGCATTTCTACAGCCCTAGAGCTTACCAATACGTTCGTAGTTTGTACAAGACGAACCTGCCAGCACCAAGAACTATAAGAGCTTGTTATTCGCATTCGAATGACGGATGCCCTTCATGTGTTGCAACTAAAAAAAAGCTAGTTGAACAAAAGGGAAAGCAGCTGATAGCATGTCTCTTGGTTGATGAAATCGCCATTAGAAGACAGATGGAATGGGATAACCGAAAGAAAAAATATGTTGGACTTGTGGATTTTGGGTTCCGTTTGCCAGATACGGAAGAGTTTCTTGTAGCAAAAGATGCTCTGGTTTTCTTGTTAACCGGAGTCAACAAGAGATGGAAGATTCCTGTCCACAGTTTCTATGAAAAACCGCCATTTCGATTGACGATAAAACATGAATAAAAAGTTAAACCCAGTTAAATCATTTTTTCTGAAATCTCTAAAAAACAACTCAGAAACAGAAAAAATTAAATCAATTCAATGAGCGTGAAGGAAACAAAATATCAAAACAATCTAGCATGCTTTGCAAATTCCAAATAACAATAGAAAGATATTCGAATTCAAATTTGAATAGTGGCAATGAAAGAGATGATTTTTGTATTGTTTATAAATTATTAGTTATGAGTTTATGACGTATATTACAAAAACAACAACATTCATACCATTCTGGTGCAAAAAACATATAATAAAAGCGAATATTACAAAAACAACAAACAAAGTTCAAAAATACCTTATTTTTAAAGACGATTTTATTAATTGATTTTCAATTCATATATTTATCAATTATTGTTCTTGATAACGTAGAAATGAAAAATCATTTTTGTAAGATTTTTCATTTAAGAAAAATGATATTAAAAAAAACATCATGACTCGATTTTTCAATCAAATAAAATTACATGTTTCATGAACATTTTCGTACAAAAATAAAACAAAAGCTCGTAATTCTAATAAACTAAAACAGTAAATGAAATGAAATGATTTTAAGCTTAGTAAAAAATACATTCGATACTGGGGTTCTTATTTATATAGTACCCTCTGGTTCGAGTCACAAACATTTCCCCATTAAAATTTGTGTATTTTATTTCAGCTACATTTTGTTTCGGTGAAACTTGTTCATCTGGTTAAGTAGTTATTTGTGGTTTAACTTCAAACCTTTGGTAGAAAAGCCCTTTTAAATAATTGATTTCCACATAAATTTAAATTCAAATTATAAACTTCAGAATTCAAATTACGAAAAAAATTCTTACGAAAAAAATTGTACGATTCAGTCGCAAGTGTGATAATTGATAGCTTCGAAAAAGATGTCGGTTGCAACTCGTTAAATTTTTTTTGTGTCCCTGATTTTTTAGTAGTGAACGTATTTAACACAGTACATAAACTAACAAATTATTAAAACTGACGTTTCACAGACACAGAAACTTGTATTCTCAAGTTAGATTAATCGATTTCTCGACTCGAAGACTAATAATTGATTAATCGAAAAGTGTGAACTAGATCTACAAAAATTTGAAACTGTGAACTGAAATTTGGTGAGGAGGCTATTCTCACTCGCAGTTGCTAGTGCCCTACAAGAACGAATAACCACACTTCAACAACCAGAAATGCAGCCGGCAGAGTGACCAGGTAAGTGGAAGTCAACGTCAGCAACCAGGGCGTCACATCCACGCATTTACTGATATTTGTCTCGCTGAAGGTTCCGTGGCCACTCGAAAATAAGGGTACCATCCCACACATACAACTACCAGAATTTACCTCCATAAGTCATGGTGGACTCCCATATACCCTTTTTGTTCTGCGGTGACTGCAACATCGATGTCTGTCTGCTAAACACTAATTCGTGGGTTTCATCAAGGAAACCTCCAAGCTAGACTGCGTCCCCATCAATTTAACCTCAACTTTGTTAGGTACTTGTATACATGTCGTATTAGTCAGACACTACCTCGTTGAGACCCTGTGCTTCTTGTCTTACCTCTCATTCAAGTAATTGAATGAATTATTAGAATTGAATCGAAACCCACTTTTTCGGACTCAGGGTTGAGGTCCCATCAACAAAAGATAAATCTCAAGGTCGAAAATTTTCATGAATCCTATACTTTATTTTAGTAACGTAAAAGAAAGTAATAGATTGCACTATTATTCATCTGATCGCTGCAGCGGTATTCTGGAAAAACTTAACTTGGTCCAATATCGTTTTTTGACAATTAAAAACGAGAATCGCAAAATTAACATTATTTCCTATTCTGACTGAACAATTTATTTTAATTTTTCAATTAAATTTCGTAAAAAAAAGCACGTTTATTCAATCCGGCATAAATTGTTCACAATCGCGTTTATTTTCTTAAATGGATATGAGACACTACTAGCAATATTGCCTTTGGTAGAAAATCAAATATTTAATATATAATCTAATGAAACCATCACAACAATAATTAGTTATATGATTTAAAATTGATAAATACTTGAGTTCGGCAGCTTTCCATCGGTTCGCCAAAAGGTACATTTGATTTATGTTATTTATTCTCAAGTAGATTTGTACATTCTAATACTTTGTAATACTAAATTCGTTGACGATGTGACAGATAATTTGACAGAACATTTTTCTAGTTTCCAGTTTTCAGTGGTTTTTCGATTTTTACAAACTTTTTTTTTTATCGGAATATGAATTTAGCAGAAAACAAATGTTCACATTAAGGACATCGGGTTACTCACGTTTTGTTTACTATATAAACAAAATTGGCGTTATAAAGTATGTAAAATGTACAAAGTTTATTAATTTTAGAAAAAGTGAATGGACTCATGATGACATATATATTATTTGCTTCTCTGTGCTCTACAGAAGGCGCTCATTGTTTGAATTGAAGTATATCAACGCACCATTTCTAGTACTTGAAAATTTAGTAATATGTACAATGTACCAAAACTACTTAGTAATCTGCCAAATTAAGTCTGAACTTTGCGCATGTGCAAAATTGTGTTTATTTGCTCTATATGTGTTTAAAAATGATAATAACGGTATTTTATTTTAAAATACCGAAATACTTCTATTGAATTAATAGCTTTTGCAAAAGATTAATCTTTTAATAATTAATTAATTAATATTATGTCTTTCCTCTTTAAACCAAATAACTTTTACATGACAACTAATTCTCAGTAAAGCTGATTTCCGATTTTCAAATTAACTTTAAACATTTCTAAAGTTCAATAATGCCACATCAAAGGATTATTTTGCTTTGTCGTAAATATCCTCATATAATTTGTGCGATATAATATTATTTCGATACACAACATAATTTCCACAAACGCAAACTATTTTTACTTCCTGAATTAATTTTTCACTTGATTGATCGTGTTTTATCAAAATAGCAATTTCCTGATTGAGATATTATTATAACAATTCAATGGATACTACGAACATTTATTGCATTGCACCTATTTTGTTATTTATAAACACAAAAATACGATGTAATAAGTTGCTCGGTATTGAAAATTGTGCTTCATAATATGAAGTATCCCTATTTTCCTGTGTTCAACCCTCTTTCAATAAATAAATTTGTGGCTGCCCACAAATATAAAGTATGAAAAAAGGGAAATAAAAATTACACGAAAATATGATTAGATTTATTCCTATCAATAGTATCCCTTCTTTACAACATAACAACATCGACCAAATTAACTTACAAAAAACTAAAAAGAAAATGTTTCCTAAGCTTTTCCTCTCTATATTCCGGTATATATAATTTCCATTTTGGACAATAAATTACAGTCATTATTCATTTTTTTTTTTTAACTTCCAACCTTATTATATTAACATCCGGTTTTTCAAGCAGTAACCACCGCAAAAAAAAAATACAAAAAATTAGGAAAATTACAATTTTTCTCGAGATATTTTCCTTTTGAGTAAACATTTGGAAATGGTGATATTTTCTTTTTTTCGCTCGTCTTGTGTTGCTTGATAAATTGTATATCCCGAATAAATATTTGCTCTCCTAGATTAGGACTATATGGAAATATATATATATTCTTTTAGTTTTCATGCTTTTCGGTTATTTGGAAGTCATATGTGGTATACTTATAACTTATATATGATGATGAAGGTTAGTGTCAAATTAATGCAAAGGAAATTGAAAAATTCAATAATATAGCTTTGAAACCTATTACTTCGGATGGTTGGTTGAACAGAGTAAAAATTCCGTAACATTTGTATTTTATTGTGTGGAAGTTGGTATTGGTGCAAATACAACAAAATCTGGTAATAATTAAGGGTTAAATTTAGGGGACCAAAGGAAAACCGCGTGACTATATAATCAAGGCCAAGCATGAGCTATTTTGATTTCCGATTGTGTAACTTGCACACATGACACCTCAAATAGTCTGTGAAACCTGACTGCCGGTTGTACTCAGGCAATGACGCATTTACATGCCTCCTTGTAGCACCATTATCTTCGTTTACGAAGGAATTAAGAGTTGTTAACTCTGAGATGTTCGTATCCCTCGTTTTCAGATTGTTGTACGCCGGATGCCCCCCGGTAAAATATGTTGTTTTAATGAGATCAGTGAGACTGACGCGATCTGGGTATATGGAGAATGTACTACAACATGACTTCTCGAGCGAATTGTCTCCCATCGGCCGTCGTATTCGGAGAAATCGTATAGTCTAACTTCAACTTTGTTGCAGATACTATTTTATTAATGTTCATCTTGGTCTGGCTAAACCAGGTACCATGTCGGACACTTTTCTGATTGATGCATCGCACACCATCGATGCGTTTGCCACAATCTACCCACATCCTTCAATCAAAGGCTCTGCATTTCCCACAGCTTAAGGATCTATTTATTAATCCTGCGTCTTGAAAAAAGCAACATGTTGTGGTCTTCTCCAATATTTTGCCAGAAATCCCGCCCTAGGAATTCCCCTTTTTCTAAAAATATTGAAACTTGTTAAAATAATGTATTAACTTACAACTGGTTCTAATGGGAAATGTTTCCAGAATGAAGATGTCGAAAATAACAGTTGCAATATTTGAAAAACGATAGAGTCGAAAGACCGAATGATAATATTACGAATTTAAAATCGCTCTTTTGACATTCGGCGAAAACTTATTTCCTTTTCTCTATTTAGACTGTCAAACGCAGTGATTTGTTGTTATTTCGACATATATTTTTTAAATTCTGGTGAAGGAGAATTTTAATTTTGCCAATCGGAAAAACCAGGTTTTTGGAAGCGAGGCTTATAAAAAAGAATTATATTATTTACAAAAGGAGAATTACAAAGAATTTAAAACAAAATGTACGTATACATAATTCAATAAAACTAAATTTTCTAAATCATTTGTTACATTTTAGTTTTTAACTCATACATTAAAATTTTTAGTTTTTCTGGAAAATGGTCCAGTGTATTCAGTATAAGCGCTTATTCCAGTGTAAGCGCTTATTTTGGAAAATGCGCATTTCATTTTTTGATTGATAACTAGTGTAACCGCTTATTTTGGAAAATGTTCATTTCATTTTTTTTTTCGGAAAAACAAAACAAAATAAATATCTGGAAAATGGAGATTTCATGTTTTTCGCTAAAAATAAAATAAAAAATGTTGCAATATTATTTTGGTACGAATTTTTCTTGCAATAGTTACAAAAGATGTTTACTAGATGACTTGAATTTATTCATATTTGGTACTAATTTTCATATATGTAGTTTGGAAAATACACAATTTGACGAAACAGCGTCTTTTTATGTTTTATGTTTAGCTCATAAAAATTCTAATTTAACAAAAATTAGGTCTTTCCGACTCCTCAGATGACACTTTTCTCACAAAGCATTCATTAAAGATCACCAAACTAACCATTTATATTTTACAAATATTTTCCATTATTTTGGGCAGGGGTCCTTAAAAGATGTCACGGCTTTTCTTAAATTTAGAGACCCGTTCCTCAATATCACACTTAGTTACGACAATAGAAATCTTCTACTCTCATGCCGCCAAATCACAGACTCACAAATAATGTTAGATTATTTAGAACTGACACGTTTTGAACAGCAATCAATGTCGCGTAATTTTCTATTAAGATCAATTTATTACTCAGAAATAATACCTTTAAATGCGATTTTATTAAAGCAATTCACAAATTTTGCGTCGATCAATATGTCGTGGGAATGTTAATCATTAGAATGCCATAAAATGTCGTAGAAATGTCAATGTCAGATATGACAATGTCAAAGAAATAGGAATGTCTTGCTATATTTAATAGATCACTAGATATATTTTATTTTTGAGTGGTAACGATATTATTTGCCACCAGCAAGTATTTTAGGTAAATTTAGAAATTTAAATTCCTTATTAAGCGGTAATCTATTCAATTTATCTTAAAGATACCTAGGAAACAATTCTTGAAATTTGGAAAGTGTATTAGAAAAGTTCGACATTACCTCAGCAAACAGATCAACAAATGTGTATTACTCCTTTTTGGTTAAAGTGACCCCCACGCAATGCTTTAATTGACTTCAAATTTTGTGAACAGGTTGAAGATGAATTGTCAAATTTATCATAAATATAAGAAAAAATTGTCGGTCCCGTTTTTGAGAAAATCTGTTTGGCACTTTTCTCTTCCTTTCCAACCTCCTTTATTCGACTCGAATAGACCTAAAAGTTAACACAATAATCTATCTTTATACAAATTTTCGACCAAAACTATAAATATTTGTGGGAATGGGAGGCAAAACCAAAATACTAAAAATGTATGACTTGAATGACGAACACAACATTTTTGTAATCAATATTTTGGAGTCGTGTTTCTTTATTCTGCTAATTCCCGGGGAACAGAAATTTTAAATTTTCTTGCAGTAGTATTCCCTTTTTCCCCAAAGTGTATTCTGGTGTTCGGGAAACATTTTTTATTGGGAAAAAATTATTCCCAATTACAGCAGTTTTGACGTTGGTTTTTCCACACCGATTTTATGAAAGAATTGATGGGGAATAGATTTTTAACGAAAATGTTTGTTTATATGTAGTTGTTATTAATAATTAATAATATTAATATTGATTGCAAGGGTTAAATCACCTAATAATTTTAAAGATAATAATTTTGATACAACTAAATTTATTTCCCCTCTATATTTATGCCCCAAATGATAGAATCCACTTTAGGAAAATGGGGAATAAAAAGTTGAAAATATGTATCTGACGCTCAGCTCTAACGAAGTGAATTTGGAAGTTGAAGACTTTAGCACAATTTATTATCAAAATGTTGGTGGTAAGTGCAATAAATCATCACTATTTTGTAACTTTTTCTCGTCGCCTTGTTTTCCTATATACGGGTTATGTGAGACTTGGCTTCATTCAGGAGTTTTAAGTTCCGAATTTTTTACGGATAATTATGTATTACACAGATGTGACCGATGAACTCTAACTAGTGCAAAATCTGGTGGTGGTCGTGTGCTGGTGGCTGTGCATAACTCAATTTTGAACTGTGAGGTAATATGTCCGAATTATAACATTGAATTTGTTGCGTTGAAGTTGTCATGGATTGCTAAATCATTATATTTATATATGGGATGTGGCGTACATTCCACCTCACAGTGCTAACGAGGTTTATGATTTACACTGTGATAAATTCACAATTTTGTTTGCGGATTGTAATATGAATGACATAGTTTGTGTTTTAGGAGATTTCAATACTCCTGGCATAATATGGCGCACCGTTGATGATAATCCGTCCAACGTCTTCCCGACCAATATTTTTAATGGTGATGAACACATTTTTATTGACTCTGTCATCGCTTGATTTGCATCAAAATTGTAAAGTCACTAATTTAAATGGCCGGGTTCTTGATTTAGTATTTGTGAATGATCCTAATTATTGTTTGATTACAAAGTCAATGGCGCCATTTGTTCCTGAGAGATTACACCGTTATGGATTTTGACTGTTTGGAGCTATTTTGTAAATTTAATATTCATAAACAAACTACGATGAATTATAACTTAAAAAAAGCGGATATTTCTGGATTGCATATGTTTTTTGGAAGTCTGGACTGGAATGAAATTTTTAATCATAAATGGAGCGATGTTGATAATAGAAGCTATAATCGAAAGAATAACCATCCATCGAGGTGTATTAATAACTTGATCAATTTAAAAAATAGGAAGAATAAAGCTCACAAGCTTGCTAAGTTAAATGGTGAAAATATACTTTGTATTAATTCATGCCGGCAGTTACGTCGAGATTTCGATGATCAACATCGGCTCGCTTACAGAAGCTATATCTCAAATCTTGAAGATAATTTGACGGTGGATCCTAAGTTGTTTGGGAATTCATTGCTGCTAAACGGAAATGTTCCGGTTATCCTCAGACGATGTCTCTGAATGATGCTACTGCTTATAATGTAAACGATATATGTATATAAACTGTTTGCGGATTTTTTCCAAGGCGTCTATAAGAAACACCATGATGATGGGGTTAGTCCCGCCTCTACATCTCACTCGGAGCAGTATCATCATAATCTAATAGGATTGCCGTTTATTTCTGATGGGTGTGGTTTTGATAATACACCCACAAGTATTCTTACTATCTCAGTAAGTCATTATCATTGCCTTTATCTTTGGTTTTCAATGCTTCTCTGAAGCATGGCATTTTTTCTGCGAGATGGAAGAAGTCAATCATTATCCCAATCTTCAAATCTGGTAAACGTTAGGACATCAAAAATTATCGGGGAATATCCATACTATCTTCCATACCTAAGTTATTTGAACTGATTATGACCAATTATATGTATTTTAATGTCAAATCTTCATTAGCAATTCAACAACAACATATTTGAAACGTTTGAGTCTAGAAGTCAGCTAGATATCATTTTTACTGATTTTTCGAAGGCGTTTGATACACCGCAGTTTGATATTCCTCTTGTAAAATTAGACAGATTTGGAGTATGGAAATTATTTTTGGATTGGATTGGCTCGTACATGCGTGAAAGAAGGCAAGTGGTTAGAATAAACGGTATTACATCTAAAATTGAGGTTCATTCAGGCGTTTTCTCACCTTGCACCTGTGCTGTTTCTCATATTCATTGATGAAATTGCATCTTTGTTCGAATATTGTGGCTATGAACTTTCTGCGGATGACGTAAAAATATCAAAAATCGTAACTACTTCGCAACAATGTATGGAACTGCAGAGTGATCTAGATTTATTATGGATCATTATGAATAAATTACATTAAAATCTAGAAAAATGTAAGGTTGTGAGTTTCTTCAGGATGATTACTCATCCTTTTCACATTAATAATTACCCGCTCGAAAGAGTGACGACTTTTAAGGATTTGGCAGCCATCTTAGACCATCAGTTGAATTTCTGCGATCATATTAACTTAATTGTAGCTAAGTCTAATAGTTTACTGGGCGTCGTTCGTCGTGCCACCAAGGATTTTTGTAATCCGCTTTCTGTTAAGAGTAAACTGGAGTATGCATCGATTATTTGGGATCCGATATATTAGATTGATATTGATCGAATTGAACGAGCACAAAAACAATTAATTCCGTACTTGCTGCATAAAATGAAGTGGCCGTTTGATCTTAAACTTCCAATATGGCAGAATAAAAGGAATTTATCACCTTATGATTGACAGGCGTAAGGTTGCGGCTTCTATGTTCATAGCTGATGTTTTAAACAGTGCAGCTGATTTCACTGAATTTCTTGGCAATATTGATATTCATGTGCCCTGTAAACCATGCGAATTTTTCATTTAAGAAACCAATCGTACGGCTGAAAGTTTTTATCTATCTATTGAGATAGACTCAATTTTGAAGATATCGACAATGAGCAAGTTAACACATTGGTAACGTAGCGATAACTTTTGTTAGCAATTTTACAGGCCGCTTTTATATTCCCTCCTTATGTTTCGCTTATGTTTCCTCGAAACGAAACTTAGCCAAATTGATGATGATTTCCTGAATGTGAGTAGATTTCAAAAAAAGGGGGTGGGTGTATTGATGCCAAATTTGTTAAGCAGTCCCTGCATATTTTCGTCATCGGGCAACCTCAGTACAGATGTGCCGGCAATTTATGCCAAGACTCACTCATACGATTATGTTACGTGTTCGTCAAATGTATATGTAAATGGAACAGGAAACAAGGTGTGGATTATTATATTTTACAGTAAAATATGTTGTAATACATAAGGAAGTATAATCCAGTAGGGTCACAACTCTTTTTGCATTTAGACTTGTTGAGATGTTTGGAAAAAACCAACGGGAATATTACCGTTTACATCACTATATGTACCTAAATAATTTGTTTATTTAGGTTTCAGGTTCTTCAAAAAGAAATAAAATTAAAAGTACAAAAGACCATGGAAACACTGCCACCAAAGAAATAGAAAGTGGTAATAGGCAAGTAATCGTTTGAATGACTAATTTTGAGCCAATAAACTTAAGATTGTAAATTAAGGTTCTGCTGCTTAATAAAGAGTCTTACATTTGCAATCTCTGATTCATATTTCAGTAAAGTTAATCAAATTTAGCAATTCCTTTGTTGACAAAAATGGTACAATGAGTAGAAGTTTGCTACGCTACTTTAAGGATGTCGAAAAATAAAAACATTTCACGATTATCGGTGTTGTGTATATGAACGTATGTATTGTTATTTTGCCTTCAAAGAATAACTAAGGACAGTAACTGCGGTAACAGCAGTCTAAGCGAAGCACTAAAAAAATGTGGAGTAATTCAATGAATGGATAAGAAACTTCAAATCACTTGAGAAGTTACTTCTAAATACTTGGAAACCTAATTTCTTCGACGCCATGAAATAACGTCACTCTACATTAATCGGCGAATTTCTTAAAATAATATTTTACATAATTTTTTTGGATATAAAGTGGTACTTCAGATTGGAGTAGGTGAACAGCCCTAATTCAGTTATTTATTGCTTAGAGCAAAACCAAATTAAAGTTAATTTTCCCAGCTTTCAGTGATAATTAAAAATCCGTTTTGCACAATATTTTCCAGACCTTTATTTTTGCAGACATTGTTTAGAGTCTGTAGAAATTTTGTCCTATTCGTATGTTTATTTTAATTGGATCAATTTTAATAGGGAAATCTTTAGTAATTTACTATCTGTGAAATGAGTTTTTACAGAAGTAAACATTTAAAATTTGACAAGAAAAACAAAAATTCGCGTAGTTATTGTTTCAAAATAAAGTTTATAATGTTTTCATTTGTTTTTATTCAAGGTTAAGTAAAGATAAGAGAAAAATGTTTCTTAATAATTTTGTATCACCTTTTGAACTGGTTTTGTTCTTATTATTGTGCCTATTAAAATCCAAAAATATTTGGTTTCAAAACAAGAAATTCAATTTTTCTTATCGAATAACTCTAGGGAATCCACATATCAAAAAATTACTGTATAAAACCACGTCGAAATTTTATATTTAGTATCAGTTCAGTGATAGGCTTATATCAAACGAGTAATTTGCTTAATTATTAAAAATGTATTTGACAAAACTATTTGTTGTGTTTGGAGTTATTTGTGTTGCCGTTTTAGGCCAAACAAAAGGACGTCGGCATTGGTTGAAAAAGAACGGGGAACATATTGTAAGTTACATGTTGTTTTGTACATACATATATGTATATTAAATAAGAAAAAAAAAATAAAACAGAAGTTGATATTTTTTAGGGATGTGGGGGAAGTAAAAAATCAAATTTTGCAATAGGAGAAGTTTCTGAAGTTGGTAATATAAATTCAGTTCACGAAGCACGTAATGACGAAGAAATTCATTCCCGCCGAACTACTAAATGGCACAAATTCATATATGGTAGAACTAAAGGTGTGAAAGGAAATTTGACTAATGAAGTAGATAGTAATTCAACAGACAGCGAAAGCAATCTCGACAATGGTCAAGTATCGAGGAGAGCAAGAATTATTAGACGTAGGAATTATAATGGACACCAATGCAAGTTAAACCAAATCGCTAGGAATGAGAGATCAAATGTGACACAAAGCAATATGCCACTTCCGGACAATGAGGAAAAAACCAATTTACGAAGATCCCGGAAATGTAGAGGACGATTCGGTCTAAGAAGCAAATGCCTGCAATCAGAATTACCAGAAATT
This sequence comes from Tipula vernalis, assembly GCA_958295665.1. Taxonomy (NCBI): domain Eukaryota; kingdom Metazoa; phylum Arthropoda; class Insecta; order Diptera; family Tipulidae; genus Tipula; species Tipula vernalis. The sequence continues at coordinate 217,624,654 of OY282559.1, read as the reverse complement.
CAAGAAGATAAGAAAGAATTGAATGAGAATTTGTTGGATAGCGCCGGCCTACCCACGGCAGAGGAACCAAAACAGAATATAAAAGATTAGAGAAATCAACAGTTTTATAAATAATAAAATCTGAAAATAAAGTTAATATTTAAAAATTACCTTACAATTTCTTTAGCTTTCAGCTCATTATCATGTCATGATGTTCTTTTTTTATCAGATATCAATGTAGCATCGCAGAAAGTAATATTTCGGTGAAATTGTAAAATGCAATGTTAATTTGAATTTGTTTATTATCATTATGTGTGAACTACCAACATAACAATGTATATAAGCAGCCAAAATATTAATAAATTTGGGCTATTGCAAGATACGTTAAGTTAAAGACTAACTCATTACTCTCAGGATTGAGTTGATTGTTCCGAACAATATACAAAAGCTTCGGATAACTTTAGAATAAGAATGCTTTGTAATACCTCAGTAGTAAGCTTTCAGAACATTATCATAAATCATAAGTTACCATTTTCAATCCATTATTCAAGCTAAAGGAGGCAATACGTGTCAAATGCAATTGTGCCCAAAATGTGTTTGATTGTATGTATTTTTAAGAATCCCAAAATATTGAAAATGAAGAATCGCGCAAAAAATACAATTATTGTCAAGGGGTGATTTATTAGTTAGTTCAGGCATGGGTGCCCTGCAAATGGCCCGGCGTAAGACAACACATGTCATCGATGCTGCTAGTAATTGCTCCTAGTGGACGAGAGTTCAGAACACCTTCCACTTGTTTGACCAGAGTCATAAGCTGTTCATGAGTTTGGCTAATCCGATCGTTCCGCACGGATGAAATTTGGCTAGTTTAACTGCCGCTTCGTGAAGGCCGCCGAAATTTAGAGTTGAAAGGGGTATGAATTTCTTCATTTGCTCATCTTCGCAGAATGATTGTATGTCTTCCTTCCCGTAACTCTGAATTGGTGCCGATGAAGTTGGTGCTATTATCGGAAACACTCGCTTACAAATAGCTCGGTTGGCTTTAAATCGTTTGAAACAGCCTAGAAATGCCTGTATGCTTAGGTCAGATGATAATTCTAGGTGTACAGCTTTAGTGGCGAAACATATGAAGAGACACAGATACGTTTTTGTCGGTGGCTTACCGCGGATGCGGTAATGATGTGATTCGTAGCCAAAAACAGTGACAATGATCGAAGTATCGGTTGTTTAATACGGAAATTCGCTCTTTCCAGTCCGACGTATTCAACAGGAAAACTTTTTTTTAACTTTTCGGATGATGGTATGAAGAGCTCGTTCCAACTCTTTCAGTTTTAACGGTCCGCTAAATTTAAAACTCGGGTGCACTTTGAATCGAAGCATATAGGCCACAGTTCTTCTCAGCTTCCTGAAATCATGATAAAACTTATTTCGTTTAGTATATTAAGAATATCGGGTGATGTTGACTGTTGCAACTTTCTTCATTTCTGAAGGCGTTTCATCTATTAATGAAAACTCTTCGCGTAGCGTTGGCCAAGACGAAGTCTATTGCCGAAGAAATGTAGACTCATAGAGCCAAAAATCAGATTTAATAAACTTCTCTGGAAGTAACCCTCGTGAAATAAGATCGGCTGGATTATTATCGGTCGGTACATGTAGCCAGCTTTCCTTTTGTGAGACGTCTTTTACTGCAGTGCTTCGTGGTTCTCGAGTCGGGCGACCTATGCAGATTGTTGAAGACACCAGTACTAAATATACTAAAAACATAATATAAAATAATTTAGTTAACTTACATTTACAAAGTTGAATTATATTCCTTTTAAAAATTGTGTTCCTCTTACAATATTTGAATTTTTGTAAATGTCATTACCTAAAAGCTAAAATGAAATAAGAATTTGTATTAATTAAAATTCACTTCAAATCAATATAATAATTTAAAACTTATCTTGAAATTAGTTGCACAATAATTTATTATTAGTTTGAAACTGAAAATATGTTGAAATAATTAATAATTTAGAATTAATTATGTAAAATTTAATTGCTTACCTTTTTGTATTGTTTACCTTTTTTTTTGCACACAATTTGACAATTAGGTAGGGTCTTACAAATTATAAAATTGTATTATAAATTGTTTGCTCAATTTAATTTTGAGTGCGTTCAATAGCACATAGAACAGCTACACATAGGACACATATTGTTAATTTTAGAAACTAAAATAATGTACTACCAAAATTGAATTGTACTACCACAAAAACTACCATTTTGTCAAAAACAAAAATTTAATTCTGTCTCTTTACAAACAACCATCGAAACGAAAACACCAAAATAAAAATTAAATAAAATTAAAATTAAACAAAAAAAAGCTTATTGTTTCCGATAAACCAAATATTCAAGTGGTTTTATTTTTGATCGTGGAACCAACCATTTGGATAAATTGTTATTGTACCTTTTTGTACCATTACCTTTTGGTACAAACACAGATTTTAGGGAAGTGCTTGATCCCAGTCTAGCTGTAAGTTCCATAGTGACTGAATCAGCCAGATTCCCAATATTACAACGGGTGCCAGTAGACATCGTAAATTCGAGCAGTTTGTGATAGAATGACTCTCTTGGAAACAGTTGATCCTTCGTTCAAGTTGACAGCAAATGTAAATTTATCAGATGTTGAATGCCAATAAATTCCTAGGGTTTTGACCAAAACATTTTCATCAATTTACAGCAACGTTTCTGCGAATTCTGGTGGAATGTCCTTTATAATTTCTTAGCTCCATGCCCGCCGATTGCAATATTTTCGAATTGTGTCTTTCAGTTCAATAGCATCACTGATGGAATTTGTACCGTCGGCAGCAACAGCGAATATATGTTTGTGGTCTATGGTTAATTGCTTTAGACATCTAGTGGCGAGAAATGCCGCGGATGATGTACCATATATCACAGTTTTTAGTTTAAACGTCGAAAGTGATTCGACAGGAGAATTTCGCCACACAATTAATTGGAACTTCTGATCATCTTCATGCAGGCGCTGAATGCGTATGCGTGTATTCGAAAGCGAACCAATATAGAAAACATGTCATTTTGAATAACTGGGCCCACCATCATCATGATGATATTTAATGATTTTTCGCTCGATGTTTTGGCGGATCCATCGAACATGACACGTAATTTCGTTGAGGAACTTTGAGGCTTCATTACGCAATAATGTGGGAGGAAATAGTTCGTTGATGTGATGGATTTTGAATCGATGCGTTCCATGTAGCCTAACGGCTTGTACTCATCAATAAACTTCGTATAGCTGGATAATAGTTCTTCTGACTTGTGGAGTCGTTTTTCAAGATTGTAAAATCGGCGTGTACTCAAAAATTGTGAATCAAAATCACCGGATCTGACAAGTCCGGGGTAGAGATTGCCAAGCTAGTGAAGTGTTCTCGGTGCGCGGTGCAATATGCCATCAAAAAGTTCGCGGAGACTAGTTCTCACAAAAATAGAGTGAGAGGAGGCAGAAAACGCGGGACTACTGAGCGCCAGGACAGACAACTTATTCGAGAGTCTCTAAAGGAGCGCAAAAAAACATCATCTCAACTCGCTGCAGCTCTATCGGAGGACATTGGAAAGTCGATTAGTTCACGAACGGCAAGAAGAAGATTCACATGAGCTGACTTAAAAGGCTGTAAAGCCAGAAAAAAACCTATGCTGTCCGAGCACAACAAAAAGAAATGCTTAGAATGGGCTCCACGACATCAACATATATCGAAGGAGATTGGTCTAATGTTTTATGGTCCGTCGAATCCAACTTTGAGGTAAGCTTTATATCATCGATATAAAACAACCACAACAAATAATTATTTAATTTACTTTTGTGTGAAATACAACCAATTTAACATTGAGTGTTTTTTTAGTTATTTGGAACGCCGAGTGTGACGTTTGTGAGACGACGTGTCGGCGAGGAATACCATCCAGATTGTATGGTACCCACCGTCAAACACAGAGGCGGCAGCATTAAGATCTGGGGCTACATGGTTGCCAATGGGGTTGGAGAAATGTTCGTTTGCGAAGGCCACATGAACAGTCAAAAGTACATCAATATGGTAGAAACTGTCTTGATGCCGTCGTTCATGAGCATTTTTGGCGATACCAACATAGTCGACGTCAAATTCCAGCTAGATAATGCTTCGTGCCATATATCGGTGACCACCAAGCGTTGGTTTAGAGAAAACAAAATTGTCCCGCTGGACTGGCCGGCGCAGCGTCCAGATCTGAACCCCATAGAGCGTCTTTGAGGTATATTGAAGCGCAAGATACGGGGACAAAGCATTACATCCAAGGCAGCGTTAACAAATGCTTTAACGAATGAGTGGAATGTCATTACTGCAGCTGAGTGCACAAAACTTGTATGCAGCATGCTGGAAAGAATTGCTGGGGTGATTGACACAAAATATTAATTAAAATTTTATTTTTTTACTCAATAAATGAATTAAAAAAAAAAACTAGTTTTATTTTTCATCCCGAATATGTCTAATGCTGTAAATTGTAGGGTGGCTAATAATTTTGACCAAGCCAGGTATTATGTGCAAATGAATTATTCAATGAAATAAAAATTTCCCAAGATCTCTTAAAAACAGTGACAAAAGTTCGCTATCCATAATACAGTATATTTATACCAATGAATTAGATCCAGTTTTCCCTAATTTAAGCACAGCGCTAAAAATTTGCTTAACATTACCGGTATTAATAGCTAGCGGAGAGAGGTCGTTTTAGAAGCTAAAACTAATAAAAAATTATTTAAGATGTAGTAATTCCCAAGAAAGATTAGTTCAAGATTAGTCAATGATATCAATTGAAAATGATATATGCGATAAACTAAATGTAAATAATTTAATTGATTATTTTGCCAGTAAAAAAGCTAGGAAAATACAAATCTATGGAATAGGGTTATTGCAGTTTCTTTTAAATAGCTTGAATTAATAAGATTGAAGTTCGTTTTGCGATAAATCAATAATTTTTTTATTTATACTGTTTTTTGATTTTTCAAATTTAACTTTGAATTATATTGTTAACCCTACGAATTAAATTGAACTAAATATTATAAAATTTGTTTTTTATTTTCTCAAAATCAATTTTAATTAAACATTATTATTCGTTACTACACCCTCGCAGATAGGGGGCGCCTTAATTAAGTTTTGCATCGGGGCGCTACTGATCCAAGAGCCGGCCCTGGACCGAACCATTGTATTTAAAATAAACATGGTGATCGCAAAAGATAGGGGTTGTTGTCTTACTATGGTATCTCTCTTTTTCCATACAAATGAGGGGCGGTATCTATCGCAATCCAAATAGCTTTCAGGACAAACTGGCATTGTTTGCGGCTTATCTCGTTTCCAGGTTATTAGGGACAAAATTTCAAGACAGTGTCACTCGTGGGCAATATAATTGCGGGTTGTTAAAGGAACTATGGCTTTGCATACAGTAAATAAATGTACACACATATAACATCAAATAATGGGGGTACCACATTCTTTTTTTTTTTTTTTTTTTTTTTTTTTTTTCGTCCCTGCCCAAAAGCGGCTAGCACTACGACCTAAAAGATCTTTTGTGCTGTTGGGTACTGTTACTCCAGGAGCTTCTCCACCTCTCTAATAAAGGCGAGAATGCTGTTTAAAGAGGCCAATTTACATTTCTCCGGGGTCAGATACCTCTCTTCAAAATGAATCCACCTCCGTGTGCACAGAGCAACACACTCACATAGTATGTGTTCTGCGGTTTCTGTCTCTTCCAAACAGAGTCGGCACTCCGTCTCTGTGGACAGGTTCATTTTGTTCAAATGATATCTCAGGTTACAGTGACCTGAGAGAAAACTCACAAGTTTCCTAATATTTTCTTTGCTGAAATTGATCGCCAAATTTTTGTGGTGAAATGGTCTGATCAAAGATTTGGCTTGTCTAAGGCCGGGAATACAGTTCCAATAAGTCAAGCACTGTATTTTTTCCCATTTACTGATTGTGTAGGTTGCAGAAGCCCACGGGATACCACAAAAAGGCTCAGGGCCAATGAGTGTAGTCGACGAGCCTGCCCGTGCAAGTTCGTCGGCTATCTCATTTCCAGTGATGCCCATGTGACCAGGCACCCACCACAACCTTACTTTGTTTTGACAAGAGAGAGATTGTAGCAGTTTATAACAACTTTGAACCGACTTGGAAACCAAGCAGTTAGAAGCCAATGCTTTCAGTGCTGCTTGGCTGTCAGACAAAATGTGGATGGATGCGCCTTTAAGACCTTTGGTCATAATAATAGAGGCGCAGATTTCGATGGCGTGAATTTCGGCTAGAAAAACACTGGGGTAAGTACCCAGTGATTTCGATATTTTGTGATTGGGTCCAAAGACACCAATGCCGACTCCACTATCCATTTTTGATCCATCAGTGTACCAGACTAGGCTGTTAGGTTCCATCTGCGGTAACCCAGTATCCCAGTCTGTTCTATCGGGGATTGTTACCACGAAATTCCTGCCAAAGCAGAGTTCTTTCGGCATAACGTCCGGGACACTAAAGAACATATTCAGGTCTGGAAGTTCATTCAAAATGTCCAGGTGACCCATATGGTCATCATGACTGTATTGATTCACTAGCTTCAATCTAGCTGCACAGGTAGCAGCTGATTTTTTGACGTGGATATGAAGTGGAGTGAGCCCGATGAGAGCTTCCATTGCCGCCGTAGGGCAGGTGCGCATAGCACCTGTAATTCCGAGACATGCTAGTCTCTGTAATGAGGTCAGCTTGTTCATAATAACTTTTTGCTGTACCTTAGGCCACCAAACTATTGCCCCATATGTTACAATTGGCCTCACTATCATGATGTACATCCAGTAAATCATTTTTGAGTTCAGGCCCCAGGTCCTGCCGAACATACGCCGGCAGGCCCACATGGCCCTGGCCGCGCGTTCGGTAGTTGAAGTAATATGAGAGTTCCAAGTTAGTTTCTTATCTAGGACAACACCCAGATATTTGACTTCATTGGAGTATCCGATATTTATATTATTAAGACTAATTGAACCAAGGTTCAAATTACGTCTTTTGGTGAAGGGCACCAGGACTGTTTTGCTAGGGTTAATCGAAAGGCCCTCCCCAGTGCACCAATTCGAAATAACAAGCAAAGCCTGTTGCATGCTGGCGGACATCGTACGTTCATGCCCTCCAGAGACTATGATAACCAAATCGTCCGCATAACCAATGGCATCGTACCCAAGTAGATGTAAATTATCAAGCAACTCGTCGATCACGAGTGACCACAGCAAAGGGGACAGGACACCGCCCTGCGGACACCCTCTTGCTGCCGTAATCGTGACTGACTCATTACCTAATTTAGATGTAATCTTCCTACTAACCAACATGGAACTAATCCAGTGGTTAGTCGGATCGTCAATACCTCTACGCTTGATTGCCCTAGCAATTGAGTCGTATCCAGTATTGTCAAAAGCTCCCTCAATATCCAAAAATGCACAGAGAGCAATTTCTTTCAAGCGATAGGCTGCTTCAATCTTGGTGACAAGTAGATGCAGCGCACCCTCTGTGGATTTGCCTTTCCTATAGGCGAATTGATTTGGATTTAGAGGTCTGGTTGCAGTTAACCAGTCTCTGATATGAAGATCTATAAGTCGTTCCATGGTTTTGAGAATAAACGATGTAAGACTGATAGGTCGAAAGGACTTAGGAAGTTCACATGGCCGATTGCCAGGCTTTGGGATAAAAACCACGTTTACTTGACTCCAAGCCTGTGGTATGTGACCCCAATTGAAGCTAGTTCTTAACAAGGCTACCAGAGCAGGGGTAATCAAGTTCAGGCCCTTTTGGAGGAGGGCTGGGAAGATTCCATCCCCTCCTGGAGCCTTGAAAGGCTGAAAAGAGTTAATGGCCCATTTGACTTTATCCGGAGTAAAAAGCTTACCGGATAAACTATTAACCCAACCCATATTTACACCCATGTGTGTACCAGATATGGTGTTAGTGATTGTATTTGTGTCGCAAACAGTGCAGCCCGGAAAGTGCACTTGAAGCAGGGTTTCGAGCGACTCTTTGCGACCTGATGTATAACTACCATCGGATTTCAGAAGAAGCCCAATCCCGTTGGACTGATCTTTAGCTAGAACTTTATGGAGTCGAGCAGCTGTAGGTATATCCTCGATATTTCCACAGTTTTTCCTCCACGTGAGGCGTTTGGAACGCCTTAGTTCTGTGTTGTAACTGGTTAGGGCTTGCCTATATTCATTCCACTCATTGGAATGCTTTGCCCTATTAAATAATTTCCTAACCTTCTTACGAAGTTTAGCCAGCTGTTCGTTCCACCATGGAACTTTGCGATTAACCACAACGTTACGCACCACACAGCTGCTTTCGTAGGAAGATAGGAGCACGTCATTAAGCAGACCAGCTGCGGTTTCTAGGTCACTAATTGAACTCAAAGATGTTGGCAGCATGTCTGCTTTGATAAATAAAATATCCCTATATGTTTTCCAATTTGTAAAACAAGGGATGCGACGCTCTGTTGCCTGTATGATCACTCCCGGTATATTGAACCTGATGTGCATGTGGTCCGACAGAGAAGCTTCGCTTGAAACATGCCAGTTTGCAACAGAATTGGAAATAAACTGACTTGACAAAGTGAGGTCCAACACCTCTCGCCGAGTCGAGTTTATGAAAGTGGGGTTCGAACCTTTATTTAAAATGTCTATGTGACTACTCATAAGATAATTTAAAAGGGACTCACCTCTGCCATTTGTATCACTGCTGCCCCAAATGATATGGTGTGCATTAGCATCGCAGCCTATGATGAAATGCTTGTTTTTTAGGTTGCAGTAATCCACCAGATCCTGTACAACTACAGGTGGAGCACTAACCGACTCACCAGGGAAGTACGCAGAGGCACATATTGTCTCCTGCATTCCCCTGCTAGTCGGAACCTCCAGGATTACTGCAACCAAATCCTTAGTGGTGAACTCTGGAATTGGAAGAACGTTAATATTAGATGAAACAAATATTGCTGCTCGGGGAACTTCCTCCCTTCGATCGTAAATCAACTTACATGACTTGAGGTGGAGGCCTCTGATTTTTCCTCCATTAACCCAAGGTTCCTGGATAAGGCCAAGGGTTAAGTGTTGTTTCGCGAACCTGTTGCAAAAGGTATCCGAAGCTCCTTTTGCGTGATGCAGATTCGCTTGTAGTACCCTAATAGTACCAGCCATACTGGATGATTAGGGTAAAGGAGCTCTACGCTCCTGGCTGCTTGCCAGCCGTCTGGTTTGCGGGATTTGGCCTGTTTCTGCCACTTTTCCCAGTAACACCCCGAGCGCCCATATGCTTAATTTTCGGGGTGAGTGCTGATTTACTCGATCCCACAGTAGGAGTTGCGGAGAGATCCGTTGATCGTGCTCCCGACGAAGAGGCAGCAGGAACAGAATGCTCAATAGCGCTGCTGTTCCTGGATGCCTCCTCGTCTGTGATTGTGCCTACTACTGGGGCTGGTAAAGTACCCTCCTTACTGGAGCTGACTCCAGTGGTTGGGTTGGTAGAGGGGGAATCCTTCTTGAGAAGGAGTTTTATCCTACCAAAGCGGTATGCGATGTTCCCGTTGGATTCGCGTAGTTTCTTCATGGAAGACTCGCCTATGGCCATAACCAAATGGACGAGTGCGCCAGTTGTCGTCCGTTGCAGTATCTTCCATGAGTTGGCCGCGAGACCATCGTTCTGCGCGGCCATGGTAGCGAGAATCTTCTCGCTAGTTAAGCTAAGGCTCTGTGGAAAGAACCCCCTAACGATGTTTGGCCGAGGAAAATCATCCTCTTCCACCAAAGTTATGTTCAGACCAATTTTTTCCCTTAGGCTTACAAAACTGTTCCTCATCCATTCCGCTGTGGAATGATCGGAACATATAAAAAATAGCCAACCTGTTCTCCGGAAACAGCCAAGGAATTGCGGCTTGTGGTTTGAGCCTTGCATCCCAATAATGAGGTCAATGACACACTCCTGTATGTTTGCCATTTGCTCCATACTAAGAGGATTGCCACTGAGATCACCTGGTACGATGCCCAGCTTAACACTGCCTGCTACCTGGCTGAAAGAGGGCTTTACCGGAGAAGGCCCTTCTTTTGCTTTTTTGGCAGGTGGTTTATTTGGTTCCGGAGCAACCTCGAAAGACCTCTCACGCTTACCACCAGACCTCTTGTCTAGGGTAGGAGCAACAGGCCCCGAGGATGCTTTCAGAGGGGTCGCGGACTTAGCAGCAGCTAGAGCCTCTTCTCTAGTTTTGCCTTCCTTGAGCCCCTTTTTAAAACGCCTTCTTTCGAAGGAGTTGAGCTTAACCCATTCCCCGGCGTTGAGGGACATGTTCCCAATATCAACACCAATGGTTGAGGTGCCCGATAATTGAGAGATTACACTTATCTTGTCATCACAGAAGGTGTCCGTAGTAGAAGAGGTGAACTGTTCCACCTTTTCCTTGGTCCGGACGTTAAGATAATCAAGAGTGGTGGCCCTTGTGGCATCTACCATTCCATCATAGCTTAGGAGACCCAACTCAATAGCTGGTGAAGTTGATGCTTTTAAAGAGGCATCACCCTCTATGTTTTTTTTAAATTCGGTTTCCATTTGAATCCCACGAGTATCCGAGAAATGAAGGTCACCCACAGCAGAGATCGGTATACTGTGGGAAGGCTACTTTAAACCGGGGGTCGCCTGGTACCCGGAGTTCACATACTAAAGACTAAGCTCCCCCTTAGCCACGCAGCTCTCAGCGTATGTTGTCCCACCAAAGCTTGGGGCAATGGATTTACCGCCATTGCACGGTCGTGTAAGTTACTTGGCTACATTCTAGGATGCATTGCCCGGTTGTCGCCACGAGGAGGCGTAACTACACTAGGAAGAAGTCTTATGAGAATCGCACATCCTAGAAAGCTTTGACTCCTAAAACTACTCCCCCAACAACCAAATCCAAACTACTCCCCCAACAACCACATTCACTGCAACAAAATCTGGTCAACCTGTTCTAGACAATCTCAAAAAATTGGAAGTAGCATTTTCTTATCCAAATGGATGCGGCTTGTCGTCGGGTTAAGTTTGACGTTTTATTATGTTAGATAAGTTCACGCTAAGTGAATAGTAAAATTAAGTGTAAGAAATGTTGCGTGAGAATTATCCCGCAAGTTTAACATTAACTATTACGAATGATGAAATTATATAAATGATGATTCTTGGAATTATTAAACAACAACTTTTAGTGTATAAAATCAAAAAATTGAGGCGACGTACCGTCTACAGGCACAATAATATTTAAAATTTTGCAACAACAATAACCAAATCTTATGAAATTCTAAGTAAAAATAATTTCTTACGTATTTGAATGCGTAATTATGGTTACAAAACAACGTGAATTTATACAAAACGATAACGATTCAAACAAATCATCGCTAATCAAATTCAAAACAATAATTGGCGTTAATATGCGGCTTCTTGTAATGTAGCAAACCACAAAAGAAATTATTTTCTTTTTATCGCATGTGGGGAATTCACATGACACAATTTCTTACCAAAATTATTTTATTAAAACTAAGTCGAAATTTTACAGTTTATTAATAAACGTAATCTAGTTCAGTAATAAACTAATCTCGCTTCAGTAATTTGCTTGATAAATAAAATGTATTTGACAGATCGATTTGTTATCTTTGGAATTCTTTTAATTGTCGTAGTAGGTCAAGCCGAAGGCCGTCCGAGGTGGTTGAAAAGACTTAGTGACAATATTGTTGGTAATATTTTGTTTCGTAAATAAGTAATAAGAAATAAAGCTTGAGTTTTTTTAGGCTGGTGACGAAATTTTGCAATGATTCATATAAAAGGTGCTGTAACATCAGCTCAAGGCACACGTAACGGTACAGATATAAATTATCGTAATATGCGATGAAACTAAAAGTATTGAAGGGGTTTCAACTGACAAGCTAAATGTTAATTCACCAGGCAGTGAATTCAATTTAGACAAAACTAAAGAATCGGGAACTTTAGTAATCAGCCGACGAATGAAATGGCAAGGAAGTTAAATAAAATTGATAATAGCGAAAAATTAAATGTGACCCATACCAATAACGCTTTACTCGATGATTATGGAAGAACAAACGAGCGCAGATCTAGCACATGTGGTGGACAAATTGGCAGCAGGAGCAAATATCAATACTCAGAAAAATCGAGTATTTTAGAAAATATGAATGAGAAAGGATTGGAAGAACCAATACGAAACATAATTAATCAATCAATCTTGTAGTATTTTTTTGATTATTAATTGTAGATTAGTTTTAATAAAAAAATTATTAAAGTATAAATATCCGGGCAAAGATGCGTCGAAAAACAATGTACTAAATTGCCTTTTGATTAAATAACTTGTTTAGTTTAATTAAGCATTTGCGCTTTATTTGAATTTCAACTAAGTTCATTTGTTTATCCTCTTCTCGACAACCGTAGGAAATACGAATAATTATACTGATTAAATAATAGTTGCCAAAATTTGATGTACAAGTTGCACATTTTACGACGCTTTGGCAGCCCCTTCGATTCCAAAATAGAATAAGAATGACTGATAGCTATAAATAATTAAAACTTAAGGTGAATTATTGTTTATCAATCATTTTTATCAAAAGCTATTTCAAATAGTGAAATGAACCATCACCTTAAAAAGCTTTCGAAAACAAAAAATAATTAAAAATGTTAAGAACAACTTACAAATATTTAAAAAGTGTATCATGTTGAGTTACAGTTTAGGTATACAATTTCGATGCAAAGTAATAAGTTTATATACATATTTATAATTAATATTCGTGAGCCCGTGCGATTGAGTAAAATACGGTTCCGCGTTAATACCTAAACTTGCTCTACATGTGCTTTAAAAATCTGTTTCCCTCATAGACAATCTCATCGAAGACTCCACCTTGAGACTACTGTCTATGTTCGCATGACAAAGCCGGCGTTCAAAGCAACCTGTTTCAATTTTTTTAAATAAATCTAGTAACCCGAATTAAACAAAATTGGTTGTATAAAATCGAAAAATATTTTGTAATTTATTAGTTCCATACATACTCGACAGGTAATAATTAAAATATCAATTACCAAGGTTGCTTATTCCCCTCGTGAAAATAAAGAAATACATTTCACGTATACTGTTTTTAACGGCAACGCTCGAGCTGCAAGGGAATACCAGATACGATCCCCAGTCGGGAACACTTTCCCAATTACACAGTTTTTCAAAACGTACATCGAATGTACAGCGAAGACGAAATCCCTGGACATCCTAGGAAAGCTGGAAGTTCTAGACGAAAATAGTATAGTTGAAATGGTGACAGACGACCCATCTAGAAATGTTCGAAAGGAAATAGGGTTTATAAAAATGATTTTATTGGAAAGGTGCACTCTTCATGTTCGTAATAAAAAAGCAAGAAAAATAAAGGAGCTCTTGATTTTGTATAAATTAATTTTTTGGTCGAAATAACTCTTGAACCATCAAAAATGACTTCCCCTATCAACTTACTTCGTTTGTTCCTACACCTCTGGAACACCCTGTATACAAGAATCTAGACTAGTCCATAAATCAGTAAATAAAATAAATAAGAAGTAATGGAATTTGCACAGGTTAAATTAGAAGTCAAAATAAGAATAGACGTCAAACAATGATCTGTGATATGCAGATTATGAATTTCCGATATAAAACTAAATTCAAATTTCAGGCCATCTCTTAGAAAGAAAGAAGCTAGTACGTTGTACTACTAATTGCTTATGGATTGGCATACTTATTAAAGACTCTAGATCATCGAGAAGCCATCATAAACATGTATTCAACAGAAGATTAAGGAAGGCGAAAATGTGGATTTTCTTATCACCAAAGGCCAGCAAATTTTTTGATTTGATTCTAGCTAAAATTTTATTCATTTCGTCGACAAATAGCTATATCTGCGTTCAAAAACAATTAAACCTGTAAATACATAGAACCAAATTAGAACCAAAATGTATTTGTTAATTGTCAGCACTATCAGCATCATAGTGTGCAATTGAGTTTAGCTTAATTCTATCATTTAAGTCGCCACCAGCTCTACATATCTAGTTGCATTTACCAAATATTCTAAATCCCGAGATCTTTAATCCACACCTCTGAAAGTAGAATGGTTGAGTAAATTAAAATTTTCACGTAAACAATCTTAAAAACGAACGGTTTTGAAATTTAAATTTAAGTTCTATGATGAGAGTCTCGTAATCCCGTTTAATCCCACTTTTAATATTTGCAATTAAGGAGACCACTTTGGCGTCATTAAAGTTGAAATTCTTTTCCAAATATTGGTTAATATTATAAACGCTAACGTCAGGATGCAGACGATAATAGTATATTATTCAACAAGCATATAATGATAGCTGTTATTCACGAAGATGAAGTTTACCGACATGAGCCGATAGGCGAGTGTCGTAAATCATCTGAGTGAATAACAGCCATTATATGCGAGTAGAATACGATACTTTGTCCACGGCCGAAAAAAAATTGCATTTTATTATCAAATCCTTCAAATAAACCTAAAATAATTTCCGTCGACGTTTTGACGTATCAGTTTAATAATACTGAAAATGGCAAGAGACTACTAGATAAAATTTCAAAAATGAAATTTTTATTTGGTAGTAGTGAATAATGGAAGAAAGGACTACTAGATAAACTAGCAGTGAATAATGGTTATCATTATGATTGAAGAAACAAACTTATATTGAGTATATTATCAGAGCACCTGTATTTTATAGAGCCATAATCAAAAAATTTGAGCTTTTATAAGGGAATTAGAAACGAAAAAAAAACGAAACTTTTCATAGTAAAACACATAAATCATATAGGAAATCACTTTTTTTCCTAAGACAAATTTTTAAATGAAAACGGTGCAAATTCTTAATTATGATTTCTGATACTCTTTCATAAATGTTTGAATTTCAACATATATGAATATCGCTGAAATAAATCGTTTTCATTTTCTTGTGATAATTGATTTATTTAAAACAAAATATAAAAAAAATTTCAGAACAACAACATTCTGGTAAAATTGAAATAAAAGCTTACTACAATTCGTTTGGTCATTAAGTCAATATATGTACATTACATAGATGGCAGTGTTGGTCGTAAAAATTTGGTAAAATCTTACCAAAAAATACCACCTGGAGAAATTTCAAGTTCAAAAATTGTAGGAAAAGCAAAACAAATTTACAAATTATAGGAACGTGTGATAATTTTGTGATGAAATATTTTTTTTTCGTATTTTTCTGTAAACATTTTAGACATCTTATTTACATACACTAGTAAAACTAAAGATAAATTTAGCAAGTATTATTTTAATTCGTCACTTTGATGTATTTTTCAAAATGAAAGTTCGAAAAATATATTTTTGAAATTGAATTTTCGAATTTGTTCGAAAAATAAATTTTTTTGAATTTTTGATTCCAATATTTCTGCAATTAATATTTACTTAATACCAATATAGTCCAGCCTTCTAGTATATTGTTGTTCAAGATATGTAGAAAACTTGTATATAAACATTTTATAATATTTTTGGTTTATTCATTGGAAATTTTGAAGCTGAAAACGCCATTTTTACTATGGATTCCTATGGAAATCAGTGAAAAGTTATACAATTAAAAATCTTCCAAAAATACGTCATTGTGATTGTGGCTCTATACTCTAGAAGGCTCTGATATTACACGTTAGTCGCGGACAAACAAATTAATGTTTGCGAGGAGTCACTGTACATAGACTGCTACCAATAACAGCACCGATTGAACAATTGTTTCGTTTAATTTTGGTATTAACGAGAATTAGTACTTGACTACTACCAGTTTTCTTGACATTGGCCAAACTGATTTAGTTTAACTGACCAATTTACAGTTAGGTAACCTTTTTGTTACTACTTTAGCTAGACAAACCATTAGTTGTATTATTAATTAAATTATCACTGGTATTTAATTGTAAATTTTGTGGTTTTTGGTTAAACGTTTGACAGAAATTTCAATGTTTTAGCATAAATCTGTCAATTCACCCATTTTTTCATTTGCTTTGTAAATAAGTCATTTCAGTTATTACAAAACTAATGCAAATTTTGGTGGTCAGGTGTGAAGTTGCTCAGGGGATTAAACTGGAACTTGCAACTTCCACAAGTGCTCGTGTTACCTCCACGTGGTGACCGCTGGTAACTAGATTGCTGATTCTTTGGCTTCTAGGCTAGAACACGGCGCTAAAGAAGTCAACCTTAAACAAATCGCTGGGCTGGGTCAAGGTGTTAATCGTACCGTGCCGATAATCGACCAGACTGGGGCCCAGCTTTAGAACTAGCTCAGTCGCTAACGGTGGATCCGGATACTTGGCGCCCTCCGGATTAAGTAGTCTTATCTGTGTACTGCGGATCTCTGCTTAGATGGACACTTCTTTCATGGATCCAAACAAAAACACACAACAACAAAAAAAGTCCGGCTCTCTAAAATATCCAGAAAATGTGCACAACGAGATTCGGGTCTTTAGGCCTGCCTCTAAGTCTACAAATAATCGACGGGACATAAGCTCAAGCGAGGCTGGTCCCTCCACTCTCGGGTCACCAAATCTGAGTATACAAATTCAAAGCGGAACCAAAGCACGAATGAAGCTAGTTCCTCAAAACCAATCTATAATACTATGAGGAAGGCCTGGAGGGTCCTGGTTAAGATCAATAACATCTCACCAGAAGACAGAACGGATAAAGACAAAGCCACGCTTGCATGGGCAAAAAAAGTCACCGAGAAAAAGTCGGAAGGCCCTTCAGCTGGCTCACAGCTTAAAAGAAACAGATCTCAGGGGAAAGTCCTAAGATCGCAAAGTGAACAAAACTCTAGGCTACCGCTATGAGGCCTTTTAACGAGGTCCTCAAGGATCAGCTGGTTGTGGCAGTTATTGACAAATCCCAAAAGGATGGCAGTATCACGCCCGCCAATTGGAGGAAGGTGGAAAGGGCCTTAGCCACCACCTCCCTGAAAGTCCTGACGAAAAATCCAGGACCTGCTCCGACTTGTCGGGATGCGGACTGACACAGGAATCAGTTGAAACTGACTGCCTGTGCAGATCAGAGGTCCCTGCTGCTTTATAAGAAGGCAGTGGGGGGACTTGGCGAGGTATGGTCCAGAGCCAGCCTTGCTGTAATTGATAGGGAGGAGATCCCCTGCAGACCAAGAGCTGGGGTCTACATCCCTTCGGAGCCTAGTGATCCGAAGGTGATACTCTAGTTGTTGCAGGTTGGCATCCCGGAGTTGCCAAAGCACAATTGGAAAGTTGCTAAGCTCGAGGAGACAAAGGCTGACTATAGGTCAGCTGTTATCATCTTAAACAAGGAGTCACTGACTGGTGTACAAGAAAGACGCGGAAAAGCCGGAGGCTCCGAAGTCGTCTTCAGAAACTACCGCGGTGCTCGATAGCTCATCTGCGTGCGCGGAAGTAACCAGCCAAGCGGAAACTCTCTCCACGGATACGGAAATGTCAACGTCCATGGAGTCTTTAAAGAGGCTCTCAGAAGATTTCTCATCAGCGGATGACTCTGATGTTACTGTGGTGGAGAAGAAGCTGCAGAGATAACACTGACATTTTTGCAAGTCAACCTCCACCACTCTAAGGCAGCATCAGCTGCTCTAATTTTAAAAATTGGGACAGAAGCGACAGATGTCGTCTTGATCCAGGAACCTTGGGTCACTGGGTTAGTTAATTTAGTTAATTTATTACAGTTAATTTTTTTAGTTATTACAGTGATTATAGACATGTGTTTTATTCCCAGATGATTTTAATTACATAAGTATTTAAATTAAAACTAGTACAATAAAAATAACAAAAAAACAAACTCCTGTTTAAATTATATTTAGTTTTGGTTCTTCCAACGAGGTTAACTCGGCATTGTTGAGTTCAACATATTCTCATTTGATTCTTTCATATTTTCTAAAATGCCTGATTTTTTCGATTCTGGACATTTGCTCCTATGCCCAAACCGACCACTACATTTTCTGAATCTGCGCTCATTAGTTATTTTATTATTGTCGGGTAATGGCTCTCTGGTGCGGGTCACAAATAATCCTTCTCTATTAGCAATTGTTTTATTTAACATCCTTTGCCGCCCCTTACATTTCATCGGTCGGCTGATTCTTGATGTTCCCGATTTTTTAGCCTTACCGAAATCGATTTCATTGCCGGTTGAATTAACGTTTAGTTCTCCAGTTAAAACCCCTTTAACAAATTTATTTTCATTACATATTAATTTGCGCCGTTTACTAGCTCCACGGAAATTTATTTCCGCATCATTACGTGTTCCTTCATCTGATCTTACAGTACCTTCACTATGAATATATCCAATTGCTGAATTTAGTGTTATACTTTCATCAGCTCTCTAAAAAAAACCTTAAGCTTTATATCTTTGTATTTACTTACGAAACAAAATATTACTTACAATATTATTAGCCGGACTTTTCATCCACTTTCGACGTCCTTCTGTTTGGCCTAGCACGGCCACTAAAAGAACTCCAAAGATTACAAATAGTTTTGTGAAATACATTATTTTTATTGAATAAATTGCTACTAAACTGAATTATGTTTATTAATGATGCTGAATATAAAATTTCGGCTTAGTTTTATACTTTAATGGTGGTATGAAATATATTTATCATGTGAATTCCCCGCTTGTGATAAGAAGAAATTAATTTTGATTTGATGTAGAATTATGTTTTGAATTTGATTACCGATAAATTGTTGAATTTTAATTAGACTATGATAAGATTTGCCAATTAATTATGTTGCAAAATTTTAAATATTAATGCTTCTGTAGACGGTATGTCGCCTCAATTTTTGTGATACATTTAAAGTTGCCGTCCAATAATTCAAAGCATCATATAATTCAAAGCATCATATAATTTCAGCATTTGTAAATACTTAGGAGGTTTCTAGCTAAATTACACTGACCAAAATTCTTCTAATTTGTTTTAAAATACGGAGACGGTGGATTTCGAAACAGGTGATGTTAACCAATTTTGTTAAATTGATTGTTAAATTGATGTCCTTGCTTTCCAGTTCATGTTCGTTAAGTTACTAGCATTAATTTGGGCGTCACGGTGCATAATACTCATATGCGCCCCGTTGGGCCTGATTTGACGTAGTGGACAAATTCTATTTATAATGTAGAATAATGATTGTCCATTAACTTATTATTGAATCCATCTTTTATTTCTCCGTTCCGAAAAGTTTATCGCCCAGTGTTACTTTTACCCTAAGAATCTCACTTTTTATATTTGAATTGTCGGTGATAGTTAACTTCACGTACCGACAATTTGTCTGAAATTATAAAATGTTTATACTTAACTTTACTTGACGACTATCATTAAAAATCATTTTATATTTTTCGAACCCCTTTAAAACGGTAATTACGTAGCTAATTAATAACGGAACATAATAATATTCCACACGACACCAACAACCCACAATCCGCCCCAAAAAGCAATTTTTTCCAAGTGCAATTGATGCTCTAATATCTCTTGTGGAAATGTTTTCATCCCATATATGATAATTTTATTTGTTTATATTGGACGATTGTGGTGGACAAAACTATCAAGAAAATTCAATGCTTACTGAATATGTATTTCACTACAGATCTAAAAAAGACGTAGGATTGCCAGATGAAAGAATAATAAACTTGGGATATTCCAATTGGGGAACTCTTTGTTTCGTTGAAAACCGTTCATTGCATTGATTATTCCACCAATCTACGAATTTTAATTTTATCAAAAATTGCTAACGAATTTCCGTCAACCACATTGCCGTTGGATAATAAAACTCTTACATCGGCTGACACTTTATTAGAACCGATGTTTACTAAATCAATTCTAATCGATTTGATGGTATGTACATAATTGCTGACTTTTATAATCATAAAAAAGGCTTTATGAATTTATAGTCCATCGAGCAAAACAATTTTTAGCCACTTTTAGAAAGTTCACAGCAGCACGATGAGTTTTAAGTGCATTTTTCAATTTTTATTTTGCGTTGTTTATTCTAGAGAATCATTTATTTAGGAAGAACCTTCCACATGAAATCCCATATCTGTGTTTATCGGAATACGAACTGACTAATTTAAATATGGGACAGGAAAATATTGTCTTACAGTTTCTAAAAGATAGTTGACGTTAATATTAAAACATTTTAAATTATAAGTATTAGGGAATACATATAGATAAACTGTTGCACAACCGCCGCGGTAAGCAAAAAACAAATCCATTTGAATGTGTCAGAAGATCTAACTCCAGAAACTCTTCTTCATAAAATATTTATAAAAGACAACTAAGTCAACAAGATTTCTACGATGCTGTATAGATTCAATATTATCCGTGACATCAGAAAAATTATTATAACGAATAGGGTGTTTCTGGATTGAATTTGAAAGTTTTAGGATAGTATTGGATGCACCATCTGATATTAGTTTTGAAACTACATAATTAACATTCTTTCATTTATGAAATACATATCAGACCATATTACTTACTCGGAAACATTTTCCTCTTGATTTTGTATATTTTTACCGGATTTAATCCCTATAGTTGTACATGATTACATATACAAATCAACTACAAATAATTCCTCTGCCCCCTTACATAATCTATTATACTGAGGATTCTAAGAATCAGTTTTATCAAGGCTTAATTATAT
The DNA here is from genome assembly GCA_958295665.1 of Tipula vernalis. Classification (NCBI taxonomy): domain Eukaryota; kingdom Metazoa; phylum Arthropoda; class Insecta; order Diptera; family Tipulidae; genus Tipula; species Tipula vernalis. The sequence continues at coordinate 217,603,930 of OY282559.1, read as the reverse complement.
TTTACATTATTTAGGCGACAAACAGTCTACTAGCAGACTTTAGTCAACATTCCAGATTTGGACAAAAAAAATGTAATTCCCAAATCTTATCACACTGAAAATAATAAATAAACACTTGTTTGCGTAAACAATTATAATTGAAGCATAACACTAATATATAATAAGTAAAAATTCCTAACAATCAGCGGCATTTCTTAATCACATAAGAAACAAGAATAAAAAGCTTTATCACATAATAAAGGTCATCCGCATGTCAAAAGAATTTCTTACCAAAATTACTGTATAAAACCAAATCGAAATTTACTGTTCAGCATCAGTCATATGATACACTTATTTCACATCAGTAAATTGTTTAATTAATAAAATGTATTTGACAAAATTATTTGTTGTAGTTCTTTTAATTGCCACTTTAGGGCAAATTGAAGGACGCCGCCATTGGTTAAAAAGAATGGGTAAAAGTGTGGTAAGTTATCATTTATCGATTAAATAAATTTGAACATATCAAACATAAATTAATATTTTTAGGGATGTGACGGAAATAAAAAATCGAATTTTGCAATTGAAGAAATTCCTGATGAAATTGATATAAACCCACAGTCACGCAATGGCACGGAATTTAATTTCCGCAAACATTTTAAATGCCACAAATTAACATGTGGGGAAACTAAAAGTGTTAAAGGAAATTCGTCTGTTGCACAAACTGGCAATTCAACTGATTTTGAACACAATCTAACCACTGCTAAACCGAGAATATCAAGAATTAATCGGCGAATGAACGGCGCTGATCACCACTGGAATTTTAAAAAGATCAAAAATATAGCTGTTAATGCAACAAATAGCGACATGCCACCACCAACCGACAATGATCAGGGGAAAATTTGGCGAAGATCGCGGAAATGCGAAGGACGATTTGGTCTTAGAAGCAAATGTGGAAACCCGGAATTACAGGCTAATCAAGAAAATGAAAAGGAATGCGCAAATCAGGAACCACCAAATGAAAATTTCCCTATGGTCGAAGGCTTGCCTATTTTAGAAGAACCAAAACATAACTTAAATCAAACGGGAGTAAATAATGTACAATAGTTTAAATTTTACACTACATGCAGATCAACCATTCAAAATTTTTTTTTAATTTCTAACTTTTATTTATGTGTATTACTCGTATATATGAAATTAAATAACCAACTTTTATATAGCAAGAAAATGTTTTTATTCGACGTGGTTTAAGAAAGTAAACGTATTTAAAAGGGTTGGGTGTGGCCATTTTTCTTAGCTAGCTGGAAGTTTGAATCCGAAGCTGAAAGGTCTACAGGTTTACCGAAAATTGAAAAAAAAACACACACGTTGCTCTAACTGCTGACCGAGAAATGTTGGTGTATGATCGAACATGATACATCGAAATTTTTCCTGTTAGCATTTATATTTTCATAAGACAAAATAAATTACATAAACCCAAAAATCTATTATCTTGCCATGCAAATAATTTGCTTGTATTGTAAGCGACTGCCTTCATTGCTGTAATACAAAACAAGTGCGGGCATCACTGTCGTTTAACACGAAATTCTGAAAACACGAAATATTTTATAATTCCCTTCGATTTCGTGTTATCCGGTTTCTACTGTATAATGAAACGTCTTGGAAAAATTTATTGCGGTATTTGGATAGAGTAATCACTTCACAATCAAACGCTACTTAAATTTTAACGATTAATATTTAGTCCCAGGAGCACCGAGCTACGCTCGTTCCGAATTACATTAGCGTTTGTTATACGTTCATGTCACTGAGTTTCACCTCATTCAATTGAGCAATATGTTAGTTCCATTTAGACTGTCGATTTTCCAGAAAAATTTCCGACACTCATGTTTGAATCCCATTCTATACTAAACAAATCCCATTCTATACAATTCATCCCAATTGAAAGGAAATGGTTTAATTCTATTGAAACTAGAATAATATTCATATTCCCATTTTACAATCCCATTTTCATGGTACATACCGAGTTCTATCGAAATCGGTTGAGAAATGGCTTTGGTCCATTGGAATTGGCCATTTTACAGAACCTATACGATCCATATTTGGAACTAATTTATGATCTCTATATAATTCTCAAAAATCACAATTGAACAAATAAAAAAAACAAAACACAATGCAATATCAATAGCAATAACAACAATTAGATTTAATTTGTTAGAAAATAAAATAAAAATGAAACCCGAACCTCTCCAGAAAGCCTACTAAAATATTTTTCCAAGGAATCAAAACCCATTACAATTGCTTCCTTTCACTAGAAAATTTCCATCTAACCAATTACTATTAACAAAAGAAAATAATAAAAATATGAATTCCCATAGGACGATCCTCTTAAACGAATTTTACTGAAATAAAACCACCCCAACCAACATTAATAAAAATCAAATAACCGTTTCAGAAACCGGTAGTAAGTTAAAAAGTAAGATAAAACCAAGCAAACAGGGGCTCACCGGACGAGAACTTCCTTAACGTTTTTTTTAAGAATCAATACCCGGTGTTATCGCGTTTTGGCACTCGAAAACTCTCTTTCACCAATTATGATCAATAAAAAAATATTCAAAAAAACGAACCCCAGGCCTATTAGAGGACCCACTAAACGACATTTCCCGAAATCAAAGTCCACTGCAAATGTTTCCTAACACTAGAAAATCCCTGCTCACCAATTATTACAAAAATCGTTGAACTTAAAAAATGGACCTCGACCATCCGGAGGACCCTCTAAACATATATTTCCCGAAATCAACACCCATTGCAGACCTTTCAAAACCCTATTTGACTTCAATCAATACCCATGGCGATCGCTTCCTGCCGCTCGAATATCTCTCATTACCAAATGTTTACCAAAATTGTTAAAATGAAAAAAGGAACCCAGATACCACTGAAACACCCTAAGCTAATTTTTTTAAACCAAGACCCATTGCAATCTCTGTCTGGCACCCACCCGCTCACAAATTTTTACCAAAAATGTAAAAATTAAAAAAAAGAAGCCCGGGCTCAACTGGAGAACCCCCTAAACGAATTTTCCAAAAATTTATACCCATCACAATCGCTTCGTGGCACTCGAAAACCCTCTTTACCAACTTTTAACAAAATAGTTAAAATTTAAAAAACCCAAGTTCCAATGGATGACACTCTGGACTTACCAATTCTCAACAAAATCATTAAAACTATAAAAATGGAGTCTGAATTTTCCTGAAATCAAGACCAATGGGGATCACCTTATACCACTTAAAAACACTTCTTACCAATATTTACCAACATCGTGAAAATTACAAAGGAGCCCGAGTTCCACTGAAGAACCCCCTAAACTATTTTTTTCGAAATCAAGACCGGTCACAATTGATTCTTGGCACACGAAAACCCCAGCTTACCAATTTTTACCAAAATCGTAAAAATTAAAAAAAGGCCTGGGCACAAATGGAGAACACCTTCTAAATTATCAAGACCCGTCGCAATCGCTTCCTGGCACCCGAAAACCCCCGCTCACTATTTTTTTTAGCAAATTCGCCAAAATTAACAAAAAAGCACCCGGGCCCACTGGAGAACCCCCTAGACAAATTTTCCCGAAATCAACACCCAGCGCAATCGCTTTCTAGCACCCGAAAACCCCTTACCAATTTTTAACAAAATCGGTAAAATAAAAAAAGGCCCTGAGCAATACTAGAGGACCCTCTAAACGAATTGTATACGAATCCTGTAATCAAGACTAGTCGCAATCACTTCCTAGCCCTCAAAAACCGGTTTCGAAATCGTTGCACAAACAAACAAACAGACAAACAATTTTATGCCGTTTAATAATAGTAGATAGATAGATAGATAGATAATAAAAGTGTTTTATTCTTTTTAGCTCTTTATTTTAATATTTTTTATATTTACCCGAGTAACCAGATGTCACAAAAAATCATCAAATATTTCACAAATTTCTGTGAATTGTCGACCAAAATGTGGAAAAAATTGGTCAAATTTTGGTCAATAATTTGTCGACAAACGATACCCTAAATTAACAAAATTGTCACATTTTGGTTGCACATTTTGGTCATACAATTTGTGATGGAAAGGTTACAATTCTACTACAAAAATTTGTGAATAATCTGTAGGGTATTTGGTCATAATTTTGTGACAAGTTTCTTGATATTTTTTGTCAAAATTTTTTATAAAAATTTAAAAAATAATTATTATTTTGATTTAATTTTTTTTTCGCGCGTTTCAAAATACTGTGTCCGTTAACAATTAATTTCAAAGTTTATATTTATGTTATATTGCACCACCATTCAAATTCTTAAATTATTTCAATCATATCAATCAGCATTTTGTATTTTCATATTGCTTCCACCATCCGGTCACCCATCTATGTACTAACCTAGGCAAATGTTGCTTGACGTCGTTGTTGAAGTTATGGTCGTATCATCTTTCTCATCTACGTGGTTATACAGAAAATTGCTAATATTTTAGTAGATATGAATATTTTACAAATTTTCAACAAATCAAATGTGATTGATATACATATACATCATTCTCTTCAAAATTATTAAATCGATGTAATATTTTTAAATAAAAATCAACACAAGCAAATTTAATGAAGTTACAATGATCAAAACAATTGAATATTAATAATCAACGAACATTTAAAATTTTAAACGAACAATTTGAATATTAATAATCAACGAAATATTTAAAATTTTAAACGATCAATGAGTGCGTTTTAAGATTCAGTCTAAAGAAAACTGTTCGTAAATCTGATGTTTCTTAAACCTTTGGACCGTTAACCAAAAATGCGAAAATTAAATTTGTTAATTCAATTATTTTGATTATAGGTACTATATTTCATATGCATATATTGTAATTTAAAATTAATTAAGATTAACCAATCATTCTATGCTAAATATGCTGCTAACTAGGTGATAAAAAGCGAGTAAACCATACATTATTTAAACAGTGATTAAAAATTGTAGAAATTTGATAATTTTTTTATCGTAAATAAACTTTAAAACTATTAAATATATTTCAGAAATACTTTTCACCACGTTTAATGTATTTTTGAAGATTGAAGATAGGTATAAAGAAAATAAAAAGTTTAGATTTTAAAACTTTTATGGACACATTTACACTACCATGATATTCAAATTCTCTAATTTTTAAGCAACGTTTCTTAGTGTTTTGAACAATAAAATTGGACCAACTCATCAAAATATTAAAAAATTACACTTTAATTTATAATTTTAGTTGACTACGTATGTACTAATTATTGAAATTTTAATTAATAAAATTTAAATCCGCAACATCATTATTTCCATACTATAGACAATGGACTTGACGGTTTTAGTGGTGGCGTTGCGGCATTTGGATAATTTTTCCAGATTTGAATGCTTTACAAAGTTTTCCCAGACATTAGACCAGTCTCAATCGCATTTTCATGCAAAAACACGTCATATAGCCATTTTTCGCCAACGAAATCGCTCTCGAAGTAGTTTTTCGTGGAGACATATATACATACAATTATTGCTCGTTTAATAATATAGATAAATAAACTAGGTGCCGGAATCTACAGCAACTCTAGTGTTGATATAATTTTGATTACAAACCTTGCCAACGTGTGTGTTATTGTTACGACCAATATTAATCAAATGATCTATAAGGCGCTTGTTTCGACGCGCAAGTCTTTTTGATTTGATCGACTCAAATTTAGTCAGTTTGCCTGCTTACGACCATGTCCCTATACTAAATATTGCTGAAAAATTTTGCCACCACAATGTAACAAATTATCAAAATTTTCGCTCGAGTTAATGATCCTTCACCCAAATGCGTATATGTATGTAGTTCACCCAAATTATACCGATATACGTATACATTGATTACCGACGCGAGTGAAAATTAATGATATCTGTGTAATATTGTGATTGGCTAGCTAACCATTGGTAAAAGCGGTCGAAATATTTACTGCAATATAATTGTCGTATATGAATAACTCAGTATAAGAATCATTTGATCCCCGATTAAGATAATTATCTGGATTCAGTAAAAATCAATTCTAATATATTCCGATTAGCGATGATACCGAATATTTTGAAGGTAAAAACAATACCGTTTAAATTATCAATCTTTGCATCTATTGTTGCAAAAATAATATATATAATATGGTACTGTAAATGTATGTATTGTACTTATTTCGGTAAATGTATAGACATAACTTGAGAAAACTTTACAAACTTAATTCGAGCGAAAATCTTGAAAATTTCTTCTAAATCTAATTTGAAAAAAAAAAAAAAAAAAATCCCAGCCTCAATTTACATCATTAGGATTTAATTTCCACTCATTTTCGTGATTTTTTGGTCAAGAAAATCACTGGAATAATTAAATCCTACAATTGAAAATTGAATCCAATATTTCCAGAAAATTATTTCAATTTCGATTTCATATAAATTTTCAAGATTCTCGCTCGAATTATTGATCCTTCACCTAAATACATATATATATGTAGTTTCCCAAATTATACCTACGTTTACTGATATACATACATTTACCGTAACTTAAATGTAAATGTAGTTTTTGTAGTTAATTCTTGATTTCTGTGAACGTAAATGTCATAATTGTGCCTTTGCAACACAAATAATTTACTATAATAGCCTAAATGTAGCTTACAACTTTTACATTCATCTTTTATTATTATTCAATCATACATGCCATATAAATTTGAAAAAAAAAAACGAAAAAAAAATTTATCTCAAGAATGTAATTTTCGAGGTTCGAACTACGATCTAAAATTTTAAAATCCACAACGCTAACACCTAGACTACTGCGGCATGGGAATTTGCCGAAAAATTACTTGGTTTTATAAAAAGTTTTGAGCATTCTACTAAATTATATAATATGTAGATAGATTTACACAATGTGACGTATCAACATAGAGAAAGATAAAATTTGTCAGATCTTTCTGTAATTTGGTATACAGATGAAGAAAAATATTCTAAGAATAATTTCCTTTTACATCATATCGGAAAAATCACGGAAAATGCGAGAAAATCGCGAATTTCCACTCGGAAAATTCGTCGGGAAAAGACTAAAAAAAATATGCTGATCATCCGACATTAATTTAAATTTTTTTTTTGTCGTGATTTTTGAAAAATGGACATCCATGAAAAAAAAATCATAAAAAAAAATTAAATACATCCCAACTCCGTATGCTGCTAACTACGCAGCTGTACTATTTAAAAAAATCATCAAACATTCTTTTCTATAAAAAAAAATACACAATACATATCGCTCATTTGCTGCAACAATGACACAATTTAAAAATAACAAATGTTATAATTTGAGAGACATTTCCGTTTGTCTTGTAGTGAGCTTTATAGCTTTAGGTGTGTCGTTATAACAGTTTTAACTATATTAAAAAGCCGATATTTCTCTATAAATAAGTCAAAAACGACCGATTTTGAGTTATGCCATTGTGGTAGCAAATGAGCGATATACAATTGACCATTTTAGAGATGGCGCTGTAAAATTTGGATAATTTTTCCAGATTTGAAGGCTTTACAGAGTTTTCCCAGACTTGAGACCAGACTCAATCGCATTTTCATGCAAAAAGACATCATATAGCCATTTTACGTCAACGAAATCGGTCTCGAAGTAGTTTTTCGTGCGGACATATTTACATATATACATACCCGCAATTATTGCTCGTTTAATAATATAGAATTTATATATATTTTTTTTTTATGTGTATGTAAATCATGCAGCGACAGCGGCAGTTTTTAGTTTAATGGGTTTGCCGCAAATGCGACACGGTTAGAAATAAACTTACAAATGTCAATTATTTAGAATGGGAATCCTATGCAACAGAAATGCAAAAAACAAACAAATTATAAAGGGCTGAAACCTAATGATGTGATCAGAACTTCGGTCTTGATTAATTTAACTCTCAAAACAATCCCAAAATGAACCTCTTAAGTCAATCTTTAGCTCAAACTCCAACTCAACCTCTATCCAAATCGCAACACGTCGTTTGTCTTTGAACTTTGGACAGTGAATTGTGCTGGCACAACGGTCAGCAAATCAGCTGAATACAAAGATTCAACGGAGTACATTAACAACCGTACAATACCATCACCATCATACCATCATATCACTATCACATTATTCTTATATACAAACCATTAAACGGTATACCATCATACCGTCATCAAAAATCAACTCAATTTTTGGAAGTTTTAGAAATTCCTCCGTTGTAACTTTGACCTTTCTGAAGTCTTAAACAATATTTGTGTAAAGTGTGGTTCAAATCAATCAAGGGGTGTGTATTTGTTTAAATATCATACACATATATTGTACATATATAGATTGCTCAACTGGTCACTAAACCCTAATCCAACCCCGACTCAACCCTCAAACGGAACCCAACTCAACCCTCAACTCAACCGCAAACTCTACGCCAAACTCAATCCTCAAACCAGCATATATAAACATTTCGTCACCTGCTCACTATATCCTAATCCAACCCCAATTCAACTTCAACTCAACCCGCCAATTGACCCTAACTTAACCGACAAATCAATCGCAAACTAAATGCTCGATTCCAAAATCAAACCAGCATTTATGAATAAAAAATTCGTAAATATTTATATAACCAGGAGTTTTGGGTAAATTCGTATGGCAGATACGCTCACCCTCTTGACTTATAGTTTCCAAAAATTTTCAAATCTCCGCCTTGACCATTGAAACAGATTGGCGAAAAAAATCCTAATCAGATAAGCCGTTCTCGAGGTACCATGATTATAGACAACCTGACGTCGACAGACGGACGGAAATTTTTTTGTTTTTGCTTTTTCAGAGTCAGGGACTTTCAAAACGTCGAGGAAAGCGAAAAACAAGAAAACCAAATTTTTTGTCATTTTTGCCAGAATTTCAATACTTTGGTCTCGAAGTAATTAGGTTTTTGAGGTTTGTTAATAACATTTTGAACTGCACTTTCAACACTCAATCAATGTATATAGAGAATATTATATATGTATTCAATTTTAGGTCACAAACTAAAATAAAAGTGGGCGTTTTTGTATGATGAAAAAGTTGAAGTTCATGTCGTTGTTTTACCGATAATAAAAACAATTTCTTACAATAATTAAATTTGAATTTATTTAATGATGGAAATAGTGAAAATCTTGAAAATTTGCTTAAATTTTGCGTATGATTTTATTTAATTTAATTTCGTGTGAAGTGAACTTTTTTGAAGAAGAAGAAACATGTTCAAAAAATAAATAACGGTACTGATCAGGTACCGTCAGACAGGTAATTTTACATCACTTGTTGTTTTACATGTGATGGCGAAATCAGTAAAAAAATGGGATTTGGGTAGTTTTGGCTCTTTAGAGGGGTCCAAGAAAATAACAAGCAGGTTTTGTTTGGTAGTTTCTGTGGGTTGTATTAGGTTTTGGTAGTTTTTTTTTATATAAAAACTAAAATTGTTGAGTCTGATGAAGCATTTTTGTTTTATGGGATGAAATGGTTGAATGATTTTACCACAGCACTACAACAATAATTTATTTATACATATATGTATTAAATTATAGAATTTGTAGTGGTGGTGATTTCTGTATTGAAACTGTGTTGTTTTACTTCTTTACACATACTATATACACCCATCCCTCGATTTACGAAATCTCTCTTTACAAATTTTCGGAAAATTTACGAAAAATTGGGTTAACGAAATTTCGATTTATGTACAATTTTTTGAAAAGAATTAATTCGTTAAGCGACGTATGGGTGGGTGTAAATCGATATTTCGTTAATCGAATGTTTCGCAAATTTTCCGAAAATTTATAAAGAGAGATTTCGTAAATCGAGGGATGGGTGTAGTCTTAATAGAAAACGTGAGAAAAATATTAGCTGCATTTCTTAACGCCTACTAATCCGGAGAGACCAAATTTTATATGTGAAGCAACAACAATATTTGAACCAACATTGTTTTTGGATCACAAATGGTGATCTAAAAATTAGTTCAGCTATTAAAATGTAGGTGAACGATAATTTTGAATAGAGTGGTTGGTATTAGTGAAATGAACAATAAAACTAAATATCGAACATGGATTTGAAGTTTTTCCCATTTTTTTCCCAGATTGTGTATGTATACAAATCCTATTGGAATAAACAAAATTCTATTGGATTCTCATTGATTTTGGTATTGGCTGGTGCTTATTGTACACTATTAAGAATTCAAAATTTATCTATAAATGTGTTGTTATTAAATTAAATTTCGATTAAAATCAATGGAATTAAAGAACACAATTTTAATTGAAAGTTATGTAAGAAAATATGTAAAATGCGAATCATTTATTTTGAAATATGTATCAAGATTCAGTCCACAAATGAATACATATTATGTTGATTTGTGATATTACCGTGCATTATTTTACTAAATTACTTAATCTTCACTTCAGAATAAAACAAACATGTTAGGCGTTTTAAAGTAGTTTAAATCTAATAAATTAATTTTACTTTGTTAGTACCTATCTAAATAAACAATAAATAAATATAAAAAATAAATTACACAAAAAAAATGTTAAGCAAACGATTAGTTTATAAAATACTTTTCTTTGAATATACGTCAATAGGCCGCGAATTTGTTCAGGTATTCAGTGTAATATCAAAAACGGAGTTCTAATCTGTCGCAAAAAGTGTTAATGGACTTTGGCCAATTTCATGCAAAAGCGAATTTGAAGTTTAAAATTTGGAGCCCATTTATTTCTCTGGTTAGGGGATACGTTTATAGCTTGATGGGTAGAAAATATAATAAGTTCCTTCATCAGCTATTTCGTGAACTATCACAACTTGAGTCCAAATCTCTGACAGTGGCCGTTAATGGCCTTTTATCAATTTCATGCAAAACCGCAATTTGAAGTTAAAAATTGGAAGCACATTTATTTCTCTGGTTAGAGGATACCTTCATAGCTTGATATATGGAGAATTTAATCTGATATGTCGTGAACTATCGCAACTTGGGTCCAATTTCTGAAAAGAAGTATTAATGGCCCTTTATCAATATCAGCCAAAGCAGCAATTAGAATAACAGAAACCATGATTTCCTGTTTTTCTTTTATTTGCGCATATTTTCTTTTGAGGGAGCATCTAGAAGTCCATTTAGCTTCAAGAAATCTAGCTTCAAGAAGTCCATTTTATAAAAGGTATATGTCAATTTTAGAAGAAATTGCCGAAGAAAATAAAAAAAATTCATTAAAAGTAAGTAAAATTAAACGATTACTATGATCCGGATTTTGTAATGTTTCGGATTCAAAAATATTTTTCGTTTCTGCCCCTTTGGTCGTATGTGCTTTTCAACAAGTACAGGTATCACAGGACTTATTTCAAATGTGAATGGAGAAAATTAGTTTCACATGGTAAAAAATCAATACCTTAAAGAGCAACAGCACTTAAAAGTTGGAAGATTTGTCGAGACTATGAAGGAAAAGACAAATTTACTTTTCAAATCCGTGCAGTTATCCTAAAATACACCGGTGCACAAAAAAAATCTTAAAACCACCGAAAAACTAGCTTTTGGTGCTTACGAACAGGAAAGCTTCGAGACTTCCAGGCAAAATGACGAATTAATCAAAAAAGAGACCACTAATAGAATAAGAACTAGCAATAGTTCGGAGTTAGATCCTCAAGACATACAAAATCAGTAATCCTGGCACAAGCGGAGAAAAAATGCCAAAACTCTGAACCACATGGGACAAAGAGTGTTAGGGGGATATGCGGCCAGGAGATTATTCGATATAAAACCAAAAGGCAGCAAACATCTCCAATTTTTACGATAAACACGCCTTTAGGCTTACTAAAAAATGGATTTTCTCACAAGGAGGAAAATGTGTTAATATCAATTAACAAAAAAATATTATACTCCCTTGGAAAGGACATTAAATCTTTTAAAAATAAATTTGATGAATTACCGCTGGAATTATTTAAATATATCACCCATTTAGTCAAATTTGGCGTTAACGAAGAAAGCTATGTATCCCGTACATAGCTGTTTTTAAATTTTCCTCGAAAGGAAGTAGAAGAATTAAAATCAAGAAAATTATTGAAAGTGAGCTGCAACAACAGCGATATAATTCTACATTTTTTCCCCCGCAATGTCAATATTAACTACACATATCACAATGATAACAAAATAAGGCAAAAAAATAAAATATTTGTACCTGTGAATAAACCAGGAATTTGAGACTAGTGTGGTGTTGCCTAAATTGCAATGAGGTACTAACAGAAGGGGTGGTCAGTGTAAGCGACGGGGTTGCTTTTGTGGATGTCCAGCGCGCAAATATGGACCTATACAATATACAAATTAACAAAATTCAAAAAACAGTGCTCGTCTCAAATGATATGTTGTTTTTAAAAGGTATCATTCATTTCGATCCACCAAAAGAAATATACGCTATTGGTCATTACACATATTTTATGTGCCGTCCAAATAGCGAATGGGAAATATATGATGACCTAAACAGGTTGCCGGTTAAAACTAATGGGAAAAAAATTAATCCATCAATTTTAGGTTATGTAGGAAGATGAATAAATAAGCGATATTAGATTTATGAAAATAAATCACAGCGGCACTGCGAACAATCCGACTTGTTTATATTGTTAAAAATATTTTTTCGGAGATTTCTCCAAGGGATGTAGACTGTAGTCTCTATTTTTGAATTGTGTTGCCAATTTTTATATAAAGGCGCCTTTTTGTGGGTTAGGCCTACTGGGGATACCACTATAAAAAAACGCACCAAGTATACTCTTCCTCTTGGGAGATGTGGAAATGAGTATAATCAAGATGAAGTGGCAGAGATCAAAGAGGTTAAACTTATTGACGAGTTGCACCAAGTGCCTAGCGGAAGCATTTGCAACCGGGAAAATAATATAAAGAAACTTTATTAAGCAGTTATATGGAAATATTGCCCAAATTATTTAATTAAAATTGCACTGATTAAATTCCCCATCCTTCAAGCTATGAAGGTATCCCCTAAGCAGAGAAATAAATGGTCTTCGAATTTTTAACTTCAAACTGCGGTTTTGCATTAAATTGTTAAAAAGCTATTAACGGTCACTGTCAGAGATTAGGACTCAAATTGTGATAGTTAGTAAATTGTGGTAGTATCGCCTAACCAGAGAAATAAATGTGCTTTGAATTTTTAACTTCAAATTGCATTTAGAATAATATTTTTTTGGCCTATTTGGCCCGCCCAATTTTTTTTTTAATCACTTGAACAATGATAAAAATTAGCCAGTGTTCGTTTTACGAATTGATGTAGAATGCTGTGCAATACACACCCTTTTTGCTGATTTGGACGTGGCGCGTGACACTTGGCCGCTTCATTCGAAGAACAAGCTCCCTTGATATTATATCCGAAAATTAGCATTTTATATAAAAAAAACAAATGAAAAAATATAACGGGATTATTTAAAAAAATATTGTTTTTACTCTTTTTCACGTAAAGTTACCGGTAAATTGAGATTTGGCGTGTTAAATCAAACTGTTTTGCAGAACCAGAAATAGACGATAACTAAAAGATTAGAGACTATCAGTCTTTGGTAAGAGGTAAAAGGTTAACTCAATTTCTCTTACTAAAACAGTAAATTTGCAATAATTTGACATTTTTAAACGAAAAATTGCAAATTTTTCAATTCAAATTGTGACATTATTGAGGATTTATTGGTTTAATTAATAAATTGAGTTTTTTTTTTAAATATTTCTCTTTAGTTTAAATCAGAAATGTTATTTATTCTTAAAAAGAAAATATGTAGTTGGGGAAATATTTGTATTTACATCATGTGGCAATGCTTTACCAAAACTTTCTTTTCCAATAAACAAATTTTGTTTTTCTCCGATAAGCAGAATGGCAAGAAAAAGGAATTTAAAACTCAAAGAAAATATAATTTACGTTTACGTTCTGTTTTTGGTTCGGTTTAGTTTTTTATTTGTGAAAATGGTTTGGTTTTAGTTCATCAAACCTCATTTGGTTAGTGGTTTTTCTGGTTCGATTCAAAGCCGGTTTCCGTCTCTCGATAAAACCCTTTATTAATATATATAAAAAAAGACAAATTTGGTTAATTTAACTTATTTAATCAAACAGTAATTTATTACAGTGATTATAGGCAAGCATTGTATTTCCAGATACTATTAATAATGTAAGTATTTAAATTAATACTGGTACATTAATAATCAAAAAAATAGACAATCTCCCGTTTAAGTTATATTTAGTTGTGGTTCTTCCAACGACGTTAACTCGGCATTGTTGAGTTCAACATATTCCCATTTGATTATTTCATATTTTCTAAAATGCCTGTTTTTTTTTGATTCTAGACATTTGCTCCTACGGCCACACCGACCACTGCATTTTCTGAATCTGCATTCATTTATTATTTTATTATTGTCGGGTAATGGCTCTCTGGTGCGGGTCACAAATAATCCTTCCTTATTTGGATAGGAGCAATAGTTTCATATAACTTTCCTTCATGGCTGATTCTTGATGCTTTCGGTTCTTTAGCTTTATTGAAATTGATTTCATTAACAGTTGAATTAACATTTAGTTCGCCAGTCGAAACCCCTTCAACAATTTTAGTTTCATTACAAATTAGTTTGCGCCATTTACTAGTTCCACGGTAATTTAGTTACGTATCATTACATGTTCACCACGAATATTCCCAATTGCTAAATTTAGTGCTATACTTTCGTCACCTCTCTAAAAAAGCCTTAAGCTTAATATCTTCGTATTTGTTTTTGAAACAAAATATTACTTACAATATTATTAGCAGATCTTTTCAACCACCTCCGACGTCCTTCAGTTTGGCCTGGCACAGCAATTAAAAAAACTCCAAAGATAACAAATAGTTTTGTGAAATACATTATTTTTATTGAATAAGCAAATTACTGATAATATGTTTGCTACTAAACTGGATTACGTTTATTAATAAACTGATGCTGAATATAAAATTTCGGCTTAGTTTTATACTTTAATGGCGGTATGAAATATATTTATCATGTGAATTCCCCACATGTGAAAAGAAGAAATTAATTTTGATTTGATGTAGAATTATGTCTTGAATTTGATTACCGATAACTTGTTGAATTTTGTTTTAATTAGAATATGATATTATTTGCCAATTAATTTTGTTACAAAATTTTAAATATTAATGATTCTGTAGACAATATGTCGCCTCAATTTTTTTGATACATTTAAAGTTGCCGTCTAATAATTCAAAGCATCATATAATTTCAGTATTTGCAAATACTTAGGACATAACTTGTTAACTTACACTGACCAAAATCAATTTTGTTAAGCTGATTCTGAAAATGAATGGTTAATTTCTCCTCATCGTCTGACGGTTCCAAGTTATGTTGTCTTAATCTTTATGATCCGTGTTATCTTTCTTCTTAAGAAAAAGCAAAAAACACCCGTCATCGAAGGACCTTGATATCATTGTTCTATGGGTATTATGTCCTGATGGAAATGCTCTTCTGACTCTTCACTTACTGCTCTCAAATTTTCCGAAGAGAAGTCTAAATTTGAATACAGTTATAGAGTACATTTTTAATCCCATTATTTTGTAACTACGTAGTAAATGTTGTATTAAAACTTCGTAGTTATCGCCCTTTATGTTCTGCACAAAAAGCTTTACCCACATTTTTAAAGGATGTCCATGCTTCCAGTTCATGTTCGTTAAGTTACAAGCATAAAATTGGGCATCACGGTGCATAATAATCATATGCGCCCCAGTAAGCCTGATTTGACGTAGTGAGAAAATTCTATTTATGCTGTAGAACTATTATTGAATCCACCTATTATTTCTCCGTTCCGAAAAGTTTGCCCCCAGTGTTTTTTGTATAAATACCGTTCAGTAACCGTACCGACAACTTGTCTGAAATTATAAAATGTGTATACTTAACTTTACCTGACGACTATCATTTAAAAATCATTTTGTTTTTTTCGAACTCCTTCAAAACAGTATTATTATTATTATTGTGGGGGGCCATGCGGGCGGTCAGCCACTTCGCACTGCGACCTAAAAGATCTATTGTGCTGGCCCCTGCTTAAATATCCGTCCAGTCAATATTCAGGTTCTTAATGAACCTGACAATACTGCCTCCCGGTACGTGATACATACTATCTGGGCTTATTGCTCTCCCTCCTAGAAGTTTACTACAGCATGTAGTTCCGCTAGAAAGACGGTAGCATTGGAGCTCAAGGACCTCGAGAGGGTTGTCCCACTCCCGTATATTCCTACTCCTGCCCCGTATTTCATTTGATTTTACTCTTACGAGTTGCTGGGAATTGCAAATCACCTGTAGGTCACCCAGCTTTACTACAGGAAGGCTAAATAAAACTCTGGTATCCAGAGTCCGCATATTTTGGGCTGATTAACCTATCAGCCATTCATCTTTCGGCATATGCTGTTCCACCTTAGATTTTGTCAAGGTTTCCTCCTTTAGCGCCGTACTTTAGCCTGTGCCAAATGGCCAAAAATGTGCCAAGTGGCCTTAGTTACCAGTGGTTGCCACGAGGAGGCAGTACGTACACTTGCGAATTGTGAACAGGTTACCCCTTACACAATTGCACCCATCACGCAGCTGCCTAATGACAAGACCAGAACAGCTCACGTGATGCGCACCCTATTGGAAGGTTACGGAGCTGGTAGATTAATCTACTCAACTTTGATCCCCCCCTCCAATAGACGCCAAACCACCTTCAAAACAGTAATTACGTAGCTAATTAAAAATGGAACATAATAATATTGTGCAGTAGGGCTCGACAACAGCAACAATCCACAATCCGCACCAAACAGTAATTTTTTCCAATTGCAATTGACGCTTCAATAGTTCTTGTGGAAATGTTTTCATCCCATATCTGATAATTTTGTTTGTTTACATTGGACGATTATAGTGCCAAAAACTATCAAGAAAATACAAAGCTTACTGAATATGTATGTCATTACAGATATAAAAAAAAACGTAGGATTGCCAGATGAAAGAATGGCAAACTTGAAATATTCCAATTGGGAAATCCTTGGTTACGTTGAAAACCATTCATTGCAGTGGTTATTCAAAAATCGCATAATCATCACAGGCTTCTTGAATTAATAATTAATAGTTAATCGAGCCAAACAATTTTAGCCACATATATTTTTAAGAAAGTTCACAGCAGCACGATGAGTTTTAAGTACATTTTTCAATTTTTATTGTCGTTGCTTATTCTAAAGAATGATATGTTTAGGAAGAACCTTCGAACACCACATGAAATCCTATATCTGTGTTTATCGGAATGGGGTAAATGGCTAATTAAAAAATGGGACAGGAAAATATTGCCTTACAGTTTCTTAAAGACCATTGACGTTATTAGGGAATACATACAAATAACTGCTGCACAACTGCCGCAGTAAGCGAAAAAAAATCCGACTGAATGTGTCTAGTGTATAAGATTTAACTACAGAAGATATTTTTGACCATTATACTCGGATGTCTAATTGCTCCCGGCAGTATATTTAATAGAAGAAGAATATTATTTGAATCCTCATTAAGTCAGAACTCTGCTTCAGAAAGCAATTATAAAAGAATATTAGGTCAGCCGTATTTCTACGACGCTCTAAAAACTCAAGATTATCCGTTAAATCGGAACAATTTTTATAACTAACAGGGCGTTTCTGGATTGAATTTAAATATTTCTGGATGATATTGGATGCACCACATCATTCAGAAAATATAAGAATATATTAGTGGCTTGTAAATAAACCCTGTTGACTTTGAATATTTTTTAGGATTTTGATCCATTTACTCGTATATAATTAATGTACAATTCAACTACAATAATTTACTGGCCCAATTACATAATCTATTATACTGATGATTCTAAGAATCAGTTTTATCAAGGCTTAATTAAATTTTACATTATTTAGGCGACAAACAGTCTAGTCTACTAGCAAACTTTAGTAAACATTCAAGATTTGAAAAAAAAAAATGTAATTCCCAAATCTTATCACACTGAAAATAGTAAACACGTGTTTGCGTAACCGATTACAATTGAAGCATAACACTAATATATAACAAGTAAAAATTCCTAACAATCAGCGGCATTTCTTAATCACATAAAAAACAAGAATAAAAAGCTTTATCACATAGTAAAGGTCATCCACATGTCAAAAGAATTTCTTTCCAAAATTACAGTATAAAACTAAATCGAAATTCAATATTCAGCATCATTTACAAGATACACTTATTTCAAATCAGTGAATTGTTTAATTAATAAAATGTATTTGACAAAATTATTTGTTGTAGTTCTTTTAATTGCCGCTTTAGGGGAAATTGAAGGACGCCGCCGTTGGTTAAAAAGAACGGGTAAAAGTGTGGTAAGTCATCATTTATCGATTAAATAAATTTGAAGAAATCAAACAAAAATTAATATTTTTAGGGATGTGACGGAAATAAAAAATCGAATTTTGCAATTGAAAAAATTCCTGATGAAAGTGATATAAACTCACAGGCACGTAATGGCACGGAATTTAATTTCCGCAAACCTTTTAAATACCACAAATTAACATGTGGGGAAACTAAAAGTATTGAAGGAAATTCGTCTGTCGAATTAACCGGCAATTCAACAGATTGTGAACACAATCTAACCAATGCTAAGCCGAAACGATCAAGAATTAATCGGCGAATGAAATGCCAATGGAATTTTAAAAAGATTACAAATATAGCCGGTAATGCAACAAATAGCGACATGTTACCATCGACCGACAATAATAAGGGTAAAATTTGGCGAAAATCTCGAAAATATGGAGGACGATTTGGTCTTAGAAGCAAATGTGGAAAGCCAGAAATACAAGATAATCAAGAAAATGAAAAGGAACACACAAATAAGGAACAATCAAATAAACATTTCCCTATGGCCGAAGTCCAGCCTATTTTAGAAGAACGAAAACATAACTTAAATCAAACGGGGGTAAATAATGTAGTTTAAATTTTACATTACATGAATGTCAACCATTCAAACATTTTTTAATATTTCTAACATTTACTTATCTATGTACATATATTACTCATATATCTGAAATTAAATAACCAACTTTTATATAGTAAGAAAATATTTTTATTAGACGTTTTTTAAGAAAGTAAACGGATTGGATGTGGCCAATTTTCTTTGCTAGCTGGAAGTTTGAATCCGAAGCGGAGCCAAGGTATGATGATGGGTTTTCTGTTAGCATTTATATTTTTAATCAAAAATTACGCAATCTGACAAATTAATGACATACATAAATCCTAAAAATTCAATTATCTTGCCATGCAAATAATTTGCTTGTAGTTTAGGCGACTGCCTTCATTGCTGTAAATACAAGTGACATCAAACTCCGTACCCACCAATTTCATGCAATTTTTTCTATAAAATTTAAAATTGCAATTAAAGAAAATCCTTCTGAATGCGGAAGTAGATGAAAAATTATAAAAATTTATGGAAAACGAATCACTTAGTTCTACTGAAGTCAATTTTTAGCTCTAGACGGAGTTTGGCCTATGGCAGATGTTCCAGCATCCGTTACCTCTGTTTGAATGATTTCCACTGTTCTATAACGGTGTCATGAAATGGTTTATTCTCCAAGATTCCAGATACAGTAGTCTGAGAGGAGGTCCGAGTAACTTGGTTGTTCTATGCCCTGGTGTTACAACGAGTGTTACGCTGGAAACGATGATTGTATGTGGAGGATAGACGAAATTTTAATTCAGCAACTATCAGGAAGTGGTCTTAATCGATGTTAGCTCCACGTTTTATTCTGATGTCTTTGAGGCTAATAAAATTTTGTTTCGATAAGAGGATTGATTTCCATGGTGTTTTGTGAATAACTAAGTTAATAACAATCTCAGCCAGCGTACCAACCTGAGAACAACGGCAGTAAACACTACAAATGATAAAAGAATAGATATTGTATTTAACAGATATGATAATATTTCGATAAAATGTTTAGAGTCATCTTTACGGAGTAAAGGGCATATGTTAAAGTAACTACACATATTAAAGTAACTTTTAAAGCAAAAAAAAAAAATCGATTTTTTGAAGGTTCTAAATGGTGGTCACCCCTTAATAAATACGAAATGAAAAAATATTTTATAAATAACCTTTCCATGTGTGTGAAAATCGGAAGAACAAATGTATAATTGATTTTAAATAAATTCAAATTTCATTTCAATTTCTATATATTCAGTTGATACGTAAAATAACAATAAATAAAATTTAGTTCTTTCCGACTTCGAAATGAATCAAATTAAGGTTTTGCTCACAAAATGTTCGTTATACATGACCAAACCGACCATTTACATTTTACAAAAATTTTCCGTTATTTTCAGAAGGAGCAGCCTTAAAAGGTTTCACGGGTTTTCTTAAATTTAGAAACCTCTTTCCACAATATATTGTCATATTATACAATTGGTCGTGATAGCAATATAAATCCTCTACCACTAAACCGCCAAATCACATTTTGAGTCTGATTATTAATGTTAGAATATTTAAAACTGAGACTTGTTGAACAGCAATCGAAATCTACGGTTATACATCTCTGGTAATCTCGAGATTTACGGTTATACATCTCTGGTAATCTTATGAAAATCATTAAGAATTTAAATTACTCCATTCAGAGAGCATCTACAAAGTTTAAAATTTATTTTATGAATATTTGTGCCGTTTGTTCAGATACAACATTTGTTGAAGACACCAGTACTAAATATACTAAAAACATAATATAAAATAATTTAGTTAACTTACATTTACAAAGTTGAATTATATTCCTTTTAAAAATTGTGTTCCTCTTACAATATTTGAATTTTTGTAAATGTCATTACCTAAAAGCTAAAATGAAATAAGAATTTGTATTAATTAAAATTCACTTCAAATCAATATAATAATTTAAAACTTATCTTGAAATTAGTTGCACAATAATTTATTATTAGTTTGAAACTGAAAATATGTTTAAATAATTAATAATTTAGAATTAATTATGTAAAATTTAATTGCTTACCTTTTTGTATTGTTTACCTTTTTTTTTGCACACAATTTGACAATTAGGTAGGGTCTTACAAATTATAAAATTGTATTATAAATTGTTTGCTCAATTTAATTTTGAGTGCGTTCAATAGCACATAGAACAGCTACACATAGGACACATATTGTTAATTTTAGAAACTAAAATAATGTACTACCAAAATTGAATTGTACTACCACAAAAACTACCATTTTGTCAAAAACAAAAATTTAATTCTGTCTCTTTACAAACAACCATCGAAACGAAAACACCAAAATAAAAATTAAATAAAATTAAAATTAAACAAAAAAAAGCTTATTGTTTCCGATAAACCAAATATTCAAGTGGTTTTATTTTTGATCGTGGAACCAACCATTTGGATAAATTGTTATTGTACCTTTTTGTACCATTACCTTTTGGTACAAACACTGGTCCTTCGAGCCGGATAACCAACAAACAGAATTTGGATTTTTAATAAATTTGGAAATTTATATTTATTTTAAACCGCGTGAAGTTATCAACCGTTTTCACCAGGCAACGTGGGATTCAACATTGGAAGCCAAAAAAAAAACCTTAAGTATCACAAAAATATTTAACACTACTATATACTAATAAATTTGAAATAAATAAAATTCTTATACCTACAAAAATTAACCATATTGTCTCAAGAATTTATTTATTTATCAAAACCTAATTGTTCAACAAACGTGAACCAATAAATCAAAAAAAAAAAAAAAAAACAAGTACCTCAACTAGCATCGAACCTGGTACTTTGCATTCTGAATTTCTGATCGTGTACGCTAACCCTCGAGCTAATTTATACTTTTCTAATCGCTCGATTTTGAGCGAGTTTAAGTTAAACAGTGTGATAATTAGGGATAGTGTTAAATTGTGAATATCAAAATGGCGCAACTCGCATCTTTAAAGAAAAGACGTTCTACCATTAAGGGGAATGTAACAAAATTACTCAATTACATTAAAAACATAACCGATGACACACGGGTAGAGGATATCAAGGCGCGACTTTCTCATATTGATAAGCTACGAGAAGAGTTCTACATGGTAGAAGATAAAATAGTAGAACTGGACGAAAAAGAAGAGCTAGATGCAGATTTCGAAGAAAATTACTACACGGCCGTGGCAGGTTTAAATCACTCGCTAAGGGTAAAATCGGACACTACAGTATCAATGAATGATACAATCGGAAATACCAGTGTCGCGGGTAACCATGCAGAAGTAAAGCTGCCTAAAATATCAATACCATTGTTTAGCGGCGACTACACTGAATGGCAGTCGTTTTTCGATTTGTATTGCTCTACAATCCATGATAACCCTAAGCTGACAGCATCGCAAAAGTTGCAATATTTAAAGGGATCGCTAAAAGGTGAAGCGGCAGGGCTATTAAAGCATTTCAACGTTACCGACGCTAACTACATTGAGGCATTGAAGAAATTGAGTCTCAACCGACAGTGAATACACCAAATAGCACAAACGTCCGTCGACTTTTAGATACCTCAGACGAAATAATACGTGGCCTCAAAGCATTAGGAGAAGAAGCAGAAACAAGAGATCATTGGTTAATCCATATAATGGTCAGTAAGCTAGACGATGAAACCAATAGTTTATGGGCACAAGTTTCAGCAGACAATGATCTTCCAAAACTAAAACAATTTTTCGAGTTCCTTGTCAAGCGAATCGATGCATTAGAATCCATGAAAACTCCAAACAAACGTCCGCAGTTACAATGGATCCAGACAAAACCCAATATAAAAGGCCATACCACTGCTATTTCTGAAGCTCCACCATGTACCGTATGTCCTGAACAAAAACACAAGCTGTTCGAATGTGACAAATTTAAAGAAATGCCGTTAGACCAAAGAAGAGAGTTATTGAAAAAAGAGAATCGATGTTTTAACTGCTTGAACAACAATCATAACGTCTACAATTGCAAGTCAAAATTTAGATGTAAACATTGCAACAGGAAACATCACAGTTTAGTTCACGAGAATGTACCAGTCACAGAGGAATCTAGCACTGTTGTGTTAACTAGCCAAACCAACCAACTAGACTCAATTCGCGATAAAATCAACATAAAAATCGGGACTTCACTATTACCCACCGCGCTAGTGCATGTACTCGACACATCAAATGAAAAACAATTGTGTAGAGCATTGTTAGACTCAGGATCACAAAGCTCATTCATTACCGATAGTTGTGTTCAGAGGTTGAAATTAAAGAGAAAAAATGCCAAGTTTGCCGTAACGGGCATAGGAGCTACTACCAATGGCTACACAAAGGGTTCAGTATCGCTAGCAGTATCACCGTGGAACAAAAGTGAGCCGAATTTTCAAATTGAAGCATTTATTCTATCAAAACTAACAGCCAAACAAGCGGCAACTTCTGAATTCAGCGATATCAGTTCTCTCCAGAAATACGAATTGGCAGATCCTTACTTCTATAAGGGAGGGGAAATTGATATCATTATTGGCGTAGACACATTTTTTGAGTTACTCACTGAAGGAAAAATTACGACGAAGAGCAACCTTATCATGCAAAATACATTACTCGGTTGGATAGTGGTAGATAAAACAAATGAAGCTCAACCAAGACAATCCATCACAGTTAGTCTAAGTGATCCAGAACACAGCGTAGAAAGCTTATTAAGAAGGTTTTGGGAAATTGAAACTGTCGAAGATCCACATAGCCAACTATCTCAGGAGGAAGAATTCTGCCAGAAACATTTCGCAACAACGAAAACGACAGACAATACTGGTCGATTTGAAGTACGACTACCCTTCAAATTATCACCATCTATGTTGGGAGATTCATTTTACTCAGCAGTGCAAAGAATGCATTCTGTGGAAAGAAGATTTATCCGAGACCAAGAATTTGCATCACAGTACAAAGATTTCATGGCAGAGTACATATCGTTGGGACACATGAAGAAGATAACTGATAAAGAAGCAGCCCTCAGCGGATACTACCTACCACATCATGGGGTAATCAAGAATTCCAGCAGCACTACAAAGCTAAGAGTCGTCTTTGATGGTTCCGCTAAATCGACCACAGGAATATCCTTGAACGATTGTCTTGCAGTCGGCCCAACAATACAATCAACTCTATATGATATCTTAATCCGTTTTAGGCTATATAAAATATCTTTTACAGCTGACATCGAGAAGATGTTCAGACAAGTTCGTGTAGCCAAGGACGACACAAGATATCAACGAATAGTTTGGCGAGAAACAAGTGACCAACTTTTCACCACATACCAGCTACAGACAGTCACCTACGGTACAGCAAGCGCAACATATTTGGCCACTCGCGCACTCAACGAAGCCACCGAAAAATACAAGGAGATTTTCCCAGAAGCCGTAACTCATATAAAAAATGATATTTACGTAGACGACTTGATGACAGGATGTGATTCAACTAAAGATGCTATTAGGTTATGTCATGAAATAGACACAATATTGTCCAGTTCGGGTTTTAATCTCAGAAAATGGCTTACTAACGACGAAACGCTACAAAAAAATTGTACCCAATCAACCAACCAACTGAACGTTTTGGAGATAGAAGAGTCAAACGCTACCAAGGTCTTGGGCCTACACTGGAATCCCAAAACCGACTGTTTCCAGTTTAGAGTAAACCTAAACTCTCAACCAACTACGACAAAACGGCAAATCCTGTCAGAAGCAAGTCGCCTATTCGACCCTTTAGGATGGCTTGCTCCTATAACAATTAAGGTCAAAATATTTTTCCAAACTTTATGGCTCCGAAATCTAGATTGGGATGATACATTAACAGACGATGTAAAAGCAGAATGGCTGAAATTACGGGAGAACCTAGTGAAAGTAGAAAACATCGAGATAGGCAGACACATAGGCACAACCTCAGACACCAAGTTAAAATTACATGGGTTTTCAGATGCTTCCAAGTACGCATATGCTGCAGTTATTTACATTGAAGTAATGAAACCTAATGGAGAGTCAATCGTGAGGCTACTCACTGCAAAAACAAAAGTAGCACCAATAAAACAAGTATCAATTCCGCGTCTGGAATTGTGTGGAGCATTGCTGTTAAGCAAACTGTTTATTTCAACCAAGCAAGCATTAAAAACCAATATCACCGAAATCAACGCTTGGACCGACTCGACTATTGTGTTAGATTGGCTCTCCACTCATCCTACAAAATGGAACACCTTCGTAGGTAATAGGACAGGCGAGATACTAACCCATATGAACAGATCTCAGTGGAGACATGTCAGTTCACAAGACAACCCGGCAGATTATGCATCCAGAGGAGTTGACCCAGAAAAATTGCAGGAAATTAGCCTGTGGTGGAATGGCCCAACGTGGCTAGCTAACTGCAATAATTGGCCAACAGGAGTAAGAAATCAATGTATTACGACCGAAGAAATCCGAAATCAAGCAATACACGTTCAAATTCCACCATTTAATGTAATAGACACTTTGATCGAAAATATATCAAGTTTCAGTAAAATAGTCCGAATCCTAGCCTACGTACTACGATTTATAGATAGAAAATTGAAAAGACAACCAGAACCACCCTCTACAACATTTATACTTACCGCAGAACACCGAAAATCTCAATTTTATATCTTCCGTCACATACAATCCAAACATTTTTCGCATGAAATTAAATGCGTCGCATCCAATAAAGCATTACCAATCTCAAGTAGCTTGAAATATCTAAACCCCTTTCTGGATGAAACAGGCATTTTACGAGTTGGTGGGAGAATAAAAAACGCAGCCATAACCTATGACGTCAAACATCCGCTTATTTTAACAGCAAAAAATAAACTGGCTGAAAGAATCATAAAGGAACATCACGTAAGATATCTACATGCGGGGCACACATTAATGATGGCCACACTACGGTATAAGTATTGGATCGTTGGATGTAAAAACTTGATTAGAAAGGTAATCCACAACTGCATAAAATGCACGAAGTATAGTGCACGAGAATCCAATCAAATAATGGGTGACTTACCAAATCCAAGAGTAACACTGATTAGACCATTCCACAAAGTCGGAGTAGATTACGCAGGTCCAATTAAAACTCATTCGATTAGAGGAAGGGGCCAGAAGACTTTCAAAAGCTACATTTGCATCTTTGTATGCTTGGCCACCAAGGCTGTGCATATCGAGCTTGTCTCCGACCTCACTACAGATGCTTACTTGGCCGCACTCCGCAGATTCGTGGCTCGCAGGGGAATTTGCAGCGAGATCCAGAGCGACAACGGAACCAACTTCATTGGGGCCCGAAATCATTTACATGAATTATATACATTTTTAAAACAAAACTCTAACACATTTTCAAAATTTTTATTGGCAGATGAAATACACTTTAAATTCATTCCACCGAGCACCCCACATTTTGGTGGCCTTTGGGAGGCTGCTGTAAGAAGCGCAAAATTCCATTTAAGAAGAGTAACTGATGGCCATA
The DNA here is from genome assembly GCA_958295665.1 of Tipula vernalis. Lineage (NCBI taxonomy): Eukaryota > Metazoa > Arthropoda > Insecta > Diptera > Tipulidae > Tipula > Tipula vernalis. The sequence continues at coordinate 217,577,395 of OY282559.1, read as the reverse complement.
TACTCACGATCGAGGAGATGACTACGCTATTAACGGAGATAGAAGCCATGCTGAATTCACGTCCAATATGTGTACTATTTTATATATTAGGATATTTAAATGTTACTAATATGTAAAGTGGTACCTATATGTTGATATAGGTACGATTGCTTTTACTTACCAATGAATTACACTTCACTAAGACTTTACTTGTTTTTTTTTTTACAATCTATAGTATTTTCTTTGCTACAGATAAGTTAACAGGAATAGAAATACTTGGTTTCTATATTTGATTTTGTACAATTTTTATTTGTGAACATAAATGAAATAATTCCTCTTCACTTATTATGATTACTATCTTAAAATTGGTTTCTTGTATTTCTTATTGATTTACAATCGTTAGAGTTATATGATACTACAACTATACTATCCTGAATAAGATAGAAATTACACTCTCTCTAAAAATTAATTTTATTCTTAATTTATACTTAAAATTTACGGAAAAAGAATTTTCTTCCGTGTTATCTTTACAATTTTTGTATATAACACGGAAAGAAAGATTTTTCTTCCGTATTACAATTTTCATACAAAAAAATATCGTAAACACAAATACGGAAATATTTAATGCAACATAAATATATGTTGCATCAAATATTTTATTTCTGTGATGCAACTTTTTGTATCATGAAAGTTAATGTCACATAATTAAATTATGACCTTGTTTGATTATTGAAACCAAAACATTTTCATTATAAAAAAAATCGCTACTCTACCTTTTTGTATTGTATTCATAACATAATTTTATATTGTATTAAGTATACCAACAACAATTAGTGTTAGCATACTTAAATACAATATTTCATAATATAGTTTATCAAATATGTGTCGTTGTTTTGCATTTTTTTCAAATTGTTTTGTTATTTATGTTACGACACATATTTGATTTGATAATTAATTATTATTTACTATTACGGTCGGTCATTGAAATGGATTTCAATGTCTCATGTTAATTTAATTTTGTTTCAGGTTAATGTTGAAATGATTGTTGCGATTGGGATCACAACATAGCTTACCCCCCATGGAAAGATTTTTCCTCGCAGAGGGAAAATCTTCTATGGTACATATCTTGATGGTTCCACTGTACATTTTATAATAAAACTTTTACCATGCATACATTTAGGTAATAAAACTTGTGCTTCCACTTTAAATCAGCCGCTCCTAAATGAATGCTAATTACAAATCGTCTTTGAGGGTTTTTTTTTTTTTTTTTTTTTTTTTTTTTTTTTTTTTTTAATATTCATGTCTCCAATAAAAGCTTTCTTGATTTTTGAATGCTGACCATCTTCTTTTTAATTGTTGAATATTTGGTGGTACAGATGCTTCTTATTGTATTGATGGACTTCGATGTGATGGAATCTTGTTTATAAAACATCTCTACTTTTTTTATTTGTCTGATGTTTCATGGCTTTGTCGATCGGCTGATTGTTGCTAGTTATTGCTTAAACGCGGTCGGTATGGATTTTGCTGGAATTTTATATACCTTGCCTTTATATAGATTATTTTACTAACTGGATGATTATCTTCATCATTTTATCGCATGACGCATCTTTATTTGTACCGGCCGTACATATATGTTCTTATAGGAAGATGTTTGAAATGTAACGCAAATTGTGACGTGATGACATCTGTATTTTAACGGGAAAATGAGAGTCATCATGTGTCAAATTGTTGCCATATTCCTGCTTGGTTGATAAAAAAAAATGAAATTGTACAGGTTACTGTAATTTCTTGAACGTTTTTATTATTTGGCACATTGCTTAATGCCCTTATTTAGCTTAACTGAGCCCCAAATTCGTTTGCTGTCATTCACTGACCATTAGCTTAATCAGAATTGGATCAGTGTCTAAGTTGTCTCCGCTGTTCATCCCATTTGCCGCCCCATGTGACCAACTGTTTAATCGAGAAATGCTTATGTGTTCATTCCATTGATTTGTGTTCGGTGAATTGAAATCATGGTTGAATGGTTGAATTTCGTCTGTAAATTTGTTTGGATAATGGTGGTGCTATGTCGTTAACCGTGCTTTTTAGTGTTGAGAAAGATTTGTGGATCATGATGTAGCTGGATACTATGTGTGACTGTATTTTCATCAGAAAATGGTAATGCTTTGTTGTGATAACATCTTAACTTGAAACCTTTTTGCTATATTGACCGTTGTAATTCTATTTTTCTTGAATTTTCTTATTTCTATAAAGTTACAATATTTTGACTCTCTAATTTTAATTTAACTACTTTTTACTATTCTTAATTGATTATAAAATAATTTTTATTTTTTTTTATGAAAACCACTATCTTATTATCTTAAATACAAGCACATTTGTTTTGAGATCAGATTGGATGATTGAATAAGTTATTTGTTTAAAACTTGTAAATTACCTAATATTGGAATGATAATTTTGAGAAATGCTATTACTAGATTTTGATTTTAACTTATTAATTACATGAATGATTGAAAAATGTATCTCTTATTCTAAATTAGTAAATTGATTGATTTTGGTAAGTTGTTCTCTTCTTGGGGTTAGGTAGATCCAAACGAAGAAAAACTTACTTATTCTTACCGTTATCATTCTAAGATGATAATTTATTTGAGTAATGTACACTATAGTTCAAAAAATTAAATTTTGATTTTGATCCAATAAGATTGAGTTTTTGGGTTTAAATTATGGATTTAGTAGGATATATAGGAAGATAAGTTTTGTAATTTGTTGATTTGGATGGTTGACTCCTGTCTAGTTTTTTACTGGTAAAAATGTACGTGTTATCAAATTTTAGTACTGAGCTACTGACTTACTTATTTGTTTCCTGGTGTTGTGTAAGTTAAGGAAGAACCTAATTACTTGATTTATTTATATTATTAATTTAATGTTTATAAACATATAATTGGTTTGTTAAAATTTGTATAAATACTTCTGTAATTACTAATTTTAGGTATATTCTTTGTGTTGTTTAAACTGAATTTATTCAAATATTTCCAATCATGTGTAAAATAAACTTTAAACCTATTACTGCTGTAATTGGAATCAACTCGGAATCTGAGTCCGAAGCTGAAACGGAGTACTTCAATGAATCCGAAACGGAGTACGCAACTGACTCCGAAATGGAGGGCGATACTGGTACTGAGACGGAGTATTTCTCTGAGACGGATCACTTCACCGAATCTGAGACGGAAGATCTCAAAGAGCCTGAGACTGTGGAGTCAATTCTCGCAACCTGCCGAGAACTGGTTGAAGAGTTCATAACATGGGCTATGGACTCCATGGGTATTCTGTCACATCACCTAGACCTGCCAGAAATAGTGGAACATCTCAACTACCTAAGGGCATGCCCCTGGCTTTTTCTGGATTATATTAGTGCACCAAGGGAGGTGGATACCTTTGAAAATTTGTTGAGATTCTTCGCAACACGAAAGGCCGTACTTGCTTCCAACAATACCAGAGAGGAAATCAATGGAGAAATAGAGCTCTGCTGGGACCCAGCAGTGTAAAAATAGAAAAATAAAAATAGAATTTGTATATAAAAACTTGTCTTTAATAAAAAAACAATACGAAAAATACTAATTAATCAATATTAATCACCCTTCCTCTTTCACTTGGTTCCCTGACAATCTTATTGATAACTCTCCTTGAAGTATTCGTTATTGACTCCGTAGGTACTACGTGTTTTATTTCCACCTTTGTTTTGCTTTTCCATCGTTTCAGCATAACAATTACCACTATCATGGCTATCCCTAATGCAATTATACCTAAAATATAACCGTATGTTTGAGTGCCTTTTTCTAACAAATATTCTTTCCATGAGAGCTCTGATTTTACTATTTCAGAGTCTAAATGATCAATTTTCATTCGTTCTTTAAGGAATTCTTTATTGTAATTTCTGAAATCTGAAACTGTGATAGCTTTAGAGGGTGAGTAGATAGAAATATTTGATTTCAAAGGTTTGTTAATATCTTTAATTTCAGGAAAGAATGCATGGTTTGGTTGAGATATTGCTAACATCTTTGTTCTGGATCCGGTGACTGGAAGAATAAAATTTTCTGAAATAACTTCACAATCTTTCTTGAAAGTAATGGTTCCTGTATTAGTCAGTTCAATTGTTTCTTCTGCCTTACCACATTTAACTTGAAGTATGAACATGTTTTCAGTTGTGTATAACCAGGAATTATCACTAACCAATTTGGTTAATGAATTTCTTTGTACTGTTTCGGTGAACGTACAATCTGGTATACTAAGAAATGGGTTATCGAATAAACTCAATAGGCAATTATTCTTTTTATTCGTGATAATGGGGGAGTTGCTTTCGCAAACTAATATAGTATTTTCAAAATTAATGAGAACTCTATCACATTTTTCATACTGTTCATGACTTAGAATTATGAATTTATTACGAGCTTTGTTAACTGCAAGAAATTCATCATGAACAATGTATGAAAGTTGCGTATTGTTGAACTTCATAGGTGTTAAATAAACCTTATGTAAATTAAAATGCTCTTTTGGAGGCGAGGGAATGTCTATTTTTACAATAATTTCCCCTTTTCTTTCTAAATAATCTAGTTTTGCTAATTGACTAAGATGTTGTTCGTTAAGGATAGTGTTGTCGATTCCATCCTTACTAACATTTCCTATTACTCCCATGACGTCTTTGTATGTCATAAGGAGTGGGTGCAATTTTCTATTTTGAATATTTCCTAAGATACTCAATGTTTGGTCTTGATTTTTGTTTATAACCAAACATTTTACAAGAATTACATTAGATATTTCTATAAATTTTTCGCTTAACCTCATAAAGTTTGTTTTATTATTAATTTCTATCAGATTTTTTGAATAATTTTTTACTAAGTCGTTTATTTCCTCTTGAATTTCCTTAGTTTGTGCTGAAATTCTTTGTACAGGCGCGGCTAACGTATCAAAATTAGACTTGACTACAGCTACTTGTTCCTTAACCAGTTTAAAAACACTATCCGTATTGCTATGTAAGTTAGTAAGTTCATTAAACACTTTTTTAGAGTCTTCATTATCCATTGTACCGAACAAAAATTTCGACGCTGACCCTACAAAGTCAAACAATGATCGTTTATTTCTGTTCGAGTAATGGTGAATAGCTTGCTCAGCACTTGTCACATCCTCTAATTCGGCTTTTAGTTCTTCTAACATAATATCGCAAGTATGATTGCCATCGACAACCTTCAACCAAGCACACAGCGTTTTAGCTTGTAGTCTGGATTTCTCTAAATTGTTTACCGCGTCTGTAAAATGAGGTGGGCTAAATGAAGTTAAGATTGTGAAACTACTACTGTATATTGATACTTCGGAAACTTCTTCGAAGAATATCCCAACATTTTTTAATTCTTTAATTACTATACTTGAGTCATTCCTTACCCCCTTTATGATATTGATTAGTAGGACCAGAGCTAATAATAAATCCTTAATTGACGACATTTTTGTCTTCCTAGTCTGATGATCTCTGTAAGAGAAAAAAAAAATATTTGCCATTTTAGGGCGAAACTAGTTTATTTATTTGGGAGGAAGATTTAGTTTTTCTTTAAACGATTGTTGTGAATATTTTTGCTTTTCCCTCTAATTTCTATTAATGTATTAGTAGGGGATAGCACTTTTACCACAGGATACGGTCCTAACCAGATCGGGTCTTGTTTGGTTTTCCTCATTTCATTTCTAACCCACACCAAATCTCCTTCATTTATCTGAAAGATTGCCGTATTTCTGTCATAAATACCTTTGGCATTTTCTTTCTTTTTGAGGATATTAAGGCGAGCTATGTGGTGAGCTAGTCGCAAACGGGCTTTCAGTTCGCTAACATAGTCATCAAAATTGTAGACAGGTTGAGGTTCCTTTTTGACCGCAGTTGGGACTAAAGCTGGTCGACCAAACACTAATTCATACGGTGAGAAATTTGTAGAGCAATGAGGTGTTGTATTGTACACAAACATTGCATAATGAACCATTTCATCCCAATTGTGATGGTCTATAGCTGCGAAATTTCGGAGATATTCCTTGAGAGTGTTATGGGATCTTTCAAGAGCACCATTTGTCTGCGGGTGAAAACTCGTAGTAGTTATATGTTTAATTTTAAGTAGTTTGCAGATATTTTCGAATAAACTGCTCATGAAATTGGACCCCATATCAGTAAGGATTTTTTCGGGTGCTCCGAATTTCGTGATGTATTGTTCGCACAGAGCCTTTGCTACTGTGCTAGCCCTTTCATCAGATAAGGGTATAGCACCTGAAAACTTACTTAAATCATCTTGAAATGTCAATAGATACTTGTTTTGGGCTTCAGTTGTGGGTAAAGGACCTACAATGTCCAATGCTACCCGTTGGAAAGGGAATTCAGAAGTTTCAGTTAGCACCATAGGGACCTTTGTTCTACGGCTTGCTTTGTTTTGTTTGCATTTCTTGCATTTCTTAACATAATTTTTCACTTCGTGCAATAAATTTGGCCAATAATAATTCATCCGAATTCTATTATACGTTCGAAAAACACCTGCATGTCCACCTAACGGTAAATCATGCTTTTCGTGAAGAATTTGTAATCTTATATTAGGATCCGTGACAATTTGGATTGGTTTTTTCTGTTGATTCGTGAATGGATATGGATGATCGATACTTGATTTTTTTTCGGATTCTTGGAGAGTTTTGTCTATTTCCTTAATTGTTTCCTCATTTTTCTTAACCATTTGTTGTTTTGTTTTAGATCTGGTAATGACTCGTACTTCTTCTTCGCGTACCCTGCTGAGCGCATCCGCTCCAGTGTTTGTCTTACCCGAGACATGAACTACATTGTAATCATATTCTGCGAGTTGTAGACGCCAATTTAAAATTCTTTTTGATGCATTTTTAAGATCACCAATTAGTGGCTTATGATCTGTTCTGATGGTGAACTTACGCCCGAACAGGTACGGTCTGAACACCTCAACCGCCCACTTTGTGGCGAGCATCTCCTTCTCAATCGTTGAGTAGTTCTTCTCCGCGGGCTTGAGTGAACGGCTGGCATATGCCACCGGTAAGTCATTACCATCATGCATCTGGCTTAGTATGGCTCCTACGCCATATTCACTGGCATCTGTCGTTAGGATAAACACTTTATCAAAATCTGGGTACTGGAGTATTGGAGTTGTGATGAGTTTACTCTTAAGACAGTCGAACGCGGTTTGGCACTTTTGGGACCATTCAAACTTGTTTTTCTTTCTTGTTAATTGGTGCAGAGGCTCTGCGATTGTAGAGAAAGCTGGAACGAATTTCCTATAGTAACTAGCGAGACCTAGAAAACTTTTAGTCTCACGCATGTTTCGTGGAACTGGAAAATTTACTATTGCTTCTACTGTCTTAGGGCTAGGTTTTATGCCTTCAGGAGTTATGATGTGTCCTAAGTATTGAATTTCTTTACTTAAGAATTGACACTTTTCTGTTTGGATCTTGAGGTTGTTTCTCCTGAATGCTTCAAAAATGTCCCTCAACTTACTATTGTGATCTCTCAAATTTCTACCATAGACAATGACATCATCTAGATATACAAAACATTTTAGGCCTTGTTGTCCAAGCAACACACTATTGATCATTCTCTGAAATGTGCTTTGTGAATTCTTCATTCCAAAAGGCATTCTGAGAAATTCAAAGTGGCCATAATCTGTGCTAAACGCTGTCTTATGCCTATCACTGGGATCCATCTCAATTTGATGGTACCCGCTGGCCATGTCTAATGTGGAAAAATATTGAGAGTGCCCCAATTGATCAAAAATGTCATTTATTAGTGGGAGTGGGTACGAGTCGCCTATTGTTGCCTCATTGACTCTTCGAAAGTCAACAACCACTCTCCATTTTACTTTGCCATTTTTGTCCGGTTTTTTTGGCACAACTAATAAAGGACTATTGAATGGACTGGTGCTATGGGTGACAATATTATCATCCAGCATCTTTTGTACCTGGGTATCTATTTCTTTCTTCAGTACTTGAGGAACTCTGTATTGTCTGGTATTTATTGGAGGTGTGTTATCGTGAAGATGTACTTGATGTTTGACACCAGGCACGCTTGAAAGTTTGTCGCCTTCGACAAAGAAAATGTCTGAATATTCCTTGATTAGTTCAAGGAGTGAGATAGATTCTTCAACGTTTAGATTTTCATCCAAAGTTGGAATTATTCGTTCTAATATAACATCATCTCTAGTTTCGAGATATTGATCTTCTTCTGATTCAGAGCAAGATTCGAATTGTAAGACGTCATATTGGTCTAAAGAGGTGAGTTTGGGTACGAAGTTCTCAATGATTACTTCGTTGGGGTTTGTATTGACTATGCTGATCTGGGCTTTCAGCATGTGAGGTTGTATGAGACAATTTCCAATATATACACCGTGCATTACTTCTTCTGAGTTGCATAGATATTGGTTATTTGTGGGAGTTGATATTTGTACAACTACTTCTTCTCGAGGAGGAAGTCGTATCTTAGCCGGGTTATTTAAAAATTTGATTTTATTCCCAAGTATACTCAGTTCTGAAGTACTGTAAAGAATATCAACTTTGTTATCACTTAGAAAATCTCTCCCGAGAATTCCATCTTGATCGATTTGAAAATCGTCCTCAACTACTTGGAATTTGTGAGGAATTTTTAGGAATGGTGGGATGTCTACGTGTGTAGATACACACCCTAGAGTAGTTGTGGCTTCTTTGCCAATCCCTTTTAGTAGAGACTTCCCTCTTCGGTCTATCGATTTTATATCTTTAATCATTTTCACCTTGATTAATGACACGGAAGCACCTGAATCTATTAAAAGAGTAGACTCTTTACAAGATGCTGCTAATTTTAATTTTACCACATCGTGGGTAAATTTGTGTTTGGACACCAGGTTAATCTGGTGAGTTTTAAATTCATCTTGAGGTGTGTGGATTTGAGCAATGGTCATGAATGGTTCCGTTGGTGGCCAAACCTCCTCCGTTCCTTTCGGTACGGTGGGAGTTACAATTGTCTTGCTTGAGACGGTTGATCTTATGTTTGTTGGTAGTTCCGAGGCGGAACTCTGGTACTTGCTATGACATAATGAGGTGGATCTCTTAGGAACTACCGAGGCGGAACTCTGATAGTTGTTATATTGGTGCGAGACGGAACTCGTAGGAACTACCGAGGCGGAACTCTGATAGTTATTATATTGATACGAGGCGGAACTCGTAGGAACTACCGAGGCGGAACTCTGATAGTTATTATAAAGGTACGAGACGGAACTCGTAGGAACTACCGAGGCGGAACTCTGATAGTTATTATAAAGGTACGAGACGGAACTCGTAGGAACTACCGAGACGGAACTCTGATAGTTATTACATTGGTACGAGGCGGAACTCGTAGGAACTACCGAGGCGGAACTCTGATAGTTATTATAAATGTACAAGACGGAACTCGTAGGAACTACCGAGGCGGAACTCTGATAGTTATTACATTGGTACGAGGCGGAACTCGTAGGAACTACCGAGGCGGAACTCTGATAGTTATTATAAGTTATATTTTCGGAACTTGGACTCGCCTGAACTACAGCTGGTGCGGCTGGTGCTCGACGAGTCCTTCCTCGTTTCCCTGGTGATGAATGGAGTTTTCATCAATATTTTCAATATAATTGATGTTCATTCTCCGCATTCCGTTTGTTAGTTGGCAGATATCTTGATCCCTTCTGTAACCCTGTTGAGCCCCGTTAAGGTGAGTCGGTTGTTTCTGGTTAACTGCAGGTTGAAAAGATCTTGGCTGATTCACTGGAGGTTGATAAAAATTTCGTTTTATAGGACTATGATCGAGGGTTTGTTGAGCTCTATTTGACTGATAATTTCTCTGAACATTACTTTGTTGGTAGTTTTGTTGATTTCTATTTGAGTATTGGTTTCTACCCGGAAATTGTGGCTCATAGAGTTGCGCTCCGGACTGTAACTGTTGGTACCTTTGATTTGCGGCTTTTCTGGCAGCACAGTTCTCTAAGACATGTCCGAAACGTTTACAATACCTACATGATACGGTTGGTACTACTATTTCCCTTCGTACATGTGTCGAGGCATTGGTTCGACATGTCTTCGCACTGTGACCTGTCTTGTCACAAAGCTGACACCTAGTTACAACATCCCCTTGGTTATTAGTTCCATTTGTTTTGGAGAAACCAAGCTGACGCTCTACTCTATCTGCCATTTCTATCAGTTCTCTGAGGGATTTTCCTGTGGCCATCAATAAATTCGTTCTAATAGATTCATTGTGTAATCCACTAATGAATGCATCTTGTTCCATTGATGCCACCAGGAGTTTTGGAAGCGCGTTGTCAGTACCAAATTTGGCACATACACCTGCTTCATAATCTAAGGCATAGCTTTGCACTCTGTAGCCAAAATCGGCACAGGATTCTGCCTTATTTTGCTTAGCATCTCTAAGCCTGTTTTGTAATGTTTCCACCGTGAAGGCAGGAAGGAACTTTTTGGTCAGAATGCCGTAAAACTCTTTTATGTCTTTTACTGTCTGATCTTTAAGTAAAGTATAGGCTCTTCCTCTTAGACGGAAAATAACTTCCTCTAAGAGTAATGCCAGCTGATCTGGCTTATCAGCCAAGGTTTTTTCTACCTTTTTGCAGGCATCAATAAAAAAATGGACTTCACTTGGATCAACATCCACTTGTCCATAGAACAATGGGACACGCTTCTCCACTGTCTCTTGGATTTGGGCCATTTTCTTTTCAAGAATTTGTGCGTACGACGGAACGGGAGGGATAAAGTATTTGGAGTTAATTTTCTCAAAAATGCACTGTTCCTAGCGGAACGCTTTGCGGCAGCGCCAATATTTTATATATTAGGATATTTAAATGTTACTAATATGTAAAGTGGTACCTATATGTTGATATAGGTACGATTGCTTTTACTTACCAATGAATTACACTTCACTAAGACTTTACTTGTTTTTTTTTTACAATCTATAGTATTTTCTTTGCTACAGATAAGTTAACAGGAATAGAAATACTTGGTTTCTATATTTGATTTTGTACAATTTTTATTTGTGAACATAAATGAAATAATTCCTCTTCACTTATTATGATTACTATCTTAAAATTGGTTTCTTGTATTTCTTATTGATTTACAATCGTTAGAGTTATATGATACTACAACTATACTATCCTGAATAAGATAGAAATTACACTCTCTCTAAAAATTAATTTTATTCTTAATTTATACTTAAAATTTACGGAAAAAGAATTTTCTTCCGTGTTATCTTTACAATTTTTGTATATAACACGGAAAGAAAGATTTTTCTTCCGTATTACAATTTTCATACAAAAAAATATCGTAAACACAAATACGGAAATATTTAATGCAACATAAATATATGTTGCATCAAATATTTTATTTCTGTGATGCAACTTTTTGTATCATGAAAGTTAATGTCACATAATTAAATTATGACCTTGTTTGATTATTGAAACCAAAACATTTTCATTATAAAAAAAATCGCTACTCTACCTTTTTGTATTGTATTCATAACATAATTTTATATTGTATTAAGTATACCAACAACAATTAGTGTTAGCATACTTAAATACAATATTTCATAATATAGTTTATCAAATATGTGTCGTTGTTTTGCATTTTTTTCAAATTGTTTTGTTATTTATGTTACGACACATATTTGATTTGATAATTAATTATTATTTACTATTACGGTCGGTCATTGAAATGGATTTCAATGTCTCATGTTAATTTAATTTTGTTTCAGGTTAATGTTGAAATGATTGTTGCGATTGGGATCACAACAGTACTGTCAAGCGAGGATCTGGATTATTTGACGCCAGCGCATTTCCTAATCGGCAGACCTACAACTCAATTACCTAGCCAAGACCTTGAAGATGTCAAAATTTCAAAGTTGTCCAGATGGCAAATGTTACAAAAAATAAACCAGCAAATTTGGCGAAGATGGCATCTGGAATATCTCACAAATCTACAACACAGAAGCAAATGGCATATAAAAGAAAATAACATAAAAATTGACGATATCGTGCTTGTAAAAGAAAATAACCTACCTCCATCAAAGTGGTTACTGGCCAAAGTCATAGAATTGCATCCAGGAGCAGACGGCAACGTAAGAGTTGTCACCCTCAAAACACATAAAGGTCAAATGAAGCGTTCAATTCACAAACTTTGTAGACTTCCAGTATGTTGAATCAACCGATTCAAGCCGGCCGGGATGTTGAAGACACCAGTACTAAATATACTAAAAACATAATATAAAATAATTTAGTTAACTTACATTTACAAAGTTGAATTATATTCCTTTTAAAAATTGTGTTCCTCTTACAATATTTGAATTTTTGTAAATGTCATTACCTAAAAGCTAAAATGAAATAAGAATTTGTATTAATTAAAATTCACTTCAAATCAATATAATAATTTAAAACTTATCTTGAAATTAGTTGCACAATAATTTATTATTAGTTTGAAACTGAAAATATGTTGAAATAATTAATAATTTAGAATTAATTATGTAAAATTTAATTGCTTACCTTTTTGTATTGTTTACCTTTTTTTTTTCACACAATTTGACAATTAGGTAGGGTCTTACAAATTATAAAATTGTATTATAAATTGTTTGCTCAATTTAATTTTGAGTGCGTTCAATAGCACATAGAACAGCTACACATAGGACACATATTGTTAATTTTAGAAACTAAAATAATGTACTACCAAAATTGAATTGTACTACCACAAAAACTACCATTTTGTCAAAAACTAAAATTTAATTCCGTCTTTTTACAAACAACCATCGAAACGAAAACACCAAAATAAAAATTAAATAAAATTAAAATTAAACAAAAAAAAAGCTTATTGTTTCCGATAAACCAAATATTCAAGTGGTTTTATTTTTGATCGTGGAACCAACCATTTGGATAAATTGTTATTGTACCTTTTTGTACCATTACCTTTTGGTACAAACAACATTATTTCAATATCGTGAGAATTGGCCGATATAATTCTTTGTTCAGCGCTTCATCGCTTTAGACCATTCGAACAATAAAAACAAATAAAACACAAACCGACTGATACCCTTTTGTGACCGATACCCTTGTACCGATACCATTACATTTTCTATATCTTGTAATTTGCCATTAAGATTTATATACGACCAAGAGTTAATCTCCAACATCGCTTTGAAATTTCAATCAAACGTCACAGAAAAAATCTATATTTTTTAAATATTGACGATATTTATTTGCCACCGGCAAAATATGTTAGGTACATTTAGAAATTTAAACGCCAGTTACACTGTAACCAGTTCTTTATGTACTAAAGACACGTTTGGAACAATTGTTAAAATTTTGAAGGTGTATTAACCGTAGAAAATTCGAAAAGTTTGATATTACCTCGAAAATTAGTTCAACAAAATTTCTTTAATGTTTAATGCTTCAATTGACTTCAAACTTTGTAAACAGATAGATGATGGATTGCCACATTTATTTTCAACATAACAAAAAAAATCGTCGGATCCGTTTTTGAGAAAATCTGTTGTTTGTTAGTTTTCAAAAGTTAATACAAACTGCTATTACTAAAACCTATATTGTATACCCAAAACTATCAACATTTTTAGGAATGAGAGACAGAACAAAAATAATAAAAATGTATGACTGGAAAGACGGAAGGATGGGACTGTGGCGGCGATAGAGTCAACGTAACACTTTAATCCAGTTTTTCAAATTAGAAAAAGGCTAAAATTAATTTCAAAATAAATATTTAACTACAAAACTACTCCATTCGTATTTTAATTACCCAAATCTTAAAGTCTCCATCTCAGTAGCTCGGTATTAATTGGCCACTACAGATGTATTGCTTTCACCAAAAATAAACAAATTGCAACAACAATCGCACTAGACCAAAAAATAGTTCAGCTAACCCCAAAAAAAATTAGTGGTTAAGCAAATCTTAACCAAATTATTAGTTTTAATACCTGCCACAAGAGTCGAATTGACAAGAAAATATACGAAACAAAATTAGACCAAAATTTGGTTATTTTTTGATGTTGCCACCAAAAAAAAATACCTAACTCATTTTGGTTGAAAGCATACGCTTTGTTCGCGCTAATTAGCAATGTCAACATTATTATAACGTTTCGTCTTTGTGTCGAACCCATTGAATGTTGCTTCACAGTAAACATTAGCGACATCATTTGCCCGGTATAGGAAACTTGTGTGGTGTGATGCATTTGGAAATGAATCGATGGGGAAATCGTAGTGGCTAAGAAAATAATAACCTGTATATACGGGAAAAAATTATAAAAATAAAAAAAAGTCATTACACATAATTCGAGGACGAAAGTGGTATTATACTCAACCCAAAATTATATACAAAACAGAAAGAACGCAATCAACATTTTACAACGTATTATTATCAAAAATAAATTTATAAAAAATATAAATATAACACAAAATGTTTTCTTAATTTAATAAGTGTATGTATATATTATTATTATTATTGAAGGGCCATGTGGGCAATCAGCCGCCTCGTACTGCGACCTAAAAGATCTATTGTGCTGAACCCTGCTTAATTATCCGCCCAGTCAATATTCTGGCTCTTAATGAACCTAATAATACTGCCAGTCGATACGTTATACATACTATATGGGCTTATTGCTCTCCCTCCTAGATATTTACTACAGTATGTAGTTCCGCTAGAAAGACGGTAGCATTGGAACCCAAGGACTACTTAGAACTACTTAGATTAGGGTTTTTTGTCAAGGTTTTCTCCTTTACCCAAGGACTACTTAGATTAGGGTTTTTTGTCAAGGTTTTCTCTTTTAGCGCGGTACTTTAGCCTGTGCCAAATCGCCAAAAATGTGCCAAATGGTCTCAGTTACCAGTTGTTATCACGAGGAGGCAGCACGTACACTTACGACTTGTGACCAGTTTACACCTTACACAATTGTACCCATCATGCAGCTGCCTAATACATGACCTGAACAGCCCAAGTGATGCGTACGCCACTGGAAGGTTACGGAGCTGGTAGATTAATCTACTTAACTTTGGTTCCCCCGCCCTCCAATATACGCCACACCACCAAGTGTGTATGTATATAAGTAAAGATAATACTTGTGGACAAGGATCCACCTAATAAGGTAATATTTTACTATGGGTCGTCACATAACATCCACACCCGTAATAGGACGACGGACGACATTTTTTGAATCGAAATTTTGAAGTGGGGTTTCGTGTCGAAAAAGGTGAAAGTCGGTATGTTGTACCATTTTCGATAGCTAACCAATATTTTCATTCGACAACACTTTCTCGAAAATAAAATTTCAGCTCTACATTTTGTGTGTCAAAAAATTGGAATTTGTTTTACGAATTATCAAAGACGTAATTTAAATAATAGACATAATTATAAAACTATCTTAATATAATTACATATTCCATTAATAATTGATATCTAATGACGTAATATGGAAATGGTAATTATATTTTTATTTTTAAATGTAGAGTTTCGCGCTCGTCGGTCTCGCAAAAATAAATCCCAATATTAATTAGTATTTAGAGCGCCGTTTTTTACGGAATCGCTTCAATATTTTAGGTATTTCTTCTCAAAAGTAAGTTACATTTAAAATTCAATATAATCATATCGTACACTATAATATGGTTATTTCATTTTAGATTTTTGGAATTTTTGCGAGTATGAATCAGGTATTTTTAAATATCTACTAACCAAAATAAAGCCCTATGTTTACACTGGAAAACGTGTAACCAAAATATCATTGGAAGTGGAACTAGACCGTCTAAAATTTTTACGCGACAAGACCATATCAACGCACAATTGCGTACGCTATGTTTCATAATACGGACCAATCCATGTCGTCCAGATCCATAATGGAAATAACGTTATGTTAGAAGATACAATATGAAGAAAGCATGTACCATTTCCAGATGATCGTGCAATGTCACTATATAAGCAGAAGTTCTTCAAGAAAACGAGCCACCCGGGGTAATAGGATGCATGTCAATATTCTAGCGCCGCACGGAAACGAGCATGTGTTTTTGTAGACCGGCGTGGAAACCATTCCATGAACGTACAGTTGGCAATTAAACCTATGTATAGTATTTTTGTTAATAACTAAATGGTATATGCTATAGCATTCGAGAATGGCGAAAGAAATACTTGGCTGCTCGGTGATGCGTGTTATCCATTGGAGCCGTGCTTGATGAAACCCTATCGAAGCCGAAATGGTACCCAGGAAAGATATAATTTGTTAATCGCAAATGCTAGGAGTCCAATTAAACGTTGCTTTGGGGTTCTAAAGGATACCTATCGCTGCTTAAGGGGAGAGAGGGTGCTGAAGTAGGTTTAGTTGAAGAACCTTGGCCTGACGAGGGTGGAGATATGATTTATGAAGGCGAGTTCGAGTTTGAAAACTTTTGAAAATTTTTAAAGTGCTGTGGCAATCCGCAATGGCCTTTTAAATTATTTCTAGAAATAAAACAAATTTATAAACATTTGAAATTTTAATAAACTTAAAATCGCATGTGTGTTATGTATCAAAATTCAATATTGTACATAAAAAATACATAACTGTTTTTCATTTCATTTCAATAAAATGCTCCACTTATACATATTTATAAATTGAATCGATTTGATTCAAATTCTATAGGAGGTTCTTCTACCTTTAATCGTTTGATGTTTGGTTGATTAGCCTATATGACCAATGCAATGAAGGAATTTTCGAAACTTTACCATTTCCTTTCCTGTTCCTTAAACTGGTTATACACTTTTGAAAATTGGGTTGTTCGGCGTCGCTGAGATCGAGAAGCTACTGTGGCTGGGGACTGTGAGTGTGGCCGCAGCTTCAACCGCTAGTTCCACTATCTCTTCGTTCACTACTTCTTCTCTTTAGGCATACCAATGTTTGGATCACTAAGGCCAAGCGATACGGATCACCCTTACGTCGCATTCCGGTGTAAAAAAACTCTGATTTCGAGCCGCCTCCCATCTGTTTGATACACTTATGAATTTCTCTATTTTTTATTTTTTATTTTGTTTTTTAGATCGGCCCATACCTAAGAAATATAATTAAATATTTAAATACATATTATTAATTTTAGTCGATTCCTTATGTTGAGAATCCACGTCGCCAGTACGTATATGCTATTCACCTTCTTGCAAGCTACACCACCTCTCTTCAATCGACTTGACATGTCGTGCCAACCTTCCACCATAGATTGCTTAGTACTTTTTGTGTTGAAGGACCCTGTTACTAAATCCTTATGGTCTTCTAGGTAGCTCACCATCACTTCAAACTGTTTGTTGTTTTTTAGGCCTATATCAAAAACCACCTTTAAAGGTTACGGCAATAACAAAAACAATAAATTATCAACAGACATAAACCTTACTTCCGCATCTGAATGTAAGGCCACAAAAAACTCATCTCATCCAAAAATTTGAAAGCTTTTGTTTTCCGGTACCTCGTGACCTATTTGGTGTGTTTTTTCTCTTTAACGAGAGCTTCGGAAAAATTGTTCCGCGATTGATCCACGTGTTTTATAGGATAGTGTAGACTTTAAATGGAAATAGCGCCTGAGATTCTATTTTCAAAATTTCCTAATGATAACTCATTAAAGCGCCATCTACGTGTCAATACAGAAAAATGTTCCGTCCATGTATTAATTTAATTCTAATGTTTCTGCAATTAATATTTCAATACTAATACAGTCTGCTGGTACGTTGTTGTTAAATATGTAGAACACTTTTAGAAATCGTTCTACAAGATTTGTGGTTTTTTCATTGAAAAACTTGAGGCTAAATAGGATCATTTTTACGGTAGATTCTTGTGGGGAACAGTGAAGTTATACTACTAAAAAGCTTCTATAAAAATTATAACGTCGTTATCAAAAATAAAATCCTTTATATTAAAAGAAAGACTTATTGCTAAATTTAACTTGTTTAATCAAACACTAATTAATTTATTACAGTGATTATAGACATATGTTGTATTTCCAGATACTATTAATTATATAAATATTTAAATTAAAACTAGTACATTAATCAAAAAAATAAACAAACTCCTATTCAAATTACATTTAGTTTATTTATGTTCTTCCAACGAGGTTAGATTGGAATTGTTGAGTTCAACATATTCTCATTTGATTCTTTCATATTTTCTAGAATACCTGTTTTTTCTGATTCTGGACATTTGCTCCTACGACCAAACCGACCACTACATTTTCTGAATCTATGCTCATTTGTTATTTTATCATTGTCGGATAATGGCTCTCTGGTGCGGATCACATATAATCCTTCGCTATTAGCAATAGTTTTATTTAACATCCTTTGCCGCCCCCTACATTTCATTCGTCGGCTGATTCTTGATGTTCTCTGTTCTTTAGCTTTACCGAAATCGATTTCATTGCCGGATAAATTAACATTTAGTTCTCCAGTTGAAACCCCTTCCATAATTTTAGTTTCATTACATATTAATTTGCGCCGTTTACTAGCTCCACGAAAATTTGTTTCCGTATCATTACGTATTCCTTCATCTGATCTTATAGCACCTTCACCACGATTATTTCCAATTGGTAAATTTAGTGTTATACTTTCATCAGCTCTCTAAAAAAACCTTAAGCTTTATATCTTTGTATTTACTTACGAAACAAAATATTACTTACAATATTATTAGCAGGGTTTTCCATCCACCTACGACTTCCTTCTGTTTGGCCTAGCACGGCAACTAAAAGAACTCCTAAGATAACAAATAGTTTTGTGAAATACATTATCTTTATTGAATAAGCAAATTTCTGATAAAATGTTTTCTACTAAACTGGATTACGTTTATTAACAAACTGATGCTGAATATAAAATTTCGGCTTAGTTTTATACTGTATTGGTGGTATGAAATTTGTTTATTATGTGAATTCCCCACATGTGATAAGACGAAATTATTGAAATTGAAGTAGTACGCACATTGTTTGGAACAATATTATGCTTTCAAATATTCAAGAGTTTTTTGTTGTTGTTAGAATATGATAAGACTTGCCAATTAATTATGTTGCGAAATTTTAAATAATAATGCTTCTGTAGACGGTATGTCGCCTAAACTTTTGTGATGATACATTTATAGTTGGCACCCACTAATTCAAAGCATCATATAATTTCAGCATTCGTAAATAATTAGGACGTACGAGTAAGACGTAACTAGTTAAGTGATACTGGCCGAAATTCTTTTAATTTTTTTTTAAATACGGAGAGAACGTTAGTTGATTGTGATTTTAATCAATTTTGTTAAGCTGTTTCTGAAAATGAATTGTAAATTTCTCTATCACCTCTCAGTTTCAAGTTATATTGTCTTTATGTTTATGATTCGTCTTATCTTTCTTAAGAAAAAGAAAAGAAAAAATCGCCTGACATCTGGCTCGTCACTTACAGCTCTCAAATTTGAATACAGGAAGTATATTTTTAATTCCATAGTACATCCCATTTTTTTGTAACTACGTAGTAAATGTTGTGTTAACTCTTCATAGTCATTGCCTTTTTTTCCGCGAAAAACTTTGAATTCCATTGTTAAAGAATGCCACTGCTGCCAGTTCATGTTCGTTAAGGCACCAGTACGACTGATTTATTTAAGCTTAATAACGCGAAATTTAGACGTGATAGGAAAACTTTATTTGTATTGTAGAGTAATGATTATCCATTAACTTAGTATTCAACACTAATCCGCCTATTACTTTCTCCGTTCCGAAAATCTTGTCCCCCTGTGGTATTTTTACTCTAATAAGCTCACTTCTTACATTTGAATTGTTGGTGATAGTTAATCTTAAACTAGCGAGATAGTTCTCATTTGATATTTCTCTACAGTAACTTCACATACCGACAACTTGTCTGAAATTATAAAATGGTTGTATTAAACTTTACCTGAGGACTATCATTTAAAAACCATTTTTTCTTGTATTTTCGAACTCCTTCAAAACGGTAATTACGTAGTTAATTAATAATGGAACATAATAATATTATTCTGTGGGGCTCGACGACACCACCAATCCGCACCAAACAGCAATTTTTTCCAGGTGCAATTAACGCTACAATATATGTTGTGGAAATATTTTCATCTCAAATATCATAATTTTGTTTCTTTATATTGGACGATTATAGTTGGTGACGATTGTGGTGGCCAAAACTGTCATGAAAATTCAAAGTTTACTGAATATGTATGTCACTACAGATGTTCTTGTTTTACGGATTGCCAGATGAAAGAAATACAAACTTGGGATATTCCAATTGGGAAACCCTTTGTTACTTTGAAAATCGTTCAACCGCTAATCCAAGAAATTTAATTTTATCAAAAATTACCAACAATTTTCCGTCAACCCCACACCGTTGGGTATTAAAACCCCTGCATCAGCAGACACTTTATTAGAACCCATGTTCAATAAATAATTATATGTATATAAGTGTTGACTTTTATAATGAGATAATGTTGCAAGTAAAAAAGTATTTCAAAGAGTATTGCCTTCATTTTTCAACTTTTGTTGAAATCGCATAGTTATCAAAGGGATCTCAAATTAATATTCCATTGAGCCAAGGGATTATAACTATCTATATTTTTTAGAAAGTACACAGCAGCACGATAAGTTTTAAGAGCATTTATCAATTTTTATTTTGTTTGTTAGAAGGAT
The DNA here is from genome assembly GCA_958295665.1 of Tipula vernalis. Classification (NCBI taxonomy): domain Eukaryota; kingdom Metazoa; phylum Arthropoda; class Insecta; order Diptera; family Tipulidae; genus Tipula; species Tipula vernalis. Next base: position 217,556,696 of record OY282559.1, on the reverse strand, counting down.
ATATTTAAACATTAGATGGAATGACATATCTGTGTTTATCGGAATGCGAACTAGCTAATTAAAGAAAGAGGCAGAAAAATATTGTCTTCCAGTTTCTAAAAGACAATTGACGTTAATATTAAAACATTGTAAATTATAAGTATTAGGGAATACCTATAGATAAATGCTGTACAACCGCGGTAAGCGAAAAACAAAGCCGTTTTAAATGAGCTTACTGCAAGAAGATCTAACATCAGAAAATATTTGAAACCATTGCTCGGATGTCTAGTAGTTCTCAGAAATATCTTAAATTGAAGAATGCATTTGCATCCTCATAGAATCAGAACTCTTCTTCATAAAGTAATTATAAAAGCATATTACGTCAGCCGTATTTCTACGATGCTCTAAAAATTCAAGATTATTCGTTAAATCGGAAAAATTTTTATTACTAACGGGGCGTTTCTGGATTAAATTTAAATATTTCAGGATGACTTCGGATGCACCACCTTTTATCTGTTTTGAAATTACATAAGTAGCATTCATTTATTCAGGAAATGTAGAATATATTAGAGGCTTGGAAATAAACCCTGTTGATTTTGAAATTTTTTTAGGATTTTGAACCATTTACTCGTCCATAATTAATATACAAATCAACTACAAATAATTTTTTGGACTCTTACATAATTTATTATACTGATGATTCTAAGAATCAGTTTTATCAAGACCTGAATAAATTTTACATTATTTAGGCGACAAACAGTCTACTAGAAGACTTTAAAAAATATTGAAGATTTGCAAAAAAAATGTAATTCCCAAATCTTATCACACTGAAAATTGACGCATAACACTAACATATAACAAGTAAAAATTCCTAACAATCAGCGGCATTTCTTAATCACATAAAAACATGAAGAAAAAGCTTTATCACATAATAAAGGTCATCCACATGTCAAAAGAATTCCTTACCAAAATTACTGTATAAAACTAAATCGAAATTCATTATTCAGCATCAGTTACATGATACACTTATTTCAAATCAGTAAATTGTTTAAACGATAAAATGTATTTAACAAAATTATTTGTTGTAGTTCTTTTATTTGCCACTTTAGGGCAAATTGAAGGACGCCGCCGTTGGCTAAAAAGAATGGGTAAAAGTGTGGTAAGTCATCATTTATCGATTAAATAAATTTGAAGATATCAAACATAAATTAATATTTTTAGGGATGTGACGGAAATAAAAAATCGAATTTTGCAATTGAAGAAATTCCTGATGAAAGTGATATAAACTCACAGTCACATAATGGCACAGAATTTAATTTCCGCAAACCTTTTAAATGCCACAAATTAACATGTGGGGGAACTAGAAGTGTTGAAGGAAATTCGTCTATCGAACTAATTGGCAATTCAACTGATTGTGAACACAATATTACCACTGCTAACGGGAGAAGATCAAGAATTAATCGGCGAATGAAATGCGCTGATCGCCGCTGGAATTTTAAAAAGATCACGAATATAGCCGGTAATTCAACAAATAGCGACATGCCACCACCAGCCGGCAATGATCAGGGGAAAATTTGGCGAAAATCTCGAAAATATGGAGGACGATTTGGCCTTAAAAGTAAATGTGGAAAGCCAGAATTACAGGATAATCAAGAAAACGAAAAGGAACGCGCAAACAAGGAACAATCAAATGAACATTTGCCCATGGCCGAAGTTTTGCCTATTTTGCAAGAACCAAAACATAACTTAAATCAAACAGGGGAAAATAATGTAGTTTAAATTTTACACTACATCAATGTCAACAATTCAAACATTTTTTAAAATTGCCAACTTTTATTAATCTATGTACATATATTACTCGTATATCTAAAATTAAATAACCAACATTTATATTACAAGAAAATGTTATTATTACAAGTGTTTTATTAAAGTAAATGTATTTTAAAGGATTGGGTGTGGCCATTTTTCTTTGCTAATTGAAAGTCTGTAGTCTAAGGAAAGCTGATGTTTATAGATTTCCCTAGAATAGGAAAAAATAAACAACATTTCTTTTCATGTATGGATGAGTACATTGCAATCAATGCAAGTATTGGGCACATTCTAATTGTGCATGGAAAATAACGCCATACAAATGCTACAAGTGCGCTTAAAACTTAATGAAATTATTATTATATTTATTAGAGTATCCCATATGCTGTGAATATGAATTACCTGATTTGGTTTAAAAATTAACCATAAGTTTGTTTGTATAAGTTAACCGTTGTAAACGAAAACTGAATTCCAAAGTTCCTTTTATTTTATAAATATATATGCAATATATGTATAAGTAAAATTATATTTTATGACAAATAAATAATAAATGCAAAACGTTTGTCTTATCTGATTGTTGTTTAATTATTAGTAATTTTCTTTCTTTTTACTCTAATATTGCTAGAGTAAATATTTTAGGATCAAATGTAACTACTTACCCCACTACGTGTAGCAACTTGCACCAGAACGCGGTAAGTTGTTACAAGTGTAAACATTTTTAAAACATAAATTTATAATATTTTTATAAATTTTGACGATTTTAACTGATACTTATAATGTAGGTGAAATTCTATATTACCTGTTCCAATTCACCAATAGTAATTAATCCATATGGTTTCAGCAATATACACATATAAGCCAAAAGTGTAACAATCGGCCCCGGTCTACCCTACTACTGTTCCATTAAATGCGACTAATTCTTTTTGTAATTGAACTGCATTCACGGTTCCTTCCCACTTCCCTTAAAATAAATTTTCCACCACTTGGTAATAATTTCCTAGCTCTTCTGTTGGTACTTAAACTTTCAATTCTGTTTTCTTCATAGTATCTTTCGCAAATTTTTTGCACAGTACATTTTCGTAGATTTTTAGTAAATCTTAAAGTTTTTGCAAAAATTGGTTTTTCTCCCTATGATAGATCACTAAGCTTAGAATATTAATCGAAATATTTTTTCCCATTTTAAAAATTAATAATAAGCAAATTTTTTTAATGTATTTCTTTGTATTTTAAAGCCAATGTAATTCAAACAAATAAAATTGGAAAATAATTTATTTTAAGTATATTTATCAACACTCCTTTTTAATTACTAAAACAGGTTTTACACACCGTATAAAAACAAATGTTCCTTTCTACTCTGTTATTTTATTGTTTTTTTTGTTTCGTTGATTTACACTTATTTTTTGCGATATTTAGGTAATAAAGGAATGTTCCTAAACTAATAACGTTTCATAATTGAATACTAAAAAAAACATAGTTTTGTGATAATCGATTAAAATGTTTATTCTTGTTAAAAATCATATCGTAAAAAACCGAATGTCTTCTACTATGTATATAGTATATAGAGCAATATTTCAATATGCTGTTAAAAAATATATATGTATAGATAAATACATACTACGATGTACGGGACAGAGGGTGATAAATAGAGATAAATATGACACAGCATTATACCTCTTTATTCTAAAAGAAAATTATTATTATATACTTTTCTTGTTCTCGCAAATCAATATAACCAATGCATCAAAAGAGATGAAACATAGAAGACATCACAAATTGATATCACGTAGCGTATGGTATTTGAATCACTTCATTTGAGTATTTTACTGTTTTAACCAATTTCTGACTTCGAACCAAATTGATACTTTATACCGAATTGATACTTCGTCCAAATTGCTACTTTGGATCGAATTGAAACTTTGGATTGAATTTATACTTTTGATTAAGATATGTACATATTACGACTTAAAATTTTAGATAATCTGCTCGATTAATATGAATTTAAATAAATCAAATTTAACTTAGTCGATGTAATGTAATGAATCAAAACGCCTTATGTATTTATTACATTAAAATTTTTAATTATAATTAAATAAATAATAAATTTTACTTTTTAAGGAAGCATTATTAATAAATTATTAGGTATAAGATATACTAAAATTAGTATGATGTTACATTATAATTATTTTGAGTTATTTTAAGGGGGGCTATTTGTGAAGTCGATTCGAACGTATTCTAGCCTTCGAAGTATTGTAATCTTATTTGAATTGAATCAGGTTCGTTCTTTTCTTATTTAAATCAAATACGAATCTTGTACTTCGAAGAGTTCATAGATAATAAACCCAAGATTTATCAAATAAAAAATTCAAAACGAATATAGATGTATATATATATATATATATATATGTATATATATATATATATATATATATTCTCGGTCGTTCGAAAAGATATTCCTGAATATCGTCGGGCCAATGGCCTTATCACACAAAAATAGATACAAGATGACCTTGCGAAATACACTATCGCCAAGGCTATCCCCAATCAAGAAGCAGACACTGTACTCTGTAGCAAGAATATTCGTTGAATATTTTATATGTATTTTCGGCAGACTCTGAACCTAAATATATTTATGATGACTATTTCGATGATTTGACCGGTTACAAAATTCTTTTTTAATTGCCAAAAACAATTTATTGAAATTTAAAGTATCCTCAAAACTGAATTACGATTGATCGATAAATCCGGAAAAGTTTAACAAAAATGATATGGTTCATCTCAAAAACGAAGCTCGAAACACTTAACTTTCTCCATTATGGTTGCGACCATACATGATTCAAGATGTTTTATTGGACAAGAACTATGCCAGTAAAATCGGACGTTCAAATAAAATTGTACACAATAATAGGCTGAAACATTTTAAAACACAAAGCCAAAATAATATTGACATCTGATAACAGCAAATAAGAATTATATGTACATCAAATGTTACCATGAAATGTAAAATTATATGTTTAATAAATATTTAGTAATAATTAACAAAAAATTATTTAATAAATATTAATTTTATTAAACCTTATATTGTATCAAAATGACTAAATAAAAAAAACACAATTAAACATTATTTTATAAGGAATAACCTTTAAAATTTTATGAATTCAAAATATAAAAAAAAATATATACAATATAGAGGGTGCCAGGCCCGTAGTGAATTTCCATTCTACCAGTTATCAGTAAAAGGACTTAATGCTGGACTTTACCATTTCGCTCGCCGCTACTAAGGGAATTGTATAATAAAATAAAATAATAATATAGGCAAACCTCGATTAACGCTATCTCTTTTAGCGTTGTTTTGTTATAGCGCTCTTTTGATTTTATGAAAAAAAAATTATTTTAACTTTAAAATATTTTTTAAAAGGTTTTCTTTGTTTAACATATTAATTTTTTTTTTTTTAACGCAATATGAGCGCTAAAAAAATAATAAATAATTAGGATAAAACTTAAATTTGATTGTGCTATCGTGTTTTAACGTACTTAAAGCCCCACCAGTGCCTAAATCATTATAAATTTATGGTACAAACTGCTCGGTACCACTACAGGTGTATTTTCTTTAATGTTTTTACTTTCTTTTACTCTAGTAAAATAAAGTATAGTAATCATGAAAATGTTGGACCTTGAGATTTTTAGAGATTTATATGTTTTGAGGTCCCCTGAGTCCGAAAAAGTGGGTTTCGAAATGGTGTCTGTCTGTCAGTCTGTCTCTGTCCTCTCTACATCCCAGATGGTTTAACCAATCGAACTGAAACTTCAGATTTAAGCTTTTTTGATAAATTGGGAGGTCCCAGTGAATTTTATTCCAAATCGGCTAACCGGAAGTGGCCACTCCCTTGGCCCAGAAAATTTATTTTGCAAATATCTTAAAAAGTATAAGGTTTACAAAAAACTACTTAATACAAAATGTTTCCAAAAATTAAAAACAAATAAAAATAAAAAATTAAAAATTAAAAAAAAAAATTTAAAAATAAAAAATTAAAAAAACAATTTTAAAAAAGTTATAAAAAAAAATTAAATTTCTCAAAATTCTCTGTTCGTAAAAGAAAGTCGTGTGTTGGCCACACCTCCATTTTTTAAATAGTTTTCTTTTTTTGAACAAATGCCTACATTTTTGTTCAAACTATGGTATCATTGCATAAGCAAATAATGATCTATTTATATCGGTTGCCCACTGCCACTTCTCGGTTGTTTAATTCTAAGTAAAAACCAACACGAATATATATGTATATGTAGATATATATATATATATATATATATATATATATATATATATATATATATATATATATATATATATATATATATATATATATGTATATATATATATATATAGGGTGTCCGGGTTTGGGATGCTGATCCGTCATGGGGTGATTCCTTGGTTCATTCTGAGAAACAAATCGTATTTGGAGGGGAGATTCATTTTTGATATCCTTTGAGATACAGGGTGTTTAAAAAATTTGGTTCAGAATAAAAGTACACCTAAATATTAATCTGTAACTTCCAAAATATTTATCGGAGAGCAACCAACTTAGTCTTATTTGGTTGGTAATCGTATAGGCTATTATTAAGGTTTAAGTGGTTATCTTGTATCTGCATCCGTTTGAGAGCTATGGTGATTTAAAGTAAAAAAAAAATATTTGTTTCTTTATAAAATCGAGTTTTTCTCAAAAAAAACCGTTATAATTTTTTCTTTTGTTTATTTAATTTTAATTTGTCATGATCTCCTCTACAATCCCCCAATACATTACTTGCACCCACGTGCCATAGTTTTCCGGACACCCTGTATATATATATATATATATATATATGTATATATATATATATATATATATATATATATATATATATACATATATATATATATATATATATATATATATATATATATATATATATATATATATATATATATATATATATATATATATACATATACATATATATTCGTGTTGGTTTTTACTTAGAATTAAACAACCGAGAAGTGGCAGTGGGCAACCGATATAAATAGATCATTATTTGCTTATGCAATGATACCATAGTTTGAACAAAAATGTAGGCATTTGTTCAAAAAAAGAAAACTATTTAAAAAATGGAGGTGTGGCCAACACACGACTTTCTTTTACGAACAGAGAATTTTGAGAAATTTAATTTTTTTTTATAACTTTTTTAAAATTGTTTTTTTAATTTTTTATTTTTAAATTTTTTTTTTTAATTTTTAATTTTTTAATTTTATTTGTTTTTAATTTTTGGAAACATTTTGTATTAAGTAGTTTTTTGTAAACCTTATACTTTTTAAGATATTTGCAAAATACATTTTCTGGGCCAAGGGAGTGGCCACTTCCGGTTAGCCGATTTGGAATAAAATTCACTGGGACCTCCCAATTTATCAAAAAAGCTTAAATCTAAAGTTTCAGTTCGATTGGTTAAACCATCTGGGATGTAGAGAGGACAGAGACAGACAGACAGACAGACACCATTTCGAAACCCACTTTTTCGGACTCAGGGGACCTCAAAACATATAAATCTCTAAAAATCTCAAGGTCCAACATTTTCATGATTACTATACTTTATTTTACTAGAGTAAAAGAAAGTAAAAGCATTAAAGAAAATACACCTGTAGTGGTACCGAGCAGTTTGTACCATAAATTTATAATGATTTAGGCACTGGTGGGGCTTTAAGTACGTTAAAACACGATAGCACAATCAAATTTAAATTTTATTTTAATTATTTATTATTTTTTTAGCGCTCATATTGCGTTAAAAAAAAATTAATATGTTAAACAAAGAAAACCTTTTAAAAAATATTTTAAAGTTAAAATAATTTTTTTTTTCATAAAATCGAAAGAGCGCTATAACAAAACAACGCTAAAAGAGATAGCGTTAATCGAGGTTTGCCTATATTATTATTTTATTTTATTATACAATTCCCTTAGTAGCGACGAGCGAAATGGTAAAGTCCAGCATTAAGTCCTTTTACTGATAACTGGTAGAATGGAAATTCACTACGGGCCTGGCACCCTCTATATTGTATATATTTTTTTTTATATTTTGAATTCATAAAATTTTAAAGGTTATTCCTTATAAAATAATGTTTAATTGTGTTTTTTTTATTTAGTCATTTTGATACAATATAAGGTTTAATAAAATTAATATTTATTAAATAATTTTTTGTTAATTATTACTAAATATTTATTAAACATATAATTTTACATTTCATGGTAACATTTGATGTACATATAATTCTTATTTGCTGTTATCAGATGTCAATATTATTTTGGCTTTGTGTTTTAAAATGTTTCAGCCTATTATTGTGTACAATTTTATTTGAACGTCCAATAAAACATCTTGAATCATGTATGGTCGCAACCATAATGGAGAAAGTTAAGTGTTTCGAGCTTCGTTTTTGAGATGAACCATATCATTTTTGTTAAACTTTTCCGGATTTATCGATCAATCGTAATTCAGTTTTGAGGATACTTTAAATTTCAATAAATTGTTTCTGGCAATTAAAAAAGAGTTTTGTAACCGGTACTTCAAATCATCGAAATAGTCATCACAAATATATTTAGGTTCAGAGTCTGCCGAAAATACATATAAAATATTCAACGAATATTCTTGCTACAGAGTACAGTGTCTGCTTCTTGATTGGGGATAGCCTTGGCGATAGTGTATTTCGCAAGGTCATCTTGTATCTATTTTTGTGTGATTAGGTCATTGGTCCGACGATATTCAGGAATATCTTTTCGAACGACCGAGAAGGTGTGGTCGTATCTTCGGTTCTTTAGTGAACCTAGAATGCTTATTTACTTGGCATAGTTTGCAAGAAGATATTATATTTTTAATTGTTGAGTACAAATGAGGAAAAATGTAATATTCTTTCGTACGATTATAAGTTCTACACAGGCCGCCAAGAGGAGATGTATGAAATTCTTGTTCGAGTTGTTTTATTTCTGTTTCTTCATTTAAATATTTTATGTTATCTTTTTCATGGTTATGGACACGATTTTCATCAGATTACTAAATTTGTATTATTTAAAGGAAGATCGAGAGTCTCAGGACAACTGAATTGTAGGTTTGATGGGAAAGTTTGATTTATATTAGAATTTTCTAACGATGATGACGATTTAGATGTACTCGTTTTTGTCTTATTCATATATGTATTATTTATTACGGGGTTGTGATCGAGTAACGACGTTGCATTGAAGAGGTATTTCAGCATTGTCGGTTATGGAGATCCTACTTAATGCATCGGCTTTTCTGTTCTGTGTACCAGGTTTATGCAGAATTGTATAATCATACTCATCCAGTTTAATTTTTTATCGCATTAAGCGTGACGATGGATTTTTCAAATTGCACAGCCAAACCAACGGTTTATGATCCGTAATAATAGAAAATTTGTTACCAAACAAATATGGCCGGAAATGATCAATCAACTGACCACACAATGGCAAGCAGCTCCTTCCCAATCGTTGTGTAGTTTTGTTCAGCTTTGTTTAGTGTGCGGCTTGCAAACTCAATGGGAAGGTCATGTGATTCAACAAGCTGTGATAAAACGGAACCTACCGCGAAATCGCTTGCATCACAAGTTAAAATAAACGGTTTGGAAAAGTCTGGCATCTGCAATACAGGTGGATGAATAATGCAGTTTTTTAATTTGTCAAATGCATCTTGGCACAATGCATTCCAGACTAAAGCTTGATTCTGATTGAATTACGAAGTAAGTGGTTTCGCTAAACGAGCGAAATTTGAAATAAATTTTTGATAATATCCTACCAAACCTAAGAAGGATTTAATATCTGTTGTATTTTGAGGGATTGGAAATTTTTCTATGACTATAATTTATTTTCTTCTGGTCTAATGTCGATGGCTGTTACTACGTGTCCCAGGTAAGTCACTCGTTCAAAAAACTTCTATAAGTCTTTTCTTATGTTCCACGAGTGAGGATCCGAAAGTGACAATATCATCTAAATATACTAAGCATTTAATATTGTTTAGTCTACTTAGAACATTGTTCATCATGCATTGAAATGTCGAAGGGGCACCTTTAAGACCAAATGGCATTAGAATAAATTGGCAGTGACCCTCATATGCGCTGAATGCAGTTTTTTCTCTAACCGATTTTTCCAGATTAATTTAGTGATACCCACTATAAAGATCAATAGACATGTCTCATCATCGCGACATACGCCCGAGTTTCTGAAGGAAACTTTGGTAGAATGCTTCAAAGACTATGGTATTGACAAAAAATCAATGCCATTGCAACCGATAGTGTTGCTAATATTTAGGCAGCTGTTCGGTTAACCAGGCTCAAACATGTTCGGTGTTTTGCCCATTCACTAAACCTCATAGTACAAGATGGAGTAAAGGGAATAAGTGATATTCACATAAAAGTGAGAATGATTGTTGAATATTTTTACCGAAGCAGTCTACCATTCGATAAATTGAAGCAGCTGCTTCAGAAACCGATGAATGAAACGTCCACTCCACTCAAACCAAAGACGTATTGATGAGATTGCATTTAACATTAAATAAATTTTAGACTTTAGAGGTTAAATGATTTGTTATATTGCTCATAAATCCTTCCTCTAATTCAATATATTGCAATTTCTAGATGAAAAATAAAAGGGACCGATCATTCCGTGCAACCTGGGAAAAAGACCCTCTTTTACAAAATTGGGTGAAGGAAAATACATGCTCCGATAATTCAATATACCCTGTGATTTGCAGTATTTGTAACTTAAAGCTCAAAGTTAAATCGGAAAAATCCGATTTAATTGCACACACAAAGACGAACGGTCATATCACGAAAGCAAACAGCATTTTAATACAACCAACAATTCATAGCCACTTGCAAGATCATAAGAAATTAAAGCATGATGTGATGAAAGCTGAGTTGCAAATTGCTGCTCTAACAGCGGAGCATAATTTGGCCTTTAATTTATCGGATCACCTAACACGGATGATAAAAAACGCTTGCCACGATTCAAACATTGCACGCAACATTAATTGTGGGAGAACAAAAACAACTTGCTTGGTGAAAAACGTGCTCGGGATACAGCAATATGAAAAGGTATGTGCTTTGTTAAGGAAATACAAATTTTCTTTATGTGTTGATGAATCGACAGACGTCTCAACAACAAAAAATTTAAGTTTAATAGTACGGCTTAGCGTAGATTTTAAAGTAAAAGATTATTTTTTTGACCTGATTGAGGTGGTTAATACAGATGCCCATAGTTTGTATAATGGAATAGTAGAGGTATTCTTAAAACAAAATATTAATTATAATGAAAATTTAATTGGTTTTGCCGCAGACGGTGCAAATAATATGACGGGCAGACACCTTTCGGTAGCTGCTCTTTTGAGCAAAGACTGTAATAACTTAGTTGTAATGAAATGCATTTGCCACTCTTTTGCGCTTTGCTCTTCACATGCTTGTTTAAAACTACCATCATCAGTTGAATCAATGGCGCGTGACATTTATAGCTATGTGCAAAATAGTCCGAAACGAGCCGCCCATTTGAAAGAAATAATTGTGCTATTAGACGACAAGCCGAGAAAAATTCTACACCCCAGCCAGACAAGATGGCTATCACTTGAAAGTGTTGTAAATCGTCTCCTAATGTTATATGATCCTCTAAATATATATTTCGGCTTTGCGGTCCAAAACGATAAAATAGATAGCGCGGAATCAATACTGATTAAATTGAAAGACCCATTAAATGAATTGTACCTAAAGTTTTTAAATTACATATTACCGAAGGTTAATGACTTAAATAGACTGTTTCAAAGTGAAACTCCTCAGATTCATTTGATGTTCGATGAAATTAAAAGATTAGTCCTCACAATTTTTGATAATTTCTTAAAACCTAACTATGTTAAATCAAAAGATATTCAGTTCATTGATTTCAAACACCCGTATAACATTATAGACGACGACCATCTTTATTTAGGTATAGATGTTCAAAAGGCTATTGCTACCTCCAACATAAATTCAAATGAAATTAAAAAATTTAAAAATAATTGTCTTTCGTTTTACATTGAGCTCTGTGAACAAATAATGAAGCGTTTCGATTTCAATAACAGTATTTTACAGTATAAGTCGCTTATTGATCCTCAAAAAATAATAAAAAAACAAGTAAATTCGCTTTATGAATTATTTATCAAATTTCCAAATTTGATAAGTGAAGAAAATCTTCAAACAGTCGATTCGGAGTTCCGAGAAATGCGAAATTTACATTTTGAAAAATTATTTGAAAGTAACTCTGGCAATTCAATAGACCTTCAAGTCTTTTGGGGTACAATTTGTAAGATCAAGCGTGAGGACCAAAGTTTAGCTTTTCCACTAATGGGAAAATTTATATTTGAAGTTTTAAGTTTACCCAACTCATCGGCTAATGTGGTGTGGAACGTACGTTTTCACAAATCAATTTGAACAAAACAAAAACTCGTAACCGGCTAGGGCTAGATTCACTGAAAGGCATTTTATTAAGCAAAGATTACTTAAAAACCAATAGCTGTTCTTGTTTTGATTTAAAAATAAACTCTGAATTGATTAAAAAATTTAAAAGTAATGAACTGTATATTAATAGACAAAAAGCCCAAGACTGAACATTTATTTTGCCAAGATTATTTTTAAGTTTGTATAATACAAGTATACCGCACAATTTTGTGATATTGAAACAAAGATTTTATATTATATAGTTTTACTTTATTAAGGCATATTTTATCATTTGTCCTTTACACTATAATATAATTCATCCTAGTACTAAACTGAAATAATTTAATTTTTAAGTTCCTAAACATGATGTACTAAAAACATAATAACGTGCAATGTAATTGTTAATGTATTAATGATCAGTATTTTTGGTGTATTTTTAATAAATAGTACATAATTTTAAATTTATTTTTTATATATGTATGTGTTATAAATACATAGATGTATTTGAATTTGTGCAATTTATTTATAATAAATATTTGTTTATAAGAACAAAAAAAAATCGTTTTATATTTAAATCTTTGCAAATGCGTTAACAAGCATTTTAAATTTCGCACAGCTGATTTCTATCAAACTTTTTTGCTACTAGGGGATTTTAACGTTTTGACGTTTTGGGACGTTTTCATTGTTCGAAATTTGACGATTTCAATTTATTTTTTGTGGCAACACTGTTTTAGAGGTTGGGCCTTGGTTGGGATATCTAAAATTTAAATTATACTTGCAACCTTTTTTATTTTTTACTACATGTAGAACAGCTGAACATGTTGTCTTTCAAAGAGATCACAGCCTCAGAGAAGCTTTACCAAATATTGAATAGCCGAAAACGATGTCACCGTATCAAAAATCCTTGTGGTAATGCACGGCGTGAAACATTACCTAAATAACTTGAAGGGGAGTGTAGTTTCATCTACAGCCGATACCATGGTCGACATTATTTTAAAAAAAAATCTCAGAGCGTTTACAAAACGCGGAAAAAGTTATATCCTTCGGTTGTCAACTTACCTCGATCCTATATTTAAAAATAAAGCGTTATTGGAATCGACGGCGAAACAAGTAAAAGACAGGTTGAAAAGATTAGTTGCAGAAAGAATTCAGAGTGAGAGAGGTGCAGCCGATATCCAACAAGAGGAATTTTTGGAAGAAGAAGAAGCTCCAAACTCCATTTGGAGTTTTTTTGATGCGCAAAACACGACGAAACAAAACCAAACAAATTCCCTACAGCTTTGGCAATTATGGAACTCAGGCAATATAATGAATAAGCCTTAATATCTCTGAATGAAGACCCAAAAAATGGTGGCAAACCTGTTGTCTCATTTATCATCGGCTTTCGGTTATTGCCAAGCGAATTCTCGCCATTCGAAATTTTTCCAAAACTGGATTAATTTTGTCAGAAAGGCGCAATTGATTGAAGCCCAAAAATTTAAAGCAAATGGTCTTTTTAAATCTAAATTTTAAATTTTGTGACAATAACTGAATTTTTAAATGTGCGCTTTATTAGTAAGCATCTATGTACATATATGTATGTACAAAGAAAATGGTAAAATGGTAGCTCCAGTTGCCCTTATCATGCCCTTTCTTGCTATGGTCGATTTATCCGCCTATAGCAAATTGCATTTGAATTTGAGAACATAATTATTTTTACTAAGAGATTACGTTTTTATTTAACAATGAATTATAAAATGAATTATTTTTAATTAATATTTATTCTTTTATTATTGTCAATTTTTATAAATTATTTTTATATAATCAATTTTGTCCATATGAAGTGCACATATTTATGTAGATTTTTTATTCAAATTTATTTAATTTCAAATTTAAACTTATTTTTTTTATTTTCTCTTATGAGCGGCTCAGAACATATGTAAGTGGCCTAACCCACATTTAAAATTTTAACCTTTTTTAATCGGTACTACTTCATTTAATCAGGCATAAACTTTCCTTGAAATGGTAATTTATTATAAAACAAATATTATAATAAGTAACCTAAAAATAATTGTCTCTGGATGGAGGTCAGTGTAATTAGATTCCATTTTAAATAAACATTTGTTGCCGACATTTTTTTAACATGTGGATTAGGCCGCTATGGTTCTGAGCCCATCATATTATAATATCTTGGTACATTTGTTATTCTACCCAATTGGAATTGGAAATTTAGGTACAGGCAACTTTCCGGATAAGTAAATTTCGGAGATTCCTATTAGCAACATTCATCAAAGTAGCTGACATCTAGTATATAAAATACGAAACGAGCAACGAAGGGGATCGCAGTGTCAAAATAATGGTATGAATTTTAAAATAAACAAAATTTATAATGAAATGAATTTTAAAATTTTTTCTAAATCTATAAATTATTTTGGAAATAAAATATTTAATAATTGTGGTTTAGACAGTGCTATAATAATTTTTTATAAATTTATATTTAGCCTTCTTTTTAATTTCTATTTTTTTTACTGAAAACAATTTCAAATGTGTTAAATAATTCAATAAAAAAATTATATTTACATAAATTATTTAACTACTGGCGTGTTTTTTATAACATCGGAGAGACCTAATCTGAAAAGATCTTTTCCAGATTTTAACACGCTGAACTAAAACAATCAAAGAAACCACTGAACGTTTGCATTTGACAGCAAGACAGCAGTTCGGGGAAAACTGCAGATTTTGCTGAAGAGATAGTGACATCTTATAATAATAAAATATTTAGAAGCAATTTTAGGCTAAATTTTGAAATGTTGAATATGCTCTGCAGTGTGCTTGTGATCCACAAGAGCAGGAATTTAGAAATCCATCCTGGAAGACTAGAAGTGCCCATCGAAAAGCAAGTGATGACAGCTTTATAGTTTTTGGGAAACCGCGAACCGTTTAGGTAAATAAAACCATTTTAAATTAAACGAGTTTTCAAATACTATGTTAACTCTAAACGTGAGCAATTCAATTGTGAAACAGCCCTCAGCAAGTGAACAAAATGCCACGAAATCGTGTTATGCGCTAAAACGTAGGTTTAGAGGTATGTAGTACCTGTACAAATTATTTTTTCCTTAATATGCACATCATAATAAACTTATTTTAGGAATTATTGGTGGGTTGACCGCATTGGGCCCGATTCTGACAATTTGTAATTTTATGTTATTTTTTTATGTTATAAAAAAATTTTAAAATGAAAGATAAAATTTTTTATTTTTTCGTATTCCGATTGCAACATTTTATAGTGTATTTTATAATAAAATGTTCTGGTACAATTTTAAATTTCGAAACAGGAACGTGTTTATAGGGTATAAGAAATCTATTACTATTGTGGTTTGTACATGAAAATTTTACAAACAAAAAATTAAAAGATGGCTGCAGCTGTGAAAGGTATGTATTTTCAAATATGTGTATATGCACGAACATTTTTTAATTGCACCATTACGTATTATATTTATGTTTTATATTTACAAATATTGTCATTTTATTGTTTATATTACAGAAAAATCGTCACGCCAAACAAAAACTACAAACGAGCAATACGAAGTGTACGTGTCATATTTGGAATGTAATAGAGAGATGGGAATGAAAAAGGACTCTGACCATTCTGTAGAGAAATTGTGGCAGGAGCTGACAAAACTTCTAAACTCTGGTGCTGGGCCGAAGCGGGCCAAATAATGTTGGGAAAAGGTAATTTATAATTTTAACTCATTTTGTCGTTGACAAAATTTTTTTTTTTTTTGGATTTTTGAAAATTGGCGTAATGCCGTCCGACTAAAAAATCGCACTATATATATCCATTTAAATGGTACTGGTGGGGGTCCCGAATCCAAAGAAAAATTAAAAGAATTGGAGGAACGGGCTTTGAACGTGTGGGGGAAAATTGTGGTTACCGGAATAGGTGAAGTAGAAGCAGGATTTGAAAATATATCTAAGGACTCCCCACCAACAAATGATACTACAAATCCATTAATTTCTGTCGAAACTGAAATCACACGAGAACGAGACGTACCGCAGGCAGCCCCACGTAAAAGGAAGAAACCCAACAACGGTAATTTTATTTATTTTTTGTTAACCTTAAGCGAAAGATTATCATTTTGTATTTTTTTACTTTTAGATGATGAATTATTAAAACGATTGACTCAAATGGAGTCAAAACAAGCGGAGAGGTTCTCCGAAATAGCGGAAGGGCTTCATAGGATTGCTTATGCAATTAATAACTTGGCTGAGGTTATACACCTCGGCTTTACAAACAATTAAAATTAAAATGTACATAAGGATCTGTTAAATATTTTTATAAATATAAAATTTATTTGTGAATTGCATTAAATTATTTATTTATTTATTCAAGATATTCAGAAATATTTGTTAATATAGAAATTTCGTACTCTGACGCCTAATGTGTGCCATGATTCATTTTCTGGCACTATGTTAGTAAACGATTCGTTTGTATCAGGATTATTGACTCCATCTGCAAAGTTAGGTGAATCATTTGTTTCCTCATCGTTTTCGTCTAGAAATTCATCTTCACTTCCTTCTACACTATCTTCGCCAGATTTTGTAATGCAAGATTTTGGAGTGCTCCCATTATTGGTTCTTTAGATGGTAACCACATTCCCATCATAGCACCGGGAAATCATCCAAACCCTTATGTAAACCGAAAAGGATATTACTCGCTCTTATTACAGGCAGTTTGCGATCATTAACTGAAATTCATTCATTTTTATACGGGAGAATCGGGGTCTCTCTATGACGGCAGTGTATTCACAAGGTCCAAATTAAAACAAAAAATTGAGTCAGGTAATAACTTTAAAATTTTTTGGATAAAACATCAGAAATAAAAAGATTACATATTTACAGGCGAATTCGAGATAAGTGCAGACGAACACATGCTAGGCGACCCATTTAACACTTCAAATTGAAATAGAAATGGCATTCGGTCTATTAAAAGGACGGTTCCGAATACTAAAGTTTGTCGAAACCAACCGGACAGAAATGATCCCACTCTTTATCGGTACCTTCGTTATTCTGCATAATTTATGTGTCGAGAGTGATGGTGGCCAAATCGATCCAGACGATGTTCAGACGAACGATGATACACGCACTATTGAAGATGATGAACAACCTGCAAGTTATGCTGAATCGACTTCAAGTGATGATTGACAGGAACAGGACTAAGATTTAAGTGAAGGCCAATAAAACTTTATAACAATATATGTACATATGTATTTCAGATTAAATAAGTACATATTTCATTGCTTTAACTTTATACATAGTTTAGTATGTCCATCAGTCATAAAATTCCATGTATGTATTTAATAAATCAGTATAGGTATAATTATATTACTCGAAAATTCCATTATAATTTATGTAATGATCCACAAATCGTGTTACGACCATCATTCGTCTCCACCATGTGATACAACATTTGTGGAAATCGAAAAGTACAAACAAATTAATATTTCTCGTTTATAACAATTCGGGCTTTGAGGGTTATTTATGCTCTTTTTATGTTTTTAAATTTAAAAGTAATATTCCATTCGTTTTGTCGAGGGACATATTTTATGTTTTCTATGCATATTGTAAAGAGATAAATAAAAAACTTTAATTCTCTATGTTCGTTATATCGAGTTGTGCATACAGTGTGAATTACTTTCACATTCATTGCATACAGTGTGAATACACGATCGTGTATTGCGAACTTATTGAATTTCTTTTCTGTATTTTTCGTCTGGAATATTCCTTATATTAATTATTAATATATTGTTGATTCTTTGGCGTTGTTTATTGTAATTGCTCTGAGTGTAGGGGGGGGGGCGGTAGAAGTGTTGCTGTACGCGGCACGAGCGCAATGAGAGGTAAAAATATATGTTCGCGTCGTGCTGATGTAAAAACATAAAAAAAGGGGAACAAAAACACATAGGAAATTGAGAGTTTTTTTTTGGTTTGGATGAAAAAAAAATATAATAATTTTTTTTTAGTAGCTCTAGAACTACCAACCCGTCAAAATGACAAATTGCACATTTATTGAATTCAATTTTTTTAATTATTATGTTAATATTTTTTTGGAAGTTTATGATGAATTTAACATAATTACTTTGTTGTCATATTAAAAGTCATCACAGATTCCCACAAAAATATTAACATAATAATTATAATAATTAAAACAATTGAATTCATTAAATGTATAACCGGTCATTTTGACCGGTCGGTAGTTCTAGTGTTAGTAGAACTCGTTTTGGAATGCGGTCTGAGACAGATCGGCATTTTGTTTTATTGCTTTAACAAGTATTTTTTTTTTGTTTGAGCAAACGTGTTGATGTAAATAAAAAAAAACAAAAACAAAAAAAATATTTATTTTCTGATTAGTGGAAAATTATATCTACGAGTATATAATATAAAAAAAAAGTTAAAGAAAAACTGTTGTTCAATAAAATTAAATTGAAGAATAAAATTAAGTTAAATAATTAAAATTAAAAGTTGAATAATTAAATTATATGGATTATTGATTAAAATTTATTTGTGTAAATTTGTACTACAATTATTGAGATATATATACTGTGTATAATAAGACAAAAAAAAATATTTGTCCACGACTAACGTATAATATACTCATTATACGTTTGTTTCTTCAATTATAATGATATTGATTATTCACTGCTAGTTTATCTAGTAGTCCCTTCTTCCATTATTCACTACTATCAAATAAAAATTTAATTTTTGAAATTTTATCTAGTAGTCTCTTGCCATTTTCATTATTATTAAATTGAAACGTCAAAATGTTGACGGAAATTATTTTAGGTGTATTTAAAGGATTTGATAACAAAATACAATTTTTTATCGGTCGTGGACAAAGTATCGTATTCTACTCGCATATAATGGCTGTTATTCACTCAGATGATTTACGACACTCGCCTATCGGCTCGTGTCGGTAAACTTCATCTTCGTGAATAACAGCTATCATTGTATGCTTGTTGAATAATATACTATTATATATACGAAATAATTGTTGAAAAAAAAGAAAATCGTTTGTTAAACGTTAATTTGAATAAATACTAAAAGAGATATCTAAACATTCTGCACATCTTTAAAAAAACATAAAAAATTTCGTATTTAGAGTGAACAAGTTGAGTTTTTTTTGTTCTCTTGTATTTTGGGGGGTGAAAAATTTCGAAACAGTCCAGCAAATTGAGTGAAAATTCTACCAAGCGAACGATACACAGTTCGTAGTGAAAAAAAAAAAAAAAATCAACCAAAAATAGAAAATTTATAAAACTGTTTTGTTGTACTATTTTCGATAACGGACGATACGCGATCCGTTCATCGTTGAGATACTGTTTGTGGGATCGCATCCGATGGTGGTGTGTTGAGTACTAGTCCTGCCAATCCAGCAGTGCAACCATTTTGTGAGAGGGATCCTGCGACGGCGCTGAATTGGTGTGTGACCGGACGGGCCGTATAAGATATTCTAGTTTTACACGACCAAACTGTTAGTTTCTTTTCCCTTTTAATTTAAGTAAAATTTTGTTATTTAATTTTAGTTTAACGATTTTTTTATTTTTGCCTTAGTATATCTCCTAAAATATGTAACAGGTTGCTTTTGTATTTCTTTTTTTTATGTTTAAAAATTTGATAACATACTATGTATATATGTATATTTCCTTTTCTTTTGAGTTTGTGGTGGTGCACAGATTTGTTTTGCACCCCATTCAGAGCAGTACTTTTCGCATCGTTTTTTCTTGTCATTTTCAGATTTTCGCGAATTGTTATTTCAGTTTTTTTTTGGTTCCGTTACTTTTCTTCCGCTATGATTATGGTTCGATGTGTCTAACGGTTTCGTTTAAATTTTTTTTGTGAAACAAAGATTCGTGATGATTAATTTTATATAACGTAGATTCGGTAAAAATTTTTTTTTATTAATTTAGTGTTTTTTTTTGTACCGGTTATCAATGAGTGATAGTGCAATTTCTTTATGGTATTCTCTCATGACTCACCTTGTGTGAATAAATTACTTGCTTGATCGGATGATGTGGGGCATGATCGTGCGGAGGGTCGGCCTTTTCCATATTTGATCCGGGGGCCATTCGTTCCTCCGACGATGAAGGGCGGCACGCCATATGAGTTGGTTGTGTTGGGGTGACGGTTTCCGTACCGGTGGGTCGTCGCTGGGACTGTCATGTGGGCGTCCTCTTATTCCTTATCGGCATCGGAGCCCGTCACGACTGGGAGACAGCCTCCCGGTAGGCGGACCGTTGAGAGGAGGCCCGTGGGGCAGTTACGGCGGTAATCGCCTGGAGTTCAAACTGTCACTCCGGAACGACCACTCCTGCTTTATTATTTTCTTAGCTGCTGAAGCCGTGGCAAAAATAGTTTAAATTTCCCTTTTTCCTTCTCATTTTTATTCTTCATGCGGTTATTCAAGCATGGGAATATGTCTGGAAAACCCCACGCCGCACCGTGAGCTCTAGCCAGCTTCTATACCATACCAGACCTCTATTCTCATGTCTATTAACGGAATCCCCTTGTGGGGTTTCGTTACAATCGCTTAAACTGTTTGTTGTGATCAGCCAGTAACCCCAGTTTCTTCGCCCGGTATTCCTCTTTCGATTTTTGTTGGCTCTTCCTCTTTCTTTCAATAACCGCACTTTTTGTTTCATATTGTTTATGAGGTTGCGCTTTGTTGGTGAAATACACACTTGGGTTTGTACGACAGGTTGTTGAAAGGGGCAATATACAGGGAGCTCCTGCCATAATTTCATACACCGCATCAAAATAAATCCACACTTTTTTGTTCTTGCCTGTTGTTTTGTTGTGGTCTCTGATTTGCTTGTACAGCTTCTGCAACGTTTTCCATTTTGATTTTACTTGAATCACGTTACAATTATGTTAGTTTTTTTATATTTCTCGGAAATCCTAAAATACACCGTCTTTCTAATACCTTATTCCGTTTTAATTTCCGACAGTAAAAACAGGATCGACGTATGTAACTACATAAATTGGTTTCTCACGACTAAAAGCACAACAAATCAAGCATTACCTAAAGTCGAAAACCAATTAAGTATGAGCTTTTTATAAGAACATTGAATATGAATCAAATATATTTATTTAAATAAAATAAAAATATTAGTGTTTATGAGGTTGCACTTTGTTTGTGAAATGCACACTTGGGCTTGTATAAATATATTTGATTTATATGTAAAGTTTGTTTAAAAAGCTTATAGTTGGTTTGTAATTAAATAATTATTGCGACGACTAAAAAATGAATGAAAAATTATCTTTAAATAACTATTTAATAATATACATATTTACAAAAACTGTTTAGTTTACCTTTATCGCTCGCCGTAGCATCCGCCATTTTGCTGTCAAAGTTTATTATTTTTGTATGCTATCTGAGAAAAATTTCAGATGACAAAATCACTGTCTGAGAACGTTCGGAGAAAATAATAAAACGAAAAAAAAAGTATCCGATCGTTTCGATAACATAAAAACGCAAAAGGCTATTTTTTATGCTGTTATGCAATAAAAAAACACACGGTACAACACAACAAATTTTTATACAGAAATTTATATGAACAAGAAAAAATTAACGTTCCTCGGCCCCTACGGTTGATGCAGTTCGCCAATATCTAGCGAGAATTATTATCCGCTAATTCCGATTACGATGGTATCGGCATTTTGTTAAAAACTTTGCTTCGTTGGCTGCTCCACTAACCGACTTAACTAGTAAGAACTCTAAATGTAAATGGAATCTTCATGCTGAGGAATCTTTTTAAGCTCTCAAACTGGCCTTATCGTCTGCTCCTGTTTTGGCAAATACTGACTATGGGCGTCCGTTTTTTATTCAGTGTGACGCAAGTGCCGTTGGCGTGGGTAGTGCACTTTTTCAGCTAGATTCGGATGTCGCTGAATACCCCATTGATTTTATTTCCCACAAGTTTAATGCTGCACAGAGAAATTATTCCGTAACCGAGCTAGAGTGTTACGCCGCGGTGTTAAGTGTTCAACAATTTCGCCCTTACATTGAGGGATACCCGATGTCCCAAAAAGATTTATCTGGTAGACTCGCCCGCCAGAGTTTAAAATTATAGGTGTATAAGTTTGATATCGGTTATCATAAAGGATCCATGAATATTGTGCCGGATGCACTCTCAAGAGCCTTTTATAGTGAGCCCACAGACGACATGGATAAGGACCAAAGGGATACACATAATAATCTATTTAGTTTGGTGATTCCTCTCTAATTTAATTCCTCATACTTCAAAACTGAAAATGTGTCCAGTATTAATGTTTTACGTGACAGTCCGGTTTAACATATTGATCTCCACTCTTCTTCAGCTTTTTAGGATAACAAATATGTTCAAAAAATCAATTGAGTACAACAATTAAAATATTGGGAACACAATTTTAAAATCCGTGAGAATAAACTCTTGATTTTACCTTCTTATGCTTCTCGCTATTCGTCTATTGATCTGTCTGAATGGAAGTTGGTAGTTCCAATGTCCTTCATTCGAACTTAATTGATCTCGCATATTCTTCACCCACTTCTGCTCATATGGGTATTGAGAAAAAAATAGAGCGTATTCAACGGAAATTTTACTGGTCTGGTATGCCTAAACAAGTCAAGTTTGGATTTTGTTTCTGATCAGTTGATGTTCTTGAAGTGATATGCCTTTGGTATGGCAATATAAACAAAGTTTTGTTAATTTTTTTTTTGCCTTAAAAAAAGTTTTTATATTTACCATTAAAAAAAAAAAAAACGTGTTTTTTTTTATATCCAGTAGTTTGTTAAATAATGTCCGAGTGTGACAAATAATTATTGAGTAATTCAATAAGCTTTTGATTAAACTATATGTGGATTGCGCCAAGAACATTGTTACTTGGCTTTTAATTGATTTCTTGGAACAAAAAATTTTGAATAATTAATATATAAAGTTATATTTGTTTTTTTTTGTTGTTATAATCCAAAGAATTGAGTTTTTACAATAAAAAAAAAAAAAAAAATCAGTCTTCAACATAAAATCTAATTTTTTATTTAATTGGTGATTAAAACATTTAGTTTATTGAAGAAAAGTACAAGTGATTAAATCAAATCGATGGCTATTTATTCATAAAGAATTCGAGAAATATTTCGTGTATGTTGTGCAGCCCCTACCAATCAAGCGGGTGCGTGATTTTGTGGCAGAAATCAGCCCTGGCTATCAAGCGGAGCGCGGGTGACCCAATGAGGTCAGCCGTTCGAAGTGCAGCTAGCAGGTACCGTTTTTTATTGTTACATGGAACAAAACGACCATTTTGATAAACCTTGATGTTAATTTTTTTTTTTTTTTCATTATAACTATCTAATTAATTTAAATTTTTTTTTTCATTTTTTTTGCCGATTATTTCATTAAATTAAATTTTTCTAGAATTCATTTAACTTTAAAAAAAAAAAAAATTGTTGGTTATTTCACTCATTTATTAATGCTAAGATTATTTTGTTTTGTGAGCTGACCTTGACTGTCGCTAAAGTTTTTTCCCTTTGCCGTTTCACATTATACATACATTTTTTTTTTTTTTTTCATTAGATAAATATTAGTTTGCAACTTTTGCGCGGTGTGTCACACTGTCTGGACTGTCATGATTTTGCATGCAGAGAGTATGATTTAATTTAATTCAGATAGTTTCACTATCCATATGTTTTCTATGGAGTTGATTTGTTTTATTTTCGATAGGTATCGCATTTTACAGTTTTCCAATCGTCAATAGTAAGAATTGCAAATACAAAATCAGTGTGTGAGACATTATCCATCACCCTGGAGAATTTATATCAAACCAATTTCGTACTTGTCTTCCATAGTGTGGAGGAGCTCCATCTTGTTGATACAATAAAGTATTTCTCATCATGAATAAAATTGAATCTAGCACAGTGGGAGCTGTTTCATTCAAAAATTCAAGATAGTTTTGTGAGTTCAATCCTTCAGGTAGTAAAATTGGCCCGATAAAATAATTTCCAATTATACCACACCATACATTAATACTAAAACGTCTTTGAAATGATAATTCTTGTTTAACATGTGGGTTTTCTGGTTGCCACTCATGAAGATTGTGGAAAAGTTGTTATTCCATCCCTCATAAATGTCGATTCGTCTGTCCACAAAATAGATGACAAATATGAAGGATTATGTTCCTCGTTGTTTAACAATAAACGGCAGAAATTTGTTCTATTTGGTAAATCGACTGGTAATAATTCTTGCACTGGAGTGTAGTGGAATGGGTGTAGATGGTTTCTTCGAAGTACCCTCCAGACTTTATTTTTGCTAATACCAAGTTATATCGAAAGACGTCTCGTGCTAATGGTGGGATCTCTTTGTACTAAATTCAAAACTTGTTCTTCGATATTGACTTCGTATGAATTCGGCTAACATTTTCGTATTCATAGGGGACCAATGTTCCTCGTTCTCGTAATCGTCTGTAAACTACTTCAAATATTCTCTGTCCTGGCACCGGCCTACCTGGATAACGGTTTGCGTATTCATGTTCTGTAGCTCGCCCTTTTCCGTTACATAAACCATAAATAAAACGGATGTCGGCGAGTTCTTCGAATGTGTAGCGTGCCATTTTATTATTTCTGATTAGAAACGCGCAAACAAATTATTGTCAAAAGATTAACAACGATTTTAGCTATACGTTTACTAACGATTAAAAAAATTTAACAAATGCAACATATGCACGTGTATACTAAATTGTTGTTTTTGTTTACAACGATAGCTTTGGTTTTTCATAATAAATTTTTTACTTCAAACAATTGGTTTTTATAATAATTTTTTTTCAACAAGTAACTGAAATGTTAATATCTCAAAAACTATACATGAGTAGATAAAAATTTAAATTTGAAATGAAAAACAAAAATTATTAAGTTTTTCGAGAACAAATGAGTTTAATGAATTTTTTTGTTATTTCTCGCACAATTTTTTTAATTCAAACAATGTTTTCTTTATGGAAAATACTGCATGATATTCCTACTTCCAGATGAAAAAAAGCACTCTGTACCTTTAAAATTATAGAAAAACAATTGAGTTATCTTAATTTTTAGAAGAGTTATTGGCATTTACATCATTCAAGGTAGTGTGCCAGGCTAAAAATTTTGAAGTAGAATTGAAGTGGGTAACGGTTCATTTCCGGGCATATGCGTAGTGGACTTTTTTTTTCATGATATTGATCCACGCCCTACTCGTTTGTACTCGTCCCAGTCGGTCACCATGTATTAACGAAATTCTGGGCCCTTATTTGTGAATCCGTTTCGAATTGGTATTCGTTTCGAATGATAATTTCGTTTCGATTTTAAATTGGTGTTTTTGAATTCGATCGAACTTAAAAATGTACACCGCTACAAATTGAAAAGTGAATATTTTTTTATAATGGTAGGTGTGCGATCACGACACATGTATTATAGCAGTAGACCTGCGATATGGAGGTGCTTCGCATGATTCCCTCGTTTGGAGTTTAAGTGACTATCGGCAATATTTACAACGGATGCATCGCAATAATGAAAATACCAATTATTGGTTGCTCGGTAAACGTAAAATTAAACGATCCGATGTAGTATTTTGAACTTTTATTGATTTTTATCATTAAGCGGCTCTGGATAACCATTGGAACCGTGGTTGCTAAAACCATTCAGAGCCACAAGTGAAGAATGCAGAAAAGCAACATAAAACACAATACAGTCGAAAAGTAGAAATATCATCGAACGTTCAATTAGGATTTTAAAATCACGTTTTCGGTGTTTACCAACTCAACGTATTCATTGATTTATTATACGTTTTCGATTCACAAATACCAATCGTTCGAAAACGTCTTTCATTTTCTTCGAATTCGAATTTACATATAGGGGCCCTGAATTGATAATTTGAAGCTTCGAACCGAGTTGATACATGTAACGAATTGATTCTTTTGATCGAATTGATACTTTTGAATCAGTTGATTCTTTTGAGCTATTTGATACTTTTAGATAGTTTTTAAGATATAGGCTTTCTAAATTTAACCAAATCTTCCCAATTCCTGTTTGTTTAAATTATTTAATGAAATTAACTCTTTATTATTAAAATAAAGATTTATTTATTAGAATAAACAAAAATAATCTGACAATTAAACTAGGTACAAAAAAATTGGTTAAACTTAAAAAACCTTTATCGTAAAAATTTTTTAAAAGTATCAAATAGCCCAAAAGAATCAATTGATTCAAAAGTATCAATTCGATCAAAAGTATCAATTCGGTACAAGTTTCAACTCGGTTCGAAGAAAGAAAAAAAAATCATATTCGAGTTTAGTAAATGTGCATACCTAGCTATGTACGAAATTACGAATATCAATTTGAAAACGAGATGTCGAACTCAAGATAATTACCAAGATAATTTCTTTTACTTACAATAGGCGTTTATAATTTCTTTTACTTACCAATGTATTTTACCCACTTGTATACCAATAAACTTCAATTAAAATTCAAAGGATAACCGGCTTATAAATATACCAAAAACTGCATTTATTTTTATAGAAAAAAATGCAAAACGAATTTCTTTATTTAGGGAGAAAAACAAAATAATAATGTTATTCTTATATTTAGGGGAAACCCAAAATAACAATAACTTATTATCAAAAAAGCGGAACGATTTCTTATGAAATAAACCGTAAACTCATTTAGGGCACTGAGTGTCCAGTACACGATAACATGCTAGAAACACCAAACCCTCGCCAGCCATCAAAATACCCTAATACCCTAGACAGACTGTGGTTTAATAAATCCGATTTAGCTAAACTAGTTTAAGTATTATATGCAAAAACAAAAGGATTAGTTAAAATCGAGGCTGACACACTGCGACTAATCTCGAAAAATTTACTAAATCGGTTTTATTAAATCGCAGTGTGTCTAGGGTATAACAATGGTAAATGTTTCATACTTTTATGTTCAATGTGAGAATATCTTTCTGAAAATAATGCAAAATCGCTTGGGGCACTCAGTACCTCTAAGTATATTTTAGAACTTTTGTTGTGAAAGGGAAATACGCCTTTTTTTCAATTTCATATGTAAGTAACGCCTTAGAAACAATTGCAGAACTCTTTTGAAGTACTGAATGGTTTCAATATACCTGGACAAAACCTAATAACAAGTTATTTTTGAGCCGTTTCTAGAAAAAATTGTTTGCTATGAAAGCAAATCATATCGCTTTGAAAGCTAAGGTACGACCAAGTTTCAAAACTTGTTTAAAATCAAAAATTGCTGTTTGGGTGCTACAACAGTTTCGAATGTTAAAGTATGGAATATTTTTTATATCAAAAAGGTGAAGAAGAAAAAATCTTCGTGAAAACAAATTCAGGATGAAGAATTTTGATAATAATAATTAAAAGAAGAAAAGGAAAACCAAATACAAAATTACAAACTCTTTTCTCATCATATTTCAAAAGACAACAAAAACGAATTTATTCAATTAAGTAACCAAAATTTAATTAAGCGAGCTTATCATGAGTATTATGATTCACCCCAACTTTTGCGAGTTCAAGGGATCGTTTACAGAGATTGTAAAAATGAATAATAAGAAAAGATACGTGTTAATTATTTAATTTTTTATTTTATATATTATGTGCGAATTTTTTATTGTATATTGTGTGTGAGATTTTGATGAAATTCGACATGCACGATGGAAATGTGATAAGATGCTTGTTTAATTAAAATTTTTAAGATTTACTATATTTCATATTTCTTCTTCTAAATATAATTGTATAACCCCATTTCCATAGTTCCTTAAAAAACAACGCAGCATTACCGGAAATAAAGGACGACGACCCAATATGGAAGTTTTAGGAAGAATTACAAACAAAAAATGATGAAATAACAAAACAAATGCAGGAACAAGCAGACAATAAATGGAAAAAAATTTTAAAAGAATTTAAAACAATAGAACATCTATACGATGGAATATATTTGTGCGATCGATCAATAAGTCAAATATTAGAAGATGATCAATTATTATCAATAAAAATACCTATTCTATTGGAATTAAGCTATCGCTCTATAAACGACGGCTACCGTCTTTTAAAAAAGAAAGTTCAAAAGTTAAAGAATTTTCATTATTTTATATAATTAAATTTCAGATTTATAAAGTTATTCAGATTGTCGAAGGATGCGGTCAAGTAAATGAACTGCTGACGGTGTTAGAAGAAAAAGTTTGCCCCAAATCGGTTTCGTTCTGACAGAAAAACTATAATAAGGAAGCGGCTACCAATTATTTTTATAGTCGAACCGGTGTTACGACCGTCGCCACCCTGTTAAAATAATGGTAAACCGAAAATTGGCATTATATTTATAGCGTGCGAATAACTTGATCCCGCGTATTAAATGTTTACTACCCCCTTTTTATGCTGTGAAAGCAAAATATTTTGTGTCAATCAACATATTTTGTTTTAATCATGCAATCTAAACGAAGCATAAAACAAATTGCAGTATTTCTTCTTATTTTATTATTCTTGTTATCCACTCAGTTTGAATTGTATTTGCGTGTATGTGTAAATCATGTATGTAGAATATATTCGCGGTTATAGTCATTTCTGGAATATTCCTTTTCTGGAATATTCCTTTTGTTTGTGTATTTGGGCGCGTTTGTTGTAATTGCTCTGAGTGGGGAATACGCAGGTCGGTGTATTCAGCGGATTCGATGTGGCCGTACAGACAAATATGTACATATGTTCGTCGTCGGTGTTCGTTTTGTTCGCTGTATTTGTGTACAAAACATAAATACAAATAAAGATTTACTTTAAAATAAAAAAAAAAAATAATAAAATGTGTGCACAGATACAGCGAGCAAAGCGAACAGCGATACGAAATGAAGAAAATAAGAGGGGGAAAATTATTCTGATTTGTGTTTTTGATGTATGTAAGAAAAAAATAATAATTTTTGGAAATAGCAGTCTGGTTGTGAACTTTAAAAGATAATGACTAGTGTAATTTTGTAAAATTATAATTAGTTCTGTTTTAAATTCATTATTATTTTCTATAAATTCAAAATACTGAATAAAATATTATTAGATATTTTTTGATAAAAATTAAATAAAGATAAAATTAGTTATGTTTATAAATAAAAAAATAAATTAATTGCTATTCATGATACATACGACTAAAAAAAAAAAATTATGGATAGTGAAAGTCAAAATTTTAACGGGTGGTCGATGATTGTTGTAACTCGACGACCATTATTTTTTGTTGGTAGTTTATTATAATCAAATTAAAACGAAAAAAACAAAAAAAAACACTAAATAAGCCAAAATATGAATCAATAAATAATTTATAAAGAATATGCTTAAGTTTGTAAAATGTTGTGCTTAATTAAATAAATGAAAAAAAACTATAGTCTGATTATTTTTTGGTGATTAATTAAATAAATAATAGTTTAACGATATAATTGTGCGTAATTACTTAAATAAAACTGTATTTCGAGATAATTACCTCAGTTGTGAAATCAAACAACATAAAAAAAACTGTATTCTGATTACTTTGTGTGCCTTTATCTGAATAATCATTTTTGAGGAAAATAGTCAATGAATAAAACTATGTACATATATTCCCGACATACAGTTGGATTCATGTGCTGCATTGTTTCCTTTTCTAATTGTTCTTGTCCGCTTGAGTGTGTAATTACGGCATACCGGTCGGAAAATTAGTGAAAAAAAAAACCAGATATATAAAACAAAATATTATCTGGACGCTTGCGTTGTCAAGCGGAGCTTTCTTAGGCCACGTGATTTCTGTGTTGAAAGATTTCTGTTCTTTTCTTTATTTATTTATTTCTTTACTAAAACTTTGGGACGCCTTATTTTGAGCATGAGCTCATTCACAATAAGGCGTCAGTATTCAAAATCGCACAATATATAAATAAATAATTACAAAACTTCGGCATATGAAGCCAGCAGCTACAACAAAGCCACATAACTCCTTTGAGCAATGTTGGCATCTTCGATCTCGTAATCCTATATTTCTTGGGTGCAGTTTTGCTGGATTGCATTATGCTCAGTATTATTTGGTGAGAAGAGTTTGGAAAATTTGTCAATAAGCTTCCGAAGACAAGAAAGGCCGCTGTAATTGATGCTTTTCCACATCTTAAAAATTTCCACATTTTAGATTTTTAAAATTTTAATTAAACTTTATTATTTTTTGAAATAAAAAAAAAAAAAAAATGAACTGTTGGTTTTGTTTGCCGATTGGTGATATTGAATCAGTATTCCCGCCCGTGGGTGCAGGGTAACCATTTAGAGGGGGATCCTGCATCGGCGCTGATTGCGGTGTGGCTTGACAGGCCATAAAAAAAACAAGGTACGCCAATCGAGGAAAAGAAACCGAAAATTTTCTGTTAATTGTAGTAGTTTGTTTTCGCCCGCTTATTTTCTTTTTATATTGTATATTATTTCTTTTTATGGTCATATTTACGGCTTCTCTGTGATTCGTGTTGGTGTACCGATACGTGGTCACCCCATTCAGAGCAAAATACGTTAATTTCGCGTTGTGTGCGTTTCGAACTCGTTCCACTCCTTTTCGTTTTATTATCGGTGTATATTCCGTTTTGGGTTTGGTACTTAACGTTTTCTCTTACGGTGAGTTTTTTTTTTGTGTTGTTTTTTTATTTTGAAGAGAAAGAAAACGTGCAAGTGAAAGGTGAAAATTTTAAAACTTAACGTAGAGTCAGTGTAAGGTAATTTTGGTGAAATTGTCACCGTATATTTTTTTTTTGACAGTTAACTAAATGCTTCTATTCAATCTTGTTTGCTGTGGCTTTTCCATTTCTGTTCCGTGCATGCCATTCGTTCCTCCAGGACAGGCGGTGCTGGAGGGCGGCTGGTGTGACGGTTTCCGTTCCGAAGGGTTGTCGTTGGGATTGTCATGCGGGCGTCCTTTCATACCTTATCGGCATCAAAAGCCGTCGCGACTGGGAAACAGCATCCCAGTAGGCGGGCCGATGAGGGTAGGCCCTTGTAGCAGTCACGGCGATGATCGCCTGGAATTAAGTTTTCACTCCGGATCGATCACTACCGGTTTATTATTTCTTTAGCCGCTGAGGCCGTGGTAAAATAGTTTTAATTTTCCTTTTGCCGTCCAATTTTATTCTTAATGCGGTTATTCAAGCATGGGAATATGTCTGGAAAACCCCACGCCGCACTGTGTGCTCTAGCCAGCTACAATACCGCACCAGACCTCTATTCTCATGTCTGTTAACGAGATCCCTGTTGGGATTTCGTTACACCGGGTTTCCTGGCATAATCTGTTGTGTTGAAGGTACCCACATCGTAAAACCAGCAGACAATGAACATCTTTATTTTAATAGGAAAGGGTACTACAGCTTAAACACAATGATTGTAATATATTTATATACATACATACTTGTAAATATATTTTCTAATCCATATTTTTTAAACTATTTTTTGTAGGTGTGCGACCACGACACATGTATTATAGCAGTAGACCTGCGATATAGAAGTGCTTCGCATGATTCCCTTGTTTGGAGTTAAAGTGATTATCTGAAATATTTACAACGGATGCATCGCAATAATGAAAACACCAATTATTAGTTGCTCGGTAAACATAAAATTAAACAATCCGATATAATATTTTGAACTTTTATTGGTTGCTAACACCATTCAGAGCCACAAGTGAAGACAGCAGAGAAGCAACATACAACACAATACTACTTATCAACTCAACGTATTCATTGATTTATTATACATATGTTTTCGATTCACAAATACCAACCGTTCGAAAACGTCTTTCGTTTTCTTCGAATTCGAATTTACGAGTAGGGCCCATGAATTGATAATTTGAATGTTCGAACCGAGTTGATACATGTAACGAATTGATAGAATTGATTCTTTTGAGCTATTTGATACTTTTAGATAGTTTTTAAGATATAGGCTTTCTAAATTTAACCAAATCTTCCCGATTCCTGTTTGTTTAAATTATTTAATGAAATTAACTCTTTATTATTAAAATAAAGATTTATTTATTAGAATAAACAAAAATAATCTGGCAATTAAACTAGGTACAAAATAATTGGTTAAATTTAAAAAACTTTTATCGTAAAAATTTTTTAAAAGTATCAAATAGCCCAAAAGGATCAATTGATTCAAAAGTATCAAATCGATCAAAAGTATCAATTCGGTACAAGTTTCAACTCGGTTCAAAGAAAGAAAAAAAAACGAAACGTACGAAATTACGAATATTAATTTGAAAACGAGATGTCGAACTCAAGATAATTATCAAGATAATTTCTTTTACTTACTAATGTTTTATACCCACTTGTATACCAATAAACTTCAATTAAATTTCCAAGGATAAACGGCTTATAAATACACCAAAAACTGCATTTCCTTTTAAAGAAAAAAATGCAAAACGGATTTCTTTATTTAAGGAAAAAACAAAATAATAATGTTATTCTTATATTTAGGGGAAACCCAAAATAACAATAACTTATTATCAAACAAAGCGGAACGATTTCTTATGAAATAAACCGTAAACTCATATAGGGCACTGAGTGTCCAGTAAACGATAACATGCTAGAAACACCAAACCCTCGCCAGCCATCAAAATACCCTAATACCTAGACAGACTGTGGTTTAATAAATCCGATTTAGCTAAACTAGTTTAAGTATTCTATGCAAAAACAAAAGGATTAGCTAAAATCAAGGTTGACCCCACTGCGACTAATCTCGAAAAATATACTAAATCGATTTTATTAATCACTATCACATGCTGCGTTCTTCTTCTAAATATAATTTTATAACCCCATTTCCATAGTTCCTTAAAAAACAACGCAGCATTACCGGAAATAAAGGACGACGACCCAATATGGAAGTTTTAGGAAGAATTAGAAACAAAAAATGATGAAATAACAAAACAAATGCAGGAACAAGCAGACAATAAATGGAAAAAAAATTTAAAAGAATTTAAAACAAAAGAACATCTATACGATGGAATATATTTGTGCGATCGATCAATAAGTCAAATATTAGAAGATGATAAATTATTATCAATAAAAAAACCTATTCTATTAGAATTAAGCTACCGCTCTATAAACTTGTGGCGAAGAACTATCGATAGCACTATCGGTAAGTCTGACCATCGGTTACCATCGA
This sequence comes from Tipula vernalis, assembly GCA_958295665.1. Taxonomy (NCBI): domain Eukaryota; kingdom Metazoa; phylum Arthropoda; class Insecta; order Diptera; family Tipulidae; genus Tipula; species Tipula vernalis. The sequence continues at coordinate 217,523,248 of OY282559.1, read as the reverse complement.
TAGTTTTTTCAAACTATCGATAGTTTTCTATAGTCGTTGTTTTCCGTTTATATTTAATAATCATTATTCAAACTTTTAGTAAAAAATTTATTTTATCCACATAAACTACAATTTCAACACATTTATGTAATAAAATAGCGATATTTTTGAATTACGATAATTATTTTATTATAATTTTATTGTTTACCTGGTTTAACGCACAAAGAAAGCATTGATGAAAATTCTTACTGATGAGTTTCTCAAAATTTATTTGTAGTGTAATAATACTTTAAATAAATTTGCAAAACGTAAAATATATACGATACCTTTATTAAATGACATAAATGTCATTATTTCGATTATTCATTCGGTAACGGCTCTCATTTTGCCAGTTTATCTAAAGAAAAGTGCGTACCGCGTAATAATAATTAAAAACAAGATGCCGAAACGTAATACATCTAATGTGTGGACATTTTTTAGTCGCGATAAAGAAAAAAAAAATAGCCAAATGCTATAATTGTAAAAAAGAATACCGAACAAGTGGGAATACGAGCAATCTTTTAGACCATCTTAAGCGCTATCATCCCGATTGTCTCAGTACGAATGGAACGCATTCTTGACGTTAGATTCAGAAGATACAAATCTAAGCAGGTCGAATTCTTGTTTAGGAAGATCTATAAGCCCTTATTTTAAACGACAAAATATATATGACAGCGAAAGTCATCGTAAAAGAGAAATAGACAAAGCGCTTATTAAAATGGGAGCACTAGATTTTCAGCCATTTAGTTTAGTTGAGGACAAAGATTTAGGGAATTTGTCCAATTACTTGACTCGAGATATGAACTTCCCAGCAAAACCCCATTGCGGGACAAATTCTTAAAGGAATACTATGTAAAATGTCAACACAAATTATCATGTATACTGGAAGAGGTAAATTTTTTATAAAGAATGTCAACATTATTGTTTCAAATTTATTGCCTTAAAAATTTTAATAGGTAAATTTTGTCAATCATACGATTTATGGTCCTCTCGAGCGAATGAAAGTTTTTTGACAGTTACTTGTCTTTTATTTCAAAATAAAAATATGTATTTCAAAAGAAAACAAAAAACGAATTTATTCAATTAAGAAACCAAAATTTAATTAAGTGAGCTTATCATGAGTATTATGATTCACTACCAACTTTTGCGAGTTCAAGGGATCATTTACAGAGCCCGATGTAAGCGAAGAGAAGATTCAGATTGTGTTTAAGGCACAGTAAAATGAATAACTGGAGCTTACTATCCTACTTGAAGCAAACATACATGTTGACTAAGGGATATAATAAAATTGATTTTTATTCGTACTTCCTGTTTTTTCAATTCGCCAATCCTATACTTCCTATTTACAGTGCACAAAATTTTCTAGTGGCCCAGGATGCTCAAATTTATTAAGACAGCTCTGGCACACGGACAAAATGTGGCGAAAAATTTTCGGACTTGGATACCTGCAATAACATTCTTCACCATAGAATAGTTTAGGAGAGTTTATTAGTTACTTTACTATGTAACACTGTTTTTGTGAAAATTTCACAAAACATGAACATTTCACAAAAACAGTTTTACATAGTAAAGTAACTAATAAACTCTCCAAAACTATTCTATGGTGAAGAATATTATTGTAGGTATCCTAGTTTAACTTTTTAAATAAAAAACCCGCAGCAGAAAACTTTCGCATTTTATTCCGTTTAACAAATAAAAGTGAAAATGATGAGAAACTCTTCTGCAGAGAAATAAAAAATTCATACATAATAAATTCCAATTAAAATGTCATTTTACTTATGATCTACGGATTAATGGACTTTATGGTATATGGTTATTACAGTTATTTCATCGTCTCTGCAAGAAAAAAGTAGTTTAACAAAAAAAAAACAGCACTTCTATATTTATTTCATAAATTATTAAGATGAAAATTTTCTTTAAATAAAACAAAAATGTAATTTAAAAAAAATTTTGTTATTTTTCATTTAATTTTCTCTTTTTACGTTTCGTTTGCTTTAGAAAATTTATGATGAAAAGTTTCTAAAGTAATGGCATTACTTTGTATGTTTGGTGCTTCTAGTATGTACTCGTATATACCATTCTACTATATTTTTTCCCAAGTACTTATTTGATTTTCAAAATAAATGATGACAGGTAAAGCTTAATAGCGGCAACTGGATTTTTTTTGCAGTTACTTAACCATTTTAAATCGAAGCTCTTATTGGTCGTTTCAGTAATATTTTTTTGTACTGCAGTATGTGAGCAGTATTTTAATTTGATTAAAATGTGTTGTTAATGTAAATCAATAACTTAGGTTATATTTTCATATATTCATAAATTTTGTCGTTTACACCAAGTAGAATGAAAATATACATATTTTATGTTTTTTCAAAAGAAGAAATTACAAGAAGAAAATTTAATTTCACAAAATTGGTACAATTTAAAAGGAATAAATAAAATTTGTAGGAAAATGTTGAAGTCATTTATTTGTAGAATTTATTTTAATTAGTTTGTCTTTTTCAAAAATATCTGTGGCCACAAATCAAAGGGGCATAAGTCGTAAAATCGAATTTTTCAGGAGACCAATTTGAAACTTTTAATAGAGCTGTTAAAAAAACGAAACATTAAATTCTATTTATTCCAACGGCTCGAGGTACTTACTTTAGATAAAAATATATTGTCATCTGAATATTAGCCACATTTTTATTTTGTAGCTGGAAAATTTCAGAATTTGCATTTTGTGCCCTTTTGAAAAATTTAACATAATTGCATTTTAATTTTGACTTTTACATAAAGGGCATATATCATAAATTATGCCGTTTTAATAAAATCATAGAATAAAAAATGTTTTGATTAACTCAACTTAAATCTTTTATTAAAAATTCATTTTATTATAATTATCACTTGTGCCTTTCATTTCATGTTTTATTTATTGCACAGTAACATCGTATTCAAGCTTTAAGAAAACATTTTATTCTGCATCACTGGGACCGACATCAGGATCGTAGTTAGGTTCCTTGTTAGTAGGCAAATTTTTGTAAAATTCATGAAAATGTGTATCCAACAACGGTAATAAATCAAGAAGATCTTTCTTCTTCTCGTGATTTATTGTCAAAGTGTCATTATAGAATTTGCTAAGGCTGTTTAAATTTAAAGAATTAGCTAGTTCCTCGGCGAGAAAATTTCAGAAATCTAAATGGTTCCTTCAAGTCGAGTGACGTTTTAAATTTAATCACACCAAATTGTTTTTCGAATGGCTTCCATCGGACCAGTTTCCAAGAAAACGGATTTCCATTAGTGTCAGTTTCTCGCCAGTTTATCTTAGTTTTCGAAAATTCAGAGAAATTGTAAAATTCTGCTTCGGTCATTTCACTGACATTGCATGTATTTTTTTTCCCGACACCGCAAACAAAATTATACCAATCTCTTGGATGATGAATTTTCATTGCTGTTTTTTTGCGGTTTCTTTTAATTACCGAGTGGTCAACATCACATTCCATGTGCGTACGCCCTACAGTTAAGAACTTATAATCAATAGATTCAACTGAACCGATTTTCAGAAATAAACATACTTGCTAAAAATAGACCTTTTTGTTCTGACCTGGACAAGAATCACTGTAGATAACTTCGTTTGTTGTATTTTGTGGTATAGGATTCAAAAATGCAAATAATCAGGGCACCATGTCATTTCCGCCTCGTTTTGCAATGGTTTCATCCCACATATAGTAATATGGACTATTCGAAATACAATCGCTTACTATAAGATTATAAGTCCATAGTTGTCTTTTATAAAACGACAACGACGTTTTCAAATATGGTGGAAGACACTGTTCCAACTCAAATGTGCAAAATATTTTATTTTTATCGTCTTTAGCTAATGATTTATCTAATTTTTTCATTTTATACGATCTATCAGCATCATCGTGTTGCTTCGTTTGCTCGTCTATCAACTTTTAAAGTTCGGCGGTAATCTGTTCACAATTCGCAAGTGTGCGTGCTGCCTCCTCATGGCAACCACTAGTAACTAAAGCCATTAAGCACATTTTTGGCCATTTGGCAAAGGTTAAAGTACGGCGCTAAAGGAGAAACCCTGATAAAAACCCTAATCTAAGGTGGAAGAGCATGTGCCGATGGATGAATGGCTGATAGGTTAATCAGTCCAAAATATGCGGACTCTGGATACCAGGCACCTGGGTACACAAAACTGGGTGACCTACGGGCGATTTCCAATTCCCAGCAACTCGTAAGAGTAAAATCAAACGGAAGACGGGGCAGGGGTAGGAATATACGGGAGTGGGACAGCCCTCTCGAAGTCCTTGGCCTCCAATGCTACCATCTTTCTAGCGGCATTCTGTGATTGATCGCCGTACGATAAACATCGAAAACCAATTAGTGCTCTTAAAAAAATAAAATAATAAAATATACATGAGTGTGAAGTTTATGCTAAAAAAAAAAATAACAAAAAATTACACTGTTAAATTAACTATTTTCCAATTGGAATTTAAATGATATGAAAATTTTAATTTTTTGTAATTTTGGATTTTTAGTACCACCAAACAGATTCTTTTCATCAGAAAACAGGTTCTTTTCATCCTTTTCAGATAGCTGGACCATCTTTTTATATCGTTAACCAAAAGCATCCAATTGTGTTGAACATTACTATATTTCAGATAATTTAAAAGTTGACTGAATTTTGATGGTTTAAATAATTATTTAGCCCCGATCCTGGAAATGTCCCGAAGGCCCCGCACATTTCTTAGAATAGCTAAGCCATATAGCGGTCAATGTCACCAAGCCGATCCAATTATGATGAACTATAATATATTTCACAGTTTTTGGAATTTCAAATAATTTTTTCATTATTTAAAAGTTTTATATCGCCGACCGCAGAGATGTCCACAAGATCTTGCCCATATTTTCAGATAACTTGGCCATGTGCCAGTCTACGTGGTTAACCAGATCCAATTGTGATGAACTATACTATACTTCACAGAATTTAGAATTTTTAATAATTTTATTAGTTTTATAAATTTTTGTATCTCTGATCACAGAGATGACCACAAGGTCTGGCCTATATTTTTGGATAACTTGACCATATGCTAGTCTACGTGGTCAATCTTATTCAATTGTGATAAACTATACTATACTTCACAGAATTTCGAATTTTTAATGATTTTATTGGTTTTTTAAATTGTTGTATCTCTGATCACAGAGATGTCCACAAGGTCTGGCCTATATTTTTGGATAACTTGACCATATGCCAGTCTACTTGGTCAATCTTATTCAATTGTGATGAACTATACTATACTTCACAGAATTTCGAATTTTTAATGATTTTATTGGTTTTTTAAATTGTTGTATCTCTGATCACAGAGATGTCCACAAGGTCTGGCCTATATTTTTGGATAACTTGACCATATGCCAGTCTACTTGGTCAATCTTATTCAATTGTGATGAACTATACTATACTTCACAGAATTTCGAATTTTTAATAATTTTATTAGTTTTATAAATTGTTGTATCTCCGATCACAGAGATGTCCACAAGGTCTGGCCTATGTTTTTGGATAACTTGACCATATGCTAGTCTACGTGGTCAATCTTATTCAATTGTGATGAACTATACTATACTTCACAGAATTTCGAATTTTTAATAAAATTTATTAGTTCTATAAATTGTTGTATCTCTGATCACAGAGATGTCCACAAGGTATGGCCTATATTTTCGGATAACTTGACCATATGCCAGTCTACGTGGTCAATCTTATTCAATTGTGATGAACTATACTATACTTCACAGAATTTAGAATTTTTAATAATTTTATTAGTTTTATAAATTGTTGTATCTCCGATCACAGAGATGTCCACAAAGTCTGGCCTATATTTTTGGATAACTTGACCATATGCCAGTCTACGTGGTCAATCTTATTCAATTGTGATGAACTATACTATACTTCACAGAATTTCGAATTTTTAATAATTTTATTAGTTTTATAAATTGTTGTATCTCGGATCACAGAAATGTCCACAAGGTCTAGCCTATATTTTTCGATAATTTGACCATATGCTAGTCTACGTGGTCAATCTTATTCAATTGTGATGAACTATACTATACTTCACAGAATTTCGAATTTTTAATAATTTTATTAGTTTTATAAATTGTTATATCTCCGATCAAAGAGATGTCCACAAGGTCTGGCCTATATTTTTGGATAACTTGACCATGTGCTGGTCTACTTGGTCAATCTTATTCAATTGTGATGAACTATACTATACTTCACAGAATTTCGAATTTTTAATAATTTTATTAATTTTATAAATTTTTGTATCTCTGATCACAGAGATGTCCACAAGGTCTGGCCTATATTTTTGGGTAACTTGACCATATGCCAGTCTACGTGGTCAATCTTATTCAATTGTGATGAACTATACTATACTTCACAGAATTTCGAATTTTTAATTATTTTATTAGTTCTATAAATTGTTGTATCTCTGATCACAGAGATGTCCACAAGGTCTGGCCTATATTTTCGGATAACTTGACCATATGCCAGTCTACGTGGTCAATCTTATTCAATTGTGATGAACTATACTATACTTCACAGAATTTAGAATTTTTAATAATTTTATTAGTTTTATAAGTTGTTGTATCTCCGATCACAGAGATGTCCACAAAGTCTGGCCTATATTTTTGGATAACTTGACCATATGCCAGTCTACGAGGTCAATCTTATTCAATTGTGATGAACTATACTATACTTCACAGAATTTCGAATTTTTAATAATTTTATTAGTTTTATAAATTGTTGTATCTCCGATCAAAGAGATGTCCACAAGGTCTTGCCTATATTTTTCGATAACTTGACCATATGCTAGTCTACGTGGTCAATCTTATTCAATTGTAATGAACTATACTATACTTCACAGAATTTCGAATTTTTAATAATTTTATTAGTTTTATAAATTTTTGTATCTCCGATCACAGAGATGTCCACAAGGTCTGGCCTATATTTTTGGATAACTTGACCATATGCCAGTCTTCGTGGTCAATCTTAGTCAATTGTGATGAACTATACTATACTTCACAGAATTTCGAATTTTTAATAATTTTATTAGTTTTATAAATTGTTGTATCTCTGATCACAGAGATGTCCACAAGGTCTGGCCTATATTTTTGGATAACTTGACCATATGTGAGTCTACGTGGTCAATCTTATTCAATTGTGATGAACTATACTATACTTCACAGAATTTCGAATTTTTAATAATTTTATTAGTTTTATAAATGGTTATATCTCTGATCAAAGAGATGTCCACAAGGTCTGGCCTATATTTTTGGATAACTTGACCATGTGCTGGTCTACTTGGTCAATCTTATTCAATTGTGATGAACTATACTATACTTCACAGAATTTCGAATTTTTAATAATTTTATTAGTTTTATAAATTGTTGTATCTCCGATCACAGAGATGTCCACAAGGTCTGGCCTATATTTTTGGATAACTTGACCATATGCCAGTCTACGTGGTTAATCTTATTCAATTGTGATGAACTATACTATACTTCACAGAATTTCGAATTTTTAATAATTTTATTAGTTTTATAAATTGTTGTATCTCCGATCACAGAGATGTCCACAAGGTCTGGCCTATATTTTTGGATAACTTGACCATATGGCCAGTATTCGTGGTCAATCTTATTCAATTGTGATGAGCTATACTATACTTCACAGAATTTCGAATTTTTAATAATTTTATTAGTTATATAAATTGTTGTATCTCCGATCACAGAGATGTCCACAAGGTCTGGCCTATATTTTTGGATAACTTGACCATATGCCAGTATAAGTGGTCAATCTTAGTCAATTGTGATGAACTATACTATACTTCACAAAATTTCGAATTTTTAATAATATAATTAGTTATATAAATTGTTGTATCTCCGATCACAGAGATGTCCACAAGGTCTGGCCTATATTTTTGGATAACTTGACCATGTGCCAGTCTATTTGCTCAATCTTATACAATTGTAATTGATATCTCTGTGATCGGAGATACAACAATTTATATAACTAATAAAATTATTAAAAATTCGAAATTGTGTGAAGTATAGTATAGTTCATTACAATTGACTAAGATTGACCACGTATAGTGGCATATGGTCAAGTTATCCAAAAATATAGGCCAGACCTTGTGGACATCTCTGTGATCGGAGATATAACAATTTATAAAACTAATAAAATTATTAAAAATTCGAAATTCTGTGAAGTATAGTATAGTTCATCACAATTGAATAAGATTAACCACGTAGACTGGCATATGGTCAAGTTATCCAAAAATATAGGCCAGACCTTGTGGACATCTCTGTGATCGGAGATACAACAATTTATAAAACTAATAAAATTATTAAAAATTCGAAATTCTGTGAAGTATAGTATAGTTCATCACAATTGAATAAGATTGACCACGTAGACTGGCATATGGTCAAGTTATCCAAAAATATAGGCCAGACCTTGTGGACATCTCTGTGATCGGAGATACAACAATTTATAAAACTAATAAAATTATTAAAAATTCTAAATTCTGTGAAGTATAGTATAGTTCATCACAATTGAATAAGATAACCCACGTAGACTGACATATGGTCAAGTTATCCAAAAATATAGGCCAGACCTTGTGGACATCTCTGTGATCAGAGATACAAAAATTTATAAAACTAATAAAATTATTAAAAATTCGAAATTCTGTGAAGTATAGTATAGTTCATCACAATTGAATAAGATTTTCCAAGTAGACCAGCCATAGTCAAGTTATCCAAAAATATAGGCCAGACCTTGTGGACATCTCTTTGATCAGAGATATAACAATTTATAAAACTAATAAAATTATTAAAAATTCGAAATTCTGTGAAGTATAGTATAGTTCATCACAATTGAATAAGATTGACCACGGAGACTGACATATGGTCAAGTTATCCAAAAATATAGGCCAGACCTTGTGGACATCTCTGTGATCAGAGATACAAAAATTTATAAAACTAATAAAATTATTAAAAATTCGAAATTCTGTGAAGTATAGTATAGTGCATTACAATTGATTAAGATTGACCACGTAGACTAGCATATGGTCAAGTTATCGAAAAATATAGGCTAGACCTTGTGAACGTCTCTGTGATCGGAGATACAACAATTTATAAAACTAATAAAATTATTAAAAATTCTAAATTCTGTGAAGTATAGTATAGTTCATCACAATTGAATTAAATTGACCAAGTAGACTGGCATATGGTCAAGTTATCCGAAAATATAGGCCAGACCTTGTGGACATCTCTGTGATCAGAGATACAACAATTTATAAAACTAATAAAATTATTAAAAATTCTAAATTCTGTGAAGTATAGTATAGTTCATCACAATTGAATAAGATTGACCACGTAGACTGGCATATGGTCAAGTTATCCAAAAATATAGGCCAGACTTTGTGGACATCTCTGTGATCGGAGATACAACAAATTATAAAACTAATAAAATTATTAAAAATTCGAAATTCTGTGAAGTATAGTATAGTTCATCACAATTGAATAAGATTAACCAAGTAGACTGGCATATGGTCAAGTTATCCGAAAATATAGGCCAGACCTTGTGGACATCTCTGTGATCAGAGATACAACAATTTATAGAACTAATAAAATTATTAAAAATTCGAAATTCTGTGAAGTATAGTATAGTTCATCACAATTGAATAAGATTGACCACGTAGACTAGCATATGGTCAAGTTATCCAAAAATATAGGCCAGACCTTGTGGACATCTCTGTGATCGGAGATACAACAATTTATAAAACTAATAAAATTATTAAAAATTCGAAATTCTGTGAAGTATAGTATAGTTCATCACAATTGGATAAGATTGACCAAGTAGACTGGCATATGGTCAAGTTATCCAAAAATATAGGCCAGACCTTGTGGACATCTCTGTGATCAGAGATACAAAAATTTATATAACTAATAAAATTATTAAAAATTCGAAATTCTGTGAAGTATAGTATAGTTCATCACAATTGAATAAGATTGACCACGTAGACTAACATATGGTCAAGTTATCCAAAAATATAGGCCAGACCTTGTGGACATCTCTGTGATCAGAGATACAAAAATTTATAAAACTAATAAAATTATTAAAAATTCGAAATTCTGTGAAGTATAGTATAGTTCATCACAATTGGATCTGGTTAACCACGTAGACTGGCACATGGCCAAGTTATCTGAAAATATAGGCAAGATCTTGTGGACATCTCTGCGGTCGGCGATATAAAACTTTTAAATAATGAAAAAATTATTTGAAATTCCAAAAACTGTGAAATATATTTTAGTTCATCATAATTGGATCGGCTTGGTGACATTGACCGCTATATGGCTTAGCTATTCTAAGAAATGTGCGGGGCCTTCGGGACATTTCCAGGATCGGGGCTAAATAATTATTTAAACCATCAAAATTTAGTCAACTTTTAAATTATCTGAAATATAGTAATGTTCAACACAATTGGATGCTTTTGGTTAACGATATAAAAAGATGGTCCAGCTATCTGAAAAGGATGAAAAGAACCTGTTTTCTGATGAAAAGAATCTGTTTGGTGGTACTAAAATTCCAAAATTACAAAAAATTAAAATTTTCATATCATTTAAATTCCAATTGGAAAATAGCTAATTTAACAGTGTAATTTTTTGTTATTTTTTTTAGCATAAACTTCACACTCATAAATATACCGGTGCAAAAATTTTTTTTTTCAAACATGCGATCTGTGAATGTTTAGTGCAAAAAATGAACAATAAGTCATTTTCCTAATGTTAATATAGATAATAAATGAACAATAAGACATTTATTCTAGTGATAATTATAGTGAATTTAAACATATAGTGATAAAATTTATAGTGTAGTGAAAAAATTTTTTTTTGATATACAAATTTTTTTTAGTTATTTAAGTTTTTAGTGTTATGGGTGGTAAACAATAGTATAGTGATATTAACGGGACAATTACATCCCCGGTAGTTTTTTAGTTATTAAAGTTTTAGTGTTTTTACATGTGATCAAAAAATTAATGATACACACAAACGTTAGTGCTGTACATAGTAGTGATAAGTGATACACACAAACATTCGTGTCGTTTATTAAGTTAAAATGAAAAAAACGTGCTCGAGAAAAAATATCTCGCATGAAAGACAATAAAAAAAACGGTAAATTCGATCATTCGATTTTTAAATGTTTTTTTTTTTGATAATAAATAGCGGTAAGCGTATGATTTAAGATTTTTATATATTTTTGGAACGCAAACAATTGTATGCGTAATATAAACATTATTTATAACTATATAAGTGAATACAGTGGGATACCACAAACTTTTTTGGTTCATTGAAAAAAAAAATTTTTTTTTTGAAATTTTTTTGAAAACGTGTTCATAGCGTGATAATTATAACGGTAGAGTGTAGCGGTTAATCTGCTTGACTCAATAGTTTTAATATACAATATTAAGCGTAAAATTACTATCGGTTTATTTAGTGAATTAGAGAAATAGTTTAGTGCTTTTTTAATTACAATACACACAAACTTTCGTGTAGTACATTCATATTAAGTTTAACAGTGGAAAACAATAAAAATAAAGTGAGTGAAGTGTCCCTTACCAACGTGGCAGGGGTCAACAAAACAGACAAAATGTCAACTGACGCTGCACAATCCAGCTCATCTACAACAGCAAAAAGAGCGCATGCCGAAGAAGAAGACACAGATAACACATTAAATAAAGTTTACATTGTTGATGAAGAAGAAACAGCAAACATGAAAACTAACGAGAAAACAAATAAGCCGACAACATCACATTGGGAGCACGCAATCCTTGGAGGGATTACAGAATGCGCCAAAAGTACAACATAGATCGCGTTCACGACTATCGTTGAATGCGGACATGTTGGATACGGAGAAAATCAAATGGGCAGCTGAAAACAATCGGCTTTAAACAACAAATAAATAAAATGGAAACACAAGCTACATTAACGGAATCACAATTCACAGTAATGAACGAAACAATAAAAAAATTACAACAACAAATCACAAATGAACAAACTTTACCTGAAAAAGTTTTGACAGTGGAGACCATCGAGGTGAGCAACCGCTTCAATCCACTTGAAGTGCAGGATGCAGCCATGGGAGATGACGACACTGCGGCTAGTGAGGATGATGCGTCATTTACTACGATAAAAAAGAAAGTTCAAAATAAAATTAAAACATCTACAAAAATAACAGCTGGTAAACAACAACTACAGCAACAACAACAAAAACAACAAATAAAGCCAAAACCATCCAGTGTAGCAGCATAATCAATTAACACAAACAATAAGACAACAACAACCGATACAATAGTATCAAATACAGTAATAGTAACATACAAAAGAAAAGTAAGCGGCCACCACCCATACATTACCAAGAAATTAATGACACCATAGCATTAATTAAAGGATCAAACATCCAAAATTTCAACGTAAAGAGGGTCAACAAAGATAAACACACCCTACAAATCGATAACTTGGACAACTATAAAGTAGCTAAGGACGTATTAAACGAATGCGACATTTACATACACACCAAAAACCGAAAAACCAAAATCTATCGTGTTGAAAGGTTTACATGAAGAAGAAAACATACTATCATGCAGTGTTACCAGTGTCACCGATTTGGCCACGTTGCAGCAAATTGTAACCTCAAATATAGGTGTGTAAAATGTGAATTAGATCACGAACCAGGACAATGCGCCATCAAAACGGAAATAATTAAAGAGGAGATTTACTGCGCCAATTGTAAAACAAAGGGACATCCGGCATCATACAAAGGGTGCCCTGTATACTTGGCTACAGTGGCCAGGTTAAAGGAGAAAAACGAAATCAATCACACAAACCGGCACAAATTGAAATTACTAAAAATACGTACGTTAATAAAGAAAGTGGAATTTTTGCAGAAATGTTATCTGGTAAAAAACAACAAACAACAACAACCGATAACAACACAACTATACAAACATTAACAACAAAAATGGACAAGATGGCAAATACAATAGCTCAACAAGGGGAACAAATAGCTCAACTCCGTTTCTATTTTTTTTCAGTAGACATGTTATGAGCGATTGGCCTCTGTATTTTTCTGATTTACCAAATCGAAAATATTGGGATTGCCATGAACAATTAACATCTTTGTCTATAAAAAATGCCGAAAAATCAACTGAATACTTTTATTGTGTTTTTGTATTTTTCGAGAGTTAGATGGTTGTTTGGATGTTACATTTTCTAGATTGTTTAAATTAACCTCTAGCTGCTCTGCCATAACTTCGTCAAAATCAGCTTCCAAATTATTAATTTCCTCTGCATCTAAGATTTGGTCTTCATTAGAATGTTCTGCAGATTTTATAATTGAATCATCATGTGGTATATCGTGGCTCCACGAATTAAGAAAGGCTGAAATAAAAAAGGTGATTTTTATGAATTAAAAAATGCGTTTTCATTTTAAAAATGAAGTTAGAAATGTGCAAAACCTGAAATAAAAAAGGTTGAATTTAAAAAGGCATTTCTTAGTTCATTTTTAAACTAAATTAATAAATGTTCAAAAAATGAAATAAAATGTGCCTTTTTCATTAGTTTTGGGACAGTAACGGGATTAGAAATTGGAATACATACTGTTAAAAACTAAAATGAGATAGTGTTTTTAAAATGTTTATATACAAATGAGGAGATAAACAGAAAATTAAAAAAACTGATCTAGAGAATTGGAAAATGCAAAAACGATTTCGGTTTAGTTTATCGTTCTACAGTACAATAGTTTTTTAACCAATTTAAAGTAAATTTAACTTTTCTAATTGTTCAATGATATTTTCATTAATGAAAATATAAACACAAAATTAACTTTTTTAAGCTTCTGATTTGTAACAGTTTTAAATCAAAACAATAAAAAAGCGATTAATTTCAATTTGTGAAATTGTTGATTTCATTTTAAATTATTATTTATATTTCATCATTTTAAAATAAGAAAATAGAAGCAAAATTAATCCCACACAAAATACAATACACAACTAAATAGCTAGCCACAATAAACTACAAAAAAAAAATTATTAATGCATTTCACAATTTCGTATGAAAAATACATAATGAAAAAAATACTAAAAAACGTTTAAGTGTCTTCTTCTTCTAGTATATTCTATTATGCAGTCTTTATCTACTACATATATTCTGTTAAAAAAATGAAGTAAAATTTGCCTTTTTTAAATCATTTTATAAATTGCATTAGGAAAAGTGTTCACAAAAAATAAAATAAAAATTGCGTTTTTTAATTAATTTTGCATTTTGACATGTTCCTACATGTTTCTTAAAATCGCTTTTTTTAATTCAGAAAATTTTGTTAAAACAGTGAATTAAAAAACGTTTTCTTTTTCATACAAAGATCGCATATTTTAATTCATTTTTGATCACATTTTTTATTTCAGTCTTTCTTAATTCGCGGAGCCGTATATCTTCATTTTTTTCATTTGGCATGGTTTTTTGCAAAAACTAGTCAATTACAATAATCTCGTCAGAAAAATTGTTTCATTTTGCGGATAATTTTTGAATAGGTATTTAATTTAAGTATTCCTGTTAAATAAAATTAATCAATACAGATATACTTTCCTAACGTTAAATAACATTAAATAATATTAATTAATTTATTCAGTTATTTGAAATTTTGTAATATACATAACAGAAGATCCTACTAAATTAAATTTGTTTTTATCTGTTGATGCAGACGCATTTCCAACATTTGGTACGGTTAGAAGACATTTTTGTACTGAACTTGACATGCACACTTACTAAAATGCACTAACTAGAGTATCATTTTTGAAACTGAAACAAAAAACTATTACAAAGGGGATTCACTAAACTTAATCACCTAAAAAACTTGACTTTCACAAAATGGACTAACTCGATTGACAATTAAATATAAAATATGAAAACATTTTATAAAAGGGCATAACTTTTGAAATTCGCAGATATTTAATTTTTGTAAAATGAACAATTTAGAAATACTATATGCCCTCATGTAAAATGCAAAGCAATAATCACTCTACTTGTGTCCTTTCAATAAATACTGTTTATTCATCTCATACTCATCAGATAAAGCCGAAAAAAATGTCTATATTAAATCGAGTGCATAGATTTCGATTTTTATATAATTTTAAGAAGGACATTGATTTGTGACCACAGATATGTAAACCATAAATTATTTTATGAAATAATAAGCTATTTATTTAATCATTAATTATTGCACATAAATTAAAAATATGTTAAATAAAATTCCAATTATACTTTTGACAACACTAGTTTTTTTAATAATTTATTTCAATCATTAAATAAAATATATAATTATCTTAACAGATATTCCGATCCTAAGATCATCTTTTTCTGTTGTTTTATCACAGAAATTCTATTTGTATTTTTATAAGGGTTTTCAGTTTGGAAACCGTTTGTTTT
Organism: Tipula vernalis; assembly: GCA_958295665.1. NCBI lineage: Eukaryota > Metazoa > Arthropoda > Insecta > Diptera > Tipulidae > Tipula > Tipula vernalis. The sequence goes on along the minus strand of OY282559.1, from coordinate 217,507,711 downwards.
AATAATGATGTACTATAAGTTACAAGTAAGGCACCAAATTTATTTAAACAAATACTTTTTTATAATGACAAACCTATAAGGAGTTTCACCTATATAACTAATGAAAGAACTCAATGTTGTTTCGTCAATTTTAAAATTTTAACTACTATTTCTGTGAAAAAAACACAAGAAGAGGATCTTAGGATCGAAATATCTGTTAAGATAATTATATATTTTATTTAATGATTGAAATAAATTATTAAAAAAACTAGTGTTGTCAAAAGTATAATTGGAATTTTCCGGAACAACGAAAAAAAATCTCTAAATAAATTAAAAATAAACTTGAAGGCACCTCTATTCAGAGAATCGATTGATGGTGGTCATGTTTAAAATAAAAATAAAATGGTTTAGTAGGTGGTTTAATTTTATAAAATTAATTAAGTATTGTGCAGTGTGTAACTCTGTAAAACGACATAGATCATCAAGGGACAACACTTTTATCCACTTTTCCACACTGGAAAAGTGGATAAGAGTATTGTGCCTTGATGAATTTAAAAAAAGGAAAATTTTAAAATAAAATAAAAATTTAGGTCTATCCGACTCTTCGAACGACACTTTTCCCCCTTTGGAATTTAGGGGAAAAATAGAAAATTTAAATTAGCAATTTTTCTTTCAAACACAAATTTTTATGTTTCTAAGAAAATTCTCTTTTGTTGGGATGTAACCCAATGGTTAGTCCCATAATTAATTAAACCTATTTACTAATTTTAATTCGGTAAGTTCACTAGGTCAAGTGGCCTCGTTATTTGCAGTCTTCTTTCAACGACAGGGTTATCAATCATATGGCGAATATAAGGGTTTCCATGATCCTGGAGCCTTATTTCGTGTTTTGCGGTATGCACTTTTATTTCACCTTTGATGTATTCCATCCGTAGGTCCTTGTTAAGGTCATCATTTCTTGTGTACCACGGAGCATTGACGATGCTACGAAGAACCTTGTTTTGAAACGTCTATATCATTTTGGCTTTTGTTTGCTTATTACATCCCCAGAGTTGTATACCGTAGGTCCATATCAGCTTCAGAATTTGCCGATATAGCAGCTTTTTATGAGTTGTAAGCTCAGAGCCTCTCCCTATGAGCAATACATTTTTCTGAACTTTATGTTAAGTCCTTCTTTTTTCTTTTTGACATGCTCTCTCCACTTGAGCTTGGCATCGAGGATCATTGCCAAAGTATTTAGCTGTATTTGCATATGGCACGTGTCGCGAGTTAATTCCTATAGGTAGATGATAAGCCTTTTGATAAGTAAAGTTAATATGCGTGGATTTTGTCTCATTAAGCTTGATTCGCCAACGCTTTGTCCAGTTACAAACTGCATTGGTCATCCTCTGGAGTTTGCTTGTTGTTTCAGCGACAATACTTCCAATCGCCTTAATTGCAAATAAATTTTATTTCCACGCAAAGGTGGATTTGGTTCCTTTATTTGTGGTTGGTATGTCCCTTGTATGTATTAAATAAAGGATTGGTCCTAAAATACTCCTCTGTGGGACACCGGCAGAGGTCTATTGAATAAATAAGATCTTTGTATGGCATGAAATTGCCTCAGAAGATCTCTATGCAGCTTGTATTCCAGGCCACTGTGCCAAACGTTATTGAATGCTTGCGTGACGTCCAGGAATATGCTTGAGTATACTTTTTTACATTCTAACGTTCTTTCGGAGAAACAAAATATCGATGTGTTGGACTAGCTCCAGTAAAGCCCAATAGAAAATGTTTGCTTTATAATGAAGCTAGACGAAGCAAGGAAGCGCCCAGAATCAATTCAAGCTTTAAAAAGTGTTTTGTTAAACAAGCAATAGAATAACTTCTGCGACTTGGAAAATGTTTTAAAAATAATAAAATGAATTTTAGGTGTACCACCGTAATAAAAGCAAAAAGCGGGCAAACAAAATATTAATATTAAAGATAAAATATCTATAAGCCAATAGAAAACAGAAAAAAAATGTAAAAGAAGTGTTTACTTTATTCGATTATTGTAGCTGAAGTACCATTTAGAAGTTTTCTCTAATCAACGTATTTTCAAAATTTTGCCATCTTTTCAGTTTTTCCCCCTAAATTACCGATCTTTTTTGTTCTGTTTTGTTTATTTTCGCAAAGGATTTTTAACAAAAAAGATCGGTTTAGCCTATCACTGATAAATGTATTTAAAATAAAACAATAAGCCAATTGCTTTCAAAAGTTTTGTAATTTTGGCAAAAAAAGACTTCAATTTGTAATAAAATATGTTTGACAAATTTTTTTTCCCCAGAACTGTACAATTAATGTTACATTATTTAGAACTGAGACGTCTTGAACGGCAATCATAATCGCATTCGCCATTTTTCATCTTCGACCTTTAAGAATTAGCCCCAGTTACTATATACTATATACATCTCTAGTATACTGTTAAAATCCTTAAAAATTTAAATTACTTCGTTCAAGGAGCATCCACAATATACAATATTTCTCTTCTGAAGATTTGTGCCGTTTGCACAACATTATGTGAGCAACACGAGAATTGCGAGAATTAGCTGTTATAATTATAACTCTTTACTCAGTGCTTTACTCTGAAAGGAGCATTGCTGTGGACTATTCGAGCAATAGAAACAAATAAAATACAAAAAATTCAAACACCGAATTAATGTCAATTATCTTTTGTGACCGTTACTCAGAATTAATGTCAATTAGCTTTTGTGACCGGTACCCCACCTTTCCAGTTGCAAAGTATGACATTTTCTATATTTCGTATCGTCTCTCGCATCCCGTAGTAATTTGTTATTAAGATTTGTACACCACCTTTATTACCAAGAAGATTTATTACTCAGAAATAATACCTTTCAGGCGATTTTATTAAAGCAATTCACAAATAATGTGTCGATCAAAATGTACTTGAAATTTTATTCAATAAAATACCTCTATGCAAAATTTTATATCTAATTTGTGAATCAAAATTGAAAACACAATTATTATATGCATACATACTTTTATATGCTGTTCCGCACACCGATATAATTTCTTGAATATTCTTGATCACTTGTGCTCAATCACAATGTTTGTCATTTCATTGTGTATTTTAAAGCAAAAATATGCTGCGCGTACGAAATTTTAAGGTTAGTAAATTCATAATTTACGATGGTCCTAAAAAGCATAGTACAAGAAAACTAAGAGCAATAATACATAATTGATTTACCTTTCAGAAGTTAAAATAAGATAAAAGGAAAGCATCAAATTAGTACTAAAATTACGTGTCAAAACTGATTCACTTTTGCGAATTGAAACAGAATTTTGTTTCGGCAATTTTGCTAATATTCTCACATCAGTCGTCTCTAAACCGAATAAAAACTGATACAAAAACTTGAATCCAATTTGAACTCGCCATATATTATATACTTCATTTTAAAGTCAATTTTGTACCACCTTGTTGAGAGGAATGTAATAAAATGTCAATAAAACGTCACATGGGTTGATAGCAAAATCCATGTTACTGACCAGCGAAACTTAAGAACTTTTCGTTAAGTTTCAATAAATTTGAAATGTTATTTAACATTATTTAACAAGAGCGAAAATTGTCGAGGAAAACTCAAACAGTGTGTAAACGGTGAATTGGTATTTTCATATTTGTTTTACTTTTACACATTTTAATCATAATGTACGTACTCGTATATATAATTTTGGTGGCTTCCACTCGATTTATCTATATGCTTAATAATGATGATTACTGCCTACGAATTTACGGTAGCCGACAGATAAAATCTAAGTCTTGAACATCCAGTGAGTGCCCTTCCTTGAGATATTAACACGTGATCAATTTGGTGGGGATCGCAAAGTACTTCACATTCCCTCACCATTATTGGTCGCAATTTCGTTTTATGTAAGAGTCATGTGAGTATCCCTCCTTCCACCCCCCCCCCACGACTGCAGGGGCCTTCTATCATGCATAATATATACACATACATCTGTACATACAGTAGTGTGCATAAATAAGTGACCACCTCGAATGGAAAAACCAATATAATTACTTTAATTATATATTTAGCAATAACCAAAATTTGACTAGACATTCCATGAACAATAATAGTAATGTGTTAAGTACCGTAAAAGTATAATTTACTAAGATTAGTGGATAATGTATACTTTTCAATGGCATGAACCTTTTCAGGTAGAAAAAACCCATAAATATAAATATAAACATAAGACACAAAAATGAATTAGTTTATAAATGTCTTTCGTAGTGAAGTGTTTAGAACAATATGCAAAGAGAAAAACCATTTTGTATTAATATTTGTTATTATTTTGTGAGGGTGTTTTTAAAAAAATTGTAAGTGTATCTTGTGTATTTTTAAGGCAACTAAATAAAAAATTATTATTCTATTTTAGTGAAATGCCGAAAATATCTATTGAAGACAGACATAAAATCATTTTTTTAAACCAGGAGGGTAGGAGTCAACGTACAATTGCTGAAGAAGTGGGTTGTTCCAAAAGTAGTGTACATAAAATATTAAGAAAAAAAACTGAAACAGGCACAATAGAAAATAAACCAAGGCCGGGTCTGCCAAAAAAAATTAAGGAAAGTGAAGCTAATTATTTACGCCTCACTTCTTTAAGACATCGAACTCGAGGATCGGCGCAACTAGCTCAAGATCTGCAGGAAGCAACAGCAGTTGCAGTGCATCCATCCACAGTACGGCGACACTTGATAAAGCAAGGTCTAGGTGACCGTGTTGCTAGAAGAAAACCGTTGCTTAGGAGAGGTAATAAGCAAAAAAGGTTAGCATATGCAAGGAGCCATTCAAATTGGTCTTTGGAAAACTGGAATCGAGTACTGTGGACGGATGAATCAAAGTTCGAAATATTCGGTACCAAAAGAAGACAGTATGTACGGAGAAGGGTTGGTGAGGACTATAATCCCGCATGTGTACAGACTACAATAAAGCACGGTGGAGGCTCTGTACAAGTATGGGGTTGCATAACATCTGTCGGAGTGGGTCCATTAATTAGAATAGATGGGCGCTTAACGGCAGAAAAATATTTAAATATTCTGAGAGAGTATGGTATACCTTCTGGAACAGAACTTATTGGCGAGAGTTTCGTATTTCAGCAAGATAACGATCCGAAGCACACAGCTAGGATCGTAAAACAATATTTTGCTGAAATGGAAGAGCAAGGTGTTTGTAATAACATGGTTTGGCCATCCCAAAGTCCGGACCTCAACATAATTGAGCATGTTTGGGATTATTTAGATAGAGCGAAGTATAGAAGGTCTCCCAAGAACACGACCGAATTATTCAATGTCTTGCGAGAAGAATGGGAAAACATTCCTCGGGAATTTATAAATAATTTGGTACAAAGTATTCCTAAACGGATCCAGGGAGTAATTAAAGCCAAAGGTGGTTACACAAAATATTAATGAATGCTTGTATTTTTTAAATGTAAATTGTGTAAATATATGTATACTGTCACATAAAAATTCTTTTCTTAAAAATTAATATTGAAGTATAAGTTTATGTAAAAAAATTCTAGTGGTCACTTATTTATGCACACTACTGTATATTATACATATAATAGCGCGTGTTAATTATGCGTGTGACACCTTGATTCAGAAACTTGATAACTTACAACCGAAATGACTGATTGAAATAAGATCAAAGCTAGCCAAGTACGACTATTTTTGAATCGAATGCACATGTTTAATTTCGTTATAATAGGTGGACAAATGGCCAACTTATATTCTGATTGGGCATAATCCAGAACATTATGCAAAATTTCAATTTCTATCTCAATTCTCCATTTGGATATTAATTGGATAAGAAATAGCGAAGCGCCACTAAATTGGCCATATTCCAGAACTTCATACAAAATTCATTTTAAAATTCTATATCGATCTCACATACGAATTTCATCGTAACCGGAGAAATGACTGAGTTTCAGCCTACCACACAATCGTGTACAATAATTAAAATATACGAGATCAAAGAGTAATAATAAAAAAATAAAACTGATTATTCCAAATTTCCAACTACATCATTTTTACAACAACAAAATTTAATATGTACATAAATATTACGAAAAAATCATTTTATTTTTGTACAAAACATTTTACTCTGTTTCCAACAATAACAACGAATGAAATTAAATGATAATAATTGCAGTGGTGTTTTGGTATTAGTCGTTATGAATGCGAAAAAAACAGAAAAAAAATCTTTACTCAAATTTACATTGTTTTACACTAACAAGTTTTGTATATAAAAATTGTGTATATAGAACTTTAAATGTGTGCATGAAATGACCCTCTGTCGGGATTTTGTTACACTTAATTTAACGAAAATTTTTTTTTTTTTTTTTTTTTTGGGTAAGCTATATATGTTTATTTTAATTTATGAATTAAAATAATTACAAAATAAAAAAACTACAAGTCAGATTTAATAGATTAAAATTTATTGTTGTGCGAGTTTTTTGTCTATCGTTGTTGTGTATTCGTATCGAACCGCTACTAGTTTGGGAAATTTGAGAGCTAATAACAAAATATTAAAAGAAAATTTCGAAAAAAAAGAAAGCTATGAGTTAGTTTTTCACATTATCTATTGATAATAAAGAAACTCTAGATGAAAATATTCACACAGAAGCTTAACGAAGCGCTACCAGATATCCTATTTTCTTAAGGAACGCTCTTAACGTCAGAATTGAACTGTAAGTCTGATAAACACTTAATTTCCGAATAACTAAAAAATACGAAAAAAAATAAATATTGCGTAAACCTGAAAAAAATAAAACGAAAAAAATCCGGACCAGGAGCAACATACTCTTCTTTCTACTTCATGCACTAAACCAAAGCAAAAAAAAATCGAGAAGAAACGACAAATAAACCGAAATGTACTAAAACGAGTAGCGAAACCATTTGTTTCATATCATTTCAATAATATGATACGAAGTAAAAACAAGAAACGAAAGAGTGAAATACTGAAAAAAATCATATTTGAATTCTGTCAGAAAGACAAAGGAGCTTATAAGTATTTACAATCCAAATTTAAAAAGTATTTTATAAATACGTTTCGTTTCATATTTCAATTCACTATTCGAAAAGTAAAAATTTCATAGTTAAAAATTGAAAATTTGGATAAAAAATATCCAATAAATGGGAAAATTATCTTATGGAACTATTGGTAAATAATTATAGTTAAAATCCTCCTGTACGAAACTAGTAAAATCAAATATTTTTTTCTCGCCTTACACAAAAGAAAAAAATAATAATAACCCTCTTGTATTCCTGTAGATTTATATTTTCATAGGCGTCCAAATTAAATACATAATGGATTACGGTAACCTAATAAATGCGGTTGAGAACGAGATACATATATATTTACGACAAAAGAGATAAAAATTATGAAAATATTGTAATTAAGGAGGCCGCTTGAGGAAAGATCGCGGAAATCACCGTTATTTGATATACGCAGAGTTTATCTAAACTTAATATTTGTGTATATAATATTGTTTGGCTTTCTAACTAAACACTTTTTTTTAGAACAAAATCAAAATTCAATGAAAAAAATAAGTGAAATTGAAGATCACAGCGAGGTTAGAACGACGGGTAGCGAAACACCAAAAAAAAACAGATCAACCCTTTCAGTGGTGACACATTCAAAGAAGAAATCGCAGAGTGTAGGGAAAGGCAAAATGCTTTAAAGCAACGTCAACCCACTCAAACCGACGCAAACGATCTTTTTCTATGTTCGGAATTGGATAAGGACGTACCCCAAGACATAAGAGGTAAGGCTCACATTGATATCCTGTCATATGTCACCAATTTAAGAATGCAGAACTTAGGCAATTAATTAGCTGGTAAGTTCTCGCCACAAACAAAAGTATTTTATTGTATGTACTCGTATACTGTAGCATGCGATACATTGTTTGTGATAGTAACTATTGTAATCAAAACATTGAATTGTGATATCTATTTTATTTTATTTTTTTACGATTTTGCAAATTGAAATAAAAACTATTTTCGTTATTAATTATTATATATTGTTACGACTGGCATGTGTCTTCACCGGTTAGAAAAGGATATTGCGGATGACCAAACGCGCTACTAAATTAACATAATTTTTTTTTACTTATTTAACAAGGTGCACTCGAGGGTTATATGTGTGCTCAGTTTATGTTGTTACCAAGACAAATAATTATAACATTCCATCCGTCTGATATGCGAACATCTTGTGAATTATTTATATGTTTATTTTGTATTCCCCTCCTTGATATATACATCATGTACATCTCGTACGAGATTACGTTTGTCATGTGCTATATACTAAGTAGTGGTGCGTTGTCTTTATACGTAATTCTTTCTGGAATAATCCATTTGCCTGGGTGTTAGTGTAATTGACGCGTAAAAATAATTTGCTCTGAGTGGGGAATAGTACAGTTTGGAGTGTTCGGCGAGTCCGATGTGGCTGTGTAATCCATATGTAGATTTGTTCGACATCAGTTTTCGTTTCGCCCATTGTATCTGTGTACTATACATGCAGAAAATAAATATATAAAATTAAAACAGCCAAACAAAAAAAAAAATGTAAATGTGTGTACGCGATACGGCGGGCGAGACGAAGATCGATGGCGAAAAAAGAAGAAAGAAGAGGGGGAAGATTTGTCTGATGAGAAATGATAGAAAAAAAAATAAAAATCAGTCTAGTTTGGTATTTTAAATAGGGCAGTCGCGTTTATAACTGTTTAAAAATCTAGTTTTTGGATTTGAGCTTAATTTTGTTGTGTAAGAAGCTAGTGGAAATTTTGTTGATCGGCGGATGAGTGCAAAACTCGAATGCTAAATAGCAAAATAAAATTTGATTGCCTATTTTTTTTTTTTTCTTTTTTTTGGTAATAAGGTTTTGTGAAAACAAATAAAAGAATATAAAGACAAAGAAAATATTTTAGTTTTAAAATTAATGATTATATAAAAAAAAATAAATTAATAAGAAAATGTATTGTTTAAAACTTTGTTGGTTTGGGTTTGATTATATTGAAAAACAAGTGCGAATAAAAAAAATTTGTATGGATAATGGCCGATGTAATAATAAAAAAAAAAATTGGGTTTCTAAAAATAAAGATTTATTTATGATAAAAACCAAATTTTTTAGACATTAAGAATTATAATTAAACCTAATTTTTTGGAATATTGTTAGTTTCAAAGTGATAGTTAAACATTGAATCAATAAAAAGAGAATTTTTTTTTTACGAATAAGCGGTGTATACATTTTTATTTCTTTTCCGCCATATTATTATTTTGGGTGAGGAAATTTTTTTTTGTAAGTTTTGTTTATATAAAGTGCAGTGCCTAAAGAAAAAAAAACTTAAATAAACAGAATTTTGAGCTGTGGTTGATTTAAGACCTTATAAACAAAAAAAAAAAAACAGTAACATTGTTCTGATTTAAATAATTTATTGGTGGCCTGATATAACGGTCAACAAGACCAAAGTAATTGGTATTACTGTGAATCACTGGCACTGTTATTACTATTAATCTGAGTGGGTGATATATTCCAACGTGGTGTAAAAGCAGTATTCCCGCTCGTGGGGGCAGGGCAACCATTGTATTGAGGGGGATCCTGCGTCGGCGCTGATTGCAGTGTTGCCGGACGGGCCTTAAAGGTAAAAAAACAAAACGGAAAACAAACTGCTACTTTTGTATTTTTATTGTAATTAGAGTAATCTAGTTTTTTTGCTTGCTTAACGATTTCATTTTAAATTCTGTAAATATCATTTTTAATGTGACAGTTTGTCTTCCCTCATTATATTTTTTCTTATATTATATATATGTTGATTTCTGCTGCCTTATCTGGGCTTCGTGGTGGTGCACCATCTGTGTTCACCCCATTCAGAGCAAATTATTTTGGTATTCGCTTTCTTTGTTTTTTTTGTTGTTGTGGTGCGTTTTGAACGGTTCTGCTATTTTTTTGTATATTCCGTTTTGGGTATGGTTCGGTGCTTAACGGTCTTCTCACAGTGATTTTTTTTTTGGTGTTATTTTCTTTATTATTGGATAAAACCGTGAAAAGTGAATAGTGAATGAAAATTTAACGTAGCATCAGTTTAAGGTAGTAACAGTGAATTTATCATCTGATTCTTTTTCAACAATTAATGTACCGAGTTTTTTTTGATCGGTGTGTGCTACGTTGCACCATGTGCGAGTAACCACCTTGATTGATCGAACGATGTGAGGCATGATCATGTGGAGGGTGGCCTCATTTTTTCATCTCTGTTTCGTGCGTGCCGGGGGGTCATCGCTGGGATTGTCATGCGGGCGGTCTTCCCTCATTCAGTGGCATCGGTGGCCGTCGCGACTGGGAAACAGCATCCCGGTAGGCGGGCCGATGAGAGGAGGCCCGTGTGGCAGTTACGGCGATGATCGTCTTGAGTTGAACCTGTCACTCCGGATCGACAACTCCCGTTTTATGATTTTTAGCCGCTGAGGCCGTGGCAAAATAATTTTCAATTTCCTTTTCCCGTCTAAATTTTATTCTTCATGCGGTTATTCAAGCATGAGTTTATGTCTGTAAACCCCAACGCCGCACCGTGAGCTCTAGCCAGCTACCATACCGCATCAGACCTCTAATCTCATGTCTGTTAACGAGATCCCCTTGTGGGATTTCGTTACAATATAAAATCCCTCGTCATTGATGTACTTGCAGATAATATTCCTTATTTCTAAAGCATTACGGGCCCCTAATACATGCACATTGCGTGATGGTTGAATCGGTTTCAGGTCATCGTTAACCTCTTCCCTTCGCATCCTAGACTGCATGTTTACAGTGCACAAATTTTACAGGTCAATATAAATTTTTTGTTTCCTTATTTAGTCTGAAAAAATTGTGCAATGCGATACAAGCAGATAGAGATTTAACATATAAAGGTATTTCTCCTTTGATAAAAAAAAAATGTGGTACGGTATCAGTTGCGCCCGATAGTTTTGATGGCTCTGGAATCAAAAGCTCACCCTTACGAGCCGGCTACTGAAACTGGTTTTAGTGGAAATTTTTAAAAAAGGAAGAAAATTTAAATAAATATAAATTTTATTAATAGATAAAGATTAATACCTCCAACGTGCTGCAACCCGACTTTTTTGTTTTTGTGAACGTTACCTCAAATAAATTATATTAAACTTTGTATAGTTTCAACATTATTGTAATTAGATATGTATGTACATAAATCTCCAAATCAATGTCGTCTGCGACTTATTTTCCTAACCGTACAAGACCGCTTCTTTTTTATTTCGTCCAATATAAACAGCCTCTCCGAGTAATTTGTCGTTTGAATATTCAATTTTTATAATAATTAAGTAATTTTTTTAAAATATGATAAAATTATTATTTATTATGGTACAAAAAATTATTTATGTGTTGACAAGCAAACTAAAATTTGAGTTTAACCTCGAATTTAGACTTATTCGCGTTACAGATTCGCACTGGCGATCCGTCAAATTTTCGGTAATAAAGCACTTTCGTTAAATTTCGTAAGGTTTCCTGACTGATTCTTTTGTTGGTCAATACTTAAGAATTTATATTTAAAAGCTTACTAGATTGTACTTTTTTTTAAATATTAACGAAAATATTTACTACCAGCAAAGTATTTTAGGTAAATGTAAAAATTTGAATTCCATATTACACGGTAAACTGTTCATTTTGTCTTAAAGTTGCCTAAGTTACCTCGAAAAACCGTTCAACAAATTTTGTTTACTGTTTTTTTGCTAAAATAACCCCCACGCAATGCTTCAATTGACTTCAAATTTCGTAAACAATTAAAAAATGTTAGTGCCGAAAATCTGTTTGGTGGTTTTCTTTTCTACTACGAGTGTTTCTATTCTAGACTCGAAAGTACCCAAAATCTAAGGCAAAACAAAAATACTAAAAATGTATGATTGGAAGGACGGACACGACATTTTTTAATCTTTGTTTCAGAGTTCTGGTAACCTAATTCGTCGAGGAATGTGAAATTTTTTTTCGCGATTACAATACTTATCCAATATATCTTCGTTGTAGTGGGACAAGTAAAAAAATAAAAATGGATGTGATTTACCGTGTGGTAAATTTCGATAATTTATGACCATTTTGTTTTGTGAACACGTATTCGACTGTTAAATAGGTAGGTGGTACCAATGAAAATTTTTTAAGAGAAGTAACACTAATTTATCGTGAAGAAAAATTTAATATGAATTTTGGGGTTAAGGTGATGGTTGATTTGTGTTGGCATGTCATCAACTTGAGTTTTGTTGGATAGCATCTACGTGGTGTTAAAGTTTAGACTGAAAAATTTATATTATAATATTTATGTGAGTTCCTACATTTAATTGTTCGCATCTTGTGTTAATTTTGAAAGATTTTATCATTATTTTAGATTCATACACATAAATTGGCCCACCACAATCGACGCAACAGTTCAAAACAATCCCAGCTTTTCATTTACACCCTCAAGTTCCACTATATTGGTTGGGAACCGGGTAACAATTGTGGACTTATTAGCAGCCTATAAAGAAAAAAATAGGGTCTATGTGACTCGTCGAATGATACCTTTTCCCAAAAACTTCCGTTATAGATCACCATCTAGATTTACCATGAAAAAAAAAAAAAAATTAACTCACGGGTTTCTTAAATGTGGAGATTCCTTCCCCAATATCACAATTGGTCATGACGATATAAACGTTCCACTCTCAAGCCGCCAAGTCACAATTAATGTTACATTATTTAGAACTGAGACATCTGTACTGTACTGTTGAAAATCCTTAAGAATTTAAATTATCTATTTAATTTTTAAGTAAGCAACGAGAGAATTGGCTGATATAATTTTTTGCTTAATGCTTCAGTCTAGATGGAGCTTCGCTGTAGATCATTCGAGCATACAAAATCAGAATTAGCGTCAATTATATTTCGCGACCGATATGTCACCTTCTTGTCACCTAGCATTTCATTTTCTATATCTCCTACCGCCTCTTTTCTCAACCTTCTCCGCCCTAACAGCGTGATATTACTTTAAGGGCGTCTCATAGCAATTTCTTATTATGATTTAGATATTACCTGTAATACCAAGAGCATTTTTATTCAGAAATAATTTATTTACTTTTTACTGAGAAATAATACCTTTAAAGGCGATTTTATTAAATCAATTCACAAATAATTTATCGATCAACATTTCCTTGAAATTTCAATCAATAAAATGTCAATAAAACGTCACAGAAATAATATATATTTAAAGCTTACTAGATATATTTTATTCTAGATATATTTAAATTCTCGTCGCGACGAAGAAAAATTGGCGTGACGTCACGCCAAAATTAGTGTATTATACCTACAACTACTAACAAAACAAACAATTATAAATTCTCTGTTTGATTAAAAAAAACAAATATTTGCATCAGTCATTTTGGATAGTGAAATTTAATATTTTCAAATATATTTGGATTTTTTAAATAAAACTATAACTAATAAAATGATTATTTGGTTTCATTTGTGTGTTTTGTTCAATTGTTATTATTGTTATTTGGTTTATTATATAAATTTGTAATTTTAACTAGAATTTTTGAAAATGGAATTGGATCTGGACTACATGTAATACAACATTGTATGTTCGCAACATATATTTTTACTATCGATGCTATCTGACTTAATAGCAGATGACTGCGATTGTAATTGCGACACACCAGCAAGGATGTATTGGATACATCCTTTGGGACAATCGAGGAGACGTGAATTTTCCTCAATCTTGTGCGAGAAATGCGGTTGAACGATTATGAAACGTTCCGAAATTTCCATCGGATGTATCCAACAGAGTTTGATAAATTATTAAATATTATTGGGCCGCGAATTCAAAGAGACAGAATAAGACGAGACATTGTGACGCCAGCTGAAAGATTGTCATTAACGTTGAGGTGAGTTTAGCAATTTTATATTATTTATACCTACACAAATTTTACACATTCATGTTTCTTACACTTTTAGATACTTAGCAAGTGGTGATTCCATGATTTCCATTGGAAAATTCGGATTTCGCATTGGCAAATCCACACGGCAAGCACATCAACATACAGCTATTATAGGCCCTATTTAAATTTATTATAACGTTATTATAATCATGGTTTTGCTAACTCCGGATCAAGCGACTTCAATTATTAACAACTGCATTCAGTTGTGTTGTAAGCTGTATGTGATGCGTCCAAAAAAGGACACATTACACCCTCTCGTGTCTTGTATAATAAATATAAAAATGATACTTTTCTAGGTGATGAAGTCGGTTGTAGCGCATTTTTCTGGATTATTAATGCAAAACCGCAATTTTTTGAGTTGTGCGATATTGTTTATGTATACTGCCGTATTAAACATGTTTTACTTTGTTTTTCCAAAATTATTGTTTAAATTTCCATTACTTTACTTTTGTACAAATGTATGTTCTTAAAAATAAGCTAAACATAATTTTAAAAAGATTATTTCTACATTATTTTATTCTTAATTAAGGTTTTGGTCAAACAAGGCAATATTTTTTTTCACTCAATATTATTTCATTGAATAACTTTAAGTTTTTATTCATTAACATTATTTGTTTAAATATTTTATATTGCCAAAATAGTTCGTTTGTTATTTAGGGTTTATTTTTGGATAAAAAAAAACGCCGGTCCACAAAAATATTCACACTAGTTCTGTTTTTAAAATGTTGACTAGATAAGAGGTAATCTTAGAAAGCTAGGGAAGATGTTGATGAGATTGACTATTGATGTGGCTTAGCCACCAAGACTTCTCTACTATATCTCATTACCGTTTTGTTAGATAAGCTTGCATTGAATCTAATTAATTTGGTTCATTGAAATCAATCGGATTGAATGAATGATTTGTAGTTTTTTCTTCTCATTATATGACTTACCTACATATTAGAGGAACTGCATTGTTTGATTGTATGAAGAATTGTTGGTCCAGATATACAAATGCTTCTGGTGGGGGATATTTGTTTTCAATTATACTTTTTAAAATTGTCATGTCCAGTAAATATGGAGCGTAAATCAAAGAATTATCAGTGTTTGTAGTAGCTCTTAATATATGTTTTAATGTATATAATGTAAGAGATGTCATTCAATCTTAGTAGAAGTCGAATAAATTATAATATCATCAGCATAAGCTAATGCCTGACAGTAAATCGAATTAATTTCTTCTTTCTTTAGTAATGACGCAATATACAGGCTGAAAAGAACAGGTGCCAATATCGTTCCTTGTTGTAACCCATTGAACGGTTCAAACTCAGTGTTACATACACTAATTTCATCGCTTACTACACATTTTCTAACTTTCAACATCTTGAGCACCATGTTTATTAAGTTTGTGTTAAATTTCATGTTATTTAGTTAATATAATATGGTAAACCCTCGATCCATACGGAGTCAAAAGCTTGTTTAATATCTATTAGCAAGGCTCCAGTTACTTTAGCATTATTGAAGCCATTTATTGCATGTAAGACAGAATGTCCATATCGGAAACCAAACCGAATATCTGGGATTTCATTTTTTTTGCTGTACATGCAATGATATATTATTATATAAGATAATTTGAAATATTTTGGTTATATTAGCGATTTGATTTATTGGACGGTAATTTGAATATAAAGTTCTATCTTTATTTTTTTTTTCTTTACTGGAATTATTTTTGAAAGCCTCCATTTACTTGGGAAGCATGTATATTGTTAAATATTATGCAGTATTGTCTTATAAGACAATCCGGTAGATTTTTAAGAGCGATATTTGGTATTTTGTCTGGACCTGACGATCTTTTATTATTAAGATTTTTAAAAATATTTTTTAATTCACTTATAAGTCGTAGAGACCATCAGTAATTAAACAGTTAATGTTGAATTTACGTTTAAATCTCTGACTGGAGTTATTGCTGTAAATAATTGTTTGTTTTTGTCGTTGGAGCTTATTCATAAAATGTTTTACTTTAGCGTCTTGAGGGGAAACAAATTTTTTTTTTTGGTTTGATCTTCTATATATGCACCTATTACGTTAAATTTGTCGGTCATCTTAAGAATCTGAACAATATCATTATCAATATCATTAATTTGTTTTACTTTGGAATTTTGGGTTTGTCCATTAAATCATTTAAATATTTTTGGTTATCATTTAGAAATTTTGCATCATAATTTTGGTTTGTATTCATTCAGTTTAAGATTATCATAGATATTCCATCTTTTGGACGGAAGATACTGTTGATACTGACAAAAATATTTTTTTTTTGCTTTTTAACTTAATATTCATTATTTTATTATTCCAGTATTAATTTGGATTCTTATGTTTTGCTTTATCAAAACTTTTACATTTCTTAAAACAGATTGCAGTTGGTTGAAATAATTTCGATTATAGTTTTGATTTCTTACAGTTTTTTTTAATTTTTGTTATAATTGAACTTTTTTGTTTATATAATTTAAAAATTGATTTATTTCCATAAATGTTTTTTAAAAAACTACCAAGCAAGTTCCATCAGATATCTATCTATTTCGTAGTTATTTAAATTTTTGTTGTTAGGAATATAAATTTTCACATTTATTTAATAAGTTATTGTAATAATTTTATATTAAACACATTCCAATCGGCACCCCTAAACCAGGTTTTACATTGCTGTCGTTCAAAATTCATTTTTAATATCGGCTCATATGGTATATGGTTTGTGATGTTATTTGCTAAATTTATTCTATTGTCTATAAATGGTAAATCAATGGTGGAGTTGGTTTCTAGGATACGTTGATTTATTGGGTATATTATTATTCCACGATTGATGTTCAGCATTTATATCTCTAGCTAGTTCCTAGTAGTCATTTGGTTTATTGAAATTTAAATAATTAAATACATTCTCAAAGTCGTACAATAAACACATTATTTGAGTTATGAGGGATCGCATAAATTGACCCAACAATTAATTTTGTATTTTGGTTATCTAATTTAATTTCAATGACCGGATATTCAATAGTTGAAAAGTGTGGATTTATTATTTATAAAATGAATATGCTTAAATTATTTATTATATTCTTTTTCTTTTTTAAGATTATTGTTGTTATTGTTGTGCCACCGCCATATTTTGACCTACATACAGTCAGAAACATTCAGATGTATACGACAAATAAAAATGAACGAAACAATAAAATTCAGTTTTATTACTCCCGACAGAACAAAAAAAAAACATGTTTTATGATGTGATGTCTTATATGTCTATACTGCCCTTCACGTATTTACCTAGAAAAAAAACAAATCTACTTCTAACGGGACTTACGATAAAATTTCAAAATATTACAAACAAACAATAGAAACACTCATGTGGTTTTCTTTTTGCCCAAATCCGTCAAAAATCCTGCAAAAATCCATAAAAAAGCAAACAAAAAAACAAGAGACAAACGAAAAACTAAAAACAAAAAAAAATTGAAATGGCAAAAAGAAAACCACATCAGTTGTATACGATGCACGAATGTTTTCAAAATCAGTCGGCTTCTACGTTTTACACAATCCACATCGTTCAAGTAGGTCTGTAACATAATTGAGAAAGTGGCAAACTGTAAATCTAATTGTTCTGTACATTATTTTGCATAATAAACAATGGTGAAACCTAGAGGTAAAAATACATCAATAAATATTCGACCCCTGGTCATATTTCATCGCGAAAAAGGCAAAAGTTTACAAGAAATAGCGAAAATAGTGAACTTATCGAAAAGTACAGTTCAAAAAATTTGCGAGCGGTATTATATCGAAGAAAAGCTAGAAAGCGTACCTAGTACAAAAGGACCGCGAAAAATCACTTATATTGATAGTAAATTTATTCTAAGAGAAATTCGTAAAAATCCGAAGTTATCAGCGGTAGAACTAAGTAAGATGTTATTCGAATTTAGTGGCACAAATGTGCATCCTATAACTGTCAGACGTTTACTAAAAAAAAATGGTCTTCAATCACGTGTTGCCAGGTAAAAACCAATGGTGAGTGAAATTAACAGAAAAAAGCGATTAGAATTCGTTAAAAAATACCGAAATATGGGGGTTGATTTTTGGAAGAACGTCGTTTTTGTTGATGAAAGTAAATTTTCCATCTTTCGGAATGATAAGAAACACGAAAAGGTGTGGCGGGAACGCAATCAAGCATTTTCAGTTAAAAATATATGTGCTACAGTGAAACATGGTGGACAAAGTGTAATGGTGTGGGGTGCTATGGGCCATAATTCTGTGGGGAATTTGGTGTTCATCGAAGGCAATATGGATCAAAAAATGTATTTGAATATACTCAAAGATAATTTAAAGGAGTCTGCTCGTAAGATGGGGGTGGAAAATACATTTTATTTTTATCAAGACAACGACCCGAAACACAAAGCTTTAACTGTGAGAAATTGGTTGTTATACAATTGCCCTAAAGTTATCGATACTCCACCTCAAAGTCCAGACCTGAATCCAATAGAACACCTTTGGGAACATCTGGACCGGAAAGTAAGAATGAACCACACCATGGTCAAAAGTAAAACGCAACTTAAAAGTGCTCTTGTAAAGGAATGGTCAAATATCGAACTTCAAACCACTAAGAAATTAGTAGAATCTATGCCCAATCGATTGGCAGCTGTTATTAGAAACAAGGGATACCCCACCAAATATTGAGTATGCTTACGGCAAGATAGTTAGGTCGGGATTACATTTCTTTTACAGAGTATACAACTGAATGTTCCCTTTTTATTATTGAATTAAAGTTAATTTTTTATTTTTATGTTACTTATTGTTATTTTTCTTACTTTTTTCTTACTTTTTTTATTACAAAAATACATATATATGAAGTAAATGTATGTGATAACATTATTAATAAAAAAATATATTTTACATATGACATCTTCTGTTTGGTTTTTAACTTTAAATTTTCCTCTAAATACGTAGTCGTATACATCTGAATGTTTCTGACTGTATATCTTTATTCTTACTATATTATAATTTTTAATCTTAAATACTTGTTTTTTATCTATCTTTATTAAACATGTTTTACTAACCCACACAGAAAATTCATTTTGAGAAAAACGATGTTAAAGTGTGTTTTGGAGCAAAAAATGAAAACTATTTTTTTTCATTGCGTGTTTCTCAATTTAGCTTTAATTATTTTTTTCAATTTTAAAGATAAATAATATTATTAACTATTGTATAAATTATCCTAATTTCGGGCCCTAAAACGAAAATATAAAAATTATCGAGACCATTTATTTTCAGAAAAGATACCAACCGTTTGGATGAACATTTTAAAGCTGTCTCTCTGAAATCTTCTAATTGCTAATAAGGGGATCCGTATACATGAATAGTTTCCTTAAGTAAAATTCCCACAGAAATATACAAAATTCCGAAGTAAGATAATTTTCCCCGTGTAAGGGAGAGGAGCAGGAGTTATTAAGAGGGATAACCTGCCCGATTAAATTAAATTTAAATACGTTTTAAACAAAATCCTTTGTTGCCCAGTCTTTCGAAATACTATTTATTAAAAAATTGAAACCTTTTTGTTTTGATATATCTATGCACTTTGGTTTGATATATCTACCATTCCTTTCCCGAAATTCATCTAAATTGGAATCACCTGAACCCACTTCGTTCTGTGGTTTAATTTTTGGCCTAGATAATAGTGTTAATGGTGTGTATAATAGCTTTCTATTAACAGATTTCGTGAAGCTAAAATTTATTGAATTGTTGATTAATATGTTTTTTTTCCTAAGGACATACATCTTCCCAACTTTTGGTTCGCCTCTTTTATCAAATTGTGTTTAACAATATTGAGCCAGTTTTCAGAATTGGAATTAGACACACGATTGGTCTGATTAAAATGTTGTAAAATAATAGTGCTCCATAAGGGAAAGTTAGTAAAATAATTTTTAGTGTTCAAAAGTTTATAAAATTAGCACAATACAAATGATGTTGATCGTAACCTGCTTCTTCTGTCGCACACTCAATTTCGTTCAATGATTCTTTTAAAATATTATAAATCTGTTGAAGCAAGGCGAAACATCCCTAACATTAACATTATTATTTTCATCGTCCGTTTCATGATCTTTATCAACATTGTTAATTTTGACATTGTCAGTAATGGAAGTGTTTTCAAACAAATTAAATATTGAAATATTTAAAAACTCGGCGTACGCTTTGGTAAATATTTGGTTCTTGAACGTAGAACAACAAATTAAGCAAACCACTCTAGATTAAATTTCTGGCATTGATTTAGAGCCGATAACGGAGAAAAAATAATCGTTATAAATTCACATAATTTTTTTTACAATTCATTATTTTTGCTTTGATTTGCTGTATGATTATGCCTGCGAAATATGAATAGGAAATACAAATGATTACCAGATTGTTTATGAATGTCCACTTACAATAGCATATGGCAAACTATGGTAGGTACTGCTTTGTCGCTATGCCCTCCTTTATTTGGTTTAGCCCACTGTTAATAAAACCAAAGACCAACCACCAACAAAATATTTGGATAATTGTGTCTTAAAAAGAAAATTAAAAAAATGCACCTATTGCAGATGAATCGTTCCTAAACGAGATTAACTCCGCTATAGGTACAATAACTCCGTATATTTTTATCACACATGCATAATAATAAATTCGAGAAAAGTTGTGATGTTCACAACATTTTGGTTTTCGAACCAATCTTCCAGTTGCATCAATATACATCACTCCGTCAGACAAACTCAACAATTTTAAACTGTTCAGCCACATTCAAATAATTTATAATGGGTAATATATACATATATATATATATATATATATATATATATATATATATATATATATATATATATATATATATATATATATATATATATATATATATATATATATATATATATATATATATATATATATATATATATAAATATATATATATATTAAAAAATTAGTTCGGAAACGGTAAATATTTATATATATATATATATATATATATATATATATATATATATATATATATATATATATATATATATATATATATATATATACATAGATATATACAACGATATTTATATATATATATATTATATATATATATATATATATATATATATATATATACATAGATATAACCAACAAATTTGAATGAACTAAGGCAATCCATTCGAGAAACAATTGCGGCTATTCCTGTCTCAACTCTCCAAGCAGTAATGAACAACTTTTTGGTAAGATGCCGCACATGCATCAACGAGCAGGGGGGGTATTTAAATTCCATTATTTTTAAAACTAATTAAGCTATATTTAATAAAATTGAATGAGCTTTAACATGAATAAAAGAAAAATGAATTCCATACACTGAAAAAAAAATTATTTGAGTTTCTTAATGTAGCAAAATTCATCAGCCACCCTGTATATATATATATATATATATAAATATTTACCGTTTTCGAACTAATTTTTTAATCTGTAGGTCGCATCAAGCGCCTGCTTTGTTTTACAATTTCACAGGATCGTTGACTTGTAATCTTTCCGATCTTGCTTTCCTTAAAACATCAATTTTGCGTGTTCCCTGCACTTAGCATTAACGAATTTAGTTGTTCCAAACTGAACAATTTGGGCACTAATTTGTCATTTGGAATTCAAACCGTCGTGGTCGGCTTTTATTATTCTTTTTAAGTTTTTTTTTTTTTCATATCGCTTTACTTTATGAAGAGCATTCATTTTGAGAATCATCACTATTCTTTTGAATAAGAGAAAATAAACTCGTAATATTTCAAACAAAATTTAAGATGAAATTTTGTTACCAAATTTTTGAAATGTTACACTAGTTTTTATTACTACACTAACGTTTTCTACGACAATTTTGGATTGAATGATAAATAATGTAGCAAGTGAACAATTTTATTGTAGAAATTCAAAACCAATATACAATATTCAAAATGTAAATTAAATAATATCGTCTTATTAATATTTTAAAATTATAAACCATAAAAAATTAAAAACTCACTTTTAATAGTTTTTCTAATTTCTTAGTTAGTTGAACCACCCTTGCAGTAAAACTTCGGTTATCCTAGCTCCGATTGTTTAAAAGCGCCAGCAATTTTAAAGGAAAATCGTAAAATATTTTAGTTTACACGAATTTATATTGCCCACAAGAAAACTAACTGTTAAAACATATAGAGCGCAAGGTAATCTTGTGTAGAATCTGAGATTATTTATAGACATACCAACAAATTAAAATTTTTGTATAATAATTTTTTTTTCAACAGCTCTCTCTCATTCCTAATAACACGATCACAAAGTAAAATTTTTGTAATAACTGGACATAACAAATTGTGGTTTTGATGAATTATACACAAATATTCATTATGTGTTCCGGAATTTCCAGCTAGTATACGTTCTTTTGGAATCCAACCGTTTGAATTGGATTCTTTCTCAAAAAAAGGCAGATAAACTGCACAAAACATGTAGTTTCTCATTAGTATCACGAACACTTATGCAATCATTTGTTCCAGGAAGCTGTCGGCTGATATCCATACTTCCGTAGAATTCCTCAACTAATTCGACCTCTTTCTTCTTGATACGGGAAATCTGCCGTATCCTGACTCTTTGATTAAATTCTTTGATTTTATTACTATATGTTTTGTTACCTAGAACTTTTCCATAATTCTGGACACTGACCAATGCTCAGGTATTAGAAAGAGCAGGAGCACAAGATGTTCGTATTTTCCTCGCGATTAAATGCTTTCACGATGTTGTTGAGAAGTTCTTCTTCATCAAAATCTACATAATTTTTATTGATCTGTGTTATTACGGGAACAGGAACGCTCAGAATATTTTCACAAGTGAGTTTTACAATTTTTTCCAGTTGATTATGACCATAAGATAGTTCTGAGAGCCTGTGCTTCTTGAGAGGTGATCCACCCAATTGAACACATGACTCAGAGAAACTATCTTGATAGGCTGTTCGAAGAATTTCTTGTGGCGGTGATGTTCTTTCCGATTGACCTGGAATACCACCTTATTTGGTGAAACTATAACTTCATTTAAACGGTACAATTTTATGCTGCATTTTTTACAAACCCTTCATTTGTTATTTCACGATTTAAAAACTTTTGAGCTTGTTCAACTAATTTTGCACTAACAGTTTAGATTTGTTTGTCAAATTTTTGTGATTTTCTAAATTAAAAGAATTACAACATTGTGGATGAAGCATTTTGTATTTTGAACTCGATATTTCACTGAACTTCTTAAAACTTTCAATAATAAGTTTACGAAAAAGATACTTTATATTTCGCTTTTAAGTTTTAACTAAAGGCTCTACTAATTTGTTTACATCTATTTATATGATGGTTGCCAATAATATTGTTAATTTAGGGTAGTGGTAAGATAATTTGGAATACAAGATCATAAAAGTATAATGTGAAAGCAATAAAACAAAATGAAACTACTGGAAAATGGTGGGGCACACCAAAATTATTTTAGTATTTATTATTTAGGTGACAAAATTGATGAATCATCCTAATATACCAAAAAATTATAGGAACCGGCAATCAAACATTTACATAGATAATTTATTATTTTGTACTAAACGGGCAAGAATTAAAATGGGCATGATTTAGCAGAAAAGTTAAGTAAATTGGTGTCCGGTACATATTGCAGTCTGTGACTCATTGGTTTATTGCAGTTAAAAACTGAAAAATCCATAAATTTCAGATTGCAGCCCTCTGATAGTCAAACTGTAACTAAATTATTTCTAGGTTTGTACTATTTTTAATCATTTGTCTATTATCTATGAAAATTATTAGGAAAATTCCTATTAACTATAAATATTCAATTATTTTTCACAACAAATACAATTTTTTTTTATATAAAAACACGTTTTTTCATCTTTGAAGCTCTCTGCTGGGTAAACTAGGAAAAGAACAAATTCAGTTTTACCCTTTTCTCAAAGGATCTTATTTTAACTGTTAAATGCTTTTTTGAGTATATTAAGATTTTCCTGGCAGTGACATCTATCGGCCAAAATATAAACTTAGATCTATCTGACTATAACATCTAAGATAACGGTACTTTTTTAAATTTAGGTTGAACTAATACCTTTCCAAAATGGTATGACTCATACTGATACTGTACTTGGAACCGAAAATATAACACTTTAAGTGGGAGCCAAAAATCAGATTTAAAAAATTGTCAAAACTAAAATATCAAATAACAGGACAACCGAAGGTTAAAAAAAACAATTAAAAAATATGTGTCCCTTTATTTTGAATGAGAAACACGAAAAAAATAAAAAAATTATAATTTAAGAGATGAAGTTTGGACGGATATATATATATATATATATATATATATATATATATATATATATATATATATATATATAATATGTATAATAATAAAAAGTAAAACAAATTTATTTCAGTTCAATAATCCATAAGAAACTAAATTTTTATTATCACATTAATTCAATATTACTTCAGACAATATTTTACATAGTTGAATTTCAATTATATTCCGTTTGATCTGTGCAAATAAATAGTTAATTTATAACTTTTAGTTAAAAATAGTACTTTTAGTTCCAAATTTAGATACATACCTTATAGTTTAATATTTGGTGGTATAACCCTTATTTTTCACCACTGCTATACATCTTCGCCCCATGGAGTCGACTAATTTTCGGCACACCGATGTAGGAATAGCCCACCAAGCTTTTTGCACATTTGTCCATAGCTCCATTTTATTTTTTGGTTTCGGCAATTTACCGAGGGCATGTATTACCTCCTCCCATAGGTTTTGTATAGGGTTTAAATATGGAGATTTTGCCGGACATTTTAAAACCTTCACATCACGTTCCTCAAACCAATGTTTTGCAAACTTTGCGGTGTGTTTTGAGTCGTTGTCTTGTTTAAAGACCCAGCGAAGAGGCATGTTTTCCTCGGCATATGAGAGCATTGTGTTCCGAAGGATATCCTCTAAATAAATGTCTTTCATCATGTTGTCGTGTATCCAGCACAGAGGCCCAACAACATTATACGAAAAACAGCTCCAAACCATAATATTGCCACCACCGTGCTTAATAGTTTTTATAGTATAGCGGGGATCAAATTCTTTGCCTTTGGGGCGCCGCACGTATTTTCTGGAGCAATTTGAGCCAAACAAATTTATTTTGGACTCATCGGACCATAAAATGTTCTGCCATTTTGATGCTGGCCATTCCATATGGTCTTTTGCAAACTTTAATCTGTCTTTAATATGTTTCTTAGATAACGCTGGACACTTCCTCGGCAAACTCGCTTTCAAATTGCTCTCAATTAACCGTCTACGTATTGTAGACGTATCCATGTCCAGCTCAAGCTTCGTTTTAATATCCTTAGATGTCGCAAATGGATTTTTTTTTATAAATCGAACAATACGAGCATCAGTTTTTGTGGTGGTTTTAAGTTTGCGGCCACAAGTTTTAGAGCGTTTTGGGGGTTTTAGGGCATTTGCGACGAGATTTATGGACCGGCCTAAAAAACAAGAAATCTCTTTAAGAGTTCTGCCCTCGACTCTTAATTTTTTGATTAACTCCCGCTGACTCTCGGAGTAATGCTTTCCGCGGCCCATTTTTACTAAAAAAAAAAAATTTAATAATAAATTCATGTTTAAACATGTATATGTACTCGTATATTACTTACTTGATTTGAATTATATAATTTATTAATATACATGGAAAAATTGACTTATTTTTACCTATTAACTTAATTTCTTTATTAAATTGAACAATGAAAATTCGACTGATTTGGTAAAATATTAAATTTGAAATGCATGTGTATAACGTGATAATAGTAGCATTTGTCAAAAACAAAAGGACAGAAACAAGAAAAAAATTTAAATACACATAACGGGGAATTACCGTATTATATCGGTTTAAATTGGATAATATAGAGCTAAATGCAAAATTACCTATTATACTGCACACCACTGTATATATGTTTATATATATACATATATATTTATCGTTTTCGAACTGATTTTTAAGTCTGTAGATCGCATCAAGCGCCTTCTTTGTTTTACAAATCGTTGACGTGTAGTCATTCCGATGTTGCTTTCCTTAAAACATCAATTTTGCGCGTACATTTTGCGTATTCTCTGCACTTAGCATTGACAAGTTTAGTTGTTCCTTGTCATTTGGAATTCAAACCGTCGTTGTCCACGAAGTTGCACAAATTCTTTTATTATTCCATGGTAATGCATATCTTCCACAATCGTGTACATCGTCACAAACTTCCTATCATAAATTGAAAATTTATATTTTTAATACAGCTGAATCAATAAGCGTTTTCCTTAAGCCTTCTCGAACTATTTCGACTGAGTTCTCAATTTGGTCAATTTAAATATCAAAAATTCCGCAAAATAATCAAACATTTGTTTTGCATTCTTGAATAATAATAGCCATTTCTTCAATATTAGGGTCATTGTCACTAGAGAAATTAATCAACAACACCTCGTTATCGCTATTACGACACAATCGTGGTTATCAGCACTTTTAATATTGTCGACTTTTAAAAAACAATTGTTAATTGTAAAATAGTTTATTTTAATATTATTACCCAAATAAGTTAAATCCGTCTACGGTTGGCAATGGAATTTTTATTTTTAAAATGTTACAAATATTTTTTATGCCTTCACTATTATGCCTTGTAATTTTGAAGAATTTTAAATCCTTACTATAAATTTCTGTCATTGCATTTAATAACGTTCCAGTATTCAATTTTTTTTCAGTCTGGATTTCTTTAAACTTGCCCGTTTAAAATTTTATTTTTAAGTCATATCGCTTTACTTTATGAAGGGCATTCATTTTGGGAATCATCGCTTTCATTTTGGGAATCATCGCATCTTTTGAATAAGAGAAAATAAACTCGTAACATTTCAAAAAAAATTTAAGATGAAATTTTTTTACCAAATGTTTGAAATGTTACACCAATTTTTATTATAACACCAACGTTGTTTACGACAATTTTGAATTGAATGATAAATAATATAGCAAGTGAAAACTTTTATTTTATGTAGAAATTCAAAACCAATATATAATATTCAAAATGTAAATTAAAAAATATCGCCTAAGTATAATAATTTAATATTTTTAAATTATAATACATAAACCATAAAAAATTAAAAACTCACTTTTAATAGTTTTTCTAATTTCTTAGTTAGTTGAAACACCCTTGCAGTAAAGCATGGTTATCCTAGCTCCGATTGTTTAAAGGCGCCAGCAATTTTAAAGGAAAATCGTAAAATATTTTAGTTTACACGAATTTATTTGCAAACAAGAAAACTAACTGTTTAACCTTTTTTCTAAATAATACATATTTTAAACAGAGCGTAGAAATACAAAATGCAAAGCCGCATCCAGATAATTATTTATTTGGCAAATAAAGGCTCATTGCCCTATTTATCGAATATTCATTGGTCTATTTAATAAGTTTTTGGTTCAAATCACCATTGTTCGTTTAGATGCGGCAGGAGATTTGAATACTACTATACATACATATAGTATTTTGGTTATTGATTAATCACTGAAAAACCGACATTAAAATTCTAATAAATTTATTATTTTAATTAATATTTTGAGTTAATTTATATTATTTCTCATTGATATAAATCAAAAATACGTCTGTATTTATGTCTTGTGACAATGCTTCTAAAGTTACCTATAATTGATTCCTGCTTTAACAAATAAAACTGATAAATCCTTGTTTGTTTCTGTAATGCAGCAAAAATTGACGAACAGTGAAAACTGAGTAATAAAAATGAGGCGCAATGCAATTGTATACATGTTTTTCAAAAATCCAGTTTTATGTACAGTCAAATCATGTACACAACCCACTAATATTACAGAACGTCTCGTTTTCGGTTCAATTTAACTAACCATTTTGATCGATTCCATTGGAGATTCAATGCCTACTTTAAGAATTCCACTCATTATTTTGTATAGTAAGTACGTAACGGGAAAGAAATCCGCTATACTATTTTTTTTGTATTTGATGAAATATCTAGAGCACAAGATAATGTTGTGTAGAATGCGAGAATATTTATAGACATACCAAAAAATTAAATTTTTTGTCATATGCTTATTTCCTAATGTACAGTATACATGCACGTTAACATTTTTCTTCATCGCTGGTGAGCAAGTAATCCGCTGAAGTAACCTTTACTGCATGTTTTGGTGTTATTATATCGACAATGTTAACCTGCAATACAAAATATATTATTTCTTTGTGTTTTAATAATTAATTAATAAACTTACGTCTTTTTTAGTTCGTTTCCAAATTCTTCAGAAACCGCGTCACCATCTACAGTGACGTATCCAGCAATCCCCATCACAAGCTCTTCTAATGGGCTAATGCCCATTCCGTCTATGTGTGTGTGACCATTTATTCCGGATCTGAAACCTTGACCGGATTACTTCCGCTTTTTTTTGTTTGAAATCTAAAAGAAAAATTTTGGTAATGAGCCAATATCATTATATGTTTACTTACTTCAAATCATCCCAGCATTTCTTCCACTGGTTTGAATCTTTCTTGGTCCCACCAAGCGCATTTACATTGCTTTCCAATGTTTGCGCTCCGTTTATCGCCACAAATCTAAATATATTGTATTAAAAACAACAATAATATACTTAATTTTCATAGTCATATAAGAGTGTGTATGGCATGATATTTTTAAATAAAGAACTTACTTATTCCGAGTAACCGAAAGATTTTCTTCAAGGAAGGTGACCATTGTTTTCCGCTGTTTTGTTGTCACTGCCGTGCGCCGCTTGTTTGTGTATTCTATCTAAATACTGTTATTTTAAAAATAAATGGTAAATCAATGGTAACCAAATTAAATTGATTTTAATTTCAAAATATTTATATTTTTTAATTTACTTACTTGTCAACAAAAAATCTCCTACCTTTTAGCATTTATTCAATAGAATTCTTGATATTTGAGAAAAAGGTTTTGAAAACTCAACCAAAAAACGTGGGTTTTTTTACCGTCGAGAACGTGCACGTTTTTCTTCATTCAGAATAAGAAAAAACGTTAATTTTGTGATTCACGTTTTTAACTGTCAAAAAAAAACGTAGATCACAAGGTAACGTTTTTTTCAGAATACAGCTGCTGGACGCCAAATTTATGGTCCATATGTAGAAAAGATTTATTGAAATCTGCTGAAAAATTATATGTGCCTCACAATCACGGTTGGATTCTACAAGAGGATAATGATCTCAAACACCAAAGTTATCTCTGTAGCAGTTGGAAGGAACAAAATGGTGTAACATTAAAATATGTGTGGTTGCTTATGAATACCAACCTTAAAGGGAGAAAAATACATACAACAAAGCAGCTTATTTTGGTACTGAAACGGATTTGGAGAGATCTTAACTTGGAATATGCGCAAAAATTGAGCGAAAGTTGCACACGAAGATGTCAGGCGATATAACCACAAATTTGAGGTATCTTTTTAAATATTCCGCCATTTATATTTTTTGTACTAGAGTACCATATGTTATTGGACAGATATGGATTATTAAAACTTATTTTAAATCAAAATAGCAATGCAATTACTGTGAATGGAGCTCGATATCGAGAAATGATTAGAAACTTTTTGTGGAGTCAATTGGAATATATTGATGTGCAGAATATATGGTTTCAACAGGATGGTGCAACATAACATACAGAAACGGAATCAATCGATCTTTTGAAAAAAGAAGTGCAATAATCGAATAATTTCTCGAAGAACAGACGTGAATTGGCTGCCAAGATCATGCGATTTAACGCCATTGGACTTTCTCTTATGGGGTTTCTTGAAGAGTAAAGTTTTTGCGGATAATCCTCAAACTGTTCACCATCTCAAAGACAACATCATCGAGCAAATATCACTAATTGAACCATCATTATGTGAAAAAATTATTCAACATTTTGGTAAAATATTAACAGCCTGCCGAGTTAGCAGAGGAGATCACTTGAACGACATTCTTTTTCATTAATAACCGGAACCAATGTACTTTAATTTCCAATAAAAATAAATAAAGATTTCACATAATTTACGTCTTTTATTCAATTTAAAAAAATACCTCAAATTTGAACACCCTTTATAACTGCGAAAACTATTGATTAGAGTACCTTAACAAAATAATTTATCTTCGTTATCTAAGGCGTTTTCGTTGGTTTTTGTTTAGACTCGTATTTTTCGATTATACTGTATATTTAATATTTACTCTGGTGGTAAACATTAAATATACGTGAAGAATATAATTATTCTCTTCCTACTTCTAGGTGGTATGAAATTATTCAAACTGGAATGAAATTGGGCGTTGTTGTCATAAAAATACTAAAGGAAGACTACAATTATGTAATATTTATGTCGAGTTATTTTCTGGCGGTTGAAAATTATATCGGACAGGACCGATAAATATTTTATCAGTAAAGCCTGGGTAACGGCTTAAAAAAAAATTTAATAAATTAAAAAAAATTTATTATTATTTTTAAATATTTTGATATTTAAAATGAAAAAAAATAAAAAAATTAATTGGGTTGTTTGGGACATATCATAGAGAGTTAAGACCATATCAACATGTGTAATTTTTTGTTTACTTATTAATATTGAAGTTACTCGTTTATAAGTCAATGTAAATAATAAAATTTGAGTAACGCAAATTAATTGAACATTTGTTATTGTTAAATATTTGATTTTATTTCGAATGAAAACTTTTAATTTTTATTATCATTTATCAATCATATAATCAATTTACGATAATCATTTTTTAATTATGATGATAAATTGGAATTCTGTATTAAAACTGTTATATTTTTATATTTTGTTTTTAGTAAATGCACGATATTTTAACTATTATTAATTAAACGATTTCCAATCTTTTAATAATTTTCGTACACCAGCCTCAGGTGATATTTTGAGATGTTTTAACTTAGCAGGTTTGACCTTTTACAGCTTTACTTTTTAAAATAATCTTGGTATAGATCTTTTAATTCACTAATATTTGCGATCAATCGATATACTGTATACGAAATCTAATTATCAAGATACACATATCGTTTTCGATTCGTAAACCCTATTCATTAATGATATATTGTAAAAATAACAAGTATTATTTTTTATCGAAAACGAATCGATTTGTTTAGATGTAAACCAAACCAAATTTATACTATTAATCGCAATGTCGAATTTAACGTGTTCTTCGAAAAATGCTTCTTACATAAATACAAACTAGAAAAAAAATTTAAGAGGGAATATCATCTGTTACTTTAAGATATATAGCTACTAGAATTGGATTACAACTCCCCGTTATCAAAATCTTTCCTGGCCAATGCGATTTTAGATGTATGTGAGGCCATATACACAAATTTAAAGGATGAATATTTGAAGGTAAATTAAACATATATATACACATTTTATTTATTTTTTTATTAAAAGTATACAAATAAATCATCATCGTCATCGCTTAAATTTTCTAGCGCCGTCTGTAGAATATCTTGTGATGTTTGTTGTTTTTCCAGATTCGCCTCTTTAATCACCTTATTTTCCAATATTGTAATTTTTTTGTCATTTGCAAGATTTGATCCAAAACTTTTGAATGTAAATGAACCAGGCGCTTGAAACCTACTAGTTGTCGGTTGACAATAATTTTTTTGCTCATATATTTCATTTGCATTGATCGGTGTATACGATGTTGTTTCTTGTGGGTGCTGATTCAATTCCTTATTAGGTGTGGAGGTTTTCAAATTAACTTCATCTTTATTTATTTCTAATTCTATTTCAGGTTCCTCAGATGATGATAGAAGCAGCGAGTTAGACGAGGCGTTCGAACTAATTTGACAATTTCTAAATTTTAGTCGCTCGTCAAAAGTTTCGGTTCTTGAAATAGGCGCATACATAATTAGTTTGTCCTTTAGCAGCTGTTTTTCTTCAGTAATTGCTGCTGACACCAACATCAGGATTTTCAATTTAAGTTCGTGAAATGTTTCGTCCAGTTTGATTGTTTTTAGTTCTTCACATAAATAGTTACAAAACACTTGCTCCTTTCCCAACAACAATGGCTTGTCTCTCTGTGGATCCTGTTCTAATAATTTTCGAAACGCAGCAAGCGTTTCTACAGCCTCGCTTTGTAGCTCCGTAATTTTTGTCTTCTTCTGAAAATATAAATAAATAATTAATTATTTATGTCATTAGAAATTTAATAAAAACTAATGTTAAAAACTAATTTCATTTCAGTTTCCTACAACCGTGCAAGAATGGTCAAAAATAGCAGATGAATATAACTTGAAATAGCAATTTCCCAACTGTTTAGGTGCTCTTGATGGGAAGCACATAGCATTTAAACCATCAAAAAAAAATTGCGCCATTATATTATAATTATAAAGATTTCCATAGCATTATACTATTTGGCCTCGCAGATGCTTATACAAGATTTATTTTTATTGATGTTGGGTGCAATGAAAGGATTAGTGATGGCGGTGTTTTGCAACACTCAGATTTGTTATATATTATTAATCAACCGGATAAATATTTGCCCCCGAAAAAAATAATAGGGAATTCAAGGTTATTGCACCACGTTTTTATTGCTGATAATGCTTTCGCTTTATACACCATATCCATTTACAACTACGGCTGACAGTAAAAAAACATTCAATCGTCGTTTAAGCAGAGGTCGCCAGAATATCGAACATGCTTTCGGAATATTAAGCAATAAATTCCAAATTCAGCAAACGCCGATTAATTTAAATAAACAAAAAGTAATAAAAATTGTTCAGTGTTGTTGCGTACTGCATAATTTTTTAATAACAAAAGGTTGCTATACTGACGAAGTTAATGAGTGTGACCAAAGCAGCAATTTTCAACAGTGTGACAATGATTCAGCGAGTGTTAATCAAAAACCTACAACTACTGGCGAAGTTGTCAGGAAACAATTTACAGAATATTTCATCAACGAAGGTGCAATATTATAAACTATATGAAGGATTTGATATAAACATAGGTACTTTAATAATCAAAACGATAAACACATTGTATAAATAAAGAATTTTTATATTTGAAACTTACATTTGGTATTTTATTTTCTAATTCTTTAGAGGACCCACTATTATCTAAACCAATCTGAAAACAAAAATACTAAGCAATATTAAAATTATATTATATAGGTACTAAAATTAAGTTGACTTACGTGTTCCGGATTAATATTTGATAGGCTTGCCTCTGTATCATTACAATGTAATAGAAATTGCAGCTGGTTGTAGCACCACAAATTCGGTGAATGCATATCCTCAGTCCCGGCCCCGCTTTTTTTGGAATTGGTCACTTTGGATTTTTCTCGTGACAACTGGCTTTGCAGCGTACGAATTTTAGTTCGTAAACAATTCATTGCTACGTTTTCTTTTGTTTTCATTAATTCTGTTAAAATCTCAGTCCATTTTTCACTGCGCTTAGGCTTATTCGTGAAATGACGATCTAACGGATTATATAGACATGGAGAATTCCTAAATAAGTCAATTAAAAGTAAGGTATGTTTTTTATTCCAATATTATCCTTTGGCAGCGGTTTAACTTGTTCGGCCATATTTTCAAAATTCAAGATTATAAATTTCAAATTTAATTATATAAAAACTAAAATATTGTTTTTCAAATAATTATCCTTTATAATTTTGGTATACACATTAACTAATAATACACCGTCTAAAATTCACCACAATAAAACTTTTTTTTTGGTTAACTTCAAAAGGAAGACAAATTGTAATGAATCATAGAATTAAAAAAAAAAATGTTACCTCTAAATTTTTGTTTTGTTTCTTTGTTTGTGTTAGTACAAATCGGAA
Organism: Tipula vernalis; assembly: GCA_958295665.1. NCBI lineage: Eukaryota > Metazoa > Arthropoda > Insecta > Diptera > Tipulidae > Tipula > Tipula vernalis. Next base: position 217,473,865 of record OY282559.1, on the reverse strand, counting down.
ATCAAATAATTTTGTTGGCAACGAGATGCAACAGAAATATCCCCACTCCAAAATTTAGTTTATAGGCAAAAAGAGTGCAAAGAGGTAAGAGACGAAGAAATGGAACAGAGTGAGCGCAACTCGTGTGGAAACGACCATTGGTCAGTTAGAGTCAGTGGTGCTGATACTTTTCGTTCAATACAAACAATCCATAGTAAGCGATGGTCGCTTAGTTCGGGGCGAAATGAGTCGGCTTTAACGGATGTGACATATAATTGATGACTGTAGATTTTATCAAGATGTCGTCAACCTGTGAATACCTGTGGTCATCTGTCCAAGTGGTGGAAGCTCTTCTTCGCCCTTTGATTGTCCTTTATTGTTGATTTTAGTCAAGATGTCGTCAACCTGTGAATACCTGTGGTCCATCTGTCCAAGTGGTGGAAGCTCTTCTTCGTCCTTTGATTGTCTGATTATATAATTCAGTCAAACTGGTAAATAGCTCTAATAAAATACCATTTTCGTTTGAAACGTTATGATGGAGGTTATTACGAATGTTTTTATTTGTTGCGGGTTTTGGGACAGCGATCTATAATTGAATGTAACGTGGTAAAAATTCTTGACGATCTTTGTTGATTATAGTGTAAATTTTGAGGAGGAACATAGACGGATATGAAGAGTAGATATCTCACCAATGGTGGGAACGTTGCTGAGAAGGATGATGATGGAGCCGAAAAAATGCTTCATCCGCTTTACTTGGATGGATGATGATTTCCGAATACAAAAGGCTACATCTCTTCTATTGGTGCGTGGATTGTTGATGAGATACCATATATAATTTTCTGTGTTACAAGCCCTTGAGCTTAGGTTTGTCTAGTGTTGCGTTTTTATTGGTTATTGCGTCCGCGTATGTTCCAGGTGCCAAAGCAAAAGGTGGGGGATAACGGAGGTGGTGAGAATTGGTGGTTGTATTTCTTGTGGCACTTCTATGAGCGTAAAAGGGCTTTCAGTTGATTGGATATTATGAGAAACATGTTTGGTGATACTGATTGGATACGAATTTTGGGTGGGTGAGTTACCTGTTGGGGGAGTGATTTGGCGAATTAAAAGGCTGTCGTAGTGTGTCCCGGTATAGAGTAAATTAATTTCGTAATGCTAAGGTATATTAGTTGGAACAAAACTTATCTGATTATGAGTACCTGCATAGTGAACATTAATCTTTATGTTCCTTAATAGTGAGTTTGCGGATAAATATTCTGCGCCGCCCCAGAAACCATCTTTACGTAGGTCGGATAACTATCTATTGAAAAATTGCTTAATTGATATTGTAGGATAAATTAAAATTAGTTTGAATTAGTTACCTGGTTATTAATTGATTTTCACTTAGAACATTGTTGCTAAAAATGTAGAGATCAGATTAGTTATTGTACAATTTAGATCTGAATGGAAATAAATGTTGACTTACTTGTATCTTTATTAAGGTTATAATTGGAATTTAGTTTAAAGATTTTATTGATCAAATTATGGTCCCAACACGATGGTAAAAATATATGGTTGGAAAGTCAAAATAAAATAAAGCTATAAACAATAAATGGAAGGATCTTGTGAGATGAGTGCATTTAATGTTTTGCTGATGTCGATTGATTGTGTCCAGGCCATGTTTATGCGATGTCTGGTCGAGTCTTTATTATTAACATACGAGTACCTTTCCTTTCCTTCTGTTTTGTTACGTGGAAAACATTGAATGACTTGATGGAAACAGGAAAATGAATCCTTAAATCTTGCTAATCAAAATGCAATCAAACGGAACGTCGTTGTCGTTGGTCTACCCTCAAACTGCCGTGAAATTAAGAGTACTGTAAACAAAATTATTACGCAGATGGTTGTGTCAATATCTAATGACAACATAATTTCTGTTCAGCAAATATCACCCAACAACAAAATTCAAACAATATTACGCAACTCACATATATTGTTACACTAAAAACGAAACAAAATATTTACAACATTTCGGAGAATTAATACGGTCCAGTTTAAGGTTGAGGATCTTCTGCGGTTTATAAAATTATTTTATTGCACCACCTTACTAAATTACAATCCAAATTGTATAATGAATGTACAATTTCTATGGTGCAAAGATAGTAAGATTTACTTACGGAAATCTACGGAATCAAATGTTTATTCCATTTTATGATTCAACGACATCATTCGGATCAAAAGAGTTTGGTTTTTGCTACTAATCCAACTAAACATCAAAATAATGTCATCGCTTAGAATATGAACAGTTCTGAACTCAATTGTACTGCAATCCAACACCAAAACAATTATCAAGCTTTCCCATCCGGGAAGAATCAGGAAAAATAAGCAATTGAAAATAATTGACTTGTTTGATTTTAATATTATCTTACCTAAGTTCTTAACATTATCTTACCTAAGTTCACAAATTCAATTTTTTCTTTTCATTTTATTATTATTTTTGTTTATCTATTTGACACTTACTGTCAAAGCAAAATATTGCTTTTGTTTGGTTTCATCCAGTTCTCAATTAGATATTTACCAGTTGTTTTCATTTTTTGGTACTTGGCAGTGATGGTATATGAATTCAACTAAAACCTTATAAATGCTGTATTTGAGGTATGGTTAAATTCTGTGCTACGATAATATGCTAATTTGTGAATTTAACCCTTAAGGTACACTCTGGGTCAAAATCCCCCAGGTCTCTTATTTAAATGCGTGCATTTTTGGAATGCGTGGTCCTTGGATCATCGGGCCAGTGGATTAATGTAGTTTGAGATATCCATTAATATCCCCCTTTAGGCCAGCTACAGTTCTCTTATAGAAGTCGAGCAGTGAGCGTCGTAAAAACAGGTATGGGTAAAAATCACCCAGTGTGTATTCTGCGTCAGAAAAACGTGCTCTGTATATAATTTTTGTCTATTTCAACTAAAATATGTACGGCGGGAGCAACGAAACCGGTACTTCCACAAGAGGAAATGTACTACCTTCCACACCATCCCGTAATCAAAGAAAGTAGTTCAACCATCAAACTACGTGTGGTATTCGACGCGTCAGCGAAGACCACTACGGGAGTATCGTTGAATGATTTGTTGATGGTCGACCGACTGTTCAACAATCTCTCATTGAAATCTTAATAAGATTCAGAAAACATCGTTACATCATCACGGCATACATCGAAAAACTGTTCAGTTTCAGACTACCAAAGCATTTGGCGTGCCTCACCAGTATTACCAATGAGACACTACCGGCTTCTTACAAACACCTACGGTACGGCATCAGCTTCGTTTCTGGCAACCCGTTTGCAGCGAAAATACTGCTGAGAGATTTTTACATGGGTGACCTTATGTCGAGAGCGAGTACTGTCGACGAAGCCAGAAGCACGTTAAGCGAGCTGATATCCCTTTTTAAAACTCGGCGGGTATCAGAAGTTCACAAGTATCACCAAGGCAATTCGAATTCTTGCTTGGCTCAAACGTGCAGGACACAATTTTCAAAACCTGAGTCATCGGCCGAATCACAGTAGCCGAATTGTTCGATTCGTATAAAACCATGTTCTATGAAGCGCAACACACAAGAATCGAGGGCCTCCTGAATTCCCGACCTTTATGTGAGTTACAAGAGGAACATATCCAAGCGCTAACACCGGCGCATTTCATCATCCGAAAACCAATTACGTTACCATCAGAACCGGACATCACACACCTGAAAATAATCCGTCTACCCCGCTGGCAGGTGACCCAACAAATGTTCCAGGTTCCAGCATTTCTCAAGAAGGTGGCAAGCAGAATACTCCATCAAAGGCTAGAAATGAGCGACCCATCACGAAAATTTGCTTGCTTCCATCGATTGACTCATCCAATTCGTCAACGGGGCCAACATGTTAGGAATCGCAAACATTATCCGGAACATCATCAACACTGAAGCTGGAATCTGAAAAGAAAGGAAACCACAAAGAATCATCGAAATAAATGACACCGAATTCTTCTTCATATCTGAATGCGTAACCGTGTGGGGATATATTCCTAAATAAATCCTATCCAAAAATTATTTGTTCAGATTCGTATTGTCAACAAGTGAGTAAACAAATAGAAGCAATCATAGAGTTCAATAAAATATGGAACGCTTACATTCTCCCCTAAACGCAGTGTTCATAAAAACATAGCTTTTTTACCCAACAAACATTTTGTTTGAAAATAAAAAGAAGTTGAAAAAGGATTCGAAATATGCAGTTCATTACTATATGTACTAAAAATAAATAAATATAAATATAGTATGAACGATATGCATATTTAAGTGTTATAACGTTCTTTTAAAAAATACATTAAATAAATATAATAAATAATAAAGATTTATTTAAATAAATAAAATTTATGGTGTGTTTTAATAATCAAATAAATAGTTAATTAATTCCCCATAACTGGTGACCCCAAAGATCAAAAAACGCAACCAACCAAAGAACAAGCAGAACAACTGCATAATAACCAGCAATCAGCAAAACCGTATTAACCAGCAATACAGCACAACAATCAGCAAAGCCGTTAACCAGCAATACAGCATAACAACCAGCGAAGCCGTTAACCAGCAATACAGCACAATAATCAGCAAAGCCGTTAACCAGCAATACAGCACAACAATCAGCAAAGCCGTTAACCAGCAATACAGCATAATAACCAGCAAAGCCGTTAACCAGCAATTCAGCATAATAGCCAGCAAAGCCGTTTTAAACAACAATACCGTTTAGCTATATCGGCCAGCCAAAACATCGCTATAAATCAACAACTAAACTGCTAATAACAGCGAGTTTAAATCAACCATTTTCCAGACACCAAACATCTGAATATTGCATTGACGACATAGCTCCCACCAGTGGTAAGCGGTCAACCGAAATATTCAGTGTAGTTAATACATAAACAGTTCTGGCCCCCACCCGTGGTAAGCTAAAAGAGTTTTTGTTGTTTAGCCGTGCAAGGTCGCACAAGGAAGACATCATCACTAACCAAAAAGCGTACACGACGAAAGGAGGAGAACCGTGAGTATTCCAAATTTTAAAGAACTACATGTTAAAAAATTAAAAAAAAAAAAACGAAAAATCAATATTATTTTGGTGTCGTTTATTTGTTGGTTTACTCATTTGTCGTCAGTTCACAATATTATTCTTACCTCGTTTGTTTCACTGTCCACAATTATCACCATTTTCTCACCTATTTAAAAAATTTTTGTTCGTGTTAAATTTATTTTTATTTTTAAAAAATTATGGATCCCAATACTCCTCAAATAGATAACACACCAGACAGAACCATGACTAACGAAGAAATTTTGGCTTTAATAGACGCACTACGACAACAACTGACAATCGATGATAACAGTGCTGAGGAAGGTCCAAGCCCATCAACCAATTCTCCACCTCCAGTTATAACATCAATACCAGCGTCTCCAAAATATTGTCTGCTCGAGTGGCTAATATTGCTAGTGAAACGTCATTTTCAAATGGAGTCAGTATCATCTGTATTTGTGCTGGAAGTCGTTTCATCCATAGTTGTCGTATTGCGTTGTCATCGAAAACTGTTCCCGCGTTCAGTCTGAATTTATTGAGTAGCATGGATGGTTTCTGGTCTCCGAGAGTAAGTCCGTGTAAAACATTATTTAATTTCGTCCGTTCCGTCTCTCCTAACACTCGTACAACCGCTGATAAGCAAGCCATCAACCTATACGATGAGCAATCCTTTATCCACGACATAAATCTAAAAGTCAATTAATTTAAATTGTATCTTACCAGTAATTGTAACCAATCTTTTTCACCAAAATTTTATATAAATTATTTTGACGTTTGCTAAAGCAGTAATTATGAAACAAAAATTGTAATATCAAATGCTGTGTTTCTTGTTTTTGATCTTATCAATCTGATTGATCTGAGTACTAAAAAGTTGTTTCTTATTTCAGTTCAGATCGATCTGATTAATTTTTTTTGCTGTTTCTAATTTTTTTTTTTTTCAGATTGATTAGATCGATTTTTTTGATTTGTAAAAATATTCCGATTTCTCAGATTAATTTTAGTTTAGCTAACTTCAATTCTAATACACATATTACCGCATAGAGAACTGTCATTCTCATCAGTAATTTTTTTTGCAAAGGTTTGAAAAAAGGAAATATGTAGAAGGAAATTTTAATTATTATGTGGACGAAGATAAATAATTTTATTAAATAATGTGACAAATGAAGATAAATAATTTTATTAAATAATGAAATAAATATTTTTATGATCTAAAAAATCTGAAACCTGTTTCTTATTTCACATCGACCAAATCGATCTGATTTCAGATTTCAAAATCTGCTCGATGTACATAAGATTTAAATAAGAAACACAGCATAAATAATCATAATTATGAACAAAGGTTGTACTAAATTATTATAGCAAAAAAACCAACGAGCTCATACTCAACTCGTAACAGATTTACGTGAAAACATGTAAGTGTATATTTCCAGGCCTCTTAATTGATTTATTTAACGAGGTAATATTCAAATTTTTGCAATTTTACCTATATGTTCAACGGAAACCAACAATTCAAATAATTTCGTTTGTTATCACGACCTTGTTATAATGTTTTCGTTCGTCTATTTTCTAAGAGATGGAAATGTGTTGGTATTTTTCAAATAATTTTAGTGGTGTCTTCGTTTCTCGCTTGGGCAGCGGTAGTAGTAGCATGATTATAATTAATTCTAGTATATTTTCAATTATATTATGTATTTTCAATTTATTTATTAACTAAAATTAAAGTTTTAATTGGTTATTCAAATTTATTTGTTTAACAAAGCCCTAATCAAAATTCTACAAAATTGTTGGCAGTTTTGAATCAAATGATTATATTTCTTGTTTTCATTCGTCTATTGTCTAAAAGATGGAGATGCGTAGGTATTTATCAAATAATTTTGGTTTATTTTCTCGTTTTAACGGCGGTGTTAGCAGCTAAAATCAATAATAAAAAGGTCAAAATGATTACCGTCTGTTTACTCTAAGTAGTAACGAAAAATTATGTAACCACCGCTACGAGGCAGCATTGTAAAGAAAAGATATTTTTGTTTGTTATTTATTTTTTCTTGACGTCTGACATTGGATAAATCGAATGCTAGGATTATTTTACTAAATTTTTTTTCGAAATACCGTCAATTAACTTTTGTGTTTAAATTTCTTTTACAAAATATATTTATCACCGCAATTCCTCTAGTATATCCTTGTCATGTCACCCTCTCGATTTAAAGAGGCTTAGTTTAGTAGGTGGAACAGGCGCAATCGTAAATTCGTAATACGCAGCCACGGCTCTTTAATAAATTGTTTTTAAAAATTGCTCGTGTTTGAATTGTGTTTTTAAATACTATGCATTTTTGACGTAGAAAATGCAACTACATACATATTATAATTTGAATTATTTGTTTTTGATCTCTAATTCTCATTATTACAGTCCAATTTTATTTTCGGACTTTAAGACAAAATTTGAAATTTTACGCCAATAAAAAAACGCGAGTCCTTCTCCTTCCTCTTCTATTAGGATTGAAATTAATAAATAAAGAATAATATATCTTGTTTTCATGTAAGGTTGAGACCGGCTTGAGTTGGAGTTAATGTTCATGGAAACGAGGTTAAAGTTAGGTTTTCGTTAAATCATTTTGAACACAACGAAACTATAAGAATCGAGTAGAGTTGAAAACCAAAATGGCTACGCGAATTGTTTTTTTGGAAGATGAGTGTATTTTATAATCAATATGGCAACGCGGATTTTTTGGTCGGAAGACGAGTGTCTATTATTATTAAATCTTATTGAAGGAAAAAATATTCTAAAATTAATTGACGGTAGAAAATACCGAAGAAAATAAATTTTCAAAATTATTTACGGCGAATTTATTAGTAGGGGTATTTAAGATAAAAATGAATTGCAATTGGACCCAAAATAGAAAAATTTGAAAAAAAAAAGATACTAGTGGAGAGGGTACAACTAAATGTGATTATTATGACATTTTAGACCGCATATTGGGATCACGACCAAGCATAACAAGTATATCGCAAGGGATAGATGCGGCACAAATTCAATCAGGTTTTAAAATTATTTTACCGAATAATAAACTCTACTCTTTCATCTCTCTACTTTTTCATGAAATATGATTTGATTCTCCTGAATAGAATTCAGGCTGAAACCAATCGCGAGATTGAATGCTCAGATGAGGAGAGCGATGCTGAACCGATGCCGAATAAAAGAAAAGAGCGTGCTCCAAGGAAACGGCAAGTAGAAATAATCGAAGAAATCGAAAAAATGAACGATGCATTTATGAAACAGCAAAAGTTCCATATTGATTATGAACTAAAAAGATTTGCGGAACTAGAGGCAAAACAAAATAGAAAATTTTTATCTAGAATGAGGGAAATACTGTTGGAAAGTAACCAAATGTTCCTCAGTGAAATCCGCAGTATTGTAAGTGGTCAGCCATCATCTACGACAAGGAGGACTTCAACCAGAACCTCAAACATGGCATCAACGAGCCCAAGCAACATCGACATGTTAGATGACCAGCCATCAACGAGCAGCTCAAAGGATATAATAATTATTACCCCCGACATATACGCCGAAAACGACATATACGGAATACTTCGACGATTACATTTTAAGTTAAACAAAAATAATGTAATTCTAATAAATTTATTTTTAGTCTTACTATACAATTTATCATATTTTAAATTAAATGAAAATGTAATGAAATTATTTTTAGTCTTAATATCTACAATTTTTTTATTATGCTGTATTATGAAATTAAAATATATATTTTGAATTATTGATTAAATATTTTTTTTTTTGATTCCTTCTAATCGACAGCAATGGATAGTTCTGTGCCATATATTCTTTTAGATGATTCCTAGTGTCAGTTGCAGGTAGTTGACTTTGATTGGTGAAGGAAATAGGCTGTGTGGATAGAGTCTTTCACTTTCTTTAACGGCTCTAATCCAACTTTCTCTTACCGGTAACTTCCGTTTTTCAGCAATATTATGTAACACACAGCAAGTGGCAACAATCGATGGAACAAATTCAATTTTGGTGTCGATTTTTTATGAATCATTCTCCACCTTCCGGACATCAATTGCAAGTAAAAATCGATCAACATCATCAGCATCATCGAAACTTTGGGAGCAGTACCAACATCCAGCACAGTTAATTACACAGGAAAAATTGTTAGTGCAGTTTTTAATTTTTCCTTTTAACAGTTTTTCAAATTTGTGCGCGTTCGGGTTCTCGTGTCACAATGTTCCCCGTAGTGTTGTTCGTATTTTCGGTATTATTTTTATTTTTTTGCTATTTTGCGCGATTATTAACAACTGGTTCCGGCTTAGGAGGTTCAGACGCTGCGCACACTCTTCCAGGTAGTTCGGTTTCAATATGGTCGGAAATATAGGTGAAGACTCGATCACTGTCACTTTAACACAGTTGAATAATGTAATCGACGCTAGGGTACAGCAAATGGTCGACGCGCGATTAGCAGCGGCACTAGGCCCTGATGAGCATAAAGAGACCGAAGATACAGGTACCTCATAGCTGGTAACATTTCTCGAATGCATCTTATACATTAACTCGAGTCGTCGACGAAGTCTATTTAACAATTTCTTACGCGAATTTTTCATTTTTTGTGTGTAAAATTCGCACATTAATGTAGAAACTTCTTCAGATTTCTTTCTCTGCGCCAAACAGAGAATTTCAATTTTTCTATTATACACTTATATCATTAACACAATAAAAAATAGCACAATAATTAACAAAATACAAATTTTTGAAAACACAAATAACAGATAAAAACACCAAAACAAAATCTTTTATATAACCTGCTGTCAAAGTTTGAACTCAACCTAATTCGCTTTCATGGAAACGATCGATGCCATTTTGAAATTTAACGAAAACCTAATTTCAAACCAACCTAACTCAACCTGGTCGACATAGACACTATAAATACAATTTCATAATACATACTATGTATGTAGGTAATTCATTCTGCGTGTAATGTTTTACATGTAATAATTGGCATATCCAGCGCAGATAGATCTAGCAATTGAGATATTTTTCAAAAGTAGAATAATCTCACTTTTAGATTCTACATGCGCTGGATATAATTTGTATACATTAAGGTTTGTGCCTTGGATAATAACTCGTTTTTTGACAGTTCAATTTTTTTGTTTCACAAATAAAAAATTTTAACTCAAGAACATTAGAAATTCTTGAATTCTTGATTTAAAATGGAAAATAACGTCAAACATATAGTTTTGGAGGAATTGGCGGACTCAAATGACCTCCACATAAATACACTAGTGCCACTAATGGTAATTTTAGATTGTAAATATGACGACGAGCAAAAAAAAAGCAGATATGCCCCACACTCGCAACATCGATTATTACGAGGAAACCATCCCGAAGTATAACTTGGATTAGTTTAAAGGACATTTCCGTATGTCCAGAATGTGTTTTGAAGTTTGTTTATCTAATTAGTATATTTTAAAAATAATCGGTATTACATACTTATTTTAATTTTTGGAAATTACTTTGTGTGGTGGCCGAGAATTATAAAGCAGTGAGTTACAGCAACATACCTATTGAAAAAAAAATTTTGTTAACGGTTTGGCTTTTAAGCAAACAGGAATATTTCGTGTCACTTAGTGACCGATTTGGAATGGCCTCTAGTACTGGACATTATATTTTTACGAGTGTTGTAGAGGCCTTAGCTAAATTAAAGAAATCCTTCATCAAATTTCCAAATGTTGAGGGACAAAATCATATTGCTGAAGTAAGTGTTCTTGTAAGTGTTTGTTATGTGTTTAGATAATTAAATATTTTGTATTCCAGAATTTTAGATTAAAATGTCAGATTCCGGGAATAGTAGGGGCTATCGACGGGTGTCACATACCTATTAAACAACCATCACACAACCCAACGGATTTTTACAATAGGAAAGGTTTTCATTCCATAGTATTACAAGGTACATTTATTTAACAAACGAATATAAAATTGGAATTCAAAACATAAATTTTTTGTAGGTGTATGTGACCATGAACTAAAGTTCATTGATGTATTCGTTGGAATGCCCGGCAGAGTCCATGACTCAAGAATATTTAAATGTAGCCCGCTATTCAAATTGCTAGAGAGCGCAGAGTCTCCGATTGGACCGAACAACCATCTGATGACAGATTCAGGATACGGCGCATGTAACTACTTGATTACGCCTTATAAAGACAATGGACATCTAACCAAGCCACAATCAATATATAATACCCGTTTGTGTTCTGTTCGGTCAGTGATTGAAAGGGCTTATGCTCTTTTAAAGGAAAAATTTCGCAGGTTGAAATATTTGTACGTAAACAACTGCAATTTCGCGGTTAAAAATGTAGTTGCTGCGTGTGTCCTGCATAATTTTATTTTGTTGGAGGATGGCATTACCGAAGATGAATTTTTAGACGTTGCCATATTTGATGACTTCGACGCTACAACACAACCAGAAGTTCGCCAAAATAAAAAAAGATATTTTGCTTCGTTATTTTAGTTATAAAATTCATTTTTATTAATTTCATTTATTTTTTTAGTAAATTCATTTTTTATTTTTTTTAAATTATAAAATAAACACTTAAACATGTAACAGTTGGCTGTTACACATTAATTGGTGTTTAGAAAATTGTTATCACGCACGATTTTTCAGCCGCGCGTATTTCCAATAGTAAGTAATTTGGTCTGTACTCATATTATGCTTCAAAACTGATCAACTTATTTGATGTGCAGGGTATAGTATATTTATTCAAAATTTGTTAAATTGCGAAAACAAGTTTACAATTTCCCCGTAGACCAAATAAAAAATAAATAAAATCGAAGAGAAAATAATAAATAATCTTCCTCATCAGTACTTCTATTGCCGCGGTCAAGTCATAACAATTTAATTTTGTGTACATTTTGTTAAAGTGTTAGTGCAAAAATAATAGATTAGTTAATTTATCAAAAGGTTTTGACCAAAATTATTGCGGCAAGCTGTTCTGTTGTGGTGTCATTGTTAACACCATATATCAGCTTAACGTGTTCGAGTCGGACGGATCAATTATTGTTTTCTTCTGGTTTTCGGCGCTTACCAAGGTAAACACAACTTGTGGCTTTATTATATTATAGTGTACTTATCTTTTTTTATTATTTCCTAAAAATTAGAAACAGTTTCATAAGTTCCTAACGGTAATTCGCTGTTTGCTTGGTAAGCGTATTTTTTCTAAATTATTTTATACATATGTATTAAGTACTATCAAAAAATTGTGCATCATAAAATTTAACTGTACAAGTACAATATAAATATCATCGTACATAAAAATTATAAGTACAGTATAACACTTGTTAACGAAATCGCAGACCGAGCGTTGAATGCTGATGCGTTTAAATGGGTCGATCATGGGAAATGAAAAATGTCGGTCCATGATGTCACCAACAGCATTTTAGTTTTCTTTATTATTATTAGTATTAATATTTATATATTTATTAATGTATTTATTTAACTTATTATATATAATTAGTGAATTTTGTTATATTTAATTAAGAACCATGGTTCGCGCAATATAAAATTAATCTTGTGATTTAGGAAAATTTATTGCATTATAATTATAGTTATCCATATTCTTAAATGTTATTTATTATATTACTTATTATATTTACTATATTTTTTGTTTACTATAGCTATTTATTTATTTAAATATTTACATTGATTGTTAAATTAAAGTTTTCCTAATTTTATCAAAATTTTCGATTTCATTTTTCTTTGTCAATTGGTTTTTTTTTTTGGTTATTATGCTGTAATGTGTTAGTGATTCATAAATCGTTTAATTCACTATTGTTTTCTGAATGGTTGTGCGTGATTACGCGTTTGATGAACCGTTTTGTTTGTGTAAATATAGAACGATTTAAGATGCGTTCTTAAAAATTTAATTAGCTGTGATAATGTGAGCTTTCAACCACACGGGGACTTATGAAGTCATACAATATAGAGGTGTGGGTATAGTGAAAATGTGACCAAAAGACCAAAGGTCACACAACTTATTTGTGTAGTGAGCTGTGATAGAAAAACTGTGATTTAATAAACTGTGATAAGTAAACATTTTTGGTTAACCATGCGTATGTGTAAGAGGCGTGTTCATAATTTGAGAAAATCAGCAGCATTATCAAGCTCTTAATGATCGGTGGAAAGATCCTCGCCCGTACCACTGCCACCTAGCTGGCAATATGCTGCACCACCAATAAATCATTAAGAGATCTGTTAACGGTTCATGGGATAACAATTTTCTATAAGCTAAAGCCCCGAATGAACGGTTACAAACACTATTATTATTTTTGGTGGCTTCTAATATAGCAGCCAAAATTTCATTCCTTTTTTTGGATTTTGGAATTATCTTCCACGGCTTTCACCAGTTTTAACACAGCATTTACTTTTTCTTGTTCAACCCGGATTTGCTGTTCCCGAAATTTGCGCAGCTCGTTGCATCGGACAGTACTTCCGCTGAACGAATTTGTACTGTCGTCTGTAACAGAATCTATAGAACATCCTGGTTCCGGAGTGGTTGGTTCTGAGGTGGACGATTCAAGATTTTTTGGTAGATTTACCGTTAGATCATTCCGAAATATATCTTGAAATAGCTCGAAGTATTTCCAACGAGATCTTCCGTTGCCCGATTTTTTGCGGCTCCTTTTTACTATTAAAAATGTTTTTTTTTTGATTCGCAAATTTTTTGTTAATTTCGGCCGCCTCCATATCATGTCCCAAATTTAAAAATACCTTCCGGATGTTTCTCCACAAAGTGATTTTTTTAATTTTGGGGTCACGAAATTTAGTTTTCCCTCTAAATTCAGCAGTTAATAATTTTATTGTCGAATGCGTCCACTTGAAACCCTCTACTTCTGGTTCTGGCATTGGAGACGGAGTACGCAAGACATTTTCCTCAGTCTCTTCGTCCAAAGTCTCTTCGTCCACAGCCAATTCGTCCACAGCCAACTCTTTCACAGCCTCTTCGTCCATATAATCTCCCTGTTCGAGATAATCAAACTCATATTGAATATCTCCATAAATGTAGAAAATAACAAAATTAAAAAAGAAATAGCAATTAACATGAATAAGTAAAGTTTGGTTAGAAACCAACTTTTATTTGTTTTATGTTTATTACATGAGTTAACTTATTATCTACAGATTTTGTAATTAAATAAAACCTGCCTCCCTCATTGTCGTACTGATAATTGTTATATTCTTCCATTATAACTATGGCTTACAAGAAATTATTTTAAATATTTATTTTACACTACGTATAATTAACGTATAATATAATTGCAAGAAGATAAAACAAAATTAAAATGCATGAAAACGATGTCAAAAAAAAAGCGAATACTCGAACCAAAAAATAGATGTGAGATTAATCTACATTTTTTACTGAGATATTTGTATCCAGCGCATAGAATTTGTGAGGTCTTGTTTTTTTAGTGAGATCTGTTGTTTCTTTCCTCAATTTGTTTTGGTGTTTTTATTTTTCATCGTTTCCTGCTCGTCTTCGTTTAACTTGCATCGTTGTTGTATATTAATTTATGAACGCGTGCGCGTAGTTTTTTACTTCGTTCTCAATCGCATATTTTCAACTTCGTTCGTACCGGATTTCCGTTCCCTTTTTTACATGAAATTTTTGATTTACCCCCGCTAAAGATGTTTTCACATCAATAAGTAGTCAGAATATTTACATGCAGATGGCAATATTTTTTTATGATTGTAGTGTTTAGTCAATAATTTTTTAATTATTTTTAATGAAATACATAACCTAAGAAACAAAGTAATTTTTATCAATATCTTTTGTTTATAATTATAAAGTAAATAAAAATACCTACCTAAAAACCCACCACCATCCCAACTTTATATTTAATTCGCCTGAATTTACCATCAGGTCAATAAATCAGATGAATTATTCTTTCGAATATTTTGGAAAAAAAAGTAAAATAGAAATTGGACGGTAATTATTAACTAAATTGCGGTTTTAGGATAAGCGTAACACGGACAATCTTTATATCTGCAGGAAAATAACCTAATATATATTCGTGTTAATTTGCTTAGTGTAGTAGTAGAACTTCCACCACCGTTTTCTATGAAATTATTGTAATAATTTTCGAAAATTTATCACCATAGCCAAACCCTGTTTTTTAAATAACACAAACATATTGAGAATATATAAGAAAGGCCTTATTTATTCTTTATTTATCCTATATAGTATAATCAAAATAAGGAAACATCTCTAATATTGGGTGTTAATTGCCATTGTGCTTCATCAAATTGATTCTAGGCTATAAAGATTTTCGAATGAACTTCGTTAAAGTAGAGTTTTTGTTACAAATTAAATTTAAACTATCAAATATCTTTTTAAATTTACGTATTTCCTGTTATTTATTTTTAACGAGTAAAAATATAATGATAATTACATTAAAACTTTAGGATTTTTCACTTTTTTGTGTAAATTCCACTTTTCTGTTAATTTGTGTAGCTACACTTCTCTGTTAATGTAAAGTTCTTCACACCGATGTGAACACGTACAGTAAGAGAGACAGTTCGTAGGTATACTCTTGATGGAATAACTGTTTTTCTCTTTGGAGTAAACGATTTTGAAATAGACTGGACGATAAAGCTTTCCCGGGGCTATATAACATACAGAAGTACAAATTCAATGCAACATCCCTTATAATACCCGTTTATCATTCCCCGCCTTATTCCATAGCTTTCTTCCCTTTCCTTTTGTAATGCAGTTTGTTGTTAAGACTAATTTTTGTTTAGTGTTGCCAAAATAACTTAGAAGAACGTCAGGGCGGGTATACAACTTCTAGAATCATCAATTTTCTCCATCGAATTACTTTTCTAGAGTTACATAATACAAAATTATAGCTGATTGTGGGTGTTTGCAAAAATTATATTCAACTTTCTAATTTAATTTTGTTGGTGTTAAATAGCACGATAATGACAAGGACAATGTTAGCTACACTACACAGAACACAGGTTTAAAACTAAAAGTTGACACCTTGATAAATTGATGATTGGTGTGGCATTAAATAAATTATTCGTAACTGAAACAAAAAATTGATTTTCCGGATATTTTCATTTCAGTCATGTTGACCTGAATTTTTGCAAACAACAACAAAATATCAGATGTGATATGATGTCCTGCTACCACAAATACGTACATGGCGGAAAAACTATTTAAATAAATGAACTATTGTTCTACTGTTCCACTCTATATACATTTACAATATATGTATATGTTATGTGCAAACTCGACCATATATAAATAGTATACTATCTGACTTAATAGTAATACATTTTTGATATGTCACATAGTTTCTGGTATTACATATAAACTGTTTGATTTTTATTGTAACAAAAAAAAATCCAATTTTTTATGCCTCGTGAATTCATTGGATCTGATGTGACATAAATTTGATTGTTTAACATTCGTCCTGTTTTGCATTTTATATTTTAAAATGAATAATTTGAATTTTTTAAAATCAATTTTAAATTGTTTATCCATGATTTTGGTTTTGTTTGCATTCTGATATACAAACGAGGAGTTTACAAACGAGGTTAATGGGTCTTACAGTTTCTCTTCATTTAACCAACTATTTATTTATAGAGACGACATTTGGTTAGTGTATCTTTTAATAATCGTATTTAACCAACCATGAAAGTACTCAGGCACTCTTATATAAATATGTATGGGCGAGATTAATTAAAAGGAACATTTAATTAAATTAATTGGTTTATACTGTACGAAGGTTAAAACATAATTTTTCTTTTTTATTTCAGAACAGAACCAATAATAATTATCATTAAAAGGCAAAACAATTTACCTTAATTTACTTTGGATAATCTAAATCCTGTTTTCCCATAAAGACAACAACAAAAAAAAATATTTTAAGAAAATTTTTAAGAATAACCCTTTTTAAATTTGAAATAAGATAAATAAATCCTTTCCGAAGATCGGTTTAACCTTTCATAGTTCACAAAAAATTTTCAATTTGTCTTCAGAAATTCTGTGTCTGTTTATAAAATGATTTGGAAATTATGTCCTTTTCCCTTGTATTTGTCCACAAATATAGAAAGGGGTTAAATTTGTTCATTCGTTCTTTTTATACACAAGAAACCAGAAAATTAAATTTAAATTAAATATTACAGAACATAAGACGAAGTGCACACATAAGAAAAAAACCTTAAATTTTTATTTTTTTTTTTTTTTGAGTTTAAAACGGATGTAACACACATATTCGTACATACATAAAAATTTATATTCAAATCACATTTTATTTTAACATATTTAAGAAGAGAAGAAAAAATTTTACTAGCAAAAAAGGATTCTCGTACAGTCTTTTTGAAATTCTGTTTTTGTTCTTTTAATCTACTCATGCTAAACAATTTTTTTTCTTATTGGCATTCTCGATTGAAAGTTAAATTATTTCTTTCTATATTTAGCTTGCATTTTAGAATTATATGGCATGTTTTTCATGGAATTTAGAATTTGAGTATTGTTTAAGTTTTATTTGATTGTTAATATTCTATATGTATTAAATGGTATTGGTTTGCTGGCCAATAGCTCGAATAACAAGCCCAAAAGGGACACAAATTAAAAGAATTTCGCGTAGAATTATGTCTTCTGTACCAGTAATACAATATATGTAAATGAATATCTTAGCCCCGCACATGACCGCGCCAATCTTGGTCTTGAATTTCTCCTTGGTCCGCAGGTTAAAAAAGCTGGCTGCTTTGTGATCGGTGCCTAATTTCTTCGTTATTCTCAAGAAGACCCTACTGGGAGGTAATACTACGGTCCATGATTCAGATTTATCATTTTTTTTTCATCATCGTCAGTCATCATCTGACATAGTCTCGATATTAAAAATCTATTTGTATGGATTTGTACTATTATTCAAAATTGTATCTCCTACCTTCCCTACATGATACATCTTGAATATGATTTATGTGTAATTTTTCGTAAATAGATTTACATTTTACACTATAAAATAAATACTGCATAGAAAAGAATTATGTAAGTTTTGTATTACAGTTAGTTACTATAAGGAAGTGAATAAAAAATGTACAAGTATGTGGTATACGAGAAAGAAACTTTCCAGAAGAAATATTTCAAAGTTATAGCTAATGTTTCATATTTAATGTCACTAGAGAAAGGAGAAATGCATATACATATGCATGTACGTAGTATACATATATGTAGGTAGGTACCTATATAATGCAAAATTTATTGAAAATTCTAAAACATGTAACAAAAAAACTAAAGTAAAATATGAAAAGTTTCTTTACTTGTTCTTTCTCTTGATATGTACATAATACTTAAAATATTCCCTAAGAAAGGTAGATGGTTAGGTCCTCATAAATAAATATAATACTAAAAACACACAAAAGAATGCGGTACTGTTACCAGATAAAAGCAAACTAAATTATTGCAGATTATAATTCATACATATTTAATCATATTAAATCACCCTCTCTCGTCTCTACGCCAAGTACCTAGTGCCTATGATAAATATGTAGCTGCAAATAAGCATAAATCAAAATATAAAATTGAATTTCGTCCTATATTTCATAACAAGACAATAAAAAATTCCATCCCATATTGAATGGTATCAACATGATAACGTTGATAAGGGGCCCATAGTTAATTCGTAGAAGAAGAAAAATCGAAGAACTCAATTAAACTAGAATAATAAAAATAATAACAACATATCCGATAACATTAAGTTAATAATGTGCTGTACGTCTAAAAAAACAGTGGTATCCCCTTATAAATTATGTGCCTAAAAATCATAACATTTATAAATCAAACAACTGACCGAGTTACCGATAGTAATAATATGAAAACATCAATTATTTTAAGTGGAAATAACCAATCATATGATAAGAATGTGTTTTTTTTTGTGTCTGCATCACCCTAACATTTCGAGTTGAATTTTTTGTAGAGTTTACAGGAGGGTCACATAAACACAACAAAAGTTCGAGACAAAGTGGGATATTTTTTTGGACGAAAAGTAACATTTTTTTTTGTATTTCAGTATTTTATTTAGTCCACACAAATTATTATTTGGACTTGGTGAAAAGATTTTTGATTTGCTGCCAAAACCTCTCGACTTTTATAAGCCATTTTGATTTATTTCTTTATGTAGATTTGTAAAGATTTTTGCTGGCGACTGGTATAAGTAATTCGTATATGAAATCATAAAATATTAAATTACGCATCGTAAAAAATAAAAGCTACAAATGCAAATATGTAACATTTTATTTGGGTTGACATTATTTATACGACACAAAACATTTAGATAAGGGTCATTTGCAGTTCAATCTATTAATTAAATAAGTTCACTGGATGTCAATCAAGAAATGAAATGAGCATTTTGCAAAATAAGCGCTTACACTGGATATATCTCATTGGATGTCAATCTAGAAATGAAATGAGCGTTTTCCACAATAAGCGCTTACACTGGATATCAGTCAAAAAATGAAATTATACCTCACTGGATATCAATAAGAAAATGAAACGAGCATTTTCAAAAACAAGCGCTTACACTGCATATATCTCACTACATCAATACACACCGGATATCAATCAAGAAATGAAATAAGCATTTTCCAAAAAAATTACAAGTAAGCGCTTGAATAACATGAAAACTCCAATTTCTAGATATCAGGAAACAAAATGAAATGACAAAAAATTATTTAGAAAATTTAGTTTTATTAAATAAATTATGTACATATAAAAAATAGTGTGAAATTGTAAACTGTTTAGTAAAATTTTTTAATTCTTTGGAATTCTTCTGCCGTATTTCCTGATGTCCCCATTACCATAATATGTAATTAGTCCAGTTATAACATTACAACTATAATAATTGTAATTATTTAGTTGTATCCAACCAAATAGGCATGCTACACCCTTTTCTTGTGAAATTGTATTTCTCCACTTAAAAGCCAATAGCTGCCTTCGAGAAGCAATTTAATTTTTAAATATATTTTGAGACAATTTTTTTTTTTTTTTCAAAAAATAACAAATCATTATTTTTGACAGTCTAAATAGAGAAAAACAAACAAATTTTCGCCGAATGTCAAAAGGGCGATTTTAAATTTGGTTATTATCTTTCGGCTTTTAAACCCTATCGTTTTCCAAACATTGCAACGATTATTTTTGACATCTTCATTCTGGAAACATTTCCCATTGGAACAGGTAAGTTAATATTTTAATTAAGTTTAAATATTTTTAGATATGGACAAAATAGAAGCGATGGTTGAAAAATACCAAGAAATATTGAAAGGCGGCTTGCATTCCCCAACATTTGCGATGAAGAAGGGAATTCCGAGTGCGGGATTTCTGGGGAAAATTGGAGAAGATGACAACATGTTGCTGGGATTTCTCCAAGACGCAGGAATTGTAAATAGGACGTTAAGCTGCGGGAATGGTGACCAGGTAATGCGGTGCCTTAAAAGCCCTTAATTGAAAATTGTGGGTGGGATTGTGGCAAACAAGTCGATGGCCTGCGATGCTACTATCGGAAAAGTGTCCGCCATTTCACCTAGTTTAGCCAAAGCAATTTAAGAATGAACAAAATATTATTAATAACAAATGATATTTTAAATAAAGTATCAGCAAAAAAATTAATGCTGGACTATGGCATTTCATCAAGGACGGCGGCGGATTGGAGACAATACGTTCGGGAAGTAATGGTGGAGTACATACTCTTATCTCAGATTGTTGGGCGGTATACAACAATCTGGAAAATGAGGGATACAAGCATCTTACAATTAACCACTCTGGATCCTTCGTAAACGAAGATAATGGTGCTTTTACGAACACCATCGAGAGTACATGGTGGCACGTAAAGGCATCATTGCCCGAATTTAATCGGAAGTCAGACTTTACTGACTATTTGTTAGAATTTATGTTCCGGAAACTTATCGCTTCACGAAGAGAGGGTATTTTCAACGCTTTCTTCGAAGTTGTACGTCCATACATTTTAATTTTGACTGAATTTTTTGTATTATTTTGAATTTTATTGTCATATTTGTGAATTAACCGTGTTCTTTACTATATCCATATTTTAAGTAGTTACTATGTTATCTTTTCTATATTCAAAGTATAATTTTTTATTTTTATGTGAAAATCCAGATGAAGTACGTGAAATGGTAGTATCAAGCATAATTTTATTTTAATGAACTTTTTTTTTCCTTATTTTCCTTATAAACTTTTTCCTTTTATTTCGGTTGCAAATTTTAGTACTAAATGTTTCTACACTTAGCAAAGACTCATCGCTTTTTGCATAGTTTCCAATTATTTCCGCTGTATACTATTTGGTGCCACTGGCGTTCGGTTCACTTCGAAAGCCCAAAAGTAGTTCCCTGGTTTATTTATTTAAATCCTGAAACCAGAGTACAAAAAACAGGAAAAGCCTTTTGGTATGATATTTACCAGTGACAGGCGTTTTTATTTAACAATAGAAATAAAAAAAATAAGAAATATAATAATAATGTTTCTGGCATTTATTTATTTAAAAAACGAGAATATCGCATTTTAAGTTACATAATTTTATAATATATCTTTCTTGGTTTAGTACAGTAAAATATTGAGCAAAGCCATTCAAGTTGAATTTGGGTTAGGTTTTTTAAATTTATTGAGTTAAGATTAAGATATCGTCAAACTCTGAGTAACGTTAAAATAATTTTTCAGTTGTTTATAAATTAAATTTTTATTTTTTTATTCCAGTTACGTAATGTATGTATTTTTTTATGTATTAGGTTGGGGGTAAATTCTTAATCTGTAAAAAGTACTATGGAAAAAATAACGTTAAATACTTTCATATGAAAACAAAATTTCTGACCGATCGGCCATTTTGGCGCTGAAAACATGTAAATATGTAAAAAAAAAATAAAAAATAATTGTATAAAAATTAAATTTGTAATTTTAGCGTTAAGTGGGCATTCAAACTGTAATATAATTCACTCTAAAGTTAACTTATGAGTTATAGTTATTTATGGTACTAGTGAGCAAAACGAGATATTATCCATGAGGGATAAGTTTGTCTCACGAGGCGATAGCCGAGTGGGACATTATCCCGAGTGGATAATATCTCTTTCCTCACGAGTGGAATACAACGTTTTATCCACTATCGGGCTATTATATATCAAAAGTGGATAAATTATTAAAAAATATTCCGTTTATTTAAGAAAAGTCAGCAAATAATTAGATTAGTTTACTTTTCATATTATTGGGCAGAATTTTAGAAGAAAATGGGTTAATGGATAAATCTGAACATAGATTTTGGTCACAAAACGAAGATTCAATAATGAGAATTTTATATATGTACAATTTGCTATTGGTTGTCATCATGTATTTTTGTTGTATTTTCTCATGATGGATGGTATCAAAAATAAGCGAATCTGGTGAAATCAGTTCAAATTTTTGGTGCTTGGTTAATAAAAAATCAAAACAAAACATATCTAAACAAAAAAATGTCTGTGCTATTTCACTAAGAATGACTGATGATAAAATATATATTTGCTGGATGGGCGAATGAAACAAAGAACCTTGTTAGTCAAAATATATTTGAGTCTGTAGACTCCCATAAGACATGAGGTAGTCACTCTCTCACTACTACATAAAATTTGTATAAGATAAGAAATATTTCTCGCACACTCAAATAATTTTATGGTCGTGAGAATATAGAGCCAGATTGAAATCCAAAATACGTATAACAACATGTTATTAGAGAGAAAATATTACGAATGTTGCCGCAGCAACAAAAAAATGCTATGCAATTACCTCAATAAACAAAACATGTGTGTGCCAGTGCAAGAAAATGACATTAAAATATTATATTTCTGTACTTAAGTTTAAAGGATTGGGCGCATACCATGAAACGGAAAAACGGAATTCATCCACAAGCCATTTATCAAAATTGCACTTTTCACATACAAAATAGCTAAATACGTCTTAATTAAACTTAAAAAACAATCATATTCTATTGCTTATTATACAACGCCATAATTTAATTATGTATGTTTAATTAAGACATTTTATACTTACCTTAATTTACAATTGTATTTTAATTTTATTACTAAATTCTTTATCCACAAAACCAAATGGAAAAGCCATTCCTCTAAACATGGCGAAGCGCAAACGTAACACAAGCAAAGATATTCATATATGAAACTTCGCAAACGTAATACCTAGGCGAAACAAAAGCGGAACGTTTTCATTACATATGTAAGAAAAGGATGCTTTGTACAAATCGTGTCGCAATTTCATTGCACAACGATTTGTGAAAACCCAAATGTTTCAACTATATTGTGAATGTTTCAGTTATTAGTTTTGTTGATCCGTACAAGTTTATTACTTTTTTAGTTGCCAATTAATTAAAAATATTACAGGACTATTGTATCGTAGAAAAAATAGCGTGTATTACTCATGTGAAAACGTGTAATTGCAATATTCAAGTGATTGCAGCCCCCGCTATCGCTAAGGCTGAAAATGTCAATTTCGTATTGCATTGACTCGTTTTTCCACTTGTTATACAATTTACTATTTTCTACGATAGTGTAGTAACCTATGCTTTCGATGATGATTTTGAATTTAAATTATATAAGAAAAGGATGCTTTGCACAAATCTTGTTGCAATTTTTTTATGTGTAAAGCTGCCCATACACGGTGCAACTTGGTTGTACAACTGGTATGTAGACTAGTCTGCAGACTACACCACACACTTTGCAACTTGTTGTACAACAAGTTTGAAAACATAGAAAGTGGAAACAGTCAAAATATTTTATTTTTTATAGTGAGCGTATACAATTTTTGTTTTTCCAAATATAAGTAAATACCTATCAAGTAAAATTATTCCAAGTCAAAATTATTTAAGTAAAATTAAAAAACGAAATTATAAATATGAGTGAAAGTGATGACATTACTGCTTTAATTGTTATGGCGGAAGTTTTATTTCAAGACAAACAACAAGAGAAACGCAGAAAAAGAAAAATTTGGATGAAAAGCTGGTTAAAAGATAAAGATACGTTTTCTAACCAAAGACTTTTGAAAGAATTAAAAGTTAGTCAACCAGATGACTTTAAAAACTTCATGCGTATGGATGAAGAAACATTTCTATATTTTCTGGATAAAGTAAAGCCATTAGCCGTGATTTCCATGAGAACTGCACTAGAACTCGATAAAATTTAAATTCCTTTTATTCTATGTAAAACGAAAAAAAATAAATTCATAAAGCGCGAATGTGTAGTGTATTTGATATTATTACATATTTTAAGTTTAAAAATTTCCTTCTTCAGTTATTTCATCAATATTTTCTTATTTCTTGCTGACGTCACTACACGCAACTACACTCGATAAATTCATGCGTTTATCAAGTGTAACTAAAAAATAAGCTATAATTGTCATTATTTATTGTTGTAACAAATTAAAATGTATTTATGTGAAATAGCCTACACATTATCACTTTATGAATTTAATTTTTTTTTCTGTTTACATAGAATAAAAGGAATTTAAAATTTATCGAGTTCTAGTGCAGTTCTCATGGAAAACATGACTATTGATAGTAAAGCAGGATACTTTTATGCGTGATGCCATTAATGAAGAAACGCGATTATCCATAACTTTAAGGTTTTTGGCTACCGGTAATTCTTTTGAAGATTTAAAGTTTTCGAATGCAGTATCAGCGCAATCCATTGGAAAAATTGTTATCGAAACATGTGAAGCAATTCGAAAAGTTTTAAAGGATTATATCCTAAGGTGAGTTTTACCAAAATAATTAGTTGCATAATCTTTTACTAACATAATTTTTTTTAAAATACAGATTCCAGCTACCTCTGATGATTGGAAAAAAATATCCAACGAATTTGAAAGAAAATCTGGTTTTCCTCATTGTATAGGTGCCATTGATGGCAAGCATATAAATATTAGAAAACCAGCGAAATCTGGTTCCTACTATTTTAATTATAAAAAACAGTTTAGTATTGTTCTTATGGCTATTATCAATGCCGATAGCGAATTCATAATGATTGATGTAAGAGCAAATGGTAGGATATCAGACGGTGGTGTATTTAATAATACAAAATTTTACCAAAAATTACTAAACCAAGAATTAAATATTCCTGAACCTGAAACTGTGGATTCTACGGGCCGGAAGTTACCTTACGTTCTAATAGGCGATGATGCCTTTGCCCTGGGAGAGAACTTACTGAAACCATTCAGTGGTAATCATCTGATAAAAGAACAGGAACTTTTTAACAAAAAATTGAGTTCTACGAGAGTAAAAGTAGAGAATGCATTTGGCATTTTGGCTGCTAGTTTTAGAGTTCCTTTAACAACTATTGCTCTTTCTCCTGAAAAAGTTACGAAGATTGTGATAGCTTGTTGCTATTTACATAATTTTTTAAAAAAGAGTAGAGGTGTTTTATACTCTAGAAATGAATCGGGAGGAACGTTTCGGCTTTCAGAAACATTATTGCAAATGCAACCAGCAGCATCAAGAAACTCATCATCACAAGCTAAGCTCGTGAGAAACGATTTCTGCGAAGTTGTCAATCGTTTGCATAGCATCGAATAAATGTTTGTAATTATTTGTACTTTTTTTATATTCATAAAAATAAACAGTTTTAAACATAGAAAAAGCAATAATATTTTTATTAAAATTTTTTATGAGTATTGGTTGTCATTAAAAAGATCATTAATAGTTCTATGATTTGGATTTTGTGATCACCTAGAAATATTAAAATTAACAGGAACAATTTCCTCAACAACGATGTGATTTGATGTATAAGGTTTTACACATCTAGAGTCATCAGCTCGTGAAGAATTACTGGTACTTGGTAGTGGGTTTGATGCATAAATTGTTGAGCATCTAGGATCAGGACGGGAAAAACTACTGATACTAGGCAATTTATTTGATGTGTAAGGTGTTGAGCATCTAGAATCAGCGCGTGATGAACTACTGGAACTGGGCAATGGAGAAACTGTGTTAAGTGTCAGCTCGTTTAATTGTCACATTATTAAAATTTCATCTATGGCTTTTTTGGCATAAAGTTTCTGTCTATCATTCAGTTTTTTAAAAGATGTTGCCCATCCTTCAGCAAATATTTCTGACTCATCTTTTTTAGTTTTAAGTCGAACTAAATGATCGACAGCTATTTGCAAAAATTCGTCCCGAATATTTGTATTTCGACATATTTTTTGGAAACTGGGAGGGTTGTTTCAAGCTAAAATAGAAATTTAACAGTAATGTGAAATATCTTTAAAATGTATAACTTACTTCAATTTCCTCTACATCATCATCGCTATCCACACTAGAAATTCCAGCAGTTGGGATTTCATTGTCCCTTAGGAAATATAAAATTTCAAAATACCACAATGATGGGACGTATACATCATCCTCACCAACTCCAGATTTCTCACTTTTTATAACCTTATTAAGTTCGCGGCGATAGCAGCTTCTTATGTTGTTTATTTTATTCTTTAAACATGAAATTGTAGCCTCACTATCTAAGTTTTTATATATGGTTAACAATTTCTCCCATGCTTTTTGCTTTTTATCTTTATTTTTGTACACAGAACTTTTAACTTTCCATAATTCTGGACATTGTTCGAATTCTTCGAAAAGTCTCTCCACAACTGATTATTAACTACAGCCATTGCAATTAAAGAAACTTATTCTTTTTTAATAAAATATTTAGCTCGTCTTATGTGGTTTAGTTATAATCTTCGTCAATAACGGTATTAAAATTCCCAATAAACATAAAATGTCATTTAAGTTGTACAACTTGTCCACACACATTGCAACTTGGTCATACAACCACTGGCTCCGCCTATAAAAATCAAAAATTTTTGATTTTCTTGCAACCTAGCTTCGAACCTTCAAAATGGTTGTACAACTGCCCTACAAACGATACAACTTGACTAGTCTGCAGACCAGTTGTACAACCAAGTTGCACATCATCGCTTGATTTGCATCAAATTCGTAAAGTCACTAGTTCAAATGGACGGGTTCTTGGTTTAGTAATTCTGAATGATCTAGCTCTTAATTTATTAAATTCAATAATCCAACCAACAACCTATGATGAAATATAGCTTGAAAAAACGGATATATCTGGATAGCATATGTTTTTTGAAAATATGGACTGGGATGAAATTTTTAATCATAAATATAGCGATGTTGATGCTTTAGTTGATGGATTATACCAGAGCCTTCTAGAGTATAGAGCCATAATCATAATGACGTATTTTTAAGAAGCTTTTTTAGTGGTATAACTTTTCATTGATTTCCATAGTAAAAATGGTGTTTTTTAGCTTCAAGTTTTTCAATGAAAAAAGCAAAAATATTAAAAAACGTTTATATAAATGTTTTCTACATACATTGAACCACAACATTAAAGAAGACTATAGTGTTGTTGAATAAATATTAATTACAAAAATATTAAAATTAAACTATGCCTAAAATATATTTTTCGAATTTCCATTTTGCAAAATAAATCAAAGTTGGCTCTGATGAATTAAAATAATACTTGTTAAATTTATCTTTAGTTTTACTAGTGTACGTAAGATGTCTAAAATATTTACAGAAAACTACGAAAAAAAATTATTTAGTCACAAAATTATCACTCGTACTTAATATTTTGTGAATTTGTTTTGCTTTTCCTACAATTTTTTAACTTGAAACTTCCTAAGGTGGTAATTTTTGGTATTATATTACCAAATTTTTACGGCCGTCACTGCCATCTCTGTAATGTATATTGACTTAATAACCAAATGAATTGTAGTAAGCTTTTATTTTAATTTGACCAGAATGCTGTTGTTATGAAGTTTTTTTATATTTTGGTTTAAATAATTCAATTATTACAAGAAAATGAAAACGATTTACTTAAACGACATTCATATATGTTGAAACTCAAATATTTATGAAAGTATTTCACAAATCATAATTAAGCATTTGTAACGTTTTCATTTAAAAATTTGTCTTTGGAAAAAAAGTGATTCCCCATATGTTTTGTGTATTTTACTATGAAAAGTTTGATTTTTCCTCGTTTCTAATTCCTTTATAAAAGCTGTGTTTTTTAGACTATGGCTTTGTATAATCAAGGTTGCTTTGATTATTACTGTGTTCTATTTAAGGCTTTTGATTAATATATCCCTAAAAGTTATAATCGGATGAATAACCATCCACCGTAGTTTAATAATAATAACTTCATCAATTTAAGAAATAGGAAGAATAAAGATCACAAGCTTGCTAAGTTAAATGGTGAAAATATCCTATATATTTGTGGCGTTTACTGATTGCACTGACACTGAAAATACATAACATACTGACAGAAAAATGACATTTTGAAAATGAATAAAATTAAAATGTACTAAATTATAACAAGCATTTTGTTCTCCTAAATTATTCCGCGTGACCTCTAGTTATGAGCATTCTAAACTATAAATCAAAATGCGAAAAGTACGAGTTCACTAAATATACGCTATCGCAGTATGAGCTTCAAAACAAAGGGAGAATTTATGTAAAAGGAATTTTCCTTTTATCTTGTGGCATGAAGGACAAATCAGTTTTCCTGATTAATTACAATCTAGTCTCCTGGACTAATGAGCAATTTGTTTCTGACTTAATTTACTAACTTAAATTAATCTATGGCTTCTTCCCATTGGCGTTCCATAGTGTTTGGTAAATTGAAATAAACCACATCTTTGTAGTGGATTTTAGATCAGCACAATGCTGTTTAAACTGACAATCACACCAGCTCAAAAGGTTTGGTTCTTTTAAGTCTGCGAACTAAATTCGTGATGCTTAGGAGCTGAGTTCCTCAATGTTCACATTTTGGCGGAGCCTTTCTTCAAGTCTCCGTGCTTTTTCCTGGATTTCGTTTAAGATGAGGTTCATTTTAAGATCCCTATGAAGGTCATTGTTCCTGACATACCAAGGTGCATCAACGATGTTCCTTAATACCATATTCTGAAATCTTTGGATGATATTTACGTCGCTCTGTTTGGTACAACCCCAAAGCTGAATATCATAAGTCCAAATCGGTTTGGATTTGCTTATAATGTAGAAATTTGTTGTATGTTGATAAAGAAGAGTTCCTTCCCATTAGCCAATACATTTTTCTGTATTTAAGTCTTAATTCTTCACTTTTCTTCTTCCGTTGTGCTTACCATCGTAGTTTAGCATCCAAGGTCATGCCGATATTATTAGCAGTGTTCGCATGCGGTATTATTTCCCGATTTATGGTAATCGGAATATGTTCGAATCGTCTGTTTGTAAAGTTGATGTGTACTGATTTAGCTTCATTTAGCTTTATTCTCCATCTTTTTGTCCATTTATATAATTGAGTTATAGCTGATTGTTCGTTGCTTTTTCCAACAGCTAAGATCGCAGTACTATGTATAATAGGTATAAAATCGGCCCCAATGCACTGCCCTGTGGAACTCCTGCATTGATTTCTTTCAATTCAAAAAATGTATCATCTAACTTATTCTTGAATAACCTATCTTTCAAGTTAGGTTCCAGTATCTTAGCAAATTGCATTGGTAGAAGATTTCTTAACTTGTAGTTAAGTCTTTTATGCCACACTCTATCAAACGCTTGTGCAACGTCTAGAAAAACAGTCTTTTTTCTCCTCCAATGCTTTCTCAATTATACTAGTTATTCTGTGTACTTGATCAATTGTTGAGTGTTGGTTGCGAAAACCGAACTGATGATTCGGGATCAAGTTTTTATTCTCGATTATCGGATTTAATCTTTTTACCAGAAGCTTCTCAAAGAGTTTGGACATGACTGGCAATAGCGAAAGCGTCGATTACCCTGGTAATAACCCCCACAAGAGGCAAGCTCACGATAACGAAATACGAGTCACAAAAAAAAATTTATCGAGCCCAAATAACCACCAAGCGCCCAACAGAAGAGGCGAAACGGTGGGCAGCAAGCGCTCACAGAAAAAGCGAGCTGACACACGGAAGTTCGTACGAGGAAGACATCATATAACTTCAGCCAAACAGCAGTAGATGTTGGTGAATTCGGTGCAGCGGCAGCCACATGCAGAAATAACACTGCATTATTTCTTAAAATGAAAGTGATTATTGTTTATTGTAAATTTCATAGTTTAAGAGGATTTTATACCAATTCTCCCAATTGTTTAAAAAATTAATAAACGTTCGATCCGCAATAACCGTCATTTTTCGCATTTTGATTTATTTTTAATTTCCGTTAATAAATTCATTTCATTACATATTATTTGGCTTGTTTAAATTGTGGTAAAAATTGCTGCAATTCAAGGTGTGCATATGCTATATATCCTGGAAGGGTAATCGATGTACGCCACATCAGCCAATACTAATATTTGTTCATTTTTTTTGTTGTTTTCTTCACTTTGTTGTATATTTTTCGTTTTGCATTAATATATTTATTTTTGGGTTTGTCAACCGTGAAAATACGACAATTTATGTTAATATTTAAAAACGTACCCGTAAAAAAAAGGGAAATCACGTTAGTGAAGTGACATCAAGACCGACCGATGAGTCATTAAATCAGCAAGCATCAAAACATTCAGAATGTCAAACGTTGAGCGTTTGAGCAGGGAAGCAAATGAGCCAATTATTCACCAAAACGAGGACGAGGAGAGTGCCGCCAGGCAAGCAGCATATATAGAAGAGCAAATCCAGGAAGGAATCCGGAGAGCATTACAGAGTGTACCCACAGAAAGGGCAGCAAACCCGTCTTGCCCTACTCCACAGCCAACACATGCCACAGTAGCTCCCCTTGCTGTACGGTTAACGCCGTTAACCACCCAAAACCCGCGACTTTGGTTCCAGGTGATTGAAGCACAATTTTCACTAGATCACACAGGAAACCATCAAGTACCATCATGTGTTGAGCTCACTGAATGATCGGGTCATGAACGACATAAGCGACGTCATCATCGGCCCCCACACGGCAACGCCATACACAGATTTAAAGCAGGCAATATTGGATCGGCTTTGCGAGTCCAAACAGACGCAGATTCATCGATTGCTGCAAGGTATCGAGTTGGGAGATAGCAAACCGTTCCAATTACTAAGAAAGTTGAAAAGTAGCGGAGGAACCGACGTCAAAGACGACTTCATAAAGACGTTGTGGCTGAAAAGGCTACCACTACGCGCTAAAGAAGTGTTGGCACCGACGTCCAAAGATTCTACGTCGATCAGACATAATGGACCGAACCGCGCAAACAAACCGCTCACCGAGCAATTCGCGCACAAATCAACGGCCAAGAAGAAACGTAACTCCGACCAAGTAAAGCACAGAAGAAAACGAGAATGAATTACCGCCAGTATGCTTTTACCATTGTAGGTTTAAAGAAGCTGCATGGTGTTGTAAACCTTCTTATCACCTACATGGTATAAATAAACCAGACATATCTCATCGACACGGGCGCCGACATTTCGGTTATACCACCAAACATTGACGACCGGAGAAATCACAAACCCGAAATAAATCTACACGCGGCAAACGGGACGGTAGTAAAAACGTATGGAAAGCGGCTGCTGAATGTGGATCTAGGACTACGGATACATTTACCATTGCGGCGTTACCACGCCAATAATAATAGCGCAGATTTCCTAAATCAGTCAGGGCTGCTGGTAGACATACAGCGAAATCGATTGCTCGATCCGTAGCTAGCAAAACGTACAACATCGTACCAACAATAAAAGTAATCAACACGAATAGCGTGGATGAGTGAGTGATGCCACTATTGACAAAATTTAAGGAAATTACATGCGATTCGCAGCAATTAAAATCAGTAAAACATCAGGTGACACACCACATTATAACACGTGGTCCACCCCCGTATACGCAAAACCACGAAGATTAAGCGCAGGTAAACTCAAGATCGCGAAGGAGTTCGAATGCATGCTGGAACAGGGCATTTGTAGACGCTCGAATAGCCCGTGGGCGAGCCCGATACACTTAGTTCCCAAAAAGAACGGTGATTGGCGACCCTGCGGAGACTACCGAGCGTTAAAAAATGTCACGTTACCAGACAGATATCCTATACCATATATCCACGATTTCACACAACAACTACAAGGAACCAATTACTTTACAACTATCGATCTGGTCAGGGCATACCACCAGATCCCGATTGAAGAATCCGATATAGCAAAGACAGCAATATCAACACCATTCGGACTATTCGAGTTCACGAGAATGACGTTTGGGTTGAGAAATGCAGAAAATTCATTTTACAGGGTCTAAATTTTTGTTTCATTGACTTGGACGATATACTGGTGGCATCCCGAACAGTTGCCGAACATTTGGAACATTTAGAAATTATTTTCTTGAAATTAAACGACGCAGGTTTGATCATTAATACGGATAAATGCCAATTCGCCAAAATACTGGTTCAATTCTTAGGTCACGAGGTATCTGGAGAAGGTATTCGATCCTTAGCAGAACGAGTTGAATGTACAGCGAAATTCGAGCTACCCACGACGGTAAAACAGCTGCGTCGGTTTTTGGGAATGTTGAATTTGTATAGGTCATTCATGCCCAACGCAGCGGACAGTCAAGCCATTGTTAATGACTACCTGAAAGGTAGCAAGAAAAACGACGCACGCACAATAGATTGGTCAGTCGAAAGCAAAGCCGCATTTCAACTTGTAAAAAGACAACTTTGCGAAGTAACAATGCTGCGACACCCAAATCAAAAGGCAAAATTCGCATTAATGGTAGATGCAACAGATACGGAAATAGGTGCTGTATTGCAGCAGAAAAACGAGAACGAGAGCAATACACAAAAAACGGTCTGGGAACCATTACAACTTCACTCGGTAAAACTAACAGAAACTCAAAGGAGGTACAGAGCATACGATCGAGAACTCTTGGCCGCTTACTCGGCGGTCAAGCGCTTCCGACACATGTTAGAAGGTCGCGATTTTATACTTTTTACCGACCACAAGTCTCTAATATACGCGTTAATGCAAAATCCCGCGAAAGCATCACCGCGACAATTCCGCTATCTCGATTTCATCGCCCAATTCAACATATCTCAGGTTGCGACATTGTGGTTTAGAGGATACTCCCAACAATACTATTGGGACTACGCACCACGTATGGGGATGATTTCAAAACAACATCGGCAGAATTTTGTTTTGGCGAACAAATTAGGGTTCTCAGCCAGCTACTGGTCGAAACCAAAAGCCAAATAAACCAATCTGAATCCGCAGAAGAATTACGTAAACATTAAGAAAGGATCCGGCCAACTCCACCATCTCGACATTGCAACAACAAAATTTGTATGTCTCAGGAACTCCATACTTGCACACATGTTTTCATACGTACAGACGCTGTGAGGAAATCACTACAAGCACCATATGAAGGTCCATAACTGGTCATCAGTCGAGGAGAAAAAGCATTGTCGTAGAGGTAAAGGGACGAAAATGCAACATATCTATGGACAGGCTGAAACCATGCTTCACAGAAGCCGATCAGGATAATGGACTGCCAGATGCCGCAATAACACCTCGAAACACCGCCGCGACACAGGACTCCAATACAACAGCGGAGGGTACATCATCATCACAAACAGTGGGTGATCGACCACGCACAGTAAAAGTTCGTTTCAATTTTAACGAACAAACATTAGGAGCAGCAACGACGGGGACCACGAAACTACCAGCACGTTTCACGTCATCGCTCATCGTCAATTCGCTGGTAAGGGGGTGATGTGGCGTTCACTGATGGCACTGACACTGAAAACACATAACATACTGACAGAAAAATGACATTTTGAAAATGAATAAAATTAAAAAGTACTAATTTATAACAAGCATTTTGTTATCCTAAATTATTCCGCGTGACCTCCAGTTATGAGCATTCTAAACTATAAATCAAAATGCGAAAAATACGAGTTCACTAAATTTACGATATCGCAGTATGAGCTGCAAAACAAATGGAGAATTTATATAAAAAGAATTTTCCTATGTAATAAAAAAACGGGGTAACGAATTAAAAAAGGCTGAATTAAGAAAGTTCTTTAAAAATGAATTAAAAAAGTTGATTTTTGTATGAACAGCTGCGACTTATGTTAATTCATTTTTTTTGTTTTAAATTATGAATTAAAAAAAGCGATTTAGGAAAATGACAAAACTCAAAAATGAATTAAGGAAGGCTTATTTTATTTCATTTTTAAAACAAATACCTTAATTCATTTTGAAAATGAATTTAAAAAGGCTTATTTTATTTCATTTTATAAAAACAAATCTTAATTCGTTTAAGTATTTTTTAATTAATGAAAACGAGATAATTTAATACGTTTTTAATAATAAATAATTAAAAATGTATTAAAATATCTCGTTTTCCTTAATGAAAAAATTCGTATTAATTATTGATTATTAATTATTAAAAATGTATTAAAATAACTCGTTTTCATTAATGATTAATTAATTAATAATTATTATTTATTAATTATTGATTATTAATTATTAAAATTGTATTATTTATTGTTCATTAAGGAAAAAATACTTATTAATTATTAATTATTATTTAAAATATCTCGTTTTTATTAATGAAAATATAATTATTAATTATTGATTATAAATTATTAACATGTATTAAAATATCTCCTTTTCATTAATGAAAAAATAATTATTAATTATCAATTGTTAATTATTAATTAATAATTATTAGTTATTAATTAATAATTATTAATTATTAATTATTAGTTAATAATTATTAATTATTAATTGTTAATTATTAATTATTAACTATCAATTTTTATTAGTTGCAAGTTGCGTTTTCATTAATGAAAATACGAAATCAAAATTTCATATATCTAAATTCATTTCGAAAACGAAATAAAAAAGGCTTATATTATGTCATTTATTAAACATTATTAATTCATTTTGAAAATGAATTAAGAAATGCCTTTTACTTTCTTTTACTCTAGTAAAATAAAGTATAGTAATCATGAAAATTTTGGACCTTCAGATTTTTAGAGATTTATTTGTTTTGAGGTCCGCTGAGTCCGAAAAAGTGGGTTTCGAAATGGTGTCTGTCTGTCAGTCTGTCCGTCTGTCTGTGTCCTCTCTACAGCCCAGATGGTTTAACCAATCGAACTGAAACTTCAGATTTAAGCTTTTCTGATAAATTGGGAGGTCCCAGTGAATTTTACTCCAAATCGGCTAACCGGAAGTGGCCACTCCCTTGGTCCAGAAAATTTGTTTTGCAAATATCTTAAAAAGTATAAGGTTTACAAAAAACTAATTAAACAAAATGTTTCCAAAAATTAAAAAAAAATTAAAAATAAAAAATTAAAAAAATAATTTAAAAATTTAAAAATTAAAAAATTAAAAAAAAATTTATAAAAAAAAATAAAATTTCTCAAAATTCTCTGTTCGTAAAAGAAAGTCGTGTGTTGGCCACACCTCCATTTTTAAATTCATTTTGTCAAACTTTTTTATTTCTTTTTCAATCCTGATTTAAATTCATTTTACTTTCTTTTACTCTAGTAAAACAAAGTATAGTAATCATGAAAATTTTGGACCTTCAGATTTTTAGAGATTTATTTGTTTTGAGGTCCCCTGAGTCCGAAAAAGTGGGTTTCGAAATGGTGTCTGTCTGTCAGTCTGTCTGTGTCCTCTCTACACCCCAGATGGTTTAACCAATCGAACTGAAACTTCAGATTTAAGCTTTTTTGATAAATTGGGAGGTCCCAGTGAATTTTACTCCAAATCGGCTAACCGGAAGTGGCCACTCCCTTGGTCCAGAAAATTTATTTTGCAAATATCTTAAAAAGTATATGGTTTACAAAAAACTACTTTAAACAAAATGTTTCCAAAAATTAAAAACAAATAAAAATAAAAAATAAAATATTAAAAAAAAAATTTAAAAATTTAAAAATTAAAAAAAAAAAAAATTTTAAAAAAAAAGTTATAAAAAAAAATTAAATTTCTCAAAATTCTCTGTTCTTAAAAGAAAATCGTGTGTTGGCCACACCTCCATTTTTTAAAATGAATTAGAAACGCTTATTTAAATTCAGAAAAAATACCTTTTTTAATTCAGCCTTTTTTAATTCATGTAGCCTAAAAAAACAATAATCATTTAACTGAGGCACGATGAACATAGTCGTGTCATGTATAGAATTGTAGTTAAAAATATAAATAAATATTAACTACTAGCTTTTACTGAGCCGTTGTTTATGAGGCCAGTAAGTTGTTAAAGCTAAAAAAAGATTTATATAAAATAAATTGTAAATCTTTATACAAAATAAAATTGTGAAAAATAAAACATAATTCGAGAAATATAAATAAAAGAATTATAAACTACATTGTGAATATTTATTTATTGATATAAGTGAATCATAAAAATTATTATGGCATATAACTACACACACACAGCCATATATTAATTTATTCCGGCAGTTACATCGGGATTTTGATAATCAGCATCGGTTTGTTTACAGAAGCTACTGGCTGCAACCCTAAGATTTTTGGCACAACATAAGCTACCAACAAACTCTTGGTCAACATTTTTTAATTAGATTATCTCAGACATCAATATCATCAGCATTAAGTGAAGTACTTTTCGTGATAGAATATAAAATTGGATCCAAATGGATCTCATTTAAACAATGCAACGTGGAAAAGCTAATAGCAGCAATTATTTTTACAATAAAACGGGATTTCCTGGAATAATTGGCTGCATTGATGGAACTCACATTAACATTATGCGGTCAATAGAGAACGAACATCTTTATTCCAATAGGAAGGCAAACATAGTTTGAATACTATGATTGTAATATATTTACTTATTTATTCTATTAACATTTATATTTACTAAAATTTATTAAACAAATATTTTTTTAGGTTTGCGACCACAATATACGGATTAGGGAGTAGGCCCGAGATATGGAAGGGCTTCCCCTGATGTATGTGGATACCGCCAATATTTTAAACAGCAGACGCGAAATAATGAAAATTCGGATTAATGGTTGCTTGGTAAACGTTAAATTCATCAATCCAATGTTAGAAGTATTTATTAATAATTTTTCTATATTACTAGGGGGTTATGGAATTCCCCTTCAACCATCGCTATTGACACCATATAGAGCTGCTGTAGAAGAGAGTGGAGAAGCAAGATTCAATATCATACATTCAAAATCGAGAAATATTATAGAAAGATGTATTGGTATCATCAAATCAAGATTTAGATGCTTATTAAGTGCAAGAGAATTGCATTACAGACCAAAAAAAGCTTCCCAAATATTCAGCGTAATTCTACATAATACATGTCTTCACTTCAGAGTTCCATTCGAAAACACAGAAATAGTTAACGATGACGAAGAACAAATAGAAACCGATATTTCGATTGCGGAGAGTTCCACAGCAGGCAGACAAATTAGAGATGATTTCCAATAATCAGCACAGTTAAATTAGAATCGCCAAATAACGGGTTGGTGACATATTCCCGAGGGACAAAATCCTGCGGGACATAACCCCGAGGGACAAAATCCCGAAGCTAAAAAATCCCGAGGATACATAATCCCTATGGTACAAAATCTCGACGGCACAAAATCCCGAAATCCCGAGGACCGCTCCTTTGAAGGAAAATTTTAATTTAAAATATAATAAAAATATTCTCGGGATTTTGTATCCTCGGGATTTTGTACCCTCGGGATTCTGTGTCCTTGGGATTTTGTATCGTCGGGATTTGATCTCTTTCCCCTAAATGACATAGCCCCAGCAATACCACCACCAGTACCAGCGGTGCTTTGTTTGTTTTACTTTAATTTCTTTTTGGTGTTGTATTTAAAATCTGACCAAACTTTTTCCAACCATCCGCGGTTCGAATTCAACCATCCCGTAACCGTTTATTTGTTACACGAGTATCTAATATCAAATTATAAACTTTAGTAAAATCAGGATGTTCTTCCATGAAACTTATCATAATGTCAAATTGACTTGATTTGTGTTCTTTGACATAAGTAATGTAATAAATTTTATTAAGAAATTTTTATTTTTTCAAATTGTATTTTTTTTTTATTTAACTTAGATAATTTTATTAAATAAACAAATTTTTAAAATACATAGATAAAATACATAAATATATGTGACAATGTCACAAACACAGTCAAATGTACATTTGTCTAACAATTTTCTTAAAAATCGTGTCGTTTATTTTATGTGTATAATTATACTTATATTTTAAAAATTTGCTTCCTCTTCGGCAACAAGACTAAACTACGTAGAAAAATCTGTTCATGAACGTACAAATAATATTCGAAAACGGATTCGAAATTTATATTCGTTTCATAGCAAATGGTTTTCGTTTCAAAAATTATTCGAATTCGAATTCCTAAATATCGATGATTCGAAAACGTATTTCGTTTATTCGAATTCAAGTTCCCAAATAGGGCCCCAGGCTTATATATTATTAGTTCCCAAATAGGGCCCCAGACTTGTAAATTATTAGTTTCCAAATAGGCCCTTAGGCTTGTATTTAGTTCATAGCTTAGAAACTATAATAAATATGTAAATTAAAATGTATACTAGTTGGACGGATCGACATACAAATGCTGATCATAAAAGATGCACTGATGTTGATTTAGTAGGCGAACTGATAAATGATTTGCAAAAATTGACGGAGAAATTTAGAGAAAATAAAAAATCTATCTACAAAATAAATATAAACAATCGATTGAAATA
This sequence comes from Tipula vernalis, assembly GCA_958295665.1. Lineage (NCBI taxonomy): Eukaryota > Metazoa > Arthropoda > Insecta > Diptera > Tipulidae > Tipula > Tipula vernalis. The sequence goes on along the minus strand of OY282559.1, from coordinate 217,435,080 downwards.
ATTGCATGTACGTTGCAATGCTGTTGTGATACTGTTTTACACTATTTGCACTTTATGGTGTGGTCAGTTGCTAGTTGCTACTATAATTTGAAAACAATCTATGCAATGATTTAAAGTACATAAGGAGTTATTCACAATTAGTTATTTTAATTAATTTCTTTAATCATTCAGAAGTGCCAAAGTTGTAGCTATAGCGCTGTAAAAGCCAGCTTCAATTTTAACGGTTTATAACGGGTAAAGCATCAAGCTACTTGTACTTAATTTACAAATTTCTGGGCTTTTTATTTAAAAATTGTAATTTTGTTTCCGGCTTGATAGGTGGTACGTGGTGATTAGTTCTTGAACAAAAGATTAATAACAATTAATGTTTAGTGGTTATTTAACACATTGACTGCCACCATACGAAAAAAATTATTACAAAAATACAAAAACGGAAGTCTTTTCACATTAGAATCAAAACCAAATACCCACACCCGCGATTTTAGAAGTTGGTAGTATCAACATATTACAGGTAATGTGAGGGTAATCCAACTTTATGCAAAGAAGTTTTCAATAAAAGCCATTAACGTGTGACGGACGGGTGGGGCACGTGGCAGTCAATGTGTTAAACAACAAGGTAAATAAACTCACCGTGTATTGCACCAAATTTTTGGTTCCAGTCGTTTGTATGAAAATTTTAAAGCTATTTTGAGCTCTTATTCGTAATAGCGGGTATATGCGTCATTCGTTTGCAGCAATATATAAAACACCAGAAGTAAGATAATTTTTCCGTGTTAGGAAGAGAAGCAGACTTTATTAAGGGGGATATCCTGCCAAGTTAAATTAAACCTAAATACGTTTACAAAATTCTTTGTTGCCCAGTTTTTCGAAATACTGTTTATTGAAAAATTGCAGTCTTTTTGGTTTGATGCTATGCCCTGTATATTTTTCTGCTCGCGTTCTTTCCCCGAAACTCCTCTTAATTAGGATCATCAGGATCCACTTCGTCCTATGATTTAATTTTTGGCCTAGCCAATGTTATAACGGCTTTCTATTAACAGGTTTATTTTTATGGCTTAATAAGTGTGACGCTAAATTGTTAATTATAAATGTTCTTTTCTCAAGGGTGTCAATAAATTTTCCCATCTTGTGGTGCGGCTTTTTAATCAAATTGTGTTTAACGATATTGAAGGATTGAACCAGGTTTCACAATTGGCATTAGACACACGATTGGTCTGATTAAAAACATTGTGCTCCATAAGAGTAAGTACGTTAAATACTTGTGCAAAAGTTTATAAAATCAGCACCCTGTTTCTTCTGACGTACAGTCAATTTCGTTCAATGATTCTTTTAAAATATTAAATCTATTGAAATAAGGTGAATCATCCATAACAATACTATTTTCATTGTATGCTTCATAATATTTTACAACGTTATTATTTTGGAAATTTCCAATAATGGAAGTGTTTTCCATACAAAAAGTTCGTTTGAAACATATAAAAATGCACACCAAATTGTTTATATAATGTCCACTTATAATGACATATGACAAATTGAGAAGCTGCTTTATTGATAAGCCCTCATTCATTTGTTTTAATTCAGTGTTAATAAAAACACAAAATCAATCACTATTAAAATATTTGGATAATTGTATCTTAGGTTTAGAGCGTACAATCTCAAATTGGAGAAAATTAAAAAATAGCATCAGAATAATACCTACACTAGATTAACTCCGCTATAGGTACAATAACCATATATTTTTCACATAATCTTAATAATATATTCGAGCAAAATTGTGGTGTTATCAAAATTTTGGATTTCAAACCAATTCTCCAGTTGCATGAATATATTCCTCCCCGTCAGACAAACTCAACAATTTTCAACTGTTCAGTCTGTTTAAACTAATGTATAATGGGTCAACGGTAACATATATACTTATCACGCATCAAGCACTTCGCATTGTTTTACAAGATCGTTGACGTGTAACCGTTCCGATGTGGCTTGCCTTAAAACACAAATTTTGCATATGTTTTATGGTTCCCTGCGCTTAGTAGTTATGTATTCACGCCTTTTAGTTGTTCCAAGTTGAACAAACTTGGACACTTATTTTTCATTTGGCTTTGTAATTCAAACTGTCATTGTCCACGGGGTTTTACAAATTCTATTATTATTACTTAAACTTCCTATCATAAATTTAAAATTTATATTTTTGATAATTTTATGTCAATTTATGGTTTTAAACGAAATGAAGCAAGTATTTTTTAACTAAATAAACGCTTCCCTTAACTCTTCTCGATCTGATTCGCCTGAGTTACTATTTGGGTCAGTTTAAATTTCAAAAATTCCGCGTGATAACCAAACATTTGTTTTGTTTTCTGGAATAATTATAGGCATTTCTTCAATGTTAAGGTTATTATCAACAGGGAAATAAATTAACGACACCTCACTGCCGCTATTACCACCAGAAATTGGAATAATTATGTTCGGACTATTATGTGTACCGAATGAAATTTGTGATTCCCCAATTTATATTATCTCATAGGTTACTACGCAAAAGAAAAAAACTGGTACCGTTATTTTGTAGAAAAACAATTTTAAAAAACGAATAAACGTCAAATTGGGCATTTGTTTTATTTATTTCGAAATGGACGCGTCAGAAGGAGAAAACGTGATTTAATAATTAGATTGTGCAATGATCATTCAGAGTATACCAATAAAAAAATGGCTAAATTAGCCGGTGTTTTCAATAATACGGTAACTAATGTAAAAAAAAATGTCAAATCAATCTTTCTGTATCAGGCAAGCCCGGATCCGGAACAAAAAAGGTGCTCGAAATAAAATGTTGGATCAGAAAATTATAAGAGTCATTTCCAAACATCTCTCGATGTCTGTGGGGGATTTGGCTAGAAAACCCAAAACCAAATCAATGGTGGAACGAGCTAAAACCAGAAATAATCTACGGACATACAAGAAGTCAAAAACCCCCAAAAGAAGTGTTGAACAATTTAATAGAGGGATCGATCGAGCAAAGAATCTTAACAAATGTTTGAACGAAAGAAAAGATTCTTGTATCATAATGGACGACGAGACCTATGTGAAAATGGATTTCTCGACACTTCCAGGTCCCCAATATTAGATCAAACAGAAAGGTGAAGAACTGGACGAAGCAATTACTACCATAGCTGTTGAAAAATTTGGCAAAAACGTATGGTTTGGCAAGCAATTTGCCAATGCGGCTTAAGATCACGTCCATACATAATAAATGGCATTATGAATGGCGAAATCTACATCAAGGAATACCTTCAGCAACGGTTGTTGCCGTTTCTAAAAAAACACACTAGCCCTACTATTTTTTGGTCCGATCGTGCCTCGATTCATTATGCTACAGGTACAATGAATTTAAATATGAAAGCCAATAACATCGAATTTGTTTCAAAGGAGTGCAATCCACCTGCCGTGCCGGAAGACCGTCCAATCGAAAAATATTGAGCTTTAGTGAATAAGGAATTGAAAAAAGAGCCTAAAGCTGCGAAAATGACCAATAATTCCAGTACACATGGAAACGGGCATCCGCCAGAGTCACCGAAGACACCATCCAGAACCTAATGGCTTCCATACGGGAAAAAGTGAATGTTCGCCGTCAAATGAACAAAAAGTTTGAATGAATACTATTATTTAAAAACTGTACGATATGTGCAATAGAACAATTAAAAAAAAATAATGATTATATATTGCCGTTTAGTTTTAATTCTTCATTTACCAATCACAAATTTCATTCGGTACACATAATATCAGCAAGAATAGGTGACGCTGTTGCGAAACAATTGTGGTTACCAGCACTTTCAATTCTATCGAATTTTAAAAAACCATCGTTAAGTGTAAAATCGTTTATTTAATATTATTATTTCAAGTATAGTAAATCCGTCTACGATCTGGAATATAGTTTTTATTTTTAAAATATCACAAATATTTTTTATGCCTTTGGGATTCTTAAAATGTTTTAACTACTTGTTATAAATTTCAGTCATTGCGTTTGATCATGTTTCAGCATTAAATTTGTTTTCAGTCTGGATTTGTTTAAACTTGCTCTTTCTAAGATTTGCTTTAAAATTATATCGCTTTACTTTATCAACAGCTTTCATTTTGGGAATCATCATCATTCTTTTGGATAACAGAAAATAAACTCGTGATAATTCAATAAAAATTTAAGATGAAATTTTGTTATCAAATGTTTGAGATTGGTTCAAACTATTGTCTTGAGTCATTTTTCGCTCTCTAACACGAGGAATTAATACAATGTGTAAGTCCTAACCAAAATTATTTGTACCGGCTAAATTTTTGATACAAAGTAACGCAAACAACTTTAAAAATTATATAAATAATAAACTTTTTGGAAACATTAATTTTAATTCAATAAATTTAATTACCCTGCTTTATATTTCAATCAAAACTTATTTTTAATTTTATTCCTAGGAGAAATTACAGTTAATTTAGTTTCTGCCAAAATTATTTGTACCCACAAATTTGTTCTCATTATTATTTGTGTAATATGGAAAAAATTAAAATAAAATAATAAATCAATTAAATTTAAGAATATTTTTTACTAATTAAATAATGACATAGCTACTCATGTTTTGTATGCAGATGGGGAATTTTTGTTTAGCCTCTATAACATTTAGCAAGTGGTTCAAAAATGTATTGTTAACATAACCTAGAATCTTACCCGCTCGGTTTTCTTGGCACCCTGCTACAAATTTTTGGTGTTTTTAGATCAAGAATATCTTCCATTCTAACTTAAACCTCCGTAAGTTTAAATCGAAGCCCTGTGTTGTGGACCGAGCGGAAACAGGGTTTTAATCCATTTTTAAATTCAAATACTTTTAGGAATATTGTAATTTTATTTATATTTTCATCACCAATTCCACAACAGTACTGATTTATCTTTTTGCTCTTATTATCATTATCATCTCGTACATATAACAAGTATATAATAATGAGTATATAATGATTATACCTAAATCAATATTGATTTGGTATTGTTCTTAGTAGTAATTGTAATACATAATAACTTAATCTAATACATAACAAAAATACAGTGATGCATTCGCCACACTTGCCCTGACCAAGACAAATAATTATATTCAAGATTTTTGTATAATTTCGTGGCAATGACTTTTCTTATGTAAGGAAGCATTATTGTGCTGAAGAACAAATTGAGGACCGTCTAGTTTATCATCAAGCAGGAATGTTACTTCATCAAATAAAGCTTCAAAGTTGAAAAACATGTTTTTATATAAAAAAATAATTGTTGGATCCCAACCGCAACAACCTGGAATGAAGAAGAAAAATGCACAAAGAATCGATATGAATACGAAATCTGTAATGCACTTACCTCATCTTTGTCATAAAGTAATGTCGAACACGATAACGTAGATTTTGTAGATTCACCTAAAATATTATAAGAATAATTAGAAGTAATGAATTAAATATTTAATTGTGTTAAAACTTACCGTAAAATATTGCATCCAGCTGATTAGTTTCCATTTGTTATTTATTTACGTCTGTCAAAATTGTACGGCAAGACAAACATAAACATGTAATAGATTATACCAATACGTGAAAGAACATTGTAATAGATTATACCAATTACATTTAGGCTTAGTCCATTAATTGTAGATGGTACGTTGGCAACCATGATTTCGTGGTGGTTAAAAATTGTGAATACGATTTTTTTTGGTATGTGTAGTAGAAAAAAAGTATTGTAAAGAGAATTGTGGTTTAGAATCTTGCGCAAACAACTTGTGTTCTATTGGCGAATAAAATAAACATTAAATTTTATAAATTGCGAAAATATATTGTTTCATATTGCATTTTAATAAAGTGAAAATATATTACAGGTCGAGGGAAATATATTACAGGTCGAGGAAATCATCCCAAAACCTAAAGTCGTCGCCGTTCAGATAATAGTACGTGGGAAAATCGTCGCTGAAAAAATATACGTTGCTGGTCTGGGATATTATAGTCGCGGAAATCGTCCCAGTAAAAGACAATAATTATATTTGTTGTGAAACATAATTAAATATATACAGATAATGGGAATTTTCCTAATGATTTTCATAGACAATAGAGAAATGATTAAAAATAGTGCAAACAATGAGTCCCATGAATGCAATATGTTCTGTAGAGAACACCAATTTACATTCCTTTTCTTTCAAATCACACCCTTTTTAATTCTTGCCCCTTTAGTACAAAATAATAGATCATAAAATAATGAATAATAATAAAATAATTTTGGTGTGCCTCACCATTTTCAAGTATATAGTTTCATTTTGTTTTATTACTTTCGCATTATTCTTTTATTATCTAGTATTGCCTAATTATTTTACCACTACCCTAAATTAAGAATATTATTTGCAACATATCATCATAATATAAATAGATGTACAAATTTTTAGAATCTTTAGTTAAAACGTAAAAGCGACGGAGCAAACGGCGCAGTGGTTAAAGCTGCGGCGGTTGGATCGGGAGGTACCGGGTTCGAATCCCTATAGGGGCGGGATGCAAAAGAGATTTTTCATCATCTGATTACAATCGGTGATGAAGATGAACACATCTATGACCCCCTGTTGAGAGTGCAGAATCCATGGGCCGACCCACCTTTCATGTCAGCACTATAGTTGGCATGAAGCAATGCAATGTGCAGGTGGTTTATACAGAAACGGGTCTATAGCCGTTCGTCCTCGATTTATTTTAACTGCGTAAGGTAGGACGGTAAAAGGGAACTGCGAAAGAGTTGGGAGTGCCTTGAGCCCCAGAACAGATTGCAGAGTTTCAAAGAGGCAAAAATAAAATAAAATGAAATATAAAGTATCTTTTTCGTAAACTTATTATTGAAAGTTTTAAGTGGTTCAGTGAAATATCGAGGTCAAAATACAAAATGGATTATCCACAATGTTGTAATCCTTTTAATTTAGAAAATCACAAAAACCATTCTAGAGCTGTTAGTGAAAAAATAGTTGAACAAGTTCAATAGTTTTTAAATCGTGAATTAACAAATGAAAGAATTTGTAACAAATGCAGCATAAAATTGTAACGTATAAATGGAGTTGTAGTTTTACCCAATCCAATTGCATCACAATATTCAAAACCGTCGTATAATACTCCAGATTAATCGGAAAGAATACCACCGCCACAAGAATTTCTTCAAACATAACAAGATAGTTTCTCTGAATCATGTGTTCAATTTGGTGGATCACCTCTCAAAAGAAGCACAGGCTCTCAGAACCAGCATTTTTTGGAAAAGCATACATGCATATGTGTATATACAAAATTAATCAATTTGCCTAGTTACTATTTCCCAATTGGTCTTACAGTTTGGCTAGCCGACATGTCAAATTAACAGCAAGAAAAAACTTTCGTCAAATTCCGCAAGGTTTCTTACCGATTCTTACTGACTCGTTGGTCCAGCCTTTCACTCTGTTAAGTGACAGATATATTTAACTAAACTGAACGTAAAAGTTGTTAAAGTTTCGCTGACCAGTAACAAGCAAAACCCATTTATCGCATTATTACGTTAAGTTGTTACGGATTCGCTGGTTGAGCCATTACATGTCAGGAAAATGCATATCACGTAACGTTTTGATTGGATTTTTTTTTGGTTTTGGTGAGTTGCAATTCGTTCATCCAAAACCAACAAAAATGTTTATACAAGCCGGGCTATAGCGATACAAACACAAAATAAAACCTACTATTTCTGTAAGTATTAGTGTAGTATTATAATCTTTACATTTTAAATTGTAGTTTGTATCAAAAATAGTCGAAAATATCACTGACACTTATAGAAATAGTAGGTTTTTATTTAATAGTATGTGTGCGTCATAGATTCAATAGAATAAAACATAAAATTTGTATGTTTTTGCAACGTTTCATGCAATACAAATATTACCCCTGCAACAATGTTTGAAAAAACAGAATATTTCAAAACCAAGACTGCTACGATTAAAATTTTTAATTCGAACTAACTTAATTTTCGTTGAAACAAAGTTGAAACAAACTAACTGTATAATGTAAGAAATTACATATACCACCACATCGTGAGTACTTCGTTAATCTGACAAACAGCCAAGTTAGATTTAATTCTGGTAAAAATAGCCAACCATAATAAATAAATTGTATTTGAAAAACATATTGTGGTCGGTAAATTATTTCTTCAATTCAATTTTTGTTGTAAAATTATCAAGGAAATGCGATTTTTGTTACAACGTAGCAACTTCAATTTACTTTCTCTATTCCCCAATTAAATAGCGCCAACAAACTGTTGTTTAAGTGGTGGTATCTTTTAAAAAAAAAATATTTTTGATCATAACTGCGTCACCAATATCATCCAATCTTCAAAGCTCACATATATTTTATAAGAGATCTTTTGCTCGATTCATAAAAATGTATAATATTTTCCCAAAGCACTCAGAAACCCCATTACATTACAACAATCAACAACCCTTTTATTATCACAATATACTCGGTACTCGTATTACATAAAAATTGAATTCCGTGACTTTGTATTTCCAATTTATAGTATCGCGATTTTATTAATTTTCTTGTTATCATTTTTGATTATCTTTCGTCGCCCTTTATCTACATATGAGTATATAAATATTGTCAACCCCCATATACATATCTAATATAAACGCACATACTATAACGAGACAAGAGTAACTTTGCTCAAAAAAATAAGAACCATCAACTCGTATAGACGATAGATACATAAATATTTCGAAAATTAAATTCTAATACGGAAAATTGGAAAACTCTTTTTCCAATGATGTATGTATCATGGATATTCCTCTCGTTTGTGTAGAAACCAAAAATTATTAAATGCAGAACAACAACAAAAATGGAAAATATAGGAAACACAAATTTTCATTCTCTTTTATTTTACTATTATCATTTTCTTCTTGTACAGTTCTATGCCATCTTCTAAATTTATATCTTGAATATTTATATTAAATTGTTGTTTGAAAATCAATGGCATAGAAAATGTTCTTCTTTTTTTTATGGGTTGTACTCGCTCCTATGTATATTTACTACATACATGGATTGTTAAAGCTAAAGATTTCATTTTTTTCCCTCTCCCATCTTATCTTATGGTTGGAAATGGATTAGATCATACATACAATATATGAATCATAAATACAAAACAAATAATTTTTCTTGGAAGGAAATATCTAGAAGGGATACAACAAAATGGGGAGGGTAGATTGATATTTGCTTTGATAAATTCGGTAAAGATAACGATTTTGTTCTTTTTTTTTAAAGCAGAATTTGGATGCTTTTGTTTCTGATTGCTAATCATATCGATAAAAATTTATGATTTGTTGATATGTTGTAGAAAGAATATTGATCGATTTGAGCTCGTCTACAACATACAATAAGTATGTGCATATATGTATCTAAATCAAATCGACTGTAAAGATGTGTTGTTAGTAGATTTATTATCTTCTCACTCAAAATATTTTGAAAATTACTTGCAATAATACATTATTATTAAATACAACAAATAGAAAATTCAACAGATTTATCTCCTTTAATAAGCTTCTTATATTGTATTTTACACAATAACAAAATTGATTAATTCCTCTCATTTTCTTCTAATTCAAGACAAAGTCATTTTGGTTTTAAACAACATTACAACAAACAACACTTTTAACTTTATACTTCGTTAGTGTTATATCCTCTTATTTATGTACAGTTATATACACACAAATGTATCTCTTGGTCTAAATAAGGTATACACATATAATATTTAGGTTAAATACCAAATCGATGACCGAGGATTAGTGTGGAGATTAATGTTGGTATATAAATTTTCGATTTTTGCTTCGTTAGTTTTTTGTGGACTTATAATAACAATGATAATAAAATGTGCACTATATTCTCCTGATCGGACTCCTGCCGTTTCAGGTTTATAAATATTTTTTTACCTACATCTTAATAAACGCTTATTAAATTCATGCATAATATATTTTAAGTTCAGTTAAGCTTGTGTCATTCTGGCTCAACACGATAAACCGCGCTGCTAGGCAGTGTTCCATAACATTTTCACAAGCCATACAATATTTTGTCCTACAACATTGCTAAAGTAAACAGTAGAGGTTTATGCATGAGTTTGAAGATTTTACATCCACTCGTTTTAAGCCAATCAAATCATTTAAATGAGAAATAGAAGCCGCCCCTTCTTCTATTCATGCGTTGAAATACTTTAAAAATTTAAAAATCATTGAATTTAAATTCTAATTGATGCCATTGCCGGCTTTGAATTTCGAATGAACCGGTCGCATGTTTTGTTTTCTAGTACTAGCTATATAATGCCGAAATTTACCAACCGGAGAAAACTTTGGTGTGTTTATAAACCAATTTAAACCACAGAATCCATATTATTTATCATTGAGAGATGAGACTGAAAGGAATTTAGCGAAGAAGCAAAAGAATGCCAATGCCGAGTGAGTTTAAATGGATGGGGCAAACTTTATTATATTTTTATACAGGGTTTTCCAACAAGGACTTGACAACTTTGAACATTCACTGTGAACGCACCCTTAAACCAATAACCAAACTGTCAGTGTCAAAATATTCAGTAAAGACAACATTTTCATCATGATGAAGTACACGAATGAACAACGTTTACAAATAATTTAAATTTACTACAAGTCGGTGACTGCAACTTCAAGAGCGTTAATTCCAATTTTTGTCGTAATTATCGTCCCAGTAGATAAGCAATTCATAATCTAGTGAAAAATTTGAGTTTAAATATTCGCTGTCGGATGTTCTCGTGCCAGTGAGACAACGGGTTGGTTGAAGTGCCGAGAATATTGCCGCCGTTCAAGGATCCGTCGCAAAGGAACCAAAATAGTCGATTCGCTGCTACAGAGACATGTTGCAACGTTATTTCTTTGGCCAATTGCATGACCTAGACATTAATGATATGTGGATTCAACAAAACGGTGCGACATGCCACACAGCGGGTCTTACAATCGACTTATTTAAATCTAAATTCGATGAACGTGTTATATCCAGAAATGGTCTTGTCGATTGGCCGCCTAGATCGTGTGATTTAACATCTCTAGACTTTTTTTTATTGGGCTACGGTTAATCATTGGTCTATGCCAACAAGCCGGCGTCGTTAGAGGAGCTCAGAGCCAACCGGCCGTTTCGGTCGAAATGTGTGGCCGAGTAATCGAAATTTGGGTTCAACGAATCGACACTTGCAAACGTTTCTGTTGTAGACATATGAACGATGTCGAATTCCATACATAAATGTTTTGATTGTACTTTCACCCAATAATAAAATTTTGGAGATATCTCAAATGGTTTGCGTTTTATTTTAAAAAAAAGTTGTCAAGTCCTTATTGGAAAACCCTTTAGTTAAGTGTTTATACATATGTATGTTATTTTCACCATTTGCTAAGCATTGTTTTATGAATGAGCTCTTACTCAAAAAATAGTGCATTAGTTAAATGATTATAAAATTATGTCAATAAATAATAATAATAATGAAAATTGTGTATATAACGGCAAGTACATAATACAATTTATGTCTACTTACAGTTAGATACATATTTTTATGTAAGACCATAAATAAGCAGAGTGTAATATAATATTTTCGTTCTTCAGTTCTCTTGTGCATTTTTCTATTTACAATAAAATATTTTTTTTTGGTTTTTACCTTAATTTATTTTTTTTTATTAATTTTTTAATCAAAAAAACCCGACATTTCAACGGCACATCCCGTCATTTTCAAGGGTAAAATTTATGCTATAATTTCAAAGAAAATTTTTCTATATCGAATGTTTTTCTAAAGTAACTAGAGTTTAATTTGAAATTTATTAAATACTCAGTTTAACAGAAAAATAATTTAAGTTATACAATTAGAGTGAAACAATTATAAATTGTCGTAATAATTTAACAAATACTTTGAAACTTCCTGGATATTTAACAAATTTTGAAATAAATATTGATGTTTTTTGATGTAAATACTTTCCAAAATTAAACTTTTATTGGGATTTTGGTTCTTATCAAGTATATTAGCGTCATTTATAGATAATGAGTGGTTACTTCTACGTAGATGATTCGATAAAGCGCTGTGTGACGGTTTAAACTCATACGTAGAATCGTAAATATGTTGACGAACCCGTTTTTTTTCAATTTTGTTAATTTGGCCCACATACTCTTTTCCATATGAACATTTTAATTTATGGTATATTAAATTTGATTGGAACTCTAAAAACTCTCGGAATTTTGTCTTTTAATTTAGTGAATAAAACCATCTCCAAACTTTGAAATGTTCTACCAAAAAGCAGTATATCATAATTTTGTAAAATAATTTTAATTTTTTCGAACATAATTTTAACATACGGAACCGAAATGAAAAGTTTGCGATTATTTTCAACGATTAAATTTTGATTTTCGCTCGTATTTTCCACAATATTTCCCGAATTGCTATGTTTGTCGATAGCCGTTCTAATACCTCTAGTAACTACACTTCTCGGATAACCATTTTGAATTAGAGCATTACTTAATATTTTAAAACTTTTGGCACGAAAAACCTCATCCGGTAATCTCAAAATTTTGTCAGCTAACAAGAAGCCCAGATTCAGATACCGACCCGACCAGGTTTTCTTTTGATTTAAATCTGTAATTAAACTTCCATCCTCATTACGTATTACCATCGTATCTAGAAAGGCTAAACGACCTTGATTTTCAATTTGACATATAAATTTAATCCGCGGGGTAAATTAAATGAGTCCAAAAAATTATCAATTTCCGAACTTTGAATGGCCGCGATAATATCATCAACATACCGGTAAAAGAAGATAGGTTTCACCGTAGATGTTTTTAACACTTCGGTTTTAACGTGTTTCATTACTAAGTTTGCCACTGTTGAACTAACTGGCGAATCCATTGGTGAACCAAATACTTGTCTAAAACATCTTCCCCCGAAACCAAATTCTTCTACAAAATTTTTTGACTCCAGATGTGTATTATTACTTGCTTTAATGCTATTCCACAATTTTTTAACCAAAATTATTACCAAAGATCAGTCAACGTTTGTGTACAACGAGACTACATCTAATGATACTAATATATAATTTATTGGTAGAGACACATTTTTAATTTTATTTTTAAAATCTTCCGCGTTTTTACAGCCGAAAATTTTTTTCCCACGTAATGATTTAAAATGTTAGACAAAACTCTGGATAAATTGTATAAAGGTGAACTTAAATAGCTTATACAGTGACGAGCAAAATTGGACGAATGTATTCGGTTTCCCGTTTCCACGCAAACGCATTATTTTATTATACGCATTGCAACAAAAAGTTTTGTAAATTTTTTTAACTATATGTCTGTTATATTTAAAAATAATTATAAAAATAAATTTATTAGATGTACTCTAAAATAGTACGTAAATAACTCACCGAAGAACATTCTTCCAATTTTGCTCGTTTTCATATTTTTAAATTTATTGTTCTATAGTTAACGGTACTTTATGTTATCGTGTCATCTCATGTTTAAACCGGCTATTGCGATTTATTTTATTAGTTATTTGTGCGTTGTCGAGTATGTAGTGCAGTGCATTCATTTATTTTTTAGAAAATTTAAGTATGAAGAAAATATCTTCAGAATTAGAAAATTCTATTAAAGTATTAATAGAAAAAGGGTATTCTTCTCGAAATATAGCAAGCCTATGTAAGGTTTCGCATTCAACTGTGCAACAAGTTGGCCAACGAAGCGGTTTTGGGCATACAAAAGGCGTCAAAGGGAGGCGCAGATTACTGACCGACCGAGATGCTCGCCTAATGGAGCGTCATTTGAACGAGAAAACGTCAACCAGTAGGGTTAAAACACCTTTAGAGGCCGCTAAAGCGATAAATAAATCTGCTAGTGAATGGACAGCTCGAAGGGCGCTGAAAAGAATTGGGTTTGTGAGCAGTGTAAAGCAAAAGAAACCTGCTTTGTCGGATAAAAATATAAAAGCTCGTCTACTGTTTGCGAAAGAACATAGATCATGGTCCGTTGAAGATTTGAAAAAAGGTTATATGGTCAGACGAAACCAAAATTAATCGTTTTCAGTCAGATGGTAAAGAGTATTACTGGCATAGGCCTGGCGAGAAATTGCAGAAACATCAAGTTAAGCAAACAATGAAACATGGTGGAGGGAATTTGATGGTTTGGGGCTGTTTCACTTGGGCGAGCACATGGCCATTAACTAAAATAGATGGTATAATGAAGAAGGAAGATTATTTAACCATTTTGAAAAACAATTTGCCAAATTGTATTGACCAATGTGCCTACCCCGTTCATGAAATTGTATTTCAACAAGACGGCGACCCCAAACACACTGCCAAAATAGTTCAAAAATGGTTAACTGAACAACAGTTTACTACTTTAAAATGGCCATCGCAAAGCCCGGATTTAAATCCGATAGAGAATTTATGGGCAATTCTCAAACGACGATTGCGGGATTATGATCAACCATCAACCCCCACAAACAGTCAGTGAACTATGGGATCGAGTAAACGTGGAATGGAGTAAAATTCCATCGTCCACACTAGAGAAATTGGTAGAAAGTATGCCAAAAAGGGTAACAAGTGTCATTGCGAACAAAGGATTGTGGACGAAATACTAGAACAATAACAAAAAAATATAAAGTGTATTCGTGCAAAATTGGAATAATGTACTCAATTGGATTTCTTATTAGTTATTTAAGTTTTTATTTAAGAATTACTGTAATTTGGTTTATTTAGTTTTTAAAATAAACTATAAACAATAAAACTTGCATTGCCTTATTTCTTTAACTGGTTGGATAAACTCATTAAATGCGAAAATAAGGAATCATCAAAATTATTCGACCATTTTTGCTCGCCAGTGTAATTAGTCTAAAGGGAATACCAATTTTGTGCACTTTTGGTAGACCATACATACATTCGTGGGGTCGTACCATGATAATTTTTAAGAAATTTTGTCAAATTTTTCTCAATTTTCCTCTCCAAGAGCCAATGATTACATTAAATTAGATTGCATTGAAGAACTACCAACTTTCCAAATTTCAAAATAAGTGTTGTTGTCTGAAAAGAGTAACTCCATTTTTTCTACATACAGTGCTGGTAAAAAAAAATTGGGCAAACAAATTTACTGCAAATTTTAGTCTTTTTGCTAAAATTACAAAACTTTTGAAAGCAATTGGTTTATTGTTTCATTTTAAATACATGTATGACGTAATTTTTTGAAAAAAAAAAAATTGACCTGTAATTTAGGGGCAAAACACCGAAAAATGCCAAAATATTCAAAATACTGTTACATACATATTGGTGTTAAAGTAATGTAATAAATTAAACAGTTATTTTTTATTTTTTTGTTTGTTTTTTATTGATTTATAGAAGTTCAATCTTTCATATTAATATTTTGTTGGACCGCCTTTTGATTTTATTACACCGGTACAACCCCGCAACTGATGTGCACAAAAATTGGGCAAGCAATTATTTTTTTTTACGCCTACCGTTCTTGGCCGTCATTAGGGTGCAGATGTTTTATTGACTGTAATTTATTTTTTGAGTATAAATAGTGCATATTTTGTAAGAATAAGTTATTCTGTAAGTGATCCTAGACAAATAAAGAATAAAGTGCAATTTTAGTTAAAAAAATGGGAAAAGTTAGTGACCAGTGTAAAAGCAATACATATGTTGATTTTGGCGCGAGAAAATTTAACCACGCGTGAAATAGGTGAAAGATTAAACATTCCTAAAAGTACTGTCGCGTGGAATATTAAAAAAAATCGAGAGATGGGCGGTACACAAAGAAAGAAAGGCTCTGGAAGGCCTAGAAAGACAACGCCAGTGGAAGATCGTTTTATACTATTACAAAGTCGTCGGAACCGTTTTAAAACTTCATCGGACATACGAGTGAGACAGGATCTTGAGCGAACAACGGGAAAAAAATTTCAGCCGGCTTAGTGAGAAAAAGACTTGTTAAAGCTGGTTTGAGAGCACTTAAACCAGTCCCCAGAAGTCTTAGTTCACATTACTAGTGAAAAAAAAACGTTTGCTATGGGCCCAGGAGCATGTTAATTGGACTCCAGAGATGTGGAATGATGTGATTTTCTCCGATGAATCAAAATTCAAGCTGCATGTTGGAGATGGAAGAATTCTCGTAAGGAGAAAACCTGGCGAGAGACTTAGCAACGAATGTCTTTTAAGACTTCCACCGAAAAAAGAAGGAGTTATGGTCTGGGGATGCTTTTCTGGAAATGAAACCGGTCGATTGTGCTTCCTTAGTTCCAGCGTTACAGCAGCTGTTTATCTGCAGGTCCTTCAGAACGAATTTGAGCCTTCTGCGTTAAAGCTTTTTGGCGAGACTTGCAAATTTATTTTTCAACAGGACAACGATCCGTGCCATACCGCCAAAATTGTGAGTTATTAATTTTGAATTGTAGATAGACAAATTGGCTTTCAGATAAACATTAATAATTTGTTAAAAACTTGTTTTTTTTCTTATCTCTTCATTTAAAGGTAAACAAGTACTTCGAAGAAAAAAGTATCGATGTGTTGAGCTGGCCCCCGTATAGTCCAGACTTAAATCCAATTGAAAATATTTGGTCTATAATGAAGCTAGAAGGAGCAAGGAAGCGCCCAGAATCGATTGAAGCTTTAAAAAGTTTGTTGATGATTTGGGAATCCATATCTCCTGCGACTTTGAAAAATTTATCAAATTCAATGAATCGGAGGTGTATCGCTGTAATAAAAGCAAAAGGCGGTCCAACAAAATATTAATATTAAAGATAGAACTTCTATAAATCAATAAAAAACAAAAAAAAAAATTAAAAATGAGTGTTTAATTTATTACATTACTTTAACTCCAATCAAACGTATTTTGAATATTTCAAAAAATTACGTCATACATGAATTTAAAATGAAACAATAAACCAATTGCTTTCAAAAGTTTTGTAATTTTAGCAAAAAAAAGACTCCAATTTGCAATAAATTTGTTTGCCCAATTTTTTTTACCAACACTGTATATTCAATTTTTGACATAAGTACCGTTATGTTACCCTTGTCAGCTTTCAATACGTACAATTCGGGCTGCTCATTCGAAAATTGCTTTGCATTTTGAGCCCCTCGAATCTTTTGGATTTCTTCAATACTCACAAATGTTTTACTGAAATAATTGTTTGTTTTGAAATTCGTCAACATATTTACTAGTCTATTTCTAATAGTGTTACGAGCTGTCTCATCTAATCCTGCAATACCACTCTCCACATCCGCTATAATTTTGTGATAAGGAACAATTTCTTTTTTAAAAGGTAAACAAAGCTTATTACCAAAATTTGTAAGATGTCCACAGGAATTTCCTTTATTCCTTTACTTCTTCCGGAAATTTTCTTTTTATTTCATCGATCAGTTTACCACGACTTTTGTTTAAACGATTAATTTTGACGAAAGTTTCGTTAATTTCACAATTAATTATTTAAAAATTGTATTTGTCCTGAATGGCTTGAAACTTCCTTTCGTCAATTTTGAATTTATTCGTTAATCGTCTGGTAGTTAGTTCTAGTGAAGCGCCCGAAAGGTTTTTTCATCAACAAAATATCATATTTTTTCTTGAAGTCCCCAAACTCAAAATTCCATTTTTTCTAGCTCGATAACTGAAGCTGTTGTAGTAATTACAGAAGTGGTTCTTGTAATTTTTCATTTGGGAATATTTCTTGTTAGTCGGATTACAAAGTTTCCACTCACTCGAGCCAATGTTCGTTTATTATTCGGTTTGAGAAATTATTTTCCTGTTCAGTAAAAAGCACAAAATTATAGCAATATCCAGAAATTCCGGCTAAAATAAAAAAAATGTATCCCCATTTGTGTGGTTTTGCTGGCATGTATTGCTTGATGCAAGAGGTGTCAGAAAAGTTAGCGACGTCGTTTTTTGATCCTTCGATGTCGGCTCTTCCTGTTATTGTGAAGCAAAATTCACCAAGCGTTGGATTGTTCACCCATGCAAGGGAACGTGAGCTGGGTTTTGACCGTCGTGAGACAGGTTAATTTTACCCTACTGATGAGTCGTTGTTGGACCCATGGTTCAATACTTGTTCGAGAGAACAGTGGTATGATGCAACGTTCGTTGGACTATGCCTGAACGCCTCTAAGGTCGTATCCAAGCTAGTCTGCAACAATAGAAATGGGGCATTAATTACATTGTTAGGCTTAAACTATCAACTAAAATTGTAGATTTACCTATAATTCGATACTGTATGGTTAAATTGATGCCATTGAAATTGTTTAATCAAAGACGTCTATTAGCTATTATTATGCGTATAGAAGTTATCGATTAAATTCAATTAAATTATTGGTATTAACAATTTTGAGCCCAGAATCAATTAGTAGATAGTAGATAGGGACAATGGGAATCTCATTAATCCATTCATGCGTGTCACATTTGGCAAATTTTTTTTTTTTTTAATGGGAGGTGGAAAATCTTCAAAAGACAGCATGCGATGTTATTGCGTGATAGTGTCAGATTCTTACTAACCAAAAACAACAAACCCATCACGGCTTTATTTCCTGCTGCTGATTTAGCCAGGAAATATGTTCTTCCGGCGGGTGCAGGTACCCTAGTAGGATAAACCCACTAATTCTCTTTATGCCATCACTTTTTATCACCAAACGCCTGTTCGTCTCCACACGCCATCACGATAGTCAGACCATGTCGTCATTTTGTTCCACCTATTCCAGTTTAAGAAGCTACCTTGCAACACCCTACTGGTGATACCACTGAGAAGTCGCTTGATCAGGTACATGTGAAATAGAGGATATTATTCCTCATAATTCCATGCCGGGATGTTATTTCGGCTGCAATCCCATCATTGGAAGTGCAATACATACGTTTCCTCTCATGCGCTTCGTTTTTGGACGTCGACCCACTAACCACCTGGGCATCGATTACTGTTGCGCGCCCATCCCTAACAGCAATTATGTCTGGCTTTCTCAACCCAGAGTCGGTACGTATTCGTGGCCCTTCATCAACCGCTTAGCCGATATCCCGCAGCCCGATGCAAGCACTTTACACACGGCATTATGACGTTTGATGTGTCCTCCGTGTGTGCGGTGACATGATTGTATTACATGTGCAGCTGTTTCGGTAACATTACAACCAGCACGGTATTGCACAGTAGTCTCAGACCGCCGGTACCACGCGAAGTTCGTATTCGCATAGGCAGCGAGTTAATGCTGACGTGAATATATTGAATATAATCCCGCCCTGGAATAGCAAGATTTCCATAATTCACCCAAGATGTTGAAAGGTTAGTCCTACATGTCTCTCTTATTTCCAGCCCATCATTAGACCGGTAGAGGTACTCAGCCCACCAGCCCTCCCTTTTGTCCTTGATGTTAAGGAACCCACCATCTCTGGTGAGAGATTTTTGGCTCCAGTTGAGCCTACTACTATCCCACCTAGAGTATGCGATTGCTGGGACAGCCGGGGAGGAAGAATGCACGAGGTTGCTTAGTCTAGAATAAACAAAAGCAGGCACTGTGGTGTTAAATGCTGGTAAATCAAGTCCCCCATCATTTATATGGTGTATCCGGTGGAAGTCTGAGCCACTGGCGAACTTGTTTATCCATTGCCTTTAGCTTCCCTAAGGTAACGCCGGCCAGGACAAGTTGGTGATAAAACCGCGGTATTAAAAAGCAATGAAGGATTTGAAGTCGCTGCTGTGATTTTAACGGAGTTTCGACAGCCTGTCAAACATCGGCACTAAATCGCTGCTGGCTTTTTTTGGCCCGATAGGTCGTAAGTCGATACCAAGGTAACGCCACTCTTGCGAGGCGGCCAGCTGTTTCAAATACGAACCATCCGCTATTTGGAATTGCGGTTCACTAAGTATCTTATACTTCTTCTGTTTCCCAGCAGGAACGATGAACAACGCTGATCACTTGGATGTATTAAGTGTTAACCCCGCCAACTCCGCCCTCGCCTGGACTCTTGAAAGGGTGATTTTCATGCCAGACACCGTAGATGTGACAATGAGGAGGATGTCAGCATACGCAATTGCGTTAACCAACGCCCCCTGTATGGAGTAGCTGACCTCGCGTGGCACCACGGCCAGGACATCATCAACAACAAGGGCAAAGATGATAGACGACAAAGAATCACCTTGCCGGACCCCCTTAACACTTTAATGGTGTGAGAACGATCTCTACCAACTTCTAGTACCGTAGAGCTGATACTATAAGCCTTATTTATGTACCTGATAAAGTTTTCCAACAATCCGCGCCGTACCAATGCATCGGTAATAGCGAAGTGGTTTACACTATTGAAGGCCTTAGCTAAGTCCAGGGAAGCTATATGTAGCTCCCTAAGTTCTCGCCTCGAGTCCTCCATCAATGAAGCCAACATCGAGATGTTGTCTGCGCAGCCATCATCTAGGCATCTCTGCCTCTCATCAACAAGATTAGCCTCACGTAAACGTAATGCAAAAATCTTGTGAAGATGACGGACTACAACTTAAGCCACACTGATGGGTTTAAAGTCGCCTGGATGTTCGGCGCTAGACTTTTTTGGTACAAAAACAGTGCGACTTATTAATTGTTTAGCGGAAAAACCACGAGAGGCCATTACGGTATTGAAAAACAGTGCTTTCAAAGTAGCAGGCACTGATCTACATTGCCTTAATGTGACTCCATCCAAACCAGGCGCCAAGGAAAGAGGAATCTTGATGGCAGTGACCTCCTCACATGTCACCGGGTGCCAAATTAACCCAGTATTCTGACGTTGGTTTGCACTGCTACCGACAGAACTGCTAATAGTTGTGGAAGGTGTTTCAAAAAGCGGACCCCAGTATTCCAACATACGGTTCATATCAGGAACACGTATGTCAATGGAGCTGTAACTGTTCTGCGCCAAGGTGCTGATGGAAACACCTGGAGCAACCACGTATGGAGACTTTCTGAGACATCAACACCCATTGCATTGATGTTTTTGGCTACCACAGTAAGGTTATTTATCGCGTTATATGTATCACCATACATGTCACTCCAACTCACAGACGACGAGGTATTAATTCGGTTATAGTTACGGGACGGTGACTCCGAAAAGCCCGGCCTCCAGATAGGAGAGACTTGGTCGGGTTTTTTTTGGAGGTTATCACGAAACTCCACATTGTAGCTAGACAACGAGGACACCTCAAGGTCTCAAGGTCAGGCACGCCGCCATGACAATATGTTTATAATCTTAACCGCGTCTAGCTGATTTAGTAGCATCAAGCGTTCGATCAGAAATTAGGCCCTGAAGATGTTTGTTGATAAACCTTACTCCCTGTTTAGACGCTAAAGCCTCCTCCCTAGCCATTAATCTTAGCTCCTCATCCGATCAAACCCTCTTTGAACGCGCGATATTCACTTGCTCATTAGCCTCGTCCGAATGTGTGTGCCGAACATGTACACCCAGTCGTTTTTTGATGGTGAAGGACCTGTCACAAAAGGGACATTGAAACTGAGCACTCGTGGATGTTTCCTGATTCGGTGATACTGGTGACGACTGTGCCAGTGGCGATGACATGGAGTTATCCGTTGGTGATAGTGATGGCCCAAGAGGGAGCTGTGCTGGGTCGACGCTCCGAGGTACGCCGACGTTACAAATGTTTCTTCTATTATTTGTTGGGCCAACACATTTTGTATGGATGAGCTTGCAACCCACCCACACATAGGCTAAATAGCCAAACCAATCTCCAACAGAAAGGACTTCAAACAGAAGTTTATAGAAGACCATCCATGCAGCCCGCTGCCATCCTCAGATGGGAGATCTGGCACGTGGTCAAGCAAGCTTGAACCTTACAGCGAGCAACTCGGGCTGCGCGGGGTAGCCACTGCCCAGACTCAGTCACAAGTACCGAGTACCCTGCTGCCTACTTTTATATTGCGAGCCGTTTCATCCAAGACAGACGCCCGCTCGCAGCCGCCCATACTATGGAAACAAACACTGCAATTAAATCAGGTACGGTGGGGTCGTCAATCCCGTATCCTGCGAAAAATCGGAGGGTCATTATCATCGGGTACATACTATCGGGTTTATAGTTTCGTTACATTCAAAGGTACAATAAACAGCGTAAATTGGAGACAATCACTTTCATCTTTTTTAATTCCTCAAGGTTTTACTGATTTGTTTTAGTTTGTGACTAACTGTTGATGTTTCCATCTTATAAACCATCGGGAAATGTAATCACCATATCTTCAATATTGAAATTCTCGTTTATATCGCTAAGAGTTGGTTCATCTTCAACTAGCAAATTCTCGCCTAGTGTTAGATGTTGCACAACTACTTCCTCAATGCAATCGTCTTCAGTGATGCTATCACCAAATTCATCCTCACCTGTACTCCCAGCCGTTGATAATTTTCAAAATTACCGCTTCGGAAAGAATACCTGGTCTCGGCCCCTTAGAATTCTTTAAAAGAAATATTTGTTTGTCTGCATGATGTATTGTTTTTACTTTATCTAATGTGATCAGGTGATCAGCTTTTTGATCTGATACAATTAAATACACAATATATCAATAATTTTTTTTTTATCTATGAATTCCACTTATGAAACGTCAATAAACAACATTTATAATTACAAAAATACAACTTACCTAATTGACGTTCGACTACCAATATAAATATTGAATGAAGATGTAAGAAGAAATTGAAAAAACGCGCTTCGCTTGTGGCAATACTAAAATGAAATTCGATAGAATATCGCCGCATAAAAAAAAAATCGAATCGGATTTTAAAAATTCAAATAGAAACAAATACATTTAATTCCCAAATTACGTCCCCTACCATACTGCCGTGCTAAGAAAAAGTCACATATGCCTTTTTGTAGTTTTGAGTAATTTCAATTTTTCTGCTTTTGTTTGCCATGTCTTACTATGAAACTTGACTACTAAATCACCTGATTTTATGGCATTTAATAAAGGATATTTGGCATTCTAAAAAAGCAGACAAATAGGTATTTACTTGCAGAATCCAAATATGCTCTTAAGCTGGATGAATTTTATAATGTTCTAAATGTAGGAATGGTGAAATTTATTCCTAAATTTATTAATCTGAAAAACCGTAAAGACAAGGCTCATAAGAGATTTAAACTTTTCTCTACTCCTGATAGGTATGCTGTATTTGAATCCTTGAGAAATGAATTCAGAATATTAAATAAATTTCTTTATAACAATTACATTTTGGAGATCGAATCGAACATAAAGGATATACCTGATAACTTCTGGAGATTCGTTGATTCTAAAAGAAAAACTAAGGGATATCCGTCTACTATGTTTTTGGATGATCGTTTGGGTCATAATTTGAAAGATAATTGTAACTTGTTCGCTGACTTTTTTTAGAGTGTTTATGTAAAGAAACCGTTAACGACAGATTCGATATCGAGGTATTGTTCAGTGGCTAATATAAATTGTTCCTTGCAATTGGAACTTGATACTGTTTTAAATAGTCTACTCTCGCTGGATATCAATCAAAGTGCAGGGTTCGATTCCATCCCTCCCTTGCTTCTTAGAATGACAGCACATGCTGTCGCTTTTCCAATCACAGTTCTTTTTAACAAAAGCCTTCGACAAGGATACTTCCCGAACTTTTGGAAATGCTCTTTAATTAAACCAATATTTAAGTCAGGTTCCAGAAGTGATATTACTAATAATCGAGCCATCAGTATTTTATCCGTTTTGCCGAAGCTTTTTGGAAAATTAGTCAAAGATTTTATTTTTTTTATACTCGTAGGTTTATTTCTTCTAAGCAACATGGATTCCTTCCTGGCAGATCAACTGTCTCGAATTTGTTTTTACTGACCAATTATATTTCAACGGCTTTTGAATTGGGGATGGATGTACAGGTTGCTTATTCAGATTTTAGCAAGGCCCTTGACAAAATTGATCACTAACTACTATTCCTTAAATTGGAGTCTTTGGATTGTAATAGTTTACCTATTAGGTGGATCAAGTCGTATTTAGATGGCAGAACTCAAATCGTTAAGATAGGGAATTACATGTCTAGACGGATTCATGTTACGTCAGGAGTTCCCCAGGGAAGCCTTTTGGGTCCCCTTTTATTCATTCTTTTTATTAATGATGTGATTAACTGAATTAAGTATTCTGAGATTCTTATATATGCTGACGATATTAAAATTTTTAAAACTATTTAGTCGGATTTATCGGATTTTACGAATTGGTGTACATACCAAAATTTATTATTAAATACTAAGAAGTAATTTAAATTATTAAATACTAAGAAACAATGCGATTTTCCCGTAGAAGGAATGTTTTGAACTTTGACTACGAATTTTTTATCAAAGACCATACAATTGAGAAAGTGAACAATTTCAAAGATTTGGGTATCACATTCGCTTCTAATTTATCCTTCCAAATTCATATACAGGGCATTGTTTCTAAGGCGTTTTCCATGTTAGGGTTTGTTAAAAGATTCTCCAAAGACTTCTGGGATCCTTATGCGATTAGAATCTTGTATATTACGTTGGTGCGCTTGCAATTAGATTATGGCATAGTTATTTGGGACCCATTTTATCAGGATTCTTCTGATCTTATAGAAAGGGTTCAAAGACAGTTCTTAAAATATGCCTTGCGTAGATTACATAGGGACAATAATCTACCAAATTATATTCTTTCTCCTTATAGGGGACGATGTAAATTATTAAAATTGGAACCTCTCTATATTCGTAGAACTGCGACGTGTGCCACTTTTGTCCGTGATCTCCTTTCGTCCGAGATTCTCGATTTATTTTCTTTTTACGTTCCAACACGTGTGTTACGATCGAGTGGGGAGTTTGTTCTTAAATGACCAATACGGAGTAGTAATTTAGCTATGAATGAACCTGTTTATAATGTCTCGGTTGCTTTTAATAAAGTACGGTCGATTTTTTATTTTAATTTGTCAAGAGATGCATTTAAGGTTTTGATGTCAGATTTTCTTTCTAATTTTTTGGTAAAGTTTTTTTTTTTTTTTTTTTTGTAATGTAATGTAGAATATTTTAAAATTGTAACCAGATTTTTTTTTTAAAGTTGGTAAATAAATAAATAATAATAAAACTCATTTTTCGACTTTTGGCGCTTGTGACTTTTTCTTAGTACAACATAACGAATTGCTTATGGTAACTAAAATACGATATGAACAGTTTTGTTCTCACGGCGACAAGGTATCGCGTAAATACAGCATCAATGCTGGTGCCATGTCATGTTGTTGAAATCTTATGATCATTATTGATAGTTAAATTTACATGTTTTTGAAGAAATTCAATAAGTGAACTAGCATCTTCTCGGGAAAAATTGACGTTGTAGTCTCCACTTAGAACCATTGGTAACTTATCTTTTCCTCTGCCAAGAAATTCGCCTCCGGCTGTTGTGTATGGCCATACTAGCCGTTTCAAAAAATAAATAATATCGTTCATTTTTTGATTTGGAGTAATGTAAATTATTATTAAAACTACTTTTTTGCCGTCTTTCATTTTGCATTCCGCAACACAAAATTCACCAATTGACGATACTGCGGAACTTGTAAATTCAGACTTTCTCATTGTCATATCGATATTTGGAGTAATGATATTGGTATTATCGTGTGCATTTTGATATAATACGACAACGCCTTCAGCTCGAACGTTTGATCGCTTATACTGAATTATACAATTGAAATTAGGGATACTGATTGTCTTTTTATTGGGTAACTGAGTTTCATTTAGAAGTAAAACATTCGATTGTTGAATAATGGAATCAGTAAGATCAAAGGAGTGAGCAGGCTTTGACAATTAAAACTATATTATTATTATTATTATTATTTATTATATGAAAACACATATATAAATGAATTTTCATAAAATTAATTAATTAAAAACAATTAACTTTCTTTTTGTGATATATTATTTATTTTTTATTTTTTAAAAATTTAAGACCGGTTTCGGACATTCGTCCTTCTTCAGTTCTTGTTCTATTAATGAAAAAAAATTTGTTGTTGTTTTATTTTTTCGCTTTCTATGTAAATTCTTCCTTCTCAATTCTGTCCATTTTGTTGCCCTTATGAAGTCTATGAAGAATGTGTAAATTTGTTTCAAAATCCGTGTATGTATGTTTCTCGGTTAATAAATGTTGTGCAAAATTTGAATTACATTTTGTGGTTTTATGGGTATTGTTGGCTTCATATATATGTTCGCTGAATCGTTGTTTGAATGTACGCCCTGTTTGGCCAATATAATATTTTGGGCAATCATTACATTTTAATTTGTATACGCCGCTGTCAATTTCGTTTTGTTGTATCGCTCTCAATTTGTGTTGTATTTTATTTTCTGTTTTGTACGCGATATTGTAGCCATAATTTTTTAAAATTTTGTGTAATATGTTGCTAGTGTGTTCATTATAATCTATTGTGATGTATCTTTTATTTTCTTGTTCATCATCATGTAAAGTGATTAAATTTTGTTGTTGCATCTTGGTTACTATTTTGGGATTGAATCCGTTCATATCAGCAATGTTGATAATAGTTTTTAATTCTTCCAAATAATCGGTGTTGTGCATGAGAATGCTGTTGAGTCTATGTATCATATGGCTGTATGCTGATATTTTATGTTGGAATGGATGATAAGAACTGTTGTGTATTGTGTGGTTTGTTTGTGTTGCTTTCCTGAATATTTTAAAAATGTGATGTCCCTCAATATTTTGTATTGTTAGATCCAAAAAAGTGATGGTTTTATTTGTTTCGGTTTCCAATGTGAATTTTATGTTGGGGTGTATATTGTTTATGTAAATGTGTAAATTGTCTATTTGCCTTTGTGTGCCTTTGAATAATATTATGATGTCATCAACGTATCGATGCCAATATATCAGGTTGTTTTTGTATTTGTTGCGGTTGTTGTGTATATATGTTTCCTCAAAAAAGTTTAGATAAATATCGGCTAGTGTACCAGATAGGGGGCTTCCCATTGGTAGACCTTCATTTTGTCTATAAAATGTTTGGTTATGTTGAAAATAGTTTTGCCTGGTTATTTCATTTAGTAAAACAATGGCTTCATTGACTTTTCTCACGTCAACTCCATTTTTCATTAGTAGATTATTAATGATTCCTATTGTTTCAGTAACTGGTATGTTTGTGTACATATTCG
Source organism: Tipula vernalis (assembly GCA_958295665.1). Classification (NCBI taxonomy): domain Eukaryota; kingdom Metazoa; phylum Arthropoda; class Insecta; order Diptera; family Tipulidae; genus Tipula; species Tipula vernalis. The sequence continues at coordinate 217,407,911 of OY282559.1, read as the reverse complement.
AAACGTCAAATGATGCCAGTTTTGCGCCACTGGGGATTGCGATTGATTTTATTTTGTGTACTAGTTCAATATTATTTTTTACCGACCAATTATTTAAAAAAAAAAAAACAAAAAAAAAAAAAAAATTTATTAAAAATGGAATTTTTCCGTCTTTATAATAATTAAAACTACATGCTATCAATCCTTTTCTGTGGTGAATAAAATCTAATACACCTCTGCTGATAGTCTGCAAGCGATTAAGCGAAAGTCTACGAAATTCATCTTGGAGATTAGTTATATGTAGCTGTGGACACTCTTCGACCATCATAGAAAGTTTTGTTATTATTATTTGTTGTTGTAATATATAAGCCTTGAAGACCGCGTCAAAGCAACATACACTAATGGCGATTGATGTTTTTTATCATATTCATAAACGATTTCAGGGTGTGTTTGCAAAAGAACAAACTAAAGGTAGATGAGATCGCTTAACATTTATCGTTTTGTTATTGTTAAATAGTATAGTTGTTGATCTTCTTCCTATCGGTACAGCAGTGTTACTAATTTGATTAGTTCCTACATGCCCAGCAACTTTTTTCTTTATTTTATGGCCAATCTTTGGATAGTCTGAAAAATCAAGTCGTACAACGTTCACTTCATCATTACGTTCAATATGAACTAATTTCCCAACAGCGCCATTTGCTAAGCCATCTGACATTTTGTATAATTTTTTCCGTACAAAAGTTGTTTGTTCCACCGAAGTACAACCAATAAATACGTCTTTGGCAATTGAAATGTTCTTATCTTGCACAGCTCTTAAAACTTCGTTATTATATCTCGTGACAGCCTGATTTGTATTAAATAATCTGATCCCATGTGGACATTTTACTTTAGCCTCTTTAGTTCTTACAAATCGCGATTCCAATAAAATTAATTCCTTATCTTCGAGTTGTTGATCTTTTCCAGTTTTTGTCACTATTGAAGAAAACTGTTGATTTGCTTGCCTCATAACTTAATCTGGTTCATACAATTTAAATCCGCGCCACAAAATAGGCCCACCAAATCTCTGCTTCTGCTGCTTATAAATTAGAGTAGCCCGAACTGGCGGTAACTGTCGTAGATCTTCAATCAAAATAATATCTATACCACCAAAGATAGTATTAAAATCTCCTGTGATGTGCCTAAATCGTGAGTCAATCTGAGTAAATAATTCAGCACCGATCATACTTATTTCATCAATGAGTAACACTTTGACATATTTAAAAAGTGCTCTATACTGATGTGCTACTTTAGTGCTTAATGGGAGTAATCTCGACAAAGACATTTTTAAGGCAGTATGCACGGTAGTTTCATCAATAGCAACAGCAGCTTTGCCGGTTGAAGCACAGGTAATGTACAAGTTATACATCATTATCAGTGTGCCGGTTATAAATTTCCATGATATGTTTTATCACAAAGTTTTACCACATCCAGCTGAACCCGTAAAAAATATTTGAAATGGAGAATGATTTGGAAATAAGCTTCTTTTTGTTTAACGTTTGCCATTCTCATCAACTCGTAAAACTCTGTATTTGGCATTAAATTGTCTCGTTTTTGGCGATAGAACCAAGTTTATTAAGTACAGCTAGGCGAAGATCAGCATTTATATCAGACAGAGGATTATTATATAAATTTTGAAATGGATTCGGTTCAGATGTAGCATTAGCAGCCTCCGTCTATTTAAAACTACCTTTTTATTTGTATTATATATGTATGTATATCAATAAATTTCATTTCAGCGAGTATTTCACAGTCTTCGTTCCGGAATGGAATGTGTAACTTAACCATTTCACGTTTATATTCATTGATATTTTGTCCAATATCATAATTTCGGTAACGAATAATACGAGACTCTTTCCTTTTTGTATAATTACCATCTGTTTTAATTGTGTAATTAGCAACAAATTGGAACAGTGTAATATTTTCCAGATCTTGGTGTCGGCATTCGTATTTGTCAAACCAATTTTCCTTCCAAATATTAGTCGAATCTTCTCCGATGCTTATAGCGCCTAATTCTTTTTGCGTTTTTCTTATCCTTTGACGATCGACTGGCCACACATTTGGAATAGAGACGATAACAGTCGAACACTTTGACATCGGCTCCCGAAGGAGATACCAAGCCGCCTCTTGACTTGTTATATCGACACTGTTAAGCATATATATACGAGTATATATATACAGTGGTGTGCAGTATAATAGGTAATTTTGCATTTAGCTCTATATTTTCCAATTTAAACCGATATAATACGGTAATTCCCCGTTATATGTATTTCAATTTTTTTTTTCTTTCTTTTCTTTTGTTTTTGACAAATGCTACTATTATCACGTTATACACATGCATTTCAAATTTAATCTTTACCAAAACAGTTGAATTTTCATTGTGCAATTTAAATAGAAAATAAGTAAATATGCTCATATTGTTCGGTTTATAAAAAAAAATCCATTTGCGACATCTAAGGATATTAAAACGGAGCTTGAGCTGGACATAGATACGTCTACAATACGTAGACGACTAATTGAGAGCAATTTGAAAGCGAGTTTGCCGAGGAAGTGTCCAGCGTTATCTAAATAAAACATTAAAGACAGATTAAAGTTTGCAAAAGACCATATGGAATGGTCAGCATCAAAATGGCAGAACATTTTATGGTCCGATGAGTCCAAAATAAATTTGTTTGGATCAAATTGCTCCCGAAAATACGCGCGGCGCCCCAAAGGCAAAGAATTTGATCCCCGCTATACTATAAAAGCTATTAAGCACGGTGGTGGCAATAATATGGTTTGGGGCTATTTTTCGTATAATGGTGTTGGGCCTCTGTGCTGGATACACGACAATATGACGAAAGATATTTATTTAGAGAATATCCTATTTATTAACATACTCTGCGACATAATTAGCACATGAATATTCTTCGGTTATGAATTGGATGTCCATATTGGACTTAAATTGGATTAAACGGATTATGCCATTTTCCACTTGGTTGGCGTTTAACAAAAACTTTAATCGTCATCTGTTGTTTTCATAAAAAAATCAATAGCAGGGTAATCATTATTTTCGAGATTATAAAACTCTTGTAACTCTTGAAATCAGTATCCTCTTTCTGCATAGGTAATAATATTTTAGTAGATCGGCAAGGTATAAAAAGTGCTTCACATCTGCAATGCTGTGGTTGATTCGCTACTATTTTTTTATAGCATGTAAATGTGTGCTTATGCTTTTGTAATTTAATATTACCTGATGCTTCTTGAGATGAAACAGATATCAAGTAATCAATTAATTTAATAGCGTCTAATCTATTCTTATTAAGTGCATCCAATGGAGAATTAGCCAGCCACAATAGTATACACATATGTGCATGTGTACTACCACGACGCTGGAACTCAATACGTTTAAAATAATAAATAACATGATATTTTCCAATTGGACTGAATTTTGGTGATTGTAAAATATTTATCAATATATTGACTAATTTGCTAAAATATATAGCAGGGGTGGCAAAACTTTCAAGTCTTGCGGGCTACTTTTGACTAAATTAAATCTGGAGGTCTACCAGAGAAACTATATTTAATTGTTAACTGTATTTCATTTATTTGTTTAAATTCAAGACAAAATTAGAAAGTTTTATATCACTTATAATACAAGAATTTTAAAAATATTAAATATAAGTTTATTTACTACTGCTACTACTTGCACCTGATACGTGGCACTGCATCTTATCAGCAAGTTCTTCATATTTTGGATCATATGAGCTTATGGCGATTCGCAAGCATGATGCCAAATGATCATCCGTTAAACAAGATCGATGTTTTGTCTTAATGCCATTCATTGAAGAAAAAGCTGATTCGCAAAGATAGGTGGATCCAAAAAATGCGGACATATATCCAGCCACTCTCCGCAAAATTGGATACTTTTCTTCTGAAAGAAGATTCCAAAACTTGTCTTCGGTTGTAGCTCTTGATTTGATGAATATGTCGCATTTCAATGCTATTATCTCATCTTCTAAGCAAGCTGAATTTGAGTTCAGAAATTCATTAATCTGAGTAGCGATCTCCTCAGTATTAATACAATCGTTAAACGGAAATGACATGAACGTAGCAATATTTTCAATTTTAGTAAAATCAGCAAAACGTGTGGTAAATTCATTTAAAAGGGTACTGATTTGATTAGCATATTCGTTGTAAAGAATTCCTGGCTCATCATTGGATTCTTCTTCCATATTTTGGAAATGTTTTAAATCACCCAGTTCTAGTTGACGAATAAACATGGACAGCTTTTCTTTAAACGTTTTTACTGCCGTTATCATATCGAGAATAGATTTATGTTTCCCCTGTAGCTGTAAGTTTAATTTATTTAAGTGCTCTGTCATATCGCAAAGAAAAGCAAGGGCCATCAGCCAACTTTTATCCTCCAATTCGGGATATAATTCTTCTCTTCCAGTCAAAAACTGCTTTATTTCCGGCAACAGATCTCTAAATCGATTTAAAAATTTTGCACGACTAAGCCATCTTACATCCGTATGTAATAATAATTCGGTATTTTCAATTTCACATTGTTCCAGCAATGTCCGAAACTGACGTCGTTGTAGACTTCTTGCACGTATCGAATTTACTATTTTAAATGCAATATTCATTACATAATTACAGTTTAACACTTTTGAACACAAGGTTTGTTGATGGATAATGCAATGGTACGAATGAAAACTCGGAATTTTTTCATCTTTCTTGCAAAGCGTTACGAATCCCACATGTTTTCCAATCATAGACGGAGCTCCATCGGTGGTAATTGATACCAATTTGTGAATCGGGAAATCAGTGCGGCTTATAAATGATTCGAATAAATTGTAAATGTCTTGACCTCTTGTGTGTCCTTTCATTGGTAGAATAGTCAATAATTCTTCTGTGGTAGACATATCTTCGAAAACCATTCGAATGAAAATGCAGAGTTGTGCAGTGTCTGTGATATCTGTAGATTCATCAAATTGCAAAGAGAGAAAGCAGCATTTTTGAATATCTTGCTGTAAAATATCTTCCAAATTTTTACTTATATCCACCGTTCTTTGCATGATAGTATTGCGCGTCAATGACATATTGCTAATAGATTCCAGAATTTCAGATTTATTTTTAAAATCTTTGAATAACACTTCACCAGCTTTTACAAATGCCTCTTTCCATATTTCGCCATCTCCAAAAGGTTTTTTATGTTTGATTAAAATATTAGCTACCTTAAATGATGCTACGGTAGCTGTTTTAGACTTTGAGCTAAATTTAGTAAAAAAAGTTTGTTGTGCACCTAATTGTGACTTTAACTGCTTCACTTTCTCTTTCCGTACCTCAGAGTTTAATGGAAAGTCAATTTCATAATTATGGTGCACTGTTCGAAAATGTCGTTCAACGTTAGCTTTTTTAGGTAGTGCTACGTTTGAATTACAAATAAGACAAAGACACTTATCTTTCATCATGATGAAAAAAAATTCCTGTTCCCATTCAGCATGATAGTGGTACGTTTTAGTTTTTTTGCTCGGTTGTGTCATTGTGGCTAAGAAAAAATACATATATTTAGAATTATTAACAAACAAAAAAACCCAAAAAATTGCGATTATTATACTACTTTATTTTTTAAGATGAAAATAATTAAAGTTGCAATAAATTCCTTATCAAAATTAATCTTATTCACTACTCAGATAATGAAAACGTTCGGACAACTTTCTTTAACACAAAATTATTGAAATTTATATTCTATTATTCAAAACTTCAACACTTCAAACTTTATATTTAGAAACAGACACGGAATTTTTGGTTTTGCAGCTATGTGGTTTATTTTTGTTACATGAAAATTAAAACATTATCAATACTCGTAAATAAATCATATTCAAAATTGCATATGTATGGATGCGTTCCTAATAAAAACACATGTTCAAATAAAATGGGTAATCCCCTTTTACTAAAAAATTTAACTGCAATTTGAATTAAAAAAATCGCATGTAAAAAATTTGTATGAAAAAGTCGAAAGAAATAAGAACAGCATTAAAAGAGAAATGAAAAATGTTTATTTCTTTATTTTATTAGACATTTGTTACCATATAAATCTGAACTGTTTTTTAAATATGTTTATAAAGAGATTACGTAACAGTCAAAAAGTTTTTTAAATATGCATTTTCTCATATTGCTCGCGGGCGACTTTCGATAGTTAATCGGTCGACCAGTCGACCGCGGTCGACGCTTTTGCCAGTCCTGATATATAGCACAAGTAACTGCGTCTTTATTGACAAGTGTTGTTTTTTTTCGAGATAATTTAAAAATTCAACGAATCCTTCCGAAATAGTTGCACCATTAAGTTTAAATTTGTAGAGAATTTGGAGTAGATTGTTCCATTCAATTTGGTTGGCACTAACAGTAAGAAGTATAGTAGGCTTCCCAAACTGGCTAAGCATGGCAAAAAGTTCTTTTTTGCGATCCATCCAATACCATCTTGAATTTGGTATTGCTCTTAAAAACGCAAGATTTGTTTCAATACAATTGTGAATGTACTGTTCATCTTCTATTTGTTTTCTGGTAATATTGGTGTTCCTGCCAATGCGTTTGAACGCTATTGTGAGAGAGTCCCGAATTCGCAACCTCATCAATTTCATGGACACATACAATAGATGGTAAGGTGTAACTGCACGACGATCGGATCTTCTTAGTTCACTAGATGCCACCATGACTTGAATTAATCTTTGCCATACATCAATTATCTTCAATTTAAACGAGCTCCGTTTGGACATTCTTGATCAGTATGTGACAGGTTGTGGTTCCAAAACTAAATACAAAAAATATTCAAATTCAATATTCCTTTCGAAAAAGAATTTCGCCACGTATTCCTTCATGCAAATTAGAAGACTAAGGCATGTGAATGGTCAAACGGTATATATGGTCAAATAATTAACGTGCCTGTTTCATGCCATACGTGCCTTCCAAGGGATATTGATGACGAATATTCTATAAATGTACAATTTAGGGTGGCAGCAAAAACCGAAAAATGAGCTACTTCGGGAGCCTTTTGTTTTTTTGTTTCATTATTATGTTGAAATAACCCCTTTAAAAAATTAGCCAAATCCGATGAAGTTTAGAGATGCCGCCGGCGGATTTCTGATTTTTCGTCCAATTTTGGACATTGTGCTGGTTTATACTACATAACTGGAAAACTATGAGAAATAGAACAATAATCTATATGGCGCGGGAAATCTTATGAAATTTCCAATAATATAATGTATATTACTATTATTTTTATTTTTAATAATATGTATTTAAACGAACATTACAGTGTGAATTTTCAAATTTGCTGAACAAAATTACACCAAAAATCGTAGCAGATTATCTGGAAAATGGTCGAAACGTAAAAAGAGCAACCTAGTCTTAAGCCAAATTGAATAACAAAACTTTTTTGTTTTAATATTTTTTTTTTGGTTTTCTAACAAATTTTTGAGAAAACCGCAAAATTATAATTTCAAAACTAAGTGTAAAAATCGAAATTCCGCTTATCTAGTTTTTCAAGCAATCAATTTTTTTGTTTAGATTTTTTTCAATGACATGGAATGGCATTGGCAATGCGTTATTTTTTACTTTGTTTGAAATGGACATGGTTTCCATCATTAAAATTAATCTAATTAAAAGTAGATAAATTTAGTTTTTATTTTAATCGCTTCCTTATTAAACATTGTAAAGTCACCTCCATATCAATTTGCACGGTCCAGCGTTAGAATATTTGTATAACAGCCAGTGATGGAAAACGTTACGTTTAACACACTACATAACATTATGTGTAACGTTACCATAACGTTATGTGTAAGGTTATAAATTTTTAATATTTTTTTGTAGCCGACGAATTATGTAACGTTTTGACACAAAAACGTTATGGCATGAAAAAAAAAATAAATTAAAAAAAAAATTATAATAAATTATAATTATAACATAACGTTTATACGAAACTTTTAGGAATACCCAAACTAGCAAATGGAACAGGAAAGACACAATCCGAAGCAATATTTGCGTTAATTGAAAAATGGAAGCTGCAAAGTAACATTCAATTAATGTGCTTTGATACCACAGCTAGCAATAGTGGTGTCCGTTTTGGAGCTTGCCAACTTCTTCGAAATCTAATGGGAAAACCATTGTTTCAATTAACCTGCCGACATCACATAGCAGAACTAGTATTATTTAATACATTTCAATTAACGATTGAAAGCGCAACATCAAGTCCGGAAATAACCCTGTTTAAGATATTCCGAGCGTCGTGGGAATATTCAAAAAAAGACGAATTTAAAAGTGGTTAGGAAGATGAAACAATTTCAATGGAGCTAAAGGACTTTAAAAGTGATCTCGCTGAATTCGTCAATCTCCAGTTACTAAAAAAACACCCACGTAACGATTATAAAGATTATAAAGAACTCCTACAGCTGTGCCTTATAATTTTGGGAGAAAAAATTGATAACTGGAGATTCAACATACCCGGAGCGTTCCATCGTGCGAGATGGATGGCAAAATTAATATATTGCTTCAACATTTTTATGTTCAAATCGCAATTAAATCTTTCTAAGAAAGAAACGGATGGTGTTCGAACTTTTCTTATTTTTGCTTGCCAACTGTACGTAAAATATTGGTATACTACCTCGAATGCCGCATCGGCCCCACGATCTGATTTAAACTTCCTTAAAAATTTAAATCAATACAAAAAGAAAAAAATAGCATACGAAAATACTAAAAAGTTTAAAAGGCATCTATGGTATTTGAATGAATATCTGGTTGGTTTGGCTTTTTTTGATCCACAAGTGGAATATGAAGAAAGGAAAAAAATGGTTGGATCGTTGAATCAAAATTCAAACTCAACGATTAACGTACAAAGCGTTGGCACTTTTCCTATTAACAATCTTCAACTATCAGATTTTGTTTCTTATAAAACCAAAGATTTTTTTATAAAATTAGGTTTAAATTGTGAATTTTTAAAGGAAGATCCAGACAACTGGAGTACAAACCAAATATATATAGAGAATTGCACTAAAATTAAAAATATGAAAATTGTTAATGACGTGGCCGAACGAGGCGTGGCTCTTGCAACATCATACAACCAAATATTAACCACCGACGAGGAAGAACAACAAATTAAATACCAAATTACAGAGAAGCACCGAATCAATTGCCCAAATTCTGTGTTTAAAAAATGAACATACCATAATTACTTTGTGATTTTCTTAAAAATTTGTTAAAAAAAAAAAAAAATAGTAATACGAAAAAGTTTTGTAATTAAATTTACCTTACGTTTATGGTATTCTTTTTATTTTTCAACCATTTTCCGATGATCGGCTACGATTTTTGGCGCAATTTCGCTCAGTGATTTTGAAAATTCACGTTTTAATGTTGGTTTAAATTAACTTTCCAGCGCCGAATAGATTATTTTTCTGTCTCTTTTAGTTTCCCAAATATGGAGTATAAAGGAACGCCATGTTCAAAATTGGACGAAAAATGAGAAAACGGCCGGGCGGCACCTCTAAACATCATCCGATTGAGCTAATTTTTTGTATGGATTATTTTAACATAATAATGAACCAAAAAAACAAAAGGCTCTCGATCTAGCTCAATGTTGAGTTTTTCCATGCAAAATATTGTCACCCTAAAGTACATATTAAACGTAAAAAAATTCAACTATCTAGCTACTTACATGGCATTATTAATAAACTCTTTAATGAAAATCAATCTAATATTAACTGTGTTTTCCATGAGAACTGCACTAGAACTCGATAAACTTTAAATTACTTGTATTATATGTACACCAAAAAAAAATTAATTCATAAAGCACGAATATAAATACACATTTTAAGTTTAAAAATTTCCTCATTCAGTTATATCATCAATATTATATTTTCTTATTTCTTGCTGACGTCATTACACGCAACTACACTCAATAAATTCATATGGGTTTATCAAGTGTAACTAAAAACTAAGGTATAATTGTAATTATTTATTGCTGTAACAATTTAAAATGTGGATTTATGTTACACATTAGCTACACATTAGCACTTTATGAATTTTTTTTTTGCTGTTTACATAGAATAAAAGGAATCTAAAATTTATCGAGTTCTAGTGCAGTTCTCATGGAAAACACGACTATTATGTCAGTATATACATGTACATTTAACTATCTGTAATGATCCTAAGATTTCAACAACACGACATGGCACCAGCATTGATGCTGTGTTTACGCGATATGTTGACGCCGTCAGAACAAAACTTTGCATATCGTATTTTAGTTGCCATAAGCCACTCGTAACTGATGTACGAGTTCAATCAACACTATGGTAGAGGACGTAATCTATAATGTATTTGTATATAAATAAATTTGTAAATAAAATTTTTATAGTCTGTTGATAAAATAAATATTAATTTTTGAAATTTAAATTATTTGATTGAATTTAAACTTTACGAACCGTATATCACATTCTAGTCTTTTGAATATCGCCAAGAAGTATAACATCTAATGCGCATACATAAGCACACACACACACACCCTTTTTTTAGTTTGGTTTATTGTTCCCACAATATCGCGCTATTATTATACTGTTTTTATTTGTTGGTTTTTGTTTTATTTATATATGCAGAGCTTTAAAAAATAATATATATGAAGTAGATATACCATATGTATTTCCAGTAGCCTTTTTTTATACTGTAACGTAAGTAGATTTAACGAGCAACTTCGTCCGGATTTAACCTTCGCATATTTCTGAGATTGAATCGATATTAGCGGTAATTCCCTAGTTTTGGTAGTGATTGACATTTTCTTAAGAGTTTTCCTTTACAATTAATTATCCAAAAATTCATTGCATTATCAAAAAGTTTTACAACATTTTGTTGTAAACACTGTTTACCGCAGTGGGTTTTAAACAGAATGAATAGTTTAAGCCAAAGCCTTGGTATAATTAATATTATTTTGTACAATCACAAAACACCAACAGTTTTCACTTACTTAAAAATAAAAAAAAAACAAAATTTTTATTTTTGAATTTATTTACTTTTATTTATTTAAAATTACAACTAGTTTCGATCTTGTAAAGATCATCTACAGGTAATTTTTTGCAATGGATTACCTGTAGTTTTTCAATTGCAAAAAATTACCTGTAGATGATCTTTACAAGATCGAAACTAGTTGTAATTTTAAATAAATAAAAGTAAATAAATTCAAAAATAAAAATTTTATTTTTTTTTTATTTTTAAGTAAGTGAAAACTGTTGGTGTTTTGTGATTGTACAAAATAATATTAGTTATAATGGTGTATATCCATTTTGCTTGTGTATATTTTGTCACTTATAAATTTATTATAAAACAACTTAAGTTATTTTTAAAATAATTTTAATTGAAAAAAATTTGTCCTTAAAGTACCTAACAATATTTAAAAAATTTTAAAATTTTTATTTTTTTTTTGTTAGAAGACCGATTTCGGATTGACTCCTTCTTCGGTTCTTTTTTAACAACAATTATTTATTGTTGTTGTTGTTGAACAAATGAATTTATTTGGACAGACAAAATTTTTTTTTTTTTTTACACATGATATACATACATATATGTTATTTTTGGATTCTTAACCTAATTATAAACTATACAGTTTTTAAAAATTAATACATTTGTGATTTTGAATTTATTTATATCATTGGAATAAGAAAAACGAATATTTGGCGGTTTACATTAAAAATTTCATTAGCTTTTTAATATTGTACGATGGTTACTTAAAGCTAACCTTAACTTATAACTTACTGCATATGGAACCCAGCCCCAGGTGCAATTTATTACAATTTTCCCCCTTCATTAACCTAAAACTTCCGAATCATTTTATGTTTCGTCAGGAAAGGAACGGCTGATGGGTGTGTTACCGAGAGAGGATATTAACGGATTCTCTATGAGGGAGATGGTTGAATAAAATTTGTTTGTGAGTTTATTTATGAATTGGGGTATGGTTGGGATGTTTGCTATTTCATGAAGAACAAGGATTGGCGTGTTTAGGGGTAATGATAGAGAATATCTCAAGCATTTGTTCTGAACTCTTTGTATTTTTTCTATGGTTGTTGGGGCGGCATTTGCCCATAGTGCACATGCATAGATAAGGATTGGTCTAATAGCTACTTTGTAAATGAGTAATTTGTTGGTGGGATGTAATTGGGATTGTGAGTGGAAAAGGGCGAGAAGTGAGTAAATTGCTTTATTTGCTACTGCTGTTTTGGAGGTTATATGTTTTTGGAAGGTTAGGCGAGTATCTAGAGTACAACCCAGATACTTTCCACTATCCTTCCATGGGATTTGCAAATTATTAAGGGTAAGGTGGTGGGAATTTGCCTTTTCACTTAGGTATTTGGAGTGTGTGAATAAAACGGCTTCGGTTTTGGAGGTATTTACTTTAATTTTCCACAGTTTAAAGAACTGTAAGATATCGGAGAGACCGGAGGTTAAACGTTTGGATAGTAAGTGGTAGCCTCCTTTCGTGATGGAGGTGTATATGGCTGTGTCGTCGGCATAGACTGCAACGTTGCACGAAGGCGGAGTGGGAAGGTCGTTAGTGAATAAATTGAAGAGGAGCGGACTAAGGATTGAACCTTGAGGTACTCCTGACGGGATACCAAGAGCCTCTGACAGTTCTCCCAGGATACTGACATTAAACAGGCGGTTCTGAAGGTAGGATTTAATGATTTTTTGGATACGGTAGGGAAATCCTAGCTTACGGAGCTTATATAAAAGCCCTGCATGCCAGACAGAGTCAAAGGCTTTCTCGATGTCTAACATGACAAGTCCAGTGGACTTGTTCATGTTTGCCATCGTCGAAATATGTTCGCCCAGACGAACTAGTTGGTGTTGGGCAGAGTGTCCTTCGCGGAAACCAAATTGATGGTTGTTAAGGATATTGTGGCTTTGTATAAAGGAGAGCATTCTACTGTGGATAGTTTTTTCAAGGATAGGATGGAGACTAATAGGCCTGTAGCTTGAAGATTCAGTGGAAGGTTTATTTGTTTTTTTTATCGCTATTACCTTGGCGTGCTTCCATACGGTTGGAAAGTATGATAACCGTAAGCAGGCATTTATACATGACCGCTTTTTTAGGAAGGTTCTTAATTAGGTTGGGTGGAATATTGTCGTGACCTTAGGCTTTTTTATTACGGAGGCTTTTGAGTATAAATCTAAGCTCTGGTGGACGGATGATTTCCTCCGCATCGAGTTGCGTAATATCGGAATCGATCTGATCCAGAGTCGACTGCGCTTCATACTCAATATTTGGATCTGTAGGATATAAGGAGATATTGTGGGATTGGTGGAATTGCTGTGCAAGGAGATTATCTTTGTCACTATTGGTGTAGGCGGTTTTATCGTGCATTGTTATGGGTGGTAATTGGTTTTCTCGGGATTTCAGTTGTTTGACCAACTTCCAGACCGAGGTGTGGTTTGGATTTATATCTTGGAGTTTCTTTTTCCATGCATTATTAGTGATTTCGGTTATTTTGGATTTGATTTGTTTTGTTAGTTGGTTTATGGGATGACGAAACGCACGATTTTGGGTACGTGAGGCAATATTCCGTAGTTTATTGCGTTGCGAAACCAAATCTTTTACTTCTTGGGAGAACGGGTGTTTGGAGGTAAAGTTGTTGGAAGTTGGCGGCGAGGCTGAAATTACTGCTTTCTTGATGCAGTCAGTAATGCAGTGAATATTTGCATCTATGGATTCAGGGGTGTTTAGGGTACAGGGGGTCAATTCTCGTTCCGTGAAAAATAAAATGAAAAGTATTTTCAGTGAGAAATACACATTTCCGATTCATGTTCCTTGAGAAGGAAAAAAATGACGTCAAAATCTTTTCATATGAATAAAACTTTCTCACCGACCATTTTGGCGGTGAGAACATCATAAATATGGAAATAAAATTCTATAAAAACTAAATTTGTATTTTTACCATTAAATGTGCATTGAAACTATAATATGATTCACTTTAAACTTAGCTAATAAGTAAATCTATTAAAAACTATTCCGTTTATTTAAGAAAAGCCTCCAAATAATTAATTTAGTTAAGTTGTAAAAATAATTTGGTCAATTTTATAATTTACTTTATATTTTGACATCCAATGACAAAAACTGATTAACTAAATCTACTTTATCATTTATTTAGCTAATATTTAAACCAATTGTTGTATCAGCTAGCGGAAATATACATGAAACTCGAAAAAATGTGTGTTTACAGTGTAGCTTATTATGGAAATAACTTATTCAGCGTTTTTCTCACGATTCTTTTTCATTTGGACATCGAGAATCGCTTATTGTCGTTGTGTGAAATGTTATAAATGAAAAAGACTTGATGGAATCAAAATGAAAACTTTTTTTTCATTAGGATTTTTCATAGAACGAGAATTGACCCCCTGGAGTGCCAAGTAATGGTTTTATCGATGAATACTCTATAAGAGTTCCAGTCGACTTTGCCAATACATGGTTTGGTAGGATTTAGTACAGGGGAGTCTCCTAACTCGAACAGAATAGGGTAGTGGTGTGATGACAAATCATTGATTGATTTGACATTCGTGATTTTGAAATAGTTTTTTGACAGGATTAAGTCAATGGTGGATGGAGTTGTACCAGGTTTGAAGTGGGATGGCTGGTCTGGGAAGTTAAGCAGGAAGTTATTGTGGGATGCTACTAGGTTATTTAACGCGTTGCTACAGCTGTTGGCTCTAGCGCAATTCCAGTTACGGTGTTTTGCATTAAAGTCACCAGCAATGACAACGTTACTATATTTATTAATGATTTTAATCATATCTTGGGAGAATTCTTCATGCTTTGTGGTTGTGTTGTAAATAGCTACTATAATTATTATTTGGTTATTTATGGTTAGTTCTACTGCTATGTTTTCAATTTTTGTTAGAGGAAGGGGTGACAGGGGTTTTAGTTTGATTGACTCATGGGTTAGTATTGCTACACCCCCACTCGTTTTCAAATTTTTACTACTTACTATGCTTGAGAACTCTCTATCATACCTGTGGATCCGGTAGTGTTGTAGACTGAAATATTTGTCCTGACTCAGCCACGTTTCTGCCAGGAATATTATAGCTGGTTGGTGGGTTTCGACGAAGCCTTCGAATTCCACTATTTTTGAGATGATGGAACAATGATTCCATAGCATACACTTTACAATTTGTTGGGTTGTAATTACCATCTAATTGAAACTAGCGCTGATGAGAGCTAATGCTGCTTGCTGTGGCGTTTCTGCTGATTTTATCGCTTGGATTATTTTCCGGTATTCTGCTATGATCTCTCAGATATTGTCGATGGCTAATAATTCCTGTTGAGGTTACGTAGCTCCGCAAATGGATTTTGTGAGGTTTTTGCTGCAGCTGCTTGAGATGGCATAGCTGTTGGCGCGGTAGCTGCATATGCTGCCCGTCTTTCGGTCGGTGGAGTGACTTTTGGCACTTGTTTTAATGGCGGAAATATATGGTTATACGCTAAATTACTTGTTGAAACTCCTTGGGTATCCGCGCGCATTTCCCAAAAGTTCACGGGTGGAGGTGGGGCAGGCTTATATTGTGGCTTGGGCGTTAATTGCTGGGATAATTTGCTTGCCTTGAACTCCTGGTATTTAGTACATCCTTTATAATTGGCTGCATGATCTCCTTCGCAATTCACGCATTTTGCTGTACCTTCCTTTGTTGTTCGGGGGCATTCGCCTTTTGGATGATCATTAAGACATTTGTTGCAACGATGTTTTCAACTGCTGGCAGTTTCGGCATTGCGTGTATTCTTTGACGGCTGGCGAAAATTGCTGCCATGTAACTACACAATGGCACAATTTCCCACACTTCTCCTGCAGCTCTTTTAGCGAGGTGACCTCTCTCGCAAACCTCACCACATACATAATCACTTGGGATTTTAAGTTCCGTTTGGTCACGGCTTTGACCTCGTTAATGCCGGCGTCCTTAATACTAGTTTTGATCGTCTCCGGATCCATGTCATACAGCCCTAGGACTACGGCACTGTATTCTCGTTCACTATCGTCGGTGAATGAGTGGAACTGATGACTTTACGCTAACTCTACCATGAGTTTAGAGTGATGATTTTTCGTGCGTGGGTTAATCCTCACACGACCAGTACGGCTGAGGATCTTTACAGTGAAGTTTCCTACGCCGATATGGATGGCACATGAAGAGAGTAGTGATTCTACTTGCGACATCGGTGTATCCACGATGATTGGCGGAACTCGGCCGGTATTTATTTCCCCAGGCAGTCGCGTTTTATTAGCCAAGGCTGCGAAACGGTTTTCGAGCAGTACACTGCCCTCGGACGACATTTTTTTCACTGGAGCTGGGTTTGTGGT
Source organism: Tipula vernalis (assembly GCA_958295665.1). NCBI lineage: Eukaryota > Metazoa > Arthropoda > Insecta > Diptera > Tipulidae > Tipula > Tipula vernalis. Next base: position 217,391,532 of record OY282559.1, on the reverse strand, counting down.
AAGTGATTTTCGTTTTGCACATACAGTACGAAACGCTTCCTCTTGACTTATCGTTTCCGTGGTATCCATACTCCACGGTATGAGTATAGGCACACTTTACACTTGTGTAGTAGGAGGTTTTTATTTCACACACTTGAATTTGTTTTGAAAAAAACAGATTTTGAATTTGCACTTGCACACAACTAAAAAACTGAATGATGCTATGTTTTGAAAAAAACAGATTTTATTTACATACTTACTTGTTGACACTGTGATGAGTGAAGTGATGATGAGTAGTGGTAGTCTGAACTATTATTTATTCTTAAAATTACACTATTTATATATGTTTTAGATGCGGTGTTATTTAGCTCCTCCTACTTATGAACTATATACATTTAATTTAATTGTTTATTATTTATTCCCTTCTACTTTGTTAGTATTATATATGATGAGGTCATAGATTTTATTGGTTTTTGTATTGATTTTATCATTCAACCAGTTGTTGTTGTTGTCTTTGTTTTTATATATTTCCAATTCCTCTAGCCTATTTAGTGTTTGTTCTTTTTTAATTCTATGTAATATTTTCAGGTTTGAATTGAAATCTGTATACGTATGTTTCTCTGATTTTATGTGTTGTGCGTAATTGGATTTGGGTTCCGTTTTTCTAATATCGCTAATGTGTTCTTTGAATCTCTTTTCGAATGATCAGCCAGTTTGACCAACGTAGAATTTGGGACAATTATTGCATTTAATTTTGTATACCCCAGTATCTGTTGGTTGTCCTTGTTTATAGTATTTTAGTTTTTGTTCTATTTTATTGTTGGTTTTGTAAGCAGTCTTGTATCCTAGCCTATTGAATGTTTTGTGTATTACACACACACAACAACTTGTTGAATGATAAAATCAATACAAAAACCAATAAAATCTATGACCTTATCATATATAATACTAACAAAGTAGAAGGGAATAAATAATAAACAATTAAATTAAATATATATAGTTCATAAGTAGGAGGAGCTAAATAACACCGCATCTAAAACATATATAAATATTGTAATTTTAAGAATAAATAATTGTTGTTAAAAAAGAACAGAAGAAGGAGTCAATCCGAAGTCGATCTTCTAAAAAAAAAAAAAAAAATTTAAATTTTTTAAATATTGTTACTATAAGGAAAAATTTTTTTCAATTAAAATTATTTTAAAAATAACTTAAGTTGTTTTATTATAAATTTATAACTGACAAAATATACACAAGCAAAATGGATATACACCATTATAACTCATATAGTGATATACCTAGTGATATTGTGAATAACTACTATTACAAATTATTAAAGTTACGCAAAAATAAACTAAACCTATTTTTTAACAAAACATGCACAAAGCTCAAATTAACACCAATCTATATTAATATCAAAATCAACGACAAATCAACAGCAGCACAAACAACAACAAAAAAAAGCGCAAGTTATATGGTTAAATAAAGTAATTAAAGAACTCTACACTAAATTACAATACTATTAAAGTTTACAATACACAATTAAAATGATCTAAATATTACCATCCTATTGAATATAATGAAATAATTAATATAGTGAAATGTAAAATAAATAAAGAAGTGAACAGAAAACGGAAAACATTAAAAAAGAAATTAAAAAGTTTAAAATTAAATAAAGCCTCACATTTAAATTCAATAAACAACAGTGAAAATAATAGTGAACATATCAATGAAAATAACAGTGATAATAATATTGATAATAATTGTGATAATAATGGTGATAATAATAATGATAATAATAGTGAAAATAACATTGATAGTAACAGTGAGACCAAACAAACAATCCATAAATTCAATAATAGATTAGAAAACTATACAGATATTGAACTTAGCAACCAAGAAATCAAATTATTGGAGAAAGGATTCAAACATTGTTTAAATCCAACCAACAACATCAAAAATTTCAATAAACATTTATTGAACATTGAAAATTCAATATTAAAAACTAAACACCAAGACCAACAAGAAATAAGAACATTAATCATAAACGACCTCAAGAAAAGTTTTTTTTTTTTTTTTTTTTTTTTTTAATAATTTTATTTATGATAACAATAAAATTTTTTTACAAAGTAACTAGTCATTTTTGACTAACAGCGTTTGACTCTGACAATATAATAATAAAGCACTCATATGTGTTCTTTACATAAAGTGTTGTTTTGGTTGATGTTGCATTGTGCGGACTATTCAGGCAACTCAAAAGGTTTTAGTCTTTTGAGTCTTCTTATTATACCCTCTTGATGAAGTAGTCTTGCAGCTTCGATGTTAGGGTGATGATGGAGCCTCTCCTGGTGTTTTTGAGCACATTTCTTTATTTCACTTGCGACTGTGTCTATTCCGAGATCTCTATGAAGGTCACTATTACGAGTGTACCAAGGGGCATTTACAATTCCTCTGAGGACTTTATTTTGAAATCGTTGAACTATCTGTTGATTGCTGATTTTGGTGCATCCCCATAGTTGGATACCATATGTCCAGACCGGCTTGAGTACTTGTTTATAAAGCATAAGTTTATTATGAATGGATAACTGAGAGTTTCTTCCAATTAACCAGTACATTTTTCTATATTTTAACTGAAGCTCTTCTGCTTTCTGTTTCACGTGTACTTTCCACCTTAACTTTGCATCAAGGTTCATACCAAGGTATTTTGCTTGATTGGCATGTGGTACGGAGATATTATTGAGAGTCACAGGTAGTGGTTCTATTGATCTATTAGTGAAGTTAATGTGAGTAGACTTCGATTCATTCACTTTAATTCTCCACTTAGCTAGCCAATCTTGTATATTGTTTACGGCTATTTGTAGTTTGAATGTGACTTCACCGATTGTGTCACCAACAGCTAGAATTGCAGTGTCATCTGCAAACGTGGCGATAGTTGTATTGCTCGTCTGCGGTATGTCGCTAGTAAACAGCACGAAAAGGAAAGGCCCTAAGACACTCCCCTGCGGGACTCCTGCTTTAGCTTCTTTAATACTGGAGTAAACTCCTTCCTGTTTAACTCTAAAATATCTCCTTTTCAGGTATGACTTTAGCAGTTCGCAATACTCAAATGGCAGAGTTTTCTCCAATTTAAATATTAAACCATCTAGCCAGACTTTGTCAAATGCCTGCGCTATGTCAAGAAATATGGCTGAACAAATCTTTTTTTCCTCTAAGGATTTTTCTATTATATCTGTTATTCTATGGACTTGGTCGATTGTGGAGTGTTCCTCTCTAAATCCAAACTGATGGGACGGAACAGCTCCTGATTTTACAACTTCTGGTTTAATTCGTTTTAATAACAATCTCTCAAATAGTTTTGACATAGTTGGAAGAAGTGATATTGGCCTGTACGAGGCCAGTTCACTTGGTGGCTTACCTGGCTTAGGTATCATTATCACTTCCGCAAATTTCCAAGATAGAGGGACATAACGGAGTCTGAAGGAAGCATTAATTATGTCCGATATTTTTTTAATAGCTTTATTAGGTAGTTGTTTTAGAATCTCTCCAGTTATCAGGTCATATCCTGGTGATTTTTTAAGTACTACATGGTTCTTTATTACTTGTTTTACTTCTTTAGCATTAGTTAATGGAATTTCCTGTCTCAGGATAGTTGTTTGGTTTTCGAACAATATATCCTGTTGGTTAAGTGTTGTTAAATTTGGCTGAAAGGTACGCTCGAGATGATCCGCGAATTTTTCTGCTTTTTCTTCTTTGCTTTTAGCCAGATGACCATTATTTGTTCTTATTGGTGGTATATGCATAACTGGCCTTTTCAAATATTTGGTTGCTTTCCACAATGAATAATCACTACTTTTATCATAGGTGAGAGATTGTAGGTATGAATTTATTGATTTATTTTTAAATTCCCTTATTTCTCTACGTATTCGTTGTGTTAAATTATTTAATCTATTTTTGACGGTTGGGTCTCGTGTACGTTGCCACTCCCTACGGGTACTTCTCTTCTCTATAACTAGTGATTTAATTTCCATTCCTCAAGAAAAGTGAAAATAAAAATAAACAAGTGCATAATAAAAAAACAGCAGAAGCAAAATTAATAAAAAACATAGTGGATAAAATAACAACCAAGAACTCAATAGTAACAAAAGCTGACAAAGGCAACACGATAGTCATAATGACAACTGCAGAATATAACAAGAAAATCTAGGAATACATCGAAAACAACAATATTCAAAAATTACAAGCTGATCCAACCAACGATTATAACGCAAAAATAAAACAAATCATAAATAAATCAACAAGCATCCTGAGTGATCGAACCATCAGATCGTGTACCAACGTGTACACTAACATACCAATTAAGGAAACCATAGAAATAAAAAGAAAATTACTAACAAAAAATGGGGTGAAATCAACAGATACAAACGAAATAACCAATTTATTAACTGAAATCACAAAACAAAACTATTTCACATACAATAACGAATTTTACATACAATCTGAAGGATTACCGATGGGAAGCCCACTTTCAGAAACAATAGCTGATATATACCTAAACGAATTTGAAAATAAATACGTCTTAAACGCAAACAACATATACCGAAATAACATAATTTATTGGTCCAGGTACGTCGACGATATCATCTTATTATTTAACGGTTCATCAAGACAACTAGACAAATTACATCAGCACATAAACAATAAACAACCAACAATAAAGTTCACTTTAGAAACTGAAACGGACAAAGAAATTAACTTTTTAGATCTTACAATAAAAAACAATAACTCCAAACATTCCTTCAGAGTTTATAGGAAACCGATTCAAAAGGACCATACAATCCATTACCATACACACCATCCCTACCAACATAAAATATCAGCTTACAACCACATGATACACAGACTTAACAATATACCAATGTGCAAAAACGACTACGATAACGAACTAAACATTATTAAACACATAGCAAATAGAAACGGATACAAATCAACTTTAATAGACAAAATTAACAATAGAATTAAAATGAAACTAAACCAACTAACAATGACCACACTAACCCCACTAGACAGGAACGAAAATAAAAAATACGTCAGTGTAGAATATAACAAAATCACAAGCAACATAATACACAAAACATTCAATAGGCTAGCATACAAGACTGCTTACAAAACCAACAATAAAATAGAACAGAAACTAAAATACTATAAACAAGGACAACCAACAGATACTGGGGTATACAAAATTAAATGCAATAATTGTCCCAAATTCTACGTTTGTCAAACTAGCCGATCATTCGAAAAGAGATTCAAAGACACATTAGCGATATTAGAAAAACAGAACCCAAATCCAATACGCACAACACATAAAATTAGAGAAACATACGTATACAAATTTCAATTCAAACCTGAAAATATTACATAGAATTAAAAAAGGACAAACACTAAATACGATAGAGGAATTGGAAATATATAAAAACAAAGACAACAACAACAACTGGTTGAATGATAAAATCAATACAAAAACCAATAAAATCTATGACCTCATCATATATAATACTAACAAAGTAGAAGGGAATAAATAATAAACAATTAAATTAAATGTATATAGTTCATAAGTAGGAGGAGCTAAATAACACCGCATCTAAAACATATATAAATAGTGTAATTTTAAGAATAAATAATAGTTCAGACTACCACTACTCATCATCACTTCACTCATCACAGTGTCAACAAGTAAGTATGTAAATAAAATCTGTTTTTTTCAAAACATAGCATCATTCAGTTTTTTAGTTGTGTGCAAGTGCAAATTCAAAATCTGTTTTTTTCAAAACAAATTCAAGTGTGTGAAATAAAAACCTCCTACTACACAAGTGTAAAGTGTGCCAGTAATATTGTTACTATAAGGATAAATTTTTTCAATTAAAATTATTTTAAAAATAACTTAAGTTGTTTTATTATAAAAATAATATTAATTATAAAAAGATCACTTACGTCACGCCGCTTCAAAAAAGATTTTTTTTTTTTTTTAAATGTTTAATACCAAAGCCTTGGGTCTAATAATTTGCACACCTCTGTACATTTTTTGTATTCCAAAATTTTAGGAACGAGCCAGTTTCTGAAACAAAACTTACATAAATGACGTTTTCCTGTTTTAAAAAAATTTATTAAAAAGTTGTGTTTCCAGCAGTAATATATTTATAGCTGTTTTAGTTTGTTATATTTTTAATCCAATTTGGATATATAATAGCCCGATAGCTAAACTAGTTGCAATTATAGAAAATATGAAATAATCCATTATAGTTCTATCGTATAACCCATGCTGCCAGGAACAACGTTAGTTAAATTTCTAAAACCCACTGAATAAAAACATTAAAAGGGTAGTCAAGTGAGACTTTATACCGAGTTCGGTCCCGGTATCAATCAGCCAGCTATGCCTTTTTTCACGCGACAAACAATCACATTGCGAATAAGGCTTAGCTATATCTGACAATGTCGCGAGTTTTCACCATTTTACGAGAGTTCGTCCTAGGTTAGTTACCATACATTTGTAAGAAAACTACAGTCCAACACAACATCTTGACAAACACGATTATTTCGTATAAAATTACTTTTAGCGTTAAAGCGTTAAAAAGAAACTAAAGAATTCCGTTTAATTTGTTATAAAATGTAGCAAAAGCATTTTAGAATTAACCATGGCATTCCACACGCAACATACGATAATTTCAAGCCCTACTACTTAATATAAAAAAATAACAAACGAACCATAATTATAATGTGTTAATTGAAAAATTAATTATGTTTTCTTTTTCATTAAATATAATAAAAATTATTACTACAACAAAAATGAAAAATTTAAAAAAGATTTTCTTTAAAAGGAACGAACTTTACCGCATTATACATGAGTATAGTTGTTGTTTAGTAAAAAATCGCATTTCATAGTTTTGTGTCACGTAATTTAAGGATTAGTTAATGCCTCGTGTTTGTAATATATATGTGATTGTATGTATGTCAAATGATATATTTCATGTGGCATATCAACAAGACATCCGTTACATTACCTACAATAAAATTACATATATACTTACATTTTATTTATCCCATACTTACAAATTACAACGTAAACAGGACAAAAATTAGAGTTTTTCCTTCCACACCGGACAATTAAGTTTTGTTTATAAAATTTTTTCAAACCGATTTTCTAACGATGTTCGCCCATTTCACAAGTTGTGTGTTAAATTTTTATTTATCGATTTTTAGTTTTTAACTGTTTTGTACGTACAAGTACATGTAGTATATACATATGTATATTTATAGGTTTATAGCTATTGTTGTTTGCCTCGAATTTAAAAACATTTTCATTATACAATATTACATTCTACTAACAATGAATACAATAATTGAACGTAATTTAAATAAATTAAAGTTTAAAAAGCTTTAAGATTGATTATAAATGAGTTAGCTTTACAATTACGTTTATTATAGTAAATACGAAGTTATAACTTATCACTGTAGTTTAAATATTTTAAGTTTATTTATTGTGCAAAGAAAATGATTGTAAATCGACAATCGCCGTGAGCACCATTCATTGCAATGGGCAATCGGAGGTTTTACGAGTAACAAATGTACATATCGTCAAATGATTTTTTTTTTTGGCTTTTTATAGACACAAATATATTAGTAATAAATGGCATTCGCAAGATCTTCGATTGGTTAATCATAAGCAAAATTAAGAGGCCAATCATTTGTAACTTATCTACCCAAAAAAGGAGAAATATCAAACCGCCCCATACTTTACCCCCAAGTGTTATACAAAGTGTAACACCCCTGAACAAAAATAAGAACTTTCCTTGAATTCATTGTGTTGGTAGTTTGGTTTCGTACTGAAAAGTTTGGACTGCTCCTCAGGTAGCTACGACCAAATTACAAAAAAAATACAATTCACACTTAACAGCGAGAGTGTCAAGTACGAACGTAGCTATCTAGCGAATTAAATTCACTAAATCAAAAACAAAATCATGGAAAACCCTCAAATGTGTGTGTATAATGCCCACACAATTAAATTTCAAGTTAAGAGAAGAATGTCTGTTTTAAATATCAAACGATGTTTTTCGACTTTAGATAGACACAAATATATTAGTAATAAGTGGCATTCACAAGATGATTGCCCTCTTGATTTTGCTTATGATTAACCAATCGAAGATCTTGTGAATGCCATTTATTACTAATATATTTATGTCTATATAAAAAGCCGAAAAAAAATCATTTCATATTTAAAACAGACATTCTTCTCTTAACTTGAAAAGTAGGGAACTGCAAATTGTGTAGGTTCAAAAACAATTTTTATTTATTTTTTTTTTTTTTCAGAAGACAATGACTACTATTTCACTCTTCGTATCGTCTATATGCAAGCACTAAATTACTTTCTAAATTTCTATATTTTCTAAATGACAATCGTTGCAAAATATTCCCCTGTTTCGTTTGATGCGATAAAAGTAAAATTGGAAAAAATGGACTTACACATTCTGCATTTCTCGATGACGATATGTAGTTTGTTATATAAACGAGCAACATAATTTTATGGAAAGATTGTTGTACAATTAAACAATTGCCTACTCGTGTAGACAACGTATGTAGACAATTAAAAAAATGACGTCGACAACATAGACGATGTAGACAATGCGTTGACCATTCACAGCAGCAATCAGAGTAAAAGTCTCGATTTAACAAATTAGCCTTTGTTGCATTTATTGGATGGAAAATATACAACAAACTCATTTATAGGCTTTGTCTTTTACGTCGGGTGGACGTGTTTTTCTGTAAAACTATTTTCTGAAATATTTTTTTAACATATTTAAAATATTTTTTTTATAAATTTTTAATTAACAGCGAAAGTCCAACCCAAGAAATAAAATTCGAATATATAAATGCAGTATTCAAACGAGGGTCACACCTGTGAATGAAATATTTAAATTTAGATCATTCGGATGATAAAAGTTCATCTAATTATGGAGATGTTGATAAAGTCTGCGGGCCGATTAAGGATCGAGGGAAGTCATTAAAGAATTAGGCGGATTAGTTGAAGTTGCAGGATTGACGGTGATACTGGTTGAATGTGGTGGTTTTTATTTTTTTTTTTTGTTATTTTGAGGTTCCCCCCGTTTTTTGGTATGCTCTGTTATGAATGAGCTGATGCTCAAAACAGGGTGTACCGGATGGTGTAAATTAAATAAGTAAATAACTAAATAAATAAATAAACATTTATTGCAACACTCGATAACTGCAACTACACGATAGTTGCATCATAGGAAATTTTACTCTAAAAATCATTAGATCTGATAAGTTAGAAATTGAATTTTCATAACCTGTATTTGTAATTTGTTGCTTGTTTGATCCTGTATTTGTAATTTGTTGCTTGTTTGATTTCACTTTAAAATTATTTCCGCTAAAATAATAAAAAGAAGGAAATGTACATATTGGGCTTACCAATGCGCTGATCCTATATATTGGGCTCTCACAAAAAAATTGAAGTTTTAGCACGTCAAAATAATTAATTTAATGTTACGGCCCATGAATCATTTTAACGCGACCCTCAATTGTATAAAATAAAAGTGTGGAAATGCGATGTCTCACTTCTTGAGGGTCGCGTTAAAATGATTCGTGGGCCATATGTTCTACTATAAGCAAACAATAATATGGCATACTCAGATTTCTTATACATCTCTAGGATTTCTTATAACTGGCCAAAAGTGACCGCTACACTTTATTTGTATAAAATAAAAGTGTGGAAATGCGATATCTCACCCCTTGAGGGTCGCGTTAAAATGATTCATGGCCCATATGTTCTACTATAAGCAAACAATAATATGGCATACTCAGATTTACTTAGATATCTCTAGGATTTCTTGTAACTGGACAAAAGGGACCACTACACTTTATTTGTATAAAATAAAAGTGTGGAAATGCGATATTTCACCCCTTGAGGGTCGCGTTAAAATGATTCATGTCCCATATGTTCTACTAAAAGCAAGCAATAATATGGCTTACTCAGATTTGCTTAGACATCTCTAGAATTTCTTGTAACTAGCCAGATGTGACCACTATACCCTTAGTTTTAATTTATTTATTTTACTAAGTGAAATTTAATTTTTATTTTATTAGTCAGATGTCTATAGTCCATTAAAAATAATTTTTAATTTTATACTCGGTTTAATTTTTTTCTGCATGAAAATAAAAATAAACTTATACTGCTATATTTTTTTGTCTACAACTACACTATTTGCTAAATTGTGTAGCTACATTTTTGAAATCTGTTAATTTGTGTAGCTACACTTCTGAATTCTGTGGAAAACTTCACACCGGTAGATTTAGAAGCATAATTTATATTTTCGACCAACAATCAAGAAATTAAAGAAATATTTTTAATTTCGAGTATTAATTTTTAAAATATTGTTTGGTTCAATAAGGAAATATCAAAATTAAACATGTTTCGGCAACAACTCCAAATGACGAACAAACCCAAATGAGAAAATTTTCAAATTGATCTATCCAGAGGCTTCTTCACTAATGTAACCTTTTACTAGTGCAGGAGAAACAAACTCCTCCAGAGTAATGGGACACAAGATATTAATGAAGAGAAATGGATCATATATTTAACAGGTTTGGGAATTCATCATAAAGTTTAGCGAATTTTATGTGTCAATCCCAATGTGTACGTTTTGAAGACTGCCTGACAAGAGTCATTTTGGCTTTTATGGTGATGTTCTGCATGTTCTAAGAAACAAACGGAAATTTTTATTAAGGCGAGGAAAGTTATGAAAACCATATATGAAGAGAAAGATTACTCTTTTAAAGAGGTTGACTAAAGACATTTTCTTGAAGCTATGGGAAGTGAACAATCGAGGATTGCTTGCCTTTATATGGAGAAAATTCAAACTCAATTCGTATTAAAAATTTCGTGCAATTGTATACCTTTAACTAGTTTTTTTTTAACTTCCAATTTTAAAGTGAAAAGTAGTAAACACATTATTTTATTAGTCGACTTTAACATAACAGATAATTCGGAATTCGTGACTAAATTCAGACTATTACTAACATCTTTCAGTTTTTCTATAAGTATCAATAATGCTGTTACTCGTTATTTTAAGACTAAACCGTCAATAAACGAATTCTTAATAACTAATCGCCCGGCGAATTATCTTAGAAAGATACTTAACCGTAAGAATTTTACAAAGCAATTAAACGAATTGCAATTAGTAATTAACAGAACCAAAACTGGCTTTAAAAGAAATTACAATAAATCGAGACTAATAAAATTTTGGAATTTTTTGAATACAACATAACAAAAATCCATTTGCCACAAATTTAAGTGAGTCTTTCCAGAAAACATCTTCAGCTGATAGTTAAAGAAAAATTCATTTTGATTTTCCTCCTGTTGACGAATTCATTACGCTGGTGTAAGATTGCATCCCAACCAATGTAGAGGAAATCAATTTTATTATTTAAAATCAATTTGTGCCTAAAAAACTCCAGGCTGCAATTGAATCACGTCACGACTCAGTGTCTTGACTTGATTAATGAATATTTATGATCTGATTCGTTCTCGGATTGCCTCAAATTCGCTAATATCCTTCCTGGGCCGAATTTGTTAGCCTGATACAGAGTAATAAAGATTTTTTAGTTGTTGCTGTATTTTTTAACCTCACTAAAGTGTTAGGATACTTAACCATAAAGAAACAACATTAAAAGTATTAGGTGACTGTATCTATCGAAGTAAACAATAAGTGATATAGACTACAATAAAAGTAGCTTTGTTGACGTAAATTGTCGTGTGGGTCGATTTTGGGTACCCTCTACCTTCTATTATTATTTTATGTTAACGAAATGGACTTACCTTCCCGTAATTTGATAACGGACGTTTTCCTTTAGGGCTACGATACTGTTTATCTAAATTAAGCACATTTAGAAAGACCTGACTCAAACTGCTAATAAGTACTTACGAGTTTATTCAAAATTAAATAATCTCAAAATAATTTGTAATACAACTAAGATCACAGTTTTCTCCTCACTTTACAATTTTTCATATCAGATCAATTGAGTGTATTTAGGATTTAAAAAAATATTGTTTTTGCTCATAATATGACGGATTATATGACATAATTTGCTATATACAACTAAAATTAATTAGCCTAAACACGCATTTAAACTAATAATATGTAAATTTATTTTTTTAGTTATCTACTTTTAATAATCAGCTCGTCCTGACTGTAGTTTTAATTAATAAGGGTAATGTTAGTGTACTCATAAAGTAAACCAAGTATTTTGAGAAAATGTTCTTGCTCTTATCAGACAAAAATACGTACGTCGACATAAGGAATGTTGAACGAATTGACGAAATAAATAAATCTATTGCTAAGAACCTAAGAAAATAAAATGGTATGACTTTAAGGATATACGGTCTTCCTAAAATAAACAATGATCGCAATTCTTTCAGACCAATTGTTATAGCTGTGTTGGGTCAGCATTAAATAAGTGGTCTACAGAAAAAGAAAGTTAGAAAGTTTAGAAATTGATGAAGGAAGAATATAAAATTATAAAGTTATTCCAAGTTGGATTTAAATTTTTTTGTAGAGGCGTCCTTGATCATACTGAATTTATTTTTAACGTAAGATGCTTTAAACCGATGTGTTTCACTTAGTACCACAGTAGCTAACTTACTGACATATAGACTTCAGTGTTCATTGAGACGGGGCCAATTCCCTTAGTCGTATCATTTGCCACGCAGCCAAATTTTAATATTCCTTCTATATAAACTCTAGCCGGTTGCTATGAAAATCATCGTATAGCACTAATTTTTTATGACAATGGTTATTTAAAATGGCTTTTATGCCGCATACTCGAGAACTTTCGACAATTTTTTGGTAATTTCACAACAGAAGAATTTGATGGAATTTACTTTGCTTATCTTTTTTCAAAAATTATTAAAGCAAATTCACGCCGTTAAGTTCTTCTGTTGCGAAATTACGAAAAAAGTTTCGGCATAATTTCAGAGTATATGGCATTATTGCCGTGATATATTTCGAGTGAGGAGTAGCTGTGCTTGTATTGTTAAAACTCAGTGCACTACGATGTTTTTCATAGCAGCCATCTAGGGTTTATAGAATGAATATTAAAATGTTCCCACTATTTGGCGTGACAAACGATACCACCAAGGGAATGCGGCTGTAAAAGGCGGAGGTGTGGAAAATACACGACTTTCTTTTACGAAAGAGAATTTTGAGAAATTTTATTATTTTTTATACTTTTTTAATTTTTATTTTCATTTTTTCATTGTCCATTTTATTAATTTAAAAATTTTAAACAAAAATACTGCCTTTAAATTACTTATCGAATTTAAATATTTTTGTGAATTTATTTAACCACGAAATAAAAATTAATTTTTTAACTGTAACAAAATAACGTTCAGATATACATCATCCTAAAAAATAAACACCTTGTATATACATTAACGCCTTATATTTGTTTACGAATATATCATTTTAGTTCAATTGTTCCTATTTCAATTGTCATAAAATAAAATATTGTTAAAGTAGGCGAATATTCTTAATAAAAACCATAAAAGAAGTATGCTCATCTTATAACCATAGAAAATGAATTCGGATTTGTTTGAAAAATGAACTAAACTAAAATTCAAAACAAATTCCACCATGGCAGCCAGCCAACCGCGCGACTTTAAAGGAATAAACTTCGAATCCTGCAACGTTAATTAGGAAATATTCAATTTGGCTGAATGAATTTGAATGGCTGGGGTGAGAGTGATCCTGAACAATGAAGTCGTGGTTTCATTTTTATTTTCTATTTATTAATTTGTTAAACCACTTCATCATACACAATCTGGTATAAATGAGCTCCTGCTCAGAATCGATTGTGTAAGTATGGGATTGATCTCTACAATGCAAAATTCATGTTGATAAATAAAATAAAAATAAAATAAATATGTTTATGTTATAACAAAAAAATATTATTTCCGTTAGTTTTCTCGGCTTTTCGGTCATAAAAATATTTATTAATATATTAATATTAATTTTGCTTAATAATTTATTTTTATTAAAAATTATTTTAATGTGTATTTGCAATTTAAATTAAATTTCAAGTGAGCGGTGAATAGTAAATTTTGTGAGTGATTGTGCATCGTAGCCGAAATGACGACTTATTTCGAGTTATTTATTAAAAAATAAGAGAATTTTTAAAAAATTCGTATATATCGGGAACTGAACTTGTCTATCTTGTAAAAACATCTATAAATCGCATCTCAGCATCACAAATGTCCGATAAAGTCATAGACGTGTGCCCTTTTTCGCAAGAGAAAGCGGAACATATGTTCCATCTATAGCGCCAATCAAGATTTTATAGGGTCTGTTACTGCTGAATTTCATTTTTGCAATCTACAACCATCTTTAATGAATTTTTCGTTGCTTGAATAATCATTTGAACAAATTATGAATCGGGTCCCAAAAGCGGGTGAATGTACGTTGTATCGTTTCTTTATTCACATTTTAATAAGATTCACATAACGCTGGTTTATTTGTAGTCGGATTGAAACAATGTTGTTTAAATTCCTCGAATGGATTTGGTGGGGAATGCGTCGTGAATGTGATGTTGGTTAAATGTTGTAAGAATGAATGGCTTAAAAGTATTTGATCTGTCCCAGTGGAGGGTTGCTGCAATATCTATTGCTGCTGGAGTCTAAAGTTGCTTATTATGCTGGTGTCTTTGTTAATTAGACTTTGTTTGGATACAAAGTTGCTTGCTTTGGCATGATGGGTGATTGTTTTATGAAATGTCAATTTAGCCAAAAACCGCCGAGCCGCAATTTGTAATTTCTTTGCGATGTTATTCTAGTACAAATGTTACATAAATTCGATAAATATTAGTATATCGCTGGCAAATCCCAAGTATTTTTGTTTCCGAAAGTTTTTATGTTTCTCAGACATTATGTTGATTTCATCACGGACTTTTTTTCAGTAATAGTGTCCAACTTATAGGATTTACTATGAAGGTTGTCGCAAAGAAATCGAAAAGTGATGACAAAAAGTTAGGTTGTGATTTCGACAAAGTTATGGGCGTGGCTTATAATATGGATTTTGGCGGCAGGGTTTCACTTTTGAATTTGAATCTAATATATAATTACTCAATTCATTCATTGACTCCGGAATGCTTTTCTTATATTTCTAATTTACATGCCGAATTATTATAACCGAGTATCCTAAGTGATAGAGGAGTAGACGCAGTAATAACAAAATTCGAAAAATAAATGTTTCGAGTTCGATGCGCACCAAAGTAGAGTGCCTATTAATTTTATTCAATTTTTATTTCATAACGGCATTTTATTTTGGCTTACGAAATGAAAAACAAAGTATTGTATTACACAAATTTTAAACATTTTGTATTGTACAAACCATAAATATAAAAAGTAATATTTAACCAAATTTTTAGTTTCAATACTTGCCACAACAGTCGAATTGACAAGAAAATGCAGGAAAAAAAATTACCTAGACCAAAATTTGGTTAGTTTTTGCTGTTGCTTTGACTAGCGTTAAGCACAAAAAATACCTAACTCATTTTGGTTGGAAGCAATACACTTATTAACAACAAACTTCGTTTTCTTACAGAAAACGTTTCGGGTTTGAGGCTCATCAAAGCCCGTATTAATTTTAATAATATTTTTTTTTTTTCATAACGGCATTTTATTGGTTTAATACGACTTGGAAAATATAAAATTGTGTATTGTAAAACAATGAGTATGTAATAAATGTTGTAAAACTGGCAATCAACATTTAGGCTGATACAGCAACTTATTTCATTCGATATTTAATTATTTCCAAAAAAAATGCGGGTTCGATTCTCACCAAGGATGTTTTGTATTATTTATTTATTTTTTATTTTATAACGGCATTTCAATGCATCATAAGGAATTGAAAAATATAAAATTTTGTATCCTAAAGCTTTAAGATGGCTGCGTTAAGCTGAGTTCATACTTCAATTTGTTCGTTCATTCATTCATTCATTCATTCGGCAATTTTGTTTTGACGATTCATACTATGGTAAAATTACAGAACGATTTTGTTGCCACAGAACTCTTTGTAGCATTTTTTTTTGTTTTTGTTTGATGGAAAACTCAATGATATTTTGTTTTTGATTTTTTCTGTTTGAAAATTTTTCATTTTTGTATCATGTTTTCTCTTTCACTCTTTGTTCGTTCAATCAAAAAGTTAAAGTTAAACTAACTCTTGTGAAAAAATTCAGAAGAAACAATTTGTCATTTTTGAGCAATATGATTGGTCGAAAAAAATGTTTGAATGAATGAATGAACGAACAAATTGAAGTATGAAGTAGTAGTACGGCTTTAGACAATTAGGGTTTTTCTACATTTTTTTCCATCGAAACCATAAAGTAAACCAAAGCAACCAACACGAATGAAACTGACAACTAGACATAATTTCTTTGAATTATTTACGTGCTTAAAGATTTCTCTGAAGTGATCGGAATATATAATAATAACAATAAACCTAAGGAAACCCCGGACTCTGTTGGTCAGGCTGTAACGTACTAAAAGAACAATGAAAATTAAATTTGATTTCTTTTATGATTTGGGTTTCAGTGGTATGTACCGCATTGGACTAGGATTACAAAAGTCTTTTAAAATAATTAATAATCAAAATAATTTTTATAAAATAAATTCAAATAAATAAAATAAACTTTATAAAATAAATACAAATTATATTAATTCAAATCCTAATTGTGTGTAAATTTATTTAATAACCCAAAGCTTTTATATTTGGTAACCACCGACGTCCGTTTTTACGGACACGAACACGCCACGCCTAGTTATAATAATAAAAATCGGCGCAACCATTTTGGATATTTGTTTTTTTTTTGGTGTAAATATAATTTTTTTTGGACACATGATACAAACCTGTACCAGAAAATATATGGAGTCAGCATCACCGCAGTCATCATAAATTACATTCAACATACACACATAAAATAAACATCTAAAATCACACTAAACACGCGGTTTTATATATTTTTTGTGTAAAAAAATTGTGCACACCTGGTACGGTCTCGTACCACGTAAACGACGCAAATCCATGGGGTACCATACCAATACCGCACACTCATACAATGGAGTCACACCATCATCACCACCATTACTGCTATAGCAGTTACCACGGACAGCAGCAGGAGACAATTAGACTAGCAGCAGCGGAACCAACATCATTACAGCCATCGCCGCCATCACAACAGCTGTCGGCATTATCATAACAACACCATCACCACCACCATTTCGGTCATCTCACCAGCTGGTAGCATCATCAAACGAATCAATGGCATCATCGCCATCATTAACATGGACACCATCAGTAGGCAGCACGACAACACCATCATCTCCTATATTTTTATTTTTTTATTTATTTTGTAAATTTTTCACCACCATATTTATTCTAAATTTTTCCGGTTTCACTTTATTTTTTTTTTTTTCAGTCAATAAAGTTTTGTTTTGTTTCATTCAAATGGCTCCATACAATGGTCGTATGGCAAAAACGACCACCCAGCCATTCCCGACCCCACTCCCCAGACTCACGGAACAGACACGACATAGAACTGAAACTGGCCCCAAAACAGGCTACGTCAGGCTTCAGAACATACCATTCTGGCCTGGCGCATGTTTTGAGGCCACGCAAAGCCAAGACAAGAAAACGTCAGACATAACACTGGCAAGTCGCGGTTTTGCACACACACGTACGAACACACACATTCGCATACGCACGAGCATACTCGCATACGCACGAGCATCATACACACTCGCATACGCAGGAGCACACACACACACTCGCATACGCACGAGCACACTCGCATACGCACGAGCATCACACACACATGCACTTGCATACGCACGCAAGCATCATACACACACAGCAACATGACAATCACAGAGGGGGAAATTCACTCGTGGGGGAGTCCTGTGGCGGTTCACGCATGTATACATGCGTTCGCCGCCACACGCGTCAAAACAACGCGCCCATTCTACTTGTTTTTCCAGATGTACCAACCGCGCGACACAATACAAAACAGATAAACAATACATTATACTTACACAACAAATCAGTCTCGTCTCGGAATTGGTGTCGAACGCACGCGCGCTCGTTTAAGCATAAAAATGAAATACATAAAATGGTGGTGAATAAAATAATTAATAATCAAAATAATTTTTATAAAATAAATTCAAATAAATAAAATAAACTTTATAAAATAAATACAAATTATATTAATTCAAATCCTAATTGTGTGTAAATTTATTTAATAACACAAAGCTTTTATAAAACATTACATAACTATAGTTATTCTCAAAATTGTATGTTATACAATTTTGTTCCTTCCAGCTACTGCAGAGATCAATTCGGTATTTGGAATCATTATTCTCTTGTAGAACCCAACCGTGATTGTTGGGCCCATATAATTTTTCATCAGTTTTCAATAAACTCTTTTTACGCAACTGGACCATAAATTCGGCGTCCAGATTTCTCTCCTCATTTAAAATAGCAGTTGTGTTAAATCGTAGTCTGAGTTGCTTTAGTGACCAGTATGGAGGAAATCATTTAAATAAGTAGCTGATAATACTAATTATATTTATTATGTTAGATCGTCTCCGAATCACTGCTATCAAGTTTAAGGGAAATTTAAATTAATAATGATTACACTTTAAGAAGTGTAGAAAAATTTGACCTAACAAAATAATAAACATTATTTCCGATTGCAGTTGTCAGTCTAATAAATTACAAAATTAAATTTAGATAGTTAGTTAATAATTAGATTTAGACAGCTGAGATGGGTTCTGGGTGAAGCAGCCAAGGGAAATAGGCACTATTAATATTAAGGTTTTGCAGTACTTAAAGATTTATTCTTAACAGGTTTATAGAAATTAAATTCAATTTAAATTTAAACTTAATTGGTTGAAAGTATGATTAGTGATTTAAAAATCAATCAATCAATTAAAAACGGCTGGAGGAAGTAAGATGGTGGGAAACAAATAAGGGATAATTGATAACTAATTAATATTTATTTTAGGATACCAAGTATTGAATCCAGTTTTTAGAAAAAGGTCTTTTTTCAGTTTAAAGAAGCTAATATTCAAGTTATAATTTAAAATGTCCCTGTACCGAACTTCTGTGAGACGCTCTGCATTAATGCCGTTCTCTTCAACCCATTTGACATATAATCTAAATATTTTGGCAACTGAAAGATCACTATCTAAATATTGTTTTGTTATTTGGGCTCGCAAGCAGTGATTGTGCCTTAGAGAACGATGCGATATGCTGCTTAACTTACTTTATTATCTTTCTTTTAATTCCTACCTAATAAAAAATTGGAAAACTTTTGCAATTAATTCAAAAAATAATCTATGATTGATAAATAAGAAGGAAAAAGATTCAAATCTATAATTGATAGTGTTAGGTTATATAAAACGCCCTTACCACGATTTTTGATTTCGCTATTTGCAGTTTTTGAAAGCGCAGTAGATTCGAAATAGCAAGAGTCTCTAATAATATTTTTAAACAAACTCGTGCTTATTTGGTTTGTTCTTGTGGTGGACTCAAATGATATAGTCGTTAGGATTTTCTATGGCTCTCTCCGCTTGAAATTTTTGGTAATTTTTTTATCTATAACCTGAACAGAATTTGCAATAAAACCTCATTAAACATTTAAAAATACTAGATCTAACATGATGAGGTACTCTTTCATTGCCCTTCAAATAACATTTATCTGAGCATCCACCTTTCAAAGATAGCGCTGGAATTTCACGCTCTGTACCATTTTTATCAGCCTTTCCACAGTTCTTTTGTCGTTTAGATTTAGCTCTTTCCCATTATTATGATCACTTTTCCTTTTTCTAGTTTTAACGACATTTTTTTACAAATATATTCACTTCTAAAGAATTCGAAGGGTTGCACAATTCAAGGATGAGGTTATATTCAGAGTAGGTGCCATAGCACGCAAATGGGTTCAAAGTGTTTTACAACAATAAATAAAATAGGTTTCGAATAAAATCCAGCTAAAAATGGTATCCCAAATAATGCTAAATCAGCTAAATTTTAACAAGCAGAATTTATTGGTATTTGGCTAACTAACCATCCTATTATTCGAATATCCACTATTTTTTATTTCATGAATAATTGCCCGTGCAGTTATAAATAACAAAGCCTTAAACAAGAAAAAGAAATCTGAGCTCTTTTAGTTATAGCAGCCAAACTACTAACCCCCCAATTAATATTATTTCAAAATCTGTTTCTATTATTTCTAAATAAAATACATAATTTCAAGATCCATAATTTATTATTCAAGCAATAGCTAATAATAAAGCTAATTCACCAAATCGATTACATAAAGCAGTCAATATATACCAGCATTAAGCTATTTTACATTTTGCAAATAAATTACTAAACAATTAGAAACTTATCCCAATCCATCTCACCCCAACAAAATTCTTACTAAATTAGGACTAATAATTAATAATATTATTGATAAAACAAATATAAAAACTAATAAAATAAATCGATTAATATTAAAATCATCTTGTATATATTCTTTTCTATAATAAATTACTATAGAAGATATATAGTAAATAATACAAAAGATATAAATATTAAACTAGTTCAATCAAATAATAAAGTTATTACAATTGAAGTTCTAATAATAATAAAATGAATTTCAACGTCATTCGCTGAAACTTTCAATAATTAAAAATCTTTACATGAATCATCTTCTTCTAAATTAACTTGAAATTCGACTAAAGGCTCGTTCATTTCAAATTTCAAATGAAACCGCTTATAATAAAAACTAACCAAAAAAATGACTGAAAAGAGAACTATAGTAAAAAATTAAATGAGAGAACGCAATATTTCTCGACCTGCGAATCAAGCCCTCTACACTTTTTATGTCAATGTACGAGCCTGCAATTACTTTCCCTCCGAACTTATTAAGTGTGACGCGAATGAAGTATATACTAATTTTTACTAAATATAAATAGATGTATTAGCTACTCAATCGCATACATTCAGTTATTAGTTGATAAGGCACTTAGCAGTGATGAAATAATTGATTTTGCGCTTGAGGCACCCGGTGTCGAAGAAATTAGTGACGATGACGAAGAGGTTCCTATCCTCACAGCGATCATTTTGGCAAGCATGATGATATTGAGGAAAGATATGGGAAATTTAAACGGGGTGTGAAATTATTAATGGGAAATTATCAGGAATTATATAACAGCCTTATCAAACCTGGAACCCAACAGTTAATAACGCAATTTTTGAAAAAAAAACCACGGCAACATCAGCACTACTTGAACCTGGAAGTGAAATTGAAAGTTCTAGTGATGAAAGTGATGTTCAAATTTCTCATAAACGAATACGAATATTATCAGACAGTGACAGCAATTAAAAATTTTGCCATTTTTTGTTTTACTAAAATAAATTTTTTGTTATGTTTTTTTTTTTCAATTTTTTTAATTAATATTAAACAACTTTATAAACATAAATAAAATGTACGTAAAGACGTAATATGCCTATGTATATATTGGCTTGTATAATAGTTATTTATGGTACTAATGAGCAAAACGAGATATTATCCATGCGGGATAACTTGGTCCCACGAGGCGATAGCCGAGTGCGACATTATCCCGAGTGGATAATATCTCTTTGCTCACGAGTGCCATACAACGTTCTATTCACTTTTGATGAAACAAATCGAGTTAAATTAATAAGAAATAGTCCATTTTGTGTTTTTACACTGGAGCATTGCATTTTGAAATACATTTTATCAGAGTGACCGTTCCTTAAATTGTCATGGTGAACTTTAATTTAACTACTTTTTGGGCAATTGAATATAGTTTTTCATTAATTGTGGCCACGAATAATTTTCCAATGACTATTCAATAGTAGCTCGCTAGCAGCGTGTGTTATACAATAACAATTGGTTATTTTACATTTTCTTTATTTGAAATCAGCATAGTTATCGGGCTAGGTATATCAAAAGTGGATAAACATTTTTCTTGGTTTTGCATTAACCGACAATGAATAATGATAACGACAGCCAACGGTTTTATCCGGCTGTGTATGTGTATGTAAAACAAATCGTGATTTTTTAACATTCTAAACTCCGCGATCTCCTCCTCTAGGAAGAGTTTTTATGTTTGTTTTTAAAGTCCCATTGGTATTAAGGATATTGGTGCGTTTGGACAAACTACATACATTTAGATTCTTGATTTTATATTGCTTCTTTAAACAGTTTTTTAAAAAACTTATTGTGTGTACTTTTAATATTGATTGCTTTGAATTTGGATATTCTCTATTTTTGTGTTTTGTATTACTGTTTTGATTTTGGATAATTTTATTGGACCTTGGCTTTGTTTTTGGACAATTTTGTTTATTGGCGTTTTAAATTTTGAATCCCGCTTTAAATTTTGATATTCTCATTTATTGGATTTTCCATTTTGTTGCATTTTACGTATTTCAGAAAATTGTTTTAATTTATTTATTAAATTTAGTACCTAACTTTTAAAACCTAGTTAAAAAAAAAAACATTAAATTATGTTTCACGTAATTTAAAAACCCGACGTGCCGGGAAGCTACAATAAAGAAAAAATTAAATCAAATTAAATGGCAGTACGCTTCTAAAGGCTCTTATTAAATTATATTTTACAATGATGAAAATTTTCATATTAGAACTAAGAAAAATTCTCTAATTATAAAAATTTTTTGTTGATATTTAAAAATTTCTAATTCTTCGAAAAACCGTGTGAAAATTTACAATTTGATCCGTAAAAAAAAGGTTTCCGAATTTGAAACAATTACCGCGAATTCATATACTAATAATGAATTGACGCCAAGCAAAACTGATACAATTATTCAGAATTTTAATCATTTAACGGGCAATATTCATGGCGTAGCGGTTGAGCAACTGCTAATAAATGTTCAAAGTAACTGTGAGATCATTTCGTCATAAGAAGTTTCGTCTTATTTGCTCAATTGAGAGGGCAAAAACGTTTAAACACCCAATCACAAATGGAGAGTAACTGCCATATAAATATTTTTTGGAAAGCAGTCAACACATACAGTGGATCACAGCCAAAACGATGCAAGCAATTTTTATTTTTTTTTAAGTAAATATCCAAAAAACTAAAATAAATATCTGTTTTTAATTTACATGTATTAGAAGCTTCAGTATTAATTGTTAATTTCATAAAACAAAACAAATAAAAAATTTCAATTGATAACAAAATAGTAACAAAAAACAAAATTTCTACGTGAAAATATGTCACATCTAAAATGATGCAGTTTTAAAAATTCTATAAAAAATTAATTCATATTTTTATAACCAATATTATGTATAACTAATTTATTAATATTTGGTAGGATATCCCTTTTGTTTTAGAACCGCTTCGAGTCTTTTTGGCATCGAATCTTCGAGTTTTGTTCGTGTACTCTGGTGTTATTTTACTCCACTCTTCTAACAATGCCTTTTTTAAGTTCGCAACATTAACTAATCTCATGTTTTCTGATTTCGCTTTCAAGTTTAGACCATAAGTTTTCAATAACATTGATGTCCGGTGATTGAGCAGGTGTTTTCATGACATGAGGAATATTCCAAATGAGCCAACTTTGAACAATTCGAGATTTGTGTTTCGGATCATTGTCCTGGTAGAACCGAAAATGATCCTTAATATTTAACTTTCCAGCACTTTCCTCCAAATTTCTTTTTAGTATGTCTAAATATACATTTTTTCCAAATTGCCTTCGATAAACTCTAAATTTCCAACTCCGGAAGAGGCCATCCAAGCCCATAACATAACATGACCTCCACCGTGTTTAACAGTGCTTCGTAAATTTTTAACTTCTAGCTCCGTATTAGGCTTTCTCCATACGTAGTTTCTTCCGTCTGATCCAAAAAGGTTAAATTTGCTTTCATCAGCAAATAAAACCGTGTTCCAGAATGTTGCATCTTTATTTTTATGATCTTGGGCAAATTTAATTGTAGCCTTACGGTTAACTTCACTAATGTATGGCTTTTTTCGCATTGTTCTACCATGAAAAATTGATTCTCTTAATATTCTGCGTATTGTTTCTGGATGACATTTTTTATTTAAATATTTTTCAGCTTCCTCGGCCAACTTTGGAGCACTTAATTTGGGGTTTTCTTTTATTTTTCGGACAATCCATCGACAATCTTTTTCGGAAAATATTTTATTGTGCGCTTTTCTAGGCTTATTTTCAATACGGTGTTGATGAATGAACCGCTCAATAATATGCTGCACAGTAGAAGAACTTATTTTCACCATTTCTGCAATTTTTCTTTGAGTTTTACCATCTTTAAAGTGTTTAATAACTAATTCACGCTTTTCAATACTTGTGTGGTGACCCATTCTCAATTATTACAAAAAAAAACGATTTAATTTTCTGACTATATTGACTATAATCGCACAAAAGGTTGTTTAGAACTGATACGCAAAATTGTTTTACATTAAAAATTTTGTTTTGTGTAGAAAAAGTACCGCTATTTTCAAAACAAAGAGAGTGCATCATATTAGCTGTGAGATTTTTTTATGTTAAATTTTGGTTTTTCGTAATTTTTTTGTCATAAATTGAATATTTTTTAATTATTTTGTTTAATAAAATTAACAGTAAATATTGAAGCTTACATAAAATGTGCTTTGGAAACAAATATTTGTTTCCATATTTTGGGTATTTACATTTTTATAACAAAAAATTGCCTGCATCATTTTGGCTGTGAGCCACTGTAGATCTAAATCTTCTTCGCATTGGAAATACACAACACATTAAGCAGCCAAGCGTTCTACGGAAAGCACGATCCGAAAGGTTACTTGTGCAAGATGTAGTAAAAGTGATTTAATGGATGCCATTTACCGGACAAATGTGTTTATTTTGCCGGAAACGTTTTGTTCATCATATTACTGCGACCACAAAATTTGCGATTTTTAAATAGGGGAGATGGTATTTCTGTTTCCTTAGATGCCACTGGAGGGCTCGCAAAATGAAGTGCTGGGAACATAAATTTAGCAGAATTTATTATTATGTTTGCGTAATAAATATTAATAACATAATTTTTCCAATATGTGAACTAATAAGCTGTGAACATGATACTGCCGCGATATATGTAGTTACGTTTTTGTCTAAATTTAAAAATGAAGCCGAACGTGCTAAACCTAAAATTCGCTACACAAAATATTTTGTTTCTGACTCATGGTCATGGGTATTCATAAACAGTACAATTCTGATAATAACTTAATATTGGAATTTTTATGTATCGCTCACATTTTTTAACGATTATAATCCGGCAAATAAATTCAAAAATTCCAAATTGCTCAAATAATTTGAGAGAATTTATTATGATGATGTTTTTTTTAAACTTTAGATAGAGTTCAAATTTTAATGGAATTGACAAACTTTTTACAATTCTTTGTACGGTATGTTGCGCAAAATATAAAACTAATTTGTTAATTGGGCTCTATGTGCAATTTATCGAATTTTGCAAAATTAAAGTTTCGACCCCGATTTTGGAATCGATCAATATTGATTTAAGTGACAGTTCAACCGGTGAGTACATAGAACAGGAAGAAATTATTGTAAATGATTTTCCGTATTTCACACAATTTTTTAATTTATTTTCGACTACAAATGAAAAAATTAGCTCACTTGAGCAATGTGATTTGAAAAAAAACCTTATTTTTGTAAGGATTTTATTTTATTTAGCGTCAAAAGATAGTTCACTTATTTGCCTCTATGGGGAACAATTTTTTTGAAATATATGGAAGTTCAAATCAGACCGGCCAATGATCCGATGAAAATTGGTTTAATCTAATAAAAAATAATATTTTTAGAAAATCAAATTTAAAGCTAGGTCGTTTTATTGAATAACTAAGAACGAATAACGTACAAATATTGTATTATCGGATAGCATGGTGGCAGGGAAAAGGACACACAGGAATATTGAACTTACCAATCAACTCTCATCTTCTAAAAGGGAGAAAAAGAAATACCCTAATAACTCCCACATCGACACCTAAGCGGCACAGAGCGGAAGAAGATAGTTCAAATAAAATAGATGCTGAAGAACGGTGGGAAAAGAAACCTCGCCGAAATAAATCGAAATATTGCGGCAGAAAGGCGCTAAATATTATGGTGGAAAGAAAAAAATTAGAATTTTTTTAGATGAGTAATATGGACTATTACAATAAAATAACGGAAGCTGGAGATTGCTTTCAAATTTTTAGATTTAATTTTAATGAATATAAAGAGGCAACTCTTACAAATTTGTGCTACTACTCTCTCAATTTTTTATTTTTTTATTTTTTTTATTTTTATTTATTTATTTATTTTGTTTATTTGTTTAGATTCTTGACATAAATTTTGCATCCCTGCATATTTTTAAAACCATTTCCACCCTAAGCTAACATACTCTGTTTTGAGCAGAAGCTCATTCACAACAGAATGTGCAGAATAAGGTGGATTAACATAAAAAGATATTATTCACGAAAACTATATTATATGCAGGACAGCAAAGCTTCAAATCGACCTGGTGGACTCTTCTTTATTTGGATCTAAATCTTCTGCCTTTTAACGTTTATCCGATTTTCCGTTATTTCCACGTTTATTAATTTCCATTATTTCCATATTATGTCCCCGTGTATGGCATTTTGGCTTTGTGCGTAATATGTAATCGCAATTTTGAAAATAAAGTTAATTTTAAAAAAAAAAATTTAAATGAAAAAAAAAAAAAAATAAATGTGTCCGTCTGACTCAAAAGTCAAAGCATAATATCAATGGCAAAAACTATTTATTTTATTTATTTTTTTTATATTTATTTACGAAAATTTTATATTAACGATAAAGACCAATATCATGCTTCCACTCTCAGTTTTGAGCATGTGCTCATTCACAACAGATCGTGCGGCATGCGGATGGCTTAACATCGTCGCTTAGGTTTTTAGTTTTTTCGGGGGTATCTACCGCCTTCCATTGTTATATAGACCACTTGGAAATTTGTCATCGTAGCAGCATCATCAAGGGACCAGTGGTGGCAGCAATCTGCCATTGTCCTCAATTAGCAAATTTTAGATATTTTTTTTTTAGTCTTTGAATTAATTTAAAGTAATTTTTCAGGAAAATATAAAAATAAAACAACGTTCGGCGAACTCGTTATTTGTTTGATGCTTTTATTGATATGTACCATCAACAGTTAATTTTCACTGAAAGCAGTAGAACTGAAACAATGCATCATTTAATCATTTAAATATAATAAATAAATAAAGATATAAATTCAATTGAAAATATTTACATTAATGATCGATCACCAATAAGAAATCTCTTTGAATTTATTAATTAAATTTAACTACAGAAACATAAACATCTAACTCTATAGAGTAGGCCATATTTAAGCGATCGATGAAAAAGTGGCGCCATTTTCGTATTTAATGACATTTTTTAGTTCGGTTTGTGAGTGTGTGAGTGATTTACGCCAAAAGAGCGAGTAGAAATGCTTAAATTGTTTTAGGAAACTAAACCTTTTGTTGCTTGCACTCAGAGTACTGTGTGATTATTTGGCAGAAGGAGTAGGCGAAGCTGGTGCGAAAGGCCTATACTTTGAAAAGAATGTTGCCACATGGCACACATCCAGTCCAACATAGACCTTGTTGCTTAAAATATTTCGTGTGCGTGACTTATCGAAGTTAGGCTAGATCGCCCGATGTGACATCACCAGACCTTTAATGGGGCTATCTTAAGAACAAGGTGTACGTTCATTAATCATCCTCAGCCTCTCGTAAATCTGAAAACCAACGTCCGCCTCGAAATTGTCAAAATTTCGATCGAAAGACTGCCCTAGAAACGTCGTAGAAAGTGCTCAAAAATTTACCGAAGTTTACCGGACACAATTAATTTTTTATTTTTTTCAATTCATGCCTAACCGAAACGAACAGTAATGAAGCAAATAAAAGATAATAAACGCAAATTTGAAACATTTTGTTTTAGTTGCTCAGTTAGGGTGATTTGGCGTCTATTGGAGGGGCGACCAAAGTTGAGTAGATTAATCTACCAGCTCCGTAACCTTCCAGTAGGGTGCGCATCACGTGAGCTGTTCTGGTCATATATTAGGCAGCTGCGTGATGGGTACAATTGTGTAAGGGGTAATCTGTTCACAATTCGCGAGTATACGTGCTGCCTCTTCGTGGCAACCACTGGTAACCAAGGCCATTTGGCACATTGTGGCCATTCTGCACAGGCTAAATTACGGCATTAAAGGAGCAATCCTTGAACAAAAAAATAATAATCTAAGCTGGAATGGGGCTGGAGATATGTTGGATGAATGGCTGAGATCTTACGGATGAATGGCTGAAAGGTTAATCAGTCCAAAGTATACGGACTCTGGACACCAGGCAGCTCCAGTTTTATTTAGCCTTCCTGTAGTAAAGCTGGGTGACCTATAGGCGACCTTCAATTCCCAGCAACTCGTCCCATTCCCTCGAAAAAAAATCTGATCAGTGTGCATTTAATAGTAAATTGAAATTTTTAGTTTTTAATAGGTACTAAGGGTAGCAAAGTCCAATAGAACTTTATAATTCTTTTGCATACACATAACTGAACGTATAGCTTAACCGATAGCCATCATGTGATTTTGAGCCAGTAAAATTTTTTTAATTAAACATTTCATTTTATATTTCGGCCTTAGTAGTAAATTGAGATTTTTAGTTTTTAATACTAAGAGTAAAATTTTAAATAAACCACTAATTTTATATTTTGGTCTTACTAGTACACAACAACTTTGAATGAAGTCTGACCAACTTAATTCCACTAAATGTCATTATTTGTGTAGCGATATTTTTGAGTTGAGTACTCTTTTAGAAAAATATTCATCCCGTTGTGTGCACGAGTGAAGAATTTTCTAAAAGCGGACTTAAACAATTTTAGTAAAATATAGTATGAACTTCAAAGGCATAGGGAAGCTGTGTGAGAAGTGAGAGAAATAATATCTATACAAAATATTCATTAGAGTGAGTGTATTCAGTATAACAGAAATTTATATGTCAAAAATTGAGTTAAATTATTTTTTCTAGCAGTAAAATGAGCAATTCTAGCAGAAAATAATAAAACTTATTTTTGTACTCCTTAAACACTTGTTAAACTAACAATTAAAAAATTAAAAATTACAACATTTAATTTAGATTTTTTAAAAATGAATATATTTTCGGAAACACTGTGTTTCCATCCTCAGATTCTAAAAGTATTTACAAGGTCGTATTACAATTTATTAAAATGAAATTTACGTAAATATTAATGTTTGTGTTAAAATCATCTCATTTGGTGCTTTGTGTGTGTATATACACCATATCCTGACCTGCCTCAATGAGTATATATATTGGGCAATTAAGTGACAGGTTGCCATTTAAACTTCATGACATTGCAATATTTACGTTTACAATGTGAAACAATTTTGATTTTACTAACTTGAGGAAAATTTTAAAAGAAAATTCTGTTTTTTATATTGTGGAAAAGCTGTGTATGTTCTTCACTGAGTGTAAATAGAACTCCTGGTGATACTGTTATTGGTGTGAATTGTGTTGATGTGCATTTTTATAGCTCGAAAAGACAACTCGTTTTGGGGCCCAAATCAGAATTTAGAATTCTTGTTTTATTTTTCTGTATGTACCAACATTCTAAAGGATCTAGTAACCTATTGTCTCTCACTTGTTTCATTAGACTTAGGCTAGACGAATCAATATTATGACCGGATTCTAGTATATGTTTGGCTACAGATGATTTATCACTGTTGTTTACTTTAATACAGGCAAGATGTTCCTTATATCTTTCAGATATGGCTCGCCTCGATTGTCCGATGTAAATTTTATCGCAATCATTGCACTTTATGTTGTAAATTCCAGACTTATCTACATTTTTTGTTTTATCTTTTGTAGAGCCTAGCAGTTGCCCTAATTTTGAATTGCTGCTTTCTACTAGATCAACGTTGAAGTTTTTCCACGTATTCTTCAATTTTGATGAGAGTCCTTTGCAGTAATTCAACTTGCATCTCACTATTGGTTCAGAGATGTGGGACAAAGTTGTTGCATCCGCTAAAGCTTTTTTCTTCAAACAAGACTGAATTATTTGGTCAACAATTTCCGTTGTGTAGCCGTTTACAATGGCGATTCGTTTAATTTTTTGTATTTCAGCCTCGTAATCTTTCAGATTTTGTGGAATATGAACCAGCCGGTGTATCATGCTGTTGAACGCTGCTCGCTTATGTTGAACTGGATGATACGACTCATTGGTAATATATCTATCCGTTGCGGTTTTTTTGCGATATATGCTGAAGCTGAAATTATTTTCTTCTTTTTTGATCATAATGTCCAAGAATGGTAACTGGTTATTGTCTTCGCTTTCCATAGTAAACTTTATGGATGGGGATTGACTGTTGAGGTATTTTAAGAGTCGACGTGTTTGGTTCTTTCCAATAACAGCAAACACATCATCTACATATCTGTACCAGATTCTTGGAAAAATTCTATGTGTCTGCATTTTCTCTTCAAGGTTACCCATGAACAAATTCGCCATAAAAGGGGACAGGGAGTTTCCCATTGATGTTCCAAATACTTGTTTGTAAGTTTTCCCCCTGAACTGAAAATAGCTTTCTTTCATACATGTTCTTGTTAGCTCGCAATATAAATCTACGGATTCTTGGTCTATATGTTGATTTTCCAGCCACTCAGATAGAATAGGCAAGGTGTCGTCGATTGGAATACTCGGATAAAGAGCTGTGACATCAAACGATACCATAATTTCCTGTTGTTGGATTCTTTCCCTTTGTAATTTGTCTGTCAGTTCATAGACATTTTTAATGTTCCGTCCTGGAAGGGGGCCTAGTTTGGAAAACTGTTCGACTAACCATTTTGAAATCCTTTCCCAAGGCGCATTATTATTAGATACAATAGGTCTCATTTGGTTACCTGGCTTGTGTATCTTTGGTAGTGCATATAACTTGGGAATAGACGGATTGGATACTAATAATTTCCATTGTAACCCCGCGCCAAATTTCTTTGCGATACGTGATCTGGCCACCCTGGCTTTCTTGACCAGTTCTTTTAAAGGGTTTGAACTAACTATTTCATACGGACCTTCGTCAATCATCAATTGTACCCTGTCGTCATATTCTGCTTTGTTTAAAATTACTACAGCATTTCCTTTGTCAGCTTTCATGTAGTAGACATCCTTTTCTCTCAGAGATTTTACAATTGAATGATAGACTTGGTTTTGTGACGTCTCTCTCGTGATGTTTGAATTTTTGATAATTTCTTTGGACACTGATCTGGCTACGCACTTTTCTTCTCTGTTTACCTTTTCCACTGCCACTTCTAAATTTGCTACTATGTCCTCCATCGGCGTAAACTTAGGTTGTACACAAAAATTCAACCCTTTATTTAGTAGATCTTCTTCTGCTTGTGTGAATTCCACTGAGGATAAATTTTTCACATACTCAGGAACATTCCTTGATACCTTTTGCACGGGTTTTCTAGAGGATTGGTTTTTGGCCATCAGCCACACTAATTTCTTGTTCAGAATCTTAAATTTCTCCAATCTTTTTGCCTCCACTATTGCGAAAGCTTTGTAATCAAACATTTTCCATTCTTCAGCCTCTAAATTCGTGGTATTTTTGGTCAGCATCAAATGCAGTTGATATGTTTGTAGTTCTAATTTGAATAAGTTTGCGTAGTGGCGATTTTTCTCCAATTTCAACCACAACATTTTACTTTTGTGAACTACTTTTTGTACAAGATAATTGTTTTTATGATTCCCAGTCTTTATGTAAATGAATTTCGGGAAAATCTTCCTCTTTTTACATTCCATTAAAAACCAAATATCAGCTTTCGTAGTACTAATTTTGGTCTTTAGTTGCAAATACTTTTTTCGTCCTTCTGACATGGAAGCCATTATATAGATTTTGGATTTATGGACGACAACAAGTGTGACAAATAAAACTTATTTTTGTACTCCTTAAACACTTGTTAAACTAACAATTAAAAAATTAAAAATTACAACATTTAATTTAGATTTTTTAAAAATGAATATATTTTCGGAAACACTGTGTTTCCATCCTCAGATTCTAAAAGTATTTACAAGGTCGTATTACAATTTATTAAAAAGAAATTTACGTAAATATTAATGTTTGTGTTAAAATCATCTCATTTGGTGCTTTGTGTGTGTATATACACCATATCCTGACCTGCCTCAATGAGTATATATATTGGGCAATTAAGTGACAGGTTGCCATTTAAACTTCATGACATTGCAATATTTACGTTTACAATGTGAAACAATTTTGATTTTACTAACTTGAGGAAAATTTTAAAAGAAAATTCTGTTTTTTATATTGTGGAAAAGCTGTGTATGTTCTTCACTGAGTGTAAATAGAACTCCTGGTGATACTGTTATTGGTGTGAATTGTGTTGATGTGCATTTTTATAGCTCGAAAAGACAACTCGTTTTGGGGCCCAAATCAGAATTTAGAATTCTTGTTTTATTTTTCTGTATGTACCAACATTCTAAAGGATCTAGTAACCTATTGTCTCTCACTTGTTTCATTAGACTTAGGCTAGACGAATCAATATTATGACCGGATTCTAGTATATGTTTGGCTACAGATGATTTATCACTGTTGTTTACTTTAATACAGGCAAGATGTTCCTTATATCTTTCAGATATGGCTCGCCTCGATTGTCCGATGTAAATTTTATCGCAATCATTGCACTTTATGTTGTAAATTCCAGACTTATCTACATTTTTTGTTTTATCTTTTGTAGAGCCTAGCAGTTGCCCTAATTTTGAATTGCTGCTTTCTACTAGATCAACGTTGAAGTTTTTCCACGTATTCTTCAATTTTGATGAGAGTCCTTTGCAGTAATTCAACTTGCATCTCACTATTGGTTCAGAGATGTGGGACAAAGTTGTTGCATCCGCTAAAGCTTTTTTCTTCAAACAAGACTGAATTATTTGGTCAACAATTTCCGTTGTGTAGCCGTTTACAATGGCGATTCGTTTAATTTTTTGTATTTCAGCCTCGTAATCTTTCAGATTTTGTGGAATATGAACCAGCCGGTGTATCATGCTGTTGAACGCTGCTCGCTTATGTTGAACTGGATGATACGACTCATTGGTAATATATCTATCCGTTGCGGTTTTTTTGCGATATATGCTGAAGCTGAAATTATTTTCTTCTTTTTTGATCATAATGTCCAAGAATGGTAACTGGTTATTGTCTTCGCTTTCCATAGTAAACTTTATGGATGGGGATTGACTGTTGAGGTATTTTAAGAGTCGACGTGTTTGGTTCTTTCCAATAACAGCAAACACATCATCTACATATCTGTACCAGATTCTTGGAAAAATTCTATGTGTCTGCATTTTCTCTTCAAGGTTACCCATGAACAAATTCGCCATAAAAGGGGACAGGGAGTTTCCCATTGATGTTCCAAATACTTGTTTGTAAGTTTTCCCCCTGAACTGAAAATAGCTTTCTTTCATACATGTTCTTGTTAGCTCGCAATATAAATCTACGGATTCTTGGTCTATATGTTGATTTTCCAGCCACTCAGATAGAATAGGCAAGGTGTCGTCGATTGGAATACTCGGATAAAGAGCTGTGACATCAAACGATACCATAATTTCCTGTTGTTGGATTCTTTCCCTTTGTAATTTGTCTGTCAGTTCATAGACATTTTTAATGTTCCGTCCTGGAAGGGGGCCTAGTTTGGAAAACTGTTCGACTAACCATTTTGAAATCCTTTCCCAAGGCGCATTATTATTAGATACAATAGGTCTCATTTGGTTACCTGGCTTGTGTATCTTTGGTAGTGCATATAACTTGGGAATAGACGGATTGGATACTAATAATTTCCATTGTAACCCCGCGCCAAATTTCTTTGCGATACGTGATCTGGCCACCCTGGCTTTCTTGACCAGTTCTTTTAAAGGGTTTGAACTAACTATTTCATACGGACCTTCGTCAATCATCAATTGTACCCTGTCGTCATATTCTGCTTTGTTTAAAATTACTACAGCATTTCCTTTGTCAGCTTTCATGTAGTAGACATCCTTTTCTCTCAGAGATTTTACAATTGAATGATAGACTTGGTTTTGTGACGTCTCTCTCGTGATGTTTGAATTTTTGATAATTTCTTTGGACACTGATCTGGCTACGCACTTTTCTTCTCTGTTTACCTTTTCCACTGCCACTTCTAAATTTGCTACTATGTCCTCCATCGGCGTAAACGTTTTGTGTACAACCTAAGTTTACGCCGATGGAGGACATAGTAGCAAATTTAGAAGTGGCAGTGGAAAAGGTAAACAGAGAAGAAAAGTGCGTAGCCAGATCAGTGTCCAAAGAAATTATCAAAAATTCAAACATCACGAGAGAGACGTCACAAAACCAAGTCTATCATTCAATTGTAAAATCTCTGAGAGAAAAGGATGTCTACTACATGAAAGCTGACAAAGGAAATGCTGTAGTAATTTTAAACAAAGCAGAATATGACGACAGGGTACAATTGATGATTGACGAAGGTCCGTATGAAATAGTTAGTTCAAACCCTTTAAAAGAACTGGTCAAGAAAGCCAGGGTGGCCAGATCACGTATCGCAAAGAAATTTGGCGCGGGGTTACAATGGAAATTATTAGTATCCAATCCGTCTATTCCCAAGTTATATGCACTACCAAAGATACACAAGCCAGGTAACCAAATGAGACCTATTGTATCTAATAATAATGCGCCTTGGGAAAGGATTTCAAAATGGTTAGTCGAACAGTTTTCCAAACTAGGCCCCCTTCCAGGACGGAACATTAAAAATGTCTATGAACTGACAGACAAATTACAAAGGGAAAGAATCCAACAACAGGAAATTATGGTATCGTTTGATGTCACAGCTCTTTATCCGAGTATTCCAATCGACGACACCTTGCCTATTCTATCTGAGTGGCTGGAAAATCAACATATAGACCAAGAATCCGTAGATTTATATTGCGAGCTAACAAGAACATGTATGAAAGAAAGCTATTTTCAGTTCAGGGGGAAAACTTACAAACAAGTATTTGGAACATCAATGGGAAACTCCCTGTCCCCTTTTATGGCGAATTTGTTCATGGGTAACCTTGAAGAGAAAATGCAGACACATAGAATTTTTCCAAGAATCTGGTACAGATATGTAGATGATGTGTTTGCTGTTATTGGAAAGAACCAAACACGTCGACTCTTAAAATACCTCAACAGTCAATCCCCATCCATAAAGTTTACTATGGAAAGCGAAGACAATAACCAGTTACCATTCTTGGACATTATGATCAAAAAAGAAGAAAATAATTTCAGCTTCAGCATATATCGCAAAAAAACCGCAACGGATAGATATATTACCAATGAGTCGTATCATCCAGTTCAACATAAGCGAGCAGCGTTCAACAGCATGATACACCGGCTGGTTCATATTCCACAAAATCTGAAAGATTACGAGGCTGAAATACAAAAAATTAAACGAATCGCCATTGTAAACGGCTACACAACGGAAATTGTTGACCAAATAATTCAGTCTTGTTTGAAGAAAAAAGCTTTAGCGGATGCAACAACTTTGTCCCACATCTCTGAACCAATAGTGAGATGCAAGTTGAATTACTGCAAAGGACTCTCATCAAAATTGAAGAATACGTGGAAAAACTTCAACGTTGATCTAGTAGAAAGCAGCAATTCAAAATTAGGGCAACTGCTAGGCTCTACAAAAGATAAAACAAAAAATGTAGATAAGTCTGGAATTTACAACATAAAGTGCAATGATTGCGATAAAATTTACATCGGACAATCGAGGCGAGCCATATCTGAAAGATATAAGGAACATCTTGCCTGTATTAAAGTAAACAACAGTGATAAATCATCTGTAGCCAAACATATACTAGAATCCGGTCATAATATTGATTCGTCTAGCCTAAGTCTAATGAAACAAGTGAGAGACAATAGGTTACTAGATCCTTTAGAATGTTGGTACATACAGAAAAATAAAACAAGAATTCTAAATTCTGATTTGGGCCCCAAAACGAGTTGTCTTTTCGAGCTATAAAAATGCACATCAACACAATTCACACCAATAACAGTATCACCAGGAGTTCTATTTACACTCAGTGAAGAACATACACAGCTTTTCCACAATATAAAAAACAGAATTTTCTTTTAAAATTTTCCTCAAGTTAGTAAAATCAAAATTGTTTCACATTGTAAACGTAAATATTGCAATGTCATGAAGTTTAAATGGCAACCTGTCACTTAATTGCCCAATATATATACTCATTGAGGCAGGTCAGGATATGGTGTATATACACACACAAAGCACCAAATGAGATGATTTTAACACAAACATTAATATTTACGTAAATTTCTTTTTAATAAATTGTAATACGACCTTGTAAATACTTTTAGAATCTGAGGATGGAAACACAGTGTTTCCGAAAATATATTCATTTTTAAAAAATCTAAATTAAATGTTGTAATTTTTAATTTTTTAATTGTTAGTTTAACAAGTGTTTAAGGAGTACAAAAATAAGTTTTATTTGTCACACTTGTTGTCGTCCATAAATCCAAAATCCAGAAAATAATACATTTTTCTTATTTTTTTTTACTTTTCTACTTTTTTTTAAGCAATGACGGTATTTTATTATGTCTTCTTTAGACGTGATTGTCGCAGCAAATATTTATTTATTGAATGTTTCGACATATGTATTTGTATAATAAAAAATTAAATAAAAATAAATCAAAACAAAAAATAGTCTAGAAAGTGGCTGCCTCAGCGAGAATCTAAAGAATTTGGCCAAAATTTATTAAAAGAGATCCAAAGTGAAGATATCAAATTGTATCGGCAAACTTTGAGAATGAAACCAGTTTGGAGAAATTTTAGAAAAGGTTCATCCTTATAATACCAAACAAAATACAAATTTAAGGAACAGTATTTCATCAGCTGAAAGATTGCAAGTCACATTAATATATTTCGCCACAGGCACTTGTTTTGTTATATTTTTCGTTTCACTTGTATGTTAGAAAAGATAACCTATTCTGTGAAACTTTCATTCCACATCCATCAATCGACCATTTCCAAAATGTTAAGGGAAACTGTTGAAGCAATATATAGTATACAGTAATTAACGAAGGGGTGTGCAAGTTTCCAGAAACTGAAAGCGATTGGTTACAAATATCCAACGATTTCCACAAAATGTGGGGTTTCCCAAATTGCCTAGGTGAAATTGATGGTAAACAAGAAACGATTATTGTGATTTTCATATACAAATGTATGTACTATGTAATCTTAATAATTTTATTTTAAGGGAAACACTGCAAAATTATTGCATCCAATTATTGGTGCTATAAGGGTTCACATACATTTGTGCTGATGGCAATCGCAGACGCCCATTACCGTTTTATATATACAGATGTTGGAATCAATGGACGTATTGGGGAAGCCAGGATCTGGATGAGATTCGACCTGAAGTAAGACATAGAAGTAACAAGAGTATCTATTTCACGTACCATCTCCTTTCATATTTTTATTTGTCGACGCCTTTCATCTAACCGACTATATGATGAAACATTTTACTCACACTAACCTTAGTTTAAGTGAACGAAGGTTTAATTATATGTTATCACGAAACCGTAGAGTTGTGCAGAATGCTTTTGATATACTCGCAAATAGGTTTTAGGTCCTGTTTGCACCTATATTCCGAGAACCAAATGGGGCAATCAATATCGCCTTGGCTTGTGTTTGCCTACATAATTATCTGCGAACATATAATATATAAAGATCAACAAATTTCGACTGTCTGGCAGAAGAAGAAGAAATAGACACTCTCAACCAAAGGAATTTTGATTCCAATACGAGTAGGTCTATAGGCGCATCAAGAAAATTTGCAAAAAAATCCAGAAGCAACTAGAAGAATATTTTGAAAAATTTTATAATGATATTCAAATAGACTTTTGAAAATATTTTCGTGAAAAGGGCTGTTTCAAAAGAATAGAAATTTTCAAATCAGTATTTTATTAAATTCATCTTGTTACATTAATAATAAATCTTACAACATTGTTTTCTTTTTAAATATACATATAGGTACTTTGATGTTTTATTTTGATTTCTTTTAATTTGTATTTGATTCTACTCATATAATATATTAGAAATTTTGTGCCTTGCTTCATTTTACAGATTAGCATTTAATTTTAGTAAATTTCGGCAAACTAATTCCCCAAAGGTTCTTCTATATTCCTCTTGTTTAAAAATGTTGATAAATCCTGGGATGTTTGTAAGCACGATCGAACAATGACTTTTTCTTTGCTTTTTGATGTGGTTCTGGTTTTTTTTGTAGGGTTGATTGGAACTGGTTTCAACTGTACGAGTTGACTTTGCCTATTTTGCAATAACGTGCTTGGTGTTGAACAAGATTGTGGCCGAGATGGGGATTTCGTTAAATCTGCTTGAATGAAAGACACACCATTATCCAAATATTCTTCACATAAATTTTCATTATCGCTAAATAAAATTGATGAGCATGATTCATCTGTCCGACTGATGGAACGTTGCGAATCTAATGAATCTTCTAACAATTCCTAAAAATAAATATAAATTTAAAACCCAGATCTGCATGCAGATACGAGCGAGATTTATTATAATTGTTCGCCGAAGCCATCACATCGCAGGTTTCTTTTAAAAATAAAAGTTCATCATGAAATGTCCATGTGGATTCTTCTGCATCATCTTTGGCTGCTCCGCTTTTTTTCAATTTAAAATATTTTTGTTACTCGTTGGTAAAGTAAGATTTTAAATTGTTCCTTTTTTTCGGCAAGTCATCTGAAAGATTTATTTGATTAAACTTGAAAAAATAATTATATGTTAAAAAACAGAAAAAACTCACTATAAATAAAAATTCCATCATTTTTAAATTCAATATTCATTTCGTCGACTAATCCGGTCCAAAATAATTGTTTTTCCCCTTATTCTTATAACTGGGATGGCTGAGATTCCATATGAACTGTGATGTTTTAATTTTTTCGATCAGAAATTTTATATTTTGATCGTTCCAATTATGCATTTTGCCAAATTAATTTTTCGACGCAGAAACAAAATCCATATTATGTTTGCCGGCGTAAATATTTGACGTTTAGAAAATGGCATTGCATTTTCCTTAACGCCTGTTTTTGCCCTACATACCACCAGATGATTGTGCAATAATATATGACATTAAAATACATGTATTAAATATTTTATTCAAAAAAATAAATAGATAGTTAAACAAAATAATAATAATATAAATTATAAATAATTAATCTTTGAATGAATTCTGGTTATATAAATTTTATGAATTTTTTTT
The DNA here is from genome assembly GCA_958295665.1 of Tipula vernalis. Classification (NCBI taxonomy): domain Eukaryota; kingdom Metazoa; phylum Arthropoda; class Insecta; order Diptera; family Tipulidae; genus Tipula; species Tipula vernalis. Next base: position 217,352,056 of record OY282559.1, on the reverse strand, counting down.
GCTTTTTATAGACAAGCTTTTTATTAATCTTTATTTAATTTATTTTTCCCAATACATATATATTTTGCTTTGTTAAGCATCTTCAGCGGACTGGTTCACGGAAGCTGGGACCTCAATATTTATGAAAAAAGTTTAGACATGAAGTTGCAGTTTGATTGGCTAAACCATCTGGCACCTGTTCACTCCAGCGTGAGTTACAAAGGTTTACGCAAATTGATCTTTCCGAGTTCCTAAGAAAAATACCCGTACGTCGGGAAAATTTCTTTGATTGAAACTATTTCCATTTTGGTCCTTTGAGCCGTATATCGAATCTTACGTTTCAGCCAGCTAACTAGCTATAACAACACAGGAAAGGGCATCTAAGTGAGCGTTAAGTATAACGGATCAGTTAATGCAGCTAACTCTAGTACGCTAGTATTTGTGGTTCGATATTACAACTGTTTCATCGGGTTCAACATTATCAGACTACTTTTACAACAAAAAATCGTCTTCAACATATTCACAAAAATTCGTTGCTGTTTGTAAAATATAATAAAATAATAATCTAAAAATATCTGTGATTGGTTGATTACCAAGTTAATTTTTTTCGCTCTAGCAGCATATCGACTTTATGCAACAAACTAATTTCAGTGAACCCACTAAGTAATTTAAAATACAAATAAATATTTATATTGCAATTAGAAACATGCTCAAAGAATTAGAAATTATTAAATACAACATACAATGTTATTGACTTAACAGTAACATATTAAGTATAAAGTAAAATTAAAACGTCAAAGCCAATTTTTAATGGAATTACGTTAATTAATGCACCAAACTTTCATGCATGCAAATTTAATTTTATTCGACTGTACATACAAATTTATAATTATGAGTATTACATTCCAAGACCATGTTTAGATGCAAACATAAGATATAAAAATTTCTTCATTGACATTCAAAGAACCCTTAATTCACTCTAACGTCACCCATGTTGATGAAACTCATATAACATGGAGATAGTACCGTCTACTAATAATACAGAATACATATATCACAATAACAATAGTTGTATGCAAATCGTATGTATGTACTCGTATGTTGCCTTTACACAAAGTGCATGCTATTTTCCATGTTTTATTTTTCAGTTCGTTTTCCTTCATTTCTAAGATGAGTACGTGAGATTGTTTTTATTTTGACAAAGCTTTCAAGTTTAATTGGGTTTTTTTCGAAAACTTTTTTTGCTTTCATTTAAAAGAGATACAAACGAGACATTTTCACTTGAAAATTATAATTTTTCTCGTTTCGAGTACATTTTTTATATTCATTTAATAAATAAAAATATCAACTAAAAAACTCGTTTCATGTTTTTATTTATGTATAGTAGTATGTATGTATATGTTTCCCTCTCAGGGTAATTATGTGGTTTTTCATACTGAACGCAGCTCAGCTGATATACCTTCGTATCAAAATAAATTATAGTTTATAATTGGGTTGCTTTACATACTTGTCATTAAAGAAAACAAGAATTTTGCTAATTAAAAAAATAATACAATTATAATAATAAGGATGAGTTACATATTTCCATATTACCCCATTTTTCAAAGTAAATAAACTTTTGATTTACTACCCCAAATAACACACAACACTTCATATTATCATTTTCACAGAATTACACAAAAAATGTAAATGTGGAACAAAATTTTAATAAATTTTTGATTTATACATACATATTTGGACTAAAACAAAACAATGCAAAGTTAGATAATAGAAATTAATTCTCTAACTGGTTCTGGACTGGTTTTATACATTATTTATAGCGATATGATCGCAATGCAGTAAATTTAACTCAGTTTTGTTTTAAAATATCAATTAAATAATATTTAGATCTTTAAAAATTATACAAGGCCTTAAAACGACTTATGTAAAGTTATACCAGGATTTTAACCTAAATAAAAAAACATAAATCAGGCAACCCTAATAAAATTAAAACCGTATTTATTAATATGTGAAGTTGGCCAGCCCAGGATTTTATTAAATTTATATTAAATACCGAAATTATTACATAATGGTCCCTATTCCGGGATTCAAAAATTTTATGTTAATTTTCAATTATTTTTCAGTTCGGTATTCTAACCACGTCATGTTATATTAAATTTTATATAAAATACTCTTGTACTATATGTATATAAAAAAATCTAGTAGGCTTAATCTTTGTCCTGTCAAATATATTTCATAAACAATATGGCGACAATAACAAAAGGTTGGTAAATATAATTTCAAATTTTTATTGTGTTATTCCTCCAAAGTGAACAATATAGATTTATGTCTCCTTTATGAAATACAATACCGAAATTGTAACAAAAAAAGATTCCAATGATTCGGTTCAATCTCTTTGGGACCAATTGTCAAGTTTGCTGAACGCTAGTCGAGGAGCTTATCGGCAAAAAAAAAAGATTGGAAAAAGGTTAGTTGTCGAAATAAAATAAAATTTGTGTTTTAGATTTAAAAATGTCTAATACAAATTTTAATTTTAGATTTTTGAGAACTGGCGTAATGCCGTTCGGTACAAAAAAAAAGAAAAATTTTACCCATCTTGGGTCAAACGGGTGGTGGACCTGCAAGTTCAGTAACCCTTACCGGTGTAGAGGAACGTGCTCTAAGCACATGGGGCAAAAAAGTTTTTGAAGAGGCCATCGATATCGAAACTGGGTTCGGGTCATCCACCATTATTGAGATAGAGGTACCAGCTCCAGAAACAGTACCAGACATAATACCAACAACTCCTTCGGTATCAGCTCCGGAAACAGAACCAGCCATAGCTATCATACCAACAACCCCTTCTGTACGGTGCAGGAAAAGGCGATATCAGGCGGATAAGAAATTAGATTATATGAGTATTGTACGAAGATAATTTTTTTGTCATTTTCAGATAATTTTGAAGAAAAATATTTTCAATTTAAGGGACGGGCACTTGTAATTAAAGTGGAAGGTATTAACAAACTTGCTGCCGCAATCCCAGAAATTTTGGGGGCAATGTGGCAGACGCAATTATTCTATCAAAAACCACAAACCAGTAATGTGGTATTCTAATCTAATTAGAAATTTATATTAAAAATAAAATTATAATATTTATCATTTATAATGAATAAAATATGTTTTAATTAAAATATTTGTTGCTGTATGATCCCCGCAATCTACATCCCAGATTGTACTATGTTGAATTTTCTGAATTTATGGATGTAACAACCTCATCTATAATTTCGACTAAATTGCTTTCAGGATTTAAATTATCTTCAGGTAAATCACTATCATCTGAGTCATCTCCATCCATTTCATCGTCCAAACATGAATTGTCTATACATAAGTTATGTAGCACAAATACTGCATATATAATTATACAGGCAACCGTTGGATGGTAATGCAATGTGCGATGCCGTAGTAGACATCGGAATCTCGATTTCACGAGACCAAAATATTTTTCGACTATGTTTCTCGCCCTTATGAACTATTTAACGACATTTGTTACTTCTATTTTCTGGATTGTGGCAAGGAACTAGCAACCAAGGTTCCAAAGGAAACCCAGAATCGCCCAGTAAAATATTAGTTTGGTTTGTGACATTTGTAAAATTTTCAATAAAATATCTGCAATTTTCGATGTCATCCAGATCGCAAAATCTTGGACGGAGCAAGAACATTTATACTATGGTATCCTTTCCTCTTGTGAAATAAATTTTCACGAAAAAAATTTTCATCCTCGGTTGGTGCCATTATGGCAAAAATGTTTGAGTCATGTATATAAATAAATTATCAAAGTATTTAAAATCTGGCGCGTCTTTCGTTTTGTTAAAATAAGACATTTTCCAAATTTTCGTCAATAAATTATTTTTTAATTCTTTGGAAAGATTTTAAATGATGCACACAATTTACCCATAAAAGTTTATAAAAGTATCTAATTTATTACTTTTATTTTACGTTAAAATAACATAGCAAATAACATAACATTTTAACATTAAAATTGAGCGGAATACCAAAATAGTTACAATATGTTATATAAAATAGTAAAATTATAAATTGATAAAATTTTGGTTGACTGGAATACCAATACACATTTTACATGTTATATGTATAACATAATAACATGATAAAATTTTGTCGCCGGAATAGGGCCCGATATCCAATAAAATAAAATTGACATAAAAAATTAATTAAATTGAAATCTGTTGTATGGATGGATATAACTATTGGTTTATTTTGCCGAAAACAAAAATGTCTCGGATTAGTAGTTGGTGTTTTTGCGATGGGGATACCATTAGTTTAATTTAGAAAATATTTCATAAAAATCGTATTGTTCCACTTGCCCGAAATATAGCCTCGGGCTGAGAAGTTTCATTCATTTTTATGTTTCGATACATATGTTTGTCTGGTTTGCCAAAACTAAACAAATCTCGTATTAGTGATTAGTATGTTTGCGAGGTGGAGACCATTAGCTTAACTTAGGAAACATTTCATGAAAATCGTATTGTTCCAAGTGCCCGCAATACAGTCATGGGCTGAGAAGTTTCATTCATTTTTATGTTTCGATGGAAATATTCGTCTGATTTGCCAAAACTGAAAATGTTTCGGATTATTGTTTAGGAATTGATATACAACACACTATAGTTTTTGATTTATAAACTTGTATTAATATAGAAAAACGTTTTTATTTACATTTAAATTTGTGAATATAATTCACAACTGGGAAGCACTAATTTACGTCCCGAAAAATTGACTGATATTTTTATTATGTTTAGTTGTTAACTTTTAACTATTTTTATCTGGTATATCCAAAAACACCCGAAAACAATTTTGTTTTTTGATTTTTTAAAATGGCTGATGATGCCGCACCAAGAGTAAAACAAATAGTGTCCATTTGAATGAAGCGTGTCGCGTTGGTGGTTGAACAAGGTGCGTTCATGTGACTGATTGAATTGAATTGTATGATTGAATAATTGAATTGAATTGTGGCGATGAACGAGTGATGAATATTTATGTGAATGATTGAATTTAATTGTGACTGAGTCGCTACAGGAGTCCCTCGCGAGTGATTTTCCCTCTCCCTAGGGAATGATGGTGGGAGTTGAAACTATACGAAATGTTTTGTTAACCCGATGGCTTGATGTTTGCTCAGCCGAACTAAGTATTCCGTAAGCTGGTTTAAGTCGATCGATTGAAACGTTGGAATTTTTTCCATTAATCGATACGATGAAATGTTTCCTAAGTCTGTGTATATAGCTTTATACGGACCTTCATAGGGAGGAGTTAATCCCTTGCGAACCTTGTCTGTTCTTACGTAAGCAAAATCGCAGTTGCTGAGCGATTTCGAAACAAAAACATCGTCTTGTTTGGATTGACGAGTTGGTTTAGGTATAAGGTTCTGCATGGTTTGTCGCAGTTGGTCGATGACTGTGTCGGATGTTGGAAGTGGTGAAAAAGGATTTTCAACGAAGAACTCACCGGGTAGCTTAATGGTTTGACCGTAAACTAGTTCCGCTGGTGAGCACTTCAGATCTTCTTTCACTGTTGCTCGGATTCCAAGTAAGATTATTGGTATTTCCGAGCTCCAATGAATCGTGTTGCTTCTCGCCATGAGTGTGGGTTTGAGTTGGCGATGGAAGCGTTCGACCATGCCATTGGCTTGAGGATGGTAAGCCGTTGTGCGTATCCGATGTGAGAAGGAGTTTTGTTAACTCAGTGAAAAGCTTGGACTCAAATTGTGTTCCCTGATCTGTTGTGATGTGAAGGGGCACGCCGAATCGTGATACGTAATTGTTGACAAATGTTGTGGCAATGGTGGCAGCTGACATATTAGTCATGCAGTAAGATTCGGGCCAACGGGTGAAGCGATCGACACAGGTTAGCAAATAGGCATATCCATCCATTAGATGGAGGAAGTGGTCCTACTATATCTATATGAATATCTTCAAATCGACCCGGTGGAATTTTAAATTGTCCATGAGGTGATTTTGTGTGCCGTTGGACTTTAGCACGTTGGCAGGATAAACAAGACTGAGCCCAATTTCCTACGTCTTTGTTTATGCTAGGCCAAAAGTAGCGAGCGGAAATCAATTTACGAGATGCACGGACACCAGGATGCGAAATGTTATGTAATGTGTTGAAGATGGTTCGACATAGTGAATATGCGATGTACGGGCGATTGTTCCCCGTAGATGTTTCGCAGACTATAGTATATTAAGACCAGGTAGTTTGAACAGCTCTAGTTTCATTGATGAACTAGTGTGACATTCGGAACCAGAAAGTAAATTCTGAAGTTCTAGGTCAGCTTTTTGTAAGTGTGCTATTTTGTTTAAGTCGAAATGTGTCTCGACTGTGGCCGTTTCATTGTCGGTAGTGTGGGGTAGTGTGTCTGCGACAACGTTGTCATGTCCATGAACATGCTGAATATCCGTGTTAAATTGAGTTATATAACCCAAGTGGCGAGCCTGCCTTGGATTACGTTCAGTTTTAGACTGAATTGCTCTGGTCAGAGGCTTATGGTCGGTGTAAATAGTGAAGTCCCGACTCTCTATAAAATATCTGAAGTGTTTAACTGCTAGATAAATTGCGAGTAATTTCCGATCGAATGCGGAATATTTCTTTTCGGCATCCGAGTTTCTTTGAGAAAAATCCCAGTGGCTCCCAACACTCGATATTGTACTGCTGCGGTACTGCCCCAACGGCAGTGTTTGATGCGTCAGTAGTTAATCTGAGCTTTATGTCGCTAAGAAGAGTTATCTGTTCCAATTCGGTTTTCAAAGACGTGAATGCTTGTTGACATTCGTCGGTCCAAGAGAAGTTCTTGGCGGTCTTGGGTTTTTTTAGTAAATTTGCCAAGTGCCCGTGAATTGGTGCGAGTTTTGGTATAAATCGGTAGTAGTAATTTGCCATACCGACAAATCGCTGTATGCTTTTGATTGATGTTGGAGCTGGGAATTTCCTAATGGCATTAATTCGTTCTTCGGACGGCAGAATACAATTAGGAGTGATCTTGTGGCTGAGGAAATCAAAAGTGGATACGCCAAAACGCATTTTGAACTTGGTCTGCAGTCTCTGCTAAGTCTTCCATAGATCGTGATTCCGGTTGTGCCAATAGTCGAACCCACAGTGTCTTAATGGTCTTCTCGGGGAATGACTTTCCGGTTAAGCTTTTTATATGTCGGAGTGCTTCCGATGGCCGTCTGTCACCGAGGTATTGACCGGTAATCATTGCTTCTAACTTCGTTTCATCCGATGGTGTTAGTCTAGCGATTATTGTAGCCTTGAGTGAGACATACATATTGGTTGTCGGTGGATCCGGCAGAATATCCGATATACACTCACTAAGTTGAGATGATAAGGCTGATAAAACGTGTAAATATTTTTCTTTGTCTTTTCGTATTCCGGTTAACTCGAACTGCAGTTCCGCTACGCTAAACCAATTTTTTGGGATTATCCATCCAAAATGTCTATAGTTTAAGCGCTCGTGAACTGGCCTCGACCTCATGTTTGGTTTCAGAACCCGTGTTGTTCACGTTGTCATTCTCTGTGTCTGATATTTTGTTAGCGTGCAACCATGACGAAAGAAAATTGATACTTTAGTGCGAAATATTTAATGCGATACGAAATATACGTGAAATCGAAAGCGAAAATTAAGAACAATAATAAGTTTTATGTTTGTCGTTGTGGTTGATGGTAAATGTGGCACTTCCTTGCCTCCAATCTACCTTCGTGGGTGTTTCGTTAAAATATGGATAAATATGCGTAAAAATTAAAGAATTAATGTTCAAAGAAAATAAATCTCTTCGTAACAATGCTTATTTGTTTATAAAATGAAATTTTAAATTGCTCCACAACGAAATGCGATATTAATGACTTGTGTCCACAAAATGTCAATTTCATGAATAAATTATAGTAAAGCGAACAACAACAAAAATACCGTTGACGTTTCTCGTTCCACAATTGTACCGTTATTACAACTACACCAAAAGAAAATATAAAAATTACTTGTATTAATTTTTGATTTAATTGCACAATATGTAATGAATGCTACGTACCTTGTATCCGGTACGTATGTTTCGTACCAGATTTCCGCATTAAAACACCTTTATTGTGCTCATATGTCTTCTTATATTGAAGCGCTTCCGTAAACACGGACGTTGGTGGTCAACAATTTAGGAATTGATACACATCACACTATAGTTTTTGATTTATAAACTTGTATTAATATGATATATAAAAAGGTTATTATTTACAATTAAATTTGTGAATAAAATTCATCACTGCTAAGCACTAATTAACGTCCCGAAAAATTGACTGATATTTTTATTATGTTTTTGTTGTTAACTTTTAACTATTTTTATCTGGTATATCCAAAAACACCCGAAAACAATTTTGTTTTTTGATTTTTTAAAAAGGATGATGATGCCGCACCAAGAGTAAAACAAATAGTGTCCATTTTACTACGCGCGAGACTTTTGACAGCTGTATATTTTAAGGAATGAAGTGTGCGGTTGGTGGTTGAACAAGGTGCGTTCATGTGACTGATTGAATTGAATTATATGACTGAATAATTGAATTGAATTGTGGCGATGAACGAGTGATGAATATTTATGTGAATGATTGAATTTAATTGTGACGGAGTCGCTACAAGTGATTATTACTTTTGAGATGGGGACACCATTAGCTTAATCTGGAAAACATTTCATGAAAATCATACTGTTCCAAATGACCTAAATAAAGCCTTGGGCTGAGAAGTTTCATTCATTTTTATGTTTCGATACAAATATTCGTCTGGTTTGCCAAAACTAAAGTTGTCTCGGTTTAGCGATTAGTGTTTTTGAGATGGTGGTACTCGTACCATTAGCTTAATTTAGAAAACATTTCATGAAAATCGTATTGTTCCAAGTGCCCGAAATACAGTCATGGGCTGAGAAGTTCAACTCGTTTTTATGTTTCGGTACAAATATTCATCTGGTTTGCCAAAACTAAAAATGTCGCGGATTAGTGATTAGAGTTTTTGAGATACCATTAGCTTAATTTGGGAAACATTACATGAAAATCATGTTGTGTCCAAATGACCGCTGAGAAGTTATTTTTATGTTTCGATAGAAATATTCGTCTGGTCTGCCAAAACGAAAAATGTCGGATTAGTGATTAGTGTTTTTGAGATAGGAATAGGTCCATGGGCTGAGATGTCTCATTGAGTGTATCCGAAATGTCTGTTTAATCTGAAGTGTGTATTTTAAAAACGGAATAAAGTAACTTGCAAAAGCAACTCACGTCCGAATTTTATATGATTCAATGTGCATTTCGAAAACTGCATACGATGTAGTTTTTTTATGCATTTTTAATTTTTCCCGACAAATAGAAGAACAAGTGAAAGAAGGAAAAATTACAAAAATTCAAATAACGCAAATAAAACAATTGGATTTTTAAATAAAATTTAGTAAATAAAAAAATTAAAAATTGATAAAAATGATTTTCCAATGTAAGTAAAAATACAAACATTTCAATATATGACAAAGAAAAATTTAATATTTTTGGGGAATAACAATACTCTCTTTAACCCGCTATCAACACACTTATACCAGCTACGACGTGAATTTAAATTGTAATACATAAAACCAAAAAAGGTGAAAACCTAGATAGAGTGGAAGAATTAGAAATATACAAATACAGAGACAACCTATTTTTATTAAATGAGAGGATGCCACAAAATGACATCTACCAGTATATGTTAAGTACATTTTAGCATTTCAAATTAGAATAAGTCAAAAGTTGATAAAGAGCGAACGCTCGAAACTATAGTCGTTAGTACTATAAAATAAAAATAAAATATCACTATAAGAAAAAATTATTCTCTTTTATTTAAAAAAAAAATTCTTTTTTAAATATTTAAAAGGTTTTCTTTACTTAAATAATTACAATACAACTCATAAATTTATTGAAGCTTGTATAAGACACAATCTCGGTAAAGCAAACCAAAGGGAAATGGCGAAATTTGATAAAGAAGTATAAAAATTTAAAGAAGCCACCAACTGACAAAGGATTAGAACCAGATGACACAACAGCAGTAAATTGGGAGTACTTTGTGGAGATAGATGTATTTATGTCTCCAAGACATTATACTGCCATTGCTTATATCCGCTACCTCAAATGAATATGGGCGCAACGTAATTATTAGCGATGCCATAAATGTTTGTAACGGCTAAATTGAAACAAGTAATTTGTCTGAAATAGAATCGATCGATTTATTGTACAATATCATCAATTCTGTTTTACCAACGCCGAATAAAAAACGGAAAAAAACAAAAACCCTCTGCTATGGATAAGTTGGTTCATGGTATGAAAAGAGTAATGAGCTAATGGAAAGGTCGGTCGTTGCATTCGAAAAATATGTAGCTTTCAAAATGACCCCGCTAACATAATTTTTTGAAAATATACAGATTTAGGCATCAATTTGTAATTGATTTTGTAATTATTCTATTTTATTGAACCAAAATAATTGTGACACAAATCTATCTAACATAATTTCAATTAATACCGCGGCAAAAATTATTAAAAATATCATCCCTTAAAGCTGTGTTTTCTGTGTAAACCTTTATCAGGTTATCCGCCTCCGACTTAGTTGAAACCTCACATACAACAATTATTCTTTTCTAAATGACGTTTAAATAGAGTTCGCCATTGTTTTTTAAGCATTACAAAGCTTCGTTCGATAATTGACCGAGCTTTGCTGTGACATGTATTAAATTGCTTTTCTTCCTCAGTGATTGGATTTCTAAATGGCGTTACTATTGGAATTGAAGTTATTATGCAGGGATATCCGGAGTCGCCATTGTATGTGGAAACTATAATGTACGTCGTTGTTCAAAATGACGTTGTTGTTGTTGGAGCTATTTTACGATGAAGAAAATAACAACACCAATTTTTACACGTACAATTATAATTTTTTGTTTATTATAAAATAGTATAATTATTATTATTACACGTTTGATAATTAATTTAATTAATTATTTATTTTACACGTGTCACCACGGTATGATTATAGTAAATTATATCAAAAATACGAGAAAAGAAAATATGTCGCGGAAGAAATGAAATTTTTTGATTTTGCTCACACTAAAGCCGAAAACGATATTTTTATATGTAAAATTAAATATTCGGTATACCGAGCGAAAATTTTTAAGCGGATGAACAAAGCGGGCGCGGAGAAGAAAAATTAATTATTTTGTCTAGTTTATTCATGCACTGTAGTGTAATTGATTGCAAATGAATTTTTGTGTGTAGTGTTGCTTACTGGTTAAAGAGGTGCGTTCTTTTGTTAAGTTCGAGTGCAAGCTGATTTGTAGCGATGAGTGAATGTATGAATGCAATGTATGCGGTAAACGAGTGAGTATTTCTGTGAATACTTGAAAATGAATGATGAGTGAGTCGCTACAAAACCATTTGGTGGATACGTTGCGATTCGAAAAAGAAGACTATTCAAAAGAACTCTTGACTCGTGCACTGAAACAGGATAACCAGTAAAAATATCTAGAAACTTATTAATGATCTTATTTGTTGGTCTTCTTGTATATTTTATATAATTGTTCGGCTAAATTATAGACCAATTTTTTAAAAAACTTTTTTATAAATTCAAAGTTTTTTATTGTTATCCCAAATTTTCGATGTTTTACATCATTTTTAAGGGAACTATATAGTTGACAATTTTTAAAAAATTATTTATATATTATATAACAAATTAACCAAAGTATATATAAAATAATTATACATACAAATAACAAATTGTTCTTATTTTTTATTTTTTTATAAGACACTAAATTTTTTCCCCTTTAGAAAAAAGAAAAAAACCATTCAGATAAATTATTCCAAATGACACTAACGAAAACGTTTTTATTTTTCAAATGCCCTAGACCTGTATGCTTGATTTATTATTTTCTATACACAGCTGATTATAGTAAACAAACCGTCATAATAGCTAAAACTTTTTGAAAAAACTACGTAGATTTTTTTAATTGATGGAAATTAAATTGGAACCAAATGAATTTGAAACTATGTACATATATACCAAATCACACGTAATTTTGAATTATATTTTTATAATTTGCTTGTAACCTATTTATATCTACTTTATAATTAACCGGATTTTTTGATTTCCATATATGGCAAGCTTCTTTGAACCATCTTTTATTTTTATTTTGTTCATAATCCAATGTAACCGAATTATCAAAATCAAAATCATGTTTCTTTTCAAAAGTATATTTAACCAAAGCTGTTCTGTAATGTGAATCCCAACTAACATTTTGCCTTATAAATTGTCTTTTAAGAATATTTTTCACTTAAAAGAGCCCTAGAATAACATTCTCCAAGAATGTTTAAAACTGAATACTTATTAGCTTCTTGTCAAAGAAATGCCGATTTATAAACGATATTATATTCTTACATGGCATTTTTACACCTTGACAGATTCTGTTGTAAGGCTGTTTCTTACACAACACTTAGTATACTCTTATTGTTTTTAGTGGAAAAGTTTTCTTAGCCAAGACATATTTAGTCTTACAGTTCTCTTAATTTCTTTCTTTATGAGTGTTCTGTAGGATTTCTCTTGACCAAGAGTTTTGTAAGATTAAAACATAAACAAATCTTTATAGAGAACGCTATAAGATTACATATTGTTTAAATTCTTTTGCAAGAGCCTTTAAAGTGTGTTTCTTTTAGAAAATATGACATTTGTTTGAGTACCGCAGAAAACAAAACTTAGTGATTGACGTAACTCTAAAACTAATTAATGTTAAAAATCGACTTGTAGATATATTACCGTTTTATTCAGTTTTTTTATTTAAAATAATATAGTAAATATGTCTCTAAATATGTATTCGCAAAATATTGTATTAATACTCTTGGATAAGTTCTCTTTAAGAAAAACTCATACCTCTCCCTTATTAGATACTTAGTATATTCTTACATAGGCAAATAATTAAAAATGTGATTTTAGGAGACATTTCTATCAGTGGCGGGCTCAGGGTAAATCTCATTTAACTATTTGACGACAAAGTATACAAATACACATCAGGCCAAGTCCAGGATATGGTGTAAAATTCTTTGCATGTATATTTTATATTTTATACAGGTCAAAATTAACCCTATACAGAGATTTTTTTTACAAGCTCTTTCAGACCATATGTTACAATTATTGGTGATCGTTGTAGATGGTCAGCACAACGAACGATATTACACACAATTGGACGCGGCATTGTGCTTAGCGCCGGGAATCGAACTCGAGACCGCGGTGTGTCTAAACCGTCACCTTAACCATCACTATATGACCGGTTAATAAACGTGAAACAAAATTGATTGATCTGCATGAGATGACGTTCGCTGGCATCATAAGGTCGAAAGGAGCGAAAGAGTACATACATAACAAAATGAATATGAAAGATGAAACAAATTGTAGTTAAATTATTTAATAATATACGTGTATCAGCAAGCCTTCACGGCTGGTAATATACATAAGTTTTGGTTTTGATATTTAATATTAACAAAGCAAAATATAGCCATACGTGCTTCTGGTGGTGTTAGAGGAAGTTCGTTGTAAGATCACAAAAACAGGCTTCTTTCGCTTAATGTTAACCTCTCACAGGTTTCTATAATATTACGTTATATTGAAATTGATATTGCGTATAGCTGATCGATTATTGGCCTGTTTGGAGGTTTCGCTCGGTAGCACCAGCACAGCTTAATCATTATTTAGTTTTATAATTTTAAAGGTAAAAAAAGAAAATATTATCAAAACCTTAGTATGTCAAAACTATTATGGTGTCACGGTAATGCCGAGAACTTATTTAAAATGCTTATAACATACACTGCTCTGAGGTCATTAGAGCTGGCACGTAATGATTCGAATTTAAAATTAGTTGTGCTTCCGTTTCTAAAAATGTCACGCTTCGTCTCTGATTTATATATATATATATATATATATATATATATATATATATATATATATATATATATATATATATATATATATTTATATATATATATATATATATATATATATATATATATATATATATATATATATATATATATATATATATATATAATATATAATATACAAAACAGTCATACAAACTTATTATTATAATAAATTGTTTGATAATATTAAGTATCAACAAATTTATATGACTTTAATTTTGTTGGTTAATTTATATTTATTTCTTCAGTTTTACCGAAGTATATAAACTCAAGCCGACCCTGGAAACTAATTTAAACGTTTTCTTATAAGACACTTATAAGATATTTCACGTAGAACGTCATTTCGGCCATTGGTTTAGGAATTTCCATTATGAAAAAAAGCATCCATTTTGTAATTTTTTAGATACATTTTTTTCAAATGGAATATTTTGATATATTTTGGCAATTTTAGGAACTTAGCAAGTGCTTTTATAATGTTTCCTTTCATAACAAGTACTATGTAGTATTTTAATTAGTCCATTTTATGATATTTCTTTTTTTTGATAATTTTTATTTTTTTAAATAATAATAATTCTTTATTTTATTATTCGAATTTTTAAGAGCGCAAAAAAATTAGATCAGGTAGCTATTATTTTTAATTGAAAAATTTGAATTCGCAGCTAAATTCTATGCTAATTTCAATGTAAATTTTAATTATAAAAAAAGTAATTAGTTTTTCAAGCATTATCTGTTTTAATTTAATTTATCTGTTTTATTTGTCAAAGGATAATACCAAGTTTGTTATAAAACTGAATTAAGAATCATTAAAGTTGTATAATCCTATAACATAATTTTCTAAGATTATAACGATGAAATATATGTATAGGAATACAACGTATGTCTTAAAACGCTCTTACATAAGAATGTATATTCCGATAACAACCTTACGAAAGACTACTCTACGACTATTCTTATAACTTATATCATTCTTTCTCAAGAAAGTTTAGCCTTATATGACACTTATATACACCTTACAAGGCGCTTATTTTAACCTTATATGCCCAAATAGTTCGCCAGAAGACTCTTAAAAGCTTAATATAAGACGAATTTTAACTCTTATATCACGCTCATAAATTTCAAAATTGTTAGTTGGGATGTGTTCTGTCCGGGTATTTTTTAATATTGTCTACGTCTTTTTTATGTTGATTTACTCTTTCGATTTTGGTCTTACTGGTTTCTCCAACGTAGCATGAGTCACAATTTTTACAAGGGATTTTACAAATTAGTCCGTTTTTTTTTTTGTTCACTTGGAATTTTATCTTTTAATTTAGTGTAATCGTTACTTGCTATATTTATGATTTTGTTTGCCAAAACTAGTTGTTCCGAATTCTGTTTTAATATTTTTGTAATTTTATTCGTCAAATGAGGTATATACTATATGTAATTGATCCAAATTTTATTTGTTCATTGGCCGGTTTTTTATTTTTGTATGTGTACAATGTTTTTATAATCAATTTATTAATCAATTCTACGGGATAATTATTCTTTATTAAAATGTTTTTTGCTTTTTTCAAATTATTATGTCTAAATTCAATGTCCGTCAGGTAAACTACTCTTTTTATAAACGAATGTGCCACATTTATTTTCATTTTATATGGATGAACCGAAATAAAATTGAATAATGAATTTGCCGCTATTTCTTTTTTGTACCATTCTGTTTTAATATCATGATTTTTTCTGTATAATTTTACGTCTAAGAACGAGAGGGATTTGTTATTATCTTCATTTTCAACAGTGAAGTTTATTATGAAATGAATTAAATAGAATTTTGATATTGTCAATATTTGATTGTGTAGTGGCCAAAATAATGTCGTCAACGTATTTGAAAATGAATGTTGGTTGTTTATTAAGTAAAGGTAATTTTTGATTAAATAATTTTTTAATATTATATCCGCTAAAATTGGAGACAAAGGATTACCCATCGCTAAGCCAAATTTTTGTTTATAAAAAACGTCTTGATATTTAAAATAATTGTTGTCCGAAACGCATGTGTCTAAAATATTCACAAATTCGTCCTTCGTCAACTTACAGTCTGCCTCAATTTCATTCCACCTTTCACTAATTGCTAATTTTGCGACATCTAATGGTATATTAGTAAATAATGACACCACATCCAAAGAAGCTAACACATTATTATTATCGATTTTTAAATTTTTAATTGTGTCTTTAAATACAAACGAATTTTTTATATTATATGTACTAATTTTTGTTAAAGGTTTCAAAATATTACAACAAAATTTTGATAAATTGTAATCCGGAGAATTTATGATCGAAACTATTGGTCGTAATGGAATATTATTTTTATGTATTTTTGGGAGTTCATAAATTCTGGCAGGTAATGGATTGCTAATTTTTAAATGTAATTTTTCTTGATTATTTATTAGATTTTTATTTTTTAGATTCTCTATAATTTTGAAACATTTTTTGTTAATTATTTTAGTCGGGTCATTGTCTAATATTTCATACATGTCCACGTCATTCAAAAGTTCAGTCATTTTATTTTTGTAATCTGTTAGGTACATTAAAACTGTCTTATTGCCTTTGTCAGATTTAGTTAAACATACATTCTGATTATCGTTTAGAAATTATTTTGTCACATTTTGGCCGTTAATTAAAATTTTATTTGTTTTCGAAATTATCGGCTTATGCTTTAAAGTTTGTGTTATTTCATGTATAATTTTGGCTCTTTTTTCGTCAGTACGATTTTTATCATCTAATGATAAAATATTTTCTATGTCAGCCAACATATCAATAATTGGAATTTTATTAGATCTATCTAATCGGAAAACTGAAATTTAGCCCAAAGCTCCAAACCATATAACACTCTTCTGGTATATTATTATTCCTTAAATTTATTACATTTGTTTTATCATATACAAATTCAATTTTCTTTTGTTCTAGTTCTAACTTTTTAAATTTCTTAACCAAACCATCTCTTAAATTTTTACAAATAATTTTTGATTGTTTATTTGCTACTATCTTAAATTGTGTATATAGTATACTCTAATATCATTAAGTAACTGTCTTAATATTGAAAATAAATTACTTACCTCATCTCATGCTTCAATTTTTGTAAAGAGAAATTACAAATTTTAATCTCTAAGTTTAGCATCTAATTGAGATAACCCGTTTTCATACGTTGAATTTGTTGCTTATAGAGCATCTTCACACTTAGGTAACTTTTCTATCCGTAACTTTTTTTTTACACCCTCCACGTCCACACACATTTTATTTGTACCCGGTAACTTTTATAATTTTCTACCAACACAAGTAAAACAAAATATTAAAAATTTTCAAGGACTTTTTTGATGTATTTTTTTAGTCTGATTTTGTTTTTGAGCTGAGTGCGCAAAATAAAAATTTTAATTGTGGTGAAAAAGAATTTCTGAAAATAAAAAAATAAAAATAAGTTTTACAATTATAAAGTGCTTATAATTGAATTTAGTTTTATTAAAACTTTAAAATGGAAGATGAAATGGAAAATAATAATAGTGCAAATAATAATAATGGACGAAATAGTGAAGGATGGACGCGGTCACAAACGCTACTATTGATAAGCGAATATGAAAAAAATAAATGTTTATATAATCCTGTGGATGTAAATTTTGTGAATAAAAGTTTCCGAAGTCAAAAATTATCTGAAATGTGTGATAAATTAAAAAGTGTCAAATCGAACATAACCGTCGACAAAATACTAAAAAAACTAAAATCTTTAAAAACACAGTTGTGGAAGGAAAAAAAAAATATATTAAGTTCAAAAAAAAGCGGCGCAGGAGCTGAAAAATTGTATGAACCAAAACTTTGGTGTTATAACGAGTTATCGTTTCTATTATACACTAATGATGCTGAACCAAGCAAATCTAATGTAGATTTACGTGAGGTAAGTTGAATATGTATTTTCATTCTAATGTTAATATCCAGATTTTGATGTATGCTACAAAACGATTTAGTGATATGGTTTTGTAAAATCATGCGATTTATTCATAAACCTCTAGTATATGGAAAATATTGTAGATGCTAATTAGAGAAAATTAAAAAAGTATTAATTAAAATTATGTTGTGAAAATGCTTACTGTAAAATCAGTTTATCGATGCTATTCAAAACTAACTCCAATATTATTATTAATTCAATTTTATTTACACTTTCAGTTAGGAATAGAAGAAGATAATTTGGATCACAGTGGAACCAGCGCCCAAATCGAAATTAGTGAAACCGACAGTGGAAGCACCTCACAACACAAAGATCGTGGATGCCCGTCACAAACCGTAAGTTTATTTATTAGAATTAGAATTATTTATTTCATTAATATACCTTATTTTATTTTATTATTAATTTCAGAAACGAAAAAATAAATCAAAGCAACTCGAAGCCTGTGGCATGGAGGCCCTGCATTTCATGAAAAAGTTCGTCGAAAACAAACCGGCAAAAGAGCCAGCGGGCAAAGAGGAAGAATTATGCAAATACTTATGCGGCCTTTTGAAACGCATTCAATTAGAAGAAACGTTTGAAGAACTAAGCTTCAAGATAATCACCTTGGTGAACCAAACCATTTTAGAGGAGAAAAAACAGATGAAATCAAGCGCCTCCTATTTCTCCGAAATTTCACATTACCCTTCCCCCATAACTCCTAATTTAAGTTCTACACCTTTTTCCATTCCCAGTCCCATTCATTTTAATTCCCATCCCGAATCGTCCCTTTCGACCTCATCAAGCAAATCAATACATTTGGCAAACCATTCCCCCATAACTTCACCGAACTTAACATCTACAATTCCCAGTCCTATTAATTTTAATTCACATTTCGAATCGTCCATATCTACCTCATCCAGTAATACAACTCCGTCATTACATGTACCTTCACCTGAACCTTATCTATCCAAATCCCATTCGCCATTTTCTACTTTTTCCCGAAATTCATTTAAAAGTACCTCATTTATTCCAGCTGTTCCACATTCCAACCCCATCCCCATTCAACAATCCAATAAACCCATTATTCTGCAAAACATTTTGATAAAAAAATCCAATTCCACAAGAAATGTTTTGGAGAGGGCGATGGACGGTGTTTTCGACATCGACGATAATTATTTATAAATAAATATACATGTACAAATACATAAAACTTGCATTTTATTTTAAAACAAATTCACAATCTCTACAATCTTTGTACAATTTTCTCCTGACTTGAAGTTATCTGATGTACGTACATTTACAATCTAGAAACAATTCAATAAACAAATTTTGGTGTCGTTTACATTTTTATCGCTTATATTTTTAACATTTATATTAAACCTTCATTAATAAAGTAATCGGTTAGTTCTGTTCGAACGTTTTGCCCCGATTTAGATTGCGAACGGTTGTCTAGCGTGGCTTGGTTAGTATTTTGATGTTCTGATGATATGTTAGAAAATTGCGATTGGTTTTCTTCTCGGTACCAAGGGCTTCTCGATATTAAAAAATTATGTAGCACGCAACAACATTGTACAATCTTAGTAACCTTTTCTTGATGCAATTTGATTGGTTTTTGGAACACTTGGAAACGGTTACTTAGAATTCCAAAAGCTCTTTCAATATTCTGGCGAGCCCGGCTTAATCGTCGATTAAATGTTTTTTTAGCTTCGTCGGTTGTTGTGAAGGAATATGGTACCATCATATTTTCCGATAACGGAAAGGCATTATCAGCAATAAACATGTAAGGCAGCATTCTTGAATTTCCGATTAATTGTTTTGATGGTAAAAATTTATCGGGTTGTTGCAGGATATACATCAAATCGGATCGTTGCAAAACGCCAGCATCGCTAATACGACCATTGCACCCAATATCGACGAAAATAAACTTCCCGTAAGCGTCTGCAATGCCAAGCAATACTACGCTGTGAAATCCCTTATAATTATAAAAGAGTGGAGCCTCCTTTTTATTTGGCCGGAAAGCAATATGTTTCCCGTCGAGCGCCCCCAAACAGTGTGGATACTGCCATTTAATACTGAAGTCATCCGCAATTTTAATCCACTCTTCTTTGGTAGTCGGAAACTGAAATTATTATTTATTAGTACATTTTATAGAACTTGTGTTTTAAATATTCACCTTTAGATATTGTGATTTTAGGCGTTTGTATATAGCCTCACACACATCGATAATTGCTGTTGATAGGAACGATTGCGACAATTTGGAATTGTAGTCTAATTCCGTAAAATTTTCTCCAGTAGCCAAAAATCTTAACGTAACTGAAAGTTTTTCCTCTGGATTTATTGCAGCCCTCATACGAGTATCCTGTTTCTCAATATCTGGCCTAATTGCAGACAGAATAAAATTGAAGGATTCTTCGTCCATACGTATAAAATTTTTGAAGTCCTTGGAATCTGGCTTAAGTTCCATCATTAGACTTTGGGTGTTGCCACATCGTTTTCTCGATTTTCTATAGTCTTTAATCCACAATCTTTTATTTTCTTCTTGTTGTGCTTCTTCCTCCTCTATAGCAGCTGATAATAGAAGACAAGCTGCAGCTGTTGAGGCCATAACGACAACTGAAGCTTCGTCATCATCATCACTATCAAGAAATGATGCATTATACGGTAAAGATTCTTTATTTAAATTCATTTTTATTCCCACGAGTAGTGCGATTTGTTTCCACAATGGCGATTAAATTTTTTTTTTTAAATATTTATTAAAGATTAAAAATAACTTTATATTTTAATATAAATTTAATATTAAATTACATTATCACTTTTATATAAATTTTTCCAAAACATTTTGTTTGTTTACTCGTATATATATAAAATTATATAACAATATGTATATAAAGTATTTTATATGTGTACAGCTCAAAAACAAAATTAAACTAAAAAAATACAATAAAATGGCCTTGAGAATATTTCTATTTCATTTTTCTTTGTGTTGGAGTGTTGAAATTTTTTGAAGCTACGAAAATTTTGGTTGAAAAATGAATCCGCAAAAAAACCGGTTTTGTAGGTAAAGGGGGTAAAACGAGGTAGTTACCAGATAAAAGTTACCGTAGTGTGAAGATGCACATACGGATGGTCCTGTTTTTTAAACGACTCAAAACATTTGCCTTTATGTAAAATAAATTTTGGTACAATGTTTTCTTGTTTACATTGTCGTAAAAATTGTTGACGCTCCATCATTGCAATTAATTTGTTATTTACATATACAATTTTTTTCGTTTTTGAAACTTTTGTGACTAGCATGTTATTCATGTAACCTGCCATCTTGTGTTTTTACGCCACACCAATTCAATTAATGATCTTATTTGTTGGTCTTCTTGTATATTTTATATAATTCTTCGGCTAAATTATAGACCAATTTTTTAAAAAACTTTTTTATAAATTCAAAGTTTTTTATTGTTATCCCAAATTTTCGATGTTTTACATCATTTTCAAGGGAACTATGTAATTGACAATTTTTAAAAAAATTATTTAGATATAAAAAATTATTTATATATAACAAATTAACCAAAATACATATATATAAAATAATTATACATACAAATAACAAATTGTTCATATTTTTTATTTTTTTATAAGACTTTACAAAAAAGTACTAGTTTTGGCACACAAAATCATTTTGGCGAAAAAAACCGGCCAATGAACAAATAAAATTTGGATCAATTACATATAGTATATACCTCATTTGACGAATAAAATTACAAAAATATTAAAACAGAATTCGGAACAACTAGTTTTGGCAAACAAAATCATAAATATAGCAAGTAACGATTACACTAAATTAAAAGATAAAATTCCAAGTGAACAAAAAAAAACGGACTAATTTGTAAAATCCCTTGTAAAAATTGTGACTCATGCTACGTTGGAGAAACCAGTAAGACCAAAATCTAAAGAGTAAATCAACATAAAAAAGACGTAGACAATATTAAAAAATACCCGGACAGAACACATTCACATTACAGAACAGCTTTGGTTAAATATACTTTTGAAAAGAAACATGATTTTGATTTTGATAATTCGGTTACATTGGATTATGAACAAAATAAAAATAAAAGATGGTTCAAAGAAGCTTGCCATATATGGAAATCAAAAAATCCGGTTAATTATAAAGTAGATATAAATAGGTTACAAGCAAATTATAAAAATATAATTCAAAATTACGTGTGATTTGGTATATACATAGTTTCTAATTCATTTGGTTCCAATTTAATTTCCATCAATTAAAAAAATCTACGTAGTTTTTTCAAAAAGTTTTAGCTATTATCACAGAATATATATAAACAGAACAATATCTTCTATTGCGTTTTAATCCTAAGTTTGTGAACAAATATTTAAAATATGATTTAGAAGAGATAGAAAAACATTTTTGTATGTAATCAATGAAACAAAACAAAAATACAAAAATGTTTGTACCCACCCCTTTGTTTTGATCAATTAAAATCAGTACAATTTTAAAATGAAAGGGAAATCTTTACACTTTGTAATGTGTTTAAAAGAGATAGACGTTCATAAATAATTTTTGATTTTGGTCTAGTTAGCTTTGCGAAACTTTAAAATCAAATCAAAAAATAAACAAAGGACCACTTATTGTTTTTGATGACGAGATACAAAATTATACAAATAAAAGTGAAATGATACATAAACACATACACAACCTTATTCAAGTTTTGTTTTTGTCTTTATTATTTGTTTGATATGATTTGGTATCCCGTTGGTATAAAAAAATAAAAAATAAGAACAATTTGTTATTTGTATGTATAATTATTTTATATATATTTTGGTTAATTTGTTATATTTTTATATATTTTTTAAAAATTGTCAATTATATAGTTCCCTTGAAAATGATGTAAAACATCGAAAATTTAAGATAACAATAAAAAACTTTGAATTTATAAAAAAGTTTTTTAAAAAAATGGTCTATAATTTAGCTGAAGAATTATATAAAAAAAAAACTAGAAACTTATGTTTATTATCCACCACCGCCTGTGAATTAATCGAAGTAAAAAGTTTCCGGCAAAAATAATCTTGCTGTAGTTTAAGTGGTGCAATAATTGCAACGTGGCAACCTAAAATATGGAGAAAAATGAATATACATATGTATTATAAATTGTAAATTAGTATAAAGAGATTTATTTATACCATCAATGGCACCATCGGCTTTGGCTGGAACTGCATGTACAACTTTTATAAGTTTACTTAATACGGGCAATTCTGGTTGCGTGACCGTCCAATAATCCAACACATTGATGTTCACGTTCAACTGACGAGGGCAGTAATTTTCAATTTCTCGATAAGCTTCCTCATGTGCTGTGTTTATTGGACGATTTATCTCTGTTTGTGTAGATATATATTCATTCAACAATTGTCATTGGCGTCATTGTACTTATGGCTGAATGTACATCAGTGTACTCCGTCCCTTCTAAGTGTTTGGAATGGTCGTATAATTTTTTTAAATGAGTTATACACTTCTTTCTGTTGTCGTTCTGTTCTGAATTAAAGCGTGGATCCAATACCATTGCGGTTGAAATAATTTCATTTTCAATTAAGTTTTTCTCACGCAGTTCTATTTTTGTTATTAAGGTTCGTCCCAATGACTTTTAATTGAGAGTTGTAGCTCTAATCAACTTTTAAAAAAATCACCAATAACTAATTAAGTTTGTTGCAAATATAATATGATCTTTTTGACCGGATTAAAAACTTCAATCAAATGTACGGCAAAATTCCATAAATGTTCTTGAATGTTGAGCTCCACATATTTGTGTTGATGAGTTTTGCAGTAATCTTTCGTTTGTAGCAGACGTTGCAAATCAATTCGTACGTTGAGTTCCATCGTGTAGGTGTATTCAGAAAGGGCTGATTTAGTTTATTCTGCTTTAGAAAATTTCGGTGGGTCGGTGTTCTTAAATAATTTTATTTTTTTTTTTTTAAATGTTGCCAATGGCTTTATTCTTGAATCTTTCTACATAAGAAACTCACAAGAAGTAATCAAATCTTAAGCTAAAAATTATTACATATTTTAAGTCTTAACCAATGATAATACTTAGTGTTAGTGCTCACAATTTAATTAATTTAGACTATACTTATATGTATATATCGAATTAAATTTAGAGGTTCACAGGTTCATTAGTTCGAGTGGATCTGTTCTTCTCAGGCGTCTAAATCGCGGCTGTTTTATTATCTCCCTGGCCAATTCGTTGGGATGTGCTTCTAGTTTTGAATAATATTTCGAACTGAATTCTTTAATAGTTTCTTTAACGGTTTTGATCCCAAGGTTGTCATGTATATTACTATTTCGAATGTACCATGAGCATTGGTAATACTGCGAAGTATTTTCGCTTGGGTTCGTTGCAGGAGTTCTCTGTTTGAAGCGCTGGTGGATCCCCATAACTGAATACCATATGTCCATATGGGCTTGATTATCGCTTTGTAAAGTAAAACTTTATTGGCTAATGACAACTGAGATTTTCTTCCCATCAGCCAATACATTTTGGAAAATGTAATTTTTATTTGGTTGCGCTTTGTTTCAATATGATTTTTCCACGTTAACCTTCTATCCAGATGCAAACCTAAGTATTTTACCTTCGTTTGGTGAGGAATATTTTTATCGTTTAATTTCACTGGTGGGCAGGTGCGTTTGTTTAGCGTGAATGTGACGTGAGTTGATTTGTTTTCGTTCACTTTTATTCGCCATGCCTTCAGCCAGTCCGCGACTTTGTTTAAATGATTCTGTAATTCCTTTGAGGCAATTTCAGGATTAGTGTGAGACACCAGGATGGCCGTGTCATCGGCAAATGTTGATATTAATACTTTGTTGGTTACAGTTCTTAAATATATCGCAAGATTTCGCATCGTTGCTATGTTATTTTTTAAATTGGCTTGTTTTAGTATGTCATTAACAGCTAATTGTATTGTATGGGCAGCACATTTAATAGTATTGACTAGAAATTGTGATTTATTTTCAGCTACTATTAATTCAGTTAACTCACTTAGGTCTCTAGGTTGGATGATTTCATCAATACACTCTCCTTCGATTGTTTCTTCTTCGTTTGACAGTGCACTTGAATTCAATTCAATATTTAGTAAACTGGAAGCCTTTAGCATATTTCTGCCATTGTCAGATGTTAGAGTGCATATTTGGTCCAGCGATAAATCAAATGATGCCAATGTTTCCATAATTATGTTTTCTAAATATATTGCTGTGTGAAGTTCTGTCAGTTCGATCAGGCCTAAGGTTTTCACATGAATAGTGTTATAGATTATATACTGCAGATTTATTCCCATAATAGAGCGATAAATACCTGGTTGCTTCGTCAATTTTTACGGAAAACAATTTTGTTTTTTAGTTCGTTGCTAATCGATGATTTTATTGCGGCTGATGTAACGGAGAATTCTGATTTCATGGTCGCGGCGTTTATTGTAACATCTAAAGCTTTTGCAATTGGCCCAATGATTTGTCTGAATCCACGCAAATTTATCAGGTTGAACGTGCAGCCACCTTTCGCGATCATTTCAATACATGCTTGTTTAATTTCCTTACTATTTGTTTTAATCGTAATTGGTTCTCGCACAGATTTTTTAGTTTTTGTATTATGAAGAAGGTCCATTTGATACTATTTATAAGTATCAGGATGAATATTTTTGATATGACGACGCATATTTGATTATTTGAAATCTCGACACGGCAGCTGGTAACATTACAAAACTGGGAATTAGTGACGTTATTTAAAGAAAAATAATTTCTAATTGGGTCTACTTTTTTTCTACCCATTTTATTTGAAATCCCTTGGATCGATTAAATTTAAAAATTTATTATTTTTCTAGAACATACGTGGATTCAACTAATAGGTTTGTATTATACTACCTAATCTATCAATCACTAAGGTACTACGTAGTAACTAGTTATAAAACAGAGGAAGACAGAAAAACATTATATTGTTGCAATTATCAAAAAGAAAAAACAAAAGATACAAAATGTGAAACAAAAATGTATTTTTTAAATAATTACTTCCAAAAGAGAGAATGAAAAAATCAATGTTTAAGAGAAGAAGAAAGTTAAAATGAAAATAACGTTCCCTTTCTCGAGAACGATATTTATTTATTGTACTTTCTTTCTTTATGGAACGCATATTTATATTTTTTATTTTTATCGTTCCACATAAAGAGAAAGAAGAACGAAATGTTTTTTTTTAACTCTGATATAAAGAAGCAAACAGTATTATCAAAAAATTGTTCCCAAACGAAGAATACATTTTAGGTGATAAGGCATACCCTATTTTGGAGTGGTGCATCACACCTTACATAAATCGAGGAAATAGCAGCCATGAATATATTAGATTCAATAAAAAACATTCATAGTGCAAGCAGGTGATAGAACGAAGCTTTGCTTTATTATTTGGTAGATTTCGCAGACTGAAGCACTTAGATTTATATCAAACGGATTGGGCACCATCAACTATAAGCGCTTGTTGTGTTTTGCACAACATTTCTTTAAAGTACGATGGCGATGTGTTGGACGAATACATAGGAGAAGAACTCCCTGTTCAGGCAGCCAACGATACCAAAGAAAATCGGTTTACTGGTATTAGCCAGTTTAATGAAACTATTACCAGTAACGGTATTATAAAAAGAAATTTTACCTGTAATCAGATAATAGATTAAAATAAATAAATTAATTATCTATAAAATTCAATTAATAAATATGTAAGTATGTTTAATTTTAATTGAAATTATATTTTTAATTTGTTCATCTGCTGATTCAAATAACTGAATAACTTTATCTTGAAAAGCCTTGCTGTCTTTTTGTCACTGGGGTGCTATTCTTAAACCAATACGACAATTTTCGTAACCGCAAATTTTCGTAATGCTATTGTCGTAATAGTTATGGTGAAACCATAATTTAGTATTCTTGAAACCATTATGGATATAACGAAGAGAGAAAAAAAGAAATAATAAAATTTCGAGAGAGAAGATGAAAATGTCAGTTCCTAAAATGGTATTCTTGAAATCCGGATTACGAAAATTTTCGCAACGGAACGTTACTAACATTTTCGGATGGTATTTGTTTCTTATTGCATTTCGTAATTAAATCATTTATATTTTTTTTTTAATTATACATATTCATATAAGGATGTTCATAAAACTCAATAATTTCTGTTGATGTACCTATTTTCTTGTGGTATGTTTATTATTTTCTTAAAAATAAGGGTAATAGCTACAATACTAATTGTTAATTTGGGGTGTATTTTTAAATGTCGCCTGTTATAATTGGAATTGGATTGATATACCGTGAAAGGCGGGTAATACTAATGGCACGTAAAGTTATACAATCATACCATAATAATATCGTCATAGAATAATAGGACAATGCCACTACATAAATAGGCGTGACATCAGTCTAAATCCTTCAAAGTGGGGGTCTCGTATTCAACTTATGGGATCGATTTTAATTCTGTTTGCGGTTTTTGAAAGTTTATGAGTCACTTTATTTGATAGTTTGCACACTTAGCCAGGTTTTTTTAAAGAATGTAAAAAATTACGAACATAATATTTTTTACTTAAGAAAACCTCTACTTTTTAAAAAACTGAACTGTTAGTCGAGAAAATGTCCCAATAACATAATTATTATAATTAATCTACAGCATAATAACTACAAATTCACAAAACTTTGTTACTAGCTAACTCTTAAAAATACCACACAAAAATCACCTAGAGAAAGTAGGGAAATTAAACAAAAAAGATGTTTAAACTAAAGTCAAAGAAATAAAATAATACTATTTTATTAATAATTAATAAAAATAATTTTCATTACAAATTATTAAACATTTTTAATTAAATGACATGTTCGAAATGCCCTCCACTCTCTTGTAAACAAACAAAGGCTCTCCTGATCACACTAAGTAGTGGTTGTCCAACGCAATTGTTAAGGGTTGCCTCTTGTTTCTGCTGCAGCAGCGAAAATTCTTGCTGGCAGAAATAAAAATCTAAGGGCGTAAGATCATAGGCCCTTGGCGGCCAGGCTACAGGATCCCCTCTACTGATCCACCGTGGATAATTTTCATTCAAATGATCACGTATTATCTTTGGAAAATGTGCTGAAGCACAATCTAATTGCAGCTGCATACGCCTTCTCCTCAACAATGGCACTTTTTCCATGAGCAAAGACAACGTGATTCCTGAAAATTCTAATACGCGTTGATCAAGCCTGTTTGGTAGCACGTAATGTCCGATAAGTTGATCGGGGATCATTCCCGCCCATACATTTATAGAAAATTGGCTATGGAAAGCTGTCTCCCTTACAACGTGTGGGTTTTCGACGGAACATGGAGATTTCTATAATTTGTTATACCCGCCCTGGTGAAGGTAGCTTCATCTGTCCACAATATTCTCCTTATAAAATTGACATCACTTCTCTGCTGTGAAATTATCCAGTTACAAAAAACTGATCTGGCACAATGGCCCACATCTCCTAGATGTTGAGCACGACGGAAGTGATAAGGATTAATGCCTTCTTGTTCTCGATATGCCTAATCTTATCGACAGGCGACTGATACTTATCGCAGGGTCGGCGCGTATTAGTCGTAATAATGCCTCTTCCGCGTGTACGTTAATATTCACGCTGGACTCGTGTTGTTGTTGGCATAATCCTTGTTCGGAAAAATGTCGATGTATTGCAATGAACGTCCTATACCCAAGTACTGGCCTGCTGGATATCGACGCCTGTATTTTTCGACAGGATTTGGTTAGATAACATCACTATTTTTACTTTTTTCAATATTTTGTTGAATGTTAATTAATTCATGTAATATCTAATACGCTAACGGTGATTAGACCTTTTTTTAAATGTGTTTTTATTAACACTAGAAGTATATTAGTATTTACGAACGATAATTCAACGATACCGACTAATAGACAGAATTCTATTTATTTAATTTTTAAATTTTTATATGATTTTTAATATATTCCGAGGATTGTAGTAAGAGAATTCAATCCAGTTTCGAACTGATGAGCTTATGATTATGAAAGAGAATTACGAAAATCTTAGTTTTCGAACGAAAGTTTTCGTAATAGTTCAAGAATAGCATCTCTGGGCTTGTATTAGGTTGAATAATAATATGTACATAACAAATTATTAGATATTTAGCCACGGGCGAGTCGCAAACCAGCTTGTCCATGGGTTATAAATGCTCGCAAACAAGCGTACATTGAATAGTGGGCGAAACAACCAAAGCCATAACCACGGTTCTTAAAAGTAAGGTGTTTCCCGATGGAAACAACAACAATGGAATATTTTAAAGAGGTCGCATTTAGATTTGAGAACAGGTGGAATTTTTCTAATTGCATAGGGGCCATTGATGGCAAACATGTCACCATTCAAGTAAGATATTTAACACTTTAACAATTTTATTTATCATTTTATTTGTTAAAAATGGTTGGTAAAAAAATAGTTATTTATGGTACTAGTGAGCAAAACGAGATATTATCCATGAGGGATAAGTTGGTCCCACGAGGCGGCTTTATCCCGAGTGGATCTTGGCTCTCGAGTGGCATACAACGTTTTATCCACTTTTGTTGAAATAAATTTCATAAATTATTAGAAAATAGTTCCATTTTGTATTTTCACACTGGAGCATTGAATTTTGAAATACATTTTATCATAGTGATCGTTCTTTAAATTGTCATGGTGTACTTTAATTAACTACTTTTTGGAATATAGTTTTTCACTCAATTTGACTATGAATAATATTCCAATGACTACTCAACATTTTGTTTTACCAAATCGCGACCTTAGAGTAATATGGTGTTAACTACACCGGAGGTAGTTTCGAGAAAAAGAGAAAACAAAATTGAAATCGCTATATCTTTTTTCTTTGTACAAATATTTTAACGAAACAATGCAATTTTTGTTTATTTTAAATTTTCTTTTAAATAAGATAAGTACAAGTACATTTAAACATTTAAATGTTGAGATAGTAGATGCTTAAAAATTAGAAACAACTTTGTAACTGAATTGAAATACCCAAAATTGAAGAATAATAAAGTTGTAAGTGGAACATACAAGCTTGTCCTACTGTTAGTAAGTTATTCAGGCGATTTATGTAGATAGAACTTTGTAATTTGCAGAAATTTAAAACTTATTTGAATAAAAGTTGAAAGTTCGTTAAACAAAATGAAAATCATTTATTAAAAAACTTAAATTTACCAGTACATTCATTTGGTATACGTAAATAAAAATAATATTAAAATAAATTAACATACTACATAACATAATTCATTATCTAAGTAAGGACATATTCACTTTATCACTCTTTTTAATTATTTAGTTTAAGTATAGTTACGACAATAATTTTCAATTTAATTTGCCTCTTTTCAACTTTTTTATCGCATTATTTTTTGGTTTTTGAATCCTACCCACTTTAATTTTTGGCGTTTTGCTATTTGAAGGTTGGTTAATAACTTCTGCGCATGTCTGAATTGTTTGATTAGAATTAGAAGTCCTTAAAGAATTTTCATCCAGTTTTAAAATTACTTTATAGTATTCCATATCAGCTGGAGTCATGTACACAAACATATCCCGAAGGTGTTTCCTTTTTACTTCAGACAACTCCCCTATTTTTTTTAATGGTTCCGGTTCAGAGGGTTTGGAATTCACCATTTTCCTGGTTCGTTCAATACGTCTTATATTTTTTATAATTCAATTTTCCTCTTTATAATCTAAAGAAAGTTGAAGTTCGTATAGTTTGCGCGTGAATTTCAAAATTTTTAATTTTGAAAAAGGTACTGTTGCGAAATCATACCAAAGTTTTGAATAAGAGCTAAAAT
This sequence comes from Tipula vernalis, assembly GCA_958295665.1. Lineage (NCBI taxonomy): Eukaryota > Metazoa > Arthropoda > Insecta > Diptera > Tipulidae > Tipula > Tipula vernalis. The sequence continues at coordinate 217,321,263 of OY282559.1, read as the reverse complement.
CCTTGAAGTCGTTGGGGGTCATTTGCATAATTATTAGTGGGTTCTTACGGTTAACCGTTTTTAGTAAACGGATTAGCCCCATTGGAGAAAAATATTCGTTTACAGCTAACACTTTCTCTATATCGCTGTGAATCTTATCCACCTCTTGGATGGCCCCATGACCCGCTGTTGAATACTTCATGGTTATGGAATTTAAGTAGGGATGCCTTTTAAAAACATCCAAAATAGCCGTCGACATGATTGAGTTCTTATTCTGCGGAACACAGGAATCACTCCAAGTGATTAAATCATGCATTTCGGGGTAATCTTCAAGAACTCTGTTTAAAATTTTGACCAAAGCTGACGCCAAATCATTCCCGCTTCGCCCTGCACAGTACTCGGTCCATAAGCAACAATAAGTTTTTTTTTGTGGGGCCAAATATGCTGTTAAATTGTAAACGTTTAATTTACAATAGTAGAACATTGGTCCAATGTCTGCTCGAGGACAATTAAGTACATTTTGCAGATCAAAATTTAAAATGGGAGTTACTCCTTCTTTGTCCTTCGCCTTCTGCTCTCTCATATCCGTTTTCGATTGTAGATGTAAATCCCTCTGAATTGCCATTTCATCTGTTAGAATGTCTTGTTGTTCTGCGACCTTATGTTTTTCGCATAAACCGCATCTGTCAGACTTTGGACTGTGAAAGGCTATGTCGAATTTTGTGCAAAAAATGTACCGATAGTAACTTTCTTTAACTGGTTCGTCTGTAGTAACTTTATATAGATCGTACATTTTTGAAATGTTGAGATTCGGTTCCAGATATTGGCGTGACGACTTTGCCCGGCAATAGTGCGATTCTACTCGAGGAAAAGAATCAATATGCTCTAAAACCTTATTGAGTCTCTCTTTAGAAATTTTGTTACTGCTGGTTCGCCCTCTCATGCTTTGTTGTGCTGCACCAGTTCTATCTGATTTTTTTTTATGTGCGTTATAAATAGGTGTTTGTGAGATATGATACGTTCCAAGGTAAAAATTTTTACACACTATGGAGCGGATACCCGCAACGTCCATGTAATAAGAAAAGCTGAAGTTTCGGCGTGATGGTGATTTTTTGGTCTTTCTTGCAGTTAAGTAGCGTTCGGTGGTTTTCAATATGAAATCGTGTTTCCGTTGAGCATCTAAGGCATAAAATGCATCAAACTGATCTTTCCTCTCCGACTCCATTACCTTTATTGCACAGGAATACCTGCATTCTTTTAAACAATCTTTTTTGTTTTGAATTGATTTTTTTGGTACTACCTTGCCACGCACACTTAAATATTCCTCACCTGCTTGGCATTTTATTTTCCGAATAGAACTCTTCCATGTTGAGGGATCACGCAATTTCTTTCGAGCTTTTAGCTTCTTGATAGGTGAACCAGCAACATTAGTCGTTATTATCAATGTGTTTTCCGGTGGGCTTAAACTTTGTTGATCCTCTGGTAATTTACCAGAGTTTATCATTAAATTATCTACCAATTCATTCGAAGGTAGTTCTGATTCATTAATATATTCAATGTCCGCAGGTATCTGAAAGATTATATGAAATTACTCACAAAATAAAATAAAATTTAAAATGTAAATACGTACCACATTTAATATTATAGAAGATTCATCCAGAATAAGTTGTTCTTCCATGATAATCTCATTATTTTCGGTTACATAAACTAATTGTTCAACAAACTGTTCCACAGATTGCGACATAGTTCCTATTTTAAAATTAAATTTATTTTTAAATCATTAACAAATAGAATATTTAAATAAATCTTACCAAATTTTACTTTTAGAGTAACTGTCGCAATATTAAAACATGAGTGTTCAAGTTGTAATTTACACAATATAATGACTTGGTTTATGACAACACAATTATTAATTAGAATAACCAAAGTGTATCTACCAAAATCAAAACAACACAAGGCTATCTGCTTAAAAAAAATATTAAATGGCGGATTACCGAAGTGTATTTACTCAAAATTAAATTACATAGTTCTATCTACCTAAAATGTTTTTTCTATAAAATAACATGGTTCTACATGGTACATACAACTCTGTTTTCGAAATTTAAAAAAAAAACACCGAAAAATGTGTTACATTCAACTTATTTTTTTCAACTAAATAGAGAATGAAAAGAGATAGAAAGAAACCGACAGCGGGATCAGAAAGAGCATTGTTTAATTAATACTACCTCATATATAACTCAATTTCTCAAAAAATGTTAGTTACAACCTTGTTACTCTCAGGTCGCGAAATATAACTCACGTTGCCCCTAGCAGCGTGGGTTATACAATAAGAATGGGTTATTTTACATTTTCTTTACTTAAAATCAGCATAGTTATCGGGCTATTATATATCAAAAGTGGATAAAATCATTTATTTTTATTTTACAAGCACCAAAAAATTCAGGCTCGGAATTTTTTAATTACAAAAGAAATTCCTCAATTGTTTTAATGGCCATCTGCGATCATGATTACAATTTCATGTGGTGTGATATTGGTGCTACCGGTCGCCAGAGTGATGGAGGAGTGTTTCGGGAAAGTAATTTCGGAAAGCGGTTTTATGACAAAACACTTCCGTAAGTACCACCCCTACCATTTTTCCCAAATAAACATTTGGGATAATATAAAAAACTTATTACATTAATTTTTCTTTTTTTTAGTATTCCTCAACCAAGAAATATCATCGACACTTTCACGGATGTTCCTTATGTCTTTGTTGTCGACGATGCATTCTCTTTAACTAAGAATACTATATGTTAAAACCAGACAACAAAACAAAACATTTTTAAATACCATAATCCAGCAAGCAACAATTTCATATAGGCTGCAACTTACTAAAATTTAAATGTCTCACTGCAAAAAAAAAATAATAATAATAAATTTAAATAAACGCTAATATGTTTTTTATTACTTGTTCAGTCAATGCGTTGGCGCTATCTTTTAATATGCCCTGCTGCGTATTGAGCCGTCTCAAAGGAATAAGCCTTTTAAAGTGCGGCTTCATAACTGTCCAGAACGCTTCAAGCTCCACATCAATTTCATCAGGAGGAGTACCTTTGTGGCAACAGGATGTAAAAGGAGGAGCGGCTAATTTTTGAGATTCTATCTCGACAAACCGACGCTTCAACTCCAATTTCTCTTCCTGAAATAATATATGTAAACAATAATTAAAGATATACACATAAATATTTAATATTATATATATATATATATATATATATATATATATATATATATATATATATATATATATATATATATATATATATATATATATATATATATATATATATATATATATATATATATATGTATATATGTACATATAATTCTAAATGACGCGCTCGCCTTTATCCTAGATAGAGAGGACATAAATATGTTAATTATGTAGGTAAGGGCATATGAAACATTACTCACGTTTTCGGCTGTTTGGTGGTATTGGGGTTACTCTCTCCTGACATTGAAGCTGTTATTTGGTTCAGCAACTTCTTGAATGGATCCGCATAGCTCAATAGACCTAATCGAACGAAAAAAAAAATCAACATGAAAACATATTGGTTAATTAACATAAAAAATTGCCCTAAAATATATGGTGAAAGAACATACCTCCTTGGCTCGTTCGTATCATCTAAAAATGACGAAATCTGTATATATTTAATAGGTTTTTTTTTCCTGCAACACCACTCGGTTTCCATTTCTTACACCGAATATATGTGGCCTTGATGTTGTCCCAATATTTTCTAATTCTTAGTTTATTATCAGTTGTAAGTGGGAGATGTGTAAAAATATAAAAATTTCGGTTTTTACTACCAAACTAAAAATGTATATTAGACCTAATTACTTACTCGATTCCCTCGTTACCTCTTCCCACAATCGACTATGTAGAATACGATTTTTGTAGTCCTTGTCCCGAATGTTTCATAGCGATGGCCGGGCCCGTTCCGCATCAATAATAATTTCTGAAAAAGAAATTAATGATTAGTTTCAATAAAACATTAAATTAATTCAAAGTTTACCGGTGCAGAACTCCAAATTATCGATAGATAATGATGTGACCAGTCACAGTTCAGTATCCACAAATTTTTCGAAATAACTTGTGAGACACACACCGTCACCTGATAAAGATAATGGCGAGTGATACAGCTCATTCGATATAACTTTAATTTTACGGTCTCCTGAAATTAGGAAAATAGTAAGTCCGCCTGGGGTGCGATTATGTATCTCTCGTATTACGAGTTTCGATAACTCGAAATATGTTGACAAATTTTCTTTAAAAATAATCATTTTAATCATTACGAGTTGTCTGTCGTACTTAAAAAGTTGTACGAGTATTGAGTAAAATTGAGTTAATTTCATTCAAAAAATCCCAATTTTATATTTTAGACGGTCGAATTTTTGCTTAAAGGCCGACAAAACACAAAATTGGGGTTTTTTTGAATGAAATTAAATTCATCTTAATTAAATTTTCTTAGAGTAAGGTGGAACTGATAGATTTCAACTATTTGTTAATAATTTTCATATTGCAAAGTGAAGCAACTTACTCAAAAATTGGGTTTAACGGTTTTAAATGCCGGTTTTCCATTTTGCATGGGGCAATGCCTTAAAACAACAATAACAAGTCGCAATCATCAATAAATATTTTAAATCCAATTACCATAATTATCTTTTTTCAATTTATTAGGTAGTTCTTATTTAAATAAATTTGTATATGGGTTTGTAATATAATAATATTATATCGAAATTTTTAGTTGTCACTTGAGGTTTTAATTTGGCTTTTTCACCACCAATAAATTATTTATAAAAATAAACGATTACTTTAATAAATTGCCAATAAAAATATTTATCGATATTATCACAATTGATCGCAATTTATCACAATTTAATTGGACACAAACTTTATATTTTTTTTTTATCACAGCAAAACCAACACTAATGTAATACTACAAGCCTGATTCAGTGATGAAGCACACAGATACCCTCTTACATTTAATACTTTATACTTGAAAGTGTTGGTGCGAAAATAGAATAAAAATACTCTCAATTAACCAATCCCAATTAGTTTTTTTCATTATTAACATACCCAATTTTCCCTCCACAATTCGTTTGTTTTGTTTTATCTACAATTTGTATGTTTTTCTCACTCATTTATATAATCTGTCGATCATCAATCCTTTCATGTATAAGTGCAAAATAAATTTATAATATTGGTGACAATCAGGCTTGTAGTACATTAATGTTGGTTTTGATCACACACTAGAAGCAACCACCAAAAAAAATTATGACACTTACCATAAAAATAACAAACTTTTAAATTATCTTAGTGTGCGGAAAAAAATTTGCGTTCGTACACAAAATTTGTGTGCATATATTAGTTAGATAACCATAAAATGACCTCGATTTTGATACAAACACACATTTGATGTAAGTAAAATCTTGACTAATTTCGTTTTGTGTTTCTGTCACACAACCACCGATTTTATATTTTTATCTCCCTTTATTTTGACTGACAAACTTTTATTCGCAATGGAATTCAGGCTTTATGAACATCCTTATGAATTTAATTAAAACTAAAATCCAAATGATTTCATTACGAAATGCAATAGGAAACGTAAAAACCATTACGAAAATTGTAGTAACGTTCCGTTGCGAAAATTTTTGTAATCCGATTTCAAGAATACCATTTTAGAGTTTTCGTAATACTTTCGTAATAGTTCAAGAATAGCGGCCCTGGATCCGGTTTTTATTTTATTTCTTTCAACTCTTCTAAAATCATTTGGTCTTTTGATTTTTTATTTTATTTTGGTTGGAGGTGGTTCTAGATCATCGGTGGAATCTATAATAAACAAATATTAGAATTTAAATTTATTTTCATTGTTATTTGTAATTGGAACTATTCCATACAATGTCACTTTATATTTTTTTTTTTTTTTTTTTTTTTTTTATTTAAAATAAATTTTATTTATTTATTTTATGTAATTACAATCTAGTCTCCTGGACTAATGAGCAATTTGTTTCTGACTTAATTTACTAACTTAAATTAATCTATGGCTTCTTCCCATTGGCGTTCCATAGTGTTTGGTAAATTAAAGTAAACCACATCTTTGTTGTGGATTTTAGATCAGCATAATGCTGCTTAAAACTGACATTCACACCAGCTCAAAAGGTTTGGTTCTTTTAAGTCTGCGAACTAAATTCGTGATGCTTAGGAGCTGAGTTGCCTCAATGTTCACATGTCGGCGGAGCCTTTCTTCATGTCTCCGTGCTTTTTCCTGGATTTCATTTAAGATGAGGTTCATTTTAAGGTCCCTATGAAGGCCATTGTTCCTGACATACCAAGGTGCATCAACGATGTTCCTTAATACCAAATTCTGAAATCTTTGGATGATATTTACGTTGCTCTGTTTGGTACAACCCCAAAGCTGAATACCATAAGTCCAAATCGGTTTCAATATTTGCTTATAAAGTAGAAGCTTGTTGTATGTTGATAAAGAAGAGTTCCTTCCCATCAGCCAATACATTTTTATGTATTTAAGTATTAATTCTTCACTTTTCTTCTTGACGTGTGCTTTCCATCGTAGTTTAGCATCTAGGGTCATGCCGAGATACTTAGCTGTGTTCGCATACGGTATTATTTCCCGATTAATGGTAATCGGAATATGTTCGATTCGTCTGTTTGTAAAGTTGATGTGAACTGATTTAGCTTCATTTAGTTTTATTCTCCATCTTTTTGTCCATTTATATATTTGAGTTATAGCTGATTGTAACTTCTGTGTTGATTCTTCGTTGCTTTTTCCAACAGCTAAGATCGCCGTATCATCTGCAAAAGTTGCCACTGTGTTGTTTTCTATTGCAGGAAGATCATAAGTGTATATTAGGTATAACACCGGCCCTAATACACTGCCCTGTGGAACTCCTGCATTGATTTCTTTCAATTCAGAAAATGTATCATCTAACTTAATCCTGAAGAACCTATCTTTCAAGTATGATTCCAGTATCTTAGCAAATTGCATTGGTAGAAGATTCCTTAACTTGTGGTTAAGTCCTTCATGCCACACTCTATCAAACGCTTGTGCAACGTCTAGAAATACTGTTGAACAGACTTTTTTCTCCTCTAATGCTTTCTCAATTATACTGGTTATTCTGTGTACTTGATCAATTGTTGAGTGTTGGTTGCGAAAACCGAACTGATGATTTGGGATCAAGTTTTTACTCTCGATTATCGGATTTAATCTTTTTACCAGAAGCTTCTCAAAGAGTTTGGACATGACTGGCAATAGCGAAATTGGCCTATAAGACGATGTTATGTGTGGTGGTTTCCCAGGTTTTGGGATCATAATTACTCCTGCAATTTTCCATAAGCTTGGTACACATTTGATTCTAAATGCTGCATTTATAAGATTGGTGAGTTTCACCAGAGCTTTCCTTGGCAGTTCTTTTAAGATTTCTGCAGTAATAAGATCGTACCCAGGAGCTTTTTTCGTATTTATATTAGCTTTTATCTCACGCATGACTTCTTTTGGTGTTGTCGGTAGGATTTCTTTACTTTCTTGCACAGCTTGTTCAGTTATTATCTCGGCTTCCAACGTTTGGTCTTCATGTGGCTGGAATATTTTTTCGAGGTGTTCGGCAAATTCTCGAGCTTTGTCTTCATTATTTCTAGCCCATTTCTCACCTGCTATTTTTATTGGGGGAATCTGCATTATTGGTCTTTTGATTCTTTTGGTTGCTTTCCAAAGAGAATAATCAGTACTGTTATCATTAGTTAATTTTCTTAAATAGTTGCTGATTGATTCATCTTTCAATTCTTTGATCTCTCTTCTTAATTGTTGAGTGAGATTGTTCAAATGAGTTTTATCTTGGGGGGCCCTTGTTTGTTGCCATACTCTTCTCGCTCTTCTTTTTTCTGCGAGGAGTTCCCTAATTTCCATACAGTAATTGTTTCCCTTGATTTTCGTTTTAATTTCAGGAGTATTTTCCCAAGCTGATTGCTGTATATCGTTTACAAATTTGTGAACTTCTTTGTCTAATTGTTCTTCAGTCTTTAATGGAACCATTAAGTTAATTTTTTCTTCTAGCGTTAGTCTAAAGCATACCCAATTAGTGTGATTATTTACTAGGAAAGGGTTTCATTCTTTCTGAATGATTTTTTCACTTAACGTTAGAAGTATTGGTGGATGATCAAAATTTATATCGTGGCTTTCATCTACTTGTACATAATTTACAGATATGTTCTTTATTATAAAAAACTCAATCAGATCTGGTACTTTGTTTGGATCAGTTGGCCAGTAGGTTGGTTTTCCAGTTGAGAGAGCTTCACAACTGCATTTTCTGATAGCTTTTAGGAGTTCTTTACCCTTAGTCGTTGTTAATCTGGATCCCCAGTGGACATTTTTTGCATTAAAGTCTCCTCCAAGTACAAATCGTTTTCCTAATTTACTGAGGAACTCGAGATAATCTTTTTCTTTCATTGAGTGCTTCGGTGGGCAGTAAATACTAGCAATACAAATAGAACTACTTTTGGATTTGACAATAACAGCAGTTGCTTGTATTTCTTCCGTTTCATATTTTAACTCCTCATAGTGATGAATACTATTTCTAACTATAACAGCACTACCTCCTTTAGCAGTGTTTCCAGGGTGAATAGTGTGATATATTTGATAATTTTTAAATTTAATGTTTGATTGTCTAGTGAAGTGTGTTTCCGTGATGAGACATACATCGATTTTTTCTGTGTCCAGGACCACTTGCAGTTCTTGTTGATGTTGCATCAGTCCATTGGCTTTCCAACATAAGGTTCTAAGATCTTTGGCCATTTTTCTGTTTAGGGATGGCTCCCTTAGTGCTGTACTCTAGTTTCTGTAATCGCTCATCAAATGTATTTAGTCTGCTTAAAATTAATTTAAGTGTTTGACTTATATCGTCATTTTGAGCAGTTTTTCCTGGATTTCCGTTGCTCATCATTACTTGAGCATAAGTCATTTTACCAAATTGTCCTTGAGTAGTTCCCGACACTCTACGATTTACTTCGGGTCGGTTCATGTTTACCGCTTGCTTCCTGAATAAACTTGGATTTTTAGCAATCATGTTCTTATTTTTGATATTTTGCAGTTCAATAGCAACGCTGCATCCTCTGTAGTTAGCCGGATGGTTTTCTCCACAGTGAACGCATTTAGGTTGAACATTTTCGGCTTTTACACAATCTTTGGTATGATGTTTACCTAAACATTTGACACACCTAGGTTCCCTGTTGCAATATTTTGTGTATGTCCATAGGCTTGACATTGTTTACATTGTGGTATAAGCTTAGATCTTCTTAGAGGCTGAATAACCACTTTGCATCCCAAGATGTACTTAATTTGATAAATTTTTTCGATATCTTCATCAGTATCGAAGGTCAACATAAACATGTTGCGAGGTACTTTGCCTCTCCGTTTTAGCTTAATCGATGCTTCAGTTGCCTTAAATCCTTTTGCTTTCAGGTTATCAATTATTTTATCTGGTTTACACGTAGAGTGTAAGTTTTTAGCCATGACCATAATTGGTCTGGTTTGTTTATCTTCAAACGTGTGCCAAGCACGTTTTTCTTCATTTAACATTTTTGTCATTTTTCTGTATGTTTCAGCATCTTCTAAGTTTATTTTGATGGTGTTTCCATTCATCACCTTTGCATTAAACTTATCAGTAGCAGTTATTGTTTTTATTTTTTCATAGAGTACATCGTAGTCTTTGACTTCATCTATTACTATTGGTGGTGGTGGAGGTATTTTTTTTGGTTGTTTCTGGATAATATTTGGAACATTATCCTTTAATTGAGGTGGGGAGGGCGTATTATTCCGTCTCCTTTTTTTTCTCCCACCTTTAACTCTAATCCACTCAGTTTCTCGAGCTAGTTCTTCTTCATCCGTATGATACTCTTGTGGAGTTGTATTCTGGTTAGGAGTAAAACCGATGTCCTCCTTTGGCTTAAGAGCTTTAACTTCGTTTTCAAGCGTCTTCATACGCTCCTGCATCCATGCAATTGTAACATTCAGTTGCTTATTTATATTGTTGGCTTCAACTAATGCATTATTAGCTTTACACAATTCATTGTGAAGCTTTTCTTCGTTTGTAGAACGAGTGTTGTGGCTGCTGGCCCCAATGGAGGGACTACCGCCTCTTATCGGAGAATACGCGACTTTGTTACTCCTCTGGAAGGGATGTGAATTATCCTTTTCTGTTTCACTCAAATGAGCTTGTTTATTCACCAACATGTCTTGGGATTGGTTAAAATAATTGTAATATAGCAATGGCTGGTCTCCCCCAGAATCCATGAGACCGACCTCCGAAGAGGGTAGATTTACCTGAGCAACAGGTGTACCACCTGCGGTATTAGTTTCCTTATTTGTTCTGCTCATTGCTCATTTATAGTGTACTGCACTCGCCTCTAGTATTTCGCCGATGCTTCACATCGTTGGCCGGGTGTTACCACGTGGAGGTATACTAGACACATTTGGTGGTTTCTACATAGTTGCAGCGTTGGAATATAGACCACGAGATACATGGCTATAGACGGTCAACCCCTACCCTATTGAGACGCACGCAACACCCACCACCATGTCACTTTATATGACAATATCTTAATAAAAGTAGAATATTTCATAACAAATCCCTTATTCTGCAGAAAATGTCTGAATTACGGATACACAATTACTAAATGTAAATCAAAAAATAATAGTTGTCCAACGTGTGCAAAAACTGTCATCTTTCCTCTTTAAAGACTCTAATTTTACATCCTGTCAAACCAGATTAATTTACAGATTAATCTCGGGTCATTTAACAAAAAATTTAAATTCCTTTTAGGACTTGACTACACCTAATTGTGAGATTTGCAACACCGTTGAAGATAACGAACATATTATTAACGATTGTGTCATATACTATATAACAACATAAGAAATAATTTCCAACTTTTATACAGAAAGTCCTTGTTAAATATCTTAAAGGATCAGAGAATGGAAGAATATAAAATATTGTGTGATTTTGTGGATAAAATTAATGACAAACTGTGAATTAAGACTACGTTTAATTTTTATTGACTCATTTTCACACAACGATGTTTTCGTTTTGGAATTATTTCATTTTATTTTTATTTTCTTTAAAAAACATTATATTAGTAAGACTTATGAATATTTTATAATTTAATTTAAAATTTGATTAAAAAAAAAAAATATGAATTAATATTTAATTTCAAAACTCATATTAATAATATGTATCCTTTCATTTTCTTTATAATACTCTTAATTTAATAACTTTCATTTAATCTAATTTAATTATTAAATTTTGTTTTATATAATTATGCTTAATTTAATTAATTAATTTTATAAATTTAATTTCAACTATGCACACTTTATTCAGCCCTCCAGAACCTCCTCTGAGTGGTCTCTGGAAATCTGGGCTGTTCTCAACTCACTAGTCTTATGAATTGAAAGATCTGACCTGAGCAAATTTAAAAACAAACAAACAAACATTTTGTGGTGCTATATCACATTTGGCGATAAAAACTGTGATAAACTGACATTTGTCGTAGGTTACTGTGATTGTGTCATCTTGGATGAACAACGACACGTCGTATAATGATTTGAATGAAAATGACCACAATATCTTCCGTCTTACTTCTACAAGTGGAAAAAATTGTTTGTTTTGTTGTTTAAATTTTTTTTATATGGAGTTTGGTTAAAAACACCTCTAATCAAAATTTCAAAAAATTAATGAAATTTACATTGACGCGAATGATAAATAAATGATATTTATTAACAAAATAATCATTTATATACTCGTATTATTGAAATAAAATTAATGGGTTATTGATAAATTTACAGGAAAACCCTTTGGTTTATTTGATATTTGGTTTTTAGAATTTGATGTTCAAATACCGACCATTGTTTGCATGTCAATAAAAAATATAAACAAAACATTTTGAACTCGTATTCATATGCTTTGGTGATAAACGCAAATAATAAAAACAAGATCTACTGAAACGAATGTATTAAATATAAAATATTTTAATTAAACTTCATTTAAAAAGTTCCTATAACTATATTTGAGGTTGCTTAGGAAAGTCAAATTATCACTTTGATTCAATAATTTCCCTTTAAAATTCATTTTACAGTATTGTCATTTGGCGGTGCTATATCACATTTGGCGATACTGTGCGCAAAAAAAATTGTCGTAGCTTACTGCGGTGTTGTTATGGATGAACATCGTCACGTCGCATAATGATTTAAATGAAAAAGATCACAACTTCTTCCGTCTTAAGGTCGATTTATATTATCAGTTCCTTTCAGTTCCTACTCGTATCGTGTCAGACAAAAAAAAACATTGTTACATGTACTTTCTATATGAGTATTTATATTATCAGTTCATTTCCGTTCCTACTCGTATCGACACAGACACGTATTGTTGAAAAGAATGTTTTGTATGATATCTGAAGGCGAAAAAATACGAAAGAATAGCGAAACAAACAAAAATTGTAAATTGCTACTAAAACATTTTTGTATTTTTGTGTGTTATCTTTACTCTATACGTAACCAAAAGATACGAAGAAAATGCCTGAATTGAAAGGTACGGATAGTATAAATTGATGATGTCTGACACGATACGAGTAGGAACTGAAAGGAACTGATAATATAAATCCACCTTTACTTTTACAAGTGGAAAAAAAAATTTATTTTGTTGTTAACATTTGTTTTATATGGATTTTTGTTAAAAAAAAGCTCTAATAAAAATATCAAAAAATGAATGAAATTTGCATTGACGCGAAATGTAAATGAATGATATTTATTAACAAAATATTCATTTATATAATAGCCGCATTTCTTGACGTTTGATCTGATCCGGATCAGATCATGTCTCATGAAACGACACAAAAATGCGTAAAACAAACAAACACCAAAATTCAATTTTTTTGTCTCGTTTCGTTTTGAATGCCTCTTCATACTCGTACTATATTCATTATATTCTTTGTCTTTACAAAATATTGTTCAACTACAAAATATTGTTCAACTATTTTTAGATCACCATTTGTGATCCAAAACGAATGTTGGATCAAATGTTGTTGTTGCTTCACAGGTAAATTTTTATCTGATCCGGATCACTATGCGTCAAAAAATGCAGCTATTATTGAAATAAAATTAATGGATTATTGTCAAATTTACAAGAAAAACAAAATATAAAAATCAACAATTATTTTAATTTTGTGTAGTAATTATTTGTTAAAATAAAACATTCTATTTGCCAAGAATAACAAATTTCATCGGGAGCTCCTAATAGCAAAGAACGAAAAAAAATTCTTGAACAAAAATCAAAATAAACCATCCGACATAACCCCATAAAATGCAAATACATATTGGTCAATGTTTAAACATCAAATTCTAACAAACCAAAGGCTTTTCTAGTTATGTTATGTTAAAAATATATTAATTAGTCTTTTTTCAATCGACAATTTTGTTTTGCACTTCGTATCATCATGGTAATTTTCATTCAATTTTTTGAAACTTAAAGTTAGGTGTTTTTGATCAAACTCCAAATAGTTTGATAAAAAACAACTAAATTAAAGTTTTAAAAAAGTGAATGAAAATTACCATGAAACACGTGCAAAATAAAATTGTTAATTAAAAAAAGATTAATTATTATATTTTTAACATAACTAAATTAGAAAAGCTGTTGGTTTACTAGGATTTGATGTTCAAACACCGACCATTATTTGCATTTCAATAAAAATTAAAAACAAAACATTGACCATATATTCCTATACTTTGGTGATAAACGCAAATACTAAAAATATGATCTATGGAAATGTAATAGGTAAAAATATATTTTTCCACTACCTACTAGTCGTAGAAGGCATCATTATTAAGTGTTTTAGTAGCCTGAGAAACAAAATTTCTCGGCTAGTGGTTAATAATATTTTATTATTGACCACTAGTTAATAATGAAAAATGAACACTAGACGTAATGCGATTAAATGGATAGGGAGATTATGATTGTTCCCCATATTGATAAAGTAGATTACACCAAATTTTAAATTTTTCATATGTTTTTATATAAATATCCCTCGATTTTTGGGGCAGCAGCTGGTCTGTTATATTTGCGACTATCTCACATATTTCAGGTGGCGTGCCAATTAAATCATCATTCTTCATTTTTTTTTTTTTTAGTTGAATGCCATTTTGACTCAACAAAATTAAAACTTCAAATAACAAAACAAAATGCAGTGTCATTTTAAATGTACGCTTACTACAATTCAGTAAAAAATTCGGGCTACTTCGACATAGTTAATATTATTAAAGAGCAAGTGTTTCCCTTATCAAATTAATTTTCTTATCAACAAAAAACCTTAATAGTTGGTGGTGTGCCTTCTACGACTAGTCCTGGAAAATATAGTATATACACCACGCTTGAGAAGTGCTATTACAGCCCCCGCTCCGCGTCTCGGGTTATAAACACGCTCGGGCTATAATAGCATACTTCTCAACCTTGGTGTATAATATACCATTCATTGCATTTTATTTAAATAATAAACACCTTTGCATTAAAGTATTATTTTATCACCACATAAATAGCACTTCGTATAAAATGTTCATATAATGACATTTGAGATTATGTGGAAACGTCAACGTATCACTTTGATTCATCATTTTCCCCTTAAAATTCATTTTGCAGGGATGTGTTTGTAGACTTTCTCCATTTTTTTATGTCACACACAAAACTCTCCACTAGTGATATAAAAGTGTGATATAGCACCACAAAATGACCACCCAGCACTTATTAAGAATTTTCACTTGTGATGTGCTAAGTCGGTGTTTTTTGTTCTGGGGGCCTATTCTCGAATTTCACATCCATTTTTCACATGTGGACATCTGTCAAAACTGATAAAAATTTAATTTTTTCGGTACTAAGGGAATATTTCCGAATGGGTATAAGCATGTGGAAAAATTCCCCATATAGGAAAATGTCAATGCCGCATGTGTTTTATATACGAATTACAATTTTCGAACCATTTTTTGACAACTTTGACAGATGTCCACATGTGGAAAATGGATGTGAAATTCGAGAATAGGCCCCCTGGTTTACTTATTTTCTCCTATGCTTCTTAACAAAAATAAAACACCGATTGGCCCATTACTATTTTTCACTAAACAACATATATACTTATATTAATCTCAAAACACAAAACAACAAAATATTTACACATGCTTTATCATACTATAAGAATACATTTAATGTTATTATCATCTTGCCAGTATCGTTATCAACACACAAAATTTCATTAGTTTGAATAATGAAATTAGTTTGCTCGTCCAAAGCAAATGAATACTTTTTTAATTTGTTAATTCAATTGAATTTTTGTTTTTTCTTACATTTGACAGCTAGAAGAGTAGGATTGAAAATGACATTTCTAACAATGTAGCAAGTGTTTGTGAATGACAAATCGCACGTGCTGGTTGTAACAAAGGAGGTTTAGGAACCCTTTAGAACTGTCATTGTTCACAGTCTTGTTACAATGTAGAGTTTATGAGCGTAGTCCGGATGCTACGGCGAGCGATAAAGGTAAACTAAACAGTTTTTGTAAATATATTATCAAATAGTTATTTAAAGATAATTTTTCATTCACTTTTTAGTCGTCTCAATAATTATTTAGTTACAAACCATTTATGTGCTTTTTAAACAAACTGTAAATATGAATCAAATATATTTATTCACATAAAATACGTTGCTAGATAATATTTTTATTTCTATTGTTACATCCAATAAATTTTAGAGTTTTTACCTGACTCAATTTTTTGTTTTAATTTGGACTTTGTGAATACTCTGCCGTCATGGAGCGACCCCGCTTCTCTGGTATAAAAATTAATGAATTTCAGTTCATGATCGCAAACTGCCTGTAATAAGAGCTAGTGAAACCCTTTTCGGTTCACATAAGAGTTTGGTTGATTTCCCCGTGCTATGATGGGAATGTGGGTACCATCTACAGAACCAATAATTCCTAAAATAAGTTTGCTATTACGCGCATATTAAGGAAAAAATAATTTGTAAATGTACTACATACCTCTAAACCTATGTTTTAGCGCATAGAACGATTTCGTGGCATTTCGTTCACTCGCTGAGGACTATTTCACAAATTAAATTGCTCACATTTAGAGTTAACATAGTATTTGAAAACTCGTTTACTATTTTCCAAGCTGTGGATTTTCCACAGTTGAAACGGCCACTGATTATTCTAAAAATAATAAATTTATTAAGTTAATAAACATACATAATTTAATATGGTTTTATTTACCTGAACGGTTCGCGGTTTCCAAAAAATCATTAAGCTATCATCACTTGCTTATCGATGGGCACTTCTGGTCTTCCAGGGTGAATTTCTAAATTCCTGCTGTCGTGGATCAGTCTGCAGAGCATATTAAACGATTCAAAATTTAGCCTAAAGTTGCTTCTAAATATTTATTATTATAAGATGGCACTATCTCTTCAACAAAGTTTGCAGTTTTCCCCGAACTGCTGTCTTAATCACTAGAGCTTTCGGTATCATCATCATTTCCATAAATTTGGTTAAATGATTTTTGCAGCTGGCTTACTATTAAATGTTCGTCTATTTGGAATGTAAATAAGCTTGTAAATTTATTTGTTTTTAATGAATTTATTTGCTTTCAATTCAAAGAAACTTCAAAAGTTGTGCGGGATGTGAAAAAGTCAAGCTGTCAAATGCAAGCGTTTATTGCAAACGCCAAATGTAACGATCTGTAATAAATACTACAAGCAAATAAAAAGCAACAAGGAAATCTTTCTCAAGATAATAGCTAGAGGACGTCGAATAATATCGGAAATATTGAATAATAAGCAAATAAAAGTTAATCAAACGAAACTTTAAGTTAACCAAACGCAACTTTAAGTAAACCAAACGCAACTTAAAGCTAATCAAACCCGGAAATCTGTAGGTTAACTCAAAAATCTGAAAATATCTAATTTCAACAATCTAATCCAACGCTACGCTTAATTCAATCCAACCCAAATTCGAACAATATCGAAAATATATAAAATGTCGCTTAATATATATCTCTTATAATACATAAATATAGGTATAACACTCCAAATAATTCACGAATGAGGCTATAAACCTCGAATATATCTCGAATAATCCGTATTAAGACAGTTCTAATGTATAGGTAAATTAAACTACCTACATATATTTAAAAAAATGGTAAACCACCAAATCCGAAAATTGGACGTCTGATGGTATGTTTATTATTAAGTAAGTATTAAACGAGATTACACAATTTTTTCAAATGTAAAAACGAGAGATACATAATCGGCACTCAGAGGTTACCCGAGAAGGTGAAATTGAAATGTGGATGGATTACAATAACTGACGATTTCCTTATTGATTCTAATTATGTTGACAAATTATTTTTTTCCAAAAAATTAAATAAATAATTCAAAATACATTTTATTCTCGGTAAAGATCGGTTATTATCAGCTCGATTAAATGGAAACAGTTAACTGGAATTCTTTCAAATTAGATGCCAAATAAAAAACCAAATCATTTCTGCAGGAATGTTTTCAGCCTTTAGAAAACAAAATCAAAAGATGTCAATATTTGCGATTTGACGATTCAGAAGACTGATCAGTCCGAAAAATTCATGATATTTCCGTACTATTGATATGAGAGGATGTAATGATTTCGAGAAAAATTTGCTCCCAGCATTACATTTTATTTAAACTTGAATGATGGAATGAAAGTTTGGTAGATTTGCGATAGTTCAACAATAAATCCATTGAATTTCCGAGGAAATCCTTAAAAGAATAGCTGTGTACTTCGTATTAAAATAGCCATTGCAACGTTATATTGGAGTATAGGTTTAGTAGTTTCGAATTGGCACAGAGAGTAATGAATATACGATCTCTCATATTTTAGTAGATTTCGACAAATTGAAATGTCTAGAGAATTTACTTCTCAAGCGTGAAAAGCCTAATGTCATTCATTAGGTGTGTTCATTCAATGTTTTCGGTTTTTCAAAAATTTAAGCTTGGTCAAGAACAAAATCGAACCAACATTTAATTTCGTCGATTTTTTCGATGAGACATATTTTCTTAAAAAAAAGGAACCTAATCAATAACCCCTTGCCTTACTTTATAAAAATTAAGATGAGAGTATAGCAGCATTTGTAATGTTTCTTGTACATTTAGAACAGTAATTCGTTGAACCAAACAGAAATAAACGCAGGTCTCTCAGTTCTTTACGTCTACCTCACTAATAAAGGTATTAATGCAGCAACTTACAGAAGCCATTTACTAAGTCTTTGTATTAAAGAGTCTTCTAAAACTCCCGTTTATAAACACAAGCTCTGCTGGGTTCAGTAATAAAAAAAAGAAAAGTGTGAAAAACTTACATAAACTATCGTCCAAACAAATGTATAAAACAAATTAAACCAAAAAACAGTTAAACTAAACTGTCGAGTACATCCAAATTAATTAATTATAATTTTTGAATAATTATAAATTATATTGATAATAATATGTAGTTTATGTATGTATGTACGTATGTATAATAGGAATACAAAATTCAATAAAACTTCTACATACACAAAATTGACAAAACATTAAATATAAAACTGTTGACATAAATTTATGCTCTATGTACAGTGTATATAGGCGATTAAAGATAAAAAGAGTTTTCTGTTTAGATTTTCATTTTCAATTAAAGTATGTATAACATGACATAATTTATGCTTCTATATCAAACATATAATATATGGGTTTTCATAGTATGTAGTTATGTACTGTTCATGTGATAATTAATATATTTATGTATGTACATCATACATTTTAAAATGCAAAATCTATAATTATTTTTTCAAATATTTTTTTTTTCCGTAAGTACGTTAAAATATGAAAATGTAAGTAAAAAAAGGTAATACATACATAATAAAATTATAGAAAGTTCTTTACTTGTACATGCATTTTATAAGGGGTTCTTCTTTGTTGGAATGTAATCATAATTATTGTTAAAATAAAATAAAATGTTCCCTTAAAATAAGTAAATTTTTTGTTGAGTGGAAATTTATTTATGATTTTCATTTTTATTTTATTTCAAATACACAAGAGAAAAGAAGAAGAGATAGAGAACAAATCTAAAATTACAATTAAAATTGAGTCAAAATTTTATGAGATGCATCCCATGAGAACAGTTTTTTGCTTTCAGTTCTATTCTTAGGCAATAAAAAAATTGGAAAACTCTATTATATAGTGATGGAAATATAACGGGAACTTTTTCGTGACTACGAAATAAGAAAAAAACGTAAATATTAACTCTTTAAATTTTATTTTATCTTTTCCAATGAGAAGGAAACAGACTAATTTTCTCTAAAACCATCGACTTGCCTTGAAAAAAAGTCAAAACCCGTCAATGTTCCAAGCTAGGGTGAATAAGGGTCACGGAATAATGATTGAGCGATACATTATTCTAAAGGGCTAGTTTATAGATAAAAATGAAATGAAAACGAAACGAACGAATTGAAAGTATGAAAACATATTAGACCAGTGATACAGACGAAACGGTTCGTTTCGTTTTTTCGGTAATTCACTATCGGTTCCAATTTTTTACCAAACCCTTGAAATATCTAGACGTCAAAACGAAATAAACAAAAAAATGGATTCGGACGCGCAATCGCAAATAGATACAGATTTATTAATAATTTAGGTGGAGAAATATCCTGAATTGTACGACATAAGTCATACCAATTATAAAAACGTGAAACATAAGGAAGCGATATGGAACAAAATTTCAAACGAGATGAAGGTTAAGGGTAGTCTAATTTAATAATATTCAAAATTATTCTTTTTTTAATATTTATTTATTCTTTATAGGTACAACAGACGTGAAAAAATTGGACTTAGTTAAGTGATAAGTTCAAAAGGGAAGTAAAAAAAAATAAAACAAACCTCTGGAAGCCCGGGTAAGCCGCTTCCAACATGGAGTCCTTTCGACAGTTTGATGTTCTTGAAAAATTGTGTGATGTTCCCTGTAAGTTTTCAATTATTTTTTAATTAATGCAACATTTATTATAAATTGAATATTTCTATATTAAACAGAACCGAAGGCAATTATAACAAGACTTCAACACCGGCAAAAACACCATTGCTTGATGATAGTTCTAAAGACTTCGACGATTTGATTGAAGTAAGCTACGGCGAAGAGAATGACCAATGCGAGAATTATGTTTGTTCTACATCAACCTACAATACCACTACTACCAATAGTAGAACCAAACGAAAGAGTGATGATCGCGAAGTTAGTGAATCGGCGGAAAATCACACAGACCATTTTTGTAATTTTGTCAACATTACATTAAAGAATTACCTAAAAACGGACAGAATGGAGCTACTGAATCTTAAATTAAATTAAATTGAAGTTTTATTTGTACAAAAGGAACTATTTTATTAAAATATTTGTTTGCCATGGAACAGCTCCTACACCATTTATGTAATTTTTTAAATTATTTCGAATTCCATAGGCAATATTTGCTGACCGATTTGGCCCTATACGGCTAATGAAAGTAATGGATGATCTATTTCATTCCTCCACGGGCCTTCCAACAATTCACAATTTTCCAATAATCCGTCACCATAATTTGAAGGGCAGTATTACACCAACGGCCGGTTTGTCTCGTGTAACTTAATAAAATTATGTAAACACACGGTGGCCAAGACAACACGGGTCGCATTTTCTGACCGTAAATGCAAGGTTGTTAGCAGAATTCTCCATCTTGCAGCCAGCAGAATCACAAAAGCATTCTCGATCGTTCTTCGGGCGCGCGAAAGGCAATAATTAAAAATTAATTTTTCGTCGGACAAAGAATTTCCTGGGAATGGTTTCATTAAATTTTCCAATAGCGGAAAAACGGTGTCAATTGAAATTAAATTGTTTTATTTAAAACAAACTAAATTGTTTTTATAAAACCCCCATAAAAGTGAGAACTTATCCACATAAAAGTGAGGACATTTCACCGCTGAATTTGGCAGCATTCGTTCGCCAGGTAAATTAAGGGGATTGGATAAAATCGCTTGTCCGAACTTAGATCTTTTGAAAATTCCTCCATCGCACTACCGCAGAAGCCAACATCTACCATGACAAAGTTATAATTTGGATCGCAAACTGCCAACAATACTATACTACAGAAATGTTTATAGTTATAGTATTCTGAAATCAAGTCTTCTAAAACCATCTGAAATTTTCCTCCATTCTTCAGTTGAAGGGGTGACAGAAATGTGTCCTTTAAAACTTGATAAACGGACACACAAGTATCCAGAACAATCTTCCGTATTGTTGTTTTTCCTAGATGATAGCACCACGCCACTGATTGTACAGAATCGCCTTGAGACATAACTAAAAAGAAAATCAGTTTAGAAGTATTTCAAGTATGATAATATTAATATGTTTAATAAATTTCATATATTTACATCAATGTTACAGTATGTTTCATTTCACAAGAAATGTTTTTTTTTTTTTAATTTTATTGGAGCTTGTTCTTCAACAAGCGACAAAAGATAATCGAACGCGTCTGCTGTCATGCGGGTATATTTAAAAAATTGTTCCGGATCCTCGTTTTTCATTATAATATAATTTAAAAACTACCCATTTTGTCTCGGGATTGATTAATTGACCGAACTCCCCAAAGCCGTAGACGCCGATATCTGTTTTTATTTTTTATAAAATAATGCTAATAAATAAAAATCGTTGTTCTTATGTGTATGTAATTTTTATGTGTATGTAATTTTCGCTCGCGAGTGAATTTATGAAATAAAATTTGCAAAACGTCAAAAAACGATTTCATCATTCGTCTATACAACCATGTCTCCTCCGTTTTTCGTTTCAGTCCGTTTCGTTTCCGTCTATATAACTAACCCTTAAAGAGTTTTAAATTCTATTTCTAGTGGTAACATATTAGTTATGTTTACGATAATTAAGTTTATCAAAAATCGCAGTTAATCAAAACGCTATCAAAGCGTTCTCAAATTAAATTATTATTTCACGTTTTTTAATTTTTGAGTTTCCAATACTAAATGCAACATTCATTTTATTCAGTCGTTAAAACGATAGTTTAAAAAATACCCGTTAGATAGATATTTTCGCAAACCAGCCTAAAATTCAATTTTCGATATTATCACGTGCTCTTCCTATATTACTATGGCACAACTAGTCACGCAATAGATACCTTTTTACTCGAATTTTAAATTTAACAAGTGAAATATTTTTGGCTAATTGTTTGGTAGGGTATTGAATTTTTTTAACCTACTTAAATGACTGTAAGAATTGCATGCACGAGTTTCAGAGATCCTTATTAATAAAAACATTTCCCTTTCTGCTGTAACATTAACTGATCTGGATTCATAAAAGAGCAGAGCGGTCAAATTTAGAATGGGTACATGTAGCACAAACTTTAAAACTCGTTTTGATACTGTAATACACAATTATAGATATCAGCTCCAATTTACACCAAACACAGCCACCTCATAAAGGGTTTAGGTGCATTAATCAAGGTGCGTTCTTCCGTTAAGTTTTACAATTTAATAGTATTGTGAAACAATTCAAATTTTGTTTCGTTTAAGTTTTTGTTTTCATAATTATTTTAACATAGACCTTCATATGCATTTATTTTTGATTTCTAATAGATGCCAATGGCTCGAAAACGATGTCAAACAAAAAAATTGTAATGAATCGCTAATGACTTTTGAACAAATGCACCTAGCACAAAGAAAAGTACACTATTATCATTTTGTAGAGAAAGGATTAGTGTAAACAGTACATACGAAAGCGATGACACCGTCAAGGCTGGCCAGACGAACTTCAAAACAACGATTCGCTTCTTACTTTAGGTTCATAACTCCGTGAGATCGTAACCAATTCGAAAGTTTAAGGTGTCGATTGAATGAACGAGCTTGTTGAGAATAAAGATAAATAATAAATGGATGCGAGTAAATTTGACTCTCAATTCTCAAAAACTGTGCGTAAACATTTTTCAACTTTTTAACTGCATCGAAATTCAAACGTTTAGGAAGTGAAGAGAACAAGTAAACCTAGCCGAACGTGAGGTATACCACCGTGTAGACAAAGGAATCCAATTACTTTAAACATCCGCTTGAGCTTCAATGCCGGCGAGACGATTTGGGTAAAATATACCTCGGTAAAACCGTTTTCACATGAAATCTCAACCACTACGGAGTTTTGAGGTATAATCGAATAATTGCGTGGAGACCTACTATATAAACATAAAAAATTTTGATCTGAGGTAAATTGTGTTCTCATCTTTCAAAAAGTAGACGTAAACGGTTTTGAACTTTTAAAATACATCGAAATCAAAAAGTTGAGAGAATGCAAAATCCGAGACCAGCTAAACAGCAAAAAACAAATTCCCAAGAATAAAATTAGCCTAAACCCGTTGCTATGGAAAACAAGAGATGGTAGGAAAAGGTCAAAAACGTGTGAATGGACATTTAAAATTTTGTATCGAATTTTCTTAGAAGTATAATAAAAACAGAATAGAAAAACGGACAAATAGAAGATCTACATTGAATCGGGCCGATTGTCTGTAAGCATTTTTCCCTGTATTCTGTAAGCTAATCAAACTTATTAAATAAACAAACACAAAACAATTAATTCAACAATAGCCGCATTTCTTGACGTTTGATCTGATCCAGATCAGATCATGTCTCATAGTCATGGAGCGACACAAAAATGCGTAAAACAAACAAACACCAAAATTCAATTTTCTGTCTCGTTTCGTTTTGAATCTGCCTCTTCTTACTCAAACTGTATTCTCTTTGTCGTTTTACAAAATATTGTTCAACTACAAAATATAGATCATGTTTAAATGTCAAATTTTCTTAAACCGCAAGAGCTACCATCTTTCGGAAAAATCTGAAAGCATAAGCAACTTTCACATAATGCCACTAGATATCACTAAATATTGGCTGTCAAAAATTGTATGACATTTTTATGTGTGCTTTTTGTAAACATAAGCAAAAATATTTTCGTCTTAAAAAACTGATTATTATTATACGTGATAATTGTATTGATTTTGAGAAATTTTTATAAACGTACTTTTGACAAACGTCAGTACATATTTTTTTGATTTTGTAGTGACATCTAGTGGCAAACGCTCTGTACTTTTTCTTTGATCGTGCTGCCTCTGTCGGAAAGCATGATCTATTATTGAACTATTTTTAGATCACCATTTGTCACATGTAAATCTTGATCTGATCCGGATCACTATGCGTCAAGAAATGCAGCTAGTTTCGCCTAGAAATGTCCTCTTTGGCAAATGTTGGTAGTTCTAATTCTTTCTGGGTCACTGAACCACCCAATTTGTTTACATTTTGTTGTTATGTTAGGGCTTCTGTTTCGGTACAGTTACGTTATCGTTATAACTCTGAAATAAATAAATAATTAAAACCAATTCGCATTTTTTAGATGTATAATTTTTTTCATTCAAACAAATCTTGCCTTTGGGAAAATGTCTAAATGAAGTAATTACATAGGCATAATATAAAAATTATAATTACATGATGAACAATATAAATATATATATATGTATGTATATATATCGTCAAGTGAGTACTTTAGCATCCTATTATACCATTTTTTCCCAAAAATGACTTATTGATGGATTATTTTATAATCGGCCATACTCTTTCAGGTTTTTTAATCCAAATTGTCCTATCTCTTACAGATTCTGAAATAATTAATATTTCTTTTGTGCTTTAGATCTTATTAAGTTTTCTTTATTAATATTTTAATTCTTATAAAATATTTTTGGCATGAATCACCACTTTTGAATTTATTAAACCACTCATAGCATTGTGATTTACCAAGAGCATGCTCACCGTATGCTTCGACAAGCATTCGTTGTGATTCTGCAGCAGTTTTCTTCAAATGATAACAAAAAATCAATGATACCCGCAAATCGTAATATGTAGGCACAAAACTCGACATTTTTAACACGTTAAAAACATGCCTTATTGTATGAAACTTGTATGGTTCTGAATTGGATGTTGTGGCGCCATTTATTAGTAAAATGGACGTTTTTCATTTTATATTTAGCTTGTTGCTTAGGTACCTGTTTGTATGTTTGGACATATTATATGCGACGGCTTTTTTATATTTAAACAACGGCCTTATGAGTGTTCCTTCCTTGTATATTTTGGAAAGTCCTCTTAATCGAATCGAGGTTGGCTGTGTCATTTTTAACACAAATTTCCATTTTGCTATTCACTTCAATGTTTATATGTTTTACAACACTGCAATTTAACATTGCATCATCATAATCGTTTTGGTTTCAATTGATCAGGTGCAGGTTGCAAACTGCAGTTGATTCATTCCGTTTCCTTGCATATACATATGCACGTAAGTCAATTCTTTAGTGATTTGGTTCCTGCATATTGTACGTAAGTCAATTCTTTAGTGATAAATTTTACCTTCAAATTTTCCTTTTTCCAGTTTCCACACACGATTTACATGATGCAGGATTTTGAAGTCAGAATTTAAAAAAAAGGACATTTGTGGCCAACTCTGTTTATTTACAAGATAAGATATACATTAACAAAATTAAAATTTGTCGATTTTTAAACTTGGCTTGAAAAAATCCTATAAGTATTTCGTTGGCTGTAAATAATATTTTTTCAAAAACATTTTATTAAATAACTAGATGTAACTAGGTTAGAAGTCTTCTTTATTTTTATCCTATGTATTTATGTACTCGTACCTTTGCATGTATTATTATTATTTTATATTTTTAAGTTGATAAAAACATAAAATGGTTTTTCATGATGGAAATTCTCGTTCGTTCATTATTTGTTGTTGGCTGTTGGTAGAAAATTAATAAAATTTTGTTTTAATTTTTTTTTAAATTAGAATTTTTAATGGTTAATTAGCATATAGATTGTTATATAAAAAAGATATTAGATTCGAAATTAAATAGGTTTCTGGTACATTTGTGTTACGTTTTTATATTTTGTTGTTGTATGATATTATATTATGTGTGTATGCTTTTATGTTTTGGTATACACAGTAGAGGTACTCATGCTTAAAGGATATTGTGATGAATTCACAAATGCTTATAAATAATTATTTATGTATAAAGAAGGGGATAAATACATTAAAATTATTTTAAAAACTAATGCTATATTTATCTGATGTAACATAACATAGCAACAAAAGGTGTTCGTAATTAGAACAAGTACCTAAACAAGTACAATCAAGGCTATTACAAAGATCAAGGCTGTTACAGAATTCGAACAGAATTTATTTACAATGCTTTGTAGGCAATTGAAAATTCGATAAAATTTTCGATTGAGTTTACGTATGGTGTTGATTTTTTCGGAATCACAAAAACAAAATTTTTTTAAAAATAGATTCGAAATTGTATACGAATATGAACCGCTCACTGGCCAAATCCATTAATTCGACAAAACAAAAGCTACAGAAAAGATATATAGCTAAATATAAAAAAGAATTAGTGTTATTAAACTTTATTGCTAAGAAAATTTATTTTGTATTTAAATAGTCAAAAAAAAAATCAAAAAGTGGAGTTAATTGTTATCTTGAGAGCGGCTCATATTTATAATACAGGTAAACCTCGCTTTACGAATGGGTTCGGTCTCTGGAAATGCTTCGTTAAGCGAGGATTCGTTAATCGAGGTATCAAATTATATGGTTTTATATGAGAAATTGTTAATTTGGTTCCTGTAGTGCAAATTTAGTAAAAAAAAAGTTTTCAGTACATACAAAAATTCAATTTTATTTAGAATAAAATAAATAATAAAATTATAAATAAATATAAATATGTACATAATTAAATTCACAAACTAAAAAATTCAAAACATATCATAAAAAATAAAATAAATGCTTAATTTATTTTGTAAAAAAATTATCGATTTTAAGTTTTTTTAGTTTTTTTCTCGAACTCGTCCAACATTTGTTTATAACACATCATATTCTTTTTGATTGCGTTAATTACAATGCTACTTCTATTTTCATCTGGATCATTATTTCTAATAATCTCGTAGGTTTCATCCATTTTTGAAAAAATTTCATTTAGAGTGTGGCGGCTTAAATTTTTTTGTGGTTCATCATCCTCTGTTGATGATTTAGAACGTGATTCTTCTAGCATTTCTTGAACATCTTCAATGGAAATCTCTACGGGCTGTTCATTTAACAATTCTCGAATGCCCTCTTCGTCCACTCCTTCAATACCGGCTTGCGTTGCCATTATCACAATATCGCTGGTTATGCTGCTAGTATCTATGACATCAGATACTGCGTCTACTACCTCGGGCCATAATTTACGCCAAACTGCATTCATTGTGCTATTTCTCATCTGGTTCCACACAGCTCCAATGTTATTTAATGCATGCTTCATGTTGTATTTTTTCCAAATTTCTATAAGTGATAACTCTTCATTTTCGTCACTCTCATTAATATTAAATCGCATAACTTCTCTTAAATAATTAGCCTTAAACACAGCGATAACACCTTGGTCCATCGGTTGTATAAGACTGGTAGTGTTCGGAGGAAAGAAAACCACCTTAATGTTTTCGACAGTATTATCGAGCGAATGGGGATGCCCAGGTGCATTATCCAAAAGCAGGAGTGCCTTGTTATCAAAGTTCATTTTTTGATTGTAATCTTTAATCTCTTTGCTGAGGTGATTCTTTACATAGTCAACACAAAGGGTACTAGTCATCCAAGCCTTCATATTAGATTTATAAATAACCGGCAATGATGATTTTTGAATACCTTTAAGTGCTCTGGGGTTTTCGGAACGGCCAATAACAAGCGGTTTACATTTAAAATCCCCGGTTGCATTTGCGCCAAACACAACTGTCAGCCGTTCTTTTGATATTTTTAATCCAGGAGATGTTTTTTCTTTTCGAGAAATGTAAGTACGATTCGGTAGTTTTTTCCAATTAACACCGGTTTCATCAAAATTGAAAACCTGTTGCGGTAGATAATTACCTTCTTTGATAATATCTTTTAGTTTTTGGATAAACTTTGCTGCAGCTTCATTGTCAGCACTTGCTGTTTCGCCAGTTTTTTTAATGGAGTGTAAGTTATACCGTTTCTTAAATTTCTCAAGCCATCCATTGCTGGCAACAAATGTCTCTACGGCCGCTTCACTTGATGTTGACGGTTCCTGTTGTTTCTTAGATAACAAATTATCCCAAATTTTTATTGCCTTTTCTTTAATAAGAGAACCCGAAATCGGACAGTTTTGTGCATTTTGATGTTCGATCCATATGCATAAAATTTTTTCTAATTCCTCCATTGTTGAATTGCGTATTTTTGTAACCAATTGGCCGCTACTCGCAAGCCGACCCCGCTCAACACTTTCTTTAATTGACTCAGCTTGTTTAGTGCAATGTCAGAAGTTTTCTCCCCACGTTCTTTTCTATTTATAATCTCCAGTTTTTTTTTTTCATTTCAATAGTTTTTCGTCTTTTGCCAGAGTCCTGTGATAAACTGATATTTTCAACATTTCTTTTAGTGTTATTTAAAGACATTGTTTCTTTAAATAATAAAATTAAAGTAGGATCTATGTATTATTGCTGCTATACGTATGTATAATCCAAGTAAGTCTGTAACACTAGAAATGGGGCATTACATTGTTAGGCTTAAACTATTAACTAGAATAACATATTTTAGGTTTACATACTTACATTTTGATACAACAAACATACATAAGAATATGTGTCGAAACTGTCGAATATGTATTACTAATTAAAGCCACCATAAATTTACCATATCACAACACTATGATTAGAATAATATTTGGTACATTCCCGATAAATTAAATATATTTTTACACAATTTTGAAACTAATGTAAACACCAACTAGTGTAATAACCTTCAACGTTATACGAACAATGTGTCGCAAGCGGGATTAATAAAGTGTATATTTCACCGCCTTGGGTCAGAAATATACAGACGAAATCGCTGTTGCAGTTTTAAAATTTATTTGGAAAAATTAATTTTATTTATTTTACAGATTATAATTTTACATATTATTAGTAAGACTGTTTGAGAATGAATGCTATTTTTTTTGTTATCTTATTGACAAGGAAGAAAAAATGTACTAAAAATTGTTATAAAATGTTTGCATTGAACTTAAATTTCCAATTACTGAACGCATACTGATTAGTACTGAAGTTTAACAATCGATGGATTGGGTAATTGGAATGTCAAAACATTATAAACAAATAAAATGGCATTACATAATTTTCTAACTCTAATACATACAAATAATTAATAATTAATTTCAGATATAATTTTATGAATTTGACAACAATATACAGTATACAAGATAAGTGTTTTACATAAAGTTAAAGTTTAAGTTTTATTAAATATTTTGTTTTTTTATTTCAGATGATCATCCTGCGCGAGTTACGTCCAGCGACTCCACACGACGATACAACAACAACATCAATATAAATACATAGTAATAAGCAAATTTATAAAACTATAAATTATATTATCTTAATGTTGCTTTCATAAAATTAATAACGATCATATTTATATTAACACTTTATTTAGTCTACAAAGTATTAAAACAATAACGATCATATTTATCTTACCACTTTATTTAGTATACAAAGTATTAAAACAATAATATCATTCTTCTAATAATATTATTGCCTTATCTTTGAACACATGTGTATACAAAGAGAATAATAAATTATATATCATTTCTTGTCTTTTCCCATTCCCTCTTTTGCATTATATAAACTCAAAATTCATAATTAAGATTCAGAACTATTTGTCACTTCAATCTGAAAGCAACATAACGTATCAAATAAATTTATTACGTTTAAATATTAAATTATAAAAATAAAATTAAAAGTGTTGTTTTAAAAACCACGACCACAAGTGCAACAAACGTAATTGGCGCAGTTGGTAGAGGATATTATTTAATATCCAAATAAAAGTGATCAGTATAAATAAAATTTTTTTTTTAATTTAAAAGTGCATTATTCGGGATAAATAAATCCACACTGACGGTATATCAGTGCTTAGTGAAAGTGCCGACAATAAAAATAAAAAGAAAAATTTTAAAAAGTTAAATAACAATAAGTGAAAAAAAAAAGTGAAAGTGAAACGACGGTTTATCGTATTAGCAACACATTTTATCACAAATTGGAACAACTTGCTGAACCACTACTACCTACGTAATGAAGCTGACGATATTGGTGATTTCATGGTGAGCGTTTACATTTTTTATACATTATATTGGTAAATTTTGTTCGTTAATAAAAATCCCATAATCCCAAAAATTAGTGCGAATAGTTTTCACAATACCACGGCTTATGGTATGCAAAATAGAATTAAGTTAGTAATATAGTTTCACAATACCACGGCTTATGGTATGCAAAATAGAATTAAGTTAGTAATATAGTTTTCGTAATACCACGGCTTATGGTATGCAAAACAGAATAAATTTAGAAATAAGAAAAATAACGGAACAAATTAAAGAATTGAAATTAAATAAAGAAATAACAGAAAAAATAAAAAATTTAGAATTAAGTAACAAAGTGAATAGTGTAAAATTAAATATTGATAAATTTGAAAGTTATAAAATGTCTTCAGAAAATATAAATAATTGTGGCAACACAAATAATCTGTATAGTAGTTTAAGAATCCCTGATGCCATTAAGGATTTGCCTAGATTTGATGGCAATAGGCATACGTTATTCGATTTCATAGAAAATATACAAGAAATTTTAGAAATGTGCAACGAAGTAGATGGTGAACCATGTTCTAAAATACTTCTACGTGCAATAAGGAACAAAATTGTTGGAGAAGCCAACGATGTACTGAATATGTACGGTACACCACTTGAATGGGAAACCATTCGAGATAACCTTACAACACATTACGCCGATAAACGTAATGAACCAAACCTAATTAAGGATCTACACAATATTAGTCAAGGCAACGATGTGGTAGAAAAGTATTTCTCTAAAATTATAGACATACAGAGTACCATAATAAATCACATAAAATTAAATGAAACTAACAATATAATAATTAGAGCAAAGAAAGACTTATACCAAGAAATGTGTCTATGTACATTTCTTGCAGGTTTAAGAGAACCTTTAGGATCCATGGTACGAGCCATGCAACCAATTAATATACAAGAGGCATTCCAATATTGCCTTAAAGAACAAAATATACAATATTCCAAAAAACCCAGTTATCAAACAATGTTCCCCAGGAAACCATTACAACCACCTTTATTTATTCAAAGATTTCAACCAGTATTACCTCCAAAACCATTCCAATCATTTACACCTTATCAACCCAGACCCCAATATTATAATCATAAACCTTTTAATAATCCAAATTCAACTTTACCATTTAGGAATAACTTCCAACAACCTTTTTCAAACTCTTACTTACCTAAAAATAATTTCCAACAACCTTTCTCAAATCCAAATTTACCTAAGTACAATTTTCAACAACCTTTTTCAAACTCTTACTTACCTAAAAATAATTTCCAACAACCTTTCTCAAATCCAAATTTACCTGGAAACAATTCTCAGCAACCCTTTAACAAAACACAAATACCAAGGAAATTTGAGCCAATGGATACTACACCCAATATAAATAAATATACTCAACCTACTTACCAGCAAAATAGACAATCAACTGGACCACCCAGATTCCACTCACAGGAATTATTTAATGTAGAAAATGAAGAATTCGATAATATTAACAATCAAAATTATCACCCCAATCTCGATTTTGAATATGAAAATAATATTGAGTACGATTACTCACAAGATCCGGAAATAGAAGAAGAGGATTTTCGGCAAGAAGCCTCGGATCAGTTGGATTCATCCAGCTAAACAGACTTCAAAACTCAGCATTACCATTTATATTTATAAAATTCAGCCCTACAAAAATATTAAAATTTCTTATTGACACCGGAGCAAATAAAAATTTCATCAACCCTTTACACATACATCCTAAACGGATTAAAGTCATTCCACCTATTAAAGTAAAAACAATGTTCAAAGAACACGAAATCAATAATGCAATAACCTTTAATGGATTAATGGAGTTTAAAACAAAGGAACCTATAGAGTTTCTCTTATTTAAATTTCACGAATATTTCGACGGTCTAATTGGATTAGAAACCCTTCAAAAATTCAACGCAAAAATCAATTTCCAAAACTCATGTCTGGAAATGCCTAATGTATTCATTCCTCTAAATTTCTCCAATATAACTCTCAAGTACAGATCAATACAAAAATGATAGAAAGATTCAACGAAATTCAAAAATATATTAATGATCAAACTCGCAAAATAGAATTCGAAATTAGAACGATTCAAAATTATACCGAAAACTTAATACAATTTTTAAAAATAGACCAATACTTTTACAAAATCAATTATAATATAGACACACTTAACAACCACATTTTGGATATAACGGAAACAATAACATTTGCAAAATTAAAAACTATATCCAGGCATTTATTATACAACGAAGAAATAGAATACATACATAATAGATTAGCTAGAGACAATGTTAATATCAAATCAGAAGAAGATATTTATCAGTTATTACAATTACAAGCATACTATAATGAAACTAAATTAATCTTTAGCATACAAATTCCTTCCTTCCACCCTAAAAAATTTTCCTATTACAAAAATTAAACCTATACCTATTAATCAAACACTCATGTTAAAACCTGAATCCGAAATCCTTCTATTAAACGAACATTTTTATCAGTATGTGTATGAATCATGTATGGATGTCGAACAAATCCAGTACTGCAACAAAAATAAAATACAACCAGTAGCAGACAGCTGTATACCAAACATCATATTAAATAAACCTACAATATGTAATTTCACTAAACAACAATTTGAGCCAGAGATCAACTACTTACAACCAGAATATTTGTACGTAGCAACACAGCAGGAACTGCCTTTCAGTTCAACATGCCCACAACAACAGAAATCATTAAAAGGAATCAATTTGATCCATTTTTCGAATTGTATCATCACCATTAACAATGTAGAATACGACAATCCAACTAATATTTACTACGACAAAGTCATATTTATATTACCTTACAACGATATCAATATCTCAAACGTTGATATTCACATCAATTTACCTACCTTACAAAACTGGACAGTTGAAAATAATAAGGAAATTGAATTGCTTCGTATTAATAACATAATGCACACCGTGCACAAAAGTATAATTTCAGGAACAATGATCATCATCATCATACTTATGGGAGTATTCATCGCCAAATTCTGCATAAGAAGACACAAGAAAAAGGCAGCAGTAAATATCAACATTCCAATGCAACCTATAGAAGACGTGAAGACTTCTACAAATGTCCATAAAACTCGTTTATGGCCATCTCTTAGGGGGGAGAAGTTACGTCCAGCGACTCCACACGACGATACAACAACAACATCAATATAAATACATAGTAATAAGCAAATTTATAAAACTATAAATTATATTATCTTAATGTTGCTTTCATAAAATTAATAACGATCATATTTATATTAACACTTTATTTAGTCTACAAAGTATTAAAACAATAACGATCATATTTATCTTACCACTTTATTTAGTATACAAAGTATTAAAACAATAATATCATTCTTCTAATAATATTATTGCCTTATCTTTGAACACATGTGTATACAAAGAGAATAATAAATTATATATCATTTCTTGTCTTTTCCCATTCCCTCTTTTGCATTATATAAACTCAAAATTCATAATTAAGATTCAGAACTATTTGTCACTTCAATCTGAAAGCAACATAACGTATCAAATAAATTTATTACGTTTAAATATTAAATTATAAAAATAAAATTAAAAGTGTTGTTTTAAAAACCACGACCACAAGTGCAACAAACGTAATTCGCGCGTTCATCTCAATGAAAGAGGATTAGTCCTAAATGTATAAACAAAAATAAAAAAAATATGTGTACTCGTACATAGGTACATACATACTATATGTATGTACTCGTATACGTATGTATTTTCATAAAAAAAAATCGTAACAAAAATGAAAGAAAAACGGTTTTTTTAATTTTTTTTGTTTTTTTTTTATTCGTTATTCCGAGGTTTGTATTCGTTAAGTGAAGTTTTGTATCAAAAATTGATATTCGTAAATCCAACTTAACAAAAAAAACAGAACTCAAATCGGAACGATGGGAGCGCCACACGGTGGTTATTCCGGGAACTTGTTGATCAAGGTAGTATTACGGAATACAAATGCAATTTGCATTTCAATAAAATTGTCTTTTAATTAAAAATACTTGAGTAAGCAAGTAGAGCAGCATCATCAATATTTTTTTATTTTTTTGTGAAAAGGTGCGAGATGCATTTACGCACGATGTGTCGCACTCTCTGCCTAGCAGAACTACTGAAAAAAAAACTGCTCTTTCAGACAGAAAATCCACCTAGGAACTATTTCCTAGGTGTCTCGTATATTGTCTTTCTAGGCTTTATCTTCTAAATGAAAGCTCTCACCTTCAGTAGTGGTTGTCCATTTCTGGTTTCTTTTGTTGTAAGATCGATTCTACGAACTTTGCCACTGTATCCCGGTTTGACTTCGATTCGAGCATGATGCCCACAATATTAGCAGGCGTCACACTGCCGAGCTTTCTATCTAGTTCTTAAAGTCTCCTTCTCCACTGGTTGCATGTTAAAAAAGTGCGTTCTGCGTATAAATTGGATTAGTTGTATTTGCATAGTGTAAAATTGTATTTGGTGTGCGATTAGTAAAATGAAGGGAGTGAAGATTAACCAGTGTGATTTAAAAAGTAATACACACCGTGCGGTATAAAAATTATTATTAAATAGAGCCAATAGCGTTACACTTATATAGAAATGCACTTTTAATAACTGAACTTAGTGATTTAATGATTTATTGTGGAGTAATTGTGTTTTGTTATTTTGTTTGAAATAAATTAGTTTGTGTTAATCACAAATTTGTAAGTGGGTGTTTTATTCACAATCCAGTGAATCGAACGTTTACTTACAAGGCGAAAATGTAATAATATTTCTAATTTTGAAAATATATATTAGTATTCCTGAGAAATCCAAATTTAATTGTTTCATTGATTTTTTTGAAATCGAAAAACGATTTCACATTGATCTCAAAAAAAAGATTTCAACTAAATTGATGGAAAGGAGTCAATTATACGAAAATGGGCAAGTAAGTCAAGATAGGGAAAGGCATATCACGGCGAATTAAGAAGGTTCCGTGCAAATGCAAAAATATGCATATGCTACAATTGCTTTAATTTAAAAAATTGAAGCAGTGGATTAGAAAAATCCTATAACGCCATTATTACCAAAAAAACCAACGTACATAGCATATGAACGAGTTTTTTCAAATGTTTTTTTATTAAATAGATAATTAATAAGTTTGCTTGACAAACTAAGGAATAATTGAAATTATTAACGCCTCGAATAGAAAATTATTACGCTCTAACCACGCAATATTTTAAGCACCATCTTTGAGGATTTCTTCAATCTATAATTCAAATGGGATTAACTTAATCTCTATCGTTCACACAATAAGAAAATCTAGATTTGCTAGTTAATCGGGATTACTAAACTAGCACTTTTTTTGTTAAATTTTAGTTTAATTTATGTTTAAAAGTTATGCTTGTAATTTAGATTTGAGTCGCATCCAGTTTTTGATTTGTACGAATATTGGCCGGCGAACAAGTATTTGTACGAACCACCAATCATTTAATTTTTTTTTTTTTTATTTGTTTATTTAATTGATCTATCCATCCTTATCTACATACCCTATTTTGAGCATCAGCTCATTATAACAGAGTGTGCTGCAAGGGATAGGCAATATACAGGGTGTCCAGGTTTGGGATGCTGATCCGTCATGGGGTGATTCCTTGGTTCATTCTGAGAAACAAATCGTGTGTGGAGGGGGGATCCATTTTTGATATCCTTTGAGATACAGGGTGTTTAAAAAAATTTGGTTCAGAAAAAAAGTACACCCAAATATTAAACTGTAACTTCCAAAATATGAAGAGAGCAACCAACTTAATCTTATTTGGTTGGTAATCGTATAGGCTATTATTAAGGCCTAAGTGGTTAGCTTGTATCTGCATCTGTTTGAGAGCTATGGTGATTTAAAGTAAAAAAAAAATATTTGTTTTTTATAAAACCGAGTTTTTCTCAAAAAAAACCGTTATAATTTTTTCTTTTGTTTATTTAATTTTAATTTGTCATGATCTCCTCTACAATCCCCCAATACATTACTTGTACCCACGTGCCATAGTTTTCTTCGTATTCCGTTTATTCTCAATCTAATTAAGAGATGTTATAGTGTTAATATTTTACCAATTTTATTTTGATCTGTAAAACAGTAGGCGATGATTATCAACTCATTTGTTTAAATATTGAAAAAACAAAAACTAAATATTTTCAGATTCAGTCATTAGTTTCGAGATATTATCTAGTGTTGTATCAGTGTTGTGAATCAAAATTTTAATTAATTTAATAAAATTAATATTATAATGGCACAGTTCTCGGGTGAGGAGTACATTGATATCCATTTTGTTTACGGATTTTGCGATGGTAATGCAGCACGAGCTCGCAATGAATATCAACTCAGATTTCCAACACGTCGCATTCCTGACGCAAGAGTATTTATAAATATTCATAGGAGACTGCCAAATATCGTAACAAGATCGAATACCCGGGCGGAGCCCCATTCAGTCTCACCAAACCATTTGGATGTCGACGAAGGTATAATCCGTAATGTAACAGCAAATCCTTCTATTAGCATAAGGAGGCTCGCTTTACAATTAAACGTCTCTCGCTATCGAATTCATCAAGTATTGCACAAGGAGAATCTTCATCCATACCATACAACACCCGTTCAACAACTATTACCGATAGACCGCACTACAAGATTGGAGTTTTGTAGTTTGTTGATGGAAAGGAATTTGGACAATGCAAGTTTTGTGAAACGTATCCTATGGACGGATGAATCTCAATTCACAAGAGATGGCATAACAAACTTTCACAATCTACCCACGTGGGCTGCTGGAAATCTTCATTCGAAAAAACAAATATCATTTCAGCACCGATTCAGTGTAAACGTATGGGCTGGTGTAATTGGCGATAAATTAATTGGACCATTCATATTACCACCTAGATTAAATGGTGAACGTTATTTACAATTTTTACAAAACGATTTGCCACTCCTTTTTGATGATGTTCCCATTTTAAGTAGATTCTCGCATACATACCAACATGATGGTGCACCTTGTCACTACCATAATAATGTTAGGAATTTTTTTAACGAAAATTATCCAAATAATTGGATTGGAAGAAATGGTCCAATTCATTGGCCTGCAAGATCCCCCGATCTTACGGTATTGGATTTTTATGTATGGGGAAGGATGAAGGCGCTTACATACTCCAAAGAAATTGAAACAAAAGAAGAACTTATACAACGAATACACACAGCAGCACAACAGATAAGGCAAGAATTACCAAGAATTGAAATAACCAAAGGCATACTTAAACGAATATTAGCATGTATTCAATCACAAGGAGGACATTTTGAGCACCTTTTAAAACTCCTCGACCCAAACTTTGTATTGAGGGATTGTAGAGGAGATCATGACAAATTAAAATTAAATAAACAAAAGAAAAAATTATAACGGTTTTTTTGAGAAAAACTCGATTTTATAAAAAACAAATATTTTTTTTTACTTTAAATCACCATAGCTCTCAAACAGATGCAGATACAAGCTAACCACTTAAACCTTAATAATAGCCTATACGATTACCAACCAAATAAGACTAAGTTGGTTGCTCTCCGGTAAATATTTTGGAAGTTACAGTTTAATACTTCGGTGTACTTTTTTTCTGAACCAAATTTTTTAAACACCCTGTATCTCAAAGGATATCAAAAATGGATCCCCCCTCCACATACGATTTGTTTCTCAGAATGAACCAAGGAATCACCCCATGACGGATCAGCATCCCAAACCCGGACACCCTGTATGTAAAAAATAATCAAAAGCATTCAAATAAAATATATTTTTAAGCATCTTAGGCCTTCAGGTCCCATACCATCAATATAGCAGGTTCTTCGTTTAGGTGCATTTCGTTTCCTTAATATTTTTTTTTTTTTTAACTCTCCATTTTAATGTTCTTATTCGTGGCTCTTCAATGACACCATGGATCTAAGATTCAACAGATCCCGCTTAGCTTCGCTTTTAATTTGCAAATTAAAATTTTGAAAAAAAAAAATGCAATTAATTTTTTATAGACAAGAAAACTGTATATCTGACTGACACAAAACTCAAAGCCATGATTGGATGTGGCTTTCAATTCTGAATACATTAACCTTTAAGGTGTGAATTTTAATAAAAGTTTATTAGTGTTGTAGGAATAGCAATGTCTCGTTCTACAAGAAGTCGCAAATTGAAGAAGGAACTGCAGCGAATGCTTCCTCATCACTTTAATATGCCTGCAGCTCCGC
This sequence comes from Tipula vernalis, assembly GCA_958295665.1. NCBI lineage: Eukaryota > Metazoa > Arthropoda > Insecta > Diptera > Tipulidae > Tipula > Tipula vernalis. The sequence continues at coordinate 217,282,641 of OY282559.1, read as the reverse complement.
TTAATACCGTACCACCCGCAATTCCAGAACAATTATTAACAACTTTTGTGTCCGAAACAGAAATCCCAACTATTAGTCGGCTCCTTTCTCCTACTCTTCGTCAATACATAGCAATTTTTCGGCAAGACATTTATAATTAAAAGGCGGTAGCGCTTTATAATCGATCTGTAAAAGATACCCCAAGAATAGCAGATGTTAACGATGTAGGGTCGAGTGTATCTAATTTGTATTTAGGCGTATCTAGAGCACTCAATTTCTTTTTTAGAAAATCTAATCGAATATAGTAACTTCTTAAGTTTAATGGAATAGACGTTGATTTAGGTAGTGATGGATTACTCGTCTCCAAGAGCTGTAATATTGCCAAGAGCAATATTGTAGGTTATCCTGATGTTTTTGTAATCAGCTTGGTGTTTCACGACAAAAATATTAAAATTAATTTAAGATCTCTAGTATGTGAAGCTGATGCTCGGTGTAAAGTTCTTTCGTGTTGTAACGAAATCCCGCAAGGGGATTCCATTAACAGACATGAGAATAGAGGTGTGGTGCGGTATAGTAGCTGGCTAGAGCTCATCTCAGAGGTACTCTCATGCTTGAATAACCGCATGAAGAATAAAAATGAGAAGGGAAAAGGGAAATTGAAACTAGTTTTGCCACGGCCTCAGCAGCTAAGAAAATAATAAACTAGGAGTGGTCGTTCCAGAGTGACAGTCTCAATTCTAGGCGATCCCCGCCATAACTGCCACACGGGCCTCTCCTCATCGGTCCGCCTACCGTGATGCTGTCTCCCAGTCGCGGCTGTCCCCGATGCCGTAAGGAATGGAAGGACGCCCGCATGACAGTCCCAGCGACGACCCCCCGGAACGGAAACCGTCACCCCAGGGCGACCAACTCATATTACGCCCTGAACAAATGTGGAAAAGGCCAACCCTTAACACGGTCATGCCCCTCATCATCAAAAATTTATTCACACATGATTAAATTGCGACACATGAGAGAATAAAATAAGTAACTAACACAATCACTCATTAATAAACGGTACACAAAAAAAAACACCAAATTTAATCCTAAAATGTTTAACACAGATTCTACGTTATAAAATTAATCAACACTATTCACTGTTCAAGAAAGCAAATGAAAAAATGTTAAACGAAACCATTATACACGTCGAACCATATCAAAGCAAAAGAAAAATAGCGCAATTAAATAATCTGAAACAACAATTGCGGAAATCTGAAAATCATAATCAAAAGAAAAACCGGAACGGAAAATATTGCTCTGAATGGGGTTGCAAAACAGAATTGCACACCACCATGAACCCAAGAACAAAAAAAATATATATATAGTGTCAAAATTTGAAAACATAAAAAAGAATATAAGAACAAACTGTTACAATTTCACAGCAAGCAAGATAAGAAAAAAAAATGATTACGTTAAAATTAAAGAAAGTTCCAGAAACAAAGTTTACGTTAGTTTAATTAAAAAATATAAAAAAATTACAGTTTGTTCCTAGCAAACTTGACTACTTTATACGGCACGTCCGGCCACATCCCAGTTCAGCGCCGTCGCAGGATCCCCCTCAAAATGGTTGCCCTGCCCCCACGGGCGAGAATACTGATAGATAATTTCTCAGTTTATAGATAATTTCTTTTTTTTTTTAGTTTAATTCACTGTGATCAGGTCCATCCTTAATTGGCGTTAGCCACCAAAACCCCCCAAAAAAAAACGTTGACACAAAAAAACATGTATTGTCTTAACACAGCCCGCAAAACACTAATGATTTCTACTTTCAACTCCAGAACAAAACCAAGAAAAACTGGCCACAATGACCGAAATTCAATGTCCAACCATATTACACAACAAAAGAGGATTATCGTAATGGCCGTTTTCGACTGACCAATTTTCCCAAACTTTATTAATTTGTTTTTCCTTCTTTTTTTCAAACAAACATAATATTTCTTAATAATTTATTGTAATAATAATAAAAAATGGCTTATAATTATAATTTACAAAAGTTTTTGTCACACGACAAGATTGATCAACTTAAATAAATTTTTTTTTTATTAATTTTCGTTACAACCAAACATTATATTGTCGTCATTTAATTTTACCGACAAAAGCTTAATTTAATTATTTATCAGAAACAAAATTGATAATATCACCAATTTTGTTTCAATAATTCACTGTCCAAAACTGACTCAAAAATCAAGAAATAAAATTGGTCTTCTTGAGACGTATCCAAAAACGAGACTTTTCTTTTAAAAAATCAAAACTAGACTAACTTATTATATTTTATATATTTTTTTAAATTAAAACTAAAAACTCGTTATTTTCAATTTGTTTTTGTTCCTCTTCTTTATGTTTTTCATCAGCACAACGACGAACATATGTATATCTTTTACTCCTCACTGCGCTCGTGCTGCGTACACAAACACTTTTACCCCCCATCCAGAGCAATTTCAACGAAACCGCACCAACGAATCAACAATACATTAGCAAAAGGAATATTCCAGATGAAAAATACAGAAAAGAAATTAAATAAGTTCGCAATACACGACCCATACATAGACATGAAAGTATTTCACACAGTACGCATGACTCGATATAACGAACGTGGAGAATTTTTTTTTTTTTTTTTTTTTAAATGTTGCCAATGGCTTTATTCTTGAATCTTTCTACATAAGAAACTCACAAAGGGCAGGTGCATTTGCTTAGCGTGAATGGGACGTGAGTTGATTTGTTTTCGTTCACTTTTATTCGTCATGCCTTCACCCAGTTCGCGACCTTGTTTAGATGATTCTGTAATTCCTTTGAGGCAATTTCAGGATTAGTGTAACACACCAGGATGGCCGTGTCCTCGGCAAATGTTGATATTATTACTTTGTTAGTTACAGGTATATCAGCTGTGTACAACAAGTATAATATTGGTCCTAGAATGCTACTTTGCGGGACACCTGCATTAATATCATTTAAGCAAATAGTTGCGCTGTATCGTTTAACCATGTATTGCCTTTGAAGAAGATAGTTTCCCAAAACTGAATGACATTTTTTCGGTAGAAGCTCTTTAATTTTGTAAATTAGTCCATCGTGCCAAAATTTATCAAAAGCTTGGGCGATATCCAAAAAGGCAGCAGCACAATATTTCTTTTCCTCGAAGGTGATTTTGATTGCATTTACAATTCTGTGTACATGCTCTGCAGTACCATGTTGGTTTCGGAATCCATATTGATGGTCTGGAATAACGCGGCATTCTTCTAATATTGGTTTCAATTTCGTTAGTAACATTTTTTCAAATAGCTTTGAGATTGTGGGCAGCATGCTTATTGGACGATATGAAGAGATTTGCGTTTCATTTTTACCTGGCTTATGTATCATTGTGATCAATGATATCTTCCATGTTTGAGGAATATAACTAGTTCGCATGATCGCGTTGAATACAAATGTTAATAGTTTTATGCATTTATCTGGCAATTCCCTTTACATTTTTCCAGTAATGAGATCATATCCTCGTGCCTTTTTCGGGCTTATGCAAGTTTTAATTGTATTCTTAACTTTCTTCCAATTATACTTTATAGGTTTGTAGGAAAAACCATCGTCCATTTGCTGGGGTGGCACGAAATAATTATCTTCTTCGTGTGGGACGAATACTGTTGCTAGATGAGCAGCAAAAGCATTGGCTTTTTCTTCGTCACTTCTCGCCCAATTTCCAGTTGGTAGTCTAATCGGTGGATTCGAATTTGTTGGCCTTTTTAAATTTTTTATTGCCTTCCACAAGGAATAATCTGTCCTCTCGGTTGCCGAGAGATCACTTAAATAGTTCTTTATGCGCTGATTTCCTTCTTCCCGCAAAGCAAATCTTAGGGCCTTAATAGCCCGATTTAATTTCCATTTCAATAAAGGTGATTTTGTTTGCTGCCATTGATGACGAATTTGTCGCTTTTCGTGGATTAGTTCCTGTATATTACGTGACAGTTTATTAACTGTTTCAGAACTGCTTATGCCGGGGTGTAGCCCTTTCAGCGGATAATGTCATGACATATTTTAGATTTTCTGCCGCCGCATCAATATCAGCTGGTGGGATCAGAGGAATAATAAGTAGACAATTTTGTTCGACTAGCCTCCTATACTGATCCCAATTAGTTTGCTTGTTTGTAAGACGGTTCGGCATTTCGTTCCTTAAGACATCAGTACTCACTGTTACTATTACCGGCGAGTGATCAGAAGACAGATCATAGATCGGTGGCCTTAGCATATGTACGTGGAATGCCCTTAGTTACACAAAAGTCAACTAAATCAGGAATTTTTTTTCTATCCGTGGGCCAGTAAGTTGGGTTACCAGCAGATAAATAATCCAGGGACTGTTCCTCTATAGCATCATAAAGTTGTTTGCCTTTTGGCGATGTTAATCTGGAACCCCAATGAGTATGTTTAGCATTGTAAGCAACCCCCGCAAGAAATTTATTACCCAGCTGGCTGAAATAATCCAAGAATTGGTGTTCTTTTATAGCATGTTTTGGAGGACAGTACACTGCCGATATGACACAGTTTTCAGACCACTCCTGCAGACAGATGCTCGTTGATTGTGTATGATCTTTCTCATACTTCGTAAGTTCGTAGTGTTTTCGCTTAATCAATACAGCAGTGCTTCCATCTGCTTTACCATCTGCGTGCTTGGTGTCATAAATAGAGTACCCATTAATTTTGAAATAGCTATTTTTGGTGAAGCGTGTTTCTGATATTAACATTGGCTGTTTACGACTATCTGCATCAGCGTGCTCGTATTCTGCGTCATTAGATCCATGGTTCTCTTCATCATCGCCATGAAGCTTTGCATCATATTAGTCAATATGTTTAAAGCTGTTGTGATGTTTCCCTCTTCACTTGCTTGCACTTTAGGAGCGGTACCTTTAAAAACACTTGCATTCTTAGATTCAAACCATAAAATACTATATATTACTGATCCGAATATCAATTTTTTTTTTGTGTTCCAACACTATCAATTAGTTGTTCAAACTCGATACTCTTAATGAATTTCTCATTTCTAATCTTTTTAATAAACTTGTAAAAGTTATCATTTTTGATTACTTTCTTCGCTAAAACGCCATTATTGTATGTTTCTACAGAACCAGTTGTACGAATACTACGTTTAAACACCGAGATGGTCTCCGGAGTTTCCTGAATTGTAGAGAAAAAGTCAATACAATTTTGAAAACAATTTCAACTGATTAAAAAAAAAAAATTCAAGTCGCTTTTTAAAAATAACAAGGTTCTGAATATTTGGAATATATCAAAACAACTTTTATGTTATATATGGTATGTAGAACCATAAATAGAATTCAATTTGATAAAAGTCAGATTGTATCCTGGATAAACCAATAGGTTAGCCCCGGCCCCTACCGCCCATGTAAGCTTAGACCTATTTTTCTAACCTTGTCCAATTGTAATTCAGAAAAAATCATTGTAATTCAGAAAGCTTCAATTGTAATTCAGATTAGTCAACTGTAATTCAGAAAGCCTCAATTGTATTTTAGAATAGTCAATTGTAACTCAGACACAGATAACAGACAAAATTTTAAAATACTTAATGTAGGTAAAATAAAATTGTAATGTTTGTAGGTAAAAATAACGTATTAATTAATTAGGAACCCACTGCCATATCCATTTATTGTGTCCGTGGCCTGATTTATAATCTTTTCTAAATAAACAAGTCTTTGTTCAATAAAACCATGTCCTGCAACAAAAGGAACTCTAATACCATATGGGTTTTTGCTTCAGACTTGATTTTTAATCAAATATTCTCTATGGGATTAAGTATTGGAGAGTAGGGCCCTAGCCGTAGAAAAGTTGCTGTTGAATGACAAGGCGCGTTGTCAGCAACAATCAGCAAATCTGCCCCTTGGTTTCCCATATCTCGCCACTGCAACATTTGCCAACTGTGCAGTGAATGAACCTCTCCTTTATTCCATCGCTACAACGCCAGCAACCGAAATTATTCCAATTAAACGAACGTTGTAGCCTCTTGATGTTGGAAGTAGTTGCACGGCTCTGGTAAACAAATTAAAATTTGTTTCGTCGATCCACACTATTTGTTTTCCTTGTTGGATATAACCGTTCAAAGTTTGAACATATTCGGCCCGTTTTATTTTATTGACTTCATACTTCATTGCGATAGGTTCACAATGAACTTTTTTGGTGGTGAATAGCCTGCCTTCTAGGTAATTCCCCGTGGTTGACACCGATATCTATTGGTGGAAGTATAACCTTTTCTTTTAATTTTTTTAAGATTACACGACAATCATTCTCAAACCAAGAAACAATTAAATCAATTTGGGCGTCCGTGAGAATTTTCGGCTTAATTTTCTCTTTTGGAGACATTTTGTCACGCCCAGAAAGAATTCAGTGAAATGCGGTCTTGTATTTAATGTCCAACATTGCAGCCAAAGTTGTCCCATCCTCACCTCTGTTGGCACAGCTCACAATCCTTTCACGGTCTTGGCTTGTATTTTTCTTATATTATTTATTATTCTTTCGTTCGGCCGGCTCAGTCCCTTCCAGAGGTGTCCTGCAAATAGGGCAAGCCGCACCGGGCATATTGCTTATAGGATTTGCACAGTTTGAATGGAATTTTTGAAAAACGGCAAATAGCGCAATCGTCCCTTAAACTCAATTTTTCATATTATTTTATTTTTTATTTGACGCGATTACGAATGTATTGACTTGGTGAAGATAATAAAAATATTTCAAACCTACCTACATATTACATATTACTTTTTTCAAAATAATTTTTTGTTAGACAAAGTGAATGAAACACTTGATGCTTTCTAAATTACAGTTGAATAATCTGAATTACAATTGATGTTATCTGAAAAACAGTTGACTAAACTAATTACAATTGACTAATCTGAATTACAATTTACGCTACCTAAATTCGGATTGACTATTCTGAATTACAATTGATACTTTCTGATAAACAGTTGATTTATCTGAATTACAATTGGAAAAGGTGTAGAAGTAAGCTGTTACATAAAAGGACTGAAGAAGCCATTAGTCCCACAAAGACTCCAATCTACTTAGAATTATAAATAAAACCCTGACCAATAGGAGATTGATCGAACCCTATCCCTCCCCTTCCCCATTCTGAAATACCGAAATATTCACACAATTGTTTCTTACATTGTTCAGTAATTTTTCGCAAAATATTTTAAGAAGTCCCCAAATACATGTTTCTCTGGTAAGCAGTTTATTTCATTCCTTATGGTGTTATATGTCTCCAGAATATCGCTCGCTGGTAACAATGGAAGCATACGAATTTTTAGATATCATTTCACTGCATGATTATTTTTTTTAATTTGATTAAAAAAACCTTTGTAAGTTGCACATTTTGGCGCTTCAAGGTACATATGTTTCAGTTAATGGGAATACTTTATCGTGAATAAATTTAAAAACCGCAGAGTAGCACTCTTGCGTTTTTTTTGTCATTAATATGTAAATGAATGAAAAACCCAACAAATAAAACATTTTATTTTATGGTTGAAGAATTATCCTTCCAACGAAATATTTCTCCCTTAATTACCTGTTCAATATACTACACATATTCTATTAAATTTTCTTGGTGTATCAACAGCTGCTTTATAGAAAATATGTGGATCTACGTGCGTTGATATTTCAATTGTTTCCATTACAGTTTAATTTTCGAATACTTCAATTATCTCTTGTTCGATTTTGAAGGCGTACTTTGGATACACGTTTCGACGAATCGAACGCCAATCGATAAACCGCTACTTGTACTGTTATTCAGCACTTCCCTCTAAATAAAATAAAAAACTGAACACCTGCAACAAATCAAATACAACTTTAAAAAGGCAAACCACACTGGTATGCATGTTTACCTGGAAGCAGTGAATTGAGATGAGATTCTAAATGCAAAGGATGTGAATGAAAATGTCGACGTGCTATGGAAAAGCTTATTTCGATTTGCGTCGATTCGATTTGCGTCGCATTTCTACTATACCAAAATTAGTAACACAAATCGAGTAATACGATTAATTGAAATCCCTTGAGAGTTTGAATTGGTGTTAAGCATTCACACATTCCAATAGACGGATTTCTACACAATACATACACAGAATGAATTTAACAGTGACTTCTTCCCAATCAAACAACAACAAAAAATGTCAGAAAATCTGCGTATTGAATAAGAACAGTGAAGATGTATAACGGTGTGTTCTGCTTTTTATTTTTTCTAAGTTATCCTTTTTGATTAAACCGAAATTTTAACTATTTAGGTCTAGTAAAAAATATCATTTCCCAAAAAAAAAAGAAAATCAAATTGATAATGATTGATTTAGAGAAAACTGTCAAAACTAACTGCTAATTTCTGTAATCTTCAATAGTAAAATTACGATTTGATAATAAAAATGGGTTAAAAACAAAAGTTAAACCACTAATTAGATAAACATTTCATTTCAATAATTTAAATATTTCAAATTTCCACCAATCAATCATTCACGATTTTTGACAACAACAACAAAATTTAAAATGAAGATAACAAAATTTTATTAATTTCTCTCAACTCACCTTTGATAGATGTCATAAAAAAATCACAAAACTTATAAATTTAATAAATTTAAAGTTTGGGTTATTGGAAGGAGTTTTTTGTTTATGATTTATGGACTAATTTATTTGTTCCAAAAGCGAAATGATAAAAACACAAACATCACCTTTTTTTTGCTTCAATTAGATTTATACGGTTAAACAAAATTTGGAGAACTACATACATTTTATCGTTTTATTTATTTTACTGTTTTTAGACAGCTTATCTTTGCTTACAGGCTAATCTTGCGTTTAATTTTGGGAAAACCTTACGTTTCATATACAGCAAAATAAAATGTCTTTAGTTTACGAGGTAAGCAAAAAATGTACGATGGTATCTTTAATTTTCATCGATTTATTTTCTCTAGCGTCGAAATAAATCTTTTATATACACAACAGATAACAGTTTATCACAATTTTTTCACAAATTGTCAAGAAAACACTCTTTGAACAAGAAAACTTTAAATCTTTCTAATTTTCCGTTTATATTTAGATGTACGAACAAAAAACTGTATTCTCTGTATATATAACACAATACATATATTGGAATATGTATACCGAGAAACAAATGAAAAACAATGTCTGGAAAACATAAAAAATTACATTGTCATTACAATCAAAACTTTGTTTTTTTACAGTTCGTTTTTTTAAATAAAAAGTTTAAGCATTTTTTTTTTTTTTTATATTTATACGTTTCTGTGTTTCTGAACTTTTCTCTTCTGAATTCAATGAAAAACCATTTAATCACGCATAAAATTACACAACGAAAATCTCAAATAGTACAGAAATCCATTAAATTGTTTTATTCATTTATAAAAACTTTCAATCAATAAATTCAATTCAAGAGGAAAAATGTTTTATAAAATAAAAGTTGATTTTCTCAGAAATAAATCATATAAATAAAACAACAGTACAAAAATAAATAAATGAAATATTAGCAAGGAGGCTTCTAAGAAATAAGCTTTTGAGTAAAGTAAAAAACAACCGTTGTATTATCAGTATGGTAATATTTAAAGTACCTTATGGCAATAGACAGACTAGAAGTATCAAAACCGCTTCTCATTGCAGCCCAACCGATCCTTTATGATTCATAAGAGATATGTCTCAATTGCAAAAGAAAAATTGTATCTCAAAGTATTCCGTTTCTCCAAAAAAATTCAGAATAATGAAAATGATGTGTCTGGTTATTGGCTGGGTTTAATTTGAATAATTTCATTTGTGGTTATGACCAATGTTTCTTATCTTCAATTTCACTCGCATTACGGCCGTATTCAGACGTGTAATAGAAAGTACGGAATGTTTGCTGCCAAACGACATGTATACCACACATGGCTCCGGGACAACCCTCATTCTAATTCAGGCAACGGTGTAGCAGCAATTAAACAATGAATTTATTTTTTTATGAAATTACAGTTCAGTTTTTTTATTTTTCCTTCTGGACATATATTTTGTGCGCAAAATGAGGATTGAGTTGAGAATTATACAGAAGGCACACAAAGGTAATTGTGTGTGTATTCTTCAAAATCATCGAAAATTCTCTTTAAGAAAAGAGATAACCAGACAAAAATAAGCGGAATAACTGTAGTCTTACTTTGGCAACTTTAGAACAACAATGCCGTGTATTTTCATTCCGGAATGAATAATTTCATTTCACTGAGAAGTACGTATAGAAAAATTCTCTTCTTCACATAGTTGTAGTGCTTACCACTAGAGTAAATATATTTAGTTTTATGAGATGGTATTTAATAACAATACTCAATTTTTCGATAAATCAGAATTTTAAATTTTGTTAATTATCATTTGGAATTATTGTACTTTATTCAACAATTTGTTATCACTGTTTTATATTTGTTAAAATTCTTAATAATAATTATAATAAAAAAAAAGTAAAGAAAAAATTAAGTCGTTGGTTTTCTTGCTCGGTATGTCGAGGAAATCACGTACGACGTATATTTTTTGAAAATTTTCGAATTTATGGTTGTGTATCTATAGCTTTTAGGAGGTGCAAGCCCAATTTTTCCGATAAACTATCTCATTCTACAGAGAAATTTTCACTTTTTTCAAATTTTTTTGTTCCAAAATCAGGTAAGATGTATATTTTTTAATAATTTTTGATGTTAGGATTGTGTATCTATAGTTTTTAGAGGATGAAAGTCAAATTTTCCAGGAGAAAATTTTTCATTTAGAAAATTTTCATTTTTAATATTTATTATTTTTATTAATAATAATTGCTTGGTCAATCTAGCAGACACAGATCAAAGAGGTCTTATCGCTTATTCTGATAGTACCACAAAAGCTAAAAATTGCAAATTTTTTAAACAACATTTTTTTTAATGTAGTTTTAATTCGTTGCAAACCTAAGAGGTGGGGCTGCCGTCCCAAAATCTGCCATTTTTTATTTGAAAAAATGGCAAATTTTTGCTGAAAAAATTACAAATTTTTCCCGGTAAACTTGCTTGCATTTTTACGTATTTTGAATAAAATTATAACAACAATTTTTTTAAAAAAAAGGGAAAATTTTCGAGGAAAATGAAAATTTGGCTTGCACCTCCTAAAAACTATAGATACACAATCGTACATTCAACAATTTTCAAAAAAGATACGTCTTACCTGATTTTCTCAACAATCCAGTAAATAAACTTTAGCCAAAATTAAATCAAGTGAACAAAACAGAAATATCGAAAAGTCAGCCAAAAATAAAGAAAAAATGTTTGATTGATGCTTTATGGCAAAGCAACCTTGATTATACAAAGCCATAGTCTAAAAAACACAGCTTTTATAAGGGAATTAGAAACGAGAAAAATCCAAACTTTTCATAGTAAAACACACAAAACATTTGGGAAATCACTTTTTATTCTAAGACAAATTTTTAAATGAAAACGTTACAAATTCTTAATTATACTTTCTTAAATACTTTCATAAATGTTTGAATTTCAACACATATGAATGTCGTTTAAGTAAATCGGTTTCATTTTCTTGTAATAATTAATTTATTTAAACCAAAATATAAAAAAAAATTCCTAACAACAGCATTCTGGTCAAATTAAAATAAAAGCTTACTACAATTCGTTTGGTCATTAAGTCAATATACATTACATAGATGACAGTGGTGATGGCCGTAAAAATTTGGTAAAATTGTACCAAAAATTACCACCTGGGGAAATTTCAAGTTCAAAAATTGTAGGAAAAGCAAAACAAATTCACAAAATATAGGAACGGATAATTTTGTGATTAAATAACTTTTTTTGGTATTTTTCTGTTAACATTTTAGACATCTTACACACACTAGTAAAACTATAGATAAATTTAGCAAGTATTATTTTAATTCGTCAGAGTCAACTATGATGTATTTTTCAAAATGGAAGTTCGAAAAATATATTTTAGAAATAATTTAATTTTATTATTTCTGCAATTAATATTTATTTAATAACAATATAACCTTCTTGTATATTGTGGTTAGAGATATCTAGAAAACTTTTATATAAACGTTTTATAATATTTTTGCTTTTTTCATTGAAAAACATGAAGCTAAAAAACACTATTTTTACTATGGAATCCTATGGAAATCAGTGAAAAGTTATACCACTAAAAAAGCTTCTAAAAAATACGTCATTTTTATTATGGCTCTATACTCTAGAAGGCTCTGTTTATGGTCATTACATCTTTCAATAAAAAAAAAAAACAAATATACATATATATGTATACATAATATTTTAGTAGAATTAAATAAATTATTACTTTGTGCATTTTGCGCTAACACATATTTCTTATGCCCTAACACTCCGTACCTCCAATTTCATGCTCTCCTCGTAGCGTTTCTGTTTATCTGCTGCAATTTTCCGCTTTTCTTCTCAGATTTTCTGCTTTTCTGTTTTGCTTCTCGCTTTTCTGCTTTACCTCCCGGATTTTCTGCTTTTCACTCCGGTTTTTCTCCATTTCTTTCGAGGTTTTCGGCTTTTCTTCAAGGTACTTTTCGAAGTCTTCTCTGCTTTCTGTCGCCATTTTTCTCTTTACTTCTATTAATTTATTTTGTCATTCTCTCAGTAACGGACTTCCTGAATGGTCGAACTGGCATTGCTATCGCTATTCTCTCATCCTCGACTAATTATGACTGTGATGATGGTTATGCTGTTGATGATCCAGATGGCCTTTGTTGAGACGGTCCTGGTTGAGATAGTCCTGGTTGAGATAGTCCTGGTTGAAATGGTCCTGGTTGAGGTGGTGCCGGGTGAGACGGTCCTGGTTGAGATGGTGCAGGGTGAGACAGTCTTGGTTGAGGCGGTTCAGGCTGAGACGGTTCTGGTTGAGGCGGTTTAGACGATGATTCTGGTGGTGTGAGAAATAACTGTTTCCTGTTTGAAATTAAAAAAAAAAAGTTAGAAAATCAAATATATTTTGTGATTTAATAAACTTACCTTATTTTTTTCTAGCTCCTAACCCTATCTCTGGACCTATAGAATCGTCTGCTCTAACTATTTCACCGATATCTGCGTCGAATTTAGTCTCTTCCCTTGTATTTCCAGAGATCCGATTGTGTTTTTCGCAAGCTTTCACTCGCTTTATCACCCCTTTATATTTGCTTATCACCTGATCTCATTTTACAGAAATTTCATATTCATCGGAAATCTTCTCAGCTAAATATTTCCACATTAGTTTTTTGTTTTTAAACTGTTTTAGTAGTTCAAATTTATCCATATTTTGTTGAAACAAACTTAATAAACATTTGGTTTCTGCATCGGGCCATTTATGGAAATTATTATTGTTGTCGCCTGGAAATAAATAAATAGAAAAAATTAAATGAACAAAATAATTTTCAATTACTATAAAAATAATTCCATACCATCTTGTATTTCTTCAGCTAAAATTTCTTCAGTTAAATTCACCGTTTCAGGGATTACTACATTTTTTATTCTTGGCAATTGGTAAAAATAAGCTACATCTTCGAAGTATCCAGCTGTAAAAATAAAAATAAATATTAATCGAAAAATTAAAATTACTAAAAATTAATAGAATAATCACAAAATCTTCTTGCCTCCGCAGGTTCCCATTTTCGCTAAACATTACTTCGCAGTCCTCCAATTTAACATCCACAAACGTGTTTTACATTTTTAAAATATTTTTAAAAAAACACTATAATCACGAAATTTAAAACTCAAATAATCATTATCAATCAATTATAGCATTTTCCTGGGCCTTTCGCTGTAAAACACCAGTTAGCTTCTAATATTTTAAACATAATCCCGATGATCGACATTCCATCATGGACGAGCTTCCATTTTGAGGGAAAGCAACTTTAAAATTAGGCGGTTTAATAACTATTATGATTGCATGCTTAAATTTAAATTATTTTTGAATAATTTCATGATTGATTACATGACATGAATATCAATTTTGTCAAAAAAAAAAATTGCATATTTCGGCAAATTTTCGTGGGGCAAGCCCTTTAGTCATGAATGAATACCTATCGTCCAAACCTAAAGCTGCGAACCCATTAAAAAAAATGGCTACATAGTTAGATTTAGTTTAGAAATCAATTTCCATATAATGTTTGAAGCTTAGTGTTTTTTTTCGTTTCAAATCTGGGTAAGCTTTTTTATTTCTCGATAGAGCACACGGTTCAATCGTCAAATTATTTTATTGCAATCCATATCACAAAACTAGAAAATATTTTAAGCAATGACAGCAAAACAACCAGAAAATTGAGAACATAATTTTTTATTTTGTAAACAATTACTTGTCTCAAATTAGACTGTGTTTCTGCAGGTGGGGTTCTCCTTTCTTCCACTAACGCCGATTCTGGATCTATGCCGCTTTCCTGGATACCATCTATGTGAACATGCATCTTCATAATCGATGCATCAGTTGTAGAGCACACAACACGCCAACACGAATTTCCTCATTCTTTTTACCGTAAACAATTCCAAACGTACCAGCAGTCGAAATCTTTGCTTCAGAAGGCCAAAAGCATTTTCGATTTTGATACGTGTTTGACAGTGTTTTTTGTTGTAAACTTGCTGCTTTTCAGTCAATCTATCTAAATCTTTGAACGGCGTCATTAAAATTCGTGTACTCGATATGCCGCATAGCCAAGGAAATAAAATTGTCAGCCACAAATAAGTTGCCGAATATATATATATATATATATATATATATATATATATATATATATATATATATATATATATATATATATATATATATATATATATATATATATTGCAACTCTTTTATAATGAACGATAATTCAAATATTCTAGCAATATGGATCTCGCTGGAGCACGCAATGAATACATCCGTAAATCTGTAAATAAAATAAACAATAATTGATTACTTATAGTTGATAGTGATTAAATTACTCAAAAATTATTACCTTTTGTCTGCGTCGCATATTCCAGAAGTGGATAGTAGATCTTGGCGATTTACGTATGTTGATCTTAGTTTACCATCGGGTTTCTTAATATTAATGTAGCATCCGTCAATGTACCCAATAACATCCTTCATACCAGCAAGCTTTGAAAATTTAAAGTGTTAATTTAATCTTTTACTTCTCATAAACCGAATAGTAATAGGCTTACTTTTTCAAATTTTTCAGCAATACTATTCGTAAAGCACAGCTGTTGTCTAGTACCGTCATTTCCAAATCTCCAAAATAAACACCACTTCAATTTACAAACTTATTTTAAAACTTTATTTTATATAATTGTACATTAATAGTTATTAGATAGTTGTGTTGTATATTTAACGAAATGATGCATAACATAATATCTAAAAGAAAATAAATTAAGGAAAAGTTAGAAAATGATTCATTATAATTCTCATATATACTTATCTGTAACTTGTTGATATGTTCCAATGGTGAACCTAACCTAAAAATAAATTAATTAATGTATTAAATTTATAATTATAAATCTTGTAATATTATATCAGAAAAATACTTTTCTTTAAGATATCAAAGTGGCCATGTGTATTTTACATTATACATATTCCTATTTTAATAAGAGTTTATTATTTATTTTCATTGTAAAAGTAAAAAAAAAAAATGGAGGTGTGGCCAACACACGACTTTCTTTTACGAACAGAGAATTTTGAGAAATTTAATTTTTTTTATAACTTTTTTTTTAAATTTTTTTTTTTTTTTAATTTTTAAATTTTTATTTTTATTTGTTTTTAATTTTTGGAAACATTTTGTATTTAATAGTTTTTTGTAAACCTTATACTTTTTAAGATATTTGCAAAATAAATTTTCTGAACCAAGGGTGTGGCCACTTCCGGTTAGCCGATTTTGAGTAAAATTCACTGGGACCCCCAATTTATCAAAAAAGCTTAAATCTGAAGATTCAGTTCGATTGGTTAAACCATCTGGGCTATAGAGAGGACACAGACAGACTGACAGACAGACACCATTTCGAAACCCACTTTTTCGGACTCAGGGGACCTCAAAACATATAAATCTCTAAAAATCTCAAGGTCCAAAATTTTCATGATTACTATACTTTATTTTACTAGAGTAAAAGAAAGTAATAATAATTTATGTTTACTTAAACTTTGACGTTTACCAAGTGTTATAAATTCTGTATAACAGTTCGATAACAACATAGTAGAACATAATAGCCACCTAGATTTAAGTATATGAAACAGATGTATAAATTATCTTGTAAAAACATAAAATTATACTCACTCTCTTTTGCATCGACCGTCAAAGGTATATATCGAAATAGATCACCGAACAGTGAGGTTAAAAACATAATAAAATAAAACTTACATATATGTACATATCTACCAAATAAAAATTTGTTAAACATTTAAAAGTGAATTGAAGAGTTTTATTTAATTATTTGGACCAAGGAATCAACTAAATACAGTCCACTACCATAAATAGTTATCGTTACAACCAAATATTTAATTTTTCTTCTTGTGTAGATGGGAATTTTATAAATTTCGGTGAAATCTCATAAAAAAAGTCCAAAATTTGGTTGAAGATTCTATGCGCTGAAGCCACGGATATATTCTCGATAGGTAGATTTATTTTCTGTGAACCTGAAAATATATTTTTTTTAAAATTAGAGCAAAATAACAATAAATTTTTAATAAATTATATTACCAGAAAAGGCAAAAATTTGAGTTTTTGCTGGTATGGGCGAAAATGGAGATTTATATGTTAAATATAAATACTCAGAACTCAGTTTCCCTCGAAGTCTTAGATTTTCACAGAACTATGAGAAAATATTAAGAACTTATTAGTTATATTCTTATAATTAAACAGTTCTTACAACTGTACTTTTCGATGATATCCTCAACAAAACTTTTTATGTGGTGTTTCTTGGCTGGCACCGGGTTTAAAAGAAATTCGTCTTCAGAATCAGAAGGCGAATAAAATAAGTGTGAATATGGTAAGGATGATGATGTTAGTATGTCTGAAGAAGTATCCGATGAAGTATCTGATGAAGTATCAAATGAAGAATCCGATGAAGTATCCGATGAAGCATCCGATGATGATAATATCAATTCAATCTGCCGATTCATTTTTTGGAGAATACAATACAATACAAAAACTTGTTAAATTTTAATACCCGAATCAACGTTATATAGTAAACTAATCTAAATATCTAACTTGTACGATTTATATACAGAAACCTTAACATGGTTTTTACTACCAAATCACCAATATCCATAAAGGGATTGCCCTAATTATAGTAAAGAAATAGGGAGTTAATGCTGCAGGTAGTTTTCCTATACATTTTATGAAGTCGACTAGGATTCTTAGGTAAACAAATATTTTTTTGGGAAATCCAAACAAAAAATTTTTTTGATATTTATTCGATTTAGAGTAGTTTTAATGCAAGCGTTGCCTAGCGAGGTTATTGATACCATCTTCATTTCATTTGGTGTACTTTATTTTGGCCTGCCTATGTTTTAATACAACTTTGAATAATCCTGGGGCGGATCCGGTTTGGAGTTGATAATATTTAGGGATAAAAACTACATTTTCACAAATTTTCAGCCGTTATAAAACTAGTTTTACAAAATATTCTATACTATTATTATTTACCGCTTATTATAATTTAACTGTCGAACCGTCTTCATTTACATCAAAACGTTCACCAGCCGTTGGAATATTCCTTTATCCAAAATGATTTCGTTTCAGTTTACGGTTTACTCGTCCAGTGGAACATTTATCTGATTAGTCCAAAATTTGGAAAATTTATGTTATGAATTCTTCGAAATTTAAATGAATCAATCAAGAGTACAATGACCTACAAAACCATAGAAAATGCCATTGCACCCCATTCTAATACCGTGAATTCTTTAGAGGTAGGAGCCGTTTATGTGTCTAAATTTTGAGGTGTTTTGAGATGTGGAGGTATTCTTGGACTAACTTTCCAGCCCTTTATAGTTCAGTGGAGTTAGTTTGTTGAATTTTACAACCAAAATCTTGTAGATATGTACTTTTTTATTGCGTGAATTGAAATCCTCTTATGATAATTTCTAGTTTTGGCTTTTATTTCAAAATTTGACTACACATTTTACATTTTATTCACATATTTTGCAATTGTTAAATATTTCAGGTCCATAATTTTGATTTTTTTCGAACCTAAAAATACCGAAAATGATCACATTCATATTCTGCAGCTACAATTTTTGTCTACCACTACCACAGATAATGAACAAAAGGATAGAAGGTAAAACCAAAATCCCATATAAAATCATAAAAACAACTGAAGCCGCTTTCGTTTGTTTTTTGTCTTTCTTTTTTACCAACGCCATATTGGTTAGAAAAATTGTTAAATTTGATGTTTTAGTTTCTTAGACTTTGCAAGGCAAATCTTGAATAAAAACGAAAAGTGTTCTTTCTAAAAATAAATTTATTTGTTAAAAACATGTATAAGTGTTGTGTGTATAAGTCCAAAAATACCCGATATAAAGCAAAAATTGAGAAAAAAGGGATTACATTTCACCGGTAATTCCTTTTTTATTTGTTTACAAATATTTACATCACACTTGTACACAATGATTTTAAATATTTTTGAATTTTGTACACTTATTTTATACACATCAGTAAATTCGCTATGTTTTATAATATTCTAAACAGCACAAAAAAAAAAAATTATTTCATAAAATTGTAATTAAAGTCCAAATTTCAAGTCTCATTCGAACAAAAATCTTATTTTGACAACTCATATGAATCGCCATTGCAACATGACGAAAGCAAAGAGAAAGACCATAGGCGTCTCATTATATTCTATATTATGGAAGTTTAATAAATGAGAAAATCATATGAGAAAATGTTATTAGAAGTTTTAAAAGTTTCATTACTTTAGCTACGTTGTAAATTGTTATTTTTATGTTCATTGCAGTAACTGTAAACTCTTATGATAAAAATACTTATGTGTGGCATACTTACACAACACACATAAGAATCATTATCATAATTATGTACACTTATAACAATATTTTTTTTATATTAATTATACTCCTTTAAATGTATTACCCTACATCATATATGTATAACTGTTAAAACATTTTTATTTATATTGAGATAGATATTTTATAATATAAATAGGAAACATTAAAAAAAATATGCAACGCCACTGGAAAAAAGAAAACAAAATAATTTGTCGGCCATCATGGTTTTGTCGACAACGATGATTTTGTCGGCCATTTTGGTTTTTAAATTGCTTCACTATTTTAGTTTAGTTTCTGTTCTCTTTGTAATTTTTCTATGACCACTACATATAATACTCGTACATAAATATATAAATAAGAAATAATTTTATTTAAAATGTAATCGCCCCGAAAAATTTTACCGAGCGACGAATGACAGCTGCTGTCACTTGGTTTTCGCTCAGAATCTGTTTTTTGTGTGAACAAAAAACAATTTTTTTCAAATTCTTCTTCTTTATAATGTAGAATTCAGTTTTGTAAGATTTTGCATATAAGAAAAACAGAATTAGAATTTTTTTTTGTCCTTCTATCCCTTATATTCTATCCCCCTTATATTAAATTTGAATTTGATGCTGATGGCTTTATATCGTAGTACACAGTTAAACTTTAACTATTTTATTTTGTATAACACCAAATACCATCATCCGAGTTTATCGCGCCGTCAGTCTGTACCAAGTTTTGTAATTTGATTGTGGAACCCGACAATAAAAATGTAATATGACCCCTAGAATGCCAAAGTAACTTTTGTGAGGTTGTAATACTAACTTAAAAAAAAAAAATAAAAAATTATACCATATAATGTCAAATCAAAAAAAAAAAAAAAACAATAACAAATAAATAATAACGATAATAATTATTAAATAGCAACTAAAGATAAAGATTACAGAGCAAACGGCGCAGTGGTTAAAGCTGCGGCGTTTGGATCGGGAGGTTTTGGGTTCGAATCCCGATAGGGGCGGCATCGAATTCCGATAGGGGCGGGATGCAAAAAGGGATTTTTCATCATCTGGATAGCGATTTTGGTCGCAACTTGAGGATTGAGTTGAGTATTACGAAGGCAAAAGTATTGGTAAATTGTATTGGTGTCCAAAGAATAGAGAAAAACAGAAAATAAACATTTGAAATATAAAAAAAAAAATTCAGTGTCATCTCATGCGTACGAAAGGTTGTACGTATTTTTATTTCCAGTAATTTTTTGCAAAATTTAAAAATAATAAAATTGTTACTTGAATAATGATTTAAAGATAAATAAATATTAATTAAAAAACGCAAATAAATCAGAAAAATATTTATAAACTATAATTTTATTAATAATTTTAAGTTAGAAAAATTACACGACGTACATACTCCCATTCTTGCGCTTGGATCAACACTAAAAGTTAAAATCACTAATTGACTTCTTATATTTTCACATTATCCCTCTTATCCGATGTTAAACAAAAAAACCTTATGCCATGTTATATTAAACAAAAAACTAAAAAATACGCACATTTGACAGTGTCTAATGGGCGTTTTTTTTAAGTTTTTTGTTTAACATGATGCAAATAAGAGAGATAAAATGACACGAAAAAGAGGGATATAAAATATAATGTGGAAAAAATAAAAAGTAAATTAGTTATTTTGGCTTAGTGTTAATTCAAGCACAGGAAAGGGTGGATGTGCGTCGTTTGATTTTCCATCATTTTAAATTATTAATAAAATTATAGTTTATCAATATTTATCTGACTTATTTTCCATTTTTAGTTAATATTTATTTATCTTTAAATCATTATTTAATTAACAATTTTATTAGTTTTAAATTTTGCAGAAAATTACTGGAAATAAAAATATGTACAACATTCCTTTCGTGCGCATGAGATAACACTGAATTGTTTTTTTTTGATTTTTCAAATGTTTATTCTCACCTAACTAAAAAAAAAAAAAAAAAGTTAAAAATATTATGAATGTGGTCGACGAAGAATGTAAAAATTAAAAACCATTTATTTATGCTGCTTTTTGTTTTTTATATTGAAGATCACCACGAGCAATTGATTGCGTATATTGTTTTGGATTTTTGGTAACGAAGTAAAATGAATGTCTCGTTTACAACAACAATAGATAGAAAAACATGAATTCCTCGTGTTAAAAGGGGTAGGGAAAAATAACTCAAGGCGAGCGGAAGCAACAAAAAAGTTGAACCGATTTCACCCGCTTAGCTTATTTTTGATACTTACCATCATGAGAAAACACACTAATACAATAAAAATATTTGACGGCACACAATAGCAAAATGTATATTATACGCCGTGTACATATACAAAATTCTCAATCCTTAATCCTCATTTTGCCACCAAAATCGATACCCTGATGACGATGAACACATCTATGACCCCCTGTTGAGAGTGCAGAATCCATGGGCCGACCCACCTTTCATGTCAGCACTATAGGTTGGCATGAAGCAATGCAATGTGCAGGTGGTTTTTATACAAAGCGGGTCTATAGCCATACGTCCTCGATTTGGCTACTACTGCGTAAAGTAGGACGGTAAAATTAACTGCGAAAGAGTTGGGAGTGCCTTGAGCCCCAAAAAAGATTGCACAGATTAAAAAACAAAAAAAAAAAAAAAGATAAAGATAAGTAAAATAATGTATACCAATAATAATCATAAAATGATTCATGCACATGATGGTTGTTATCCAGATTCCATGACGATTTTTTATTAAACTGCAATATTCTCCAACGGATGATTGGTGCGGTGCGGTTGAGCAGAAAAATATCGTTGAATGAACGTATAAGCAGAACATCAGATTCCGTAGATTTCCGAAGTAATATATGCTCAGTTCATAAATACTTAAAATTATATTTAGATTTTCTAATCTTAGCTTCCTAGTGTAAATGTGTTTGAAATGCTGTTAAATAGTAAATTATGTAAATACGTTGCTCTGGATTAGATTGCGGCAAAATTACATCCAAGTCATTCGTGGATAAACTAAATAGCTAATACTTTAAAAAACGAATGTACGATCATAAATATCATATAAACATCAAAGACTAACAGCACAGCGCATTAGTAGATCATTCTCTCCGGTTAAATCACTCTCCCAATTTTACAAATGTAAAAATATTAGACAGAAAAATCAATTTTAAAAAACGCAACATTCTTGAAGTGATTCATTTAAAATCTTCTAAAAATATTATGAACCGACAAACAGACAGCCTCCTTTTAACCTATCTTTTTAACAACATTATCTGACATTATTGCTATTCTTTTTTCAATCCCAAAGAACATGTTAAATCTCAACCCTTCCATTACAAAATAATTAATTTTTTTTTTTTAGCCTTTTAGTAAATACATTAGGTATCCCTCCATCAGCAATATTTTTAAATCCTTTTTTTTTTTTTTTTGTTGTTTGCTGACATACTTGCTACCATTATCATACCAAATAAATAAGTGTTAATTTTTATTCCAAATAATTTATCTGGAAAAACATAATGTAATAGTTTTAATACCTAGTTTAAGTTTAACAATAGTTTTTTAAATGTGATAAAATATAACTGGAACTATTTGGAAACTGGCCGATTGTGCAAATTACAATGAACGGCTGGTGCTCGTATGCTTATCAGAGTTTACCCATATAAATATAAAGATAGATAGGCTCTAAAATATTGAATAATAGTATTTAATATTAGTACATAAAAAAAAGTAGTATTTAATATTAGTACAAGAGAAAAAATATGGTGTGGGATGAAAAAAAATTAAATTTCATATTTTTTCATTTGATTTCGTATACGTATAGACAAAAACTGGGATGGGATGGGATAGTGTCACCTGATGAATATTTTAATTTTTTCTGGGATGAACACATGCTTGTAGAACGTATTTACTAAAGTATAAATTTTCGTATAATTCATTTAATAATTTTTTTAACTCTAATTTTTTAATCTCTTTTTAGGTTATTTTCCTAAGGAAGCCAACAATAGTAAACTAAATTATTTGTTTTAAAACTTACCATTTGTAAATAGGTGTATACATATAACCGTTGATTGAACATATAGAGATAGTATTACTGTGATAAACAACAACAACATCAATTTTTTGTTTCGTATTTCACATGGTTAAAGAAGAGCTTGTACAATTCATGTAAGGTTAAAGAAGAACTGAGATAGGGTTGCATTATAATGATGTAGCTAGAAAAGAACACACAATTTTTCTATTTTGATTTGCTTTTTAATGACCAACACTAAAACAATATTCTTTATAAAAATTCAATAAGTCGTCGGATGGTTTCCTCTTTCTATCACAATAGATATAAATGTTTTATCCTTTGCGAACAAGCTGATTTCGTTTACTTGTGTTCTGTTTTCTTTGTAAGTGTTAACAAAAACACAGTTATTATTTTTGATATTGTTCAAAAACATCTATAATTCAGAATTATAGATTTAAGAATTATAGATGTTTTTGTATTGTTACTAAATCGATTTTGGTTTTCATCAGTTCATTTATCGGAAGTAGAAATACATAAAATTTAAAAGTTAATCGTTATTTTATTTTTATTATGGCAATGGCATATTGTTCATATTTGAATTGTTTAAACAAAAAATCATATGGGATTCCAAGGTTTTTGATTCCTCAAGATGATAGACGATAATAAATTTTGGTTACAAGTCGCTATATGCATGTTCGAAAAAAAAAAAGGTTATTTGTGTGCCGATCATTTCGAACCAAAATTTATAAATAAAAGTGAATTTAAAACAAGGCTTAGTTTTAATGCCATAGGTACCAAAAAATTATTTAAGTAGTGAAACGGAAATTTTACATTGTAAAATTAATATATGTCAAAACAATGAAAATGTAAGTGATCATGTTAGTAACGACAATAACGAATCGCTTGCAGTTTATAAAGAAAATATGCCCAAAACATATAGAAATTAATTTAGAGTTATCGTCAGCAAATAACATACATATATACGTACATGAATCTCAGTTTCCTATACCAGAAATTCTAGATATATCTACTTCTTCTACCAACTTTCTACAAACCGATCAGTATGAAATTCTTACTGAACTATTATTACGTTCACCCCGAAAAAAAAATTAAAACCTAACGAAATTTTAAAAAACGACATCGAATGTATTCTCAATAAAATAATGGAAGGAAGAAGTGGAAGTGTAAAAACATTTGTAAAGGCTCAAACGATGCATACGGTAAACTCAAAATGGACTTCAGAAGAAAAAGATCTATTTCTGAAATTTCACTACAGGTCACCAAACTTTTATAAATTTTTATTAAAAGAAGGGTTTACACTTCCAAGCCCAAGTACCATAGTAAGATATGGTATAATACTATTGAATTTTCAACCGTAATTTCTATAAAAATTTTACAAATGTTAAATGAGAAATTTAAAGATACACCTGAACTCGAGAAACGCTGCGTTTTAGTGTTCGATGAAATGATCATTAAGACAGAGTTGGAATATAACACTAAAGAGGATTGTGTATATGGTTTTAGTGACCTAGGTGAGCTAGGACGCGAAAGATCATTTTCGGAATATGCTCTTTTATTTATGTTGAGAGGATTCAATAAACCTTGGAAAAAGGTATTCCATTTACAATTTAAAATATTGGAACATGTTTCAATAATTTTGTTTTATTTTCTTGCAATTAGGTAATTGGATATTATTGTGGTAGTGTTCGCGGAATTCAGCTTTCAGAAATTCTAAAATCGACCCTAAATATTTTGATTACAAATCAAATAAACGTATACGCTGTAATTTGCGATCAAGGATCGCCAAATAGGACTGCATACAAACAACTAGGTGTTAGTATTTCTCAGCCTTATGTGACAATACAGAACAAAAAAATATTCTGTTTATACTCGTATGATGTTGTCCATCTTTTTAAAAGTTTCCGAAACAATCTTTTAAAATCAAATTTTTTAATTGGTGAGAATGAAGTATCATGGAGTATTTTAGTTAAACTATTTAATAGTGAAAATAGCGTAATAAGATCAATGCACAAACTGACAGAAGCCCATATTAAGCCAGATTCGTTTCAAAAAATGAGAGTAAAACTTGCGACTCAAGTTTTCAGTCATCATGTTTCGACAGCTATATACGCGGCAGCACACACAGATTTGTTTACCGCGAATGAAAAATCGATAGCTCTTACCACTGCCAATTTTTTTTCCGATTAAATAAATTGTTTGTTAATTTAACAAGAAAATAAAATATTCAAATATTCCTAATAATAATGCCTTGTCAGAAGAATCTGAAGAAATTTTAGAAAATTTAAAACAATCTGTTGAGTGGATAGCTACTTGGAAGAAATCGAATGGAATGGCTGAATACTGTTTTTCTGGAATGCAACAGTCAATTAATGGAATGTTGCAACTTTGGGACTTAATCAAATGTACCGATTAAAAATACATTTTGACAGCAAATTTAAATTCAGATTGTATAGAAAACACTATTTCAGTTATCAGGACTAATAGAGGATCTTATGAAAGAAACCCATCAGCACTTCGTTTGCATAAAAATTTAAAAGAAATGTGTTTTTACCACATGATGTCCAGCGATACTTCATCTTACGGCCAGTCCGATGCACGTGTACTTCTAAACACGGAAGACATTTCAAGTATGGTAACCATAACAATAACACATTATGTAGATTTCCCAAACTTTTTCTACATTTTATATTTTTTTATATTTTGGTTTAATGCATTTTTTCAAATTTTTAAGACTTAGCCAGCACTACACACAACAATAATTCAGTAGACCAAAAAGCAGATAAAATTCCTTTAAAAATTATACCTTTAGACGTAAACAACACTGGTAATTTAATGTTCAATTTCATATTTTTATTAATATTACCTTTATAAAAAAATGGATATCTGATTTTTAAAGGTTTAAGTATAACCTCACGCAGGTTTCCATAGTTTTTATTATGCTTATACAAATACTAGCGTATTTTTATATATGAATATACAAAATAGTAAATGTGAAAATCGCCATATTTCACTGTTAGTAAATGTATAACAATTTACAATGAATTTAATTATCACTTTCTAAATTTAAACTATAGGAAATATACTTCTCGACTCGGGGCAGCAGGGCGAGATCGACGATGAAACAAATTATTGTGAATATGATGTTTCTGATTTCGAGGATGAAATTGAACACAATAACGTAGACTCTCACTCTCAAAAAGCATCAGAAGTAAATCCAAGTCAAACAATTAACAGTATGTCAATGTCATATTTCAACGGTTATTTACGAGTAGCTCATGCAAAATTTCAATGTACATGTTGCGAAAATTTAATGATTTGCCAAAATTCTGAAGAAGCTTCAGCCGCCAATTTGTTAATAGATTCACGTCAGTATGAGAATATTGTAAATGGTGGTTTGAAAGTACCAAATGCGTTGTTTGTTAAAATAACAAAAACAATAGTGGACATTTTTACCGATAATTTCGATAAATTCTGTTTTAAAAAAGAAGTATTACAAAATTTATTTGGTATGTGCAATTCAATTAAAGTCGCATGCACAGATGATCTGCATAGAGATATTATAATCCGTCATATCTTGAAAGTATTGATCCGAGCAAAAATTAAAATTATTAATGCCAAAGTCAAAAATGCCAAAAAAAAATTTAAAAAATTCGATATAATAAATCATCTTTAATCTAAATTAATTTTAATAAATTCAATAACAATTTTAAATTTCATATACTACCATTGATAAAATAAATAAATTAAAACCAATTTCAATTTCCTTAAAAAATTGATTTGTAAAAAATTTATGTTTGTTTTTATATTTATTTATATATGTACATAGGTTGACATAGGTCAATAAACTTTACTCGTAAAAATCCTTGGTTAACAATCAAAACCACACAAAACCCAAAAGCAGCCAAAAATGTAAATGAAAATAAAGTCTACTCCCATTTTAAACTAGAACTTTATCAAATCCTTAATGGATAGCTGAAAAAAAAAAAATTCCCAATCAAATTTTCTTTTCAAAACCACACACAATTGAATTATTGTGTACATTAATAAATTTAGGTTTGTTTATGTTTTGATGTCGGTCAATGAACTTTTATCTAGTAATTAAATTGTGGAACATTTCGTAAGCAAAAATATAAAAAAACGAAAAAATTAAAACAAAACAATGAAGACGAAAAGTTACACCAATTTTCACTAATACTAATACAAATATTATAATAAAAAACATAATTTTGCAGTTTATAACGTGCTTGAAGAGCTAAACTAGTTTCTACATTTTTTTCTCTATTATAAACGACAGTGGAGACATTACTCGATCGTAGCGGCGAAAATCTCGGTAATATTATCTTAATGTATTCAATCAACGATATAACACAATTGCAAAATAATGTACTTAAAGTTATTCTGTATACGTTTTCGATTTTACAAAAAGTATACAAAGAAGTTTCCTTACAAAAGCAATACCATTCAGTATAGCGCATTATACAACTTCTACAGTCAAATATTACACCGATTTTTTTTCAAACGGCTGTGTAACAACATTTCGATTTACTTTTCATGTTTATTTACGTATGCGAAGCTAGCTCTTCGTTCACACAAACATTGATATTTTGCTTAATTTATTTATTTTGATATCATATCATAATATAAGTAACCCACGGATCAGCAAACAAATAAAGTAAGTGAGCGATATTAGCTGGCAGTACAACTGAGACACCAGGACAACCGAGAGCTATGTTCGTACGGAGCTCACATCGCGTAGTTTAGCTTAGCTGAAATCTGCAACGAACTAACCATTTTATGTTATTATATTGATGTTTATCTGTTTGTATCTTTTTTTAAATTTAACAAAAACAAACAAACATACTTATGTATACCTGTATGTAATAGAAGAAGCAACAAGGAAGTTTTTATATAATATGTAGACAAGAAATGAAAAATCATAAAATAAAAACAAAAATGTTCAACTCGTACATAAAATGAAGCTCACGGGATTTTTCATTTTCCACATTTACCATATTTTAATTTTTTCCAAAAAAAAAAATAAAAAAACAACGTTGAAGTTGAGAAGAATTTGCGTTCATTAAGAAAAGGTGATGTTTTGAAATACAAACAGAAAGATGTAATAATAATAAGGATTAATGGGGGATTTCACAACATAAGTATGAGCATAATTTCTATGAAAATGTAATAGAAAGAAAAATCTTATTAAAATTTAATTTCTTTATACATACATAAAATATTTATGTTACTGTTGGTTTTTTTTGTTGTTGCTGTTATGTTTTATTGTTAAAGAAACGTAAAATAATTAATGTTTTTCTATTTGTCGCTGTTATCTGTATTGTTATTAATGTTGTTATTTTATTTTTATTTTTCAAATAAAAAGTATGCTTTATTTATTTATCTTTGTTGAAATAATAAATTATTTTTTAGATTTTTTTTTTGTTATGCACAAAAAACCTTATTTTATGGGAAATGGAAATACTCATTTATAAGGTAGTGTTTAGGTTAGGTTCAGGTGAACTTAAAGATGTTTTGCATATTTTAACTTGGCAGTTATCGAAAAAATTTTGTTGAATTTTAAATGGTAATTGTTACGTTTATTTTTTATAAAAAAAACTACAAGTATGAAGCCCATAATAACGGGTAAGTTTGCATCGAACAAACTTTTGTTCAATAAGGTTAATTCTCCCATAATACCTGTCTCGCAAATAAATCATAAGAACACACTCCGAAATCTGTTGTTCTGTTTTGTTTATTTGCTCGTATGCTGTTTAATTAAAAAAAAACTATTTAACCCATCAACGTATATTATCAGAGCCTTCTAGAGTATAGAGCCATAATCTTAATGACGTATTTTTTAGAAGCTTTTTTAGTGGTATAACTTTTCACTGATTTCCATAGGAATCCATAGTAAAATTGGTGTTTTTTAGCTTCAAGTTTTTCAATGAAAAAAGCAAAAATATTATAAAATGTTGATATAAAAGTTTTCTACATATCTTTAAGAACAATATACAAGAAGGCCATATTGGTATTAAGTAAATATTAATTGCAGAAATATTAAAATTAAATTATTTCTAAAATATATTTTTTCGAACTTTCATTTTGAAAAATACATCAAAGTTGGCTCTGACAAATTAAAATAATACTTGCTAAATTTATCTTTAGTTTTACTAGTGTACGTAAGATGTCTAAAATGGTTACAGAAAAATACGAAAAAAAAATTATTTAATCGCAAAATTATCACACGTTCCTATATTTTGTGAATTTGTTTTGCTTTTCCTACAATTTTTGAACTTGACATTTCCGCAGGTGGTAATTTTTGATACGATTTTTCCAAATTTTAACGGCCATCACTGTCATCTATGTTATGTATAATGACTTAATGACCAAACGAATCATAGTAAGCTTTTATTTCAATTTGACCAAAATGCTGTTGTTATGAATTTTTTTTTAAATTTTGGTTTAAATAAATCAATGATTACAAGAAAATGAAAACGATTTACTTAAACGATATTCATCTATGTTGAAATTCAAACATTTATGAAAGTATCTCAGAAATCATAACTAAGAATTTGTAACGTTTTCATTAAAAAACTTGTCTTAGGAAAAAAGTGATTTCCCATACGTTTTGTGTGTTTTACCATGAAAAGTTTCGTTTTTTCATCGTTTCTAATTCCCTTATAAAAGCTCAGATTTTTTGATTATGGCTCTATAAAATACAGGGTGCTCTGATATTATCAAAACAACCTTGATTATAAAAAGCCATAGTCTAAAAAACGAAGCTTTTATAAGGGAATTAGAAATGAGGAAAAAATCAAACTTTTCTTAGTAAAATACACAAAACATATGGGATATCACTTTTTTTCCTAAGATAATTTTTTAAATGAAAATGTTACAAATTCTTAATTATGATTTCTGAAATACTTTCATAAATGTTTAAATTTCAACACATATGAGTGTTGTTTAAGTAAATCGTTTTCATTTTCTTGTAATAATTGATTTATTTAAACCAAAATTTAATAAAAATTTCATAACAGCATTCTGGTCATATTGAAATAAAAGCTTGTAACGATGCAAAATATTAAAGAAAAATTGCATCGTTCAGAAAGGGTTAAAAATTATTGAAATAAACGAACTGGTTGCGAATTGTAAAATATGATGATTTTGTTTAACAGGATTGAGATATGATTTCGGGAAAAAAGAAAAAAGTTGGTTTTTTTGGGGAGAAGGAAGTGAACTTTTGAGAAAGATAGACCTCAACTAAATTAAAAGTTTTAAAATAAAAAAAATCCGAAAATAAAATTTAATCGCGGATTTAGTGGATTGATATCTGAGTATCCACATTTTTGAGCAGTTGGGTAGTTTTGTATAGTGTAAAGTTTAGTTCTAAGTTTAAATAAATTAGTGAATTTGTGTATGTTTGCAGTTTGTTGATTAAACAAATAATTTCATATGTCTGCAAATTATTCAAGGTCGTAAGCAGAATGGAAAATAAATTGTGGCGTGACACAAAACGCTATAGATACAATTTTGTGTAAACCGTAAACCGACCCGTTCTGGATGGATAATAACCAATACCAATATGTGTAGTAAATTAGTGATTATATAATATTAAGTAGTACATAACAGTATCATATAACATAAAAAAAAAATCGTAATTCATTAATTTATAACAAAAACTAAAACCGTTAATAAATAGTGACATAAAAATGTGAAAAGAAAAAGTGTGTGCGACTCTCACAAAAGTAAAGGTGTAAAGTAGTGGCATCCTTAATTCCCAAAAACAAGAAGAAAAAAAAAACACAACACAAGTTTATAAAAGTGGGAAATTAAAATAAATTACACCGCAATGTCGGTATAATGCTTCGCTTATAATAACATTACAATTAAATCAAGTGACCACTTTCATAGACTTTAACCAAGATAATTGTGCAGTGTGTTACCATAAATTTATCAAAGTGACGTGGCACCAGTGTTCCGTTTCAAGGAAATCGCAAAATGATTTAGTTAAGTTTTTGTTTTTCAATTCTAATATTATTATTATTATTATTTACATATATTCTATGCTTAATCATAGTTTTC
Organism: Tipula vernalis; assembly: GCA_958295665.1. Classification (NCBI taxonomy): domain Eukaryota; kingdom Metazoa; phylum Arthropoda; class Insecta; order Diptera; family Tipulidae; genus Tipula; species Tipula vernalis. The sequence goes on along the minus strand of OY282559.1, from coordinate 217,251,544 downwards.
TTTATATTAAAATTAGTTTATTATAAGTTTTTTTTTTTTGGTAATAGTTTCTTATTTCTATTAATTACTGGTATTTTTGGTAAGGGGATTTTCTTTATTAGAAATAATGAATTATTGCTTCTATCTGACGTCAGTAGAAAATAAGTAACACAAAGGTGTGGATGTTTAAATATTACAGTTTGTTTCTTCTTTTTTATTACTTAAATTCATTGTTTTATTCTTGCTTCTTACTCAAAGTTAAATAATATTCTTCTTAATCTCTATCAATACAATTTTTTTTTCTTTTTTCCAAATTTTAATTTTTTTGTGTGTTTTGAATTTAATTTTTCTCCAGTTCGTTTCCGCCAAATCGTTTTTTTTCAGAATGAGGTAAAGTCAGTTATAATTAGGGGATGATGTCAGGGTTAGTGGTTCTCTTGACCCGTAACCCTCAGCTTGTCTTCTTTTTCCTCACTTCCTTTGTTTCCTTTGGCGGTCTAACTAGATCCATTGATGCTTTCGAAAAAATCCCACCCCTAACCCTGAGCTCGAGCCGGCCATAGAAAACCGTCTGAAAGCTTCTCAATGGATAAAAACAAATTTTCTGTTAACAGTTTGGTATTGGGATTGAAAAACATCACACGCACAAGAACGTGACCGATATTTTCCAGACCTAAGTCAACCCCAAATATGTTACAAGCTTACTACAATTCGTTTGGTCATTAAGTCAATATACATTACATAGATGGCCGTGAACATTTGGTAAAATCGTACCAAAAATTACCAGCTGGGGAAATTTCAAGTTCAAAAATTGTAGGAAAAGCAAAACAAAGTCGCAAAATGTTAAGAAGGTATGATAATTTTATGATTAAATAATTTCAGACAAACAAACATTGATTGAGGAAATTAAAAACATATGGTTCAACGACACACTTATTAAAAAAACCATAATAAACTCGTTGCAGACTTTGCCACAAAGAGTCGAAATGTTGCTCAAGAATAAAGGAATGTGGACTAAATATTAAATAATAGATCTATTAAACTTTTATTTAATTTTTTTATATTCATTAAATCTTAATTTAACAATTTTAGTGAAATATTGATAAATAAATTGATGCTATGATATTGAATTCCTCGAAAAACTAAGTTTTAAAAAAGTTGCTAATTCAATGGCCATGTACTGTAGAATTAATTTTTTTATAGTTCTAATAATATTCTTAATGTTGATTATATTTTTGTGTGGTACAGGCTTAGAACCGGCTTTCAAATATAAATCATGCAAGGTTGTAATATCCGATAGTTAAGGTGCGTACGCATAAGACAAATTACGAAGTGATAAACAAAAACTCATCGCTTAGCTGTACTAACGGGGGTATACGATCTGCGTAGTTTGTTTGCGGAGTTTTTTTATTGTGCTCATGCTGTATTTTCCAACAGGGATACAGACAGACATATCAAAGAGGATGTTATACCGGTTTCAAATTTAGATGGCGAATTTTCAATAATTACCATGTCAGTGCGTTGTTTGGAAAATTTCCGGAAGCCATTTTGTTTATTTGTGTTACTTAATTTTGTTAACTTTTGTAGTTAGTTATTTATTTAAATTATTGTTTCTTTTGTTAGTTGTTATTAATCTTAGTAAATAGACTAGTGCAAAGTGAATATTTTCTAGGGGTGAATATAAATCACTTACCTACATACATTCGGGGCAATTTTTTTTTTTTTGCTTTCAAAAAGCCGTTTTGGCCACACCTTGAGCGCTCGAGTACTTCGACCAAAAGTGGTAAGTTTTCTATAATTTTTTTTAGATATTTACGCTTGTTTTCTCATATTCACCAGAGATAAACTATTCATTTCTCAAAATTTTCATTATTTAGAGTTTAATTATATGTGTATTAATACAAAGTTAAATTTGTTTCAATAGGATATTATAAATGGCTGTAATATTATGATGTGTGAGAAATACAGTTAAAGAAATCAATTGATTTTTTCGGCTTTTACTTAATGTAGGTGGCTAGAGTGGAATTTTTTGTAGTTTGGTCGTAGCTGGGTGAAAGCTTGGGTTTAAGAAGAGATTATAAAATATCCAATCTATTGAACTTTATTTAAATTATTTAATATGCGTTGATATACTTGGAACCTCTTGGTGCGATTTCTATAATCGATGTGTCACGTATTAAGTACTATTTCGTTGCTCTAGTACTCCGAAATTAAAATTTTTGTCATATTCATGATCCAGTTGTATTTATCATTTTCTGCCATTTTTATGAGCTGTCAAATAGATGTTGCAAAAGTTAGCTTCATGAGGCTAACAAATTATTAATATTTATTTTAATTTCAATTTTAATTAAATAGTATTGTGAGCACTAACAATAAGTATTAACATTGGTTAAGACTTAAAATATGTAATAATTTTAGCTTAAGATTTGATTACTTCTTGTGAGTCTCTTATGTAGACAGATTCAAGAAAAAGCCATTGTCAACATTTAAAAAAAAAAAAAAAAAAAAATAGTGATGAACTTGATCAAACATGGCCGCACGCAAATAAAAAAGTATGTAAAATATTGCATACATTTTTTGAATTTATATGCTGTATAACCTATGCAATCCTACAAAAATATATAGTCGCAAAAATCAGGCCGAAAAATGTTTAGGTTTCCGAGTTATGGGACTTCAAAGTTTTCAAGTGACCGAAAACCAATTTGATTTAATACGTCATTTGAATCGTCATTATTTACCTAGGATTGACATGATTATTTTTTTCGTTGTGAATTCTGTTATTTTGTCATTTTCAGTAGTTGATGTTGTGGTTTTTTGACCACAGAAACAAACCAACTCCATACAAAATTATCATCGACATTAGTCAAGTTTTCTATCATTGCAATGTATATTTCGCAAATTGTTAAAGCCATTGCAGGGCAAAAACAAACAAAATATCTCTGCGGTAATATCTTTGTTTGTTTTTTTGATTGTGAATTCAAAACTTATCGATATAATATTGACATCGAAATTTATTTTGACATAAGCGAATATAATGAAATTTTTAACGTATTTTTAGATTACACGGCAGTTATTATTTCGTTTGTATTGTAATTAATAATTTTTTTTTGATTAATAAATCAGTGTATAATATTGAAAATATTCAAAATAAATTGTGCATTGTGCTCGTGATTTACAGATAAAATGTTAAACGAATCAGCTGAATATGAGGTGGAATATTTGTCGGACACTTTCGATTGTGACGTAACCGAAAATATTCCAGTGCCCACAGAAATAAATATTCCAGAAAGATGACCGATCGAAAATATTAAAAAAACGTCAAAAAATAATAAAAAGAGAACCTTGCGCACTCAGTTAAGTATGGAGGAACGAAATGAATTCGACGATGTCGAATTTGGTATTCGAACGTCCTCCGCTATTTGATTATTACCTGCCTATTGAAAATAGAAATACGTCTATAATCAATAGATTATGGACAGAGATAGCAAATGAGCTAAAACCCAAATATGGCGAGGTCCTCATATCGGAATTAAAACTATGTTTTAAATACCACCGTGATTTGTATACCAGGTACAAGAGTAGTCTAACTAAGCAGCCAAGCGGGTCACGGGCACAACCTAATCTAATTGTACCAAAACATTTAAAAGTTTTGTGTCAGCTGGATGGTGACGAAACGAAGCCAAAGTTTTTAAAAATTATATTTATAACATTTCAAATTAATTTATTTAAATTTGTAGTCAAATCAGCAACATTGAATGGAAAGATCCATCCATTTCACCCTCGCCGAGTATAGGTAAACAAATAATTTATTTTTAGAAATTAATTATGGTCATAAATTTAATAATCAGTTTTAGATTGTAGTTCTTCGAATAAAAAAAAAGGCCCGATTCCGGTATGTCCGACGAGTCATCTAAAAATGTCGATGTGGGTGGCTCTATCGACAAGCTTGTAGCAGCGGTTCAGCCGAGTGACATTAGACCTGAGCCTAGACCAAATGATTGTGCCCAACTCTTTGGCGGCCACGTGACATATTTTATGAAAAATTTAAGCGATATTAAATTTTATGAGGCTACAACTTATATATGTACATAAATACGTATTTTTACTAGCAAAGTTTAGAAAATGACAAGCCAACAAAAGACTAAAAAATAATTACCATCAACACAGTCTTTATATTTTATATTTTAAAAAATTACAAATTATTGATTATGATTACATATTTAACTTAAACTGAACAATATTTTTATGTATTATTATTATGGTTTATTTTAAAGAGTCCCTGCACTGTTGAACTTAGGAAAAGAATGCTTTATTCTTTATCCAGCAAAATGTTATTTTTAAGTGTATGGTAAACTGAAATACAATTTACATTATTCATTAAGTATTTTAAATAATAGTTTCTTCGATGAAAATACTTATCTAATTTTAAGGCATATGACAATGCCTTTTTGTAATTGCGGTTGCTTCAACCATGGACCATTGCCAGTGGGTTGAAGAGTGTAATTATAGTCTGCTAGATGCAAAATAAATAAACTATTAGGAAGTCATTTTTAAACTACTTAAATGAAAACACTTACATATTTTTCGACAATGCACACAAGGCCTCTTTATAACTCAATTACGGTTCTAGCATCGACCATTGCCAGCGAATAGATCCGCCAGTCATAAAATGCTGTTAAAATGTCCCTATTTTCAATGGCGGGAAGAGTGGAATTGTGGCCTCCTAAAAGCATAATACATAAAAATCAACCTTATTACGATTTTATCCTAAATAAACAAAATAATATATATAAAATGTTGACTTCCAATCTGCGGTAAGGCATTCAAATCCGTTGGCCGACTTCCTAAAGTGACTTCGCCAGTATTATTATTTTCGCGGTCTACTAAATGTGAAATAAAATACTTCTTTTGGTGGGCTTTTTCCGATTCTTCCTCCATCAAACAAAAGTTATGTAAGCAGACGACAGCTAGTGCTACTTCATTCGAATTGTCAGTACTAATTGTTACAGCGTTTCTTAATATCCTCCATCTACTTACATGCATTCTAAATGCGTTTTCTATTATCCGTCTGGCCCTTGATTGTTGGTAATTGAAAATCAATTTGGGATAGCTAAGGTTGCCACTAGACTTTCCAGAGTATGGTGTTATTAACCATGTTTTAAGCCCTTTATGAATTTTTAATTAGTGCTAAATTTTAAAATACTACAATTTAATTTACTTACCTAACGCTTCATCATCTAGCAAATAGAAGGGTAAAACAGGTGCCCCAGGAAAAATTTATTTTGCAGGTGGTAAACCCATCGTACCATCGTAAAATGTTTGCCCGATTTTGGAATTTTTTAATACTCCTCCGTCACTTTGCCGTCCGTGTGCGCCCACATTAATGGCTACAAATCTGTACCGATAATCACACACAGCCAATAAAATGGTGGAAAAGAAGTTTTTGTAATTAAAAAACTCTGATCCCGAATGTGGCGGTGCCTAAAAATTATGCATTTATGGTTTAAACTTAATACATTGGTTTAAAGATAAAACAATACTCACAGTTATTCTGATGTGTTTCCATCAATGGCCCCGATACAGTGGGAAAAGTTCCATCGCTCGTTAAATCCATCAGCTATTTCCAGCCATTTTGCGTCCTTTGGAGCTGGAAGCACCTTTTCGCCTAGTACTAACCAAAGTGCTTTTATGGTACACATGTAGTTGCTTTGCCCAACCTAAACGCATAACTGAAGGATGCTTGGCTATCTCCACTTGCAAGTTATCTATTAATAGTAATAATATTATTTATAGGTACATACAAGTGTACAAATTTTATATTATTTCAAAAATATATAGTTTTATAGTTTTTATTCAAATTTACCTCAGTGCTAATTTTGTTGCAGGAGAAATCGGTCTTCTTACTACACATTGTTTGGGTAAATAAGGCCCCAAAATGTGTAGTAATTTATCGAACGTGGCTGGATTCAATCGAATGTAATTAAAAAATGATTCTATAACTTTATGTTTAATAAACATTGGGCTCCTTGCTTACTTCTGTTATCCTCCTATAAATATGGGCTTATCCACCATCTACGCTCCTTCCTCTATTTTTTTTTACTGTTTAGCCCAATGACTTGCTGTTGGCTTAATACAAGTATAGATGCCGCTGTAATAGTAGCCAACGCTGCAGTATTATTTTTACTAGCCATTTTTTTATTGAATAAATTATTATTCATTGTATTAATATATAAATACTACTTTTATTTAGTAGGTCACACAAAAATTACAAATTTATCCGTTGAAACCTTAGTTCTAACTGCTAAAAAATATGAAAGAAAAAAAAACGTCCAGTTTGCAAAAATAAATCAGAAATTTAGTTTTTGCTGTTGTTTCACGATATTAAAAAACAACAGAAAAAAAACAATCATGTAAATGAAGCATTAAAAATAAATTATATCTAGTAAGCTTTATTAATCATAGCAAGACATTCGCGTTTCTGTGACGTTGACATTTCTCTGACGTTTTATTGACATTTTGTGACATTTTAATGATTGAAATCTCAACGATATATTGATCGATACATTATTTGTGAATTGCTCTATTAAAACCGCTTTTAAAGGTAATATTTCTAAGCAATAAATACTTTTAGTATAAGAAGCACGTTCGTTTGTGGTGAATTAACTGAATTGATATTGAGTTACTATTCTGATAATTGAGTTAATGTTCAGATAATTAAGCTACTGAAGTTAATTGTTCATTCGTTTGCTACAAGTCAGATAAATGTCAATTTGATAAAACCATTTTCTTGGATCAATTATTTTTGTGTCACATTTCATTTTCACTATGTCGAAAAATAAAGAGATTGTTACAATATTATTGGTAAATATATAATATTAAATACTCAAATATGCAGTTTGTGTTTACCACTACTAACATTATTTTGTTTGACACATCTTAGAAAGGATTATTTCAAGATTCCTGTGCGCGGGATATTATCGATACTAGCAGCAGTTCAAGCTCGAGCGATTCCGAGCCAGAAAATCAAAGTGGTGCTTCCCTTCACCGAATATCAAATATTATAAAACGACGGTTCAAGAATATAGCGATGTAGAATTCAGAATTTCGAGTGTACCATGCAAGGCGTCGTTAATTTCAAATTGCAATTTATTGATGTATATTGCGGTAAGCCTGGGTCCATGCATGACTCAAGATTGTTGAGAAAATCTGGATTGTGTAAAAAAATTGAGAAAATCCCAGCATGTATATATGGCTATTTTCTTATTGCCCACTCGGCTTATATGTCATAAGATAACGGCAGTTTAACGTCCGAAGAGCGACAATTTAATTTCATTCATTCATCACCACGAGCACGGGTGGAAAACGCATTTGGTATGTTAAAAGAAAGATTCCGTAGGCTGAGATATTTCCAGAATGTAAACAGGGAGTTTATCATAAGGGCAACTGTAACTGTGGCTGCTATCGTGCTTCATAATTTGTGTATCAGAGAAGAGGACGAAGTAAACGATATAATAACTGAAAATCACAATCAACCGAAATATTTTGAGTCTGAGAACATTTCTCGAAATACTCCTACCAGTAAATACTCCAACAAGCATTTCTACTGTTTAATACTTATAAATATATATTTTTAATTCATTATCACAAAATATAAAAGTTGTTTTATTTCTTTATACTAACAACGACACCTATTACATCTTCTCAACCAATTTTTGCAGTAATTCAACTTTTGGCTTCTCAATAATTAAAAGTTCCATTTCGTTTGTCGATTTTGCTTTTAGCCTTTCAATTTTTACTTTGTAGTACTCTTCTTTTGCACTAATTTGTCGTTTTCTTGGCTTTGGTGTCTGTTGATGACCCGCTACCGGCCTGCTAACAATGATGCCAAGGATTGGAATAGAATCGAGCTCTTCTGTAGATGCACCAACGCTAACCCCTACACCATCTTTAGTATTACTGCCCTTCGTTCCCAAAATGGCGTCCATCATATCATAAAATTTAAACCGGATAGGACTTCGTCCGGTATTTTTTTTATTGTCCTTAGCTGCCTTATACGTTCGTGAAAAGTTATTACATTTTAACGAAAAATCTTTAGCCAATTTCTGAAAAATAGCATTAAGATTAACAAAATTACGTCATGTTTTACTTAACACTATAATTGTACGAACCATTACATCAAGTGCCTGCAAATGGGTGGCTATCATTTCCCAAGCGTATTTACGTTGCTTCACGCAAATGAAGCTATCTTTATACTGTTCATAAGCCTTTATTAGTTTATTAGTCTCGGATCTAGTCCATGTTGACGATTTAGCTATGAATAAACGTATATTTGTAAAAGTAATATGCATAATTTTTATATATATATATATATATATATATATATATATATATATATATATATATATATATATATATATATATATATATATATATATATATATATATATATATATATATATTAGGGTGGCCCTTATTTTCGAAAGTTTCAATATCTAACGGGACATCCCTAGATATGTGAGGTTATGCTAGAAACTTAAACAGAAAAAATATTGGGTCAATCGAAGATGGTTTAGAGGTCGCGACTTCTGCGCGAAGTTCGATAAAAACGGTATTTTTTTTTAATTTTAATTAAATAATTTTAGGGGTCATAGATGTGTTCATATTCATCACCGATCGTAATCAGATGATGAAAATCCCGCCCCTATAGGGATTCGAACCCGGTACCTCCCGATCCAACCGCCGCAGCTTTAACGACTGCGCAATTTGCTCGGTAATAATCTTCATTCCGTTTTTGAAATTATCATCCTGAGGCCACATATCCGGATCTTTGTTTAAGAAATCTGTGGAAATCTTGAACCGTTTAAAAAAATCGCCAGTGTTTGGTGTAACAAAACCAGCCAGTTGTTTCGTAATGAATGTTTTCACATCATCAATTTTCAACTCGACGCGCTTACTAGACTCGGTCTCTACATCCCTCATCATATTTAACTGTTTCACCATTCTTCTTTTCTCTGCACTAGAGACGTTTTCATCGAAAAAAAGAGAATGCGATGCATTCGTCGGACAAATACCACAAATGACCACACATTTTATTTAGTACAGCCATCGCCAACTTTTCATCCTGTGTTTTGTAGAAATAAATATCTCGTAAATAGTTCAAATCCAGCTTTGGTGCTTTAGCTGCTTTAGTGCAATGGAACCAAATTTTCACATAAAATCGTACGACAAAACTGTAAATGTACCGTAAATTCTTCTGTTCTTATCCTGTTAACTTAAATTCTTCACGAAAGATAAATAATTTCAACACATAAACGGCTTTGGACATCCAGCGAGCGTGATGCATAGGCCCTGGCAGACGGAAACGGACATTTTCATTTGGTATCATGCCCAAAAAAATTAGAGTGATTTCCAATAATTCTTTGTAATCATCCCGAGCATTTTCCTTTGCCAATTCGTTCTTACAAAAACCCGCTAATTCCGCTTTCACATCATTTAATTGTATAAAAACGTTGGGATCATCTATGCCTGATTTGTAATTATCTTTATTCAAGGAATTCCAGTCATTCTTGAATCTCACAAATAACGGAACATTTACTCCTGATGTATTGCCCATTTTTGATTCAATTACCGCACGCAATGTAATTTCACATATGTGATGTCGACAAGGAAGATATAATAAACTTCGTCCCAGTTTCTCCTCTAAAATAATAGCTGCTCCATTTAATCTTCCAAAATTTGAAAATGTGGTATCGAAGCAAGCCGCCACGACATTGTCAGCTATTCTCCAATCGATTAAGCTTTGGAAAACAGCCTCCGCCTTTTCCGAACCAGTTGATCCATCTATATGAGAAATAGTACCGGCAAACGATCCACGGTCTTCGTTCCAGATAACTCCGGGAGTAATTTTCCATCCCAATGTACTACGCCTGTTGTAAACTTGAAAGTCGACTTAACTGATGCTGCTATTTCTACTCTATTTATTTCACGAAGACGCCTCAGTGTTGTTCGATTCAAAATGAGTTCATCAATAGAATGTCCAAAACTTTCGGCAACGGCACTGATTAAATGCATTGCTGCACGATCACTAATCTTCCACTTATCCAAAGCTGACAATATTCTAGGAGTAATAAAACACAAACCTTGCTTCCTCTAGGGGCTCCTTCTGCGCTTAGCACGGGCAAATCTATATTTTTGAAGCTCATGTCGTTATCAGGTATACTTTCGGTGTCAGTCTCCGATGACGAAAATAATGCTTGTGAGTCTATTGGAATTGATTTACTTTTTTCTTCAAGATATCTTCGTTTACGATTTTTTTCTGCCTCCATACGTTCCGGTTTCTGCTTTTCTCTTTTAATTTCATATTGTCTGGCTCCAGTCAAATATCCGAGACACCCTTTCTCACGTTGCGACAAGAGAAATCGCGTGTCGCATTCATTGGTCATCATGGACAAGGCATTGATATTCTGATATTGTATTACTTGTGTTTTATTATTTTCTTTTCTCGAATGATCCACAATGATGCCAAGCACTGAGTGAAGAAGGGAACCTTTTGAACTGTCAAATTCAAAAAATTATAAAAACTATTTTAAGTTGTAATACTCTGTGAGACATTATCGAAACCCTTTTATTATCGGCAACCAAGTTCTTTTTAGGGGTTAAAACCACCCATTAATTTAACCACATTATAAGGATTGCATCTCAATTTTTTTAGGGGATGAAATTACCTGTTTTCACAAATTAAGGAGTGGTTTTAACCTCTAAAAAGGGCTTGATCTCACAGAGTACTACAACTTAGAATAGTTTTTATAATTTTTTTGAATTTGACAGTACAAAAGGTTCCCAAAGGAGTGGAAGATTTATATTGTCGTGACCAATTGTGATTTTGGGTAAGAGGTCTCAAAATTTAATAAAATACCTGCCCAAAATAACAGAAAATGTTTGTAAAATACAGATGGTTCGTTTGGTGATCTTTTAAACTGAAAAACTGAATCGTTAAATACTATTTCCTCTTTTGCTTCTTTTATTAAATTGCAATTTATTTCATAATACAAATTCAACGCATGATAATTTTAATTTTTTTTTTACATGAACATTTTAACTGGAGAGCTAAATATATAATTGCAAAATTTCGTCGAGTTAAATATTTAACTGAAGGTTAATTATTTCTAAGGCCCTTTCCCAAACACCGACTTATTTGTTTTGTCCGATTTATTTAAATAAGTCTGCTAGCGAGGTGACTTATTTGCTATCTCTCTCTTTCAAAAAAAACTTATTTGACATCATGTAAACATGTTGCCAACCATATAAAAGTGTGTGCTTGTCAAAATAATAGTGTTGTTTGTGTGATTTTTGTTTATATTATTAAAAAAAATATAAAATAATTATTTTAATATTATCTTAAAATATTATCTTAAATTTAATTTTTAAAGTAAAAAATGAAAAGAAAACAATATAGTTCACGATGTAAGTATATTTTAATCTTTTATGAGAACTTGAATTTACATACGCATACATAACCTCACTTTAATTAATTTTCACAATTAGGTTTCTTCAAAATAAGTATGTATTTATTATTTTAAATGAATACTGTAAAGGTAATATGTATTCTTATAAATTCAAATTAAATTTATATAGCCATATGTACATATATCATAATTTATTATTTGTGTTACAGGGAGTGAAGATGAAACATTTGCACTCATTGAAGCAAGAGTGGCAAAAGAAGAAGATTTTAAAAGGAAAAACTGCCAGTTTCCTGTTATTTGGGCGTAAGATTTGTGTTTTTTTTTACATTTAATTATATACCAGATACTTACAACATACGAATATATATTTTTCTCAATTTTAAGAGCAATACATTCTTCATGCCCAGAACTGAAAAATCGGACACCCCAAGAATGCATTAAAAAGTTTAAGAACTTATTGGACATGTACAAAAAGCTGAAAGATCCAAAAACAGGGACAGCTCCTACAACAACAAATTCATCAAACTGGATATATTTCGAAAAAATGAACGATCTGATGGGCACGAAACACACAATAGAGCCAAATATTATAGAGAGCACCACGTATGGAAGAAGAAGGACTCTATCAGATAACATCGAATCGGATTATTTGATCGAATACGACCCTGAGAGTGCTGACGAATCTCAACAATTAATTGTAGATGTAACACTACACTGCACCAGCCATAGCGTCATTGAATCGACGGAAAATAATACAAATAGTCGAAAAAAAACGAAAATACAAGAGCAAATTCTACAGCACTTAAAAGACAGGGATGAAAAAATTTTGAAATCAATTGAGAAAAATAATAAAATGATGCGAGCAGTATGTAAAAAATACTTTCCAGATGTGGAGCTTTCTTCTGATAGTGATAGTTAAGGTTAAGTTTATCGAAATTGAAATGCAATATGTTATTATATACTGAATTGTGATATCTTATTTTATTATTAATAAAATGAATTAAATATATATTAATTAGTTACATAAATTGAGTTTTATATTTCTAAACACAATTGGTTTCTGAATTCTGTTGCGCTGGTTTGGGGTTGATAATTTTCATAAAAGGATTCAACATTATATTCATTTTGAAATTCAGAATCGATACTTATTAGATCCTCAACATTTATACAAATATTGTGAAGTATGCAGCAAACGGCGATGACCTTATTGCAATTTTTTAAATTAAGTTCTAGCGAACGAAGGAAAATGCATCTCCATCTGGTTTTCATCTGTCCAAATGATTGTTCCACAGCTATTCGCGCTTTGCTGTGAAGATGGTTACATTTTTTTTCTTGCTGTGTTAACGTGCGGTTCTCGATAAATGGAGTGATGATCGTTATTGGGTCCCTCGTTAACTTATAACCACTATCACCAAGCAAAAAATAATTTCTAGGAGGATATTTCCTATTCAAACATATATCGCTATTTCTCAAAACTCTTTGGTCATGAACCGACCCTGGCCACCCAATACAAACATGCAGAAATTTGTATTCAGCATCACACACAGCTATAAAATAAACAAATTTCAATTATGTATTAACTATTTAAAAATATATATACCTTGCACTTGAATGCTGTAATCTAACTTCCTATTAATATACTCGTCATGGCGATTAGTTGGACATTTTATTTTGACGTGTGTCCCATCAATAGCACCCACAGCTTTCCGGAACACGTTTGATCCTGCTCGATTAGCAAACTTCATGCCTATGCTTTCAAGCTCATTTTCGGTAGGTAGTACAATAATTTTCTCCATTAAATTTAAAATCATGTCCAGTGTACGCTGGACAATATTGAAAACAGTTGATGTTGAAATATTAAAAGTTGTGCTAACCACACGGTAGCTTGTTCCTGCTGCCAACCAAAATAGTGTCACGCAAAGTTCCATTTGAGGATCATATCCATGGTGTTTCGATGGATAAATTTGAATTAATTTTTGGAACGCCTGAACTGAAACGCGCAGGTGTTTCTTTATTAAATGTGGCTCTCTGTTTAATAAGGCGTCGTACATAAAACTCCGCTTCATGGAGCAATATTTCAACCCCTGAAAATTGAATGGTTTTAATATGTAACAGATATAAATAATATTTTTGTGTATATATATTTATGAAATGCATATTTCAAAATTAGCTTAAAAATAAAATACATACCTTCCGCATTTCGCGTTTCTCCAGACGCAATAACAAATCTTCATTGCCTTTGAGGCATAGCTTAATATTTTTATTCACTAAATAATTTAATAATAAAAATTGCTTTTTATTGTTCATTTTAAGTTTTTTTTTACTAGTAATAAATTGTGAAAATATTTGTTAGTCGAAAATATTGTAGCTGTCAAAATAAGTCAATCAATCAAGCAAAATCAATTGGGACGACTTGACCGGCTTATTCAAGATGGCGTCAAATAAGTCAATAAGTTTGAAATAAGTCGGTGTTTGGGAAAGGGCCTAAGTAAAGCAAAAAATATAATCAACTTGCATGGAATTTGTATTAAGAAACAAAACGTAATTCTATAAAATCAGAAAGGGAGAAAATATTATTTAACTAGAGATTCAATATTTTGTTGTGAAACTGGACATTAATATTCTTTGTCAAACCTTCGTAATATTATTTGATTAAAATTTTAGTATACGATTAGGGTTAACGAAGCTATTCAAATTAGCAACAAGTATTATTAGACACTAGTAATCAAAGTGGCCATGTTTTAGGTTGGAGTAGGTTGTATCGTAATTATTTTTTATAAATTTTTAAAAACACGACGTCAATTCTCAAAAACAACAATTTTATTTCATACAATTTATTTTAATATTTGTTATGTTACTCAGCCACTCGTTTATTATAAGTGCTTCATTTGAAAGGTTCTTATAAAACTCTCGCACCATAAATTATCTTATGGATATTTTGATTTGAACATTAGAATTTATATCCGCTTAACCATTGGTTGTATAAAAATTGCCACATTCCGGTACGAGTATAATCGTTAAAATGTTAACTCTCTTCAATTAAATTTCTTCTAAGGTTATGCATCATCAATAATAATAGTTTCAGCGAAGCGGATGATTTATAGATTAAAAAAAACGGAAAACAAATGTAACAGCTTAAACATCACTTCCTTACTGCACCAAATAAAAATGTTCTTTTGTGCTACGTTGTACATATAATATGTTTCTTGGAAAAAATAAAGAACAAAATAATTTAATATCAAAAAAATTGAACATAAATTTTTCATTTGTACAGAGAGATATGATTCTCCTCACTTTTTTCAAGTCGCAGTACTATATGTATAGAGTAATAAATGGCGACGATATATACGAAAATTGTAATATACAGTTTAAGATATAGTTTTGTCAACCTCTCAACCTCTTAACGATCAGAAACAATGAAGATAAAACAATGAAATGAATTTTATTGCAAATGTATAGTTTTGTACAGTTTTTTATGCTGTTGAAATAAAATAAAAGTCTACGCTAGTATATAAATCAAAACGAGAAGCTTTAGTTGAAACAGAAAAAGTTAAAAAGCTACATTTTTAACTTTAAGATCAAAAATTAAATTACAAGAGGAATATATATATATATATATATATATATATATATATATATATATATATATATATATATATATATATATATATATATTTATGTTTGTATGTATAATGTTATGTAATATACTTATGGATAGTAACAATATAAAAGAAAAATTTGTATCCGCATTTCCTATTTTATCACTTCTTGTTTATCATAAGCATCATGCTGTTAATATTATTATGAAAATAATTTCTTTTATTGATATTATTTTCAGTTAATCTTTTGGTGGTTTTTGGGTGTTAATCAAAAATTATTTTTGTTTTTTTTATGATTGAACTACGTATTTTAATTGGTTCACAATTTCACATGACTACGAGAATCTATGTGAACGATACGTTTACCTACTGCTAACGAAACTTCTTATGAGGTTAATTGTGAAATTCTGAATTATAATGGTCGATAATAATTAAAATGCTATGACCATTATGGATCGTCCGACTTTAGGGAAGTAACATAAGGTTAGGTGATTAGGTGGTAAAGCAGGTAAAGAAATCCATTTCTAGTAAATAATCACACTGATTGGGAATGCTTTAGACTAACATCTAAATTTAAAAAAAAGCTTAAGCAGAAATTAAGTTTTTTAAAATAAAAAGAGCCCTAAACCAACATTTTAAAAATTTGATTTAATATATAAAAGAAGAAAAATTAAATGGCTCCATTAAATTAATTAGACAGAGAAGTTCACAAATTTGTAAACGATTTACAGCAATCAGCTTGGGAAATACCTCTAAAATTAAACAGAAAATGAGGGGAAACCACTACTCTATGCAAACTAGGAAAGTCCTAGCAGAAAAAAGAAAAGCGAGAAGAGTATGGCGATAAACAAGGGCTCGCCAAGATAAAACTCATTTGAACAATCTCACTCAACAATTAAGAAGAGAGATCAAAGAATTGAAAGATGAATCAATCAGCAACTATTTAAGAAAATTAACTAATGATAACTTTAGTACTGATTAGTCTCCTTGGCAAGCACCCAAAAGAATTAAAAGACCAATAATGCAGAATCCCCCAATAAGAATAGCATGTGAGAAATGGGCTAGAAATAATGAAGACAAAGCTCGAGAATATGCTGAATACCTCAAAAAAATATTCCAGCCACATGAAGACCAAACATTGGAAGCCGAGATAATAACTGTGACAACACCAAAAGAAGTCATGCATGAGATAAAAGCTAAAATAAATACGAAAAAAGCTCCTGAATACGATCTTATTACTGCAGAAATCTTAAAAGAACTGCCAAGGAAAGCTCTGATGAAGCTCACCAATCTTATAATTGCAGCATTTAGAATCAAATGTGTACCAAGCTTATGGAAAATTGCAGAAGTGATTTTACTCTCAAAATCTGGGACACCACCATACATAACCTCGTCTTATAGGCCAATCTCGCTATTGCCAGTCATGTCCAAACTATTTGAGAAGCTTCTGGTAAAAAGGTTAAATCCGATATTCGAGAGTAAAACCAACACTCAACAATTGATCAAGTACACATAAAAACCAGTATAATTGAGAAAGCACTAGAAGTGAAAAAAGTCTGTTCAGCGATATTTCTCGACGTTGAACAAGCGTTTGATAGAGTGCGGCATGATGGGCCTAACCACAAGCTAAGAAATCTTCTACCTACGCAATTTGCTAAAACACTAGAATCTTGAAAGAGGTTCTTCAGGATTGATACCTTTTCTGATTGAAAGAAATCAACACAGAAGTTCCACAGGGCAGGGCCAGTTTTATACCTACTGTACATTTATGATCTTCCTGCATTATAAAACAACACAGTGGAGACTTTTGCAGATGACACGGCGATCTTAGCTACTGGAAAAAGAAACGAAGAATCAACACAGAAGTTACAATCAGCTATAACTCAGTTCACATCAACTTTACAAACAGACGATATGAACATATTCCCATTACCATAAATTGAGAAGTAGTACCGCATGCGAACACAGCTAAATAAACTAAGACTTAAATATAGAAAAATGTATTGGCTGATGGGAAGGAACTCTTTATTAACATACAACAAGCTTCTATTTTATAGGCAAATATTGAAACCGATTTGAACTTATGATATTCGGCTTTGGGGTTGTTCCAAACAGAGCAACATAAATATCATCCAAAGATTTCAGAATATGGTATTAAGAAACATCGTTGATGCACCTTGCACCGTATGTAAAAAATAATTGCTTAATTATTTATTGTCTAATTTAATGTTCAACTATTCCCGTTCTGATTTATTTATTAATAATTAATCAAAATGTATAATTTTTTACCAAACTGGTTTTTTATTTCCTGCGCTAGAAATGTGTGCAACTTTTTTTTAAGTTTTTTTAATTTTAAATGAAAAATTTGTGTACATCACACCAGAAATCCCATTTTAGAAAACCCAAGATTTCTATATATAATTCGAACCATTGGGATTGTGCAATTTTGTGCCTGTAATTAGAAAATTTGTGCATAGCGTACTTTAGGAATTAGGATGGGATTTCTCACGTGATTATCACACCAGAAATCCCATATATTCCGTTTATATAATAAAACATAGTTTTCGGAGTATGATGATTGTGCAAAATTGTGCGTTACTAAACTGACCTTGAAAATAGTTTATACTGGCCAGAATCGGCCATAGAACATCCACAATTGATCAAAATCGCGATTTTTCGAAGAGGTTATATGGGCGATTTCCTGAAATCCCACCTGTTATTTACATTTGAATTAAACATTTAACATTTTTCCAAAAGTTTCATTTAGCATGTTAATATTTTTTGTATTTCATTTTATTTCCGAACCAATATCTAGTATGTACAATGTACATGTATAGGACTCAACGATCAATTTTCGTGTTGCATAATTTATTTTGAAATCTAGCTATATTTATGTTTTATTAACTGCTTTTCGGAATTATCGTTTTCTTTGAATTTGTTTTGTAGTATTTTTGGTTCGTAGAATTGACGTGCTGCCAAAAAAAAAATGGAGGAGTGGCCAACACACGACTTTCTTTTACGAACAAAGAATTTTGAGAAATTTAATTTTTTTTATAACTTTTTTTTAAATTTTTTTTTTTTAATTTTTAATTTTTTATTTTTATTTGTTTTTAATTTTTGGAAACATTTTGTATTAAGTAGTTTTTTGTAAACCTTATACTTTTTAAGATATTTGCAAAATAAATTTTCTGGACCAAGGGAGTGGCCACTTCCGGTTAGCCGATTTGGAGTAAAATTCACTGGGACCTCCCAATTTATCAAAAAAGCTTAAATCTGGTTTCAGTTCGATTGGTTAAACCATCTGGGCTGTAGAGAGGACACAGATAGACTGACAGACTGACAGACAGACACCATTTCGAAACCCACTTTTTCGGACTCAGGGGACCTGAAAACAAATAAATCTCTAAAAATCTCAAGGTCCAAAATTTTCATGATTACTATACTTTATTTTACTAGAGTAAAAGAAAGTAAAAGGAAACTGTATTAACGCTGGATTTTTTAAAAATTAAAGAGAATAGGGAAAGAATAAAACAAAAGAGCATTGAGTAAATATAATTCGTTATCTTTTACTTTCCCTTTTAATAAACGTTACCTTATAAATAAATATAGTAAATAATTATTGAAAATATTAATTCCTTTGAAGACAATCGACTTAGATTTTTTTCGTTTAGTTAATTTGTGTTTTAAAGTTTATATTTTCTTATATACACTTACTAGAAAAAGTCTCCGTTGTTAAGCAAAACTTACAAATACCGTTATTATTCCAAAAAAAAATAATAATAATTATTCATTTGAATCATATGAACAATTTTATGTACATTCAAAAAATTCTAGAACAAAAGTAAAAATACAAACAAAAGAAAACAAGAAACATATACAAGTTTTCATCAGAAATAGTTTCCGTACAATTAGTACGAAATTTAGTATCAAGGTGATTCTCGAAGATTTAGTTTCACAATTTTCGTGTTTGTATCAACTATTGTTTAATACGAATCAAGACCATTTAATTGTGGCCAATTTTTATTATTATTAAATTATTGGGTTGAGTTGGTTCAGTTATTTTATAACAATGTCATCTCGCGGAAAAAAAATTAATATTCACGAAAGAAAAATTATAATTAAATTATGGAAAGAAGGAAAAAGCTACGGGGAAATTGCAGAATTGGTCGGAAGGCAACGGTCATCAATCCAGTATTTGGTCCAGAATTTTAAAACAAGTGGTGTTATAACGTCTAAACCTCGTACTGGCCGCCCATCTAAATTAACAGATAGAGAAAAATGTTTTGTAATGAGTTGTGTTAAAAAAAATCCCCATATAACATCTTTAAAAATTACACAAAATTTAAAAGAACAATTTAATAAAGATATGTGTACCAGTATTGTAGGAAAAATTCTTAAAAAAGCTGGATATCGTAGCCGTGTTGCTCGAAGAAAACCGTGGATTTCAAAGGCCAATAGAAAGAATCGTGTCAATTTTGCTAACGAACACGTAAATGAACCGGAATCGTTTTGGCAGAACGTACTTTTTTCAGATGAAAGCAAATTCTGTATTTTTGGGATTCAAGGTCGTAAACTTGTTTGGAGAAAACCGCATACAGCTCTCAATAAAGAAAATTTGATTCCTACCGTTAAGCATGGTGGTGGTGGTGTTATGGTATGGGGGTGTATGGCAAGCAGTGGAGTAGGAAATTTGGTATTTATTGATTCAACAATGAATAAATTTCAATACCTCAATATCTTAAAAGATAATTTAAAAGACAGCGCTCAGAAATTAGGTTTGAATGATTCATTTTATTTCCAACAAGACCAAGACCCGAAGCATACGGCACAAATTGTTAAGTTATGGTTACTTTATAATGTACCTAAGCAATTGCATACACCCCCACAATCACCGGACTTAAATCCAATAGAACATCTATGGGATTTACTGGAAAGGAAAATTCGTAACCACGTTATAACATCAAAAGAGATGCTAAAACAGGTACTTTTAGAAGAGTGGAATAGTATTGGCGCAGAAGAAACGACAAAATTAGTGGGTTCAATGAAAAATAGATTGAGAGAAGTGCTTGCAAGAAAAGGATACCCAACCTCTTACTGATATAGTTTTTTTTTTTAATTTTTCTGAATTTTTAATTAATGTACGGAAACTTTTTCTGACGAAATTTTGAACGTTCTTGTTGTTTTGTTTTGTTTTTATTTTTGGTTTTGTTCTGGAATTTTTTTAATTTATATAAAATTGTTCATATGATTCTAATGAATAATAAATAAAAGATTTTTTTTGGAAAAATAACGGTATTTGTAAGTTTTGCTTAATAAGAACAGTGAACTGATTAGTGTACGGAGACTTTTTCTAGTAAGTGTAGGTTTTTCACTTCAAATTCAAGCTTTTTCATTTCAAATTCAATTTTTTTTATTTCAAATTCAATTTTTTTTATTTCAAATTCAAATATATTTAATTCAAATTCAATTTTTTTTATTTCAAATTCAATTTTTCTAAAAAATCATTATAAAGAAAATTTAATTTATAATAGTACACTGAAAACAGATACAGAATATTAATGTAATGGTTGTCCAACTGCTGTCGATGGCAATTTCATAGACATATCCACATAATAATTATTGCAATCGGCGGAGGTAATAGTTGCCACAGATGTTTCAATTATACTTTCTAAATTTATATTAGTTTGTGGATCCGCCAGCAAATCCCTCGCTGTAAATTTTATCGGTGAGTATGGAGAAAGAAAAATTAATGTATGAGTTGTTTCACTAACTTTATCACGCACTGCCCGAGTTTTGTGGATTGAACAATTATCCAGAACCAGCCATGCCTCTGTGATGTTAGCTTCAGCCAGTTTACCAAATAATTCTTCAAGGAATGTAATAAAAATATTAGCATTAACAGATGAGTTTGATATTATTTTGCTATGTACTATTCCATGTAATTTGATGGCCGCAATGAGCGAAACATTTCGTCCTCTCACAGTTGGTACTATTATATGAGCACCAGTATTTATCTTCGATCTAGCCTTCGTTCTGCGAAGATGGCAGTTAAAACCAGATTCATCAAGAAACACTATTTTATTCCGTGTTTGTGGAGCATTTCCTGAAAAGTGGATTGCATATTGCTTACGTTGTTCAATTGTGCTTACACTATTCATACGATCCAAATTTATTGTAGCATTTTTTAGTGATATTCTTAATTTTTTCAATGCGTTAAAAATACTGGCTGTATATACGAGTAGGTTGACGTTTTTGGTTTCGAATATTTTAATCTTTATTTTTTTCAGCGTAATGCATGGATTATTTTCTATTATTTTTTCAATTTCATTTAATATTTCACTTGACAATTTCATTATTCTTCTACCACCGCGATTTCTTTTAACAATTGTACATTCATCTTTTTTGTAGCGATTTATTATAGACATGGCAGTATTTGTATTTATTCCTGCTATTTCACTTGATTCAAGTATTGTCTTACCTTCTTCAAAGCATTTTATTAGGATCTGCTTTTTGTCTAAGCTAGTTTTCTTGTATGGTTCCCTATTGTATCCTCTGCGACGAACAACCAAGTTAGATGTAGTTTCTGCAGTGCTGTCATCTGAAGATTCGATTGGTCGGCCTCTGCGACGAACAACCAAGTTAGATGTAGTTTCTGCAGTGCTGTCATCTGAAGATTCGATTGGTCGGCGAATTCGCCGATAATTCCGTCCATTGGTATTCGTAATAGGATTTGGTTCACTCGAAGAAGTATCCGTATTCATTTTTTAAATTTAAACGGATGAAGTGAAAATATATAATGGATAATGACAAAATTTGTTTTAAAAACCACACTACTGCGATTGTCAACTATATATGCAATATATCAACTATGTGCGATATATCAACTATGCTATAGTTATTTTAAATAAAAAAATTGAATTTGAAATAAAAAAAATTGAATTTGAATTAAATATATTTGAATTTGAAATAAAAAAAATTGAATTTGAAATAAAAAAAATTGAATTTGAAATGAAAAAAATTGAAATTGAAATAAAAAAAAATGAATTTGAAATAAAAAAAATTGAATTTAAAATGAAAAAACTTGAATTTGAAGTGAAAAACCTATATTAATTTAGTATTAAGACACACTTGATATAGTTGTTCTCTTAGGAATGTGAAGATTTTAACCCATGCATGCCCGAACTATGTTCTAGTTGCCCAATATTACTCAAATTCACATACCAGTGATATTTGTGGTTAAAAAACATAATTCAAAAAAAAAAATAATAATTTCCTTCGAAAGAACCGTCTGATTATCATACATTGGGAATAAATAACAACAAAAATGTGTAGTAGAAAAAATAAATTTGTATTGACAAAAATAAAATAAAAATATTTTTAGACACAAGTCAGGTTTAAGCTATCAAAACCAAATGTGTGAAGGGTTGTTCATTTTGATTTTTGGTGTTTAGCCCAATAGCCTTGCTAATGGTTGGAAAAATATTATCTGATGTCCTAATCCATCAGATAGTGACCTATTTTTGACGGCTTGAAATCTTCTTACCTCATTATATTCCAAAGTAAGATATCTCAAATGGACAATCGGTCATGTTTAATTTAAGTGCCTTGTTCGGTGGCAAATCGTTTGTGGACATCGATATCTGCTGATTTGGACCAGTCTTTTTTACTTGAGGCGGAGATGAGAACATCACGATTACGTACGATTCACTTATTTTTCACATCACAATATTTTTTTTTGTTTAAAAAAAAAAAATTGTATACTGCTGATTCAACTTCACACACAAGTAATAAGGAAATTATTTTAAATTTTTACTCGGTGGTAGAAAAATTGCAATTCAACCAATTTTAAATTATTATTGAGTTAAAATATTTTATGTTTTTTGTAAATAATTTATTTCCTTATTGTGAAATATATAATTTTTATAAAAATTATATCGATTTCGATACAAATTGTCTCATCGTCAGTAACTTGGAGTTACTCGATATAATTTTTATAAAAATTATATATTTCACAATAAGGAAATAAATTATTTACAAAAAACATAAAATATTTTAACTCAATAATAAAATACGTGAAATAAGCACACAATATTATAATATACTAAACAATTTTAAATGCTCAAAAAATTACCTTACTACGTGAACTTATTAATTTAAATAACATTGGTGTGTTGAACCATAAAGAAAATGAAAGTGCGTCGTCGCCAAATATTAACGATAAAAAAAATGAAAGTGAATCGACGCCATATGACAATAAAATAAACAGTGATATAGGTCAGTGTTTGGCTGAAGGCATGGCGAATAAAAGCGAACGAAAATAAATCAACTCATGTCACATTCACGCTGAACAAACGGACGCGCCCCCCCAGTGAAATTAAACGATAAAAACATGCCTCGACAAACAAAGGTAAAATACTTAGGTTTGCACCTGGATAGGAGGTTTAACGTGGAAAAATCATATTGAAACAAAGTACAACCAAATAAAAATTACATTTTCCAAAATGTATTAGCTGATGGGAAGAAAATCTCAGTTGTCATTGGCTTAAAAAGTTTTACTTTACAAAGCGATAATCAAACCCATATGGACGTATGGTATTCAGTTATGGGGATCCACTAGCGCTTTAAACAGAGAACTCCTGCAACGAACCCAAGCGAAACTACTTCGCAGTATTACCAGAACCTCCGTGGTACATTTGAAATAGTAAAATACACATGACGACCTTGGGATTAAAACTACTAAAGAAACAATTAAAGAATTCAGTTCGAAATATTACTCAAAACTTGAAGCATATCCCAACGAATTGGCCAAGAATAAACTAAAACACGATTTAGGCGATGAGAAGAACAGATCCACTCGGACTGTGAACCTGTGAACCGGTAAATTTATTAATTGTTTAGGTTATACATATAAGTTTAATCTAAGCTAATTAAATTGTGAACCATAAGTATTAACATTGGTTAAGACTTAAAATATGTAATAATTTTAGCTTAAGATTTGATTACTTCTTGGGAATTTCTTATGTAGAAAGATTCAAGAATAAAGCCATTGGCAGCATTTAAAAAAAAATAATTGGTCTTTCTTAAGCCATTAAAAATACTCCAAACTATTTCAAATACATAAAAACATAACAGGAAATATTGATCTAGTTACCTGTTGACCGTGCCTATAGACACACTTAGTGATTCGTTATATGTAGATGTTTATATTTTGGGCAATCGGTGTTTTGCAAATAAAAGATCTTTGCTAATAATTTAAATAGTAAGGAAAAATAGTACATTGTGTCATTAGGATTAAAAGTGATACTTTGTTTGACGAGCAATTATATTTGCATGCGAGGCGAAGCGCAGCGTAGCCGAGCAAAAGCAAATATTTGCGAGTCAAACAAAGTCACTTTTAATCCGAATAACACATACTATTTTTTCTTCAACGAAGAAATGCTTATTATAAACTAATTATACAAGTAAGTACAAATTATGTAATTAAAATTTCAAAATTGAAAGTAATTTTGTTGAAATATTTTGTGAAACTAAGGAGATCATGACTTTTGTTTGGTTTGACTATTGTAAGTGTCAAACTGCCAAGCTATAATTATAATATTTTTCTTGCGAACAAAATGTTTGAATCAGAAGATTTATCAAATTTACCTCCGGATGTGGTTCAAACAGCAAAGGAAATTGTATTAAACCTATTGCCATCAAAATCACGTAAGATTTACGAGTGCGCATATAACCGATTTTTGAAGTGGTGTACTGAAAAAAATGTGCAATCTGGATTATATTCAGAAAGCGTTCTATTGGCATACTTTGCCAATTTGTCTACGAAGATGAAAAGTTCGACTCTTTGGGAGCAAAATTTAAAAACAAGTCGATTTGTGCTTTATCGAGAACCCTCGAAATTCATTGCGTACACTAATTATAAGTACAAAATAGAAGGCCTTTAAAATTTCAAGATTGAACATTTTATTGAAATATTTTGTATAGTTAAGGAGGCCTTGACTTTTTTTTTTTGTTTGTGTATCTTACCAAGTTATGACGTCTCATTTACTTTTAATATTGAAAATAGTGTTAAAAGAGCATTTACACCTAGGATTAAAAGTTCAGCCTAGCAACACTTACATTTTTTTTAATCGTAACAAAAAGGCCAACTTTAATGCCCAATAATGGTATTAAAACAAGCTACTTTTAAGACGTTTGGAGAAAAATACTATTATCAAGTTGAGTATGCGGTGCTATGATATATCCTATATCAGAAAGAAATGGGTTAGACTTGATGGTATGTATGTATATATCATGAAATGTACACCACTCTATGGCGCAGAACAAAAACTAATTTCAACTGACTTTAACGTAAAAGTAAATAAATTACAAAACAACAGTATTAAATTTCCAATACCTGACTCTTGTACATATTCGTCAATTCGATATTCTATAATTCAATAGACACATCACCTATACATATAAATGTAATATTTGTATAAACTCACAAAAGGCAAAGATCTGTTTTTATTTAATTTTTTGTATTCTGCATGTACCAAAACTAAAAATTGGCATGTCGTATATTTTTTCTGTAAATGTACAATTTACATGGAAATATTTGTATGTATTTGATTTTTCTATTTATATGCTAAAATACAACCATTCATCCAGTTTCCCGCATAAACATTTACAAAAAAAAAATCACAAATTTTCATGATGTCATTTTCAATTTTCCAAGAAAATAACTTGAAAATGAATAAATTTTTAAATTGGTTGCTCGTAGTACAATACAGGAAAGAGAGATCATGTTAATAAACGTACAGATCAAATTGGCGCACCTTTCAAAAGTTATCACAGTTCAAAATTTATGGGAGCAAGTAGTGTAGATAGGTTCTCACAATAAATGTTTGTACTCAAATTATTAAAGTTTTAAAGCCCCCAAGAGAATAACCTATAGAGCAGAAACAAATTTTTTCCCATATAAAGTCTTCTATTTCAAGCGTGAACAGTTAGAGAGAAGGATATATATGGTTGGTTACAAATAATGTATGGTTGGTCTTTCTTTTATGTAACCAAACCATTTAAGTTTTATTATTGTTAAAAAGTGGTTGTGCGTACAATTAAAAAAATAAACATAATTGGTTATTATTTGTTAAAACTTTAAGAAAAAAAAAAAAATTAAAAATGAGATATTAATGCTGTGTGCCTTAATCGACTAAACTAACTAAACTTAAAAAAATTAAAGCTTCTGCTATTGTTTCATAGGCGGCAACCGAAAAGTCAATTTACGAGCTTACTTTTCAATGACTTTTCATTTATACTGTAACAAACTAACAAGTGAACATCAAAATAAAAAATAAAAAAAAAGGAACAGGGAAAAATACAAATAAAAATGGAGAAACGCCATTACTCAATTCGCTGTAAGTTATAATTTACAAATTTATTTCAATAAATGAAATTTAATTAATTTTTTTTATGTATTTGTACAGGGACACAAGATGAAACAGAGAGATTTATTTTGGCCCGTATTAAACTAGAGGGTTTATTTACTGGGAAATTTTACGACGTAAAATCAAGTTGGGAGTAAGTAAAATTTATAATATATCTGTGGTGAAAAGGTAAAGTATCTTACCTCGATATAAGACATTTTTGAGATTTTAACAAAATCATATTCTATTAAAAATTAGCTATTTTAACAGCTAATCGGTTTGCCTGTAGCTATTACAAAATTGGAGTTATTACTATGTCCAAATAACTTATTTGAAAAAAAAACTATAAAATCAAAAGGAAAAACATCTTATTTAAAAATTAAAATAAAGTTATCAAAAAATTCGGAAGCAAAACATTTTAGTTACATATAGGTCAACAAAACAATTTTAGTAAAACACCTTGTTTCTACATAATTTTCAGTGTTTCAAAAAAAAAAATACTTATATTTAAAACAACTTATCTACAAACAAGGGATTTTTCCCTTTTATTTTTGTTGAAATTATATGCTTATTCAATATCTTATGTCCTATTAAGATTTATTGGAATATGCATAAAAATTTGGTAAAATAGCTTAAGTGAAATAAGATAAGTTATTTTAACAAAATTGTAAATGTAAAATAACCTGTTTGCATGTTTCTTAATTTTCTTAATTACTCTAATAAAATTTAAAGTAACTAATGCTTTAAAAAAAAATGCATTGCATCATCTTACGAAAACCCTGGAAAAACTAGCTTATATAGCCATATATTTTTTCACAGATTTATTTTAACCGTTTTTTTGCTCTCCTGAAAATTGTATAAAATCAAGATAAGATACTTTACCTTTTCACCACAGATATATGTATGTATATATCATAATAAAATGACTATCCTAGGTATCTAATTATTATAATTTAAATAAATTAAATAATAACTGTTTATTTTAAGTTACAATAATTTAACTTAAAAAAAAATGTTCACATGTATTTATAGAAATTGTACAAATATCTTTACAGAAAAGTTGTATAATTGTGCTTCCAACAATTAGAAGAGGATGATTGGCGAAAACTTAAAAAAAAGTGGACCAATTTAATGGATAAATATAAGGTAATTTTTTATAAATATGTATCTACAGAAATATTAATAACGCAAATTATTATTTTTAGGTTACAATAGAACCACCGACAGGCTTTGGGCCAGAAGAAGAAGGGGCAAGAGCTGCCACTTGGCCCTACTTCGAGCTGATGCACCAATATTGCTCCGAAAGGCAGAATATTTATCCGCCTTTGGTGATTGACACGGGCAACGAAGAGTGTCTTCCATTTACGTCGAGGGCAACAAGTGAAGCCACGCCACGACCTACTCACAATCGTAAGAGAAAACGTTATGAAGGCGAAAATGATAAGAAACAATTAAAATTGTTGGAAAAGGCAACGAAGCTTTATGTGAAGTATATGTCAACTCTCATTGTGATATCCAGCGATACTAGCGAAGAGAGCGATTGAGTAAAGGGTGAAATACACCAAGCAGCGGCAGCGAGCAGCAGAATTCAATAGATATCAATTTACTTATGCAACGATGAAAAACCTTAGATTGAGAAAAACTATAAGCATTTTGTATAAATAAATAAATGTACAAAAGTATTGTAATTTTAATAGAAAAATTTCCAAACACAAAAATTTTAAAATTTTTCTATTAAAATTAGAATATTTTTGAACATTTTTATATAAAAAATGCTTATAATTCTGCTCAATCTAAGGTTTTTGATCATTGGATAATTAAATTGATAATATTTAATTCCGCTGATCTATATGAATTATTTATATTTTGTTCACTATCTTTTTTTATAGACTAATTTTAAAAAAAATTTCTTTGTATAGTTAATTATACATTTTGAATACGTGATATGTAGAATCTTTGGATAAGTACAAGATGGATTTGGTTTAAAAAATAAAGACTGAATTATTTTAATAAATTGAAATTTTTACTTTTTTATTTTAAATATTTCAAATTCGCTGTACATATGTTTAACTCTCTGCTAACAATTCATGTATCAGCGTATTTCGGAATTCCAAGGCCTGTTGATCATCCTGGTCATTTACATTCTCAAACGATTCATTTAGCACTTCTTCAAATGGCTCCAGTTCAAAGTTTTCGGATAAACACACATTGTGCATAACACAACATGCCGTAATGACTTTTACACAATTTTTTAATTTTAGTTCCAGGGATTTCAGAAAAATTGCACGCCATCGTGTTTTCATTACACCAAAAGCATTTTCAACAATGATACGGGCCTTGCTGTGTACGTGGTTAAATTTCCGTTCAATTGCGGTTGAATTATTTTTAATCGGAGTTATTATAGCCACCGGTTTCAGAGCACATTTGTAGCCACTGTCTCCTAATAGGTAGTATCCGTGCGGCGGGAATGCTCTTTGTCGGTATATTTGACTATTACGTAAAACTCGTTGGTCATGGACAGAGCCCGGATAGCCACAACATATGTTTACGAATCTCCCGAAACTGTTACATATCGCCATTAAATTGATGCTATAGTCCAATTTTCTTTTAATGTTTTGACCATGCAAGCTTGTAGGGACTAAAATTTTTATGTGACATCCACCTATGGCGCCTAGAGCTTTACTAAATATTCTTGCCCCTGACCGTTTATTAAATTGTTCACCGATTTCCGCATAAGAATCCAAGCTAGGATATTTGATTACTTTTGGCGCTACTGCAACAAAATAATCAAGCATATTATGAACTATTGTTCTAACCGTGTACCTGGAAATACAAAAGCTTTTACACATTCATCAGAAGTGTATTGGTAAATAAAAAATGCGGCAATATCATGAATACATTTTTACTTTTTACTTTTTTTTACAATTTTACGTTGGGTATTTTTCTTGTTTATTGGCGATTAAATTTAGTTTAGTGTAAGTTGAGGCACAGACAGAGACTTTTATACTAAAGCCATCTATTTAAATATTGCTTTAACTAACTCGTCCTACTTTAATTAGTTAGTTTAGTCGATTAAGGCACACAGCATTCAGCAGCAGCCATTATTCGAAAAATGTTATAACATTAACAGAAGAGGATTACCGAGAATTTCTTTTCATCGGTAATTTTTATTCTGGTTTATATATTATGAAAATAAAATTGGGATATAAATGAGGAGGTACATTCCATAACTCGCCAACTCCATTTTCAACTTTTTTGGTTTTTTGTTTTCGTTAATAATATTGTATTGTGATCAAAAACGTGCTGTTTAAAAAAAAAAATTTTATTGTTGGGTGCGAGTCTTACGATTTGTTTACAACTATTTTTACCAGGCCCGTACTAAAAGTGAAAAATAATGCCGCGGTTTTAGAAAAGTTAATGAATCTAAACTTTTAATTGTTTTGTGTTAAGCAACCCACTTTATTCCCATCCATTGAACAAAATTCTAAATATGGCCTTGATCTACTATAGTCTTTCTCTTTTTCACCAGAATTTTCCATGCTTGATGTTTCTTTATTACTAGTCTATTATATTAAAGTCTTTGAAAACCCCTTATCATTTTTGATAATATTTATTACCCCCAAGTACAATTCTACATAAACAACAATAACCTACCCAATATCTAAAAATAAAATTTGACAAACAAAAATTCTGAAAATTTCTTCTAACATGAAAACAACAACAACAAAACAAATAAAATGATCAAAAATATTGTAAACAAGAGAAAATGAAAGAAAAATGATTTTCACCAATTTTAAATAAAAACTATGAACATTTTTTTGTTTGCTTTTTTCCCCTATAATAAATGATAGGTAAATCCCAAGAGCTTTTGCATTTCGAAAACAAAAAAAATGTGTTGCTGTTGCCATAATAGAATTTACCTAAATTTAAGAAAGAAAAATATTAAAAGTTTAGGGTTGGCAATGGCAACAATACTTTCAAACGGAAAATATATGTGATATTTTTGTGGGCGGGGGGAGGGGGAGGGGGTAACTAATCGTACAAAAAATAGGAAATTTTTACCATCAACAACGAAAATGTGTAAAATGAAACCCTTTTCGGCGAACATTTTCTATTTCCGTTTCCGACATAATGAAATTACACGTACATCTAATTAAATTAATGATTTTCTAATGGATAATTGTTATTAGATGAGAAAATATATGAAAAATTACCAGAAATGGAAAAATATTACGAAAACTAAATGTAATTGATTACTACCTAAAAATTAATTTATCACAAATTAAGTGGGGGGTTGGTTATTAGCAAAATGGTATTATTATTATTAAGTATGTAGTTTCAATTCCAATGGGAGTTTATATAAGCACTATTTTACTCGTCCTCCAGAGACTTATCAGTTGCAAAATTATTTTATTATGAAATTAAAGTCGCAGCTACTCTAAAGATACACCTTATTATTTTTAAACGGTTAATCTTTTTCTGCAAAAACTCGTCCTAAAAATCACTTTTTTTATTATTGAAAATGTTTATTTTTATGAAATACTTAGTTAACCCAATTCCTACTGAGTGAATTTAATGACACAACCTACTGAGATATGACTTTTATATACAAATGAAAATTTAAAAAATAACGCAACTTTTAAATTTTAAGGGTAATAATTAAAAATAAATAAATGGTTTTTGAATACAAAATAAATTTTTTGAGGAATACATTATAGGTGCAGAATACAAAATAAAATATTTTGTGAATATCGTCAGTTTAAACTTGAAATGTGTCTAAAAGTCCCTTCTCAGTAGAAATAGGGTTAATAAAGGTGGAGATAATCTCAACGGAACGCAAATTAATTGAAGCAAGGAACACAAAACCAAAATTTTTTTTGAATACTGTCTAAAAATGATTTTTCATAAGAGTTTAGACGATCTTGACATTTAACCTAGTAGCCTTACAGAATTAAATTTGAATTCGAAATTGGCGACTGGGGTGGACATGTTGTACCATCACTTTCGATTCAGGAAAGAGTAGGAAAGGAAATAGAGTATTTGCAACATGAAGTTATGTGGAAATAGTGCCTGTTAATTGAAATTGTAATAATTGGAAAATTGAATTAATCCCACATGTAGTTTAAAGTTTGATTTCTGTATATTTCATTTCAATGGAATAGTTTTATCATTATAATTGTTCTTAGTAATACTTCTACATTTTTTAATCACAAATTTCTGGTATTTAAATTAAAATGATAAGAATGTCCCAAATGAATCAGATTTACAAAAAACACGCTTTAAACATGTATTCGCGACATTAGAGTAAAAGGCGTCTAACTTAAGTCATTGTCATTTTGAGAAAAAGGTAAATGAGATAGGAGATCATATTTTTCATCAAGCAGCTTAGTTATAGCTTTTCTTCCAGGAACTTTATATAGAGGGGCTATTTGGTTCATTAAATACAAAAATCTTTCTTTTTCAGAAGTCCTTAATGATAAATTATCTTTTGCAATCATGTACAAAATAGCGTTAGTAATTTGTGATGCTTTTGTACCACCATTTTCAAAACTGATCATATTTTTTAAAACAGAGTCAATATGTGGTTGTTGCACCTTATTAGAAATATGTTTATTAGGTGTTGATGATATTGAACATTTTTCTTTGATGTTTGAGCTTGATAATGGACAATCATCACTAAGATTTAAAAAACCAGCCGACGAACCAGAACGACTAGAGCTAGGGCTGCAACTCTGCGAGGCATTGACTGTCCAGTTTTCCTGGGAATACATTTTTTTTTATCTCGTTCTTATTAAAAATCTTTATTAAGATACTAACTAATGATTTATTCGTGTTCGACGAACTTCTTGAATTCTCATTTAAATTTTACAGTTCAGAAGAAGAATCATCATCAATTACATATGGAACTGGCAGCGTATCGGTATCATTATATAATATATTTGTGTCTGATGGTGTTGTTGTTCTTGATACTGTTACAGCCGTTTGATTAACAATAACAGTTCAATGTGATAAACTCCTTTGTGGTTATTTTTCAGATGAGTGTTTAAATTTGTTGTATTACCGTGAGTTTTAATAAACTTTTTACATAATTTGCAATTTCCACCTTCTACAGGGTCCGCCATTTTCATGAAATATCGCCAAACAAATGATTTATTTTTTTTTGACATTTTGATTTTTGTTGGTGTGGTGTATCAAAATACCAATTACCAATATAACCAATTAATATTTAGTTTTTAATTATATTTTAGAAACAATAAATTAATTTCTGTCTCTGTGTAATAAAATCGTGTACTTACACTTTTTTTTTGTTTGATCTTGTTGATTTTACAATTTTTTTAGCTTCACCACCACCACGCTCGTTCGTTGAGTTGAGGAGCGTTGACTTGACACAACAGTTCTTTTTCCTTTCTTATTTCTCGTTCTTGTCTCGTTCTCACACTTTCGCAGTTAGGTTAGATTAGTTAATATAGCTATCCCAGTCCTACTTAATATTTTTGTATAGTAGTTATCCCAGTAAGCAGTTAAGCACTAAGAACAAGAAGCGAAAGATTCGTAAATATATCGATAATTTTTTTTTTCGATAAATATATCGATAATCGACGGTATGAGTATCGATATATTATATCGATAATACTGACTATATTTATCGATATTACATAAAATCGATATTAATTGCACATCACTATTCGGTATTAGCTTATGGTTGGTTTTAATTATTGTTGGGCTAGGTAATCCTTGAATAAGTCCGCTTTGCGGTCTAGTAACCCTAGTGGTTTTCAATGTTGATCTTATGGATGTTCCGCAATAGTTCTTATTAGAATACGACAAACTATACTTGATTTGGAACTGAACGGTACCGTTTTATAATTAAACACTTTCGAACATGTCTCAAAATTGTTAAAGTCGCATGGCTTCATTTGTAGTATTTGGAAAAGCCGCTTTTGGTTGATTGTTTTTGGCGAAAAAAATTCATTTTTTAAGAGCACCTTTTCAATTTGGCTATGTACAATATCGACTTGTTGAATGCAAGAATGACCAAGTAGAGAAAATCGCTAGATTCTACTTCTGAGTGGATAGAAATAAAATGTTGAATGGCAAACGAGATACACGAATTTTTGTTTTGAGGGACACAAGAGTCACTCCAAGTTATAAGATTAGTTATTTCATTTTTAGCGAACACTCGTTCTAATATGTGAATAAATGCGGATGCAATGTCATTGCCGGTCCGTCCCATGGTAGCCTCATTCCATAAAGCTACTATAAACAGCTTACGTGGTGGACAAATGTGCTGTTAAATTGTAAACGTTGAGTTTGGATAGGTAACATGATTCGTCAATGTTTCTTTTCGGGCTTATTATGACCTTCTGCATGTCAAAGCAGAGAATAGACACTCCACTTTCCTTATCCTGTTCCTTTAATTCTCGCATTGCCAATTTTAAGGCGATATGGTTATCATATTCGTTTCCTTTAATTTTGGATTTGTCGATTACGAACAACTCGCTTAGGCCACATTTATCAGATTTGGGTTTGAAAAGAATTCTGAGAAGATGGAGAGACAGGACCGATTCATCAGGTTGTTTGAAAAATTATTTAATAAAATAGTTAATTAAAATACTATAGTGTACATATTTATTTGATTTTAAAAGGAAAATGAAATTAGGTTTAAATGAATAATGAGGTATACATGAATTATGAATGAATTAATAAAAAATATATAAAAATTAATTATTTAAAATTCGGAGAAATTGGTTTCTTTTCAAATTACGGTTTTTTCCAGTACTAACGGGTGCTGGGTCGCTGCTTCCATAGTCAAGGTTAATAATAAAATCATGCAACAAATAATCGCCATTCTGCAGACAAATATTATGTAATATGCAAGCGGTCATTATTATGAGTGGTATCAAATCCGATCTTCGAGTGTTCAAGACGTCAAGTCGCCGAAATCGTCCTTTCAATAGACCAAATACTTTTTCAATGATTACCCTCGCTGACGAATGTGCCCTGTTGTAAACGCCTTGTTCATGAGTTAAACTACCCGTGTCTTTATATGGTGTCAGAAGGTAACTTTTAAGGCCGTATCCCAGATCTCCCACCATATGTCTGTCATCTGGAATTATTAAAGAACCTATAAAACGATTCTAGGCCTATTCCACTAGCACAATTTCACTAGACACAATTCCACTGCACGCAATTCCACTGGCACAATTCCACTTCGCACAATTCCACTGGCCACAATTCCACTGTGCACAATTCAAGTTGCACAATTTAACTTGCACAACTCAACTTGCACAATTCAACTTACACAATTCAACTTGCACAATTTAGCTTTTTGATAATCAAACGGATTTAGGATGGTAAATCGCGCGCGTGATTTACCATCCTAAATGCGTTTGATTATCAAAAAGTTAAATTGTGCAAGTTAAATTCGTTAATTTAAAAAAAAAAGTTAAACTTAAAAGTTACCTGAAAGAACTGCAAATGTTAAACACGAATTGTACGAAAACACGAATTGTATGCAGTGAAATTGTGTCTAGTGGAATTGTGCTAGTGGAATAAGCCTAGAATCGTAATAACTACAATTAAATTGTGTACAATAGAAATATTTTTTACCATTGCTATCTTCACCATTTTTTTGAAAGCTATCCTCTTCTTTTATTATCAATTAGCTTTTTTACAAATTGCCGTTTTTATTAATTTAAAATCCATAGTTATAATTATCTTTCAATCACACAAATAAAATATTAAAGTGGGTGTTTCCGTTTCATTAGTGTAACTGTACAAGTTATAATACAAGTTAAATTGTGCAAGTTAAATTGTTCCCCAGTCGAATTTTGCCAAGTTGAATTGTGCCAGTAAAATTGCGTCCAGTGGAATTGTGTCTAGTGGAATTGTGCTAGTGGAATCGCCCGATTACCTATAAAACAGATGTATATTTAATTATTATTTATTTATATACATAATTTACAAACCATTTGAAATTTTTGTGAATAAACTTGACCTTCTGAAAAGGCAGGAATCGTGAATAGATCCTGCCTCACCTACATAGCAATCTATAAGGTTCATATATTGATCACAAACACCTTGCAGTAAAATCGAATGGAATTTTTTTCGGTTTACGTATATATGAGTTTGCATATTCCTGTGGCGCTGGAATAGCAATGTGGGATCCGTCGATGCATCCGATGATTCCTATTTATAATCTTGGTTTAGTTTGTATTTTATTTTCTAAAATTGTTCTATATTACCTGAAAATTTGTTTTGGAAAAAAATGGTTGTTTCCAAGGCTTCTGTCTCAGACGGCCAAGCAATGATTTTTTTTTTTGTGATTGATTTTTAATATTTGTTTACAAATATCAAAAACGACATTCCAGCAAGTGTTAATAGAAATGCCAAACCTGTCCGAGACTGATCTATAAAAACATGACATTAAAGTATGTGAGCAATTTGTAAATTTACGTCCCTAAAACATTCGGTATTAGCCAAATACCATAATGTCATAAGCAATTGCTTCTCAAGGGCAATTCTTGGATGACCTCGTGCTATATCGACGTACTTGCTACGAACGGCAGCTCAAAAGTACTAGGTACCATACGGAAATGCGCAGCATTTTGTGTCCCTAAAAACGTTATTATTTCAGGATCATTTATAATCCAGCAATCGCTTTTCGAGTTGAACATTTCTAATTGTAAAATTTCATCCCCTTCACCAACCACACTAAAATATTCAATAGCAAATGCCCCAGACAGGTTATTGGTACGATTATACTAATGAAGAATTTAATATTCGAAATTTATCTTAAATGTAAAAATGTTTACTTACTTATTATGTAGAAGAATTTACAAAAACTTCATAAGTTAATAATACTGCGACAATGCACAACTACGAAATAACCCACACTGAAATTTATTTATTTATTACATGTGTAGCCTACAGTGATCACAAACGGCAATGTAATTATGATAAAAATGATAAAATTAATGAAAAAAATTGGATTAGACAGAAAACGACCGACTATTTACTTCTTATTACATAAAAATTTAAATAAAACTTTCTTAAACGAAACTCTTGACATATGAAAATCAAAAACATCAAACACTGAATTAAACTTACGTGATGCTCTCAAAATTGGTTACGAAAGTTCGTAATTTGTTGATACCAGTGGCCCTATTCTGGTAATTCCCGGGGAATAGAAATTTTAAATTTTGTTGCAGTATTATTCCCTTTTCCCCAAAGTGTATTCTGGTGTTCGGGAAAGATTTTTATTGGGAAAAAATTATTCCCCATTACAGCAGTTTTGACGTTTGTTTTTCCACACCGATTTTATGAAAGAATTGATGGGGAATAGATTTTTAATGATAATGCTGGTTTATATGTAGTTGTTATTAATAATTACTAATATTAATACTGTTAATAATTTTAAAGATAGTATTATAATAAATTAGAGTTATGTATTATAATAATTTTGATACAACTAAATTTATTTTCCCTGTATATTTATTCCCCAATTGACAGAATTCACTTTAAGAAAATGGGGAATAAAAAGTTGGAAATATGTATTTGGGAAAAACTGCTGTAAAAAAAATTATTCCCCGTTCCCCGGGAATTACCAGAATAGGGCCACAGGTCGACGAGTAACAGTCTGACGCGTGGGCGCTTTGACATACTGGAGCTAAAAGATTTAAGCGGTCAAACAATTCGAAAACTGAAAAAATAACGCGGATGAACAATGCCAATGCTACAACGAGACGACAATCTAACCGGTGCAGGTTCAACAGGTTACAGCGATCTTAGTAAGGTGGAAAAACATATTGAATAGACCGTGCAGACGGTAGATGTCGAAAGCGTTTATAAAACAAGTGAGATAATATGATAATAAAACTCTTCTGTATTTCCTGTTCGGCGTTATTTCAACTTTATTTCGATCTTTGCACTGTTCTAAAAGGCGATACCGGCTTCTTCTAACTGCTGGTAATTTTTTTATACCACATGGATCAATATAGCGTCACCAGTCGCGAAGTTGAAGCAATGTGCATAATTTGCAAATTTTTAAGCTAATATACTTACGTAATTAGCTATTCCAAACGGTTCCAATTTATTATTCGACGTCATAAGTCCCCGAAGGTGAAGCAACGGATACAATTTTTAAATGTTTAATTAGATAATAAAAAAAGTATTTAATCATTTTTGAAGAAAACTAAAAAAACAGCGTCCGATTAACTCAAAAGTCAAAGCCGACAGCATAAATTAAATAGACGCTATTTCCATATAATTTCATGTAGCAAGTTTTTGTTATATCGTATCACAAATTTCAGTTTTGTCCGCTTAAGGCGCTTTTTAAACTTTTCTATTCGTCAATTGTTGTTTGAATAAAATTTTATAATTATTTTGACAGTTTAATAATGAGCTTCGAAGAAAAACTTATATCATTAGTAAATGAAATTTTTTACAATAAACGTAGTTGAGGTTAAGAGGAATGTTGGAAAAGAATTGGGCGAAACTGGTGAGAATAGAGGAATAAAAGAATATTATTTGATTTGTGATTATTAATCAATTGTTTTCAGATAAATTTTGTAAGACAAGATGGAGGAGATTACGGGAAAAACTCGTCTAAAATGATAAAATATGAAAATTCGATCAGTTTAACAAGTCTGGGAATTTCGGCGACAGATGTGATGTGATTTCTAATAGATAAATTAAAGGCAAGAAAATGGGTGTTCAACAAAATAAGATTTATAAGTTGATTATACAACTAAACATTGTTACGTGCCTCTAAGCTCGGCTAACACAACTTGCGTATTGTGGATAGATTTCGGCGGAAATTTGGGAGGTTCTTTGCCGATATAATACTTGTGAGACGCTAGAAAAAAATCGTCACTTGATCCACAAACACAACACCACCACAATAATTCATAACACAATTAGTACATTTTGTTTAATTCTGAGGCCCTATTATGAAATTTTTCGAATTCGATTTTTTTCGATATCGAAAAAATTCGCCTTATTATGAAGCTAAAACAAAAAAATTCGCGGCGAATTTTTTCGAATGCACATATTATCGAAATAATTCGCCCTATTATGAAACTAAAAGGAAAAAATGGCCACCGTAATGGCTAAGATTTACAGAATTAAAAAATGCATTGAATTGAGAAATGTGTGAATGAAGTTTGTATGGATAATGAATTTTAGTTTAAGTCTCTTATTTTTTGTAATCTTTTAAATTTAAATACATTATTGAATTTTACAATCTATCTCTGATTTCGTTTCTTATTTTTTTGCCTTCTTCTGGTAAATTTTCGGTATCTACCTCATCTACGGCATTTTGTACCACTCGTTCCTCCGTTTCCAATAACTGCTCATCAATTGGAACGTTATGTCTTACACATAAATTATGAAGGAGGCAGCAAACATTCACGATTTGGGCTGCCTTTTCAGGTGAATAGTGTAGCTCACGGGTATGCAGTAGACATCACCAACGTCCTTTAAGAACACCAAATACCCGCTCTATTATAGCACGAGCTATGGAGTGTAAAGTGTTATATCGAGATTCATGGGACCCTTCCGCAGCTTTTCTATACGGTGTCATGCATCAAGGTTGCAGTGTATATCCAGAATCTCCTAAATAATGTATAAATAGAATAATAAATAGTCTGCTCATATTTATTTGTTGAATAATAATATTATAGTATGACCTAATATCCACGATGATTTATCACCAGCTGAAAATGCTTGCTTGAGAATTGCCACATTCTTGCTCATATTCCAAACAGCTGAGTCATGTGAACATCCTCCGTAACGCGGATTAACTGATGTTATTATCATATTATAGTCGCCTGTCTACAAAAATAAAATATATGTATAATTGTTGTGTTCTAGATTTTTTACATACATTGTACTTACTATCATTACGTTTAAGCTGTGTGTACCTTTTCTATTAAAAAAAATGGTGCTCATTTTTATTTGGCCGTATAATGTTGACATGTGTGCCATCAACACACCAAATGACGCCACTAAATCCAGTTTTGTTAAAAAAAATGTTTTCGATTTGGCTTTTTCCTCCTCTGATAAATTAAAATTAATATGATTTCTGTCTCCGCAATTACTGGCGAAACTGTCGGTTGAGCCATTCCTATTAAAAAATCTTGGCCTACGGCCTTTTTTAAGTATTACAAATCATTTTTAAAGAATGTGGTGCCCCGTAAAAACTTGCGGGGTGTTACTTACAATTAATTGTTACTTATAGCAAACCATGCTGAGTACATTTGAAGGTGATTTGAAATTAATAGATTACAACAATGCTTTTTAAATTTCAATAAACTTAACGTTAATACTACGAGGTGCACTTTGGTTTTTATTTTTGCATTGCTGAATAACTTTCGAAGTGATTTTATTTAAGGTATTACAATATTGCTAGGTAAATTTCAATAAACTTAATGTTAATACTACATGATGCAGTTTATGTTCTATTTTTTCGCTGAGTAAGGATGGATATTAGGATGTCACAATAGCTCCCAGTAAATTCCAATAAACTTAATGTTAATACAATATGAGCATTATGTAATTTTCAAAATTGTTTTTGTATAAAGATTTAACAAACCCTTGGTAAATTCCAATAAATCCAATATTAATATACTGCAACTTGGACAATATATATGCTACCATAAACCTACAGATCATACACGATAGTAACTACAAATGTACAGTTAAAACAGCTTCCGTTACAGTTTCGTTATTTAGATATATTTTGGATTTTTTACGTTATATGTATACAATAGATATATGTATTTGGATTAGTTAACATATATTTTTGAAAGTGGTACCATTTTAGAATGAGCTTAGACGGTACTAAATTAATCAAAAATTATTTTTTTGCAAGTACTTTTAGAGAAGGAGGTTTAGAAAAATAAATATGCCTTAATCCCATAGAGATCACAGTTATCTCCATAAAAATGTTCTGTGCACCATTTCGAAGGCGAAGGTTCATCCTTTGCCTTAGCGAATATAAATATAAGGACATACACGAGGTAGTTTGGCCTATACATTGCTTGGAAGTTAACAAAAATTTAGTTTTACCATTATTTCTATCTTAAATACGCGTAAAATTAGAAAATTTCGCAAAATATAAAACTATTGGGGATAGTTTTTGATAGATATTGAATTAATCTTCAAAGTATATTGTTTGTTTTGACCGGTAGATGATTCAAATCCAAATAAAAAAATATGCTGTTTTCTATTGATGACAACACCCATCCATCTTTCTTATAGAAAAGTTCGTTTATACGAATGGATTGAAATAAGTTATGTGTAGAGAAAAAATAACTTAATACCAAAATAGGAGGTGCATGTCTCCACATAATATAACATGTAAAATCCGAAATTTCATAATCCTATAGAGGTGTTTGTTTTTGAGGTAGAGAACACAAAAACATCCAACATACATACATGCAGACATTTTCCAGAAATGGTCAATTTGTATGTGAATTTGTATATACATACATAAGATGGCCACTTCCGCTAGAATCTCGAGTTGTATAATTTTCATGATTCCTATACTTTTGTGTACTCTGTATAGGAAAGTAAATTTATATTAATATTCATAATGGTGTGAATGCATCTAAATGGATGAACGCGCACCTAAAATATGAACCATAGAAGGTGCGGCCACTCCTACATTAAAAAGTTCGGTACACCATTTGGAACATGAAATGTTAACCTAAACAGTGAGTATAAATTTCCGGTCTATGGCCTAGTTTGTCCAGTAGATTGCTTTATTGTTGAAAAACTGACATTTTTATCAGTTACGTTTACTATAGACTCTTGTAAAATTAGGAGATCATGGAAAATTTGAAAATTTTATTTGGAATTTAACCATTTAACGGTCAAACATGTCAGTATTGGTACTAATTTTAAAGATTAGTTCATTATCTATCAAAATCTATCCCCGATAATTCTATTGTATCCTTTACTAAATTGGTTCAACTTTATTTGTTTATTTAATTACGTGCAAATACGTGTTAAATTTCATTTAAATTGCAATATTTGCAAAGCTTATTTTAAATTTGTACATGCATTTTAACATTTACTCTGCGCTGTGTAAAATTGTTTGGCACTTAATATTCAACAGTACTTATATAATGTACATGAGAGTACTGTATGAAAGTACTTGAATTATTTGTTGTTGGGGGTGGTTTACATCAGGATTACTGAGCAATTTTAAATTCCTTTAATTGCGATCTAAAATTTACACTGTGCTATTTAAAATGTTATTGTGAGAGATAAATCCAACTCATCCAAATTATAATAGTTACACTTTATCTTATGTACTGTAATATGTATTAGTTGGATTTATCTCTCACAATAACATTTTACACAGCGCAGTGTAAATCTTAGAAATAATCTCGGAATTTAAAATTGCTCAGTCATAGAAATGTAAATTACCAACAATGAATTTTCATGTACTTTCGTACATTACAAGTACTGTTGAATAATAACCGCCAAAAAATATTTTACACAGGGCAAAGCAAATGTTAAAATGCATTTACAAATTTATAATAAGCCTTGCAAAAATTGCAATTATAGTGCAATATGTATTTAGAATGTTCTGTAAGTATTATACATATACAGGGTGACTGACACGAAGTGTTACCAACTTCAGACTGTTATTGCTGTGAAACCAGTGATGACAGAGCGCTCAAATTTACACTAATGACAGTTCATTCCATTGTTTACAAGCGTACAGAAGCATTTTAGTGGGAAATATTCAGAAAAAAAGTTATCCGTAATGGAATTCAAGCGTAATAGAGTGATTTATCTATATTTGACTGGAAAATCACAGCCGCAGATTGTTAACCAGTTAAAACATCTGCATTTGAATAAAATGTTTGTGTATCGCACCATAAATCGTTATAACGATACTGGCAGCATTTGCAAAACGCCATGGTGGTGGACCGAAACGCACTGCAACATCGCCGTATATCATTCGGAAGGTGAAGACCAAATTGGCTCGGAATCCGTGCCATAGCGGCAGAAAAATGGCTCTTGAGGCGAACATTTCGCTCGAACCGATGCAGCACATATTGAAAGATCATCTTGGACTAAAGGCCTTGAAATTCCATAAAACGCATGGTCTCACCGATGCTCAAAACAAAGTTAGAGTATAAAGAGCAAAGGAGTTGTTACGCTTAGACGAAAGTGGCGATTTGCCGAATTTGGTTTTCTCCGATGAGTCACCGTTCGTTATTGAGCAACATGTGAACAAGCAAAACGACCGAATTTACTTGCCCGGCCGTTCTACTGAAAATTTGGACCAACGGATTGCCACTCGAAACCAAGCGCCGCCGATGGTGATGGTTTGGGCCACCGTAACGGCCGAAAGCCGTTTACCGCTCGTTTTTTTGGACCGTGGCATCAAGATAAATGCTCAAATTTATCGGGATCATGTGTTGGAGGGAGCGTTGAAGCCTTGGGCATAAAAACATTTCGGCCGCAGAGCCTGGACATTTCAACAGGACTCGGCGCCGAGTCATAAAGCGCGCGTCAATCAAGATTGGCTAAGAAACAACGTTCCGCGGTTCATTTCCACTGCCCAATGGTCACCAAATTCACCGGATGCAAATCCGCTAGATTTCTCGGTTTGGGGTATTTTGAAGAGCAAGGATGGGACAAAAAAATACCAAAGTGTCGATCATCTCAAGCAAGCGCTTCGCCGGGAATGGGCCAAAATACCGCAGAGCCACTTTCGTGCTGCATGCAATAGCTTTGTCGGCCGTTTGAAGGCCATAATCGCGGCTAAGGGTGCCTAAATCGAAAACTGCTAATGCAATTCGAAAATTAGATATTTGTTAACATTTTTTACTTTGATTCAATAAAATTCATCAAAAAATAAAAATTCTGTGGCGTTTTGTTTTGGTAACACTTCGTGTCAGTCACCCTGTACTTTTTTTTAAATATATAAGCAGCTGTTACATTTATTTTTTCCTCAATATAGAACTTAGGAAACTAAGCCTTTTTTAAATTTGTAAATGCTTTGTAATACTTACACTGCGCTGTGTAAATTGTGACCGGCAGTTGGAGCATTCTGATTTTTTTTTGTTTTTTCTTAATTTATAACCAATCAACTGGTGACAAACACGTATGATTTGGTCTTCTTTTTTTTTGACGTCCAAATATTTTTATGAAATTCAATAGAAGATTATTCCTTCCGTAAACTTTGAACTGTGCAGTGATATTTGGATTAATTAGTGTATTGTTTTATTTATTCTGAAGAATTTTCATCATTATTAAAGGTAAGTTAGTTTTAATAATAATGTTACAAATCTCCTTTAAGTTGGTAAATGCTTAGTAACACTTACCTACAATGCGCTTTGTGAAAATTGGCAGTTACAGCATTCTGAAAATTGGCAGTTACAGCATTCACTGTATATACCACATATATCACATATGTGATATATGTGGTATATACAGTGAATATGAGTCTTCGTCATTATCTTATGTGCAGATTATAAGAATTCGTGTTTTTTCAATTTTAATTTATATTTCGCCATGGTGAAAACTTATTTTTCGTCATAAAATATATAATTTATTAAAATGATAATTCGACACACTGTATAAAACTTGCATTTTTCAATAATTTGTTTTTGATAAGATTGATTTTTATAAAATTACAGAATCTAAGATTGGCCGTTGGAATTAATAAAAATATTTTTGCTGGAAAATGAAAATATATTTTCTGAAAAATAGAGATTTAATTTTAGAATTAGAAATGAATTCCAAAAATTCTAGAAAAAAAAGATTTAGTTTTGTGGTACTGTAGAAGTGGTACTGGATAAGTGGAAGACTTCTGCCAGCAACAGGACAAAGGAGTTGATGGATAATAAAGACGTTTCACTCCAAAGTATATCTGACAGGTC
Source organism: Tipula vernalis (assembly GCA_958295665.1). Lineage (NCBI taxonomy): Eukaryota > Metazoa > Arthropoda > Insecta > Diptera > Tipulidae > Tipula > Tipula vernalis. Next base: position 217,207,190 of record OY282559.1, on the reverse strand, counting down.
GCCCTTATACAAAAATCCGCTAATGCCGGAACTGGTAAATCTAAATAAAATTTCCGATTATATTAAGCAATTTCTAATAAATATTTATTTAATGTTCTACAGATTGATATCGACTTCAATATTATTTACCCTTATAGCTGTTTATATACTGCTTGGTGTGGCTTTGAGAATGATGTAGTAGCATTATTGAATACAAGGCTAACACAGCCCAAATGGAAAAGCCAACTGGAAACGCTTTGCTTGAACAAAGCACTATAAACATGGGTAAGTTAAATATTATTTATTAAAATTTAAATTATTAAAAAGTACATACTTGAGCCTAACATATGTTTTTTCTGTTACAGACTCCTTTTATACAGAACTTATGCTTCTGGTTTGCTCAACTGTGTTTCCTACTCCAAATGTACTATCAAGGATAGTCAGGACTAGTTTATAGTCAGAGCTGAAAATGTTTTCCAAATGGAAGTCATGATCAAAGAACGTAATAGTAAATGCAAAACTGATAAAACACAAATTCAGCCTTACTTAGCAATAGGTAAAAACTTGGAAATATTTCAATTTGCCATTATATTGGACGATACAAAGTATGTTTGTGGCAGTTTGTTAGAAGCCGATGAGACGTTTAAAATATTTCAAATATTCCAATTACACTATCCAGCAGCATCGTATATTTATACAAACAACATAAATACAAAATACGACCATGAAGTACCTGCAGTGGCCACACTGATTTCCGATTTAACAAATAAAAATTATGAAATATTATCTTCCAAATAAAAAATATAATTATTTAATAATATCTATTAAATTGTTTGTGCCACAATCAAAATTGTAGCAGATTGTGATATTGAATTACTTGCAGTGATCGCTGATTTAAGCAATCATAATAATTATTTATTGTTATTTATTATTAACTGTTTTCGAAAACGAAATTATTATTTAGTTATTAGTTATAAATTTTTAATAATTATCAAAAAATGTAAATAATTTGTTTTATATGTAGAAAAAAAAAACAAAGTACTATATTATACAGCAGATTGTGATACTAAAGTACCTGCAGAGGACACTGCTATAATGTTCGCTCATTAGTAATATTTTTTTTATTAATTACTAAAATTTATAAATGTAGTTTTTTTTAATATATTGTATTAAAAATAAAAGCATTGAATTGTACGTCCAATAATTTAATTAAAATAAAGTTGTTGTAAGTGAAATGAAGTTGTATAACAGTTTTAATTGAAGAGAATTTTAATATATATAATATTTATATATATGTATATATATATATATATATATATATATATATATATATATATATATATATATATATATATATATAATATATATATATATATATATATATATATATATATATATATATATATACATACTATATATATTACTATATATATATATTTATATATTTAGGCTAATGTTGCTATTGATTAGCAAAATATAACAGTTGCCGAGTAACGTTTGACAAACATACGAGTAGTAAGTTAGTCATCATAAATTCAAATGGTTCTGATGAATTTTTATCATTATCAACAAGCTCTTAGTAAAAAAATGGTAGTTTACGAAAAGCTCATTTGTAAAATTTACTAAGCAGTACAAATGTTACATTGAAATTTCATTGAGCTCAAAATGCAAACTAAATACCATATCTTTTTCATTTAGCAAATATAGCGAACCTAAACAAGTAAAAATATTTTGAATTTACTAAGCAGTACAAATTTTACATTGAAATTTTATGGAGGTCAATATTGTATTTGCTAACGCTTAGCACTATTCGATTATTAAATTTCTATGCATCTAGTTTCCATTTTTGATGTACTGTTTTTATTATTTTTGAAATAGTGGTATCTATTTTGTGGTTATGGTGGAACAAACGATATGCAACACTAGATTTATTACAGGCGGCTTTTTCATGTTCTTTAAGCCTGGTGCTGAAATCTCTCGATTTCTGGCCGATGTAGGTGTCCTGGCAATTATAACATTTAATTTGGTAAATTCCAAATTCAACAATTACCTGTTAAACAAACATATGAAAACGTCAAAAATGGATCGATGACTGAATCGCCTCGAAACCACCAGACTTCTTCCTTCGGGGAATCCGTTTATTGCCTGAACGATGGGCGGAGGTTAAAGCTTCTGAAGGAGTATACTTTAAATAAAACATTCTTTCATTTTCTACACAAACTAATGTCTTTTATTTCAGTAAAAAAGGTCGGAAATTTATTTGTACACCCAATACATAATAGCATAATATTTCTTTTGACATAGGCCGTTCGTCCTGTCACATCTTTGAATGTAGTAGAAGCCGGCGGTCTACCACAGTTCTTCCTTCTTTTAGCATATTCCATACGGTTCCCTCAAGAGGAAATTCAGTCTCTTTATTTTGGATTTGAGATGTACGAGTATTAGTTACCGCCATATATTGTTTTCAGCCTTCAACAGGAAACAGGCAGCCTTCAGTGTGGCAACAGTTACGTCATTCGTGTTATGACAGAAAATTAGTTTAATATTTGATATTTACAAAATGGGTCGCTTTAGGTTTGAACAAAATTGGGAAATATTGTAATTTTACTTTCAAAGTGGTGAGTCTTCTACACAAACTGCAAGAAATTTACGCGGAAAATTTAGTAGAAATGAAATGCCTATACAAAGCAATTTGTAGATCAATTTGTGAAGCGAGTTCTTGAAGCTGGATTGTTATTGGATAAACCAACACGTGCACGTGCATTTACAGCGCATACAGCCGAGAACATTGCAGCTTTTGCTCAGAATGTGTCGGAGCATCCATCACTATCAACTCGCCATCGTGGTCAAGAATTGAACATTTCACGCAGTTCTGTGATGAGAATTTTGCATAAAGACCTCAGCATGAAGGCGTAGGAAGTTCAATTTGTGCAGGAGCTGAAGCAAAATAACCATCTGCAACGTTTTCGGTTCGCTACGGTTCGCATATTTACCGAAAAATCATCTTTTCCGACGAAGCTCACTTTCACCTCGGAGGCTATGTCAACAAGCAAAATTGTAGCGTTTGGGGCTCAGAAAATCCAAACGTAACGATGGAAAAGTCAATGCATCCACAACGAGCGACTGTTTGGTGTTCATTTTGGACTGGCGGCATCATTGGTCCATTTTTATCGAAATTGTGCAAGCAAAGCCGCTATTACAAACAATGCGAAGCATTACCGAGCCATGATAAACGAGTTCTTGTTACCCAGAATTCAAGAGGAGGAACACACGACATTTGGTTTCAACAGGATGGTGCAAGTTGCCACACAGCACACGAAATAATCGGTCTTTTGCACACTGTCTTCGGAGATGTCAATTGGCCATCACGCCATGTTCTGAAAAATTGGGTTGACAGAATGAGGTACTCTAAAGCCAGCCGTGGAAGTCATTTGAACGAAATTGTGTTCCAAGCTTAATGGCAATGTATACTCTTTCTAATAAAACAAACCGCTTTGAAAAATATTCATTCGTCTTTGAATTTAGAGCCAAATTCGATTGCAAACGTTAAATGGACCACCCATTACATCCTTTTTTGGCTGCGAAATATATTAGAAAGATTTTCGTTTTCACTGTCTGAAACATCTATTCGATGCTTTGATCAGCAACCGAATTCTCCACCTCACTCTTGCTATCACTTAGTTCAAACTCTTTTACCTAAGAATATGTGTCAGAAGTAAATAATACAAAAAAATAAGCCGCGGAGTTCGCCGCGCTTCATGTATTGGAATGAGTAAAAACAGAAATTTGATGAGCTCAAAGTCACGGTAGATTCGCAAATTGGATAAATAAACAAAGCTGGTGCCTTTGTATGTTATGAATAAAATTTTTTGTTTCTTTTTACCAAGAAATTGGTTAACCCGTCAATTTGACGGGTTTTCGGAAAAATCGGTATACCACATACCGATATTTGAACTTAGGTGGTCTAAAGGAATATGAATTAGAATATTCACTTCATTAAATTTATAAAACTCAACATAAATTTTAAAAAAATACGTTAGTATTTCCTTTATTTTTAAACATTAAATTAAACGAAAAGCACGAGAAAATTAACAAAATTAAAGCCGAATGAAAACGCGTCTTCGCACACTGACTATAGCCTACGTCAGCCGTTTATTAATAGGATATTATTGAAATCACCGATTATACCGAAAAATATGTAGTTTCGCGGCGCCGTAATATTTGGTAAAGTATAGTTTCCCTCGAAAGCTCTGTAGAGATTTTTACTGAACAGAATTATTTTTTATACTTTTCGGCATCATCCAACCAACGGCAATCAACCAACAACCATCAACCATTGACAATTAACAGGTTCGCTGCCAGTACACCACAATGACGGTATCCCACGATGAAAAACACTGCCAGTTACTAGTGCACCACCGGTATACCGCACACTAAATAATACAACAAGCGGCCAGTGACCACCGGTATATCACGCTTAATCTTATTTACAGCGGTCAGTGTCCCACTGGCACGCCAGCCTTTATAATACTACTAACCGCCAGTGAACCACCAGCCGATGACTGTGAGCCGGGTCAGACGGTGGCCACTGTCCACTTGTTGTATTATTTTAGTGTGTATACCAGTGGTACACCGACAGGGATCCTGTTAAACATCAAGTATCAATAATCACTTCTTCGATTGAATTTCGAGACTACAGGTCCTGGACCCTCTAAATCAACCCCACAGCCTCGGACCAGCCGTTCGTTAGACTACGAGAACTTTTCGATAAACAATAAATTTAAAAAATACAAATTCAGCCACTCCAACCAAGCATCGAAACTAACACCAGAAGTGTCCTAGACTAGTACGCTGACCACTCGGCTACAAAGCACTTTGATAAAGCGTCATTTTTTGAATGTATAAAAGGATTGAGAAAGTCTTAATTTTTGTATAATTTAATATAAATTATATTAAACGTCCATTGTTATATTGTAGCATAATTTATGTCTATCTACAAATATTATGTCTATATACAAATTTATTGTGCTTTTGTACATACAAGCATAATTTTAAATTGTGGTATCACCATAAAAAAACTTATTTTACAAGTGTACATGCATGATTGAAATTTGCCATACATGTATGTTACATAATAATATAGAAATATCTATCATAAAATTGTATTAAATATTTATCACGATAATCTACATTGATAGTTCAGATATACAAACTAAAACACTTTGCACAAATTTATGTTAGTTTCCACTTAGTTTTAATAACTCTACCATAAATGTTTAGCTTATTAAGAATTTATAACGGAAATGTTGTTGATTAGTGAAAATAAAATATCACCTCTCTATAAATAATTTAAAATAATTCTTTGCTGGTACAGTTTTTATATATCGGGTGGAGTTAGTAAATAAATAAATAGAGTAGGTGAAAATTGGACATGATTTTAAAAAGATATGATTTTTGTAGTCAATAAACAAAATATCAACCAAGTTCGTTCATTTACGTATAAGGGTGTTACGATTGATGAGGTATTACTGTGGACGGAATGAAACATATTGATAAAATAAAAAAAATCGTATGACCTTATGCATTTGCAATTAGAAGACCTCAAACTTCGTTAATGTAATAACAGGTTGGTTGATTCTGTTTATGTTAACTCAAAGCTAAATTATATGAACTTCCTGTAGACAACCGTAGGACCAACTATAACCTCAACGATAATAAAGCTTTACATAATAAAATTATCAGTAGCAATAAATATTTACTGCCTTCACGGCAGCCAAATCTCTCTGTTCATTAGAAATTCTCAAGGTTGACAGCTTGAGGGATTATGATTTGTTGTCTGGCGGAATGCAATGTATTCTTTACTTAACATAATACACGTTCACAAAAACCAAACCACATTTAATCTGAACATATTGTAATATTCTGCAGAGAAAGATTAAAAGATTATTTGTTTAAAATTGGGTTGTTATTTACTGTTAAAATCGTCAACAATCAAAAATCTGGATAGCTCCAAAACAACCCCCAACCCCCGCTAAAGTACCCGGATGCGAGATTAAGGATCGGCTCTCCATGAACCTGGATGGCCTGAAAGTAGAGACCGTATATCCTAAGACTATAATTTGCTTTACAGTGGAGATGAGCTCGGAAATCTTGCTTGTAGTTGGTTTTCTTCTTGGGCAGCAGATCGAAAAGTATGCCTAGGATTTTAAAGCTGTCGATAATCGAATGTTTCATGCTTGCGCATGAAATTAGAGATTCTGTCTCTATCGATAATCTTGGTATACGCGGCCACTAAAGTTAATGAGAGAATGATGTACTTTGGGATCGCTCATGATTTTTCACACACAGAACGTTTCAATTGTGAAGGTCTGAAAACTGAAGATAAAAAACAATAATTCCAAGATATTGTCAGTAAAAGCATTGTGGAATCCAATTACAAGTGAATTCAGTTTGAGCGGTTCTGAAAAACGTTAGATGTCAGTACTGCTCTGAAGTTAAAAACAAACCCCAAATGATGTAATGCTGCCGAGCAACAAAATCTACAGCGCAAAATCGTTGGGAAAACGTGGGGAAATAAAACGGTTTTTGGTAGGAACAGTCTGTACTTGTGAACAGTCTGTATATAAATCTATTCAAATGCAGACCATGAAGGACCATCCCATGAGGAATTCACTCAGGTCATGCAGAGATTGAACAGAAATTGCTCATCTGGGGTTGATTGCTTTAATTTGGAGCTCTTGATTTGAGAAGGAGAAATTTTGTGGAACTGCCCTTTTGGCTTCATTCGTGTCGTGTATTACTCCTGCTAGTTTTACTAATCTTTTTATACAGCGTAATAATAATACTTATTGTCTTAGTTTTTCGTGTTTTTATATTTCACTACACTTTTCAACTTTTTTCATATTTTGTTATTGATGAACATGGAGGAATTTCACGTTATATAGAGCTAGACGTAAGTATCAGCATTTATGGGGTTAATTCTAGATACCGATCAGTTATCTTTTAACAATATTAATAGTATTGATAACTTTATGGATTCTGACTTTATGAATTCATATTCATATAAGAGTGAACCATTATTTATACTTTTTACTGAAATATTAGTTAACAGTTATGAATTACATTCATATAATCTAAACGATTATACATTGAGTGGTGCTTGTAATGAGAGCTTGGTTTAGGCTTGGTGGTGAATATTAATTTTTAATCCATTTTGAGTTATACACTATATGCTTTTAACTTAGCTTCAGCTGATAGGATTGATTAGAGTTTGGCCAATGAACTTTATGTAATTTTGTGTATTTATAGGATACAAGGTACTCCATTAAATGTCTGTTTCTACGAAATTTCTAATTTTAGAGGCAATATGAAGTCGAGAAACCTGTTCATTGTTGCTATGATAGCAGCTCACTGCCACTCTTTGATTAATATACCTACAAGAGTGATACCAACAACGTCCACCTGCATTTACCAGTTCTCTACTCGTCGTAGATCAAATGACCTTTCACGCTAAGATTTAAGAGCATCATTTTATCGAGATATTCTTTAAATTTAGTCAAATCCTGACCCATGACAATTTGAAATTTGACCATAAAAAAAATCTGAAAGTGAGTTTAAATCTAAAGGTACAATCACAATGATACCGCACCGCAGCTTGTCGTATCGTGTCAAGTCGCCTTTATACGGATTGTTAAACAAAATGCGCTCGCGCCATTGCAGAAAAGTGACAGATCTACATTGAATTCAAAATACTAAAATCTTAAATATTACACCGTTAAAAATTTAAAAAATTGTCAAACTATAGGCCCCTGTGGGTGTTCCGTTGTGGTGGAGCCGATAAATATTTGTAGTTAAGACTAATCCACTGATCGGCTACTAACTTGCTTTTTGTATTGCCTACGGTTGTACGGGAGTACTGTTATCGTTTACCGTCGGCTGTGGCGGAGTAACAGACCAACGGCATTCACTGATTTATATAAATAAAATGCACAACACAAAAGAACTTATTTTTATGATTTATATTTATTAAGTATAGAATATATGAATTATTATCTTTGAATTATTTAGTATACCATAAAACTGTACGAGACAGCTTTGAATATATTGCAATATGGTAATTTTGTATCACAAAGAGCAAACGTCGTTGCTCGTAGACTATTAGGCAAGTAACTGAATTTATGTTCACCTTTTTTCTTTATTTACAAAACCCATGGTTTGCGTCGCTAGGTTCGATTCTCTACTTTATTGTAATGCCACTCACCACAAAACCAGGTTTTTTAAAGTTATACCAGTTTGTTTACATTATATATATTATACAAGAGGTGCAAAAAGTATAAACAGATAATAAAATTCATATTATTTTATATTCCTGATACAACTGAAATAAAATGTATTGGTTGTCAAGTTGCCCAGGTTGCTATGTTGACCGTAAAAATAGAAAGTTCGTCTATCGTTTCCGCACGAACCGCGCCGCACAGTTCATTGTGATTGTCTCTCCGTTTTCTGATATAAATTATATGTAATATTCAATTTTCTACTTTGACAGGTTAACGGAACGACGTGGTACGGTATCATTGTGATTGTACCTTAAATGATCCGTCCGAGTCTAAATGATCCGTCTTTAGTTCTTAATCAATTTCTAAACATTTCGATCTTATTAGAGCAATGTTACACTTATTCTCAGAACGCAAATCAAAGAAATTAAATGCAGAAAAAATTAAAACCACATCCTAATAATTTGAATGTTCGTTAAATCGTTCGTTTTAATCGTTTCATAGGTAACTGTGGTGATGTTAAAAAAATTTTAACTTTGGACGTGTCCGAAGTTTGTAATAATATTTTTTTTTTTGTAATAATTTTGACGGGAGTGAAATAATTTTCTCTTCCATATTTTGTAATAAGTTCGTTTGCATCCGAATACTGATATAATTTTGACATAATAATTTTGACATTCGAAAATAAACAAACGTAAACATTTTGAACGATATTTTATTAAAATTAATTTAAAAAATGATTGCATTGGAGTTTGCCCCAAATATTGTAATATATATGAATTTATTGGGAAGAAGCCGGAACCAGGCACATCTCTTAACCACACAGGTATTTCATCGTCGTTGTCGTTCAAATCAAACTGATAAATGTACTGTTGTTTGTTAAAGTTATAATTGTTTACTGATTGTAGCGACCAACAATGTACATCACGCCTTCCACCAACAGCGTTTCAGTCAATTTTGGCTTACGATTCAATCAATAACGAGAATACATCTAAGAATTTCGTCAAAAACTTTTAGGGAAATAAGCAAGTTTCCTCCAAATAAAAAATCTCGGTTGGGGGCCAGAAATGGAACTATTAGTATTTTTGCTCTGGTTGGCAAGTGACACAAGCTAGCAACAGACTTACCAAGATCCACTGTTTGTGAAATTGTTCATCAATTGTGGGATTTTACTGCAATTAATATAATGCCTAGGGTTATAACGGTGCCAAACGAAGACGAATTACCAAGTATTGGTCGTAATTTGAGGCAGCAGGTGCTATTGATGGAACCCATGCCGAAATAGTGTGCCCAGTACAGCTACACGACCAAGACATAAATCGCAAGTTGAAGTAATTCATTCAATGTCAAGCCATTTGTGACTGTAATTTTAAGCTTGTGGATATTTTCATTGGGTATTCAGCATCGGTTTACGATTCGCGGGTTTTATACAGCAATCCAGTTTTCAAAGAAAAATTGTATCCACCGCCAGGATATTTCTAATTGGGAGATAGTGGTTACCCATATAGAATGCAACCAATTGCCATTGTAACTCCGTTTAAAGAGCGCTGCTTAAATATTGATCAAAAAATGTTTAATAAAGTGCGCTTTTCGAGAAATTAAAGTACACTGGAGATACATTTTTGGGCGTGCTTTACAACTCAAAATTGAAAACATTGTCAAGACAGTTGCCGCTTGCTTTACGTTCCATAATATCTGCATAATGGCAAATTATAATGTGCCTTTATTAATAGATGCAGATCTTGAAGCATTCAGCGAACCCAATGCAGAGGAAATTGCCTGTACTTTAGACAAAGATCAGCAGTCGGGCACGCTCTTTCAAATGTTTTTAAACTTTAGATAAAAAACCAAGTTTAAGAATAAATACATTTATTGAAATTAAATTTTAAAATAAAAATTCAATTCATAAATAAAAATTTAATTCATAAATAAAAATTCAGTTTTTTCCAATACGTCATAAAAAAAAAAAATAATCAGTAATTCAATAATTAATTCAAATAATTCAATTTCTAATAATAATGCACAGCGTAAGTTTAATATACAATGTGTTTCGTCAGCAAGTGACCGGCCGAAAATTCGGAATATTTATGTAAAACTTTCGCAGAAAATTCTTTAAAGTGGAAGTCTAACTGTAAACTTTACAAGTTATTACGTTTTCAATTGGTTCTAAGTAAGGACCGTATCGAAAAGAAAGTAGCCGCAATAAAAGCAATTTTAAACACAAAAAAAACAATTTTAAGTGTTATAAAATGATGTATTATCATAAAGTAGACGACCTCTAATTAGAAGATTTCATGTTTAAAACATTTGAGAAATTATTTTCTAAATAGACTGCGAATTTTTCCTTTGATGCGTTTCATTAGGTTCTGCACAGTAGTTTTATTAATTTTTCTGGTTGCCCTGGATCAACTTTTTCTGAAATCTGTTAAATTTTCGGCTACACTACCATTATTTTTCACGCTTCGCAATTGCCCAATATCTTTCAATTGGTCTAAGTGCTGATGAATTTGGCGGATTTTGCTTTTTTCCCTTTAACATATGTTTCATTGTCCATATGCTAAGACGGTCGCCTTACGGTTTTCGTGAACGGTTTTGGCCTAAATTTTTTTGGTTTTTCAATTCGGTTCGGAATATTTTATTTTTTATATATCTTCAAGTCATGCCTTATTTTTACCTGCTGAATCATTCCAACACTAGTACCTAGTTTCCCACATAAATCTCTGACAAACATTGATTTGTTTTTGCGAATTTCACTCACAGTTTTGGCGTCTAATTTAAGATTGTTGGGACCTTGTTTTCGACCGCTTTTTCGTAAATCCTTTACCGTACCATGTTCCCTAAACTTATTAATTATTTTTCTCACTGCATCTTTACTTATATTTTCGCGCTTTGCTAAATTTCTAAACCAAACACCTTTTTCAGTACACCAATTGTGCAAAATACATTTATGGACATTTTCTTTTATTCGTGGCATAATTACAACTGAATAACAAATTATTAAAATCAAAAGCAATATTTATCTACAAAGAACTATTCTATGTAACGGCAAGCCAAAGAAAACTTAATTTTTTTGTGGGTACTTTCTTTTCGATACAGTCCTTAAGAGAGTAGAATTACAAAATTTTGTATGGACATGCAATGTGTGTGAAAATCATTTGGACGTTAATGGTGCTAAAATTGCATCAATTATTGCTGATCTTGACATATTAAAAATGTTGGTAGAGCCTCCATCTCATCATGTTTCTAAACAAGATAACCGTAATGTAATAACTGGCACAAGCATACCCACTCCATTACAATTACAATATCCAGTGTCATCGTTGTCGTCATCTTCATCTTCATCGTCATCCAATGGGAATTCCATTTAAAAAGCAAAAAAGCAGGGTTAAAAGTATTAATAAAGAAAAATTACCTGTTGGCACAAATGGAGCTGGGTCATCAGCAAATACTCAACAATAACACCGTTACCGTTGATGCAAGGAATATTACGCCTAAGTTTGTTGCTGATATATCGACGCAGTTAAAGTACAACAATAACAAATCAATATTAATAGTATTATTGAAAATAGTTATTATTGGTTCATCAAACGGAAGCTGATATCAAGGGTAAATTTGATATTCACGATTTTCGTTGCATAAAATTAAAGCATCGTTTTGAAATGGAATATGCTACATTTAAAGTGAATACTTTAGCAAACATTATGGACAGATTGCTGGACGAAATTTTTTCAACGGAGCCAAATTATTAATAATAATGACAGTAATAATAAAAATAATAATAATAACAACGATAATATTGATAATGTTGATGGTAATAATGGTGACGAAGAAGAGGAAAATTATACGGTCCATTAATAGCTGTATTAATATTGCATGCGGCGATATTGTAATCGTTTTAGTAAAGGTAAATCTTTTCGTTTGTGCTACGTAAGTTCCCGGGAAATCTACATGTGAATTCCTTAATGAATTTATCGATATATTTGAACATAAGATTCGGCCCAAAATCGAAGAAAATGATAGTTTGTGCATCGTGGGAGATTTCAACTTTGCAAACTTAAATTGGAAACGAATTGACGGAATATGTACATACACCGTTTGGTGACACTGCCAATAGCTCTTTGGTGATTGATTCATTTTTTTAAAAGGGTCTAAGGCAACATAATGAAGTGCAGAATCATATTGGCTTCCTTATTTTCCATTGAAAACACAGTTTTTTATAGACACCAATTACTTAATTTATTAATATGACAGACGCTTCGACTTTTTAGTCATCATCAGTGTCTTATATCTTAGAAACAAAAATGTTGTTCTCACATAGTTAGGGAAAAAATAATAATTCTTTTCCAAAAATTTAAAATTACAACAGGAATGAAAATTTAAACCACATAATCTTCACAATATGGAATTTTGAACGACAATGATCCTGTCCAAAAACTTTTTTTCACAAAGTTTTTGGACAGGAGATCGTTGTCGTTTAAAATTCCAATTTTCAAGGTTGTGTGGTTTAAATTTTCATTCCTGTTTACTTTTGGAAAAGAATTATTAGCTGCGTTTTTGTATTCGCTCCCGATAGCTGCTATCGAGAGCCGTCATTTTTCTACGCCTAAAGGTAGATCCGCACGACGTGTTTTCACAAGTACTTTTACAAATGTGTCTACATTTGTGACAATTTTTTATGGCCACATGCTATGTTTTTGCTTTTGTGATTGCATATGTTTCCTCACACATGTAATTTTCAAAAATGACTTTTACCCATTTTGGTATGTTTTTACACAGGGTATAACCTCAAAAAATTAAACAAATGTCATCATTAACCATGGTTTTGACCGTAATTTTTCCTTTTTTTTATTTTAATTGTAGGTATTAATGAATCTAAAGAAATCAAAGTCGCCTGGTCATAAATTAATCTATCGCCGTTCATATTAATATTGAAAAACACAAATGTTTTTAATGACCGTGTGGATGTGATTTTCAACTTCACAAATATTTTAAAACACACTTGTATTTTTTGACATACTATATTTTCGTTTGTTCAAACATAACTGAAAACATATCGTGCGGATCGACCTTTAATTTAAATTTGACGCGCTATTTATTAGTAAACTAAACTTATTTAACATCACACTATCATTTTTAATTCAATTGTTTAGCGAAAACTTGATATAAAAAATATTTGGCGCAGCTATCCGGAGCGAATAAAAAAACACAGCTATTATTATTTCTCTAACATTTTTGTTTCTAAGATATTAATGCCCGGTTGCACACAAAACGAGTTAATCATTTGACAGCAATCTAATTGATAAGTCTAAACTCCGGTTAAAATTACATTTCGTTTTACAAAAAAATTTCCATGGTTAGTTAACAAATATGTCGATATTGTCGATATAATAAGATTTTACTAAACTTACTTATAAAAAAAACAAAATATTCGTTATTTTTATTTTGACGTTAATAAAAATTATATTATTCTTATGATATATAATAAGATATCTACAATATTTCTGCTATATCTACAAAGAAAAGCCATAAATATGAGGTTTGTATCAAAAAACGGTAAGTTATAAAGTGATGCTATTTGTAATTTTATATAATTGGTTTGTTCAAAATGCTTTTATTCAATTTCATTTACAAAAAAGAAGCAAATTCCAAAACCCGTGCACCCAACTTTTCAAATACAGAAAAAATTTTGCTTTTAGAAATGATAAAGCAATACCGGCACATTATCGAGTGCAAGAAAACGGATAAAATAACATCAAAAAAAAAACGATTCATGGAAAGCATTAAGCTTTGATTATAATGCCCAGAGCTTGGGATCCTACAGGAATGCGCAACAGCTTAGATCCTTGTATGAACAATTAAAAAAAAATGCAAAAAAAGAAAAATCCGCCGATAAGGTAATATCTTTATTTCTTTAGTTATGTTAATTAATAGTTAATGCATACAATTTTAATTATTAATTTAAGGTTGCCACTTTCATGACTGGTGGGGGAACAAAAAATTCAGAAATTTCTGAAATAAGCAATAAAACGCTTGAGGTTTTGGAGCCATTGACAATCACGCCTCTTATAAATAGGTTCGACGCAAGTGCTGATTACAACAACAACTTACTGGTACTATTTTTTCAATTTACAATTATGGTTTGATAATGGTACACCATTATTTTGATAATTATTATAGTTTTATTTATTTAGCTCTACGACGAAACGTGTATTTTGGAGGATTTAAACGATTCTGCTACCCAAAGAGATGAGCAGCGATCTAACGACCATCCAGAGATTCAAGAAGATTATGAAAGTGAATTTCTGGAAGAAAATCCGCAATCTTCTGCATCAATTGCACCATCGAAACAGACAAATTTTACAAGTAAAAGCCCCAGTCAGCACATTCGAAGAAAACGACCAGCGAGGGAGTATATGAAGAATTAACTGAAATTTGCACTACAAAAAATAAAAAAATTAGTAAAAGTTGCCAATTTGAAGAAGAATTGATGAAAATGAGACGCGAGCGGCACGAAATGGAGATAGCAGTGCTGAAAGAGCAGAAACAACTGTTGTCTCACTGGGGAAAAAACGCAGACCAGATCCTACAAATGAAATGTGAGCAACATGCTATTGAACTTGCCATCTTAAAGGAACAACACCATCAACTACTAAAAAAAACAACGATTGAATTATTAGTTAATATGTACATATTAGTTCCTATTTTTATATTAAATTATTCAAATAATAAAACTTTGTATATAATTGAATTTTAAATAAAAATGTACAAAATTAAAACAAAATTTGTTTATGAATTTATATTGAAATGTCTTTCAATGAGTGCCGATCGTCGGTAATTCGAATTGCTTTGGGACATTGAGGGGATATCAATTAGATTTGTATCAACTTCTGCAAAATCCTGAAAATCGTCTTTCCATTCCACTGCTAAATTATGCAGAACAGCGGCGGCAACAATTGACGTCAATATAGTCTCAACCTTTAAATTAATAAATAACAGTTATAGGTACATTATAATAATCCAATTGTATTAAAAGAAATTAAAATAACCTTGATCCGAAATCCAAGGCTTAAAGCTGGGAATCGTCTCTTCCAGACTCCATAGAGTCTCTCGACTGGATTTCTGGTTAAAATTTGAGACCTTTGATAATTCTTTTCCGCTGGGGTTTGGGGATTACTCAATGGAGTTAGTAAAAAGTTCTTATTTCCGTAACCACCATCCCCCAATAGTACGCTATCACCGAAGTCGTTTCTTCTTAGCCTTACCTTAAGTAAATTTTAAATAATATTTAATAAATTAAACGCATTTTGAAAGATTGTTTACCATCAAAAACGAATTATCCAAAATAGTCTGGTCATGCACTGACCCTGGCCATCTTGCCTCAATGTCACAAATCTTTAAAGAACGGTCACTCACGCATTGTACATTAATCGAGAAATATCCTTTCCTGTTGCGATATACTTCTCCAACATCCCCACCTGGAGATTGAATTTTTATGTGTGTGCAATCTGAAGAAGAAAAAATGTAAACTAATATCAAATGGGTATAACCATTATGTAACAGGTACCTATTGCTCCGATAACACCAGGAAAGCCGGCGATCTGGTAAACATTTAATTTCGTGCGGCGCAATTCTTCATCGGTTATTGGCATTTTAATAATTTTGTTCATACGACAAAATAGGGCAATTTTTTCCAAAACTTTTCGAATTATTCGACACACTGTAGACTTATGACAATTAAAAAGATCTCCACATGTAATTTGAAAACAACCAGTACCTAAAAATCTAGATTGTAATAAAAGTAATTATGTTTTATTATATTTATAGGTAAGAAACTCACAATAATACAAACCGGAGTGCGATGCATATTTGATTAACAGTTGATAAAGCTTTGCATCTATTTGTTATTGGTTCAAGATATGGAACAAGTAGTTCAACCAATTTAGAGACAGTCTCTTTTGATAATCTGAATCGGTCTCGGAATTCAATTTCATTATATTTAAATAAAACATCAGGGCGTTCTGGATATTGCCGAAGTTTTGGAACGTGACCAGCTAACGTGAGATAAAAATTATCATTATCACTGTCGCTATCACTAAACAGTTGGTAATCTTTTCTTAGCATAATTTGAAAAATATTTTTAGTTTAAAATTGTTTTTGACATTTAAGAGTATCAATAATATCCGTTGCAACGCTAGTGGCAATATATACAGAAGTTAAATAGTTATCTGCCCAATTTTGCGTGGTTACATTTAACTGAAGATTTAACTGACTGTTAAGTGTTGTGAAACGCTTTTGTTACTAACGGCCAGTTAAATCAATCTAAACTACTGATATGTTTTGTGTGCAACCGGGCATAATACACTGATGATGACTAAAAAGTCGAAACGTTTCTCATATTAGTAAATTAAGTAATTGCTGTCTAAAAAAAGCTGTGTTTTCAATGAAAAATGACAATGAAAAATAACTCAAAACAAACAGTTCAAGAACCATACTGAAACGACTTCCTTCTGTATCTTGTTTTCACTGACGATAATTTACATCCATCAGTGCAACCCTGTGAAGACCTGGCTCGCTAATCAAGCATTCATCAAAAACAGTTGTCAATTAAGTTAAGTTTTCAATGTTTCGACGGTTATGTTCCAAATAATAATATTTTAATCTTTGATTTGACCCAGTGAAAGATTGTATTTATTTTAATATTAAAAACTTAATTGTTCCCCAACAACATGGTTTTTTTTTGGTAGATCAAAGACAACCAATCTTGCTAGACTCCAAATGTAAAACTATGTCATTTGCAAGAATTAAGAATTTAATTGTAGCTTCGTACGGTTTACAAGACGTGGAAATTGATAGAGTTACTCAGTTTATTGATTTAGATGTACTGTTTACAGGTAACCTAAGTTTTACTAAACATACAGAAATGATTATAGCCAGGGTTGGCACGATACTTGGTTTCGTAAAGAGACATGCTCGTCAATTTTCTGACCCATACACTCTAGAGATATTATATGTCTCTTTTGTTGGGCCTATTTTGGAATACGTTGTAGTTAGCTAGAGTTCTAGTTATAAAATCTTTAGTGATCGTATTGAACGGATTGAAAAAATTTCTTAATATTTGCCCTCCAATGACTTCACAGGTCAACTTCTGGATTGAGTTTACCTCCTTATGCCGGTCGTTGTACACTTTTAAAACTTGATAGTCTTGAATTCGGAAGGGAGATGATTCATGCAGTATTTGTTTGGGACGTAATTTGTGCTAAGATTTATTGCTCGGTATTGCTTGACTTATATTCGTTTTACGTTGCTACGAGAATTCTTTGTCGAAATAAGAACGAATTATGGAATTTATGAACTCGGTCGCACATACTTCAAAATATTTTAACCAATATTCAGAACTTTTTTATTTTATTTTAACATTTTAAAAGATCTTTTTAAGAGTCGTATTCGAAATAATAAAAATTTGTAACCCTTTTTTTATATACAAAATCTATTATAGTATTGTAACCTATGCTACGAGTATATGTTAGTGCTGGTAAATAAATAAATAAATAAAACATTTTTTGTATTACGCAGCAGATCTTCCTTTTGATTATTGTTCCAAATTTGTTTTTGTGGCTTAAGCTTCTAACAATGAAATAATATCTATTATTGAACCTTTGGGACCGCAAAATTCACTTAATATTGATGGGCTTGTTACACGTTTTATTATGGATAACTAACTATGCAGTGGAAATTGGCGGGTTCCCTTTCATTGGAAACACAAGGGATCGTACACACATTCGTATTGATAACAAAAACAATTATACACACTTCACATTTTCGAACCACAAGTTCCTCCCAAGTCATCACCAATAAAAAAAAACTATACCATATTGAATTTCACAATTTACATATCTTCAAGAATTATAAAAAAAAAACACTTTTTACTGGTCATTTTCAGTGACCATAAACTAAACACGTATTTTTTTCAACCAAACGAGATTTAAATTTCTTAAAATTTAGGGGCTGACCTGGGAGCATATAAGCATAGAAAATGTGCTTATGTGAAAATAATATCCATATATAACAAAGAAAAATAACAGTTACCATCCTCAGGTTATGCCAAATAGTACTCTCTACTCTTGCTATGGGTAATATTGCTGAAACTTAATATTACTCTTTAGCAATCAAAACATCTTTAGCGGGGGTAAGTCAAAAAATTCATGTAAAAAAATGGAACGGAAAATCCGGTACGAACGAAATTGCAAAATATATACGTACGACAAAAACGAACACAAAATACAGCGAACTTGCACACTATATAATTCGAATTACCATTTCCGTCGGATTAAAATTGAAAGCCAAAAAGGTTATGCATGTACTCGTATAGTGTAATGTGTAAGTGATTCAAAAAAGTGAAATGGAAGTACATTAGAAACAAACAGAATTACACGCATACTTTAAGTATTAAATTTTTACATCTTACACCTACTCTCATTAACAGCATTAAAATTCGGACAGTTGCTAGTGGAGACACGAAATTGCAACGGCTTGCCATATGTCATGCAATCATTTGCTGCCAAGAAGGCATAACTTGATTGTATACCAAAATTTTAGATTTCTTGGCTGGATTCAAAAACATGGGAACCAATTTCGAATGGAAGTTTTCTAATTTGTAGTTAGAAAGTTTTTTTACAAAAATTTAAAAAAAAAAAAATTTGGTTGAGATATTTTTAAATACATACTTAAAAATGTGGCAGCCAAAAAGAATCATTAAAAAAATACATATACGTGTGACGATCTTTTTTGCAACAATTTTTGCATAATTTCTTTAAAATATCAAAACACAAATGATTTGTAACCGTCAAATTTATTGTATGTTTTCCCCACTCGACGCCATTTTTTATATTATTGTTACCAGATATGGTAACTGTAACGGTAAAATGTATGTCAGGTGGAGTAGCCGGGTTAGCTAGCTGTGAAAATGACACATACATTGATACATAATAAAATAAAATTTTTGAAATTGTTTAATCGGTATGCTTTGTTTTTTAGTATTGCACAATGCTCATGCTGTTGCTGAGTTTGGTTATGCGGGGAGTATAGGAAACAAAAACTATAAAAGTAGTAAACAGATTCGGATGACAATCCCTAAAGATGCACGAAGGAAGAAGCCGCAGGAAGACATGCTACCGTTTTTCCATCTGCTATGATTTTACAGTCAAAATAACGTCTATGTCTAGTAGAACCGCCCTATTTCATTTAGTTTAAACTGATCAAATCAGCGATGCCACTTTGCTTTGTTCACCGGGTTTGCCGTGACAAGTATAATTTAGATGATTAACTTAACAGAACTGTACTTTGCTCAAGCTTACCAAGACATGGCTTTACTGAAATTTAGTCGTCTATATTTTTCTTTATCAATAAATAAATTATAAATTTCAATTTTTAATTAAACAATTAATGTTGGCAAGGTTCGTCCTCCAAACCCAATATAGAATAACATATGGCTTTTTAACGGCAGCCGTCCGGTTTCTCAGTCCTATCGAAGATGCTTGAAATGATTCAATGGATACTTTTACATAAAGGTTTTCACATAACACTTTTGCGAGTTGAGTGAAAACGTTTAGCGACAAAAAAAAGTCTATTTTATTCCTTTGAATCACAGGTAATTATTGCACTAAGCCGACACAATGATTTAAAAGTTCGAAATTAAGAACGAAATTAAATTAACAGGATGTTTTTTCTTCTCTGCTGAATAGACCTCCTGAATACACTATAAAAGTTGCAAACTACCAGCACAACTATATTGCTGCACAAATGTGTAGTACCGAATATTGTTTTAATCCGGTACATTGCCAAAAGTACAACCTTGAGGTTCCGCTTCAGTTTAATACGCTGCATGCAGTACACGAGGTAAATACATCCAGCTGTGATGAACAAAATCCACTATTTTGTGAACCTCCCTATCTATAACCGAAAAACGCGGGTAAAAGCTTAACTGAACTCAAACACCATAAAAAACAACATGAAATATAAAAAGAACTCACCGCAAGAATTTTTATATAACCGTGCCTCGCTTAGATGAATTCAAATATTTTCTCTGCCACTAATGGTGCGTTTATGACATAGGAAGATAGGAAGTTAAGAAGATAGGAAGATTGACACGACCAATCAAATTATTTAAATTTTCACAAGCCCCGCCTACTAGTTCCATGCTCGATTTGAAAAATGTCTTACTTTGAGCAAAACATGTCACAGAATTACCAACTAAAAGAAATCAAAATTCAAAATTATGATATGACGTTTTTTTCCAAATAGAAAATAAATCTCATTATTTTTCTTTTTTATTTAACAATTAATTAATTGTTCAATAATGAATTAAACCCTCGATAATTAATAATTAATACTAAAATTATTTTGTTTCGATGGTCGCTTAAATATTTTTATTTTTGACAAAAAATGAAGTAATAAAAATATCATGCATTATTGGAGCAAAGGCAAACATAAATTTCGCATGGAGGGATCTGGTCTTCGAATATATCAACGAAATAATTCCAACGCAGAATTAATTCGATGCAGCCGAAATGCATTCGCGGGAGTGTACATATTATTGGGTGTACAAATAAATTTCCGACCTTTTTAGATAGGTGTCGTTAGTATCACTGCTTGCATATTATTCAATCGGGCAATACATGTTTTTTGGAGGTTAGATGTTAAGCTTGAATAATTACTAGTGAGATTTGTTCAAAGCGTAAACAACATTTATTTTCATGTAATTGAAAATGTCGAATTTTGTGCCAAAAAAACAACATTTGCGGGAAGTTTTACTTCATTATTTTTTGTTGAAGAAAAGTGCAGCGGAAACAAATCGTTTGCTTGTGAAAGTTTACGGTGAATATGCTTCATCGAAAACCACATGCAAAGAGTGGTTTCAACGATTAAAAGTTGGTGATTTTGACGTAAGAGACAAAGAACATGAAGGCAAACCAAGAAAATTTGAAGATACATAATTGGAAGAATTGCTTGATGTGGACCCTTGTCAGACTGAAAAACAATTGTCAGAAGAGTTGAATATTACCCAACAATGTGTTTCGCAACGTATACATGCAATGGGATTGGTTCAGAAGCTGGGAAATTGGGTGCCACACAAATTGAAAGAAAGGGACATGGAACGTCAAACCATGTGCGAATTGTTGCTTCAACGACAACAAAGGAAGGGGTTTTTGCATCGGATCATCACTGGGGAATAAAAATGGATCCATTATGACAATCCAAAGCGCAAACCAGCGTGGGTCAAGCCAGGTGAATCAGGGCCGTCGACACCAAAAGCAAATATCCATGGTTCTTAGGTGATGCTTTGTATTTGGTGGGATATGAAGGGTGTCGACTGATGACTTCAAAGCAAGCTCTAGCTACAAAACGACCGGAATGGGACAACAGGCACAATAGGATTATTTTCCAACATGACAACGCTAGGCCACATGTTCCTATACCTGTCAAAAATTACTTGGACAGGCAGAACTGGGAAATTCTACCCCACCCGCCGTATTCACCAGACATTGCTCCCTCTGATTACTACTTGTTCCGGTCGATGCAATCAGCCCTGGCACAGCAGCACTTCACTTCATATGAAAACGTCAAAAAATGGGTCGATGACTGGATCGCCTCGAAACCACCAGACTTCTTCCTTTGGGGAATCCGTTTATTGCCTGAACGATGGGCGAAGGTTATAGCTTCCGAAGGAGCATACTTTGAATAAAACATTCTTTCATTTTCTACACAAACTAATGTCTTTTGTTTCAGTAAAAAAGGTCGGAAATTTATTTGTACACCCAATACAAATTTTTGTGTCCAACCGACATGAAACTCAAAGCCTTCTCCTTATTTGATAAATAAAATGGCGCAAAATAAACTTATTTATTTTGAGCAAATCATTAGTGACGAACTTCAACTCAATACTGTGGTATTAATACTATGGTATCTTCCTATGTCATAAATATACCATAAATCCGGTAAATCTGAAAACAGTAATGCGTTCCCTATACTACCAATATTTTACCATTGCAACATTTGTACGTTTAAAGGTTTTCATTTTTGTTTAAACGTAGCGAGCAGCATATAAGATTTGATGACCTTCCGTACGAACCATCAGTTTTTCACAATATTACACAATTTCACCGCGTAAACGGTCACATTAATTGACCGCCAAGATCGTGTAATTTGACACCATTAGACTTTTTTCTGGATGAAGGGGTTATTTCCTTTGTCTACGTTTAGATGCGTACTGCATACTATATCTACAAATTGTATAACTCGTTTAATTCTTTAGTATTGTTTTTCTTCAATCTAATATTATTTTATTCCTTATATTCATCATTATTGTTATTTATCTATATATAATATAAGCCATAAAACGTTAACCATAAAAAAAAATGTTAAATATGTTTGGTTAACGTATCTACATACAATTCATTGCACACTCAAAACTACCTATAAAAATCTGATAAAAAAATAAAAAACATCATAAAATGATTCAAAAATAATGTTATTAGATACTCGTACACCCACATTTATGCATACACATTACATACGTAAAAAAATTACCCATCAAATCACCCAAAATCCAAGGATCGAACCCTCAAAATGAAAAGGGTATCAGACGCGTTTATGTTTAATTTTGAAAGTTACATACATTGTATAGAAGTTGAAGATATATCAATTTTCCAACACTGAATATTACCGAGTTAAAATTACTCTTTTACTTTGCATAAGATGTTCGACAGACGTTGTACAGTTTTGTCGGTTTTTAGGATATTCTCAAAAAAAAATACAAATATCCCAAACAATGTCGAACATTATTATTATATAGATTCCTATACTTATCCCCCTGTTTTGTTTTGTTCAGACATCGTAAAGATACATTTTTATATACTACAGACATAAGTTCTTTTATCTGGAGAAAAATTCAATGAATTTTCTATCCCGCTGCGTTGAAAATTTTTGTACACATTTCCAGTAAAAAAAATACAAATATGAGACGATGAAATTTTTTGTGTGACTTGATTGCGCGTTTGACTTTTTTTATAAATTAATAATCATAAAACCAGTGTTGTGAAACAAAAAAATTTTGTTCCGTTTCGGTTTTCGTGATTTAAAAAAAAAAAGACTTCGTTTTTGGTTTCGGTTAATCGGTTTCTGTTTTCCTAAATTTTTTTTTACGTTTTTTGGTACGTTTCGGTTTGTCTTTCGTTATAGTTGTTTTTTGTTTCGGATACAGCTCGGAAATAAATAAATAGTTACAATTACAACTAATTGTTTAGCTTTTTTTGTTTTTAAATTAATTCTGTTTAGTTCATCAAATAAATAACAAGATTAATAATATAAATATGTCATTTAGATACTCGTAAATATTAAAAAATTATTAATTACGAATAAATAGCTTAACAAAAACTATCATAAATTCCAATTCAACTCGCGAATTTATTTGATTCAAATGGAATCAAATTTTTGGTTCATTATTATTAGAAGAATATCTAATTTAAAAAAAAAACATTTACAGAATACAAAGTATGTTAGGTTAGGTTGGTGTGGTTGTCCTATGGGACCGGCATAGCCAGAAAAATGGTCCGTAGTCATACCACATACAATTTTTTTCGGCTCTACCCACTGAACCATCCAGAGCTTACAATGAAGTGTTGAATACACCTGAGGTCCATCCCATTGAGATCCGCTAGCTCACTGAGGAGAGGAGCTTCTAAAAACTTCCATCTGCTTAACGCTAGACGGGGACAAGTGCAGAGTATATGGAGAAAAGTTTCTTACTCCTCTACATTTTCGCAGCTTCTACAGTAATCATTAGAGGAGACTCCTAGTCTCCGCACACGCTCATCTATGAGACAGTATCCTGTAATAACCCCGACGACCATACTAATATGGCGACGCTGAAGTGTTAACAGCTGTCTAGTTCTTGCTTGATCCAGTCTTGTCTAAATCTGCCTAGTTATAATACATGAGGTACCATTGGACCATCTATAGTTCGCTGCCCTCCTAGCTTCTTCCCGAAGCAAGAGTTTGCATGTAGCGAGCGGAATTTCAACATTTATCTTACTTGGAAAAGTGAGGCAATTTGTGCATTGCCGAGCGAGTTCATCTGCCTTTTCATTCCCCGCAACACTGAAGTACCGTGGCACCCACGTTAAGTAGATGTTGAACTGATCTGCCATCTCGTTTGAGATGAGAGACAGCTCTGGGCTACCTTCGACGTAAGGAAATAAGCTCGTAGCGTTTTAATAGCGGTCTGACTGTCTGTAAAAATGCGAATATCCCTTACAGATACTACATTAAACCTCAACCAATAAACTGCCTCAATTATCGCAATTAATTCAGCCTGAAAAAAGCTGCAATAGTCGGGGAGATGAAATGAGAGGTCCATATTTAGTTTCTCACAGAAAACACCACAACCAATCCTACCATCCATTTTTGAACAATCCGTGAGGAAGTTCAAAACTTCAGGGTTCAACATCTCTTCACTCAGCTAGTCCTCTCTGGAGGGAATTTCAGTACGAAACCTTCCTCAAAAGACGGTAATGGAATCATGTAATTGGTGTTACCAGGGATATCTCTGTTAGACAAAATAGATGAGTGTCCTGTATTACTACAGGTCCACATAGAAATGGATTTGAGCCTTATGGCGGTACTCACGGCCATTTGAGTGCCCAGAATAACTAGCGGTATGAGATGAAAAAGTACCTCCAATGCCTGGGTGTGTATACTCCTGAGTACACCACTAATACACAAGGTGGAAGTTCCCTGAATTTTCATGAGCAACTTTTGGTTAGCCATACTGTTTAAGGTTGGCCACCAAACAATAATCCCATATAAAAATATGGGCCTTATCACTGAAGTATAGAACCAGTATACGATATGGGGTTTAAGACCCCATCGTTTTGCAACAGCGTTTTTACAGGAGTATAGCGCTATAATAGCTTTCTTTACCCTTTCTAAAATATTAGGCTTCCAACTAAGCTTGCTGTCCAAAGCAACAGCCAGGTATTTCGCTTTATCATTAAGGGTCAAGCTAATACCATTTAAAGTAAGAGGATCAATCTGAAGAAGTTTGCATTTCCTAGAGAAGAGGACCACCTCAGTTTTATGTGGAATGATATTTAGTTAACAACTGTAGGCCCAATTAGAAAGAAGGCCAAGCGAGCTTTGCATGCGCTCTCTTAAGGTACAAGGATACTTACCAAAGCCACCAATAGCAACGTCATCCTCATAAGCAACCACCCTAAAACCTTGCCCCTCCAGTTCCAGTAACAGGTCATT
The DNA here is from genome assembly GCA_958295665.1 of Tipula vernalis. Lineage (NCBI taxonomy): Eukaryota > Metazoa > Arthropoda > Insecta > Diptera > Tipulidae > Tipula > Tipula vernalis. The sequence continues at coordinate 217,181,631 of OY282559.1, read as the reverse complement.
TATGACCAAGTTCCAAAGCAGGAACTCCGCCTTGCGGTGTACCCACACCTACAAATCTGCTAATGGATGATTCGCCCAGCTTAGCCTTCTCGATCCTCCATGTCAGCATCTGATATATCCGAATTATTGCCACCGGTTTAACATTGCTAAAGGCACTTTCTATATCCAGAAAGGTTACCAAGGAGTATTCCTTAAATTGTAGAGATTTCTCATTAGTGCGCATGTTGAGATTTCGACCACCTAGCCGGCTCAATAGAGCTTCTAATGCGAGCTTCTGTTTGTCTTTCTAGTATTTTTTAATAGAAAAGAGCATAAGCTTATAGGCCTATTAGGTATAAATATTAAGTGTATCTCAGTCCTTTTCCAAGGAATGTGCAAAAGTTCCAGACTGCCTCTGAAGGTAACCTCCAGTCAGGGTAGAGCCAAGTCAATGGCTGTCAGGTCCAGCTTACTTATATAGCTTAAAGCTGTTAATTGCCCACACTAACTTCCTCCTGCTTATTATTCGGCTTGCAACGCCTGAACCCGTAAAAGCATTAGGCATTTCAGGCGCCAGTTCGGAGCACTCCGGAAAGTGGGTTATCAGTAGTAACTCCAAAGATTCAGTACTAGTTGTAGTCCATGAACCATCCGGTCGCTCGAGATACCTCGCAGCCGCCGAGAACTCCCGTATTTTACCACAGTAGAGCCTTCAGGTATTTGTTTTGGCACTTCTTATTTCATATTTGTTTGTTCTAAGGACTTCTTTATGGCAGTCCCAGTCCGCAGCAGTTCTCGTTTTCTTGGCTTTTCTAAAAAACCTTTTGCATTTTTGACGAGAGTTTTGGAGCTGTTTCGACCACCTAGATAGGTGGCCTTTGTTACCCAAAGCTCTATATAGAGGAGATGCTCCCAACATATGTAGCTACTTGAACAGCATCCGATAGCTTATCTACTAAGTCATTTAGCTCCTGTGTGGATTCAGGTGGTTTAGGAACCGGTACTGGCAATGAATTACCTAGAACGGTTTTGAAGGTATCCCAGTCGGTTTTCCTCCTATTTCTAAACATAGCCCATTTGTGGGTGCTGAAACCAATTTATACTGAAGATAGCAGTGATCAGAAAAGGTATGGTCATGAGACACTTTCCAATCCACCAAACTATCCTTAATAAAATCTGAGACAAGCGTGATATCTAGCACCTCTTGTCGGTTCCTAGTTATAAAAGTGGGCTTACAACCAAAATTACATATTTGAAGGTTAGTACTAACAATAAAATCAAGGAGTACCTCACCTCTCTCGTTTGTAACCGTACTTCCCCATATTGTGTGGTGTGAGCTCACATCACTGTCCAGAATGACTCCAACTTTCCGTCAATCATCTCTCAGAGTTGCAGGTGGTATTTACTCGCCTTCATATTGTAGATAGACTGATATAAGCCAGAGATTTAAACTACCAATCCCAATGCCAGCCGCCACTACATCTGAGTTGCTGTAGTTAAACAAACAAGTTTAGATTAGTTTTAGCGAGAATGCACGAACGAATCTTACGTTCCTTCTTGGTAAACATCACTTTATAGTTTGGTGCCCAAATTTTGAACAGCAGAGCAGCCGAGGCTGCCTTGCGTGGTGTAAATTATCTGCAGCATTCTCAGCATCAATCTACACCATCGCATCGCCTGCACCATCGTCGTATCGGAATTCCCCGCCCAAAGGTGAGTCTGAGACCAAGTTCTCCTGGAGTCCACATAGTGTCCCCAAGAATCTGGACATCTCGGAATTTGGTACTCCAGGACCAGTTTTGCTAGAACTTTTGTCCTTTCCCAAAGTGTTAGAGGAACTAGCTTTATGCGAACTAATGTCCTTCATAATTACTGTTGTTTGTGAACCATACCTGTAGCTCAACGCTTCCCCAGCAGTTGTTGTAATTGGGAGACCAGCAATATTTTTGCGTATGTCCCGATTCACACTTGGCTTTCACTATTGAATTCGCGTTTTTGACATTTCTTTGACATTTATGACACAATAAAAATAAAAAGTGATTGCATCATTGTTTTTCATTATCATAGAAATAATTATAAAATGAATCGATAAATGAATGAAGATCGAGTAAACAATTAACACTAATGAAGAGCGGGATATTGGTTTGCCTTTTAGCACAACAAATAAAAATAAATAATAAACGAAACGTCAAAATCATAACAAAAATAAAATAAAAATGGAATATTATTTCTTAAAATTTCTGTAAGATGTCTATTTAGCACTGAACAATAACAAAAAGTCAAAGTTAAATCAACTTTTTCTTATCCTTCTGAGTCGCGTCGAGTGTAATCGCTTTAGTCACGTCGGTCGCATTGAGTATATCTCAAGGGTATGTCCCTTAGCTGTCAAAAAAACGGCGGTAGATGGATTATTTCTAAAGATGGCAGCAGTTGTTGTTTTAAAGATTTTTTTTTTTTGTATCGAAACAAAAATGTAAAAAAAAGCAACCAACACGAATCAAATTGACAACTAAACATAAATTATAGAAAAAAATTATTTTTATTTTTGATTTATGTACCAAAAATTAAATATTGTTAAAACTGACATCTTTAGAAATAATACCGTACTATGTTTTCACGTATTAAATAATACAGTTTACTATGGAAAAGTATAGCGATGTCTCTTATAGATTATTGTAATTTATTTGATTAAAATACAAACGAAACAAAGAAAGAGCTACAAATAGAGTGTAACTCAATAATGTATGGGTTTTCGTTATGTTTCTCGTTTGTTTTTCATTAAATTTTTTGTTTCAGTTTTTCGTTATGTTTCGTTTACGTTTCACAACACTGCATAAAAACATATGGAAAATTAATGGTTTGTAATGAAAATTATTGTTGAACGAGATTTATTTTTTTATTTTATTTATTTACATAGAAATTTAGTAAGATTATGGCATACTCTATTTTGAGCTAAAGCTCACAAATATATGGTTGCATCTAGTAAATTGCAATGACTGCGGATAAATTTTGGTACTAAAATTGAATTGTTCAGATATTGGAAAACGAATTGCTGAATATGTAACTAAATTTAAACTTTACAAACTTAAAGACAGTTAATTTAATTCGTTTATATTTTGTTTATTGAACCAAATTGTTCCATTTATCTGTCATAAAACAGATTGTCTTTAATTCATTACTAAATACTAAACTTAGGAAATATCATATTCGACTTTTTTTATCACATTTTAATTCTGTAAAATTTAATTTGGGAATATCTCGATACGCTGACACCCCACACACAAAATCCAACTTTTTGTAAATTAAATTATGGTAACACACAATGACTAGGACATTTAATTTTTTTTTTTTTTTTTTGATGGTATGATAGTTACATTTGTTTAATTAAAATATAATCATATTTTAAGTTTTAAATCAAAATATTGTATACAGTGTGTTCCACAAGAAAGTAATCTCAATTTATCTTTCTGTAATCTTTCCACCATCATGTAGCAGGTAAAATTATTCTCTTCACTCTTTTACCTTTTTAGCATTTACTTCTTTCTTCAATTGAGTAGTAAATAATAATATTAAAATGAATTCCGTGAGTAAAAAGCGTTTTCAAATGACTGGTATTCTTAGTTACTAATTCCAAAGGACCGAAAATAAGTGTGCAGGTAGCAAAACTAACCAAAACATCTCTGGCATTTGTAAAGATATGGATTAAACAGTATAGAGATCGTCAAAATGTGGATGATCTACCTGAAAGAGGTTTAGATAGAGTCACTTCAGAGAAGGTCATAAGGTCATTTGGAAGTTGTTCGAGAAAAATTCAACAATAAAACTACGACAAGCAAAACTAAAACTATTTGTGAACGGTGTTGAGGTGTCAATCAACACAATTCGACGAAGGCTTCAATAATTCGTTATTAAAAATAGAAGCACAGTATAAACCTTTGTTGACAGCACCACATAGTAAAAAGGCTACCTCGGCAAAGGAAACTTAGAGGTATAATGTACGTTGCCACCTAAACACGTGTAAGCCAGCTGTGTGTAGTTTGGCTTGGTTTCAATTTGGTCTTTGTTGTTGTTGTGCGTGTATGACGCCATTTCACGATAAAGAAATAAATCAAAGCAACAAATTTCACATAGTATTATATAAATTTTATTTAATCACAATTTATTATTTTAATTATTACAAATTTTAATAATTGATTTGTTGTTTTAAAATTACACGAATTAAATTAAATTTATTATCACTGCACTAATTTATAAAGAAAATACACAAGAGCGAAAAGATTGAAGTCGGTACGCTAGTAACAAATGTCGACTATACGTCGCGAAAATTGAAAACGATGTTATTCACTGTGATCCATTGGAAACAATTTGCTACTGCCAAGTACTTGTGAGTAGATGTCCAATGGAACGCAAATTAGACAGTAGTAAAACATAACCTCAATTTAAATAAAACTGCTAGATTTTAATAAAAAAAATACGTTGTTCTATTAATAATAATTAATAATAATAAGTAATAAAACATTAAACAACAAAATAATTAAAATATTTTTACGATTTAACAATTGGGCGTCGTATCACAAACATAAACGAAAAATTTCTGTTTTTAACCCTAATCGAACCAACATATTTTCGTTATGTCAGTAAATTCAAATTCTAATCAAATCATTTACGAAAATGTTTGCTGAGAATGAGTAGATGTCAAGTACGTCGCATGGAAATGTTTCAAAATCTAATACATACAAGTTTTTAACTAAATTAACATTATTTTGAAAATCGATGCATTTATCAAACGAGCCAAAAAGGCACACCTTGATTGGATTAGGGTTAAAAAATAACGTTTCACACAACCAAAATTGGTATAGAGCCATCTATTAGAATTTTTTAAACTAAAATCCCTCTTTCGATAATTATATGCGTAACTACTTTTAACTACACCATCACTTGAGTATGAGTAGTTGCGAGTAGATACAAGTAATTGTGAGTAGTTTGCTAATGCCAATGGAACACGCTTATTATAGCGAGAGCCAAAAACGATACTTATTAAGAAATAAGAATTCGGTATACTGAGCGAATTTTGAAGCGGGTGAATAAAGCGGAGAACACCAAAATGAATTGTTTTGTTTGATTTAGTGATGCAGTCTAGTATATTTAATAGAAATGAATTGTGTGTGTCGTGTTGCTTGTTGGTCGCGCGGTGAGTTTTGAATATGTACACCAGAGCGCTGATACTTGTGATTGAAATATCGCGGTAGTGGATAAATATAGTTAATAAGTGGTGAAGTGCGCCAGCATTTCTGTATTTAAATGTGTGATATGAGTGAGTCGCTACAGAGGAAAAATAATAATAACAACAGACCAGATTGTTCGCGTTCTCAAAAACATTTGGAAGGACTTACTCAGGAGATGTCAGTCTACATTAGACAACAATGGCAACTGGATTATATACTAGAATGATTGCGTCTATTGTGAGAAATAAATTACAATTAGTCTATTTATTCTGTTTTTACTGTTTTCTTTGAGAAACTTTCTTGTGAAACATATTGTATGTAATACACCGACTCTCCACAAAATTATTCACAATACAAAATAATTCTCCCCATATTTCTGTTTTCGTTCTACGACACTATTCTTCGGAATATTCATTCAAATTTTTATGGTGTTCGTTCTCAAAAGTCACTTCGATTTTAGTGTGATAAGATAATAAGCTGTTATTTTGTATGCCTATTAAAAAAAATCCAAATTAATTTCTTGTAAATCAAAAAGAGAACAAAAGAACTTAAATCTAGTTCTGGATGTTATTTTGTGTGACCTGGGATAACGTCGTGTAACCGTTTTTTGTAAAGCTTACAACTTTTGTTAACAAATACCAAAATCAGCTTTCATTTTGGAATTATCGTTTTTTTTTTAATATTTCAAGAGTGGCATTTTGCGCACAGCGAGTCGCCTTTTTTGAGCGCCTTTTTTGAGCGACGAGAAAAACCGATATTGCACTAGGCGAATAGACACTCGCTCTCGCTTTTATTTTCGACCATGTGTAATACTTGGCGAGAAGTAGGAAACGAAATTTAAGTTGATGTTTTAGCATAATTTTTCACATCATAGGTAATTAAAAAACAATTGAAATTTGCTGTCACATATCTTATGAATATTATGTATTAGTAAAATTATTGTTTTAATTATAAAATGTTGTCACTTGAGCTATAGTACAAATAATAAAAGGAAAAACTAATGATTGAATTTAATCAATTTATGTGCACATTAGGAAAATTTCCCTATCGATTATTACAATAAGTACAGAAAATAACACCGCTGAATATCACAGAAGGGAACAAGACGAAATGATCATATAATTGATAATTTAACAAACACCATAACATTTCCAGTGTTAGCGACAAAAAATATCACACTTCAAATAGGACATCGGATAACCCTAAATTAAATGTTGAACCAACTTATATTTTTTATTACATAAAATTAATTATTTATGTATTTTAAATAGCATGATTTTTTATAAATTCATTTGTATCAACGAACAAACTGGTCAATAAAATGTATTTTTGACAGCGAAATTAAAGTTGCTCAATTCTCTCGCCTTTTATTTTGTCTATTTGTGCAAAATTGAAAAAAAACTGTCGGACAAAATTGAAAGGCGAGAAATTAAACGAAAACTCGCTTCTCGCATTTTGTGCAAAATCCCAGTCCAGGAAGTCAGTTCTCATTCTATGAAAACCTGCAATGAAAAAAGTCTTTTCATTTAAATCTAGCCAACCATTTGTGCTTTTAAATGCAAAAAACCAAATTTTATAATTTTCGCAGTACTGTTGGTTCGATTCTGTTTCCAAGAAAAATAGAAAGAAAATGTTCTCATTGGAAATAAACAAAAGTCGAAAGTGATTTTAATGATAACTTATTTATTTTCATCAACATATTCTCTTATGCAAATAATTTATTCATTGAGTATTTTGGCGGTGAGAAAATTTATAAAATATCTACTATATTAATGCAAAACCAAAATAAATGTTATACAAGCCGTATTGTACCTATGACACACGCATACTATTAGATAAACAACCTACTATTTCTATAAGTATTAGTGATAATTTCAACTATTTTTGATACAACCTACAATTTAAAATCGAAGTATGTAAAACTGGGTCACGACATTAATACTTACAGAAATAGTAGGTTTTATTTTGTGTTTGTATCACAATAGTATGGCTTGTATAAACATTTTTGTTGGTTTCGATTAATGTATCGATGTAGTGATAAACCAAGATTGCGGTTTATCGCAATCAAATGATCAGAGCAAGCAAACTTAGTAGTTTATGGAGATGTCGAACAACAAAAAGAAGCTGTGTTTATTCTTTTTACAAAATCTTAAACTATTTCAAATAAAAATTTAATTTTTGTAGATTCTTGAATTCACATTAACATATGAGCGGTTTAGGCTCCGAAATAACTTAGTTAAACAAATTAACAAAGTTTCTGAATTCTCAAAATCGACTTGATTGAATTTACAAAACAGTATTTTTCAGTCCTATAAGTTCGAAGTTTTTAAAATTCCTATGCTTTTTTAGTTCTAAATTCACAAGACTTCATTTCTATCACTATTGTAAAAATTGTTAAACTAAGAATGAGATATTGAATTTAGGATTTCATAATTATACCAGTTTATCTAATTATTTCCGTTTAAGCTTCTAAAAATTAGAATTTCATTGTACATAGTAAATTAAATTTAGAGTCTTACCCACTATTCTAAGAAATTACATTTGTTGTTTTAATGATTTTAGAATAACGCTTTATAGCTGATTTAGCTAAATACAATCTTTTCATTCTATTCCAAGACAATAGAAAAAAGAAGGAATTAAAAAAACCAAATATAACAAAACTGAAAACTCCAACCGGTTATGAATTTTTGTCCGGTTTTCAGACGAAAAAATCGGAAAATGATGAAATTTGGTTTCCAACTTTTAACACAGCAGTGGAGGGTGGCGTTGGTATGTACTTTTTTAATTTATGTGTTTACTTTTGTGAGAGACGCCATTATGGTTGTTTGTATTTTTGTACGTTCTTACATTTTATTTTTATTTCTCTTGTGCGATCATTTTTAGTTTAAAGAATTTTTATTTTTCTGTTTGTGTCTGAGAATTATTTAACCAACATGTATAATAAAATCAATTTGTATAAACATATTTAAATAGTGAGCAAGTTTTACGTTTTGCTTGTGCCAATCTGTAAGTGATTTTAAACCGAATAAATGTTTCAAACTTAATTTTTGGTGATTTTACATATTTACACAGGTCTCATAAAATATTTAATCCGGTCTATTTCAATGACCCAGATATGGCCACCAAATTAGATTTGAGCAAGCAAATTGGTTTCATGACACACGGATGGCTTGAAAATGGTTACGCAGTTTGGATGAAAGATATATATATCCGAGGCATGGCTTGCAAATCATGATACAAATGTATGCCGAATGGACTGGAGCATTTATTCAATGGTTGATTATGTTGTTGCTGCAAGGCGTAGTGTTAATAAAAAATGTAAAAAAAATCCTAATAAAATTTTAAAATTAATAAAAAAAAAATATTTTTATTTAAAATATATGTAATCAAATTACAAAGTAAAATTTTGAAACCAAATTTTATATTAAAAGCCCCGCCCACAGATTTGTCGTACCATACATAACCTAACTTTTTTGTCATAATTTTCCGAGTTTTTGCGACAACTTTCATAGTAAATCTGATAATAGGTTAGGTTGGAGTGGCTGCTTACGCACACTTAGACCGGTGACGGTCCATTGTGATACCACCGAATATATCCCCTTTACCCCTATTGGAACCATTTCGAGCTACTTATGTAGTGTAAGACGTCCCGCACTTTAATGTTTTCGAGATCCGAGAGGCAGTCCATCCTGAGCTTACCCAAGTGTTTGTGCCTTCTGAGTGCCAATGCTGGACACGAGCAAAGGAAGTGGACCAACGTCTCTTCCTCCTCTTCGTCCAAGCAGCTTCTGCAGAAGTCATTTGCTTCCAGACCCAGCCTTCTTGCATGTTCTCCAAAAAGTCAGTGTCCCGTGAGAATTCCTACGACCGCTCTTAATTCACGTTTGCGTAGGGATATTAATGCCCTAGTGCGCCCCAAGTCCAGCTTTGGCCAAACTTGTCTTGCAACTCTACAGGTGAGGGTGTTAGACCAGCTTTCCCCCGCTGAGAATAGTGCCTGCTTCCCAAGTGCTTGTCTCAGCGCTGTGACAGGCCTCCCCAGACTTGCCCTTTCCGGTTGCAGCTGGAGAGTCGTACCATGCCTAGCAAGTTTATCCGCCCTGCAGTTCCCCATGACGCCCGAGTGACCTGAGACCCAGATTACCTGGATATTGAAATGCTCACCCATCTCATTTAGAGATGAGTGACAACTCAACGCCACCCGTGACGCCAAAGAGACCGATTCTAACGACCGGATCGCCGCTTGACTGTCCACATAGATTGCGATATCATCTGAGGATATCACATTATGCTTCAACCACATCATGACCTCCTCAATCGCTACGACTTCAGCTTGGTACACGCTGCAGTAATCAGGGAGACGAATAGAAATGTTTACATTTCATTTGTCACAGAATACTACAGCTCCCACTTTGCCGTCTAGCTTGGAGCCATCTGTGAAGAATTGTAACGCTTCGATTTCCGATAACGGTCTATCCCTCCAGGATTCCCTTGAAGAGAAGGAGGTCCGAAATCGCTTCTCGAAGCGTAGAGTAGGTTTAATATAGTCAAGATTCGCCAGCTCATCCTTCAACGATCTAACGATAGTAGAGTGTCCTGTACTAAGACACCTCCACTGAGAGACGGCTGCAAGTCGTACAGCCGTATTTGCCGCCATCTGTTTACCAAAAATGTAGACCGGAAGAAGGACAACATAACCTCTAAGGCACGTGTCGGTGTCGACCTCAAGGCCCCGCTAACAAGCATGCAGGCCGTTCTTTGCACCCTCTCAATCCTACTTTTATAAGTTACCTTGTCCAGAGCTGGCCACCAAACACCCACCCCGTACATGAGTACAGGTCTCACTACAGCGGTGTAGAGCCAGTGTAGCAGCTCCGGCTTCAGACCCCATCTATGACCAATGGCGTTCCTACAGGAGTACAAAGCTATAGTAGCTTTGTTTATTCTCTCCAACACATTGGGCCTCCAACTAAGCTTACTGTCCAAGATAATGCCCAGATATCTAGCACTATCAGTAAAAGCAAGTCTCGTGCCATTTAAGGTAGGAGGGACAACTACCGGGATTTTGTATTTCTTAGTGAAGAGTATCAGCTCTGTCTTGAACGGATTAATACCAAGTCCACATTTGCCAGCCCATTTCGTAACGATTGTAAGCGCATTCTGCATTACGTCTACAATCGTGCCCAGGAATTTCCCGGTAACAGCTAGAGCTACGTCGTCTGCGTAAGCGATAACTTCAATACCCTCTCTCTCCAATTCTAGTAGTAACCCGTTTACCACTAAGTTTCAGAGAAGAGGGAACATAACCCCCCCCCCCCCTGCGGGGTTCCCCTAGTTACTCGCCTCTTGATGGTGGAGTCCCCCAACTTCAAGCTAACAATCCTGCCTCCCAGCATATAATTAATTAACCTTCTCAGAGGAACGTCCACCTCCAAAAATGACAATCCCTCCTTGATTGCCTCCGCTTTCACATTATTAAAGGCGCCCTCTATATCCAGGAAGGCCACCAAACAGAATTCCTTCGAATTAATCGATTTCTCAATCGTACACACCAAGGCGTGCAGAGCAGTGTCCACAGATCTACCCTTTGTGTATGCATGCTGAGACGGTGCCCACTTCCTGGCACCTATTTTATCTCTAATGTATACATCCAGCAGCCTTTTCAAGCTTTTCAAAAGAAAAGATGATAGAGTTATTGGTCTTAGGCCCTTAGGATAGACATGTGAGCTTTTCCCCGCTTTCGGTATAAACACCACATTGACCTTCGTCCAGTACCTAGGAATATAGCCCAGCTTCAAACACCCTTTGAATATAGCTTCCAGGTACGGAAGAATAATTACTGAGTTGTTTTGAAGTTCCGCTGGTATAATTAATCTGATAATAAGTCGGACATTATTTCTGACAAAAGTCGGTGATGAAATCCGCAAAATGTCAGGAAAATGCAAAACTTTTCGGAAATAAAAATACTTGGGAAGTTGTGTGTTGCAGTAAATAGTATTGAATAATACTTTTTTGAGTATTAGTTCTCGTTTTAATACAAGGAAGTCATATAAAAACGCTTTGTTTGTCGTATATTTTTTATCTTTTAGAAAAGAGCAGAAGATTAAATGTAAACCAGCTATTAGACGATTAGAACTCGAACGGTATTGGAAGATTTTAAACATTTCGAAATTAATGAAAATTCATTGAAATTGAATGGAAATTTGAAAAATTTGAAGATTTGAAATTGATTATGGAGATTTCGAATTTGAAAACGTAAAAGGGCATAACTCGACTTATGTATGACTCGTGGCCACAGAAAGAGTTGTTTTTTTTTAATAAACTCATTTTATTTTTTTGTCAGATCACGATTGCAAATATCAATACAAATCTGCAAACTACAATCTATAAATGAAATTTTTACAGATAATGAAAATTCGTTTCCGGTTTTATGTATGAGTAAAGCAAACCGAAAAAATTTAATAATTTGGCAGATTTTTCGTTTTTGACGTTTTTCGTTTTAGGTAAAGCGCTGAAATTTGTTTTTTGTGATCAATATTTATGCACAACTAAAATTAATTTGTGTAAGGGGGGCGAGTAGCAGGGACAGCAGAGACGCAACGATTTCAACAACAACGTCAAGCAACACTACCTACAGTTAGTACAAATTTGGGTGACCGCATGGAAACATGATGATGGAACGAAATCTTACCCCCTCTCACAACCGCCGATGGAAAAAATGGTGGAGGGGAATAATAATAGTTGTTTACGGCTTTTCAGAAAAAAAGAGTTTGCGGTACCAGGAAATTTGTGTTGTCATTGTGTCTTCTTACAGGTTGGAGCAGTAGAGATGAACTTTAAAAAAATTGTATTGTCTTGTGTTATAAATTACTAAAAAAATATATTACTAACAAATTTACTAACTATCAACTACTTAGGTGTTTGGAACCGGGTTGAGTCTTTGTTGCTAACATTCCTTTCCCATCCCTCGATCTTGTTATATGTAAAAAGGTGTACGACGGCGGCCTAGCCAGGGGCGGATATCACAACTATTAGACTTATGTAGTTATCGATGTGACGCCTTTCTTTACGGGGTTTGGCTTCATGAAGAATGGTGTCGTGTTGTGTAACATAGTGGTGGTTGGGTATTCGCATTTATAATACGGGAGACTTGCTTGCTTAATGCTTAAGCTTGATCGTACATCGCAATCAATCAATCAATCAACAACTAAAATTAATTTGTGTAGTATTTCGAACGTCTAAAAATTACTTGTATGTACTCGTATGTATGAAACTACACTAGATAATGCTCCTCTGAAAAATATTCTATTCATATTATGATTGGCCGAGGGAGTGGTCACGTGTTATTTGTATTGTTTTTTTTTAAATTTATATACAGTAAAACATTTTTACATATACGAAACAGATGTTTTTTTATTATATTTGCATCCGTTAATTAAAATAAACTATTTTAAATTAATCGGTGGTTAATCGGTAGTCGTCGGGGGTTGGTGAACGTAGGGAACAGGGGGCGATATTATTTTGAAAACTAGTACAATACTTAAAAACTAGTACTACCGTTATTAACACTTATTAAAATAATTTACAAAAAAAATATTGAAAATTTATGATAAAATTGATTATAATCAAGTTTATTGAGTTTTATCAGAACCATCTTGATGTAAATAGAGCCAGCATGTGAAAAATGATCTTAAAATAAGGGATACAGAAACACCAAAAATTCATTTATTTTCATAGAGTTTGTATGAAAAAACGCGATTTCGATTGACAAAAAACATGAATTAAAAGTTTAACCCAGTTAAATAATTTTTTCTAACATCGCTATAAAACAGGTTCTCAAATTTCCTAATTTTCCAGCAATAATCAAAAGAAAATAAGGGAATTTAAATTAAAAAACATTCTACAACAATAACAATATGTATTAAAAAAAAAATTCAATTTAATGACGTCATTATTTGTCCACATCTAAAACCAATGGCAACAATCGAAATTAAAATAAATCAAAAAGAGCCAAACAGAAAAACTTAAATCAATACAATGAAGCTGCGTACATGCTATACATTTCTGGTGAAAAAATGTACACCACGAAGTTAGCTGTATGAGTTGAATTATTTCCAACTAGAACAAAAAGTTAACCAGGGTAACCAATTTTAACTAAAAATTATACAATACTATTTTGGTAACTTCGTGGTGTACATTTTTTCACCAGAATTGGAGACGCACCTTCAAGGTGCCTTCACAGAGCGAGATTATAATCTGAGATTTCTTATCCCACTTTTCTACCAATTAAATTGCTTAATTTTCAAATGTAAACGCCCTCTTTTGGCCAACTCAAGTTAAATTTTTTTTATCTTATGAGCAAATAATCCAATTCATACCAACATAACAAGAATAAAAAAATAATCTCAGATTATAATCTCGCTCTGTGAAGGCACCTTGAGCGTGAAGAAAACAAAAAATCGAACGTTCTAGCATGCTTCGCAAATTCGAAATAACAACAGAACGATATTTAAATTCAAATTTGAATAGAGGCAATGAAAGAGATAATTATTGTATTGTTTGTAAATTTTGAGTTATTAGTTTATGACGTATATTATAAAAACACACACACTTTAAAGTTCAAAATACCTTATTTTTGAAGACGATTTTCACTAAGAAATAAACATTTTCATGATTCGATTTTTCAATCAAATAAAATAACATGTTTTATGAATATTTTCGTATAAAAATAATATAAAAGCTCATAATTCTTATAGACTAAACATGTAAATGAAAACAATCGTTTTCCCATATAGTTCCATAGTAAAGAAAAAATTGTATGTACCTTATTTTAAGCTTAGTAAAAAATACAGCAATGTGGAGGTTCTTATTTATAGAGTAGGCTCTGGTTTTATAGTGCTTTAAAACAAAATATGACTTAAAATAAATTTATAGTTTTTTTCTCAATTTGGGCTATTCGATCGGGTAGAATATTACGGAATGGAGTTAGGGAGGGATAAAATACAATGATATTTTTTATCATTTTTGTCCGATTGAACAGGACCAATTTTTTCTTGTAAAAAATCAAAGGTTGTTTCCTAAAATATGCACGATTTAGATTTTCGGCTTTAATAAAAATAATCAGCTCTTATTATACTCTAATACATCGTCACATCAGTTCTATCTTATTCTGTAGAGATAGGACGTAGGACTTGCTGTTAGACAAGGTGCGTGTAATGACTCATAGCCGAAAAATGCTAGATTTTGTTTATAAAACTCATTTTCATAAATTGATGATCTAGGAAAAATTAACCCAAATTCTTTTGCTAAACATAATATGCTTAGATGTATAATTATGTGGTCCGATAAATCAAAAAAATTGTATCAATGTTAATGATATTAAATTCAACAGTAGTTCACCTATTTTAATCAAAACATTCACGTGGAACACATAATACAAAAGTGTAGAAATTGAGAATGTTGACTTTTCAGTTTTTCATAATAAAAATACATTTACGTTTTCTTACTCGAAATTCCATAAATATCCATATTGAATTAATGTTTTAAAATTTAAAAATTTATTAAAACTAAACACAAAAAAAGAAGTTTGCAAAAAAAATTTCGTTGCAATAAATTAATGCATTTTACTACACTGATACCGATAGAAAAAAGCACAAAGAACAAATAAAAATGGTAAACACAACAAGCAAAAAAGCTTAACTGTAACTAAACTTTTAACATTTAGAATGTAAATATGCATACCAGGGTACATATTGAAGAGAAAAATACTATATCAACAGTGTACTACATATGTATATTGTGTTATTCATATTATATGAAAGATTATCCCAAAGATATTGCCGTGCATGTTTCAACCATTTTTACACAAGTTCGGGATGTTAATATATACAATATGAAACAGGATTACGTAGAATCCACTTCGAAAATGTATTAAATTAAATGATTTACGATGCATTCTATTATTTACATTTATCTAACTAAAATAACCAAATAATAATAATAAGATGTTTATATGGTGCAAGAACAAGTTCTACTAGGACTGGAACCCATTTGTTTTTTTGTGTGATTGTAAAACGGTTTTGTGCTTCTCTGTAGGCTCAATTTTGTTGCTCGACAACAAGGCAACATCAAACCAATCAATTTCAATAAATAATAAGCAATTTATAAATAATTTTGCCTTGTTGCACCAAATTACAACGAAGATCTGTTTAACAAAGCTCAAAAAACTTTACCGATAGGGTAATGCTTGCGATACAGAAACGGCCTTTAAAAACCGTTAATTAAAATTTTTTATATTATGTTTAATTCTTCAGCGGATCATTGTAATGTTATTGATATTTCGCCTATCAATTTTTACGCCAAATTTTATTGAATTGTTATTTACATCGCTTTACCGATATTTGCCATTCAAACCTCAAAACAAGGAGATCCCAAAAACTCTTCACAATTTCTTCGCAGAAATTTCACGCCGTATAATATTCAAAATTATTATTATTATTTTATTCATTAATTATGTATAAGTCTCAAATTTTGATTACTCACACAACCACCACGTTAAACATATAGGTAATATAAAAAAAGTACAGTTGCAAATAAAATTTTGACATAATTATAATATAAAATAAAATTCATTAAAAAATTTAAAAAAAAACAAGCAACTAAACTAAAACCATAAAAATGAAATTATTATGACTGCAACAGCCATCTCTTAAAAAACGTCCTTGAAATATTAAAATCAACAATATTGTGATCTATTTCTAAAATTATTTGCGAAATAAGGGATACACAAAAAACCCGATCGCGCTCTTAAATCTCGTTGTGGAGTACAAAAGCTAAATCTCCCAAGCAGTTCAGAGCAATCTGGAGCATAAAATGTCACGAACAAAAACGGCACACGCTCTTCTACGTGATAAAGTTTGTAAATAAAATAATAAAAGGTGGTTTACGTAAGGTTCACGAACAAAATTTTGATTCAAATTTGGTAAACGAAGTAGTGCAAAAATTTTAAGGTTGTGAATTGAAAAGCCAATAACAATAAAACAATTAAGTTGCAGGATATCGATGATGGTCATTACAGAATGATGTAGATTTCATGAATGGAAATTATTTAAATTTATTATTCGATTGTTTCTATGGAATGATATCAAAGGGCCGAATGTCGAAGGGCCAAATGTGTCAAAGGGCCGAATGTCGAAGGGCCGAATGTGTCGAAGGGCCGAATGTCAAAGGGCCGAATGTCGAAGGGCCGAATGGGTCGAAGGGCCGAATGGGTCTAAGAGCCGAATGGATCAAAGGGCCAAATTTTTTTTTTTGTTTTTGTTTTGTTTTTAGAAATATAATTTTTTAAATTTGTTGTGTTAAGGAATATTTTGTAAATTTTTTTATCAAATATAAATTAATTTCTTATGAATTTATCTATTTTATTATATTTAATCTTTGGATATTCTATTGACAAAAATATTGCATTAATTGTGGTTGTTTATATTTTGCGTTCCTTTCGGTATTATCAAGTGAAAAAATATTTGTACATAATAGGTATCTCACCAAAACCAAGTATTATTATATCAATATGGAAATATATCATAAATGGAATACACACCATATGTAGGTATACACATATGTATGTATTACTTTTGTAGTATAAGCGCTCGTATATAATAACAACAGGCGAAGTTAATTTTTTTTAAATATGTGTACCAAATATATAAATAGATTTTAAATAAGAAACAAAAATTTGGTCATAAAATGTCATAAAATTCAATTTACTCCTGTTTTTTAAACTGATGATGATAATATTCTTACATTTTCCAACGATGTTATTTTCTAGAATAGTATAGTTTATTACTATAGTTTTAGGGAAAAAAAAGTAAGTAATGAATCCTAATTATCAGTCGGCTTTCTTTCAATCTCACTATACGAAAATGTATTTTTTTTCTCTACACGACGAACACATAACAAACAAAGGGATGGAAAGATTTTTCAAGGGTGGATCTACAAAAAAGAGTTTTATTGATGTTTTCCATTCATCCAATCATAAATTACAGCATTATGTATTTTGGTAATCCTTTTATTCTATATAATCCGCTCCTACGTGCGGCACGCAGTGCGACATGTTTGCTGATCCCGGCTCCTATGTTCCCCGAAGCTCAAATCTAAAGCCCTTCGGAGAGCTAAGCGGGGGAGCGCAGCGACCTCCCGCGTGCCCATGAGAGTTACCGAAGCCGTTAGCCTCTACAATTCCAAGTTAAATTATTCGATGTTTTCTTCAATTTATTTTCCTCAGAATAAAGAAAAAATGTACGGGAAATTGTTATAAACTAAATTTAATGGATTAGTGGTATAAATCAATAAAGAGCTATATTATTTCCAATGCCTTTAATGAAAGACGTTTCCTCTTTAGGCCGTCGATTGTTTCAGCTTTTCTTCTTTTTCTAGATAATTTTGTTATCTTTCTCTTATCTTTTCTTTTTCTAGATATATTTGTCCATGATGCAAATAGGTCTATAGAATAACCAAAACACATAATACAACATTATTTATTTATGATTATGTACATGGACACATCAATAAAACTCTTTTTTGTAGATCCACCCTTGAAAAATCTTTCCATCCCTTTGTTTTTTATGTTATTCGTCGTGTAGAGCAAAATAATATATTTTCGTATAGTGAGATTAAAAGAAAGCCGACCGATAATTAGGATTCTTTGTTCCAAAAGACAAATTCCACCACTTACTTTTTTTTTTTCTAAAACAATAGTAATAAACTATATAATGTTCTAGAAAATAACATCGTTCGAAAATGAATGAATATTATCATCAGTTTAAAGAACAGGAGTAAATTGAATTTTTATGACATTTTATGACAAAATTATTTTTTCTCATTTAAAATCTATTTACATTTGGTACACATTTTTGAAAAAAATTAATTTCGCCTTTTGTTATTATATACTAGCGGTTATACTACAAAAGTAATACATATGTGTGTACCCACATATATAGTATTCCATTTATATTGTTATAATAAGACTTGGTTTTGGTGAAATACCTATTATGTACAAATATTTTTTCACTTACGCAAACCATAAACAACCACAATTAATGCAATATTTTTGTCGATAGAATATCCAAAGATTAAATATAATAAAAGAAATAAATTCATAAGAAATTAATTTATATTTGATAAAAAAATTTACAAAATATTCCTTAAAACAACAAATTTAAAAAATTATATTTCTAAAAACAAAACCAAAAAAAAAATCGGCCCTTCGACCCATTCGGCCCTTCGACCCATTCGGCCCTTTGACACTTTCGGCCCTTCGACACATTCGGCCCTTCGACATTCGGCCCTTCGATACATTCGGCCCTTCGACCCATTCGGACCTTCAACCCATTCGGCCCTTCGACATTCGGCCCTTCGACATTCGGCCCTTTGAAAATCGGCCCTTCGTACTCATTCCGTTTCTATCTTTGCTTAATGGATATCGATTATTTTGTTTTTTTTTTCGGATCTTTATTTCTTTTTATTTAATGTAGATGTCATACTCTGATCTCGGACAAAGCTCGCTCTAGTCAAGCCCACAACCTTTTAGATTTAAATAATATTGTTTTTAGATTCCAATTGTAAACCAACTCAAATAGTTGTAAGTCAGAACAGGTAAGTCGATTGGATTTCAGTGGCTTAGTGGGTGCAGTGGCCGATATTTGTGGTCGAAGAGGGGGAAGATATCCATGTATAAAGAAAACACAACCACCTGTGATAAAAGGGAAATAAATCTACAGAGAAGCGGGAGATGAGTAACAAACAAGAGCAGTTATATTTTTTTTTTCTTGAAATTTTTTGGTAAGCTCTACCATTGTTATGACTTATGGTGTTTTTTTATTGATTATTTGGTTGTATAACAAAATATATACATACCATATACATAAAAACAAGAAACTTATTGTCCGAAAGAAAAAGATTAATTATGGATTCCTTAAATATTTTCTTGTTTGTCAATTTTGTTTGGACCAATATAGACAAATGTTTTTTTTTGTGTTTGATTCTATGAAATAATAATAATATATTAATAAGACTGTGCTGATGCTAAACTTTTCTCCAGTGATAAATTATTCATATTTAAAAAACAATCTTAATAATAATATATCACTAAATTTTAAAGAACCTTGGTGATTAATCGTGCGTGTTGTTGTGGGGCCGTAAACATAACTGCCCCGATTACATATGGTGAGCGGCGAATCAGTATTTATATTAGATTATGCTCACAAATTCCATGTATTTGCATATGTGCATGTATGATGGTGTGTTTCCAGAGTTGCAGCAACAACTAGTAAACACATGTTCAGTTTTGGACGAATGGCAGAGAAGATCACGAGAAAGCGGAGCTAAGTTAATGGTGAGTGATTTTATTTATTTTGACTACCTTTTGATTGGTTTAGTTGTTTATTAGTTATTTCCTCTAATTTCTTTATTTTTGGTTGTTTTGTTTTATTAACATTTTTTCCCGGAGATCCCGGAAAGATCTGTTGCTTACAAACAGAAGCGGTAGTGGACTGTGAGATATCTGGCGCCCAACATTAAATAATATAAAAAGTAAAATATCGATATCTAAAAGTTAAGTGGAGACGAAGCAGGCTTTCCATTTTCGTTCAATTTTTTTTTTGTGTATTTTTACGTAAAACACCTGTCTGGTTATTGACGGTAGTTTTTTTTTTTTTGTTTCATTTTTATTTATGCCTCAATTCCACTGTGAATCAAAGTTTGTCAGTAAAAATAACTTGAGATAAAAATATAAAATCGGTGGTTGTGTGAACGAGACACACAACGGAGTCAGTCAAGTTTTTACTTACAAAAAATGTGTATCTGTGTTAGTGCACTGAGGTCGAAATTAAAAAAAAAGTATCAAATCGAGAACATTTTATGGCAGTCCAACTAATACATGTACATAAATATTGTGTACCGATGAAAAATATTTCTCGCACCCGCTGATAATTTTAATTGTTTGGTATTTTTATGGGAAAGATTTTTTTTTAATTTTGTATTTTATGACGGAAATAATTTGAATAAAATAATTCTGATATGAGTATTAATAATAATTAAATTTTTAGATTATTTTGAAAAGCGAAAATAATCGAATTAACACTAATACTTCATTTTTCTAATAATTTTTGGTTATTCTAGGTTATGTTTTTGTTTGCTGTCAAAACACTAAGGAAATTTTAAAGTTTGCAATTTTTATGGTAAAGTCTAATGTGTGATCGGAAATATTCGAAAAAATAATTCTGATGTGAGCATTAATAATAATTAATTTTTTTGATTATTTTGAATCGTAAAAATACTCGAATTAACACTAATTCATAATTTTTTGAAATAATTCTTGGTTATGTTTTTGTTTGCTGTCAAGATGTATCCATAAAATTTGCTACAAAAAAAACAATAACAAAATACTTTGTCTTTGTCTCTCTGATGGATTTTTTTTTTGTCTTCTTCCAAATTCAAGTCAGCTCAGTCAATTTTCCACAGTGGAATTGGGGCTTTATTCAGTGGACAGCTATGGTTCAGGGAAACCACAAATGGTAAAACGCAAGAAGGTGTGATAATGGGACACAAATTTAGCTGCGTGGTTGTTTTATATCGTATGCAACATTTCTATTTTAATTAAAAGTGCTTTTTATTGGTTAATTTTAGATCACTAATTTTTACGTTTAATTTGATTTTTCAATTTTGAATATTATATTGTATGGAATGTCTTTAAAATTATTTGTTTTTTTAATAAAATTAATTAATTTTTTAGTGTGATATTTCTTAATTAATCGTTTTAATTTTGACACGTTCCAAATTAAAAAACTGTTTCTGAATGCTTTCAATTCTATCAGAATGCGTTTGATAGATGTATTTAACGACAGTACATTTAACGGCAATTTATTTATTGTAGACCAACTACAAAATCCATCTAGCTCTTCTTGCATTCGATCAGCGTCAATAACAGACTTAATGTTCGCATAAATGTTTAGGTCATCTGAACACTTACAAAACTTAAAGCATTGGACTACAATATTAATAAATATTATGAAAAGTAATGGTTCATGATGACTACCTTGTGGAACTCCAGAAGGAACATCATACAAGAACGAAATGGCCTGTGCCATATTGACCCATTGCACATGGTTTGAAAGATACGAGGCAACCCATTTAAACGGAATGAAATCGGACCCAAAAGCAGTTAATTTACGTAGAAGAATTGCGTCTACAGCTGTTCACGGTTTCCAACCGTCTTGAATACGTCGCTAGAAAAAACCATCAAATTGCCAATTGTAGATTTACCTAAAATAAAACCGTGTTTTAGATCCGTAGATTTAATCAACGATTCAAAAGCTTTGGTATCGCAGAGAGAATCGAAATGCCTCTATAACACGTAATATCACTTCTTCTACCTGATTTAAATATTGGGATAACAAATGATTTTTTCGAAATGTCAGGAAATATACCACTCAAAAGGCTAACGTTAAACAAATGAAGTAAAGGTTCACATAAAGAATGTGCGCATTTATTAAACCACCAGTAGTATTTAAACATTCTAAACCATTCAAAACCTCCGAGGTAGCGAGTTGGATGGTAATATAAGAATTGTGCAAACCGGAACAGTAGTCCAGTGTTTGACGATAAAAATAGGTTATTCTTATTACACAAAACCGATTGACGTGAAATTTGGACAGTACGTAGGGAATAGCTTAAGGAGCAAAACTTATTTAGTGCCGATGTGTGCCTTTACCCTGGGTTAGATATCACCCCTTGTCGGAGGCGAAAAAGAGTACACTCAAAATAAGAAATGAATGAGGGATGAGTTCTAAGCAAAAAAGTTAAGTTCTAAGTTTTTTCGATAAATCAATATTTTTCGAGTTATTTCCGATTGAAAATGTTAATTTTTCATCTAAAAATTGCAGGTTTGAGAGCAATCCGAAAATTTCTCCGAAAAACGCGATTGATTTTTTAACGATAACTTCCTTAATTTTTAAGATATCTAATCGCTCAAAAACCATTTTGCAGGGACCATCTTCAAGGGCTACAAGAGGTGGGAAGGTGGTCCTCGTACTCAAGTTTTTAGTTTTTCCGCGAAAGTATGAATAAAATGATGTTGATACTTCTTTCAACAATTCTTTTATTTTATAGTAATTTTCTAGACCCTCTGTTATTATTGTATGTTTTATTGAGTCAATCCGTTTAATTTCAAATTGGGATATACATATTTGCACTTTTTATCAATTTAATCGATTCCAAAATAGTATGAAAGTGTATGTTATGGCGATTATGGCCATCATCAGCGCTAGCTCGGACGATTATCATCGCAGCCAATGTTCGATGCTCGTCGCAGCCAATGTTTTTATTACGGTTATTTATTATGGACATCGAAAAATGTTTATACACCAAAGCTCAAATTCATAATGATCTATTAAAAACAAGAACGTCCGAAATGTAGCGTACAAAGGAAGGCGTGGTTTAGTGATTCGAGAGTAAATTAATAATGACATAAATACATTCACAACATCGCCCGTCGACGATTATGAATGATGATGATTGATGACTATAGTAGTGTTTTTTTATTCGCTCCGGATAGCTGCTATCGAGAGCCGTCATATAAAAAATGGCTCCGGATAGCGCTCCGTCTAAATAGGTAGAGCCAAAAATTTTTTATATGAAGTTTTTGGTAAACAATTGAATTACAAATGATAGTTTGATGTTAAATAAGTTTAGTTTATCAATAAATAGCGCGTCAAATTTAAATTTAGGCATAGAAAAATGACGGCTCTCGATAGCAGCTATCCGGAGCGAATAAAAAAACGCGCTTTATGACAAGCCATAAAACGATACTTCCAAATGATTGTTTGTCATAAACAGAATAACCAAGAATGAAAATTATTTATGACACGCAATAAAGGAAATTTCGAGAGCAGTATTAAACTGGTACATAAACACGACCGATGACAAGCAGAGGACAATTGTTGGTTTACTTTAAATCGTGTAACAAGTGAAATAAATCTGTTAGTCGTGTTTTTTTATTCGCTCCGGATAGCTGCTATCGAGAGCCGTCATTTTTCTACGCTTAAATTTAAATTTGATAGGCGTATAAAAATGACGGCTCTCGATAGCGGCTATCCGAAGCGAATAAAAAAACACAGCTAAAGTCAAGTGACATAAAAGTACACAGTGTTTTTAATTGCAAAATCCAGACGAACTCATACTTGACCGAGGTCAAATATGTTGACCGGTGGCACTAGGTATTTCACTTCACTTTGTGTATTATTAATTACGCTAACAATTGTTTATATTAATATATTTATATTTATTTTAATAACATAATATCACTAAGTTTATTTCAATCGTTATAATTAAGGTTATTTATTTTACGGAGCTAATATTTAGATCCTACTCCCAACGGTCACAAAGTTGTTCTTTTTTTCTTTTTTACCAAATTTTCTTATATAATCGACGTATTGTTTTGTGACGCCTAAATGATTGGCGTGCAGTGTCTCTGACGAAATTTACCACACCGTGCGAATGAGTGGTGGTAAGTTTTTCTATTCAAATGGAGATGGCAGTTCACATAACTATGGTGAAAATTGTTATTAGTAGTGTTTTTTTATTCGCTCCGGATAGCTGCTATCGAGAGCCGTCATTTTTATACGCCTAAATTTAAATTTGACGCGCTATTTATTGGTAAACTAAACTTATTTAACATCAAACTATCATTTTTAATTCAATTGTTGAGCCAAAACTTGATATACAAAATATTTGGCTCTACCTATTTATACGGAGCGCTATCCGGAGCCACTTTTCATATGACGGCTCTCGATAGCAGCTATCCGGAGCGAATAAAAAAACACTACAATTGTTGCCGGTGTGCGGAATGTAGTGTCATCTCACTCTCACGACATTGAAATGTCATTAGATTTTATTAGATGTCACAACTCACAACATTCCGCGACCGCGCAAATGTTGTCATGATAATTGTAGTTTTTGGGAATATAAGACGGGGTAAATAAAATAAGATAAGTGTTAAATTAGCGGCGTCTATGTGGTTGCAAAAAATCATAAAGACGAAGAGAAGCGAAATCAGGTGTAGAGCGCCGCTTATCTGTTTGGGGTATTACGACAGTATTTTTTACTGAATAAAAACATAAAGCCTGAATTCCATTGCGAATAAAAGTTTGTCAGTCAAAATAAAGGGAGATAAAAATATAAAATCGGTTGTACACAAATTTTATTAAAATATTAAAGCTAACTACCGCCACTTCAATGCAATTGACAAGTTGTGTTACAATTTCGCTAGCCCGCTTTTCAAATTTTCCGTAAGAAAAACTTTCGTTAAAT
This sequence comes from Tipula vernalis, assembly GCA_958295665.1. Classification (NCBI taxonomy): domain Eukaryota; kingdom Metazoa; phylum Arthropoda; class Insecta; order Diptera; family Tipulidae; genus Tipula; species Tipula vernalis. The sequence goes on along the minus strand of OY282559.1, from coordinate 217,157,062 downwards.
TCTGTTACATTTCTTACAGTTTTGCTGGTTGACCCTTTTATTTTCTTGATAATTCCAAATTCCAAAAACAAAAAAAATTAAAAGATGTAACAAAAACAATTGGTTTGGATAAATTCAAATTAGCTAATTCTCCTTTGGTTTTATACAATGCAATAATTTTTGTTGTAATATCTTTTAATTCTTCTTTAAAATTACCAAGAAAATACAGCTTTAGCACATTCGAAAAAAGACCAAAGTAAATTTGTAGTAAAATTCGAAGATAAAATTTGTCAATCTTTTTCCGAACATCCGTAGTAAATTTATAGTAAATTTTTATGTTGTTGTTTTTAGTATTTTGACATTTTTAATCATTATGGCCCTTTCCGAAAGTTATACTTATTTATTTAGACATACTTATTTGCCGCCATCTTAAATAAGTATGTAAAATCATCCGAATTGATTTCACATACTTATTTTTTATTTTGACTATTTTGTAACTATAAAATAATTTTTTTAAATAAATTTTTTATAAAACTTAATTACTACATAATATCACAATATGTATGCAATGAAATTAACAGAATTTTAGTTTTCGTTTAAGATTTTTTTTTTGTAAGTAAGAACATACTTATTTTAAGTTACCTCGCCAACATACTTATTTAAATAAGTAGGTCTAAATAAATAAGTATAACTTTCGGAAAGGGCCTATGACCGGAATTGTGTGATCAAAAGTTAACTTTATATCGAACATAATAAAAAAAAAATATGTTTGGCGCGATTTATTATCCATCAAAATGCGTTTTCGAATTTTTTCGATATTGAATTTTATATATTTTAACTTTTTGTAACGGCAAGGTGTAACTTCAGTAAATTTTTTACCAATGTAACAAAAATAAATTATACTATAGTCTTTTTCCGAATGTGCTAGCGATAAATTGGTCTAAAATTTTGTGATCACTATTTTTCGTTACTCGGGTACAAAATGGATTTCTGACATTTCACAAGAAATTTTTGTTTTGTCATTATTTTGATTCGTGTCTGTGTAGTGTACTGTGTTTAGAGGTGTATGTAGAAAACAAAAATCTTTTTATAATTACATAAAATATACAATGGTTAATACAGAAAAGGTTTGAATGATTGTTTTTTAATATTTTACAAGATTTATATGAGATATAATTATGAAATTATTATTTTCAAGCATTTTTATTTTATCCAATTCGAAATTTCTATTATGTCATAATAACCTTACTTTTCGTAATGTAAGTCAAGTGTATGTAAAAAAAGAAAATGCAAATGTTCTATAGTAATTAAAATATTTATTGATTTTTTGTATAACAATTAACTTTTACTATTGTAGGAATTTCCAAAATTAAAAAATGATCTTATATTGCGTGCGGCCCGAGGGGAGGAAGTTTCACGGGTGCCAGTTTGGGTGATGAGACAAGCGGGGCGATATCTTCCCGAGTTTCAAGAAGTGCGTAAGTTACATGATTTTTTCACAGTGTGTAGGACACCGGAACTGGCGGTCGAGGTGACAATGCAACCGTTACGTCGGTTTGATTTGGATGCTTCTATCATCTTTTCGGATATTCTGGTAATTCCACAAGCCCTTGGTATGACAGTTGAAATGTGTCCTGGACGTGGACCTGTGTTCCCTGAACCTTTGAATGGACCAGAAGATTTAGTGAAATTAACTGTTGAAAACGCAGTGTCCCGATTGAAATATGTTGGTGATGCTATTACTCTAATGCGGCACACGCTTGATGGAAAAGTTCCTTTGATAGGTTTTTCTGGTGCGCCTGTAAGTAAATTTTTCCAAACGGGTAAGATAGATTTATCAAGTATTTCAATTATATTTTTAGTGGACTCTCATGGGTTACATGATCGAAGGTGGTGGAAGTAAAACAATGGCTAAATCTAAGGCTTGGTTGACGGACCATCCAGTGGCAACCAAAAATTTACTCCAATTATTAACTGATACAATTATTGATTATTATGAGATGCAAATAAAAGCCGGTGCTCAACTTCTACAATTATTTGAGTCGAGTGCTGAGCACCTTAGTAAAGAAGAGTTCTTAACGATTGCTTTACCATTCATAAAGCAGGTACGGGACAAACTACTCGAGAGGATAAAATTTCAGAATATTGAACCAGTTCCAATGATATTATTTGCTAAAGGGGCTGGACACAGTTTGGCTGAACAAGCGGAGCTAGGATTTGACATTATAGGACTTGATTGGACTGTTAATCCGGAAGAGGCTAGAAAACAAGTAGGTCCCAATGTAACCTTACAAGGAAACCTAGATCCACAAGATTTATACAAAACTCCGGACGAAATTCGAGAATTAACTACCAAAATGGTTCAAAAATTCGGAAAGACCCGCTACATTGCCAACCTTGGACACGGAATTACTCCACAAACCCCTATTGAATCGATGCATGTTTTCGTAGATACGGTTCATAACGCCTTATAAATTATGTTTCTATTTTTTACGAATAAAGTTAAATAAAATGTTATATATGTTTTGCCTGTATATGTTTTGTTCTCCATAATTAATTTTCAATTATGCTGTATTCTCGATAAACCAAAAAGATTTGAGGATCGGACACACCGGTGATTATGCGGGAAATAAATTTAAATATTTATACGTTCGATAGAGGGATTTTTTACAAAACCAAAAATTGACAGAAAATATGAAAACTTGTGAGCAGAAATCAAAGAAAAAAACTCCGATAACGCTCACGTCCATGACACCAACGGTGTTTTTATACGCCATATATTCACTGATGGCCTTTTGTCAGAATATATCCGGATATTTTTTTTATGACATGAGTGAACAACTTTTGTACTTGACGTATAATTTTGGTATTTTAAATGTCACCATCACATTTTCTTTTTAATATTTTTTATAATTATCATTGTTCAAATCGAAGCTTTTCATATTATTTAAATTTAAATTTTTCAATTCGCAGAAATTTGGGATTTTTTTACGCTGATAAAAGAAATCGGCAGGACAGTGAACATACAGAGTAAGACGGCAATCATCGCCTAAACCGGCCCAATCTCTTTCATCAAACAAACGTTCCCAAATTTTATCAATCCATATTGATTAAGTTTATTCAACTGATGTTAGCTTCATGGCAAAACGTAGTTACAGCGTTTGTCCACAGATGTCGCTATAATTGAGTTGTTTATTAAATCTCCGGCAGGTGTCACCTACAGAATTTCTTTTTCAGACATTTCAAGTGACAAGAAGGTGCGTATAAATAGTTTTTGAAATAAAAATCTTAAATCATCCATTAAAATGAAGTTCAAAATATTTTTAATTAATAATTAGTTTGCTTGGAAAAATTTTCTACATCGATTTTAATAAAAAAATTTCACTGATACATAGTTTAAGATTCTTTAATATTGGCCTAAACATATTCCATGGTTCCTTATTAGAACACTATAAATTTTAGGTTATGACTTGATGGCATTGTGATTTTAATAATTGTATTTTTAATTTCAGTCTGTGATTAACATTTACCAAAATGGTTAAAGCAAAACAAGAGAAACGTAATAAATCCGCAATAAATGAAGTTGTTACACGTGAATGTACAATTCATTTATCCAAACGGGTGTACAACATTGGATTTAAAAAGCGAGCTCCCCGTGCTATCAAGGAAATCAGAAAATTCGCCGAAAAGGAAATGGGAACAAAAGATGTTAGAATTGATACCCGTTTAAACAAACATATTTGGTCAAAGGGTATCCGTAGTGTACCAGTTCGTGTACGTGTACGTCTTGCTCGCAGACGTAACGATGATGAAGATTCACCCAACAAATTGTACACTCTTGTCACATATGTGCCAGTACAAACATTCAAGGCACTACAAACAGAAAATGTTGAATCAACAGACGATTAAATGTTTTTTTTTTATTGAGGATAAGTGAAATAATAAAACCCATCTAAAAATTTAAAAAAATGTGTTTTCAGTGTTTAGTATTTTGTGAATTTTGACGGAAGTGACTTGATTAATTTTACCGCGCCATGAACCAGCTTGGTTTCATTGGAAAGAACTGGGACACTGCAATGGGAATAGTAGTATGGTGTTCCAGTTGCAACAAAACAACAGACCGTTTCAATAACATTTCATGTTAAAAACTCATTTTTGTTATCGTTTTTTGTTTATGTTCAAAGATTCCAACTGCAAAACTACATAATAAATATTCTTATACCGTAACACACAAATCGAATAATCGCGAATTCTAGATTATAAAATGGTTTCAGCCAATAAATAAAACAATTTTCATTTAGGTACACAGCGTTTCGATAAGTACCTTATATTCATGGAACAATCGTACGTTTAATAATTTTAGTTACAGATATTTTAGGCAATTATTTTGAACATATCGTTAAGGGTCGATGTTAGCGCTGTAATTTATTAAATAAATTTTCTGTTAGGAGCCCGCATGTGTCTAAGTGGGAGTTTCTAGTATTATGGTAGGTGGTTCTGGTATTGACAATGCTGAACTGATTCAAGATAAATTAAATTGTGGAAAGTCTTGTTTTTTGAGGGTAGTATTTCTAAAGAGATTTTAAGTAAGATTACTCACTTGAAAAATAAGCCTTGAAGGGTATGGAATGGATAAGTCCTACTAAGGAATGCACCTGAAGGTGGCGATTCTAATTCCGCTACACAAAAAAAAATTATGTACGGCACCGCACGACTACACGGTACGAAGGTTACAGTGCGTTACGCACAGCGTCTGTACGGATTAGAGCATGTAAACAGTTCTTGAGGTCTTTGAAGACGAAAATGTCCGGTTTTTTTGTATGCACGGCCTTAAAGTAATTCCGAATTTGATTGATGACTTGGTTTTGTGCCTTGAATGATGTTTGCATCATATCTTCTGGGAAACGTAAACTTTCGCCGTACACCAATTCGGCTGTGGAAGTTCTCAAACCTAGTAAAACAAGAGGTAACGTCTTGGTTCATTGCCGATTGTTGACACACATTATTTATTGGTGCTTTTAGGCAATGGTGCCATCTCTCAACCATGCCGTTGCTTGCAGGGTTGTAAGATGAATCTTTTTAAATTACGTAGCCAAACTGATGAAGATGAATCTTATTAAATTAGAAAAACTGTTGAATAACTGGGATTCGAATTGAGCTACTCTGTCGGAGACGATAGTGGAAGGTACTCCGAATCAACTGATTCATGTTTTCAAAAGCGCGTCGGCTACTGTTTCTGCCTTTATGTTCGGAATCGGCGTGGCTTCCGGCCACCGAGTGAAACGTTCTATGATTGTCAGAGGCAGTATCGTTGAGTTTCGGACAACTCCAACTCCAAGGGTCCGACGATGTCAATGTGAATTTCCGCAAAACGATTGCGGCAACTTAGGAATAAAAACTTGTCCATTCCGAAGACTGGCATTTTAATTTTTGGTTGTTCTCCATGAGTGAAAAATCTACGAGGAAAGGATTTCCATTTCAAATTAAACCATTTAAAGTTCAATCGAAACTATTTCTAAAACAAACAAAACTTTTTCCAAACCAAGTAAAACTTTCGAAACCAAACAAAACATTTTCAAATTCAAATCAAACTTTTATTTCACCAATTACAACTTTACAAAAAGTATGATTTTGTTTCAGTGCAGGGGCTGCCTATCAACTGTTACAATCGTTTTATGTTACTGTTTGTAACGCCTCTTTTATCACGTTTACCATTACCATATCGAGATGATCAATATTTTCGCTCAAAATTTGCCGAGCAGCTAATTTCACCGTTTCAAAAATATATAGGTAAATATATATTATGTTTTATTTAAAAATTAGTTGATTTTTGTTGATTTTCGAAAAAACTTGCTCAATGGAATTTAGCATCGGCGAATAAGGCGAAAGAAAAACAAGTTCAGCAGAGCTTAAATTCGCAATATTCCTTATTTATTCCGCCTAGTCCGCTTCAGATGCAAATTAAATCCACTTTCATCGATGAAGAATATTTTGCTGTGATTTTCTGGCGAATGTTCTGTAAAATTTAGAGCATACTTTCTCCTCAAATCTAACGTTCTTGGCTCATTTAACTTATCAACCTCAATTGATGCTTTTTTCAATGTAATTTTAAGCCTTTCTAAACAATTTGACACCGTTTGAATACTTAAATTTATGTCCGAATGGTCCAACAGTTTTTGTTTAATTGTCTTAAGTTTAACGCATGGGTTTTGTTACACTGCACGTTCGACAAACATCAACACATTCTCAGTCACCTTTTCTTTTCTGGTACCGCCTCTTTTATTAATAATAATTTCGTCATCGGCACGTTATTAGTTATATAAAATAGTTTTATTGACATATATATTTATTTTGTACCCCAAGCTAACACACCCTGTTTTGAGCTGTAGCTCATTTACCACAGATTGTGCAGCATGAGGTGAATTAACATAATAAATAATTTAAAAAAAATAAAAAATCTATAAAACTAATTGCTTCAAAATAGCAGCACTAATTCATATCCGTGGTGGTGTCTCATCTTTATTTGCATCTTTATATTACACGATTAACTTTTAGAATGATTCATTACGTCCCCGTGTTGGGCATTTTCTTATTATGGATTTTTGATAATATAAAATGCCAATTCCATGTCAACCCCTGATATCAAGTGGCCACTCAAGTGGTCTCAGGTCTAAAAACATTAGTTCTATGAGAAGCAGTTTCAACTTGATTTTTCAATTTAGAGCTTCGACACCAACTTTTTTGCGGCTGTAACGTTTTAAGCTAACCTGACCGCGGCCCACCCCTTCCACCATCGCTTCGCAAGCTGTCACTCCCTGCGGTAGCTCCAGAAGTGGCCTGATGAGTAGAGCTGAAGACAACTAACCATTTTTACTTCAATTAGCTTGGGGTCGGGTCCGAATTAAGTTAAATTCAAACTTAAAAAAGAAATTAAATAAAAGTTTTGCGGAAAAAAAAATTTACGACCGAAGACAAGAAAGTCTAAGGCTACTTTTAGTGCTGTTCTAGTTTATATTTGCAATGGACGAGGCTTCACTGATGGTTTTCCCTTCTTCATACTGCTGTATGAAGATTTTCTTCTGCTGGCAAGACATTTTTTGAATAGCTACCGAGTCTATGAACCGTTTCATCTTCACTTATTGAGGTACTATTACTCATTTTATTTATCTATATCTATATATAACAATATTAAGAGCTACCAATACTCTTTCGACTAACTGGAACAAATACGGGGAAGTGTTAGTAGGACTCTTATTACCGACCGATGCTCCGAAGCCCCCAGCCACCGAGAAGGAGCAGGATTTCCTGGTGGGGGAAATCACAAGCGCCTGCAACTTGTCCTTGGACACTGCTTGCCCCAAGAGAATACCTAAAGGGAAGCAGAAACCGGTATGGTGGTCCAGGGAGTTGGGAATCCTTCGTTCAGGATGTAGGAAAGCATTCAATAGAGCAAAGGGCTCTAGGGAAGCTCAGGACCGGGACTCCTATAAGAAGCACCTTAAAAAGTATAAGGCGCGGAGGAGATCTTGGAGACTATTCTGTGATAAAATGGAAGGTGTTTCGGAGACTTCGCGCCTCAGGAAAATCTCATCTAAGAGTCCAACGAGCCCTAGTTACTTAATTAAACCAGATGGGCTGTGGACAACGTCTAGTGGGGAATCATTGGCGCTTCTGTTGGATACCCATTTCCCGGGTAGTGTGGGTGTGTCGACGGAGCTTGGTAGGAATGGGGAAAAATTATCGTCGGGGTGCCCGGAGGAAATCGTGTGCAAAAACCGGATCCTATGGGCACTAAACGGCTTTAAACCCTATTAATCGGCAGGCCCGGATGGTATCATCCCAGCGGAATTGCAAAAACACTCGTCGATCATTCTCCTATGGCTGGAGGTGATCTTCAGGGGATGTCTAAAACTGAATTATATTCCTAGGAAATGGACGGAGGTTAGGGTGATTTTCATCCCGAAAACGGGGAAGAATTCACAGGCCTACCCAAAGGACCTAAGACCTCCTACCTTAAATGTCACGGCACTGGCCTTTACTGATAAGGCAAGATCTCTGGGCATAATCTTGGACAGTAAGCTAAATTGGATGCCCAATATTTTAGAGAGAGTAAAGAAGTCCACTATGGCTATGTACTCATGTAGAAACGCCGCCGGTAGGAGATGGGGTCTAAAACCAGAGCTAGTACGCTGGCTCGTCACCGCTGTAGTCAGACCGATTCTGATGTACGGGGTGAGTGTGTGGTGGCCAGCACTAAACAAGAAAACTTATAAGAATAAGATAGAGAAGGTACAGAGAACGGCCTGCTTGCTTATAAGCGGGGCACTAAGGACAACCCCCTACACGTGCTCTGGAGGCTATGTTCTACCTTCTTCCTGTCGACATCCTTGGTAAGCAGAGAGCGGCAACTACGGCTGCACGACTCTCTGCCGTGTTTGAGTGGAAATGTCTTCAGACGGGCCACTCGACAATTGGGAGGTCGCTACTGGCAGATGTGATGAATAGTGACTACACTACACCGATTGTGTGCTTTGAAAAAGGTTTCCGAACTCTTCTCCCCTCAAGGGAATCCTGGTGGAACAGGTCAATAACAGAAACTGGAAGTATACAATTCTACACTGACGGCTCCAAGCTAGACGGCAAAGTCGGAGCAGGAGTCTATTGTGACAAATTAAATGTGAATATATCCGTTCGTCTTCCTGATCACTGCAGTGTATACCAGGCAGAGGTGGTAGCGATTGAGAAAGCGCTGGCTTGGTTGAAGCATAATGTCATATCCACAAGGGATATAACAATATATGTGGACAGTCAGGCGGCAATCAAGTCGCTGGAATTAGTTTCTCTGACATCCGTGGTGGCATTGAAGTGCCGCTCATCTCTTAACGAGATGAGTGAGCATTTCAATATCCACATAGTCTGGGCCCCCGGTCACTCGGACGTACTGGGGAACTGCAGGGCGGACGAACTGACAAGGCAAGGTACAACTCTCCAAATGAAACCGGAAAGGGCAAATCTGGGGAGGCCCATAGCAGCGTTGTATAGGGCGCTTAGAAATGAGGCGATAGCCTCGGCACAGAAGAGGTGGACTAACGCCATAACATGTTATGTAGCGCGGCAAGTCTGGCCGAAACTGGACTTGAAGCGCTCCAAAACACTACTATCCCTCCGTAGACCTGACTTAAGTATAGTCGTGGGGGTGCTCACAGGACACTGCCTCATTGGGGAGCATGCAAGGAGGCTTGGGTCAATAGCAAATGACTTCTGTAGAAGCTGTATGGATGAGGAGTGTAATATGATAATTATACCGCTTATAGTTAGATAATGATAAAAGTATTAGATACGTTTTAAGGTTAGCACAAGAGTGATGCGCATTTATCTTTTGTTTAATATAACAAGGTTTTCCATACATACTAGGTTTCTATTTACCAAGATGAGTATACTATGCAAGGTTACATATTTATGTTACATCCCTCCTTTTATATAATATACAATTGAAATTTATAAATTCGATCTAATAGGTTGTTTTGATATTCTACCAGATCTGGTTCTATACCCATGTTGCTCTGGAACATTTCGTATTGGTCCACCAGTAGATCTCAGTGTAACATTATCTTTATTAAATGACCTTTGCTTGTCATTTAGTACTGCTGGACTTTCTATATTGGCTGACGGTAAGTTTGGTATGATGGTGGCATCACTCTGAATATTTGCTGAAGTCTTTTTAAGATGATGCGAATTTCTTCGATATGTTCGACCGTCTGTTTCAACTATAAATGACCTCGGTTTCCCCGCTGATTTGATAATACTGCCAGATTTCCAATCTCTTGGTCCGATTTGTATCCTAACCTGATCTCCTGCTTTTAGTGGTGCGGCTGGTTTGCTCGTTTTATCCGCATAATGCTTTTGAGCCAGGCGTAAACGTTCTAACTCTTCAGCTGCATTAGTAATTACCCTAGGCTTTAGTTGATCAAATGAAGACGGAATAGTTGACCGTGTAACTCGGCTCATTAATCTCTCGTTCGGTGATCCAATCGATTCATTTCTTGGCATATTTCTAAAATTAAGTAATGCCAGTTCAACTTCAGTTTTGTCTATACAACATTTTTTTAGCATATTCTTCGCTGTTTGCACGCTTCTCAATTTTGGACTAGAAGTTCTGTGCTCAAATTTCCAGATCGTTGCAAAATCACGAAACTGTTTTGAGTAGTATTGAGGACCATTGTCCGATTCCAATATCTGCGGTATACCATGAACACTAAACCAACTCTTTAATGTTTTAATTATTTCGTCGCTCGTAGTCACTTCCAATTTTTTAAAATCCATATAACCCGAATAGTTGTCTGCAATCAATAAGTACTCTTTTCCATTAAATATAAATAGATCTGTACTCATTATTTGAAAGAGAAGAGATGGTATTATTTTTGGTAATATACATTCTTTGTCATTACAACGATGAGTTTTTTGACAAACTGAACACTTCTCCACGTATGCTTGGACATCTTTAGCTTGACCAATCCAGAATAACAATTGTCGAGGCCTGCGCATTGTATTCGTTATTCCCCAATGACCAGTATGTGTCTCTTCAATCATTTTATTGATTAATTTTTGAGGAATTACAACCTTTACCCCTTTAAACACTATACCACTCTCATGACTTTAAACACTATACCACTCTCATGACTTAACTGATGACGAAAATTAAAATATGGTTTTACTTCATTTGGAAGATTTTTTTTATCATCCGGAAATCCACCGAGAAAAAATGTAATGAGTGTTTGTAGCTCTCTTACTTCTCCAGTAGCAGCTACAAATTCGGATATAGCTTTGTCGGACATTGCCAAAATTATTTGAATTTCCAGTTCTTCGTCGTCTATTTCTTCATTATCATGTGTACAATCTCTGCTCAACGTATCCGCTATTGGAATATCAGTACCTTTGATATATATCACCTTAGGCGAATATTGGAGCGTATCAAACACTATACGTTGTAATCTGGCTGGAGCTTCTTCTATTGGTCTCTTGTAAGTGACTTCTAATGGCTTGTGATCCGTCTCAATAGTTAGCTTTTTACCGTAAATAAATTGATGAAATTTTTTACAGGCGGTTCTTATAGCCAACGCTTCCTTTTCAATTTGTGGACAGTTTTTCTGAGAATTGCTTAATGCCTTGGTTCCGTATGCTATCGGTTGATTATCCTGCATAAGTACAAATCCTAGTGATTTTGAACTGCTGTCCACAGATAACTTTACATCCTTATTGACATCATAGAACCGAAGTACTGGAGGTGTAGACAACACTGTCTTAATATTTTCTACCGCTTTGTTATGTTGTTCCGTCCAAACCCATGCATTTTGCTTTACCAACAATTATCTTAATGGTTCGGTAATTTTTGATAGATTTGATATAAATTTATTCAAGTAGGTCACCATTCCCAACATTCGCTGAAGTTCTTTCACATTTTGTGGTATTTTTAACTTATAAATTGCTTCGATTTTTTCAGTATCTGGGTAGAGACCGGCAGGTGATATAACGTGACCCAAGAATTTAAGTGTTTGAACTTGGAATTTACACTTATCTCTGTTTAGTTTCAGTCCTGCTTCTCTCAATATCCTCAGTACTACTTCCGTAATCTGTGCCAACTTTTCTTTAGTAGGTGCATGGAAAAGTATGCCATCCATAGAAATTTCTACTCCGCTTATGTTTTTCAGTATATTATTCATCGCCTCGCTAAATACTTCCGGTGCTGATGAAAGTCCAAATGGCAATCGTAAGCAAGAATAACGTCCCCGAGGTGTAGCAAACGTTAAATATTTTTGTGTTCTTTCAGTAACCTGTATTTGCCAAAAACCACGCATACAATCTAGTAGTGTGAAATATTTTGACCCGCCTAATCTGGCAGATATTTCTTCAATTGTTTTTAATGGATACTGGCGTCGTAAAATATTGCGATTTAGATCAGTCGGATCCATACAGATTCTGATCTTTTCGTTTTTACGAACTATAATCATTGGACTTACTGCTGGTGTTGGTTCATTGACCCTTACGATAACTTTCATTTTCTCCATTTTATCAAGTTCCAGTTTAACAATGTCCCTAATGGAATGTGGTATTCTTCTTGCTGGTCTGATTTCGAATTTAGGATTCTCGATTAAATCAATGTCATATTTATAATTTTTTAGACATCCGAGTCCTTTGAAAATTTCGTCGTCATCATTCGACACACTACGCATTCGATAAATTAGTCCTAAATCTTCACAAGATTTTTTTCCCAATATTGACATAAAATTTTCATTTATTATTTTAAACACTACTTCTTTTGGTGTTGAATTATATTTCGTTATACACATTACTGTAATTTCGCCAAGAACCTTTATTTTTTGCTCATTATATGCGACTAGCCTTTTTGTGTTTGATCGATTCACTTTGGCTTTTAATTTTTCTGCAATATTTTTACTTAAAACATTACACTGTGCACCTGAATCTAATTTTACTTTTAGATTTATGTCGTTAATTTTTAATACCTCGGCCCAGTCTTTATCATCATTGGACACACTATTCACGAACATTTCAATTTCTTCATCTGAATTAGACTTTACTGTATCAGCACGAGCATTGTTCTTGGTATTATTTTTACAATTGCTTTTATCAATTTTAACCCGACATGACTTTGCAAAATGCCCTTTTTTATTGCACTTTGCACACTTTTTACCATACGCTGGACAGGATTTTTTCCCATGACGCGTGTTACACCTGGTACAATCTAATTCGTCGCTATCGGTTGTCGATTTTTTTAGCACGTTTTTTCTAGCTAATGCATCGATGTTATGTTCACCCTTAATGTCCTTCAACTGTTTTGAGGCTATTTCACTAGATTTGCAAATATTTATTGCTCTATCTAAAGTGAGTCCATCTTCGGAGAGTAATTTTTCACGTACCGTATCTGACAAAATCCCAATCACAATTTTGTCTCGGACGAGAGTATCAGCTAACGTATCATACTCACAAAGTATTGCTTGAGCCTTGATTTTAGTAACAAACTCATCTATCGTTTCGCCATCTTGTTGTTGCATTCTATTAAATGAATATCTTTCATATATTACATTCCTTTTAGGTGTAAAATATGTGTCGAATTTAGCGACTATTGCGTCAAACGATTTGCTTTCATCATCCGTGAGGTTAAACGTGTTGTACACATTTACTGCATCCAATCCAATCGACGCCATTAATGTACCTATTCGAATTTCCTCAGCTTTAGTTTCTAAACCCGTAGCTACTGATTGCCATTTAAATATTTGTATCCAATTCTTCCAGTCTCGAGCAATATTTTCATTAAAAATTAGTGGCTGTATGCTGCGCATCGATACACTATTCGAGTTGGTGGCCATGTTGGAATGTTCTGGATTTTCCTCACTTGAATTATTAATTATAATTTAGTCAATACTATATTTTCGACAGTTGTTGACTAATTAACTTATATAATTTTCGTTGCACTATAACGGCATTAATTTATTATATTGATAAATTGTCTGACACCATGTAATATGATAATTATACCGGTTATAGTTAGATAATGATAAAAGTATTAGATACGTTTTAAGGTTAGCACAAGAGTGATGCGCATTTATCTTTTATTTAATATAACAAGGTTTTCCATACATACTAGGTTTCTATTTACCAAGATGAGTATACTATGCAAGGTTACATATTTATGTTACAAGGAGGAGGAAGAGACTCTGAGCCACTTCCTCTGCTCATGCCCGGCGCTAGCTTACAGGACGCATAAATATCTGGGCAAGTATAGTTTGGACGGTCTTATGGATCTCGAGAACTGCAATGTGCGAGATATCGTACGCTACATAAGTAGCTCAAAATGGTTCCAATGAAGGTGTAAGGGGAGTAGGATCCCTTGGTAACACAACGGATCGTCATCGGTCTATGTGTGCATTTTGGCAGCCACTCTAACCTAACCTAACCTAACCTACCAATACTCTTCGATTTAAAGTTAAACTTTTACTAGGCTCTAACAATTACATAATGCAATAAAATGCTAAAACATTTCGAAATTAACCAAATTTGCAGTTTTTGATTGAAAACAGTACAATTTACTTGTAACCAATTTACCTGTTCTAGCCACTTTATTTTAATAATATATACATAATAATAGATTAAAGGCCATAACTGGCCCATACCATATCTAATGATTTCAATTTAAAATAAAATATTATAATGCATGAAGTTCTTCTGGCAACTGTACCAGTTCTTTTATCAGGAAAAACCTAGCCATAAACGAGTGATTTCATTTTGTTCATTCGTTCTATTTGAACTAAGTTCCAACAGCACCGTTAGCTAATCCATCTGTAACTTCTATGTTTGTTGTAATAATATGTATAAGGTTTTCCAATTACAAAAATAATTTCGTCGAGCAATTCACCTGTGTCGATCACTAACATCTTGTGTAATTTTTGCCTCACAAATACTTCCTGTTCATTGTTAGCACAGACACTAATAATTTGATATCTGCAGAAATTCTTCTTTTACCATTGCTTTTTTATATGAAATCTTAAATGTTAATGACAAAATTGATTTCTTTACTTAAATAAATAAATTCGATATGTACGATGGAAACGGTATTCTAAAATTATATTTAGATGAAATTCTGGAACATGGCTAATTAAGATGGAACTAGGCTATTTTTTAACCAAATTTGATGAAATTCGACACCTAATACGATGGAATATGGCCAAGTAGGATGGAACTTGTCTATTTCTTAACCGATTTTAATAAAATTCGATAAGCGCGATGGAAATAGTATCTAAAATTATTTTTATTGGGATGAAATTTGGCCATTTATTAACTTAATCGGTAAAGATAAAATTCGATATGTGCGATGGAAACGGTATTCTAAAATGATTTTTAGATGAAGTACTGGAATATAACCAATTAGGTTGGATTTTAGATGAAGTACTGGAATATAACTAATTAGGTTGGACCTTAGCTATTTGTTTTTACTTTTATTTATTTTTTATTTTTTAAATGTAATGTTACTCTTCCAGTGGATTTATTGTCCTTTGAAGGAAAAGCTAGTAACACTACATTCACAAACACAACACCCAATCATGAAAAACGTCTTCTTGCGACCACCGGGAATCGAACTCGAGACCCTCCAGTGTACTATGAGGGCGATAAAAATCGATTTCTTAACCGATTATGGTAAAATTCGTCATGTACTAATTTCATTTTTAGATCAAGTTCTGGAATGTGTTCAAGTAAGTTGTAACTTATCTATTCCATACATAACCGATTTTAGTTTCACTTCAGCGCATACTTTCAGTCCCACACTTTGATTTGGGTTGGTGGCGATAAACCAAAAAAAAAATCCCCCAAAACAAAAGAATTCCAAAAAATCAAGTTTTTTAAATATAACAAGTTTTTGAAATATTATTTTAATTCGTTTATCCCTTGGAGGATGGGGGTTGCCGCCTCAAACCGACGCTTTTACGAAATTCTAACATTCATAGAAATTAAATTTTTTTTTTAAATTTTTTGTTTTTTAATAATTATTCACATACTAAAATAGAAAACTCCCCAAAGCTGGTTATCATTAGACCCTTTGCGCAAGGATGTCCTTAAATCATAAAAAAAAATTACAAAAATGCTTATATTTATATTAACACTTACGTTTGTGTTTTTCATACTAAAATAAAAAACTCCTCAAAGCCGCTTGTCATTGGTTCTCGGTGTACGAGGATGTGGCAGCCTTTTGTTTTCATATTATACTTAACTAAAATTTAATGTAACCTTCCTTTTTAACGGGACGGGACACTTTACTATGTATTTTTTGTGGATTTTTATTTTTGCCATATGCCACTGTGCTTACATAAAACTTTTAATTTTTAGACAGGTATCCGAAGAAAAAATTATCTACATTTTGAAACGGAAGAGACAATACAGCCAATCTTTATTGAAATATTTTAAGTAAGTATATGTTTATATAAGGGGAGTAACTTGAAAATAATAAAAATAATCAAAAATTATGTAAGCTGTCGATTATATGTGGAATTATGGGTAAATAACTTAATAACTTCGGATGTTAATCACAAAGTAATGAAAAACAACACATGTTCTTAGCTCTCTTCGATAGATCGAATAATAAAAAAACGTGTGTACTTGAACAAACCATAAAACTAACTAGTGCTGCCATCTAAGGGATAAACAGCGAGTGATATCCATAAAACACAATTTAAAAACAACAATTCTGACACTCCCACTGTTTTATGGAATATCAAAACTATACAAAATCGAACAAACAATTTTTACAAAAAAAAAAATACAATATGCAAAAGTTATGAATCCTCTTCAAGTTTGTAGCATATTCTGTTGCGATGAAATTCGAAGATTCTTCTTTCCAAGGGTTTGGTGAGGATATCTGCTGGCTGTTCCTTGGTGTTGATGTATTTGAGTTGAAAAACTTTCTTGTCATACTGTTCTCGGATGTAGTGATATTGTACCTCAATATGTTTACTTCGTTTGTGAAGAACAGGATTTTTAATCAATTCAAGCGTACTTTGATTGTCAATATAGAGAGTTGTAGCTATATTTTGATGAGGATAGATTTCTCCGATTAACTTTAAGAGCCAAACTATTTCCTTGACTGTTTGAAAGGCTGCAATATATTCCGAATAAGTGGTAGAGGTGGCGACTGTAGACTGTCTTTGAGAATACCAGCTAACAACACATCCACTCCAAATAACTATAAATCCTGTAGTTGATTTGCGTGTTTCAATATCTCCTGCAAAATCTGCATCACTGTAGCCACATAAGGATAATGTTTTCTGCTTCTTAAAGTGCAAACCATAATCAACAGTTCCTTTTAGATACTTCATTATTCTCTTGACTGCATTCCAATGCAATTTCATTGGTTTTCCATATATCGACTAACCATACTGACCGAAAAGGATATATCTGGTCTCGTACCTTTTGATAAATATAACAAGCTCAGCTTCTCTATAGGGAGCAGTTGTTAACTCAGTCTTCTCATTATCATTTACATTCAACTGTTGATGTGAAACGGCTGGTATTGCAAGAGCATTTACTTGCTCTAAATTAAATTTATTGAGAATTTTTCTTGTGTAAGCACTTTGACGTAAGAGAATAGAGCCATCGTTTTGTCTTTCAATCTGTAAACCAAGGTAAGTATCAGCATCGCCAGAAGTGATATCAAATTCTTTCTGAAGTGCACACAAGAAATCATTCACAGTCTCTTCGTCGATTCCAGCTACCAGTCCATCATCTACATAGAATATAGATGCTCACTAGGAGTATTATCAGATTATTTTTGATTAACATGTATATACAAGGATCAGCCTTTGATTGTTTGAGTCCATAGTCTGTTAGAAAAACTTTTATTCTTTGGTTCCAACATCTAGACGATTGACGTAAACCATATGGAGGTTATATACATACATGAAGCAGCCAACAGGATTCAACGATGGTACAACAAGAGTATGTAAGCTACTAAAAAGTTTGTAGCTTACATACTCTTGTTGTACCATCGTTGAATCCTGTTGGCTGCTTCATGTATGTATATAACCTCCTCTATATCACCATTTAAAAAGGCAGTATTTACGTCAAACTGTTTGAGTACAAAATTTTCTTGAACGATCACTGTTAATAATATTCGGATGGAGTTGAACCTTACTACAAGGCTAAAGGTTTCGTTGAAGTCTATTCCTTCACGCTGAGAGAAGCCTTTGGCTACTAATCTGGCTCTAAATTTTTGTATATTTCCATTCGTATCAGTTTTTAATTTATAAATCCACTTATTTTCAACTATGGTCGAGTTCTTTGGTATTTCAACGAGCTCCCACACTTTGCTGGTTTTTAAGGAATTCATTTCCTCCTCCATAGCTTGTTTCCACTCTTGTGCATTCGTACCATTTACTGCTTGTTGAAAAGTCAGCGGTTCTTCTGGGTTTACAATGCAATAATCACAGACATTATCTAAATCTACTTCGTAGTCTTCTAATTTTTTTGGTTTATTTAGTTTGGATCGATATCTTAGTTGTATTCCTGTACTTCTTTCGGCTTCTGGCGTACAAAATTTCTCATTTTCTTCTTCTGAATCAGATAATTGGTTAGGTAACTCAAGATTTTCTAAATTTTCTTCAATTTGCTCGTCATTTTTTCTTTCAGCCTGACTATTTTTGAATTATATATTTTCTTCTTCAGGGAGATACAATAGTGCTTGATTTTGATTTTCTTTAGTAGATTCCATTAATTTTCCTTTAATTGTAGAAAATACTTTGCACCTGTGAATGACTTTTCTGGTAGTGATCCACACACATCTGCGTGCATTATTTGGCCAATACGACTAGTTTTTATACTACTTTGCTGAGTAAAAGGTAGTCGATGGATTTTACTCAATGCGCAAGGCTCAAAGACTATTTTGTCATCTCCTCTTGGATTAATGTCATAATTTTTCAAATTTTTTTTAACTTGAGTGTAGTTTTGATGAGCTAATTTTTGATGTCATTCTTGAAAGGAACTTTTCTCAGCAATACATGCTTGATATTCATCAGCACTTTCTTTGCCATTTTTGATTGGCATTACCTTAATTTTCATTTCAAATAATTTGTTTTGTCTCTCACCTACAGCTATGGTTTTGCCTTCTTTATTGAATTTACAGATTCTTTTATCAGCTTCTAGAGTTAAATTTCTATCCAAGGCCTCACCGCCAGAAAAGAGATTGTATTTCAGCTTAGGCACGTAGAGTACATTTGAAAGGTGACATTCTGTCCATTTTTCTCCATTAAATGCTGAAATGTTTATGCTACCTCTACCTTTGCCTGAAATGGTTTCTCCGTCTCCAATTTTTATTTTGATGTCATTTTTCATTGGTGTGTACCTTATGAACCACTCTAGTTTATGAGTCATGTGATCGCTCGCTCCAGTGTCCATATACCAGGCCTCGACTGTAGTTTCCGCTGTCTTTTGTACTGAGGCAAATGCTTCGCTTATAAGAGCTTCACCTCTCTCTTCTCTTGAAACTTTGGAATTTTTATATTTATATTGTTTACTTTTTGGATTGTCCCAACATTCTTCTGCCCAATGTCCAGGTTTATGACAAAAATTACATTTTCCAGGTTTTCTTTTTGTATTTTTTTGGTCATCGTTTTTATTCTTAACATACTGAGTATATTTGTTACCAATACTATATTATTCTTCTCTTTGACTTTTTCTCATCTCTTCAATTATCAATCTCGAGGTTAGGTTGGCTAACGTTCTATCGGTGGTAGCCGTTGATTCCCAGGCTCTGATAAAATGGTCAAAATTTGGTGGCAAAGTTAGGAGAATTTTTGTCATTACTCCCTTATCTTCAATTTTCTCTCCCATTGCTTGTAGTCTATTAGATATATCTTCAATTTTTGAGATATGTGCTGCAATATCATGTGAAGGATCTTTAGCCAATGTAAACCACTTTTGCTGTAAAATGTGGATTGTAGATTCTGATTTTTGTTCATATATATTGGTTAGCTTTTTCCACATTGCCTCAGAATCCCCCGAGGTCAAAATATGCATCATCGTTTGTTCAGATATTGTGGTAACGATTACCTTTTGCGCCATCCCGTCGGTTTTATTCCATTTACGTATCGCTTCGGCATTTTCCTTTTTCTCATCAGCCGTCGCATCTGTTGCCACGGGTGCAGGTTGTTTGTTTGTGCCATTTACTATGTCCCATGCTTCAATTGACTTCAAAATTATCTGAATCTAGAGTTTCCATAGATTCCAGTTTTCAATTCCTTGTAATTTGCTTACTCTGCACAATTCTGAATCCATCTTCTTAACAATTGTGGTCGACGGTTACAATTTTCACTTCGCACACGGCTGGATATAACCTCACAAAATTTGTCTTATTTTCACTTTTATTTCCGAATGTATTACCCAAAACACGTTTCTGGGTCCATAACCTGTCGATTATATGTGGAATTATGGGTAAATGACTTAATAACTTCAAATGTTTAATGAACAAAAGTATTTATTGTTAATCACAAAGTAATGAAAAAAAACACCTGTTCTTAGCTCTCTTCGATAGATCGAATAATAAAAAAACGTGTGTACTTGAACAAACCATAAAACTAACTAGTGCTGCCATCTAGGAAATATACAGCGAGTGATATCCATAAAACACAATTTAAAAACAACAATTCTGACATAAACTAAGTTTTTGTTTTGTTTGCGAGTACACACAACTTGACATACATTTCACCTTCAACTTTTCATCTGGTACTGCTGGGTATTATAATACATAAAATGAAAGGTCTTCCTTAAGGACTTTTATTTGATATATCATAAGACCCCTATAATAATTAAGAAAATTTGTCCCTTAACCAGCATCTCCATATCAGATGATCCTTTAAAAATATTATATTGTATTGGCGTTTCAGAATGTAATGATAAAACAAAAGAAAACATTTTCAATGTTAAGATTCTTCAATCTCTACGAGTAAGTATTGAAATTGTTTCTTTTTAAATTTATATCCCGATAAGGGATGAAAGGCTGTTAATTGAATAAAAACCGGTACATGCGGCTTGACGAGCTCTTTGTAAACAGGGTTATTTGTGAAAATCGCTGATGGCGCTTCTTAAGTGGTAACATCAATTTTTTAGCTCAATATATTTCCATTGTATACGAAAATAAAACAAAATAAAATTTAATTTAATCAAACTTTTTATTCATAACAACCTCCACAATCATTGCCCGATCTTTTAATTTAATTACCACGAAATCTTTTGCCTTCTTTCGGTCTTTGTGTATTATTAACCCATCTCCTCTCGGTAATCTGGCGCCATGAACTAAATTTCTGAATCCCATAATACCGGCAAATTCATATATGATGAGTGAACTAATTGGATCGTCTGTCAACGCATATAGAAGTAAATCCCCATTTTGTAATACATTAAATTCAATAGTTTTCGGTAATTTAATATTGATAGTTTGGAAGTGATAGAAACTTCCATTTTGCGGTGCACGATATATTTCAATCGATCCGAAATGTATCGAACTATTTAATGATGCTGACGAAATAGCGATATAATTGAATTTTTCAAAAAATATTCCGGTTAGGCTGATCGGATCGGATACGTCAATAATTTGATACTTTATCAACTTTTGATATGCATCTTCAATCCATATTTCTACGCGACCATCAATGGTCAATAAGACTAAAGAAATGTAAATGTTGTTTTGAATCGGAACCGCTTGTTTTGTGCGAATTTCTTGAAGATTTTGATAAAATTCTAAAATACGTTCCCGGCGAATTAACTCGACACAAAAAATACTCACATCTTTATAGATCGAATAAAATAGTAAGCAGTCCCGTTTCGATAATTTAAATGCAACAACTTTTTGAGAAATTTCATCATCAAACTCGTAGGCCTTTTGGAATCCTTTAATGCTATGTGCGAGCAGAGAATGTTTAATAGATTTCCCATGGAGAGATTCAACGTACAACATATCATTGTTAGTGAAATGAGCTCGGCTAATTTCAAGGATTTTGGAATCGTTAAATTTGATTGCACTTATGTTATTATCCCGTATAATATCATTACTTTCTTCATTGTAGCGATAAAAATTGATTACTGGCCATTTATTTTCAATTTCTAAAATTGCGATATAATCCCGTTTATCATAATTTTGATTATAAATAAGAGAAATCGATGTTACTTTAACTATATCGGCCGCAATTGTCTGATGATGGATAAAATGTTGAATGTAATACGCTTGACCGCCATGACTCATTTCCAGTTTTTTTGTAATTTCGCCATACAGATTTATTCGGTCGTTTAACTTATCGAGATCACCAATAAATTGTTTATTGTGTCTCGATAAATCCGAAGCATCGACACCAAACATTTTTCCTCGCACGTCCAGATTGTTTACAATGGTAATCGGTTCAATGAATACAATTTTATTATTGATTGATATACGATCTTCAGTGTCCAGTGCGACGTTATTCAAAAAATCCAGAGGAAGTCTATTTATATGGGAGGCATATACATTTTCAATTAACACTTCTGTTCCTGGTAGTATCGTAAGGCTTCCATTAATTATTTGGTCAGTAGATTTCGTGAATATTTTTTCTCGGTGAAAATCAATATTTGCTATACTATAGTTTGTATAAAGTGATCCAATGTAGACGTAGTCAATTGTTACAGATCGTTCAATTATATTAATGGCATCTTTATCGACCGCATGGTTGATCCAATTAATAACGTCCACATCTTGTATTATACATGGATACTGGCATAAAACGCTGTATGAATTTACATTTTGGAAAGTTTTCTTCGACGTTACGTTTATCATTTCTCTCTCTTCGAAAACAATATCTTCAGGAATTTTGAATCCATTTATTTTAATATCCGGTAATTCATCTGAAAATTCAAGATGGCCGAATTGGTTTCATTTTGATTTTTTAGGATATTAGAACTTACCAAATATGTGTACTTCGTCTAAGGTCCATTCACCCGTTATAATTTGCTCAGAATCGCACTTTAGGACGAATTTATCGTAGTGGTTGATATTAACACCTTTATCACTGAAATTAAATTTTAAAATTTAAATTTGTAGGATCGTTTTATTTACATATAAGCTATATTTTACATACATTCTATAATAACATAAATATTTTACATAATTCTTTAAACTATTAAACAGTTACACGCATAAAAGTGGCAAAAATAAAATTTTTTGAAAGGTTGAACTACACAGATAAGCATACAGAGATAGTTCATCACGAGCAAATTATTAGCAATCACACATTATCAGCCAACCCCGAAACACAAACCTTTACGATGGCGCCTTACTACAATTCCATCTATCATTTCATAAAACAAATGTACTATATACATATAATATTTAGAAATATCATAGACACATTTAATGTCATTTACTTTTTGGCTGATAAATTAATATGTAAAAATAAAAAATAAATGTTGTAGCGGTTGTCATTTTATCTTTCATGAGCCCGTTAGAAGCAAACCCAAAAGCTCATATTTAAAAACAAAAATCGATCTTTTCACATACTTGTTTGGGTGGTGCAATGTTTTGAAGTTAGTTAGTGTTTAATTTTAGACTAATTAAGTCCAATTTGTGGGGATTTGCTCACCGGAACAGATCTAATATTTTTCGGGTGAGGTCAGTTAGTATAAAGGATTGGACAAATCAAATTGTAAAGGATTCGGTAGTTTTTTTTATTTGGTGTTTATTGTGTTTCGTGTTTTTTTATATTTTTAATTTTTTTTATTATATACAATGTGTTTCGTCGACAAGTGACCGGCCGGAAAATTCGGAATATTTATATAAAATTATCGCATAAAATCCTTTAAAGTGGGGCTCTAACTGTAAAACTTTGCACCTTGTTACGTTTTCAATTTTTTCAGTAATGTTGATAATCACTTTTCACATTTTTCATCATATCTCCCAGGTTATGGGCTCGATTTTAATTCTGTTTGCGGTTTTTGAAAGCTTATGAGTCACTTTATTGGTTAATTTGCATACTTAGCCAGGGTTTTTTTTTTAAAAAGAATGTAAAAAACCCTCTACTTTTTTTAAAAAAAAAGAACTGTAAGTCGCGAAAATGTCCCATTAACATAGTTAGTTTATTTATTTTTAAATCTACAGCATAATATCTACAAATCCACAAAACATTGTTACTACCTAACTCTTAAAAATACCGCGCAAAAATCACCTTAAGAAAGTAGGGAAATTAAATAAAAATTACTTGATGTTTAAATTAAAATCAAAGAGTTATAAAATAATACTGTTTTATTAATAATCAACAAAAACAATTTTTATTACACATTATTAAATATTTTGTATTAAATTACATGTTCGAAATGCCCTCCACCCTCTTGTAAACAAACAAAGGCTCTCGTAATCACACTTGTTGTTGTCCGACGCAATTGTTCAGGGCTACCTCTTATTTCTGTTACGTCATCGAAAATTCTTGCTGTCAATTGCTCGCGGATTTCAATCGGCACGGCGTACACTTTCTGTTTCATAAACCCTCAGAAATAAAAATCTAGGGGCATAAGATCAGGGGACCTTGGCGGCCAGGATACAGGTCCTCCTCTACCGGTCCACCGTGGGTAATCTTCATTCAATTGCAAAGGCAACGTGTTTAGTAAAAATTATAAAAATACGTGTTGATCAAGCCTGTTTGGTAACACGTAAGGTCCGATAAGTTGATCATGGATCATTCCCGCCCATATATACTAATAGAAAATTGGCTTTGGAAAGTTGTCTCCCTTACGACGTGTGGATTTTCGATGGCCCACACATGGAGGTTCCTATAATTACGCGCCCTGGCGAAAGAAGCTTCATCTGTCCACAATATTATCCTTATAAAATTGACATCGCTTGTTTGCTGTGAAGTTATCCAGTTACAAGAAACTTATCTGGCGCGATGGTCTACATCTCCTAGATGTTGGTCTTCTTTTTTAAGAATTCTCCATACGCTTGTCCTCGATATGCCTAGTCTTATCGAGAGGCGACTGATACTTGTCGTAGGGTAAGCGCATATTAATCGTAATACTTCCGCTTCCACATGTACGTTAACATTCAAGCTGGACTCGTGTTATTGCTGGAATAATCCTTTTTCGGAATAACGTCGATGTATTGCAATGAACATCCTATACCCAAGTACTAGTCCGGCTGGATATCGACGCCTGTATTCTTTGACAGCAGCGCGTGTATTTCCATTACAAAAACCGTATACAAAATGCATATCGGCTACATGAGAAGGTCATTGTAATGATTAAGCGTTTATTTAACACAAACTGTCCTTTTAATTATGACACAAACTTAAAATTGTTAAAACACAGAACACTGAGAATACGTAGTTTCACACGATCGGTTAGCGCACAACTGAACTATTTATTATTTATTAGAACCAATTTGAGTTTTCGATCATTTAAAAGATCAGGTTAAAAGATTTGGTTAGATAACATCCTGAGAGCGAAACTTTTTTGCGAAAACGGCTACAGACGCCATTTTCTCGGCTTACAGTTCATTATTTAAAAAAAGGGGATTTTTTCATTAATAAAAATGTTATTTTCCCATAATTTGTTACATTCCTTTAAAAAAAAAACTGGCTAAGGCCTTTTTCCAATTACTAACTTATTTTTGGAACCTAACTTATTCAATGTAATTTCTTATGTAATAAGTTAGGTTCCATAAATAAGTTAGTAATTGGAAAAGGGCCTAAATGTGCAGATTAACCAATAAAGTGACTTATAAGCTTTCAAAAACCGCAAACAGAATTAAAATCGAGCCCATAACTTGGGAGATATGATGAAAATCTGAAAATGGGTCACTAACATTACTCAAAAAATTGAAAACGTAATAACTTATAAAGTTTTACAGTTAGGCCAGTTACTTGCCGACGAAACACATTGTATAGTGATTTAATTATGGATTATTTTTGGTCTTTTTTTTTTAATAGAAAAACAATTGTACAATTTTGTAAAGTGAAGTGAGAAAATTTGTATTTGTTTAAATAAATAACGTTTATCAATTTGAGGAAATCTGAGTGTTGTGCTTTTTTTGTCTTTATTTTATTTTAAAAGCGCTGGGATAAGAAGAAGTTTATTTTATTGCTAAGTGGCAGAAGTTTGAGGAAGGTGGAGTGTATGTCTTTTATTTATTTATTTTTTATTTTTAAATAAATGTACGGTCATTTTTTTTTTCCCCCGCCCGTGTTGGTTTTCATAGTTTTTTAGAGTTAAGTCACATGACTGACTCTCCCATAAGGGTTATCTCTCTTTTTTCTACAATACTTACGGCTAAAGCAAGGTCTGGTTTGTCCCTCACCGTATCCCACGCCATCCTCTTAAACGACGGGCGAAATTCTAAGTAATAAAGCAGTGAGGGGTAAGCCCAGCCCTAAAACGTCACTTGTTATCATTATAACATTATAAACAATTTGACAAAGTCACAATAAAAGAGAATAATATTCAATAAATATTGCTTTTTAATTTACCGCAGATGGCGCTGTATATGTCTCACATTTGTGATGGTTTACCTATTTTATACCCTTGGCAGACTAAGGATTAGCTAAGCGCGATAATGTTTTTTTTCGAGAAGTTGAAGATTAGCTAATCTCGTTTTATTTCAGGATTAGTGACTAATCGAGATTAGTGCACTAATCTTTGAAAATTTTGAAGTTTATCTCGTTGTATTGGGTTTAGTGATGGTACAAGTGGTGCTACAATGCGAGATAATTATTTCAACATTGCTTAGTTTACGATAGAAGTTATAAAACCAATGATATCTTAAACAATTTGTTCTGAATACATTATTAGATTATATTTCTAAACAAAAAATCTAGCGTGTTTTAATGTATAAATCTTAGAAATATTTAATTAAAAAATGAGTTCAGCTGATTTACTAGCTATATTTCCGGAAATCACCATCATAGTATTTTACTTCTCTGCTTAGGAAACTAATCCCTAGTCTGCCAGTGCAAATTGATATGTGGTGGATTAGCTAACCTTGTTTCACTAATCGCGCTTAGCTAATCCCTAGTCTGTAAAGGATATTATATCACTGAGCTTAAGTTTATCAAATTCAAGATTAGCTAATCGCTTTTTATTTTGAGATTAGTGACTAATTCCGTAGCAGACACAAAATTGATCGCGATTTTCGTTTATCCCGATTGTCAAAAATCACGTTCTGAAAACGAAATAATCCTGGTTTTGTGAAAATCGTGTAATGACAGACAGGCAAATATCCTTTAAGTACTTTTCCTACCTCGGCTTTGAGCTTCAAAAGTAAAAATTCTTTATTTCATTTTTGAATTATGCAAATTAGTTTTATTTGATTGGCAACGTTTAATTTTATAGAAATAAATTCAATTTGTTGAAAAATAATTTATTTTTAAGTGATAATTTTAAAAAAATCAAAATATATTGCAATGAAGTTATCTATAAAGCCAAAGGCAATGCGTTCCACACTCGACTGCAACATTTTAACTTACAAATCACATTTTTGGCACAATTCTTTTATATTTACCGAAAAATCTAGCTCATAAGTACGTTACAAATACAGAATATCTCAGTTCTTGCTATAATTCATATATAAAATAGACCTAAATAAAATAATTGTTAGCGATTGAATGTTCAAAGCCAACTCCACCGGTATGAAAGGGTCTCAGCTTCGCATTTGTGGTATCTAAAAATTTTGAGGCGAGGCGTCTGGTATGAAAAGTACTTTACTAATCCAGATTTCGCGACTATTCGGTTTGTGTCTGTCTACGATATAAGCGGGGTTAGTGAATTAATATTTTGAAGATTATCTCTTTTTATTGAGTTTAGTGGAAGTGCAAGTGGCGTTATTATATATGTAATGCCCTTTTCCAATTACATACTAACTTATTTATGGAACCTAACTTATTACATAAGAAATTATTTTGAATAAGTTAGGTTCCAAAAATAAGTTAGCAGTTGGAAATGGGCCTAATGTTAAAATAATGTTGGAAATACCAGTTGTGCTATTTTAATATAGATAGAACTATTATCAACATTTTTAAGCCTACCACAAAAATTTGCGGTAGGTGTTATGAAACATAAAAGATGAAAATTTTAATTAATAATTAAAGTACATATTTAAATTATAATTTATTTTGTAATGTCTATGTTGCTTTTAGTTTGAGTTAATTATTGAACAAAATCAAAAAAATCAGCTCAAACAAGTGTGATGAATTTGTTTTAATAACGATACCATAAACTAGTCTTGCTAGACCTATACATATTTAGCTTTATGAGTTGGCATTAAATAACAATTCTCAATTTTTCGATAAATCAGAATTTTACTATTTTATATTTGTTAAAATTCTAAATATAATAATTATATTTTTAGAGCGTTGGTGCCAATTGTTGAAAGTAAAAAAAAACTATTCTTAGCTCTTACTTTGGGCAAAATTTCATTCCTATCCAAATAGGAATAACTTTTATCAAAATAATGCCGTCGTTACTACTTCTCAGTGGAATCACTGCCTTGAACGCATGCGCATGCCAAAAACTTCAGGGGTGGGATGTTGTAACATCACTTTCGATTCGAATTCGATAGAGTATATGTATGTCTCTTTTTTCAAGTATAAAATTGTACTCTATTTCATTTTCAATTATGCTTTTTTTGTGCTATCTCAGCTTGCTCGAATAAAACATTCTATTTTTACTTATGTTTACGATTCTTTATCATCCAAATTTTTATTTAGTGATACTTTATCGATATGAAGGAAAGGAAAAGTACGCAACAAAAAGAGATCGCAATAGAAAAAACGTAATCAAAAAGCAAAACAGAGTACAATTTTATTCTTGAAAAACGAGACATAAATTCTATCGAATTCGAATCGAAAGTGATGTTACAACATCCCAACCCAGGTTTTACGACACACATTTCACACTAAAAAGATTCATTTTTTCCATCTTTCTTGTGTTATATTCTAAAAAAGTTCTAAGGACATGTCCGAACCTTGTAATAATTATTCCAGCTGTAATAATTATAACATTATTTTATATGCAACCAAATTATCACAGCCACTACGTGTTATAAATTTGACACTTCTGAAATAATATTCATAGAAAAAGCGCGCAATAACAATAATTAAGCCCTATTAGGTTAATGTATTTCTAAACAAAAATAGTACAAATAAAACTTATTACAAAATATGGATTATTACAAATTATTTCACTCCTGTCAAAATTATTACAAAAAAAAAATTATCACAGACTTACCTAAAGTACTTTTCATACCAGGCGCCTCGCCTCGAAATATTTAGTTACCACAAATGCGAAGCTGAGACCCTTTCATACCGGTGGCGTTGGCTTTGAACATTCGGTTGCTATCAAATATTTTATTTAGGTCTATTTTACACGTTAATTATAGCTGAAGAACTGAGATATTCTAAATTTGTAACGTACATATGAGCTAGATTTTTTAGGTAAGTATGAAATATTTGTGAAAAAAATGTGATTTGTAGGTTATGTTGAGAAAGCGCTTCGCTTTGTAGTACTTTAAAATGTCGCAGTCGAGTATGGAACGCATTGCCTTGGCTTTGTAGATAACTTCATTGTAATATATTTTGTTTTTTTTTAAATTATCACTTAAAAATAAATTATTTTTCAACAAATTGAATTTATTACTATAAAATTAAACGGTATCAATCGAATAAAACAAATTTACATAGTTAAAATACGAAATAAAAAGTTTTTATTTACGAAGCTCAAAGCCGAGGCGCCTGGTATGAAAAGTACTTAAAAATAATACAACAACAAAAGCATTAAGTAACTATTTTTACAATATACATAATATATAACACTAGAGAGATGGAAAAAATGTATCTTGCGTAGAATGCTTGTCGGAAAACCTGAAGTCTTTTGGCATGCATGTCGTTCCTCTCCTATGCTAATTAGACTTTTTGCGAGGAGTTATCAATGCGGTAGTAATTCGTAAGCAGTTCACTTGAGATGTTGCATTTACGTCACGTGATTAGTGAAATAATATCGTAACATTTTTAGCGAAACATTTTTTGTAATTTTTCTTTCCTAAAAAACTAATACTTTCTAAAGTATTTTAGTATTATTCTAAAAAAAAAATATTAAGCAACAAATTATATTTTTCTAAATCATACTGGGACATTAATTATTTGCTTAGTTATTTATTTATTTAAAAAAAAATTGATGAACCAAAAAGATACGTAATGGCGATTGAAAACTCAAAACTAAATGGTTATCGTTTCTTTATAAGTATTATTCCATTAATATTCATAAAGGAATTTGGTGTTACGTTTACGAAACATCAGCGAAGAATTTTGTTCTTACAATTCTTCGTAAACGTTACGTCGTTTCTGCATTATGATAATTAAATTTGTTTGCGAGGTATTTTTGTACTATATACATTTTATTTAAGTTTGAGGATGTATTAGTGAAAAGCAAAAAAGTGATACGTTTAAGCCGGTATTCCATTATGAAAAATTTATGTCGATTTCGATTCACCTTTTACCAAATCTTTAAAAGATCACTTTCTAGGCTGTGTGAATCGAACAGTTGCTCCGTAATATATATGTGTGCGTGTTTTTGACGTTTATATAAACATAACCTATAATTTTTATAAAAGATCGATACTCTATAAAAAACAACTTAACATATTCTAATGTTATATACAATACATAACAACAACAAGTTAATTCTATAATATAAAATATTTACATAAAAATAAACAGAAACACAAAATATAACACAAAACACAAATGACGCTTTCAAAATGACAATTCTATTTATGTTTGTGTTTGTAAAACTGCCAAAAATCGAGATTCGTAAAACAACAACAATTTTGCTCGATCGAGCGACTTTCTTGGCGAATCGAACAGTTTGACAGCAGAAAGAGCAAGCCGGTTTGCTCTTTTTTGGTGAATCGAAAACCACATTACTGACTGCTGGGGTGACATGTTATAACCATCACTTTTTTCGCTTCGATGCATTTTCGATAGAATAACTGTATTCCTTTGTTAAAAATATAAAATTTTTAAACAATTTAGTTGTAAGATACCGTTACTCTGCCGAAAATGCATCGAAGCGAAAAAAGTGGTGGTTATAACATGTCACCCCTGGAAAAAATGAAAGAAGAAAAAAAAAATGTTACATTAGAGTGACCAAGAAAAAAACATTTTTTTATTTTTTATTTTATAGCAAAGTTGTATGGATAAATTTAGACAGCAAACAAAAACATAACCAACAAATATGAACAAAATTATGCGTTATTCTTAATTCGTATATTTTCACATTTCAAAATTATCTAAAAAATTAAATATTATTTTCACCCATATCAGAATTATTTTTTTTTTCATTTATTTTCCGTCACAGAATAAAAAATAAAAAATATCTTTACCATAAAAATGACGTACTATGAAAATTAATATTGTGTGCGAGAAATATGTTATCATCCGTACACAAAATTTATGTAGATGTGTTAGAGGGTTGCAATAAAAAGTACTCCATTTGATACTTTTTGTCAATAATTATGGCATCATAATTGTGGCTGTGTTACCACAACTTTTTTGTAATAAAAATGTTTACTGACGAAGTCGGGTGTCTCATTCACACAACCACCGATTTTATATTTTTATCTCAATATATTTTTGCTGATAAACATTTTTTCACAATGGAATACCGGCTTACTATAAAGTAGGTGGTTATATTTTTGTTTGCTGTCAAAATTTATCCATACAACTTTGCTATAAAATAAAAAATAAAAAAATGGTTTTTTCTTTGTCACTCTAATGTAACATTTTTTTTTGTCTTCTTTCATTTTTTCCAGCAGTCAGTAAATTTTTCATAATGGAATACCGGCTGTACGCGACATATTTTGCGAATTCCCCAAACCCACCCCAAACAGATAGGCGGCGCTCGACGCCTTACTTCGCTTCTCTTCGTCTTTATTATTTTTTGCAACCACATAGACTCCGATAATTTGACATTATTTATTTGAAAAATGTTGTTCGGGTTTTTACAACAAAATTGCTAGTTTGTCGCCGCTCTGTCAGCTCGCTCTTATACCATTGGCAGACACAAAGATCATCGCGATAATCTCATGTTGAATTCGTTTCACCCAAAAACATCAAAAACAATTGATGTACATTGAAAACCATATTCGTTTCGTCAAAAAACGTCAATGTTTTTTCGATGTACATCAATTTTATGAAATGCATATTTTTCATAAATTTCACCTTGGCTACTAACACCAACAAAAATAGAAACGTCAATTTTTAGTTGTCAATATATAGTTTTTTGTCTCGATTTTTAATCATTTTAATTTTTGTGTTAAAGTTGTCAATATATAGTTTCTTGCACCTCGTTGTGTTTAATTTTAATTGTTGAATAAAGCACTCAACTAAACACTACAAAATCGACTCGAAATTTTTTAAACGTCAAATGTTTTATATTACCAATACAAACACAAAACTGCATCAATTTTGGATTCATATACTTTTCACACAAAATTTACAATGTTTTGAAAAACGAATAGAATTCGACATCAGGGGTTTGGATGTTGTAACATCACTTTCGATTCGAATTTGATAGAGTTTATGTCTCTTCTTTCAAGAATTAAATTATAATCTATTTCGCTTTTTGATTACGCTTTTTCTATTGCGAACTCTTTTTATTCCGTACTTTTCCTTTCCTTCATATCGATAAAGTATCACTAAACAAAAATTTGAGTGATAAATAAACATGAATATAAGTAGAAATAGAATGTGGTTTTATTCGAGCAAGCTGAGATAGCAAGAAAAAAAATCATAATTGAAAAACGTAATAGAGTACAATTTTATTCTTGAAACAAGAGACATTTACTAAAGATACATGTTAAACCGAAAGTGGTCTGACTGAAAATGTCCGAGATAAATTCAACATGTAAAGGGCGGCTTGACTGAAAGCAAAGATTATTAACAAGAAGATCTTCTTGTTAATAATCTTTGCTTTCAGTCAAGCTGCCGTGTACATGTTGAATTTATCTCGGACGTTTTCAGTCAGACCACTTTCTGTTTAACATGTATCTTTAGTAATGGCTGTATGATACTCACTTTTTTTCCCACTTTTTCAGTGACTAGGAAAGACAAACGGAGTGAGAGAAAAAATATATATACAAAATATTTGTGAGAGTGAGTGTATACAACATAGATTTGAAAAAAATATAGAAACGTCACAAAAAAAGTGGTAGCTCAATTTTTCTAGCAGTTAATCGAGCAAATATAGCAAAAAAAGAATTGGATTTGTTTCTTTTTTTTTGACATTAGATACTTTTTTCTGACATTTCTACCAAAAAAAATTTGTGTACAATAGAAAATAATATATAAATTAACTTTACATAAATTATGTAGCTGCAATTAATTGCGGCAGCTAATGCAAATTTATTATGCGCGGGCCTCATATTTCTTACGTAAAAAATCAATTAAGATCCAAAAAATAAATGTTCTTGAAAATGGCTACTTCGTCGCATAAAAAAATGTTGTTCTATTTACATATTTTGTTTATCCGAAACTTCAAAATATTTGCATATAGTATTGTCTACACTACCCTTCTCTGTTTCGCTTTACTAGTTTTGCAGCACTTTATTGCACTTGAAAAAAAGTGAGTATCATACAGCCATAATGGCTGTATGATACTCACTTTTTTTCAAGTACAATAAAGTGCTGCAAAACTAGTAAAGCGAAACAGAGAAGGGTAGTGTAGACAATACTATAGGCAAATATTTTGAAGTTTCGGATAAACAAAATTTGTAAATAGAATCAAATTTTTTTTTGTGTTGGACCATGTTATTTAATAAATTTGCATTAGCTGCCGCAATTAATTGCAACGACATAATTTATATGTTAAGTAAATTTTTATATTTACAAAAAAATCCTCGTTTTAAATATTTTGGCAAACAATTAACAATGCAAACCCAAAATTGTATTTCAGTACCAAAAGGAAAATCAAAAAAGAAAAAAAAAATCATAACAACAATGGCGAACGAAAATGGAAAAATTGTATATTAAATTTATTTTAAAATTAAACAAATAAATTCTCTTTGGCACACAAAATACAAATATTTTCTCTATTATTTCGGAAATGTCAGAAAAAAATATGTAATGTCAAAAAAAAGAATCAAATCCAATTCTTTTTTTGCTATATTTGCTCGATTAACTGCTAGAAAAATTGAGCTACCACTTTTTTTTGACGTTTCTATTTTTTTTCCAAATCTATGGTGTATACACTCACTCTGACAAATATTTTGTATATATATTTTTTATCTCACTCCGTTTGTCTTTCCTAGTCACTGAAAAAGTGGGAAAAACGTGAGTATCATACAGCCATAATCAACTCTATCGAATTCGACTGAAAGTGATGTTAGAACATCCCTCCCCAGATTCCGATTTCAATTTCATTTTAGAAATGAGATCAAAGCAAAATAATTCTATCCTACTTGCACTTTCTGTCTCTTTTTTGTATTTAATGTTTATCGAGTTTGTACAACTAGAATACGAAAATCAAGTTACGAAGCGCGGCAATCCTGAAAGCTTTAAAATCGTGTTGTGACAGACTGATAATAATAACTACATAATCTCGAATTCGCGATTATATACTTTATATCTGTCGGGGGTATTATGGAAATCCATGTATTCTAATTGTTTCGTCATTGGTGTATCGTGTATGACGTGTTGCAGTCAAGTGTGGAATACATTCCTTGGCTAATTTTTTTAAATTATCACTTAAAAATAAATTATTTTTCAGCAAATTGAAGTTATTTCTATAAAATTAAACATTATCAATCAAATAAAACTAATTTGCATAATGGCTGTATGATACTCACTTTTTTTCCCACTTTTTCAGTGACTAGGTAAGACAAACGGAGTGAGATAAAAAATAAATATACAAAATATTTGTGAGAGTGAGTGTATACACCATAGATTTGGAAAAAATATAGAAACGTCAAAAAAAAAGTGGTAGCTCAACTTTTCTAGCAGTTAATCGAGCAATTATAGCAAAAAAATAATTGGATTTGATTCTTTTTTTTGACATTACATACTTTTTTCTGACATTTCCGAAATATTAGAGAAAATATTTGTATTTTGTATACCAAAGAGAATTTATTTGTTTATTTTTAAAATAAATTTAGTAAACAATTTTTCCATTTTTGTTCGCCATTATTATGATTTTTTCCCCCTTTTTTAGATTTTTCTTTTGATACTGAAATACAATTTTGGGTTTGCATTGTTAATTGTTTGCCAAAATATTTGAAACGTGCATTTTTTTGTAAATATAAAAATTAACTTAACATATAAATTTTTTCGTTTCAATTAATTGCGGCAGCTAATGCAAATTAATTCAATAATATGGTCCAACACAAAAAAAATGTTGATTCTATTTACAAATTTTGTTTATCCGAAACTTCAAAATATTTGCCTATAGTATTGTCTACACTACCCTTCTCTGTTTCGCTTTACTAGTTTTGCAGCACTTTATTGTACTTGAAAAAAAGTGAGTATCATACAGCCATAATTCAAAAATGAAATAAAGAATTTTGACCGCACTCTGTTTTATAAATTATTTTATTTTGAGCAACCCACTTGTTCAATTCAATTCATTGAATAAAATTCAAAATACGGCCCTTATCTGTTTAGTCTTGTTTTTTTGTACAGAATTTACACATTTTATAATTTTGACGTTTACTTATTTCTATAGTCTATCTATGTATGACTGATTTCAATAAACATTTATAAAAACAAAAGTGACAAAATATATTATCGGTATGTCAAATTTAAATCATTAATTTGTTTATTACTACAGTTTTAAATGGTCCATGAATAAATGACCAAACACAAAAATATAAATTTTATTTTTGTGTGGTTAAATTTTAATTTTTAATTCGGTTTTGTTTACTTTTTTGTTTGGTGTGTCGCGACACTATAGCGATAGATACATATATAGCGCGACACTATAGCGATAGATACATATATTGTGGTTTGAATCTAAGATACAAATGAGATTTTGGTTACTATAAACTTAAATTTATTACATACCTGTTGTGAGTGCGTATCTCACCATCAAGCATCACATTGGCCAAATTTACTATACTGTTTGTTATAACACTGCCGTTAATGACGAATTGTGTAGTTATATGTTGTGGTCGATTTAAAGAGAAGTAATTTTCAGCCAATATTTTTAAATTTTTGCCATTAAGTAGCCCATTCAGAGTAAAACCATCGTGAAACTCAATGTTCTCAAATATTACTGGAACCGTAATAATCTTGCCTTCATTCAGCATCCAAGAATAATGATAAAGTTGATCAATGCTGTATTCGTTCAAAAATTCAATGCTGGGTTCAGATGGAAATGTGCAACTTCCGTTCACTACAACTCCCTCCGTTAGAATATTATATTCCTGTGGAGTAATAAACGCCTTAAGATCTTTTATGGACAAACTGTTCAATATATTGTCGATGTAAATATAATTTTCGACTTGTATTACACCTTCCATAAAGAGGCCATTCTTAATTTTCTGAACCGACGTTGATTCGGATAAAATAATATCGGAAACATTAACACCACCAATCAATCCATGAATTTCGGTGTTATTTAACGAAATAATTCCACCTTTAAATACGGCACTGTTAAGCTCTTCCTCCCGATCGACCATTAAACAATTTTCCGTTATATAGCCTAAATCGTGATTATTTAATTCTCCTGTAAGCATTACATCATTTTGAAATACTAACTCATCCACCGTGATTTTGGCTGAAATATTTTGTTCGTGTTCACTTAAAAGCCAGTTTCCTCCAAAATTATGGCTAGTTATTCCATTAATATATCCATATATGATAAGTTTATCGATCTGTGTTTGATCTCCCGTAAAAATGGCATTGCTGTTATAAAGAATTTCCTCAGAATCATCAAAATTCTTTTCCATGTCATTCAAATGCATACCAAATAAGGTACCTTTCAACTTGAGATTTTCAATAATTAGATCATTTTCGAAATATTTATCTCCGGTTACCGTAAGTGGTTGACCAAGTAGTGCCGTGTCTTTGATCAACTTTTCTAAATCGAATCCGTTTATATTAGACGTGGCGGTTAAATGATCGAGATCTAATATATTGGTTACATTTAATTGACCGTTCAATGTAATTTCAAATGGTAAAATGGGTGATGTGACTGTTCGCGGGAAGTACAAATAGTCCTCGAGTTTATGTCCTGTGCCGATCGTAACTTGATCCGAATTGCACTCGCGCACTATAATTTCATCAATATGTATTGTTCCACCGATAATTTGATCACCGGTTCGTCGAAGAACAGATGAATTCAGTAATTTGATATCGATATTATTGATTATTTCAACTTCACATGGACCATCAATAAATAAATCGTTTCTAATTAAAATCGGTCCAGAAATCACCTGCATTTCATTCGAGTCTAATTTTATGAAATCATTTAGATTGTATCGGCGATTTAACACCTTGGCATTAATATTATTTGTTCGTAAGGCTTGAGTGAAATTAAACTTCAAATTGGATGATGTTGAGTTTAAAAGTAATCCATGTTCTTGCACATATTTTACTCTGTGTTCACGACTTTCTCCATAAACATCAATCGAGTGCAAAGCTTTGCGTATCGTTACGTCTCCATTGATAAAATAATCGCCTTGTAACTCTAATCTATCATCAATCGTAACAATCGGATTAATATTGTCAAAATTTTTGGATTTTATTTTGCCATGAATTACAATTGGTTCCAATAATTTTATATTTTCAAATATTTTTT
Source organism: Tipula vernalis (assembly GCA_958295665.1). Lineage (NCBI taxonomy): Eukaryota > Metazoa > Arthropoda > Insecta > Diptera > Tipulidae > Tipula > Tipula vernalis. The sequence continues at coordinate 217,119,727 of OY282559.1, read as the reverse complement.
CCCCGAAAATCACCTGCTTCACGGGTGAATCGATTAGCAGTACATCTAATTTACCATCAATCACTTTAATATTATTGATCCGTTGAATTACGAATAGATTGTTGATTTCCACGCCATCGACAAACTGAATATCTTGATGAATCTTGAAAGTACCATGTTCGATCGGTATTAAATCGGTTAAGTTTTTAGATGAAATTAAACTTTTACACTGTAAATTGTCGCCGCTTAAATTTCCAATCAAATACGACCCGGTGATCACCTGATTTGCATTGACTTTTAACGAACTGTCGAATAAAAATTGTATATTTCGGCCATTTATTAAACCGCGAACTGTTAATTGCTTAACCACCAGTTTTCGTATTGTATTGTTGAGTTCCAGTTCAAAAGATTCGCTATTCGTGGGATTTACGATTGGCAAATCATTAATCAACTTTGTTCGTAATTTCTTGACAAATAAATGTTTAATACGTAATAGACCCGAGAATACTTGAGGCCCATGTTTTAGCAACACGTTTGACGAATTAAATTTAATTGAGCCGATATTGTTTTGAACGGTTATACCTCGTCTAGCATAAGAGTTGTTTTTCAGAATTAAATTGTTTATTTTTAATTCATTGGTAGTTAGAAGTAAAGTGTTTGCCGGAAATCCATTTAATTTATCGATTTTAGAAAGATCATCGAGTACCATTTCATAGATCGGTTCGTTTGCTTGGACGAATTTTTCATTCTTATTTTCGAAATTTTTTCCAAATTGTGAGTGCCCTTTGAGGTAAGTGAAATTGTGTAATTTGGTTTGGATGTAGTTGGTTTTGTTGTGGATGCGGGAAACATTGGTGAAGAATTCGGAATCCAATTTAGAAGCGGGGGTTGTAAGCTGAAAATATTTGTATTTAGAGTATTTATTTAATTTTGCGGCGCCGGTTTAATATAAGAGCAATTACAAAATTGTAATTAAAATGGGTTAAATCTTCAATAGCACGGCTACTGAATTCAGTGTAATGGTTTGAATTTAATTTATTCCTCTAACCAGGGGCGAGATGTTGTAATTGCGAATTTTCGAAATTCGAACAGAAAGTCGAAAATTGGTATGTTGTAAAATTTTCGAATCGCGATAATGATACTTTATTATCACTCAGTTTATTTAAAGTGATATACGAGCGATTCGTCAAAATATAATGTAATAATATAAATAAATATAATTAAAAGTGAATAAATTTAAAATATAATTTGAAAAAATGTCTGCGTAATTAATGAAAAAATAATAAATTTATTAACAATTTCATAAATTGTTTTTTTTTAATAAAATCTTATAAAGTTAATGTTTATTTAAAGCTTGTATAACAACAACGAAATGTCAAATTAAAGTTGTTGTTGTTAATTCAGCTTCGAAAAATGGCGGCCATATTGACATATCACTTTGGAGTCGAAAATTTTACAACATGCCAACGATCACTTTTTCGAATCGACTTTTAAAGTCGATTCGAATGAAAGTGATGGTACAACATCCCAGCCGAGTCTAAACTGAATTTAATATAAAAAGCCATTTAACAATCATCAAGCCGGCCTTGCTATTTGGTCTTACCGTTTTTGTGGCTAAATTGGTGATAATAGCATTATGCAATTCCAACCCTTTATTGAATTTTAAATTGTCATTTTCTGCTGGCAGTTTCTAAGAAAAATTAAAATTATGCTTTGAATACTCAGACCACATCAAACAATCTCCTTACCTCAATAATTTTTAAATATTCCGCGACCTCGTAGCTTTCAACCGACACATAAGTTTTTGCACACCATTCTAGCACGTCTTTCTGCAGCATACTTAAATCATTTTTAAACGTATAGATCGGTTCAAATATATTATTAAAGTGGATATTCACATTTTCGTTGGCTATAACAATCAAACTCGTATCGTTCAACAAAATTGACCGCATATTCGTTATCCCTTTGCCTAATACATCACCAGTACTATACGATGTCGATTTGGTAAATTTCCATCCGTCATACTGGTACACCTGAACTTCTTGATTTTCACACGCAACTAGCAAACTAAACTCGTTATGCTTACCAACAACTGGCAAAAATCTCCGTATTTTATAAAACTGAAGCTGCTGCGATGGAATAAACGACCCATGTACAAATTTATAAATAACTGATTGAGTCTCGTAACTTCGTTCATCTTCATAATTATGGTAATCCACGCTATTCGCGATAATTAAGAAATGTTCGTAATGATTATTAGCTGTCTCGAGGTGGAAATATTTTATATCGATAGCACCTTTCGATTTCAGTTTTTGCATTAGAAAAAATTTATCCGTATCAAAATCGAATTTATAGACGTACGAAAATGTATCAGTTGATCCATATTCATCCATATAATCGGCAATTGCTATAAAAATGTCGGTTCCTATTATAAACGGTTCGATATGCTTAGGATGATTGCATGGTAGCTCATCGATTATATCGAAATAGAATTCCATCCATTTATATACGAGACATAATTCAGTTCCTACTAAATTATTAGTATTCAGTTTATTCGATTTGGCATGGCACGCCTTCATCATATACAAATCATTACCGTAAGTCCACAATCGAATACTTTTTGAATTTATCGACCTTAGAATTTGGACGATTCTTAACCCCCTCTCGGTAATCTCAAATATTGGTGATCCGATTAGTGGATCAATTTCAGTTTCGTTTGTTATTATATTTACAACTGCAACATATCCTTTATTTTCATATGTTACACAATCCATTTCGGTGGCCAAATATGTTTGGAATTGATTGATGAGTACGTATTGATCATTCCTTTGTACAAAAAATTGTAAATACATTTTGTGGTCTGATTGATTTTGAGTTAAGCCGGCGGCGAATAGTTTATCGTTGACTTGAAATAAGCATAAATCTTTTGGAAAATCAATGGGTATTGATGCGATTTCCTTAAATCCGTCAAGCAGATAGACACCTAGAAATGTTTTTAAAATTTGTTAAATTGTTGAAATTTGTTTAGACTTTAAATTGTAATCAAAACTGGCCACTGGCGCTACTAATATGTATTTGCATTTAACAAAAAATAAATCCAAATTCATTTCAAATCGCTGTGCTTAGATATTCTGACTCTTTTAATGTTGGGTTCATCTTAATTTCCAAAATAAATTCCATTTAAGTTTAAAATGAGGTGTAAAGTTTTAAACTAAATTTTTACAAATTTTGCATTTTTTAGCTTTTGAAGTTTAAAAATTCATTTGCGAATTTGAATACAGATACATAAAATATTATTGGTACGTATATCCATAAAAGGGGCGAGGAGTACTCTTTCAAGGGAAGAGACTTGGTTGTTTCAACCTTCTAAAGAGAGTAAATACTAGAGGTGCAAGAGTTAAACCCAACAGTTTTGACTAAGCATCCGATGAGACTTAGTGGCCAGGTGAAAACCCAAACAACTATTAAAAATAAAACATAAAATATTTCTTTTGTATGTGTTCGTTAAGAGATCACATAATTAGCGTATTTTGTTGAGAAAAAATTAATTCGAATTATTTTTTTTTCAATAAAATAATACGCGAATTATTTTTTCGATTTAATTTGTATTATACAAAATTGACACTAAAATGAGGTATCTAATATGTGGCGAGTTCAAATGTATGTACAGTGCTGGTGACAAAAAATTGGTCAAATATATTTTATTACAAATTGGAGTCGTTTTTTGCTGAAATTACAAAACTTTCGAAAGCTTATTGTTTTATTTTAAATACATTTATGACAATATTTTTTTTAAAAAAAATATTTAGTTGCAATTTAGGGGGAAAAATAAAAACAAAAATCCAAAATATTCAAAATACCCTCCCTATTTGGAATTTAAAACGTGGAAGTAGTGGTTTAAAGTATTTAAATACTTTTTTTTTGTGCTTTATTGTTTTATGCAACTTCTATCTTTAATATTAATATTATTTGGACCATATTTAGCTTTTATTCAGGCGTTACATCCCCGCAAGTGCTGTGCAAAAACATTGGTCAAAATATTAGTTTACTTTTACGCCTACCGTAATAGAACGTAGAAGGGGATCTTGGACAAGCAACGGGCAAACGAATATCATCCAGCTTAGTGAGAAGAAGACTGGTTAAAGCTGGCTTGCGAGCACTTGAAACAGTCCTGAAGCCAGAGTTCGCAATATGAATCAAACAAAAACACTCAAAAACAATTTCCTGAGGGCATAGGAGCACACTTCGTGAACTCAAGAGATGTGGAATAAATTGATTTTCTCTGATAAATCCAAATTCAAGCTGCATGTTTGAAATTGTAGAATCCTCGCACGAAGAAAACCTCAAGAGAGGCTTAACAACGAATGTCTTTTAATACTTCCACCGAAAACTAGAAGAATTGTCGTCTGGGGAGTTTTTTCTGGAGAAAAAACTGGTCGAGTGTGCTTACTTAGTTCCATTACCACAGGAGGTGTTTGTCTGCAAATCCTACATAACTAACTCTCAGATTTATTTTCCAACTCCATGCAATACTGCCAAAGTTGTGAGTAACATATATTAATTTTGAATTGTAAAGTGTTGTCCAGTTGAGACGCAGGAAAATAAACCCAAACTAAAACTACAAATATTTATTTTTGAATCAAGTTGGGTACTTTATTTTGAAGGTTTATCGATGATTTATCAAATGTTCACCATGGCTGGATTTACAGACGTCGATCCGATGGTCAAAATTTTTGATGACATTTTCCAATGATGCTGTTTTTTAGGTCTTTGATGGTGTTAAAGAGAATTAAGAAAAAAATTAAGAAATTTTCGAAGAACGTTTGCAATTCGTCGATATTCTCACGCGTAGAAACACGGTCTTCAATCGAATACGAATCCATAGCGATAAATGGCAAACATTCAACCATCAAAATGACAGGAAATAACAGAAAACTAACATGGCATGGCGTCTTTGCAAAATTATTTTTATTTCCCTGCGTCTCAATTTGGACAACCCTTTAGATAATAAAATGGACTTTCAGATAATTATTAAAATCCTATTTTTAATAATTTAATAAAATCCAATTTTTTTTGTTATCTCTTCATTTAAACATAAAAAAGTCCTACGCAGAAAAAATCGATGTGTTGGACTGGCCCCCGTAAAGCCCGGACCTAAACCCAATAGAAAATGTTTGTTTTATAATGAAACTAGACGTAGCAAGAAAGCGCCCAGAATCGATTCGAGCATTAAAAAGTTTGTTGATAAACATCTAGGAATGCATAACTTCTAGGACTTTGAAAAATTTATAAAACTCAATGAATTGGAGGTGTTCCGCCGTAATAAAAGCAAAAAGCGGGCAAACAAAATATTAAAGATAGAAAATTAAAGATAGAATTTCTACAAACCTAGAGAAAACAAAAAAAAGTAGCTCTAATCAACGTATTTTGAATATTTTGGCATTTTTTCGGGTTTTCCCCTAAATTGCAGGTAATTTTTTTTTTTTTCAATTGCTTTCAAAAGTTTTGTAATTTTAGCAAAAAAGACTCCAATTTGTAATAAAATATGTTTTAAATGAACATATTTTCATAATGTCGAATTCTTTTCGTTTTTTCAAATCAATGTAAATTTTGTGGTGCGAAAAGTACACGAAACAAATTGATGTTTTTTTGACGTTACTAACAACAACAAAAATAGAAACTTCAATTTTTATTTGTCAAAGTTGTGAATATACGAATTTTTTGTGTCTTGATTTTAAATCATTTTAATTGTTGTTTAATTATTTTAATCGTTTCAATAAAGTTTTCAATATAAACAGTTTGTTGTGCTTTAATATTTTAATTGAATTAAATAAAGTTGTCGATATAAACAGTATTTTCAATACTATACAACAATACTTATTTTATTCAAATTTCAAAACAAAACACTGAATACACTCGACTCAAAACACTATAAAAATCAATTCGAAATCGAGACGGCAAAATCTGTTTATATTGACAATTTTATTGAATTCAATTAAAATAATTAAGCACAACAAATAAAAGGATAAAAAATCGAGACGGTAAAAACTGTTTATATTGAAAACTTTATTTAATACGATTAAAATAATTAAACACAACAATTAAAATGAAATCAAGACACAAAAACTCAGACAACTTTTACAACTAAAAATTGACGTTTCTAATTTGTTGTTGTAGTTGATTTATGAAAAAATATACATTTCGTAAAATTGATGTACATCGAAAAAACATTGATGTTTTTTGACGAAAAGAACATGATTTTCGATGTACATCAATTTTTTTTGATGTTTTTTGGCGAAAAGAATTTGACATAAATTTCACCTAACTTGGCTACTAACACCAACAAAGATAGAAACGTCAATTTAAAGTTGTTAACTAGTTTTCAATTTTTTTTTTTTTTTTTTTTTTTCATTCCCTTGGCGACAGTTAAGTGAAATAGACGTGTTTTAGCGATATAAAAGTAATATTAAAAAAAATTAAAAATCACAGATATTAATAAATACATTTAAATATAATTTATATTTAAATTAGTAAATACAGTTTTAAAATATATAGACAAATAAATAAAAGTGAATTCATAAAAATTAAATAGTGAGTGAGTGGTTTTAACCACTAATGGAGGACGCGCGAGCGTCAAAAAATGTTGAAGAAACAATTTACAAAAAGATAACTAAAAAAGACAAAAATGATTTAAAAGAATTAAAACTCAATAAAATTAAACTGAATATAAAAAAAAATCTCATAACAAAAAAAAGTCAACAAAATACAAATAAAAGTAAAGATCCAACAACAAAAATAAAGAAAAAAATGGCGACGACCAAGAAAGATATAATAGACGCGGAGGAAAACAAAATGGAAACATCTAGTGAGAGTGACGAATTTAAGGAATTCGACCCTAAGATAATACAAAATAAAACAGAAATCTCTACACAAAAAATTATATTAACCAAAAAGGATGAGGAAAAAGTGAACAAGTATATGCCAGGAGACCAAGGCCCTTTCTTTGTAATTATAGAAAAAAAAGATATAGAGGATATAATAGTAGCGGAGAAATTAAACTCATTGAATCTCGGGAAAATATTAGCAGTAAAACAATTCGGAAAAAATAGAGTCAAGGTACAGACTAGAGATATGGAAACTGCGAACAAGATTCTAAAAAATGTAGACTTACAAAAAATACATCATTACTCATCGTATGTCACAAATTTCATGCTGGAGTCAGTAGGCTACATAAACAAAATTCCAGAATATTTAAATATCGAACAGTTAAAAGAAAATATAAATACAATGGTTAAAATTACAAAGTTAGAAAGAATAAATAGATGGAATATGAAAGAGCAGAAATTAGAACCAACAACAGCTATAAAAATCATTTTTAGAACGACAACGCTACCAGACAGCATTAACATTTATGGAGTAAGACGGAAAGTGGCCTATTTTATCCCTAAACCCATACTGGCAAAAAATGTCTATTATATGGACATACACAAAAATATTGTAGAGGAAAACAGAAATGTTCCAACTGTGCGGAAGAAAAACACACAAATACAACATGCGAGAATGCGACAAAATGTTATTATTGTGGTGAAAGTCATATAACGAATAGTTTTATATGCGAGGAGTTTAAGAACCAAAAGAAAAGAAAATATATGATGATAACTAAAAGGATTGCATATAGAGAAGCTCGGAATATGATAATACCCCCAAAACAAAGAGAATTCAACTTAGATATGGAAAATTTTCCAAGCATTACATCAAACTATAGTAGACAAAACAACAATAATAGCTATGAGATCGAGAAAATAAAACAAGAATTAAAAGAAATAGGAGTCAAACTGCAAGAAGAAAATAAACAATTAAAGGACGAAATCATTGAGGTAAAAGATAAAATGATTGAAATAACAAGAATTAACAGAAAAATACAAGTCACAACACAAAGTTATCTAAACACAGCAACAGGAACTTCAGAACCTAAATCGGACATTATACTAACGGAAATTCTACAGCAATTGCTAGATATGGACAAAGCAGTAAATCTAATAAATAAACAACATCAAAAACCTAACAATAAAAATGCAGAATAAAACATACAATAATATAAATATAATACAAATAAATATAAGAAGTCTAAAACAAAATAAAGATGAGCTAGAGCAATATATGATTAATAATAAAATTGACATCACCTGCATAAGTGAAACATGGACAAATGAAAATCACGGCATGAAATTCAAAAATAATAATATATTTTTTAAACATAGACCAGACAACTATGGAGGAGTGGGTTTCTTGGTGAACAACAGATTTAACTGCAAAGAAATAAAAAATTCAGAGAAATATGAACCAATAGAAACACTAAAAATACAAGTAATAGATACAAACAATAACAAATTAAATATAATAGGAATTTACATTCCACCAAACATTAACAACTCAGTGATATATAACAAATTCAATATGCTAATAAGTGATCATAATCAAAACGAGAAAACCATAATATTAGGAGACGTAAACGCACACCACTCAATTTGGGAAAATAATAGCAAAGAAGACAAGAGAGGAAAAATCTTAGCAGAAATTGTCACAAAATCAAATTTCGTAATTCTAAATAATGGAGATCATAGCTGGATAGGTCCGCAAGGCAAAAGCTCGACAATAGATATAAGTATAACCACTCAAGATATGATAAATAAAATAGAATGGATAATAGATAAAACAAAAATTGGATATACAGATCATCTCCCCATCAAAATTAATATAGAAGACAAGAATGCCTATAATTCGCAAACGGTAAATAGAATAAATTTTAAAAGAGAACAGAACAAATAATTGAACTAAATCCGGATCATACGTTCGACTTAATAGATTACGAGAAGGAATTACAACAAATAATTCAAAATAACTCAATAGAAACATCAAATAAAAATAAATATATACCAAAAGTATGGTGGACGGAAAAAATCAGGAGACTTTGGGAAGTGAAACGACAAAAACTCAAACAGTATAATCAAAATAGAAGAAATATATATATCGAAATGGAATTAAAAAAACCTACGAGCAAATTAAGACTTGAAATTAGAAGGGAAAAAAAGAAAACATGGAACGAATTCATTGGAGATATAAACCCAGAGCTGAATACAAAGGAGTTATGGAAAAAAATCAGAATATTCAACAATAAAAAAGGAGAAAGGAACAATATTTTTAATAACATAATCAACATGGAAAATTTCGTAAGGAAAAATATAATAACATCCAAAATTGACATAAACAATCAGATCAACTTACCTATAGCCCACACAAATAGAAATGAATTCAATTTAGAAGAAATAAAACAAATAATCCGAAGCAGTAAAAATACGGCGCCAGGAATCAATAAAATACCAAACAAAATATTAAAAAAACTCCCAGAAACACACATTAAAAAATTAACAGAACACATAAATAAAGCTTGGGAAAGACAAGAATACCCGGAGATATGGAAAGAAATAAAAATAGTGCCAGTAGTTAAACCAAACAAAAACCCAAATGAAATAGAAAACTATAGAGGGATTCACCTATACTCAACCATTTCAAAAATTACAAGTAAACTGATTAAAATAAGATTGAACACAATAATGGAAAAAGAAAATTTGCTCCCGGAAATGACATATGGTTTCAGAAAAGGTAAATCTACTCTGGACTACATAAATAACTTAATAAATATCATCGAAGAAAATAGAGACAGTAAAAGATATTCCATAATAATAGCAACAGATATAGAAAAGGCATTCGACAGAGTCAATATAAATAAGTTAATAGATACAATGCAATCTCTAAAATTCCCACACGAGTACACAAATTGGATATACAAATCATTAATAAACAGAAAGATAATATTTCAAAATGGAATACATAAAGTGCAAATAACAACTAGTAATAGTATTCCTCACCTGATTTGTTCAATATATACACGAGCAAACTACATAATTTAACTAATAACAATGTCAAAATTCTACAATACGCAGATGATTTCATAATAATAACAGCGGCCAAGGACAGGAAAGAAACAGAAAAATTGGCGAATGAAACACTAAATAAATTTAACGAACAACTAAAAGAAATCAACCTAAATATAAATCCAAACAAAACAGCATTCATAAATATTAACAACAAAAGAAATGAAATACCAATTAAGATAAAAATAAACGATATAGAAATAGAAGAACTAAACCAGATAAAAACGCTGGGATATATAATAGATAAAAAACTAAATTTTAAACAACATCACAATTACTTAAAGAATCGATGCATTTCAGCGATAAACATTATAAAAATCTTTGCGAGGAAAAAAGGAGGAGCACACCCATCAACACTAATAAATCTCCAGAAAAGCCTTATTGAAAGCAGAATTAGATACAGCGCGATACTAACAACTAGTAAACAAAATAAAGAAGTAATACAAAAAATAATAAACGCAGGACTAAGAACATGCTTAGGACTCACTAACAGTACTCCAATAACAGCAATAATAACAGAAGCAGGAGATCTACCAGTGGATAAGAAGATAGAAATATACAATTATTCATATGCAGCAAAACAAATATATAATAATACAACAATAGGGCAAAAAATAAGGAACAACAAATCAAACAGAACATTGAATGAGTTAAACACGAAATACAAAATTCAATTGGATAAAATACCATCGAAGGAAATAGAAGAACCAAACAGTAAGAATCAAAACAATTTAGAGATAGATATAAACTTACACGAAAAAATACATAAAAAGAACCAATGTAACAAAGTTATGTTAAAACAAATTACTTTGGAATACATAAGAGAACATGGTGGAAAAACGATAAGCTATACGGATGGGTCAATCGTAAAGAATAAGAGAGGAATTGGAATATACAATGAGTACAACAACGAATCCTTTAGTTACAACATAGAAGAACCACTCAGCATCAAATCAATAGAATCAATAGATATACTAGAAGCAATAAAAATAGCCATTCAAAACAGCATCAAAGAAATAACAATAATTACAGATTCGTTATCCACCTGTGTATCATTGAAAAACTGCATGAAAAACAAAAATCTAAAACATTTAGAATCGCAAATTTACAAAGTGATAAACAATATACGGGTCAAAATAATATGGATACCAAGCCACATAGCTATAGAGGGGAACGAAGAAGCTGATAAAGCGGCGAAGCAAGGAACAATCACAAGAAGGATTTTAGAGACAAGTACACCAATAGAAGACAGCATAAGAATATTCAAAGATGAAATGTACAAGAAATGGAATACTGAATTTATACAAATAACGCACACTAAAGGAATTCAACATAGGAAGAATATAAATGAAACAATCACAAATAAACCATGGTTCCATAAAAAAAATTTAGATGCATTAATGATAAAAAGGATAACAAGAATAAGAACGAATCATACGTATGATAAAAATTATTTAAAACTAGTTAAAAAAATAGAAGATGATCAATGCGAAACATGCAATACAAGAGAGGATGCCAGACACATCATAGAAGACTGTAAAAAATATGACAGCATCAGAGAAAAATATAAAACAATAAAAAACAAAAAACTGCAGGATATTCTAGCGGACAATCAAATAGACCAGTATAAGGAATTAAACGAATATTTGAGAGAAATTAAAGCGGACATATAGAAAAGGATACACAATTCCACAGAACATCACAAATTGGGAGAAAGAGCAATAACTAAAACTTATAAAAACTCGGAAGTAAAAGAAAATATATTTATAATCAAGTTTAAAAAAAAAAAAAAAAGAGCAACAACACAAAGAAGATTTACATTTCGGAACGAACCCTGAATTATAAACAAAACGTCAAATAATGTAAAAATTCTTGGTGATGTGAATGGCAACGTTCAAGCCAAACAAATAAATTAAAACACAAAAAAAAAAAAAAAAATATATATTTTTGCATTTTAATAACCGTTTCTTGACTATTATTTATTTTTCTACATGTATTTGCTTTATTCAGAAGACTTTACGGACTTTATATAATTATAATTATAAATAAAATAGAAAACGTACGTTCCTAAATATCTGGAAATATTGGTACTTCCACAAGTTCAACTTGATTTTCTAAACGTCAAGCAAGTGAAAACAAAACAGGTTTATTATTACCAATACAAACACAAAACAACATCAATTTTAGTTCTTGTACTTTTCACACCACAAAATTGACATTGATTTGTAAAAGCGAAAAGAATTCGACATAAAAGTAATCTGCCTGAAATTTTGGTTCGTAGATTCTTGGGATTTTTTTATTTGGTCTGAATTGACCGTTTAAACGTCATTTTACTCCAAATTACATTTAATGAATCAAAAATTGTTTAAAATAATTTAAATCTTAAGCGCAGCTAATCTTTCCTGTGAACGTGAATGTGAAATCATGTTGATTTAATAAAGTTAACAATTAATTGATTATTTCGCATGTTTTGTCTTACGAATTTTTTATTTTAATTGTCAGAATTCCGCCCAAAATATTTTACAAATATGTTTGAATAATGTTATCGGGTATATTTTCAACTTGAAAAAGTTTGATCATTATGTCGAATTATTTTTCAAGATTTTTGGATTCTTATTGCGACAATTTTACGTTTTAATTTTTTGGTTCAAAATTATTAAAGGTCACCGACCAGCTTATTTGAGAGAATGAAAGAATTGAGAATTAATAAGTGGAAAAGTATACGGGATTTTGAATTTCTTATTTTTTGCATAAGCATAGCACATTTGTGCTTTGGAATAGACTATAGCAGTTGAGATTGGAAATGTGAGCAGATTGCCTAAATTTAATGTGTCATGTTCTTTGGGACAAAAAAACAACTAAATCAATATCTATACTATAGAGAGTTCAGGGCCTACGCTACGACTATGCAATTTGACGTTATTTTAGACTGCTATCGATTTGTAACAGAAGGTACGTGGAGAAAACGAATTTCCCCTAGGCCGTTATAATACAAAACGATAGTTGTCGAATTATACTTTTTTGGAATAACTTGGGATAGTATTTGCTTTGGCTTGTTTCATGTGGGTTTCTTATGCCAAATTCGATTTACCAGAAAACAGCAAAAAAAGTTGATTTAAATCAAAAAATAACATGGTATTGTTGTTGTTTTTTTGCCACTTTTTGGCAAATCGAATTTGGCATTAAATAAATGATTAGGTACGTAAATAGACTGCTTGTATAATGTGTCAAGTAAATGATCGGTTTTTGACTGATGCCATCTTGAGTGAAGTTATCTTAATAACTGAAGACGCATTTTTACAGAAATTAAACACGTTTGAGTGAAATTATCTTTATAACTGAAGATGTCTTTTTACAGAAACTAAATAGCGATCACAGTATTATTTTGCCACACATTTAGAATTACCCCGCTACACTATCACTTGGGCCATTACTAAATCTTCTAATAAGGCGTGTAATATTGATATACAAACAGTATTGTTAGGACGTGTCCGAACCTTGTGATAATTATTGCAGATGTAATAATTATGACATTATTTTGTATGCAACCATATATCACAGCCACTAATAAGTGTTGTTTGTATATCAAAACAAAAGCGCGCAATAACAATAATTAAGCCGTATTACGTTAATTTATTTCTAAAAAAATAGTACAAATAAAACTTATTACAAAATATGGAAGAGAAAAAATTATTTCACTCCTGTCAAAATTATTACAAAAAAAAAAAAAAAAATCACAAACTTCGGACACGTTCTTAATCTTGTTAAGCAGTTAACTTATTTAAATGGTGCGAAGGTCTTAATAATAGATATGTACTTATTTGAAATATTAAAAAAAATTATAAACATTGAATAATTATTGTCCTTTGTAAAGGCTTTGTAAAGACGGACATAGTTTTTTTTTGTGAATTACAAAATCTTAAGATTTGGTGCTTAATGTTTGCGATATTTATGAACTGTTTTGACAATGATATATGGATAAATTCTTAAAAGTTTTCGTTATTTCAAAATAAAAAAATTTCAATCACAATTACAGTTTGATTTATTTCACAATGAATATACGCCCATATGTCGTTTTTGTCATAGATTCTGTCTGTCTACAGAGTAGATATAATCGGGGTTTTAATTTTAATTTTAAAATTAAATCTCCATTTCTCAGAAAGCTTAGTTGAATCTAAGACCGAACACCCAAAGCGCAATAAGGCCATAATAGTTTTATTGCAATATTTTAAACTGCAAAAGGGCAATAATTATTTTTATGGGCTTACTGTACTTTCAATAAGGCCACACAAAATAACTATGGCCTTATTTCCTAAGCCCTTAATTTGACAGCCTCGAAAGGGCTTACTATTTTTGAGTTATTATTACTGCGGTTTGCGGGGTATGTTACAATCTGTTGCGAAGGAGGGAGGAGGGGGGAGAAAGGAGGGGTAAAAAACCATTATGTAATATGAGAATGGCCCCTTAGAAGGCTGTCGAAGATTATTATCTCCGGGTACATATTATATTCTTTAAAGATTTAATGCCACATTTGATACAAAAATAACAAATCTCCAATTAAATAATTATTCCTCTCTTCTTTTATGAAATTGCAGTTTGTTTCATAGTACAACTTCAATGCAAGCTATACTGTCTCGTTCTAGATAGAAATTATCTTTCGTTAAATGTTTATTTGAACGAAAATGGGAAGTCAAATGTTTAGTCGTCCCGTAAAAAGGAATATAATAGAGCGAGCATTGAATTTTTATTTAGAAAAAAACCGCGTTTCCATACAAGAAGAAAGAGAGCAAAATTATTTTTTTGTAAGTATTTTTTTGTCAAACCTGTTTATTTAAACCTTAAATAAACATTTTTATAAAAATATAAATAACCTAACGTTTTCCTGGCTTTCTTAGAATGTAAACTTCCTCGGAAGCCTTATTACCAGAGTTTCATTAGCTGTAATTTATAATTCATTAACTGTTGCTAAAGTACGTATTTTTTATTTCCCAGATATGAGATAATGGAAACATTCAACAATCCTGCTACCAATGATGATTATATCCTCAAAGACTGTCTACAAAAGCAAATCGATGAGCTCGATATCATTACATCAATATTTTGCAATCCCGGAGAATTAGTAATCGATGATCATAGTACAGCGGCCGATATAAATTTATTTTTAAATGATCAAATCAATTATCTTACAAAAGCTTTAAGCTATAATATAGTTTTAAAAGAGGATGGAAGTAAATTCGAAATTCGTGTTGAAATTCCTCATTTTTATCCAACTATAGAATTGGCCAATGTTAATTTAACGTCATCCCTTTTAAGTAAACAGAACGAAAAATCCATAAATAAACAAATTAAAGATTTGATTAACACAAAATTGGAAGATAATTCCGCGTATATTTATGAGATTATTAGCTGGATACAGGAGAATTTGGAAAATTTTCTGGATTCTCAAAAAATCGAAGAATATATTCAAGTTCCAGAAGAAACAGTATTGGAACGATTATGGATCTACTCCCATCATATAAAGAATACAACGAAACGGCAAACTATTATTAGTACGGCCAACGATTATAATTTAACCGGATTTTCAAAACCTGGAAAACCTGGTGTTATATGCGTGGAAGGTACAAAACCAGACACCCAACAATTTTGGCATATTATCAAAACCTTAAAATGGCAAAAAATCACCGTAAAATTTGATGAAAGAGCCACTATAAAAACTGTTGATAAAGACAAAAAATCCTACGATGAACAATTGAAAGCATTTTTGAAATTTCCCAATTTTCGTGAGGTGGTATTTGCTGAAATAAATATGACTGAAAATAGTCCAAGTAATAATAAAAATATAAACAGTGATGGTGAAGAAACGATTATCGAAAATGATAATATTCAAGAGGTGCTTATGAATATGAGCGCGTTTATGAAATTTTTAAGCCAACACAATTGTGGTTATGTAAAAAAGGAATTGTTTGGTTTTGATTAAATTTTAAGCTACAAATAAACTCAAAATTGTACAAATTGTTAATGTAAACTTTAATAATAAATTGTTAGATAAATTCACGTTTTTTTAATAATAAAATGTTACAGTTATGCTTACCATCATCATGATTAATATCCACCAAATTATTAATTAACCGTTTTTTCCGAATTTTTTCACCATTACGATTAATTTTGCTGCCGTGTAGATTAATTAAAAAATCATCAAATTGCTCATCCAAATTAAATTTATCCGATGCTTCAATTTCTGCCGATAGCACATTTTCATTAAAATTTTCATACACATTTTCTAAAAATATCTCCCTTAATCCGTAATGTTTTAGTTTCACTGAGTTAACAACAAAATTTTGGTTTATGATAAAAAAATTTAATAAGATGCTTAAATAATACATTCGATTTTTTAGAGACTTCACAGACCACGATATTTTCAACTTGAGGTTATTATGAATGCTTAAAGTGAACTGATGAAATATTTTATGTTGAATATTGAAGCGATACGTGACTGATGAGCACCGTTAAATCATATTGTTGGTGAAACAAAAATTTCTACTAAACATACACCACTACACAATCATTTACCTAGGTAGCGGTTACAATTCATTTTTCTTCAAATCTCATGTAAAACTGCGATTTTTTTCCATAATAAACGGCATTACAATTATTTTTACGGGTTTGTTGTTGTTCATTCAATTTTGAGACCTTAATTATCGAACAAGATTTTAAATAAGCCGGTTCAATCAATTTAGAATGACATTTAAATAAATAAATTCTTACGATACGTTCAATCAATTTAAAATGACATTTAAATAAATAAATTCTTACGAATTGAAAATGAAAATCTGAATTTATTCAAATTCTCATTTCAAAACAATATTAAAACTTTTAAAGCTGGAGACTTATTTATTGAGAAGGTAAAGCGTTTAGTACAGCTAGTGCCATTATTGCAGTATTCTAAAAAGCATTGTAGCTCAGTCGAATGATGATTTTGCTGAACCTTAGTTATCCATGCCATTTTAATAATCGAGAAATGTTATATGAAAATTTCGCTTTGCCTAATGCTTTTGTGTATGGTTATAGGTAATCAATGCCTGATAAAATCTGTCGAGCTTTACAGAGATCTTCATATTTATCAAAATCATTTCTGCAATGTTTGATTTATATAACTTTAAATAGTTGAGTAATAACTAACTAGCCTAGTAATAAATACTATAGTAATAAATTAAGACTATTATTAATACATATTTTTTTTTTGGAATTTAAGTTTCAGAATAAGTTTCTGTCGGTACAGTTTTCGGCGTTATATAACGTGTGGAGCCTGGTAAAAAATGAATAATATTTTCCGTTTTAAATATTTAATCAATCACCTACGTTTAAAACTTTATTCTTTTTAGGCCAATATTAGTCAATATTTTCTAGCCTTGCCAAATGATCCTTGCGGAAAGGAATTCTCTTCAAACCTTCAAAACGTAGTATATGATATTTGATTAAAATATAAACACCATAGTTTTTTATTCGATTTAAAATGGAGAGTTTTATGCCAAATAATCGTCATTTGCGGGAAAGTTTCGGTTTATTTTTTTACTATACAGAAAAGCGCTGCTAAAGGTAGACCGAACAAATTTGAAGATGAAAAATTGTAAGCATTATTATATGAAGACAACCCACAAACGCAACAAGAATTAGCAGAAGCGTTCAATTTTGATCAATTCTTTGTCAGTAGACGTTTATATGGGTATTGTTTAAAAATTTGGGAATTGGATACCACATGAATTAACAGAAAGACAGATGGAATGTCGAAAAATCACTTATGAAATGCTTCTTCAAAGGGAACAAAGAAACGGTTTTCTGCATCGACTTGTGACTGTGACTGGAGATAAAGTCTGGTGAAGCTGGTTCATAACAGCCAAAGAGAAATGTTCATTGTGATAAGGTTATGCTCTTTATTTGGTGAGACATGAAAGGCGTTGTATATTACGAGCTACTGAAACCTTCTGAAACTATAATAATGGCGAAGTCTAAAGCTGTTCAAGATAATCGACCGGAATAGGAGAATAGACACAATATACTGATTTTGCAGTATGACAACGCAAAACCACATACTGCAAAAATCACTAAAACCTTCCTAGAAGGGCAGGACTAGGAAGTTCTATCCCACCCGCCATATTCGCCAGACATTGCTCCTCCGGAATACTATTTATTCCGGTCGATGCAGTCAGCCCTTCAAGACGTACGATTCACACCTGGAATGGAGCTTCAAAAGACGACGACTTTTTCAGAAAGGGAATCCGTGAATTGCCTAAAAGATGGGCGAAGGTTTTGGCTTCTGATGGAGCATACTTTGAATAATGTACCACATACATATTTGCTAAATAAACATGTAATTTTAACCAAAAAATTTTTGAATAACGGAACTATTGTTTTTTACTTTACATCTGAACTGTTTTAAGGGGAATGTTAGAGACAAGAACATTTCGGTGTTAGAATATAGGTAGGAGCTCGAACTCAGTTGTCAGTGTTTTCTAAGAGGTGATTAAGAGGTTTCCATACCATTTTTTTTTGGGAAAACAAATTCAAATGTCTATAAAAATTATTTATAATTTAAAAAAAAATACTTCAGCTTAGAAAGGGAGGAGCCGGAAAATTCGCACATCACGCCTTCGCTACCATCTCAAACTATCAAATGTGAAAAAAGTTATTTTTTATATTCGCTATTCAGCTCTAGAATTAAGTATGATGAAGGGCCCCAATTTTTTTTAGCTTTAATAGAATCTTAGATAATGGTTCTTTCTGGCAAAGTTTCGAACATCAAACTATATCTATGTCAAACTATCGAATATTTTTTGCCGTCTTGAAAGGAAATTTTCACATTCGATATTTCAATTAAAATTTCAAAGCTGTCGGATCCCGGGCTCTAGGTACCCATAACATTTTTTTGGAGGAAAGTCTAAATGTCTAAATAAACAGTGTACGAGTGTAGGAGAAATTATACATACTTTTTTTTTTGTATATTTTAAACGTGTATTTTACGTGAAATATTAAACGTAACGATTAAATTAAAAATATTTTAAACGTGTATTTTACGTGAAAATGCCTAACAATTATAAATATGTATTAAAATGAAACATATTTTAGCTTAGAATAAAGCTAGCAGTCTGAAAATTTGCACAACTTTTTGTCTTGGTTGTCAGTGTTTACTGTTAAAATTTCAAAGTGATCGGACTTTGGATCAACCGGGGCTCCTGCGTACATTTCTGAGGGAAAAATGAAATGTTTAAATAAATAGTACACAGGAAAAAATCTTACATAAAACTGTAAAACCTCAATTTAAGAGGGCCAATTTAATAGACTTCGGACTTAAGGGATACAATTTTTCCATTTTTTTTCACAACCAACTTCCTGCCTTGCTCATATTTCAGAAGTTCAGGTAAGTAAGTTTTAAAAACGATAGATAAAAAAAATAATAAACCCTTAAGTCCGCAGTCTAATAAATCGAAGTTGTTTTGTATTATATAATATTTTTTTCTATAAACTGTTTATTTAAACATTTGATTTTTTCCGGCAAAAATGTATATGGGAGGCTTTTGACGGGGCAAAGGGATCGGGGTTCGATCACTTTGTTATAAAAATAGTTTTTTAATTATTCATTAAGGATCTAGTAGTTCTCAATTAGAAAAATATTTTGCATTAATGTAAATATTAATTATTTTCTAATAAAATCGCCCAATTTTTATAAAACAAAATTACTTCTTATTACCTATTTTACTTCAATAGTGCATGCGCTAAGCTCTACATAGAATAAAATAACCCTATAGATTATCGATTTCTAGTACAGTTGTCTTGAAAAACGCGGCAATTGTTGCTCCAAAAGGGCAGCCAATTTGAATCTGCACACGGGCGGCTGAAAAGTACAGCAAGGCATTGAAATACAGAGAAATGGAGTTTTATTGAAACTAAACTTTGGAAAACTTTGCTTTTTGTTTGTATTTAAGTTAAAAATGACTTAATTTTTATGGTAAAAAATGTTTTTTTTTTATAAATTTCCGATCAAAACCGATTTATTCCAAAATGGCAAACTTGGGGCGGCTCAAAGCCCCTTGCTTAGAATCGATTTAACCATTCAAAAAACAAACTTGATGAGTGTATATTCAACTATAGGTATAAACCGGGATTATTGGTGTTATCCACACACAGCTCAAATACATATAACTGGCGATGAGACTAATAAAACTTAAGTAACTAATATTTGGTATATACCAAATTTCACCTCTCTTCAATTTTATTACAATTTAAAACTATTTACAATGCACATTCAGAATGGTTAATTATGCCCTTGTGCACAATAATTGTCGTAGTGTACTGATTTCTTCTCGCTGCGCTAATAGTTGAGCTCGCAATATTGCGTTTTCTTGTTCTAGCATAGCGGCACGAAACGCAACCTGAATGAAAGGAACAAAAATTAGAAAGCCGTTTATATTTTCAAAAAATTTACATTTTTCTTCAACTTACTCTATCTTCACGCATTTTTCTTGCATCCCTCGATTTTTTGGCGGCTTCATTGTTTCGTTTTCGTCGTTCATAGTATTTTTCATCTTTCTGCTCGTCCGGAATTGGTCGTTTTTCACCACGTTGACGGCGCATAAAATTTGGTGATAAATTTACCGTCAGTGTGCTTAGTGGATGATTTAATGGTGGTATTGTTACTGATGTAGGTTCCGTTGGTGTTGATGGACATGTTGATGATACGGTACGATTTGGTGGACTTTGAAGGCGGGCATTTGAGGAACTGTTGAAATCTGCTTTACCAATTGTGGAATGTTGCAGGGTATTTTCTGTAAAATTTGTGGACGTTGTGGATGCAATTGGAGATGTAAGTGTATTGTTAATTGGTGTTGTTGCTAATATTGATTGAATTGGTAGTGGTGGCAGGGGCAATGGAATATTTCTGGGGCTTCGACTATCTTTCAATAACGTGAGATTGTAGCATTGTGCAATATCTGAAAAATAAAAATAAAAAATTATTCATTTTAAAATTACTTTTTTTCTAACCTCATCCATCTCATTTAAACTATTCTGTTTCAGAGGACTGACTATTAGCATTTGGAATTTTATTCGAATTTGTCTTAAACGTTGCTAATTTGCTAATTATGTTGTCAATATGAGCCCCTAATAAAATGGGGATATATTGAATTTAGGTTTGAAAATGTTTCAGCATGTTTCTCAAAATTAAAAACTGTTAAATATTTATTACTGCGCTTAAAGTCAAATTGCTCCTTGCAAATTATTTAAGAAGCAAAAAGTTTATTGCTGGTCGGTCTTTACCGATATGAACGTTGACATGGTGGTTGACAAGAAACTGAGGAGAGAAACTTGAGGAGATCTATTAGTTGTCACACTTTCTATTTTTTTCAGAAATAGCAAACATTTGATTAAGCAAATTTTTGAATGAGTTGATAGCAACTGACTTTAAATTTAGATGTATTTGAACAAAATATAAATATTATGAATTAATTTCATTTAAAATAGAAAATAAATTTGGAATACGTGAGTTTTGGCAAGACAAATTGGAATTGGACATGTCGCAACGATGTTTGGATTAGACAAGTCTAGGAATAACAGAAGCTAAACAAATTTTTTTATAACAAAATATATTTTTCAATAAAAGGTGTATTCATGTTTTTGTACTAAATTCTATAAATTCGTTTCGTCATAAAATTTCTAAAATACTAAATAACAGCAATAAAATAATAATAAATTAAAATAATTTGTTGAAATTCAGCTTCACTGAAGTCGTCAACGTTTGTAGCATCTTCATCTAAGTTATTATTAGGTATGTTTTCCTCACAAGAATTAATTAACAGTTTGTAAAATCTAGCCCTTCATTCTCCTTCCAATTTTCACCAAAATGCATAGGCAGCAATTTTTTACATCTTTCAATTTTTCTTCACTAACAGAAACTCCTTTCGTTATAGTAGAAACAACGTTACGATTAATACCTTTTCGTCTTTTGAAAATCGATTTATTCAATCCTATATTAAAATTATAGTTCACTTCTCCTCGAACTGTTATTGCGTTATTTTCCTTCTCGATGAAAATTCTCTTTGCCGTTGAGAATTTGAAATGCCATGACTGGACATTCTTGAAGTGACTTTTACCCAGTTGTTTCCAATCATTTATTCCGCATTCTTCAAGTTTTGTTACCGTTCCATGTTAGCTAAATACATTTAAATAATCTTGGGGATCTGTGATAATTGGTGTTTTTTTTAAATTTTTTTCAATTCCCCAAAGATTCTGTCCGATGGAAGTTAGGAGTGTCTTCTAACTGGGAAGATTAACACTAGATATACCAGAACTAAAACCGTATAACTAATCTCTTTAAATTGTAAACAGTATAGTTGCATTTTTATTGAAGTATAATAAAAGATATATTCTATGATAACCTAAATGTCAAGTCCTACTTTTATTTCAAATTAAAGATCCTTAGTAAAAAGTAAACCATTAAAGAAAAATAGTAAAACCAGTCAAAATGACTGATGCAAGTGTTAACTCCACACTCTTTTTGTTTGAAGGAGCTTCATTTACGAGGAAAAATGTGACCATAGCAACCATTGTGGAGTTATGGTTTTGTCCACCACACCCAACGGTCCAAAGCCTTATTTTAGAGACAGATGACAGGTCACTTGGTATTAGCTGGTACTGAATAGCAAATGCTATTTTATTGCTCCATCAGTCAATTTTGTGTTTGAAGACCCTTTAACAACAGTAAAATTGTACGTAGATGGTTGCCGGCTATTATACGCAGTCTGACCCTGAATTTTTGGATTCACCAAATTTTTTTTGTTAATCATAGGAAAATGTAATCATTTCAGAAGACTCTTTCTTTAAGTTTATTGAAGGAAGCTTTAGCTTTTAAATTATGTACTCTTTTTTGAATCTGCAATGGTACCTTTCCTGATGATTTTTTTCCCATTTTCCAATAACTCACTGCAGCGAGAGTAGGTGTCGGATGATGGGGCCCCAAATCCAAAAAAATATTGCGAAAGAATGTTTTTTTTTAATTTCAAAATGTCCTCTGGAACTTGATTATTATAGATATTCAATAATGTACACATATTTATTGATAAATGGCAAAATAAATATCGACAAGTGCTTTTACTATGATAGTAATAAGGCTCTAATCATTTCAATTTCTCTATAAAGAGTTTTACAGACGTTCCTTTTTGCGAATATGTCGTTTGTTGTTTAGCTCCACCACGCTTTTCCTTGGGTAATAATCCGGTGGTAAAATAATTTCTGGCGATCCTTTGCACGCTATCCTTCGAAATATGTAATATACGCAGAAATGTTTTTGGACATACTACCATTTTAAATTTTTCCGTGCCGTTTATTTTAACAAAATATTTTATGGAAATTCCTTTTCGCCTCAAATGGCCATTTGAGGCCTTGATCGTTTAGGTTTATATGGCTAAATATCTTTTAAAATAAATGTATCCAGTTCGATTTTATTATTTGTAGAATAAAACAGGGAGTGAAAATTACGAATATCACCCCTTTTTTTAAATTTGAACACCGATAAGATTTTTTCCCATTATGTGAGCAAGTTGAAAAATCTGGAGGGGCAGTTGGATTATGCCTAAAAAATTCAAAACATATTGTTATTGATAATAAGTTATAATATTTTAAACTAGAAATAATATTATTATTGAATCGCTTCAAAATCATTAGAATCATCTGTAATTGTCATATTTAGGTTTTCCTCCAATTCTCTGGTTTTTTCAGGCGTTTACGACCCTTTCCTGGCAAACAAAGTACTACATAAGATTCACTCATTGCATTAACCTTTATTGATACCATATTAATTTCACACAAAACATTAAGTACGCTGTCGCTAATTAGTTATTATTAAAACACTTTAAAATATAAAATTATTCTTAGTAAACAAAAACACTCTGCTGCTCATAAAAAACAAAACTGATTGAAACCTAACTGTAAAATTATGACAAAAAATTTAAAAATTGTAATATATCACTTGCACAGGTGCTTGGATAAGACGAGTTTTGGTTTGAACGATGCTTTGGATGAATCGAGTTTTGGAATGACACCTAATTTTCGAATTATTTTTACTATGAATTGGGTAAGTTTGGGAACGTTTTGATTACCTTAAATGATAGAAAATTATGTACTAATAACAAGGAAATCAAAACATCATTTTTTGCAAAAATGAAGTTGGCCAGTTTTGAAATCGATCTCCTTACTTATTAAAAGGACCGAAAAGGTTGGTGCCCGAACTCTCTAAACATTTTTGTTAATTTATTTCGACATACAATTTCCAGCCATGACAGCTGGTCTCTATGTTAGTACAAAAAAATTTTCACCAGCTAAGTGAGTTAGCCGATTACAACACAAATTCTGCGTGGTTTACCGTTTAGTATCGGCTTGAATAGCTAAATAAATCGCCGTATAACTAACTATATACCGCAGTCGCAGTTGTACCGGCTAAAACTCCATTTTCGTATTCTAATGTGTAGTGATTCCGAGTGTATTTTGGATCATTTTCTTAGGCATGTTTTTTTAGCCTTAATTTAGGCAATAAAAGTATAACACTGTTAATTGTTCGAATATATACAGTTGATATCTAATTTACAAATAAATTCGGTCAAAATATACTATCGTTTAGTGAAATTGTCTTAAGTAGGAACCCATTTTGCTTGAATATTGTATAATCCATTCGGAGGGTTGATAAATATTAAAACCTATTAAAAATTACTGAACATTTAACTGAACAAACTCAAGTTAATGAGATTTAATCGCACACAAAGCGACAAAATATTAAATGATGAATATAAATAAAAAAACGGTCAAGTACGAGTGTAACCAAAGCAACCTTGATTTTACAAAGCCATAGTATATTATTTATTATTATGTCCGGGCCAAACAGGCGTTAAAGCCACCTAGCACCACGACCTAGTGTTCTCCCTCCTAATTGTTGCAGTCATTGGTGGAAAATGGCTGTACATTGGTACCCTTGTTCTTAACAAGGCTATTTGTCACAGCTCAGGTTTCTTAAGTTTGACGGGATTGCGTTGTCAGTGGTTGAGGAAGGTGATATACAGTTGCGAACAAAACATTAAATATCGCATTTAAAATATTTTTATCTAATTTTTTAATTTAGACCTGTAATTCTGCACCAGTAAGAGGAGTTTTGCCTATCCTACCAGCGCTTTACCACTGTTTTAAGATGATATATAAATGAAGAGGCAGAACCCAAACGGGCTAGTCCATCAGCAGCCTCATTCCCATCGATTCCAGTGTGGCCTGGCACCCACATAAATGTTATCTTATTTGTGGCTGCCAATTATTGAACCGTGATTAGACAGTCCCATACCAGTCTTGACTTAATGGTAAAGTTTTAAGGACCGCTTGGCTGCCTTAAACAATTTAGATCTTTACTTAGTTTAAGTTTTTAGCTATGCCTACCTTGGCGCAAAGTTCTTAAGCGTTCATTTCTGCTTAGAAGATAGTTGCTTACGAACCCAAGGACTTCGAAAAAAAGCCATAGTCTAAAGAACGAAGCGTTTATAAAGGAATTAGAAACGAGGAAAAAACAAGAATTTTCATATAAAGCTCATGGGGAATCAATTTTTTTATAAAACAAAGTTTTAAATGGAAACTTTACAAATTCTTAATTATGATCTCTGAGATATTTTTATAAATGTTTGAAATTTTGTCAATAAACTATCTAAGAAGATCAATGGTATTGTAAATATTTTATCAAAATTAGAAATATTTTGGTTTTCATCAAATCATCGCCACAATATTTTGTGTATTGACAATCCTTCAATAACTGTCCGCACATGTTCAATAGTATTGCCAATACTGAAATATTGGGAATAGATATTGATCGTCTGAGGCCCGCTTAAGACAGGAACAAAATGTTTTACCTAAAAATTTTCATTTCAATAATTTTTAGTAGTGTTTGAATACATTTCGGCGCATCATAAATGCTTACCTCGTACTTTTTTGTGTAATTACATACTGTAATAATTATAAAGCGTAACACAGCATCCCTAATGAAATACTTTTACTTTAGCCTGCGATTGTGTGAATTTCCAACAGAACAACCGACATTTTTTTTCGTTATTTTGGACATTCATACAATCCTGTAAGGCATCAATTAAAAGTATTTCATTGGGGATACGGTGTAATATTTAATTTAAAGT
Organism: Tipula vernalis; assembly: GCA_958295665.1. Taxonomy (NCBI): domain Eukaryota; kingdom Metazoa; phylum Arthropoda; class Insecta; order Diptera; family Tipulidae; genus Tipula; species Tipula vernalis. The sequence continues at coordinate 217,093,545 of OY282559.1, read as the reverse complement.
ACAATATTTGCATTGCTATTTTTTTGATTTAAAATTAATGCTAGACCAATAATATTAATATTGTTCTTTTCTATTATAATTGGAAATATACCCTTGCCCTTGTTGAATACGTGTTAAATTAGCTTCCGCCACTTTTGTTTCTTTATTGTCTCTCTCAATAATATTGTGAGTTGTCGTTATTTGTTTCTACATATTTTTCAGTATAATGAGTAATTCTGAATTTTTTTTATCTATTTCATAGTTATGTATTAAATCTTTGTCCGCCTCAAGATATTCCATCCCTGAATTATTATCACTTCTAGTATTATTAGATATCCTTATTTTATGTTCTCTTGTGCTTTTTGTATTATTCTCACCGTTGTGTTTTTATCATTTCCAAATGTAACAATGTCCAATTTACTATTATTTTTAGTTGTTTATTAGATTATTTCTACGTATGTATTAGTTGTTGTATCCTTCTTTGATTTGAATTTAAACACATTTTTTATATTTCTATTATTAACTAAAAAATTTCTATTTCTGGTTTTGAATTATTGACTTCAACGGTAATTGGACCGAATCTATTTACTTAAACTATTTATTTATTTAATTATCAACTTCATAAAATTATACATATATTATTATTGTAGAATCCTTTCGAAACGGCATACGTTTTTCAAAAAAAAAAAAAAAACATCCACACACTTTGGTGTTTATAATTGGAATGCACCCTCAAATTTGAAGCAAAACGTTAAGTTTGTGTAATAATATTACTAGGAACAATCCGCTTTGTTTAATGTTTATAGTACTTATGCTACAATTTTTAAATTTATGCGCTCTGAGTTTGCTCCTATTAAGTATAGTGACAATCTTGAAATAAAAATAAATTTTTGTTGTCTTCCTTCAAAACAGGCGATCGACACAGACGATAAAAAATAAAATAATCGTAATTAATTTTGTTAATAAATCATAAAGCAATTAAAAAATTTGAAATACTTTTGGAACTAGGATCGGAGATTTTTTATATATATTTTATTATTAAAATCTCGTACCCTTATTCACCAATTTCTGGACCCGTATTCTTGAAATTCACCAAAAAAAGTTGCCGGTTATACTTTAGTATAAAACAATTTAAATGTTCGACTGAAATGACGTATTTCACTAGAAAGTCACCGGTGACTTTTTTTGATCGAATTTCAAGAATACGAGCCCTGCCGATGAAGAGAAGACAAAGATCCATTAAATATTATTTTCATTTTTTATTTTGTTAAATTTTCAAATATTAATTTACATAATTCAAATTTGCAAATTTTCGAAAATAACTCTATCCACTGTTTTAGTTATCGATATCCTGGGTGATTTTATGGGGTTTAAGTTCGTTTCAAAATATGGAAGGGGAAATAAATTTGCCCTTCTACCTCTATCCTCGCTTAAATTAGAGATATCGCTTTATTTGTCCTGCAATTCTTATAAGAATTCACAATCCCTATCTCATTGTGAGTTTTCAAATATTTTGCTCTAGGAAGTTCGAAAAATAAAGGGGACGACCTGAAAAACAAAGAAATACTGTTTTGGAATTTATAAGATGTGCCCTTTCATATGATGCCTTACTTAACCGGGGTGAAACAAAAATTTGTTTTTGGTCCTAAATTTCTAGCCTAGCTAAAAATGGTGAAATTGTTTTTTGTGATTCTGGCCATTGGACCAGTTGCGGGCGCACAAGTTTTATTACTATGTCAAATTTCAAGTAGTCTACAGCATCTGCAGTTCATATCGGATGTGACACATAGACAGACAACGAAGTCTCACCATTAAAGGATTCCTTTTTACATTTTTGGTACGGAACCTCAAAAATATAAAAATACTGGCATCCATAGACAAAGATATTTAACCAACCAAAGAAATTAAATATTATTTCGATGCTCTTTGAATTTTGCGCTACAAACGACTGCCTATTCAGCCCGTTCGTAGCGAAACTGGAGGATATAAATGAATTCATTTTTAACAAAATAAGTTGATATTTAATGCAAGTAAAATAAACGACAACAAATATGTAATTTCATGTAGCACATACGTATGTTGTGGGTGCAGAACGGTGTGACGCGCTGCATGCAGAAATCTCCACGTATGTTGCTTCTCAACATTAGGCTCTATTTTCAAGAAGGTTCTGGTACAATACAAAATTTAATGTTGCAATGAAAATAACGAAATATTCAAAATTAAAAATTCGACATTGAAACGTTGAAATTTTACAAATTTCAAATTTAATTTGATTCAAACAAATGTGTGCATCTGTGTATTTGCTGAAGCTAAGAGCATCTCAATCTCAACTGAGGGGGAAACATTTTTTAATCAAAAAGTTGTGCATGAAAGAGGCGCCCTCGCGATAGTGTCGCAATTGTTAACTGTTGTTCAAAGGAAAAGTCAAAAGACATTTAGTTTCCTACGGCGTTTTTATTTTGAATGTCAATTCAAAAACTACGATCTCGTTTTTGCCATTTGCATTGCTCCTTTTGCAGTTACATCGATATGCAGTTTGGGAGTGTGCAACAAAGCTATGGAGAATGGGCTATACTTCCCCTGTGATTCTCTTTCTTATTAAAGAGGTCCTAAAATCATTTAAAACAGAAACACAAATTTAGGGACCTATCATGAGTTCCACCGAAACATTTTTTGATATCAGTTCCGGTGGAATGGGTAAGTTTAGCTCCGCGAAATAAGGTCGCAGGAATTAAACTCGTAAAAATATACTTTCTGAGTTTTTTGCGTAATAAACTCAGAAACATATAAGTACAGTCGAATTCCCTTAGTCGTATTGTTTATCATGTAAATAACCATCAAGTTTTAATACTCCTTCTATAAACCCTAGACTAATAGGAAAAACATCATATTATAGACCACAAGTAAAAAACATAAGTTTTATTTTATATTATTTGCTCTCTATTTGCGTAGATCGTATCATTAAAAAGGCAATTCTTTTCACGTTTTTAACCAATGATTTTGTAGGAGCTACCATAATATTGGCTACCATAAAAATAAAACTTACTTTTTTACTCCTGGTCTCTAATACAGCCATTGTTTTTAGAAAGATTTAAAAACCGACCATTAACAATTTAGTATCAATATTGAATTGGGTTTTTTTGTGCATTCAGATCTCACATCATGTTGGTATCGGAAATACACCGATGGAAAAATGATATTTAAGCTATCACATTAATGATGATTTTATTCAACATTTTGCCACTTGCCAACAATTTGCGGAGTTCAATGCACCCAATGACGGCCGCAATGATACAAATTTTCCGAAATAGAAGAATTCTTTCATTCTTCGTAGAAGGCGGTCGTATTGTTGATAATGTGTTTTTAAACTCTTAGGATTGAAATCATAACTTATTCACGCTTTTTTTATTAATTTTCATTATTATCGCTTGCTCGTCCGAATCAGCCGGATCTTTACGAGAAAATCGTTTAATAAGTAATAAGTAATTTTTGGCTTATTTTATATAAATGATATTGAGAGCAAAAAAAAAAGAGCATTCCGCCGCTGCGCTGTGACAAATTGGGATTTTGAAAAAATTTAATTGGCGAAATTAAAGACTCACTTCTTCTTTTTGCTATTTGCACTTGAAGTTTAAATTACGTTTTTTAACTAAGTGCGGAATAAAAGGACTCTTAAAACACACTCTAACATGGATTTCACATCCGGCTGAATGAAATAAAACGTAAATAATGTTTATTGGGAATATTTTTAATATTAAACTAAATTGGTTTAAATTTTAATTTTATAAAAAATTAAAGAAATCAAATTAAGAAATTAAATTTGGGTAAAATCCAATAGGCACTAATTCCTTTAAAATACGTGATACAATTTCTTCCTGAATCAGTAAATCTGGCCAAATTTGTTTTACAAGAAAATGATACAAATTTCATTGCTTTAATTATTAAATATATAAATTACGTTACAAAGTGTACGCTAGTGTACACGACCCGTTGTGGCTCATTTTAAAATCTTACCATTCGGTGCTACTAAACGATTATAAGTTCGTAAAAAATTAATAGCCGAAAACGATAGCGGATCCACTAATCCATTAACATTTCTTGGATGAAAATGATTCATAGTTCCATTTGCACTAGCACCGTGAAAATTTTCCGTACACATTTTATCACTATCAAATATCATATTAAATAATCACAAGCACAAAAAAAAATTGTATGACCGCGGAAAATATTTTTTATTCTTGACAGAACGAACTATTCAATTCCAGGCCTCGTAAAAAACTAAAACATTTCCAGCACAAATAGTTTTTGCTTTTAAAGACGTACAACATAACCATATAAATAATATTATGTTTCAAACCAATCAAAATGTCAATTTATTGTATTATATATTGTGATTTACCTGTTTCACGGAAGGAAAAACAAGTTAACGAAAAGAAAAACTAAAAACAAATCACCCTCTAAAAAACAAGAAAAAAAAAAAATTCACCCCCCATTTCATATTACTTAACTGGTGGAATAACAACATTATAACTTTTATTTTATTTTTCGTGTGCTCTTGTTATTCCATATACGATTTGATTGTGAAATATTGTACAATAAACCACTCCCATTTGTCACACGGAAAATTTGTTGATTGGTTGAATAAGAAAAGCGAAAAATTTAACTTTATGAAAATGGAAAAAATTTTTGTTTCGATATTTTTTCATATCATTTGGAAAAAATTGGTGACATTCTCGCGGCTTGTCAGGGTTCTTGTCACGGTTGAAAATGGTTATTGTACACTATAGATGATTTGTTATGATTACAGGCTTGATCGTAAATCAGATTATGCGATTTGTAAATTAATTTATATTTATCTATTTACGATAGTTTACAATAAATACAAAGTAAAAAAACGCAATTTAAAATTTAACCACTTACATACATACATATACGAGAAATAGCTTTGTAAATGGCGAAACTTTTGTAAGAATCCGCTGGATACGGACAATTTGATCTTGTTTCTAGATTAGGAAAACATCATTGATTAAGTCATTTGGGTTAGGCTTAATCTGATACTCGTAGTGGTATTAATTTATAGTTAGTCAGCATAATTGTATTCGTGGAATAACTTATTGATTTATTTCTAACGTAGAATGAGTGTAAAACGAGATGATTTCGGCCAAACTTCCGGATTTGCAGGGTTTGATGTTGCAATATTCTACTGCTAAAATGATTTACGAGCCCCATATTAAATGTTGGAAAACGAGAAATAAAATATTTGAAAGAAAACGAAAACGGAAACTTATACGGTCGGAGAACTGATTTCTTAAGTAAGACCTATTCGTGATAAACTGTATTATACTCAGAAATTACACGAGTATAAATGTTTCAAGTTTAGACTTTGTAATTGGGGTAATATTCTGAGATAGTTATAGTTTTTAAGTTACTTATTGTGTTTAAAAATTTATAACGTATAAACAATTACTATAATGTAAATGCTATGTAGATAAGTTGAAATTGGCCTTGGATTATGTTACAAACTGCTCTTGCCCCAATATCAAATGGGTTTTACCTACACCTTTCAATATTTACGCGTTTTGAAAGAGCTTTATCGTCTCGATGAATTACTGGTGAGCCCTCCAGATTTTTGAAGTCTACCATTGTGAACCCCGTTATTTTATGCTGATACATCTGCTGATTCCTACTACAAGAAATCATTGTTGGAAATAATATTTTTTAAAAAGCATTCAGAGTAGTATCAGAAAGAGCTACCTACGAATCTCCTATAACAAATATATTCATCTGATGCCCTTTGCAGCTTCATCTTTACTATCGACACACATCTTCATATATGACAACCAGAACAATAAATACCTTGAGTAGTCATTTTTTATTAAGCGGTCTACAGTTATCTCCATTCAATGTGTCCCAGGAAGAGGTTGAATCATCCCAACTTGATGTGAAACAAGTAAGGGTACGATTACGAAGAGCGGAGCCGGAGGCCTTATTGATCGAATTTCATTGCGTTGAGCAATCCATCATTGAATTGAAACTAGACGATCAAGGCCATCAAGATGACTTCGAGGAAGGCTATTACACCGCTGTTGCCAAATTAAACAAGTTAATTCGGAGAGCTAATTTGGCGGCAGGAAACGTGTCTCTGGATCTAAACGAGATCCAATGGAAACAAGTGCGGAGCTCAATCATAGAAGTGAAGCGGCAACTACACCAAATGGCAGTCGTTCTACGATTTATTCTCATACACAATCCACGACAATTCCAATTTAAACCCAGCCCAGAAATTTCAATATTTAAAAGGATTGCTGAGAAATAAAGGCTCTAATCTCCTGTAACATCTGCCAATATCCGACGCTAATTACATTGAGCCTTGAATAAACTAAAAGCCCGATATGACAGAAAGCGTTACAGTGTCCAGTCGGTCATCAAGGGTCTCATGGACGTACCATCGATTAGCAATCCGAACTCGCAACAATTTCGCAGAATCATGGACACCGCGGATGAAGTGATAAGAGGACTAAAGGCGATTGGGCTCGAAGCTGAAACCCGGGACCCCTGGTTAGTTTATCTATTACTGCAAAAATTAGATAACGGAAGCCGAGATAGATGGGCGAACGAAACGGCTAATATTGAATTTCCAACTTGCCAGCTGTTAATTGACTTTTTAATTAAATGAGCAGATGCATTGGAGTCGGTGAAAGGTTATCCCCGACGAACAGGTGCTGCGGTGAAGCCATCTACGATGCCACATATCCTAGGGAAACCTATTCACCAATCATTTTCACAGACCGTAACATCATGTACCGTGTATACGGGCGATTACCATCTTCTATAATGTCTAAAGTTCAAGGAATGGACAGTTGAACAGCGGCGAGAATTGATGAAAACAGAAAATAAATGTTTTAATTGCCTCAGTTCATCTCACCCCGTTTATCAATGTAAATCCAAGGGGCGATGTTGTATTTGTAAACGAAGACACAATTCACTTTTACTTTCAACCACCGATAGCTGTTGTCCGTCCAGTGAAAAGAATGTTAGCCATAACCCAGCCGAATCATCTGACAATTTATGCGGACTTAGTCAACCTCCACCAGAAAATCCTCTCGAGAAAAGGTTTTGTCTCCATTCCAGTCATGAATCCCAATCTGCAATATTACCTAATACCGCAGTAAAGGTGGAGGATAGAAACGGCCTTTACCACCTTTGTCGTGCATTACTAGATTCCGGATTGCAGCACTCCTTTATTACTCTTTTATGCGCGCAAAATTTGGGATTGGGACGCAGAAATGACAGAATTTGCATCCAAGGTCTCGCCGATCGGAAGCTACTTACTACTCGAGGTATAGTAGATCTAGTTATATCACCGCATTTTAAGTCTAATTTTATAGCTGAAACATACTCGTATGCGATACTGGTCATTACAACGATCAACTACACACCGAAGGCCGCCGATTGGTTGAACTGTAAATGTATTGATGTATTGATATAAGTTCCAAAACAGTCTCCAAAATTGACTTACTGCTAGATGCTGACAAATTTTTGACATTTTGATACCAGAGCAGTTAAAGGATTCCAATAACAAGATTTATGAACATAATACACAGTTTGGATGGATATTAACAGGCAATATGCTACGCTCTAATGAGTTAAATCAATCTCACACAATGGTGTCCGACAATGAAAATTTAGAAAAACCCCCACAAAAATTCTGCGAATCGGAGGAAGCATTCAGTTCAGCTCCATTATTGCCCGAACAGCAGCTATGCGAACAATTATTTGAAATAGGCAGTACGAAATTAAATGACAGCCAGTACATGGTAAGATTGCCATTTAAAGAAGAAAGGACACCATTGAAAGAGTCACTACATTTCGCTGACAAGAGACTCCGTAATATGGAGAAAAAATTTAAAGTAACAGCAACATTTCCAAAAGAATTATGTGGATTTTATATATATGGAGGAGTACCAACGACTCGATCATATGGTACAAGTGAATCCGCCAAAGGGTAGTTACGACCACGTATACTTGCCACATCATGGGAGTTTGCAGAGACTCATCGACCACCACCAAATTACGAGTAGTTTTTGATGCGTCTTCCAAACCAAACGGATACTCGCTGAATGATAACTTACTAATGGGACCAACACTACAAAACCTTTTGGGGGATATATTAGTACGATTCCGAGTCAAAAAGATTGTATTTACGGCCGATGCAGAAAAAATGTAGCGCCAAATTTGGATACATCCCAATGATCGACGATGCCAGCCAATCTTCTGGCGAAAAGCACCTGAGGATAATATCAAGTACTTAGCCAATCGAGTGGCCAAACACATAGCCGAAATTAACGCTAAGCAGTTTCCGGGTGCTTCTGAAGCATTATCGAGAGACATGTACATGGATGGTTTGCTAATCGGCGCGCCATCCTTGTTTGAAGCAGTTAAGTTAGCAAAACAACTGGCGTCTTTAATGGCGGAATCTGGATTTAACCAGAGAAAAGGGCATTCCAATTCTCCAGAATTTCTGAAGAAAATAAAAGCGGCTAAAACAAATGCATCCCTTCCAAAGACACTCGCCGAAGATCGAACCGAAATAAAGGTTTTAGAATTACAGTGGCAGCCGGCTGCAGATACATTTACGTATAACGTTACGCTCAAAAATATTATATCAAACACGAAGAGATCCATATTGTCAGAAGCTAGTCAGATCTTCGACCCTTTAGGCTTGGCGTCTTCATTTGTCATTAAAATTAAATGCTTCTTCCAAGCGTTGCGGATGGTAGATGTAAGATGGGACGACCAATTACCATCCAAACTTCAAGAACAGTGGGTGAAAATTTGAAGCGAAATGACCGATCTATCCACTCTGGCCATACCGAAATGGCTGATTGTGACTAACCAAGAATACCAATCATGTACATGGAGTTTGTGTTCGAGCGAAACGGCATTTGCGGCTAGTGCTTATCTTCGAACATATCACAGGGGAATTTATGTTACTAATTTAATCGCTGCAAAAACCAAGGTGGCACCGATTAAAAATGTTTCCTTACCCCGGTTAGAATTAAACGGTGCCTTGTTATTAGTCCGATTAAACAAACGTATCCAGAATCTCTTAAGTGTACCAGATTACCAAATTTTTGGGTGTACGGATTCCACAATTGTGCTGGATTGGCTTGCTGAGCCACCACGTAAATGGAAGCCCTACGTGGCAAATTGAACGAGTGAGATTTTGGAAGTACTGCAACGTTCAAAATGGTAACATATCCCCTCCAAACAGAATCCTACAGATTGTGCCACCAGAGGCTTAAGCCCTACAGAACTAAAAAATCATCTGCTCTGGTGGAATGGAAAAATGTTCTCGCAGTTAGAACCCGATCAGTGGCCAATTTCTACAAAAGATGAACCAGCAAGTATTTTGAAAATAAGAGAAAACATCCAAGTTATGGTCGCAAGCTGCGCAACAACATCCAAACCTGTGGTGGAACAATTGGCAGAGAATTACGCCAGCTAGGATAAAACGATACGTATACTAATGTACATAAAAAAATTCATTTCCCTAAAATGTCAACATTCCAAACCAGCGATCCTAATGATTATCAGCTGAGACTACGATTTGGCGGTGTGCCCAAGCAGAAGTTTTCGCGGAAGATATGCAAGCGATCAATAAGATCGTTTGTGTATTGTCAAGCAGTGCATTAAAATCATTAAATCCGTTTATGGACAGTAATGGATTATTACGAGTTGGGGGTCGCATTCAGAAGGCTATGGCGGCGTTTGATATGCTTCATCCCATAATATTATCAGGAAAATCTGAAGTAGCCAAAAGGATCGTCTGAAAATACCATCTCAATCATTATCATCGTGTAGCTGCACTACTACTAACTTGATCCGGCGTAAATTTTGGATTATACGTGCACTAGATCTGATCGGTCTCATCTATATATACCTAAGACGCGGCAGGGGGCAACAACCTCAAAAATCGTTTATATGCTGCATCATCTGCCTAAGTACCAAAGCCATACATCTAGAGGTCGTGGGGATCTAACAACTGAATCATTTATGGGTGCATTGTATCGATTTTTGGCAACAAGATCAAAGAACTAAACATTTTTAATAAAAATAATATAAACTTTATAACTCACTCTATGTTTGGCACTTTATATCGCCTCATGCACCTCATTTCGGGGGTGTGAAATCGGCAAAAACATACTTGGAGAGAGTAATTGGGAGGAAGATACTTACCCAAGAATAAATGCATACGTTACTCGTCCAGATTGAAGGGCTTCTGAATTCAAGACCGTTGCGTGCATTAGCAGAAGATGAAATCGATCCCTTAAGACCGTCACACTTTCTAATTGGTCACCCCATTACCACCATCCCACAGCCGGACATGACCGAGGTGCCGTTTAATAGACTGAATCATTGGAATGCCATACAAAAAATGACGCAAATTTTCCGGAAGCATCAAGAGTATATTACGTCGTTGCAAACCGAGTGAAATGGAGTAAAACGAAGGAGAACCTGGAAATCAATGATGTGGTGCTTGTCAAAGAGGAGAACCCTCTGGTAAGTCAGTAGAAAACGGGTAGGGTGAGCCAAGTATTCCCTGGAACAGATAATCGGGTCGTTTAGCGGAGATCCAAACCAACCAAGGAAAAATGCGGAGACCAATAACAAAATTATGTCTTCTGCCATTAAATTGAAATCTGGCGAGTTTCAAAGAGGTCGCGATGTTCAAGATAGATCTACATAACACGTACACGAAATAAACTATATTACATAAAAATTTTAAAAGAAAACTTTGTTGGAGAATATAAGCAAATATTGAGAAATCATATATAGCGACCAGAAAGTGTTACCAACCCCTAAAAATAAATTAATCAATTAATATGGAATTTGGTAAGTAACACCATTATACTTAGCTTAATGTCCTCTCGAATTTGCTTGTATTCTCTGATAATGGAACGGAAAAAGAAAATATTAAGTTTGTATATAAATAAGTTCATCCAGTTGTATATTAAATTACCTAAATAATATAATTAAAAATACATACATATAGTATATCCTAAATAATTACAATTTAAAATTTGTAAAAATATTGTCAATTGTAGGGTGTTTTTTTTATTCATTCCAAATATTCCGGACGCTCCGAAAATTAAATAAAATGTTTTGTTATTCATTCCATTCTTTCTATTCCTTTGTTGTACTTTTTTTTAAATTCATTCTAGACATTCCGAACGTATTCTTTTCGTACTAGATGAAAAGGTAGAATGTGTATTGCCGTCATTGTGTATTGCCGTAAGACATAAATAATTGCTCGTATCAAATTAAAAAATAAATTAAACATAATAATTAATAATAATAATAATATTCCATTCCTTCCTTTTGTCGTTTTTCATTACATTCCGTTTGGAATATTCCAAATTCACGTGGCCAATATTCCATTCCTTCTATTCCTTTCTTCGGGATGAATAAAAAAAAAACACTCGTAAAGTATTTATAGTAATTTTCAATAGAGATAATTTTATAGCATTCGTTATTATCAGATGCAATTACTAGGCAATGATAACGCACTTCATGTGAATAACGTAACAGTTTCTCTTCTCTATTATCAGCTTCACCAATATAATACAGTCCGCCTGTTCTCGATTGAGACAGTTTATATGTAAACGGTATCTAATAGTTGCTCAGATGAAAAGTAATGGTTAAAGTAGTGCGCAGTCCTTGGCACAGTCTCCAAGACTAACAAGATATTTTTAATATAAAATTTTTTTTATTTCTCCCAATGTAACGAAGTTATATTGGGTAAGTATTGCAATCGGGAAAAAAATTTTGCTCCAAATTTTCACATTTCTCGATGAATTAAGTTGCCAGGTCGTGTCCATCCTTCCGTCCTTCCAGTTATACATTTTTGTTATTTTTTTTTTGTCTCCCAATCTCACAAATATTGATTATTTTGGTCAAAATTTTCTACAATGATAGGTTTTATTAATAAGCAGTTTGTGTTAACTTTTGCGTCCATTCCAGTCTACAATAGAAAGGGTTCCAATGGAAGAGAAAACTGCCATACAGATCTTCTCAAAAATGGGACCGACGATTTTTTTCATCCACCTATTTATAAAATTTGAAGTCAATACTTTGGTTTGAAGTTTTAGATCAAACCTCGGTTTTCCAGTTGAACTTAAAAAATTTCCGAAAATTGACTTTCGGACATTGAAAATGTATTATCGTTTGAAGTTGAAAACAATGTCATGAATGAAAAAAGATCAAACATTACAAATGATGTGACACAATTCTTCTATAAAAAAACAATGTGTGTAGCCACCGAGCAAACGGCGCAGTGGTTAAAGCTGCGGCGGTTGGATCGGGAGGTACCGGGTTCGAATCCCTATAGGGGCGGGATGCAAAAGGGATTTTTCATCATCTGATTACGATCGGTGATGAAGATGAACACATCTATGACCCAGGGGATGATACAAGAGTATTTCTGATAGTCCAGAGCATTTCATGCACCAGAGAGTACTTCTTTCAGGCCTGAAAGTACTTTTTACTTGAATGGAAAAAAAATTTCAGTTAAAGTTTAAGATTTTATGGGTTTTTACCCCTCCCCCGGCTCCTTCGCCCACACCCACCCGTCTTATAGCATTTGTAAGCGATAGTTAAAATATTTTTAATTTTCTGATTTTTTCGTTGCTTGTCATGTTTTTCAATGAAAATATGTAAAAACTTGAACGGCTTAAGACCGTAATCAACATAGATTTAATTACGAATTAATAACATAAAGGAACTAATCGAAGGATCGCGTTTTACCGAAAGGAATTTTAATAAAAAATTCTTGCTACAATTTGTTTTTTTTTTCCAAGCTATTAATAGTTAATTACGTCACAAGGGCGGTAAATAAGTTGTTACGAGGCGACGAAGGAGCTACCAATCCCGTAAAGTTCATTCGTTTCCTTTAATTTAAAGAAAATAGGCCTGGTGTTTTGCTAAACCATAATGACTCGTTTTCCGGTTTGAAATCTGTAAACATAAAACGTCTGTATTGAGAACTGTTAAGTTACGTATAAGTGACATCGAGAATTGAAAATAATAAAATGATTGGCCATTTTGAGATATGTATTCGCGATTTGTGTGTAGAACCTATTGCAAATTCCACAAATAATTATTAATTCAACAGAACTAAACTTTATATATATATTGTTGTTTTTAATAAATAAACAAAAATATTCTTTTCGTCCATTTGCCTCCATCAAACTTTAATTTCCTCACGCCAGTCTACATACAGTTCTCTATAGTAAGGAATAAATAGGCAAAGCAAGCTTTGTTTTTTATTTTGAGAAAATTCAATCAACAAATTTTAATTTAAATTTCAACTTAAGGTTTTGTTGAAATTCCAGCTAAGAATTTGTAACGACGTTTCATATTTTGCGATTTTCCAGTCATCTTTTTAATTTTCAGGAATTCTATGTTTGTATGAAATAAAGATTGCAAATTACTAGCCGGAAGATTGAAATAAACTAAAGAACATTTAACCGTTTTAAGCTTCTATTTCGAATTTCGAAAATCCGCGTATACGAAGGATTGCTTAATATTGAAGTTGTTAGCTGATGGTTGCGGAACGGACCCAAACATATCTAATTTTCCAAATTATTTTGTTTTTTTCTTAAAATAACCACAGAGCAAAAATCTTTTCGAACAATCTAAATATTCTTTATTTTCTTTATAACATGAGAATTAAATTGAACTAATTTTTCTGATCTGGCCAGAACAAAGTTTGGAGCATGGTATAAATTGAAAGTCAACATGCCTTCCTAAACTGGAATTTAAATCCAATAATTGAGCTTTCTCTCTGAATTTTGAAATGGTGATGACGATTACAAGAGATATTACATATAGTATATACAGAAATTAAGACCGGCTATTACATGAACTCGCTGTAACATTGCCGTAACATATTACGTCCAACGGTTAGTGTATCAGTGACAACTTTTGGTCCAATCACTTTGCCATATTGTGAGAATAATGGTTTTATCGTACCCCCTCTCTTTACCGTAGATGTACCGGATAATACCGGAGATATACCGGATATTAATGTTGATCCAACAGTTGGTGATAGATTTGCTTTGGATTTCGCTGATGTGCCTTCTTTGTCATCATTTTCAGTTGAAAATGTTATTATTAACCTTATTTCACTATTTTTATTTTGGTTTTTGTTATCTGCTTAATATTTCCTTGTCTCTGGAGTATTTAATAACATCGCACTTGTTTGTCTAATCTTGCCGTTGCCCTTAGTTTTTATTTATTATTTTCTTTAATCTCGGGTTTAGTTCCATTTTCATTATTACTGGTTTTATTTTTATCTAAAGCTGCTTTATTTTTAATTTTATCGTTTGCACTTATGTTAGATTTAAATAAATTTCGACCCTTTGCAGTATTATCACTGGAGTTTTTCATTTTCTCCGAACTATTTTGTTTTTGATCAAGTGATTCAGTTGGAAGTACTGCTTATCTCGCTTAAGCATATAATTAACTGATGTACTGTGTTCTTGATGCTGATCGTTGTCGGAAAGTTTTGTAATTTTGGACGAGTCGACGATCGGTCTTGTTTCTAACATCGTTTTGACAGGTTTAAGTTGTACCGCCACATGTCTAGATCTAGGGGAAAGCTTTAAGAATCGTTCAACTCGGATAGTTTTTCTTCGAACAAATTTACTTTCAAAGTTTTTTTATGTCCTGGTTGCTGTTCCCCGGAATAACGGTTACTGCGATTGAACAATTAGTTGCAATTTAGTTTCACCCACTATTTTGTCCGTATTCTCCAGTTTGAATTGATTTTGTTTCGTGATAACACCGATTGAATTCAAAGGAAGCATGATTTTCTCATGTAATTTTTCCCATTTGGTTAGTTGGCTTCAGATCAATTGAAATCATTATGAATTTCACCCATCCGTCTTCTATAAGCGCTCTGCATTTTTTTTTTCCGTTGTACGAGTGGTGTCACTAAAAGTTTTCCCTCGGGCTTTAATATTTTCAAAGCCCCTTAACATGAGATTAATTTTTCAAAAGATTTCGAAAATTTCACAGTTATTGTTCGAAAGGTTCTCAATAACTTTTCACTTCAAGTCCCTCACTATCGCAGTTTAAATAACGATTTTGGTTAGCTAATATTAGTATGTATTAAATTTTGTCATTTTTAATTTACTCCAAGATTATTAAAAAGGGCGCCAATCCGGTTGGAAGGGCCATGAACAAAGTGTCGCCAATGAGACCGGTCTGAATTTCTGCATAATAAGCACTTGTAAAGCACAGTTCAGCATTTCCGAAATTCTGATATCTAAAGTTTATTTATTGTTGTATTGTAGCATTGTAAATATCTCAGGTCCGGTTGTAAGGTGCCGGTCAATTCAATCTTTAGTGAATTCTCCGTATCCGTGTTAAGTAGCAAATCGAATGATCGTGGTAGTTCTCTCGTTTCCAAATCTCAGGCGAAGGTCAATAAATCGAATGCGGCTTTTCTCGTATCCAATTACCATATTTTAACACGTTCGCCACTCACTGTCACATATATGTGACATGCTAGTTTTACCAGAAACTCATGTCACACATTTGTGACACAAATTATGTATATGAAATTTAAAGGGTAACATTGCAGTAGTTCTTGTTACGATTATTTGCTATATGGATGATTTTCTAGGAGTATCTATCACTTATTTTTTGTTGAGTAGTTTTACTGGAAGCTTAGCCGTTAAAGAGATTTTCACATTAATATTTTAATACGTGAGTTTTTCCTGAACACCATAAAAATTGCTTGAGTTGCGAACGTGTTAATCTTAATTGTTCCCATATTAATTTAAATTGAAGGTTAAAATGGATTTCCTCAATCGTATCAATGTCATCCAAATGCGCTTTATATAATTCGCTGTCTACATGCTTTTCGATAGCTAGGAATTTCTTCTACTCGTTTATATTTAATGAAAGTACTTTTTGGGGTCGAAAGTACCTCGGTACTTTTTCAAATTCAAAGGAGTCAAAAAATTCCTAATCCACCTAAAATATCATCCCTGCTATGACCCCCTGTTGAGAGTGCAGAATCCATGGGCCGACCCACCTTTCATGTCAGCACTACAGGTTGGCATGAAGCAATGCAATGTGCAGGTGGTTTTCAAAGACGGATCTGTAGCCGCCCGTCCTCGATTTGGCTACTCCAGGCGTAAAGTAGGACGTTAAAAAATAAATCAAAAAGAAACAAACAACAAACAAACAATGTGTGTAGCTTTCTACGCGCGACAAAAGTAAAACTTTCTAAGCTGTAAATTTGTAGTTACTATCATTTCGGCGTTCAGCTGTCCGACTGGCATATATGGTAAAATGTGCAGCAAGATTTAAAGAAAAATTCGATTGATCCTTATAGTGTTAGACCACACAAGGCCAGATTAGAGATATACAAACTAGATAATCGCACATTCTAGATTATATACTATATACTACATGATCTTGGCCAAACAGGATTATCATAAGTAACAACTCGATACATTATCTAGCTAAAGAAACACGATAAACATGAAATATGTACAAAAAAAAAGTGGAAGCGTAAGTGGAGTAAAAGCAATGTAATTTACCAATATTGATATTCAATCAACACATAATTTTTTAACTAAAAGCTTTACTTGTTCATAGGTATAAGAAGCATTTTAGGGGCCCAAGAAAAAAATTTGGGCAGGGGGGGAGGAGGGGAGGGCTCCGAATTTGTAGTTACGCCACTGCGCACAGTAGGTTCAGATTAGCATTGATAAAACATATTCATGAATGTCTAGAAACCCGATAAATTGTAAAAGCCGTCTTACTTTGGTAAATGTTATTCCTATTCGAATAGGAAAAAAATTTTGTCCAAAGTAAGAGCCAAGAATAATTTTTTTTTTTTTACTTTTAACAGTTGGCCCGAAGCTCTAAAAATATAATTTATTACTTAGAATTTTTACAAATATAAAACAGCGATAATAAATTAGTGAATAAAGTATAATAATTCCAAATGAAATTTAACAAATTTAAAATCTGTGATTTATCGAAAAATTGAGAATTGTTATTTAATGCCTACTCATAAAACTTAATATATTTAATATATGTATTTACTCTAGCGGTAAACAATATGATACAATGTATTTTATTTAAAGTATTGTCCATCGTCAGCTACGACTTTTCCCATCTCATCTTCCGATTTTGCCTTTAGAACAGTTGTTCGCACGTGAAAAAACGGCGTTCGACGTCTCTTAGCTTGAGTTCATACGGAACCCAATTTCCTTGTTTTTGCACAAAACCCATGGCGTTGAGACGGTTTTGAAGCGCTTGTTGAGTCACTCCGAAAGTTTTAGCGAGCTCCTCTTGAGTTTGGCATGTATCTTGGTCCAATAACGCCTCCGACTCAGTGTCTTAAAACTTTACTGGCCTTCCGTCGCATTCATTGTCACTGGTGTCAAAATCGCCACTTTTAAAACACCGCAACCAGTACTCACGTGTTTTTATTGATGAAGCTCGTTCCCCATATGCTTCACACAGCAATCGATGTTCATCAGCTGCACTTTTCTTCAAATTAAAATACAGAACCAGCGCCTACCGCAAATTGTGTTTTGTTGGTACACAGGTTGACATGGTTAGTGCACAAAAAATTATGTTGTTGACACTTCAGCGAAATGACACATACTGATTTTAAGAGGGAAATGATGACGCTTTAACAAGACGGTTCGATGCGATTTAATACTAGTTACGCCATCTTTTGTAAATCTCTCAAAACTTATTTCTACATCCATTAAATTCTTTATATGACTTTTTATTGATATATAGGTAATGACATTTTATTGATTGAAATTTCCCGGAGGGACCGGGTTGAATAAAATCCAGGTTGATAGCAAACTGCAATTTACTAGCTGGTTGGTTTTCGAGACCACATATGGTAGGTAAAGATTAGTAGCCTTAGTAAGTCTATCATTTAGCTAATGCGAACGATCCGACTAATATCTGGAAAAATGATGGAATTATGAACAGTTCTAATGTTTATGAAACTATATGCAACATGATCAAGAATATTCCCACTTTTTGACTTACCATATACCACGTTTACATTTTGGTATCCCGAAAATTCATCGAAAACAATTCGGCGAACAACATTAAAGAGAACAACAATTTTACGAAATCACAATTCTTCGCAATAAAAATTTATCAAAAACACAATTCACCGAAAAATTCATATTAAAAGTTCCAAAAGATCCATAATAAAATGATTTTAGTGTGAGACTTCGTTTATTATTATTATTATTTTTTTAATTGATTACTTATTCTTAACAAAAATAATTGTGATGAAATTATTTATTTATAACAAACAAATTAACAATAAAATTATTTAAACACTTTAATTTTAATTTATTATTAACAATATAATTTTAATAATTATTCGAACGAATAATATATATAAAAAAAAACACTCACTCAGCACAAATTCAAATAATAATAAGAAGAAAATTATAAACAAGGTATTTTTTATAAATAATTTGGCACGGATTGGTTTTAGCTGTCTCACTTGACAGGCGACGGTGGCAAATTTTGGAAAAGGAAGATTTAATACAGCGATTTTTAGTTATTAATATTTCCACACCAAGAAATAAATGGCGCCACTTTGACTGAGACAGCTAAAACCAATGCTAGCCAATAATTTATTTGGGAGCGGCTCGAAATCTTGTTTTCCAAAATCTTATTTTTTATTTATACTTGCGTGCTCGTAAGTGTTACCGAAGCCGTTAGCCTCTACAATTCTATTTATATTTTTGGTTATTTTCGTTTCGTAACGGAAATCCCCATTTTCCAGAATTACTAAAAAACAAGATTTTGGAAAACAAGATTTCGAGCCGCTCCACAATAAATAATTAATAAAAAATACCTTGTTTATAATTTTCTTCTTCTTATTATTTGTATTTTTGCTGAGTGAGTGTTTTTTTTTGATATATGTATAATTCGTTCGAATAATTAGAAAAATTATATTGTTAATAACAAATTAAAATTAAAATGTTTAAATAATTTTATTGTTAATTTGTTTGTTATACATAAATAATTTCATCACAATTATTCTTGTTAAGAATAAGTAATCAATTAAAAAAAAAAAATTAAAATAAACGAAGTCTCACACTAAAATCATTTTACTGTCTTTTGGATCTTTTAATATGAATTTTTCGGTGAATTATTTTTCGATGAATTGTTATTGCGAAGAATTGTGATTTCGTAAAATTGTTGTTCTTTGAAATGTTGTTCTATGAATTGTTTTCGATGAATTGTTGTTTGTTAAATTGTTGTTTCGCAGAATTGTGCTTCGATGAATTTTCGCGGAATCGATCATGATCGAGTAGACTGAAAAGAAAAACAAACACTAAAGTCAAAATGAACACTAAAGTTAAAATGAATCATGATTTATCAAACTGAATTTACGTTAATTTAAGGGTAATATACACAGCACAATGAAACAAAATAAATATAGTTTAAAATAAAATAATATGGGATTTTTGCAACGATACAGGATAAAAAAAACAATAACAAAAAATTCCATTCGAAAAATTCGTTAGTTTTAGTCCGAAGTTCTTTTTCTGTATATTCTTTCCAATTGGAACTAAACAAATATTTCGAATGCATTTTTTCCTAAATTTGAAGGTACTTGCATCTTATCTAATTCAAAAATTTGATAACATTTGATTTTAAATTACTAATATTCGAATAATTACTAAATTGATCTAGAGCGACACGAGTACAAAACCACACAGGTTGTTTCACAAACAGAAGCAATTAATTTCTATTAAGTTCCTACATCAATAATTTTTATTTGTTTGGTTTATAATATTATGGTGTATTGGCATTCTATTTAATTTAGCTGCCACTTAACAGCTTTTTGTCAAAATGCATCACACTTTGCATATCGTACTATATTGCCAAATATACTTTAAAGAAAATAATTCTATAATGCTTCTTAGTGCTTTGCTGGTAAGATATACAAAAGCTCCTTCAGACGAAAAGAAATTGGAATTCCGCTCCAGTTTGCTTTAAGATTACTAACTTTTAAGACAAGAATTTTGCACCTACCAAAGGGTGTCAAATTTTTTACTCGTGATTATACAAAACTCGGTTTATGCCATGGCCGAGGGTCATTAACCATCTTTTGTAGTCATCCGTCAAGGTCAAAGTTTCACACTTACACTTGACAATGAGTTGATTGATAGCCTGTAACTTCAGGTTTAACGGCAATTCCAAGGAATTTTGATATTAGCACGATTATCAGAAGCAAGACGTTCTCTGATAAGCATATCCGCATTATTATCATGCTTGGCGAGAGATCCAAGGTTTCCTTTTTGTACATTCCAACGTGTGCTATTTGATGATGACACCGTTTAAAATTGCTAACTCAAACAAAAGAAAGGTATAGTCATCGATTAATTTGTATAATTTATAAACAAATGGAACAATGTTATTTCATTAAGTGTACTCAAATAAGTAATTGTAATACTGAGATTTAAATCAATACAATTTACACGATACATTAAAATTATTTAAATGTACATTCCAAGTATACAACCATATGAGTGAGTGTACATGTATTATGTGTATTTAATTGATGTGACCTGAAAAAAAAATAAAATCCATTAGTTCACCTTTCCTCACTTGGTAATTTATAATCCTGCACCATTTAAACCACCATAATATTAATGATAATAGTAATAACAATAATAATAGTAGTAACAACCAATTGTAATATTTTTTTTATTATCATAATATTCATGATGGTGAGTGTAATAATTTTTACGGGCGTTAAAAAATATATAGTGTCCCCAACTAAAAATATAATCCACGAGAAATTCAACCCATTCAACTTAACGTTGAACATACATAAATATTCTGACATATGAGAAAGTTCCCATCAATATTATTCCATACATTATGGATATTATTTGTTTCTCTATTTTTTTTTTCACAATAACAGAATCGTGTTCATTTCTCAATTTTTTATTTTTTGATTATAAATAATTTAGTAATTTTTTATTTTAGTTTTACTGTAATATTGCGCGCTTTTTTCACCATCCCCAAACCAATTTTCGCCCGCGCAACTAATAAAAGCCAACAATAACTACAAAATTTTACAAAATCCTAGAAAATTAATTACCAAATCGAAACTAGTAAATTATTTTTTTTTTCAGTTGTTTCACGCGACTTTTATGGTATTTTATCTTTATGTACAAGGAGGAAAATCATTGTGTAAATATGTCAGAAATTCGAAGCGACTCGATGAAGATATCGTAAAAATCACGTTTTTTAACAACTAAAAGAAATTAAAAGTGGATAAATGTAAAAGCTTGTCAGTCACGTGTCATCATTTTTCACTTATCTTATGACGATCATTAAATTCTAAAAAAAAACTCTTCCTATTCACCCCACAAACGAATACAAAGTAAGCATGTTAATAAAACAGACATTAAGAATAACAACGGTAAATTCAGCAGGTGGAAAGTTGGGTAATTGCGATCATCATAAAATTTATTCTATGGGGGTTGTAAACAACACTTCGGCTTTATTTTATTTTTTTGGAAACCATAATTCTTTTTGTAAATTTTTGAAATATTTTTTTCGACATGGAATGTGTTCGGTTTGGATTAGTCGAGCAAATGGTCCGATTGTCTTATATCCGAATCGGGTCTTTATTACGTATCCCGACGACACAAGAACTTCTAATGCTGACTTTATTTGCGATTTGATATCACCATCGACCCAAGACCTGTAAATTAATAAAGTGACGTTCATCATTACTGGTTTTAGTTCCGATTTGTGTGTGTTAAACTTTACAAGGCTTTTATATATTGCCAAATATTTTGTCTTGGCACTCCGCAACAAAACGCTTCTGATCGTTTTTGTAATCTTCTTATAATTTCTAAGACTAACAGGGAAAACGATTCACAATAATACTTTTTGTACTCAATCAACCGGCAACTAATACTTCTTTTATTATGTTGTAATTTTAGACGAACTTTTGCCATAATAGAACCAGAAATTTGACGCAATCGAAATGAAATAACATTTTTCAAAATTATCTAGGAGTATCTGATTTGCAGCGATATCATCAACACTTGTTTATATTTACATGAGGTAACCATTTATTTAATGGGGTCGTAGTGTATTTAACCCCAAATTATTTTCGCTCTTTAATTGTAATTAAAACAAAATATTTATTGACCCTTCACAGTTGATCATTTGGTTGTTGCAATAACGTAACTAATAATCGGAATACACGTACAAAGTAAATATATGAATTATAAGGGGTGATTGTTAGTACATTTTATCGTTTGATGGTGGTATCATACAGCAGCGAGAGAATTTTTCATTTGTAGGTATATCAAAACAAAATAGATCAACAGTTCTTCAAAAATAGAAGGCGAAACTTATGTTTTTAAATATATATTGAGTATGAGAACTGTCAATCAATTTTTTTTTATTGTTTTAACAAATTGCAAACTTCAAAATGAATCTCTTCAGACTTTGCTTCTCTTCGCCTCTATGATTTCTTGCAATCACATAGTGGCTAATAAAGCATTTACCTACATATATGAAAAATGGCATTTTTTATAGACTAATATATTAATTGTTCATGGCAATCCCAATACTTTCGATTTGGTAAATCAGAAAAATATAGAGGCCAATCGCTCATAATATATCTACTGAAAAAAAGTAGAAATATCTTCCCCCCTCCCCGTAATTTTGCCTGAAGGCCCAGAGTTATACCAATGTACAACTCTGCAAAAATGAGAACCCTCCATGAGTTCTGTTGGTAGTTTGGTTTCATGAGCGATTGGCCTCTATATTTTTCTGATTTACCAAATCGAAAATATTGGGATTGCCATGAACAATTAATATATTTGTCTATAAAAAATGCCGAAAAATCAACTTATTACAGACAGACAAATTAAATTCTTAACATATATGAAAAATGTTTGGCTTTTAACAGCAAAATATTTTGATAAAAAAAATATTTGTTTAATGATTTATTATGACCTAATTTAAGTTGAAATAGATTTTTTTTACAATTGCCTCTCTCATATGACCATTTGGAGGTAAATTTCAGCTAAAATTACGAGTTTCCAAGTTTTTACCATAAAAACAACAACAACAAATCTAAATGCCATTCGTCGCAAAAAACGATCAGTTAAAAAAAAATATTAAATAGTTTTTGTTGTTGTATCACGATAAGTCCAGATCAACATCGAAACGCAGGGCGAAAACGATACTGTGAAACGTTTTATTTAAACAAAAATGTCGCAAAATGCTATAAAGTTTTGGTTTTCATTTATATTTTATGTTTAACCAAATCATTACAGGTAAATAATTTTACACATTTTCTAAATTATAATTATTCTAGGGACTACGTTGTTTAGCTTTAAAATATCCACTAAATCTGAAGTAAAATTTAGGATATTCCGCCATCAAGGCAAGGAAGCATTGTACCGCCGAAATAACTACGGCCGAGATAGTAAATGGAAACAGTTTCCAATTCCTGTATGAAGATAATACCATATTCATAACAATGTTAAAGGAGTAAGAGCCCAAAGAAATAGTTCACACAATTTATTTTATAGAAGCACCACCCGTACGATTGGTAGAAGTGCTAACCCGGCTACTCCACCTGATATAAATTATACCATTACAATTACCGTATCTGGTAGTGGTAACAAAAATATAAAAAATGGCATCGGGTGAGGAAAATATACAATAAATTTGATGGTTAGAATTTATTTGTCTTTTTATATTTTAAAGAAATTGTTTTTTTCCGGAATATTCCGAATGCATTCTATTTATACCAGAAGAAAAGGTAGAATGAAAGTAATATTTTGTATAAAACCTCCGTGTGCATTTGAAATATTAAAATATTTTGAATATTTTTCAAATAAAAAATTCTAAAATTAAATAATGAATTCGAACGAATGTGATTTGATTGAAGGATTTGATATTGTTATTTATTTAAAAAAATAAAAAATATTTATTTATTGTGTAAAAAATTTAAAAATATTATTTTATTATATTTGTCTTGATTTTTATTTTCAGGACAGAATAAATTCAAATGGAGTCCGGGCTATATTCGCTGTTTAATAAATTTATATATTGAAAACATATCATCATTTGATCGATACTCAAGAAAAAAAGTCTGGAATGATGCCAGGTGATCAGTGTGATGGGAAAGGAAAGGGGCTAAAAGGGTTGTATACAAATGACAAGGACCACAATAGTAAAAGTGGAAATTCCCACAAAAAGAAAAAAGGAATATTTTGAATTAATGGATGATGTCTTGAGCAAAAGACCATAAGTAAACCCTCACATCCACGGTCACACATCCATCTTCGCTTAAAAAAAAAAAAAAAAGCTGCAGAGAATGCGAGAGAGAAAGGGCATGGTAAAAAAATGGCCAGTATGTAGATTCCGCTTTTGTGAAATGGATTGGATTGGAACGGAATTTTTATTTTTCTCATATTTCGTTTTCTCGCTGAATAATTTCGTTCCACAAATTTGTATTCTAGTTCTCTTTGCGGGATTTATTATTAGTACTAGTTCTAAATCTAGTAAACATGTCAAAAATGAAAATAATTTGTCATTTTATTTCAATTTTTTCATGATGCTCGCATGCATTTGAAGCGATAATTTGGCGCTTTGTAGAATAATAAACGAGTTTTACTTTGACAGGTACAATTTCATCAAAGCTTTGTGCTGCATAATACCGTACAGCAATTTTATTTCGATGAGCAAAGAAGAATCTGTGAAGGGTTTACGGGCGTAAATTCCTCTATACCCATAGTGTCAAAATAATTGTTATTACATTTTATTAAATGAAAATAAAATTTTACTTATAAATATGATAACAGTACTGATTATTCTCTTTGGAAAGCAACCAAAAGAATCAAAAGACCAATAATGCAGATTCCCCAAATAAAAATAACAGGTGAATGGCTCGAGAATTTGCTGAACACCTCGAAAAAATATTCCAGCCACTTGAAGACCAAACGTTGGAAGCCGAGATAATAACTGAACCAGCTGTGCAAGAAAGTAAAGAAATCTTACCCACAACACCAAAAGAAGTCATGCGTGAGATAAAAGCTAATATGAATACGAAAAAAGCTCCTGGGTACGATCTTATTACTGCAGAAATCTTAAAAGAACTGCCAAGGAAAGCTCTGGTGAAACTCACCATAATCTTATAAATGCAGCACTTAGAATCAAATGTGTACCAAGCTTATGGAAAATTGCAAAAGTAATTATAATCCCAAAACCTGGGAACCCACCACACATAACATGAGTTCAAACTCTTTGAGAAGCTTCTGGTAAAAAGATTAAATCCGATAATCGAGAGTAAAAACTTGATCCCAAATCATAAGTTCGGTTTTCGCAACCAACACTCAACAATTAATCTAGTACACAGAATAACCAGTATATGTAATTGAGAAAGCATTAGAGGAGAAAAAAGTTTGTTCAACAGTATTTCTAGACGTTGCACAAGCGTTTGATAGAGTGTGACATGAAGGACTTAACCACAAGTTAAGGAATCTTCTACCAATTCAATTTGCTAAGATACTGGAATCTTACTTGAAAGATAGGTTCTTCAGGATTAATTTAGATGATACCTTATCTGAATTGAAAGGAATCAAAACAGGAGTTCCACAGGGCAGTGTATTAGGGCCGGTTTTATACCTACTATACACTTATGATCTTCCTACATTAGAAAACAACACAGTGGCGACTTTTGCAGATGAGACGGCGATCTTAGTTGTTGGATAAATCAACGTAGAATCAACACAGAATTTAGAATCAGCTAATAAAACTAAGTGAAACTAAATCAGTTCATATCAACTTTACAAACAGACGATTCGAACATGTTCCGATTACCATAAATCGGGAAATAATACCGCATGCGAACACAGCTAAGTATCTCGACATGACCCTGGATGCTAAACTACGATAGAAAGCACACGTCAAGAAGAAAAGTGAAGAATTAAGACTTAAATACAGAAAAATGTATTGGCTGATGGGAAAGAACTCTTCTTTATCAACCTACAAAAAGCTTCTACTTTATAAGCAAATATTGAAACCGATTTGGACTTATGGTATTCAGCTTTGGGTTGTACCAAACAGAGCAACGTAAATATCATCCAAAGATTTCAGAATATGGTATTAAGGAACATCGTTGATGCACCTTGGTATGTCAGGAACAATGACCTTCATAGGGAGCTTAAAATGAACCTCATCTTAAACGAAATCCAGGAAAAAGCACGGAGACTTGAAGAAAGGCTCCGCCAAAATGTGAACATTGAGGAACTCAGCTCCTAAGCATCACGAATTTAATACGCAGACTTAAAAGAACCAAACCTTTTGAGCTGGTGTGATTGTCAGTTTAAACAGCATTGTGCTGATCTAAAATCCACTACAAAGATGTGGTTTACTTCAATTTATCAAACACTCTCATATGTAACGCCAATGGGAAGAAGCCATGTATTAATTTAAGTTAGTAAATTAAGTCAGAAACAAATTGCTCATTAGTCCAGGAGACTAGATTGTAATTACATAAAATAAATAAATAAAATTTATTTTAAATAAAAAATAAAAAAAAATAAATATTTAATTTTATTCGTTTATATATGTACATATTGATGCTATTATTACATTCACTTGCGGCGTTTCTCCCCTATTTTCCCACTTTTCGTATGACCAAAGTTTCCGAATGTGCTTTAAAATCTGTGCAAAAAATAAATAAATGATAAAAAATATATAAATCATTATATTTACCTTATCACTATGGTAATTGTATTTCACCGTCAAATTCCACGACGAGAAATTTTGACGTTTCATTCCACAAAAGCGGGATTTATTTTCTCATTCTACTGAACCGTAATGTGAAAATCTCGTTTAGAACGGAATTCTGTTCCACAAAATAATTCCACACAACCGGAATCTACCTACAGGACTTATAAGTTTTTAACGCTTTTTGAGAAATTAATAGAAAAAGTTTTCTATTTACTTCTCAAAAAACTTAACTGTAAATAAATTCAACTATTTATGATTTACTATTTATTATTATATTGCGAATTACACAGGTCTACAACAAAATTGATGTTTTTGAACCAACATCTCTTTTTAAGTTATTTTGGCGTAAGTTTTATCCTATCACCTTCCAATTTTTCACAAACCGAGATCTTATTTAAATTCCATATTTCATAAGGATATTGTATAAACATAAAGCAGTCTGAAAAGAGTTTATGTACTATCTGAACAAGCATATATATATATATATATATATATATATATATATATATATATATATATATTTATATATATATATATATATATATATATATATATATATATATATATATATATATATATATATATATATATATATATATATTTATCTGAACAAGCAGTCTGAAAAGAGTTTCCACCAGGATATTAAAGAAATGGAGAGGCGTTACGAAGGTC
Organism: Tipula vernalis; assembly: GCA_958295665.1. Lineage (NCBI taxonomy): Eukaryota > Metazoa > Arthropoda > Insecta > Diptera > Tipulidae > Tipula > Tipula vernalis. The sequence continues at coordinate 217,066,035 of OY282559.1, read as the reverse complement.
GACGGAATGTATCAATGATGGCAGACTACTGCTGGACGTTACAACGTGATAACTCTCATAAAGTTTATAGTAAAAATTCCACAAAACGAAGTTTTCTGACAAAAAGACGAAGATTCCATTGAGTTAAGCACTAAAAATACGTAGTTTATTGTATTTGAAGCACTACTGATCATTTTGTAAAATAAATAAATGTACTTTTATTTTAATGTCTGTATTTATTTTTATTTTGAGATTTGCAAAAATATCTTACGTGATACATAAAAATCGATGAAAAAATTAGAATCAGCGCATCAAAATTAAATAAAATCACTTATCAAAAATAAAACATCTCTTAAAAAGTTTCGTTTTGTAGACCTGTGTTATTTATTGTTAAATTTTTTATTTATGAATTACATAAAAAGTTTAATTACATAAAATTTTGTTGCCTTATTATTAATTATTATGTTAGTACTGGATCCTACTTCCACCATCGAAAGTACTGTTAATCTCATCCAAAAGGTACCCGTTTTGTAAGCAAACCTTATGTAATATACATGCTGCCATAATTAATAATGGAATAAGATCAGGGCGTCTCGTATTTAAACCATTGACCCTTCGAAACCAGCATTTAAGTAGGGCAAATGCCTGTTCAATGGTCACTCTTGCTTCAGATTGAGCTCTGTTGTACATTTTTTGATGGTGTGTTGCATTACCCCTGTCTTTAAAAGGGGTCATCAGGTACGATTTTAAACTTTAACCTAGGTCACCTACCATATATGTTGATGCTCTGGTATTTAAATTATTATTAAAACAACCTAAGTAAATAATTTAAATACCATTTAAAATTTTAGTATACAAATTTGAGCGCCTAACAAGGCAGGAATTATGGGTTGACCCCACTTCACCGGCATAGCAGTCGGTGAATCCCATCTTTTCGTCACGCACGCATTGCAAGAGCATATGTAGATTGAAATATGTTTATATACGAAACGACTTGTTTCTGTTTATATACGAAATCGGATACATTTTAGGTACTGGAATTCGAATGTGTGTCGCATCCCTGCATTCAATGATTCCTAAACATAATCCCTTAATTTACAGTTAATTCCTTAAAATTGTTCTCTCTCTCTCTCTCTCTCTCTCTCTCTCTCTATATATATATATATATATATATATATATATATATATATATATATATATATATATATATATATATATATATATATATATATATATATATATATATATATATATATATATATATATATATATATATATATATATATATATATATATATATATATATATATATACATATATGTATATATTTATACGCACAGCTTGACAATTTGAAATAACTTCAAAAATCTATTCTTTTTACTCCATTAGTGTTTTTTTATTAAATTTTTTTTCGGAATATTCCGTGTTGAGTATTCTATTCGTTCTATTGTTTCCGTAGAATGAATAAAAAAAAAACACCCACTATTTATCAAAGACTTTAAAATACAATAGACTAGAAATAAACCAACTACGCACAACCACTCTTTAACAACATTGGTCGTGTTTAGTAGGGCAAAAGTGATAAAAAATATCATGATATTTTTTATTACCCTAACATCATTTCGTTGTATTTTATGTCATGCCCGTCATGCAGGGTCCAGCACAATAGATCTTTTAGGTTGCAGTGCGAGGTTGGATTGTGAACAAATCGAAGAATAACCCAAGAATGAGTGCACCGAAACATCGAAATATGGTAGAGCAACATCTAAAAATCAATTGCAATGCTGAAGCGGTTCGAAGAGTCTTACGCAGAAGTGGTTTACATTGTGGAATTGCCAGGAAGAAGCCCTTCGTTAGTGAGAAAAATAAAAAAGGTTAGGTTGTAGTTTGCCCATAACTACCGAATGAAAGATTTCTCGTTCTCGAAAAATATCATATTTACGGATGAGAGTAAATTAAGCCTTTTTGGGTCTGATGGTAGGGTAAACGTTTGGCGAAAGTCAAACCAAAAAATGAATCCACACTGTTTGTGTCCCAGAGTTAAGTATGGTGGCGGTCATGTGATGGTTTGGGGTGCGTGTTCGGTGGCTAAAGTTGGGAAACTTCATTTTATTGACGAGAATATGGGCAAATACCAATATTTAAATATATTAAAAGAAAATTTAAAACAGAGTGCTGATAAACTGGGTATTAAAGACACTTTTCATTTCTATCACGATAAAACACATGGCTAGAATTGTGCGAGAATGGTGGTTGTATAATTGTGCTAGAATAATCAAAACACTTCCACAATCGCCTGATTTAAATATAATTGAAAATGTATGGCATAAATTGGAGTGTGAAATTAGGAAACATAATATATTCAATAAAAATTATTTAAAAGGGGTTTTATTGGAGGAATGGGATAAAATTAGCCCGGAATACACCAGAAAACTTGTGGAATCTATTCCAAGCCTCTTAAAACTAGTTATTAAGCAGAAAGGGTTTCCAACAAAATACTGAAGTAATTTTAGGACCTTTTTGTTATACTTTTTATAACTGTAATTTAATCTGGATCATTTTCATTGTGATATGATTTTTTATTTTACTTTCCTGAATGTCTTATTTGCTGTTGTTACTGATATTGAATTAATAAATTTTTTATTTTATTAAAATTGGAATAAAATGTCCTTTTAAAAATATTCGTTTTTGTTTCTTACATTGTTTGATTTTTTAAAAAATGTTCACTAATATTTTTTTTATTAGGGGTGGACCATTTTCGCTGTGACTCCTATAATTGCCAATAAAAATGTCAGCTTTTGGGTGGGATTCACTTTCTAGTAGACCATCCATTAAACCTAATCTTGTCGATGGTTTACTCGTTTTTTTTTTGGATGTTGTGGGTCGACGTCCATGTTGAGCGCGGATGATAATGTTGAGCTGTACCTAACTTAACATGGCACCACATCACTTGTTGGCAGTTATTGCTGGAGCATCTGCCATTGTATGGGGCTAGAAAGCCCCAATCTGAAATTTCTAAGTACATAATTCTTAAATTCATTCACATTTTATCGTCAATTTATGTTATGCTGTTTAGAATATATTGTTGGTCAACTAATAATTTTTTTGTGTACATATGCCGAATTTTCTTGTGAGCCCTAGAAGTTTCGTTCGTCAAAATTGTAATGTAAATGATATAAATTACTTGTATACAGTAAATGTATACAGACAGTAAATGAATTTATTTGAAACATGGAATCGAAAGTTATTTAATTCGAATACGATTCGATTTTTTTCGACGAATTCATATCATAGAAAAAATCCAATCGTGTCTGAATTCATTTGAAATCGGAATCAAATTTTTGTGTGCTTATCATTCTCTTCGATTATTCGATTTTTTTATTAAGATATCTAGTAAACCATCTATCATTATTTTATTAAAATATCTAGTAAAGCATATAATGATAGCTGTTATTCAGGAAGATGAAGTTTATCGACACGAGACCCAATAGGCGAGTGACGTAAATCATCTGAGTGAATAACAGCCATTATATGCGAGTAGAATACGATACTTTGTCCATGAGCGACAAAAAATATTGTATTTTATAATGAAATCCTTTAAATAACCCTAAAATAATTTCCGGCGATATTTTGATGTCTCAATTTAATTATAATGAAAATGGCAAAATACTACTAGATAAAATTTCAAAAATAAAATTTTTACTTGGTAGTAGTGAATAATGGAAGAAGGGACTACTAGATAAACTAGCAGTGAATAATGGATATCATTATAATTGAAGAAACAAACGTATAATGAGTATATTATACATTAGTCGTGGACAAATCATCATTATTGAATGACAGTTTCTTCTATGATATATTAATGCATTTTAGCTCTAATTTTTGAATAAATATAGTTATTTATGGTACTAGTGAGCAAAACGAGATATTATCCATGAGGGATAAGTTTGTCCCACGAGGCGATAGCCGAGTGGGACATTATCCCGAGCGGATAATATATCTTTGCTCACGAGTGGCATACAACGTTTTATCCACTTTTGTTGAAATAAATTTCGTAAATTAATAAGAAATAGTTCCATTTTGAGTTTTCACAGTGGAGCATTGAATTTTGAAATGTATTTTATCATAGTGCCCGTTCTTTAAATTGTCATGGTGTCCTTTAATTTAACTAATTTTTGGAATATAGTTTGTCATTCAATTTGACTACGGATAATTTTCCAATGACTACTCAACATTTTGTTATACCAAATATAACTCACATTCCTAGCAGCGTGGGTTATACAATAACAATGGGTTATTTTACATTTTCTTTATTTGAAATCAGCATAGTTATCGGGCTATTATATATCAAAAGTGGATAAAATTATTATTTTTTGAACGAAGGAATGGAAAATGTATGTAGCAGACCAAGGTTCGAACCGAAAAAGCTCAAAGGCCTTCTCTTTATGTTTTTGTTATGGGCTCGATTTTCACAAAAAAAAAACCGGGTAAGCCTAAAGTGAGATTAAATGAAAATATTTCTTACGAGACGTAAGCAAATTATATTAATGTTCAAGTAGTTTTCCTTAACACCAAAAAGCACAGTGTAGTTGTCTAGTCAGTATCTCAATGTTTTAACTGAATTGAAGGGGTGTGAATCGAAAACTCAATTAACTGTAGTTGATTCAGTTAATTCAGATAATTTATAATAGTTAATCACCCCATTGGAACAGGTATATGTACCGTCGGTGTACAAGAAGAGCGATGCAAGTCAAAAACCATCATTTTTGAGTTATTTTCAGAAATGGGTAGCTAAAATGTACATTTCATGGGAACGAACGACATAATGAAAATTCCAAATACTATCGCTAGAGTGTAATTGGTTTTAATCGAGTTCCTCTGTTGCTGCATGAAATACAAAAATATTCAAACTGTTCTCCTGAAATATAAACTTTATTGCATTGTGTCACTCTTTTTGTCACCGACGATATGTACATAAAACCGATATCAAAATCATGGATTATTAAATTTGAAAAAAAAAGATCTGTAAGAAAAGTCATAGTGATATGTAAAAATCTGAGGTTTTAACGGACACTTGTTCGGAAGGAATGCAAAGGATTATGGCACTTCATGGTTCGTACCAATTTGGTTTTTGAGTATTGGTGGTAGAAACAAAACTAATTAAAATCGATTGAGCTTATTCGAGTTGTTAGCAAAAATCAGAACTTTTAACGAAAGTGATTGTGGCATCGTTTGGTCGTGTGACATGTGCCATCATCTTGTTGAAAGTAAAGGCCCTCCACAACAAGTTCCACTGCTTGTGCCAAAAAATTGAACAGCACTTTGAATGGAAACAACCGAACAATTAATTTCATAAAACAATTTAAGCATTTAAGCTCGTACTTAAAAAAAAATCAAACGGGACTTAGAAATGTCAAGCCACAAAATGGCACCGATCGTTTTCTTAATTATAGCTCACCTTATACATTACTAAGATTATCCTGATTTTTCATTTAATTTTCTAAAAGGTGTCGACTGCAAATTTTAAATTTTTACGACGTTTTTGATTTTCTGGATTGATCTGCATAATTAGGTAAGACGTAAGATTGCTATTTTTATGAAAATTTTGATGGCAGAGCCTCTCTCACCTAGCTTTCACTTCAATTGTCTCACCTAGCTTTTCACTCTAACCATTGTTACTGACAATTTTTTTTTAAAGTAATTAACCCGTTTTATAGCTTACACTTCAGAGAAGTGGCTCGAAATAAAGATAATAAATATTACGAGTGATTCAGAATCCGGATAAATAAAATATTATAGACGAAAGATTTAATAATAAATATAAATTAGGGCCCAAACACCATGAAGCCATTATTTCCTCCACCTTTTAGTTTTAATATTTCTAAGAGTTTTCGAAAAATATTCTATAGCCTCCCTAAAACTATTTTCTAACCACCCACACCATGAGTTTTTTTTATTATTTGTTGTTGTTCAACTATCAAATCGCATGATTATTATTTTCGTTATTAAATTTATGGTTTTATTATATTTTTGGCTGTTATATAGACAAACTAAAATATAATTCAATAAATTTATTATTTCTTTCTTTTGGTTTTTCGTTGTTGTTATTTATTTCAAAATGGGTTATTATTATTATATCAATTTAGTGTTATGATTTATGGTATTCGATTTTTTTTTTCATCGAACTTCGAATCGTGATAATATGTGTTTAACTTGTTTCGTTTGTAACATGTATTATTGTATTGTAAATAAATCTACTTACAACAAAAATAAATGTTAAGCTATCTTTTTGATTGAAAATTAAGACATATGTAACATGATACGGAACAAGGGTGAATAGATCAGAATTTAGAATTTGTAGAAAATTTCTGGTTGTCTGGGTGGGTAGGTCTTAGACATTATTTAGAAAATTACTTTAAATTGATTTAACATGTAAATTCCAAAATAATATGAACAATCCCTATGCAATAGGGAGGCTCTAATCAAGCCGGATCTTACTATTTTACTAAATCTGAATTATAAATTTTAAGGTCAAGTCGAATCCTGAAATTTCTGGTTCACCTTCTTCTATGTCTTTACTTCGCTGGGAGCAAAGGACTTTTTCAATAAATGCATACGAGATTGAAGAGGTTATCATCCATATGAAATTGCGTCCCATACCGCGTAGAAAGCTTGTTCAAAGTCTAGAAATACTAGATAAACAGAAGAACTATAATCCAATGTCTCTTTGATGTTAATAGGGACGGTGGTAATTTGATCTATAACGGCTCGGGCAAAATTCCGCTGATTCTGGAACTGAAATTACCTTTCTTAGAGCGCTTTACTGTACTAAACCATAATCAACAAGACTGGTAAATAACGCTTGGATAACTCTACATATGCTTGAAAGAGCGCGGTTGTTTTCATTACAAGAGGGCTTTCAGAGTTTATGTGAACATACTGTGGTTCTTATAGAATTGAAAGATGTTAGGGTCGGTTGTCATTCTACTGAACTTGGTGAAACATGTTGCTAGGCTTGTTTAACAAAAGTGCGCATGCGCAACCACGTTCATTTATCGTTCTTAGCCGAATGGCTAACTTGTTGGTTCATGAAAATTCCACGTGTGACTGGAAATCCATTCCTTTCTCGTTCTTCCCAAGTAACCAAGAATAAATAGTGTTCCTAAGTGTTGCTTTCACTGTTTTATCCGATTTTGTCATGATATCTCAGCAAGTGACAACAAGATCGACGAATCCAAACGCTATGGCCTTTTGAAAAACTTGTATACATTTTAATGAAAAAGTATTGCAATAATTAAAAAAAGTAATTTAGCCAAACCCAATAAATATTTCCTTATTAAAATTTTTAATATTGAATTCTGAATAAAAAAAACTAGAGTCTATCCGACTCCTCGAACGACATTTTTCCCACAAATATAGATAACCAAATCAACCATTAACATTCTACAAAGATTTTCCGTTATTTTCAGCAAGGTCCTTTAAAGATGTCAAGGGTTTTTTTAAATTTGGGGACTACTTCCCCATTATCACAATTGGTCATAACAATATAAATCTTCTACTCTCAATCCGCCAAATCACAGACTCATAATTAATGTTAGGTTATTTAGAACTGAAACATATTGAACAGCAATTAAAATTACAAACGACCTTTGTCATCTTCGAAAATTAACAGTTAGATCCAGTTATGCGTCTCTAGTGAACTATTGAAAATCCTTGAGAATTCTCCGTTCAGAGAGCATCGAAAATGTTCAAAATTTCTTTTCTCAAAAGTTGTACCGTTTGTCAGGTCCATTGTCGTTTCAAGTGACATAAGACTTTTCAAAAGTCTAAGGGAATACCAATTTAAGTGACGCTTGTCACTTCAATTGACGATTGTCACTCCAATCGACTACGGGAATACCAAAACATGGTTGTCGGTACAAACGACAAGTGATACGACTAAGGGCATAAGGGCCTAAAATCTATCTATGTACAAAATTTCGACTAAAATTTTCAATATTTATGAGAATGGGAGACAAAAAAAAATAATAATAATGTATGACTGGAAGGACTGGAGGACGGACACAACATTTTTCGTGAAAAACTGGAACAAAATTTGTTTCGCGATCACCGTACTTACCCAATATAACCTCGTTCGAAACAAAAATTCAGTACTTAGGTCAGCACAAGTGAAACTTCTAAAGGCGGTGTATGATCCCCGAATTAAAAAGATAATTTTAGAACCCCACTTCCATCGTCCATGTCGACTTCGGTTAGGAAAGAGCTAACTTCCATCCTACTTGGCCGTACTCCAAAACTTCTTCTAAAAATCATTTTAGAATCCCATTCCTATATTTCATCGTACGTTTCAAATTTCACTTAAGAGATAACCAACCTCCATACTACTTGGCCAAATTTACCTTATCCTAAAACTTCATATAAAAATCATTTTAAAACCCTATTTCTACTGTATATGTCGAATTTCATCAAAATCGGGTAAGAACTAGTCAAGTTCTAACTTTCTCGGTCGTATCCCGGAGCTGTACGGCACAGAAAAAAATAACATATATAGCTATGTCGAGAGTGTGTTATATTTATTTATTTAAAATTCTTATTCTCATACTTTCTGAGATAACCCCAAACCAACAAAATAACCCCAGAAAAAAAGGACCAAATTTTATTCGTAGGTTTTCTTCTGTATATGTTATTTTTTCTGTTAATGTTATTTTTTTCTGTGTACGGGCTTGGTTTCATATTTTGAAAATTCAATTTTCAAAATTCTTTCGAAATTGAAACTAATTTTTTTTTATGGCTCCGTGAATTAACTCCGCGGGAATTAATTCCGCCGAAATTCAGTTTTAATTGTGAATTAAATTATTCGGCAAATATTTGCCGCCGTGTGTACTACCGAGCAAAGAGCTTTGCCAAATAGATCAAACCTAGCAAATATTTCCTAAACAAATTTGGGCAAATATTAAGGAAGTCAACAAAAAGAATTCAATTTAATAATTTGAGTTGTACTATGTTGGATGGTTGAAATGATGAATTTCCTTTCCAAATTAAAAGTCACTGCGAAATCAGTACTTGGAATTTGTAGTCTACCTCTAATTTTATAAGTTGTAACAGACTTGGTTGAGTCGTTTCTTTCGAGATATGAAAGGCATGCAGAACAGTGCAGGGATTTTCTTAAATGGAAAACTAAGAACCCACAACATTTCTAAGAGGCTCAGACAGACCGGGATATTCAAATAAAAATTCATTATCCACAAATAAGGTAGTATCGGAATATGCAAATCGGAACTCTTGAAATGATAATCCAAATTTAATTTAAAATTCAACAATGAATTGTATTTTGAAACTCAACCAGAAATTGGTAATTTTGACAATTTTGCCACCGCTCTCTTGATGATTCCATTTTTGGTTTTGACGGTAACTTTACATATGTACTTTCTAATCTAGCCAACACGTATTAGGTATGATGTCCTCCTGAACCAAAACTATGTCGTTTTTAAATTTCCTCGCCGTTTTAACCATTTTTTTTTCTTGCAATGTGTGGATGTATTTTTTAGGAATCTTCTTCAAAAATGTTGCATCATTTGTGTCGTCTTTAGCCAATGCGACAGTCGATTTGTAAGTAAATTCTCTAAACTTGGTTCTGATATACTATTGATTGGTCTCCTTATTAAAAAATGAGCGAGAGTTAATGGTTAAATGTCGTAATGATCAGATGAAAGAGGTGTTAATGGGCTTGAGTAATTGCTTCAAACTTAAAATACTGTTTCCCACAATCTTTTTGAAATGTGTTGTTACGCCGCCCTAGTTGAGTAACTATCGCCACATTCGTTTTGTGTTTTGAATAATATATTGGTGCTTATCTCTGTGTATCTCTTGTGTATAATTTCCTCCTACACAAAACCTAATGCTGGTTTTTTTTTTCATTGTATTATGAGAAATCGTGTACGAGGAAAGTATGATGTATGCCAGGTCCCAGGTGAACCAATCAGTCATGTTGATGTGGGGTGTGGAGAGAGAACTCTATCATTCTGGAATAATCGTTTGAGAGAATTTTTGTTTTTTTTAATTTGGTTATTGGTGTGTGGAATTTTTGATAGTTTGGTTATATATAAAATGTTTTAGTCGCTTAAAAAAATCTTATTATTAAATTGTGTTTTTTTTTTTTTTGAAAAATTATTACTGAGCGCCGAGTGGCCATTGATTTATTTATAAACTTTATTTAGTGCCGTGTGGCGATTGTATAGTGAAAAATTCATAGAAAACAGTAAAAAAAACTCCGGTGAATATATCACGTCACTAGCTGTCATTTATCTTGCCACGAGTGGAAAAGATATTACGTTACGAGTTAATATAGCGGTAACCCCGCCAATCAAGTTGGGTGTTGATGGTGTAGAGGGGAACCTGCGTCGGGTGGTGTGAACAGATCGGGCCGGACGGGTCTGAAAACACAAAAAAGGTATCGTGTGTTGGAAAAAAAAAAATTTATTATTTTTTTTGTTTTTTTTTTTTGATAATTTACCGTAAAATCAGTTTGAATTTGCGATGTTTAATCTAGAATTTTCTTTGCTGGGCCTCATTTTGAGGTGCCGATGCCGTTATTATTATTATTATTTTTTTTTATTACATGTATTAATTTAGTATGTTTGTAAGCCGATCTTGACTTTCGCGTTTCCGTGTTTTCGTCTACTAAATTTATTATTATTTTTTGTTTATTATATAACTTTCTATTTTTCGGCTTTTACACTCGCGTATTCACGTACTCACCATACCGTTGTTTATTAAATTTTTCTTTAGTCTCATCGGTTTTTCTTCTTCGAATTATGATTTTTCTTTTACATCACCATTTTCTTTAAAGCGCAGGTTATTATTATTACTTACCGTATGCGTTTCTCACATGTTTTAGCTGCAATAGTTACAGTTACATATTTCATTTATTTTTGGTTCTATAAGTCATCCATCATATGTTCCGCTATTCATCTTACAGTTTGGCACGCACAGTTTTCATAAACAGGGTTTATTATCGTTACTTCTTACGTTTTTGTTTTTAATCGATTTTACTTTCATTTTTCTTGTATTGAGATAATGTCCTTTCTCATCATGAGGGAGTAATTCTTGGTGGTGTGATCGAATGTGTTGTGGGGTACGGGTACATATTTCTCCGGTCGTGTTTCTCACTTCGACGGGTTGTCGGAGGGAGCAGCACGACATCTGTGCTAGTCGTTTCTTAGAGATGTTGGTTTCCGCTTCGTGAGGTCGCCGAGTGGTCTGTTGGGAAGGCGTCCTTACATCTCTTATCGGCATCGGTGACCGTTGCGACCAGAGAGGGACTCCGGTAGACGGGCTGATGATAAGGGGCTCTTCTTAGCAGACTGCGCGGAGATCGAACGGGGTGGTACTGTCATCTCGAACGACTACATCCAATTTATTATCTGCTTTAGCTCCTGGAGATGTGGCAAACAATGTTTCGTTTTTATTTCTTTTGTTTCTTTTTGTGAATCTTTCCCTCATGCAATTATTCAAGCATGGAATCAAGTCTGGAAATCCCCACGACACACCGTGAGCTCTAGCCAGCTACTAGACCGCACCAGCCCTCTGATTCCGTGTCTGATAACGAAATCTCGAATTTCGTTACAATATCTTCAATGATTTGATTCCGCCTCCCACAAGCCATCGAAATATGGAAAGCGAGGTGGAATAAATTTCCTTTCGATACCTTCTTCATTTATAAACTTTGGAATTTTATCTTTTTGTTGGATCTTAAGCAAATCTTCTAACTTTTTCAATTTATTATTGGCATCTGTAAAATTGGGGCCATTGTCTGACTATATTGCTGCACGCCGTCCTCTTCGGGCTATAAACCTTTTTAAGCTAGCTATGAATGCATCACTAGTTGCGTCTTCAACCACTTCTATGTGCACTGCCTTCACTATAAAGCAAACGAAAAGACACACATACACTTTGTAAAACGGTCTTTTTCGCTGCTGCTTGTATTTAACCTCGAATGACCCTCAGAAGTCAACCGCGGCAACTTTAAATGATTGGGGGTCTTCTATTCTAGTGTTGGGAGAATTTCCCATAATTTGTTCCGGTGTTGTCGGCTTCGCTCTGAATTTTAAAACATTGTATGCAAATAGTGTTGTCGAACAAATACTATTGTTGCTTGGTCGCCACTATGCATGCTTCGAAATCAATTTCTTAAATGCATTTCTAGATAGATTAAAGTCACAAGCCGACTGATTTGGAAATCTTTATGCACACGTAATGGAGTATACTATATATATCGAGCAAACATAAAATATCCGAACGATTGATTTTAAATACTAGTAAATCTCGAACAAAATTGCGCTAATTTCCATCCTACGAAAAAAGAGAGCCTAAAGAGAGCCTCAATATTTATTATTTACATCTATCTCGATAACGAAGTATGAAAGCAAGCGCGCTTGCATCTCTAGGTAATCGTCGTAGAACGTTAATTAAAAAGCGCTTTTGCTCTCTCTATATGCGATCTGAGCAGTTAATATAAAATGGATTCCGAACGGCAAGACCATATTGGACCAATGAACGAACAAACAAGACGTTTAAGGTTTTAATCACAAGCATAAAGAATTCGCTTTAGCAAAGTAACTTTTAATGTGCTTATGAAACGATAGATTCGAAGTAAAAGTTATACCTAAATTCTTAAACGTATCGACATTGTCAATAATACAACCATTAAAAAAGTAAACGTAACTAGAGGGTGAGCGTAATTGGGTAAAACACATTGTTTTGCGTTTGGAAATGTTTAGCATCAAATTATGCGATTTACAACAAGCTTTGAAATTTTCGCATAAATTAGAACGTCGGAGTGACTCAGACAATTTACCGTAACATTTATGAAAAAAATAAAGAGCATGGGGCCCAAATGACTTCCTTGACAGACTCCTGTAGAAACATCAATCACTCTCGAGGTGAAACTACTAATTTTCATAATTGGAGTTCCAATCTCCAAATAAGACCTAATCCAATCAGTTGGCAAAAAGTTACAATCCAAGGAGTCAAGTTTCCGCAGCAGTAATTCATGATCGATTTTATCCAAGACCTTGGAGAAATCAGTGTAAACGAACTGTACAATATTACCATTTAATAGAACGCTTGAAATACAATTTGTAAACAAAACTAAGTTAGTAACAGTTGACCTTCCAGAGACAAATCCATGCTGTCTGGGAGAAATGAATGTCTTAACATGAAACCACAATTGCTCTATAACAAGTTTCTCATAAAGCTTTAGTAAAGCTAAAATAATGCAAATACCTCTATAGTTCTTCACATCGCTACGAGATCCAGATTTGAAAATCGGCATAATAAGTGAGCGTTTCTATAGAATAGGGAAGCAAACTTCAGCGATACTTCGATTAAACAGGTTAATTTATGAATAATATGGGTGGTATAGCATCGAATCCGGCATTTTGATTAATATTAAGATTTGACAGTTCGGATAAAATAGTATCCATTTCTTGACGGAACATTGAAAATTTTGACTTCTTTACAACATTATCCAAATTACAAAGATTAAATTTTGAATTATATACACTCTCAAAGAAATCAGCAAACAAATCACTAGTATCTCGCACGTTATCGCAGAAACGATCTCTTAAAAATATCGTAGAAGGGTAACCATTCGATATTCTTCATACAAATAATGTGTACATTGCATTCATGGACCATCCGCCTCTGGTAATAATATTTAAGGGGTGGACTGTTTCGTCTACTGTGGTCTGTTGATGTCAAAATTGCTCCGGTCGGTGGTTCACGCCTTTAAATCGCTCGAAATCAAAGGTTCGCGGCGCGGCTTTTCTCGCAGCCTGATAAAGTCACTGCGATAATATTATTCGTGAGGCATAAAGCCTAAGGACCAACCGAAGCAATGATATATTTAAATTAAAGGTAATGCTATTGTTGATGAGTAATTGCCCACGACCAAGGGCAACATTTCGTGTCACTTGACTTGATTCGAGTGAATCAACTTCGACTTGATTAATTGTATATAGATTTTTCTGTAGATTTAAAATAATGGTTTATAGTTGACAAACACCGTCCAAATAAATTTTTAAATTATCTTTGCAAATATCTTAATTTCTGTATCCGCCTCCCAGGATTCATAATATTTTATTCTTCTATCACTAAACGAAATTCAGAAAAACATTAGCAAATTCTGTAATAAAAATCTAGCTGCCACAAATTGCTTATTTAAGAATAAACCCATAAGAGCAAATACTTCACGCCTTTCAATTCAGTTAAACATATTTAATTTTTGAAGTTTCTTTAAATTTGCTGATATCACAAATTATTATTATTGAATCACATAAAGTGCTTGAAGAACGGCGAATAGCTAATATAATTTAAACTTACTCATTAAAAGTTTGTGTTTTTTTTTTGTGCATACATGTATTTAAATTTTATTTGTGTTTGTGATTATAAGAGTTTTTTTTCAAAACTTTCAAGTGTCATGTTAAGTATTTCCAGCCAACAATTTTTTAGGTATGAGTGAGCATTTTCGTTTTTTAAAAATTGGGAGTTGGTTGTATGCATATCGACATTTTTTAGAAAAGAACTGCCGGAAATGGCCAGTTTTTAATGCTGTGCTAATAGACTTCTCGTTCGCTAAGCTTAACTAAATAATGCATGCTTTCAATCGAATGGATAACATCAAAGCTTACCTAAATAAACAAGCCGTTGGTATCAGACCAATTTTAAAAGAAGCTTAATTTAAAGAGGATAAATTTTACGATTTCCCATAAGAATCCATGTAAAATTGAACATTTTTGATTAAAATTTTATGAATGAAAAATACTAGTACCAGAAAATATTTTTAGGTTTATATTTAAATCAAACCTTTGAGTATAACATATTTTAAAATCAATAACTTAAATTTAGTAATTTGATTAATATAATTAAAATAAAATTGTACAAATTTACTTTTTCTTTGTATGTTTACGTGAAAAATACAGTATAAAAACGAAATAAATGAACGAATATCTTACTTACTATTTATCAAAGACTTTAAAATACAATATACATACTAGAAATAACCACCACCACTTTTTAACGACAATAAAAACTAAATGGTTTTTTTACATGAAAGAAAACAAAGTTTGTTTCTTCTCTTTAGTTTAACTTCTTTGCTATTTATCATATTTTTCTATTAAAAAATAAATAGAACGAAAGGTGTGACGTCATGAGGTGTAAAGATGGATTTGTTAATAAAGGGGTTTTAGTAAAACATTAATTAAATATCAATAAACAATATTTTATTAATTGATTTTCAAATCATATCTTTATCAATTATCCTTCTTGATAACGTAGAAATCAAAATACATTTTTTGAAGATTTTTCATTTAAGAAAAACGATTTTAAAAAACATATCTTTTCATATGATTTTTATGAAAAATCCATTTTTTTTTGTCTTTCTATCCCCCTTATAATAAGTTCGAATTTAATTCTGACGACTTGTACATCTAGGGATGCTTTGATAACAAAGAATACTTGCTCCTTACTCACAATTGGGTTACAAAGGTCACTAATGTTAGGGTCTTTATCCAAAGCAAACGGCCATAAATACTTTGTTCGACCTGGTTGAGTAATGCGACCAATATAATTTCGTTAATACTAGTTATACCAAGCACGTATCAGTTCTTGATGTTGGGGGCAATCCTGTGATCGGCGATACAATAAGTAAAGCACTTACATATTTAAAATATAACTTAATATCTGCAACCGTTCCTTCCTTTTCTAAAATAATTTCAAATGTTATTTCTATTTTTAGTCTATCTCTTTTATTCAATATTTGAAATCTGTGGACTTTAATAAATATTTAAAAATTATGTATTTTAGTTTCCTAAATTTTTAAATTCATTAACAACAAATTACATATTCTTGGCCAATAATTTGTTAACTAAAATTTTTATACATACTACTATATGTTCTCTGATAAATATTTTATATTTTTCAGGATGGATTTTTATTTCACTATATTGTATTCATTAGGTGCATTTTATTTGCCAAATTTAAATTGGTATAAAATTGGTAAAAAAAAAAAAAAAAAAATCGGCTACCATTTTTGAGTCGAATTTGCATAACAGTATCGACAACCTTAACTATTGCTATTATTCTAGCAACGATTTTCGAAAATCATTTTAAAATCATGTCTAAAATTCGATACGAATTTCGAATTTACTTTCTTCTTTTGGATATTTTGTAGCAATGTTTATAGTGATGGATTTCGATCACTACAAGCGTTATAACATTAAAAACAAATTTAAGGCCCGAATTTACAGTCGTTACTACAACTACAACTACTGTTATAGTAACAGTTTTTGTATTAAAACACGTCACTACAAGATTTGTATGTAATGTAACAACGTTTATAGTGATCAAAATCCATCACTACAAACATTGCTAGAAAATATCCAAAACAAGAAAGTAATTTCGAAACTCATATCGAATTTTAGACATGATTTTGAAATGATTTTCGAAAATCGTTGCTATAATAATAGCAATAGTTACGACTATAAATTCAGGCCTTATAGTGAGGTTTTTAAATACGAAAACTGTTACTATAATATTAGTTATAGTTGTAGTAACGACTATAAATTCGGGCCTAAAAATAAAATTTAGCGAAGATTGCATGAGCCTGGTGTTAAACACAATAACTAAAAAATATTATTTTATTTTTAATACCATTGAAATGGTCCAATAAAATGCACTTATTTGTTCGTGCTGTAAGGCTTTTTTGAATTTAGTAGGGACACAATTAAAAACATTTTAAAATAATTTTTTTTCGGGCTGAAGAGGGCTGTGTTTGTCAGTACATAAATTTTGGAAATATCTTTTTATACGTATTAAGATGTCTCTATAATATTAATTTAGTCTATGCTATAATATTAACTAAAAGTATTTTTATTAGGCCAAGTTTGAAATGATGTATTTTGAAAGCTGCGGTAAAAATGTTGGTACGGTTTGCAATTTTCATAGATACCATACAAGCATTAAAATTTTACTAGGTCTTTCTTAATAATATAACATGAAATACATTTCAAAACACTTTTCTGATCAATTTTAAAATTACCCTTGATGTAAGTGCACGTATTAACAATAATGGGTTAAGCTGAAATAAAATTATTATTTCACATAAATTATAAATTACAAACAATTAATCGTAGGACAATATTATAGTTTTTTGTATATTGAATTAATAACAGGTGACCCTTTGAGTGTATGAATAGGAAATGTTTGTTAAAATGAATTATTATGAATAATCATTCTGTGATTTTTTTTTTTACAGTAGATAAGTTACATTAAAGTATAAAATAAAAAATTGTCATGCAAAAATTGAGGGAATGTCCTTTATTGTTGTTTTTGTTTATAATAATAATAAAAAAATATTAATGATAGTAATAGTAAGTAATTCCATATGGTATTTCTCTCATCATCAAAACCGAATCAGTTTAGTTAAATCAACATTTAAAATAATAAAAAATAACAACTACTAAACACCCTTATATATCCTCTTCTAGTTTCATGGATGTCCTTAAAAATAATTTCAATTGTTTTTACTGTTCTATATAATAATAATTACTGGTCATCCCTTTTATTTGTACTCTACAACGAAATTATGTACGGTAACCCTCTCACAATGAAATGTTTTTTTTATTTTTTATTTGTTAAACAGGAAAAATTATAATCACCTGTTCAGTGTCATCATCATTATTGCCATTATTGTTATTAACTATTGATAAATACAACAACACTTTAATAGTGAAAAATGTGGAAACACAGTGTTGTCGTTTCAAATGTTAAGACTTTCCAATGAATTTTGCTCGACTGTAGTGACCATTAATAGACAATCAATACCGCAATTATTGCTTTATGTCATTAAAAACAATATCACATCAAATCTAATTTATTTACACAATATTTGTATCTCTGTATTTATTTATTTGTTTTATTATCATTTAGTTCGTTGATTACATGTGTACTTTATTTATATATGATTTAATGTCGAAATAATAATATTTGACTATTGTTACTATACAAACATTGTTTAATCGCACCCAATATTATTTGTCTGTTTGATTTGTTACATTTAATAGTTGTAATACATACTATATTTTTGTAATGTTAACTATGTACATATGAGCCGTAATATATCCCGATAATTATAATTGTTGTTGATTTTATTGATATGTGTGATGAACTTGTGACGATGGTGTGGGGGTTAGACAGGTAGGTCTTAGAACTGTAATGTACAAAATTATAAACTTACTGGCACACCCAAGAGATAACTCAACATTGGTTGCATCAGAGCCGACGCTTCGAATATAGCTTGCTTAGGTGTATTGGAACAGCTAAATGGAAATCATTGGGAACCCTTAGCGTTCTTCTCAAAAAAATTTACAGCTCCAGAACAAAAATATTCTACCTTTAATCGGAATTAAGGAATTTAGGTATTTCCCTGAAGTGCCGTGAATTCCGAATTTACACGGATCATAAACCTTTGGAAACGGCAATCAATTCCAAAACAGAACGAAAACCGAGACAGACTCTTGGAATACACCGCTCAATTTACCAAGGACGTGACATACGTCAGATAACATAGGGGCCCATACTGTCTCATGACTCTGCACGGTAATTCGGTTTTAACTTATGTCAGTTTCGACATCGGAAAATTTATTAAAGCTTAGGAGTTCGACCCTGAATTAAAAGAATACCTAAACAAAACGAAACCCCTAAGCAAAAGAATAAAACTAGAACGAATCTCACTAGAGGCTGATTCGAGATTAATATGGAGCGAAACGTCAATTATGTCAAATCTTCGAGAATATCCACAAATTATCTCATCCCGGAGTAAGAGCTTCAAAGAAAAAAGTAGCAGCAAAATATTTCTGGGCATCAATGAAGAAGGACAGCTCACATTGTGCAAAAACTTGTATTGACTGTCAGAAATCCAAAATAACAAGACATATTCGGTCTGAATTCTAAGGATTCCAACTATCATCGGGTCGTTTTGGAAAAATTTACATCGATGTTTTAGGTCCCTTAGCACCACAATCAAATGGAAACATACTGACCATTATCCACTTCAGTCGCAAAGCATTATTATCCAATTTAATCTCTAGATTCGATGCTATCAAATGCTAAGTATCCATCAAATAAGAACGCAATCCACAATTAGACCGATATGAAGTTAGCCCAGACTTTCATCCCAGAAAAAAAAAATCATCAGGCAACACCAAAATTACAACGTTATACCAACAATATTTCATTGGGCTCTTTCAGACCCATCATCATGTTGTTATTACTAAGCGGTATCACATTCACATGATACATGCTCCCATCACAAATGTTACCTGAATGAATCTGATGGATCACTTGTCAAATTCTTTTTTACTTTTACAAAACATTTCTTTTCCGTCATTACAAATTAATCAATTGAAAATTTTAAACATAGAATAAATTAAATTAACAGTTCTGTTGAATATCATCAAGTTCGGTTTATAATATAATATTTAGTGAAAATTTATCGTATGTCATGTCATAATAAGAAAAATGTAATAAATGGATATTATATTTTAGGTTATAATAATGAATTTAGCGAATGCGACAATGTTGGGATGGATTCGGTAATGGGAGTTATCGAAATAGTTTTAGAGAGTCAGGATTTGGAACAAGTACGCAGTGATACGCCGGTCAGAATTCTAGGATACTTTGAAATTATCATATTCATCAATTATCATTATCATCAATTATCAGATCCGTAAAAGATGTTTGGATTATTGTAAACTGATTTCACATGAAAGATTTTATTTATTTTAGAAATTACACGTTAATAATAGAAAAAAAAAATGTATTCACTCTTTGGTTTTTAGCCAAAGAAGAGCGCTTTATGTAGACAAGCGATAGGTTTGGTATTGCTTTAAGCACTGCGCATTTAATATTTGTGCAAATTATAAAAGAAATCTCTAATTTAAAATCCACTTTTATCCAATTTCTCACCACTTTCAAACATTTGGAAATTTCAAACATAATTAAAATTTAAAATCATAAACTAAATTATATATTTGGCATATATGTATTATATATGGTATACTTATATTATAAGAGTTTAAGGCGCAGTCAGGTATCCCAGGTGTAGTGGGTGCGATTGACGGGTCACACATACAAATTAAATAGCCTACAGGAAATGCCGTCGATTTTTAGAATAAGAAATCGTTTCACTCAATAATTTTGCAAGGTTACCTTTTTTAATAATTTTCAAAACTCTACCAATAATAATCTAATCATAAATATTATCTTTAATTTTAGCTATTCGTGATAATACTAGAAAATTTATTGATATATATATTGGCAGTCCAGGCAGGATGCACGACGCCCGTATCTTAAAAAAACCAATTTATGCAAAATTAATTGACACTAATGAACCATTGCATGATGAAACTCGCTAAATACTCGGTGCCACGGCCTATCCGTAAAAAAAATCCGAAAACGAACTTCTTGGTAACACCATTCGAGCAGGTTGAATTGGGTAATGTTGATATCGCCACCTCAAATAATAAAAGAAACCATTTATTAAGTTTAATTACTTAAGTTTACACTAAATAACCAAATATTGTAATTTTATAAACAAATAAAATATCACAATAAATTTTTGAATTAATAAATATAAAATGCATGGGAAGTTTATCCTAATTATTTCTTAAAAAAAAAAAAAAAAAAAAAAAAATAGGAATATTCTAGGAAAAACTTCATTCGCCTTTTTGCCGATAACTGTAATTTTCCTAAATCAATCAAAACATTATAATTCTTGCGTGTGTTTGTGTAATGAAAACATTTAGGCGGATTCAAGAAAATACGATCATTATAGACGGGATCCCTCCTTTATCCATCTTTACAAAATAAATTTTGTTAAAATCCGCCTTTTTTTATAAAAATCCACTTTTGAAGAGTGCATCTTTGATTTTAGTACGACAAATATTTTTTTACAATGTTGACGTTCAGAACGCATTTTAAAATTCAAATTCCCCTTCTCCAGAATTTATCTCCAACCTGTTCTTAGAGTTTCATAGAAAAAGTGTAAAGTCTCTAACCCTGTTTAGTATTATGTCATATGTCAGTACTTCTATGGTATACGGAGTTAACACACAAAATATCCCGTTTCAATATGCAAGGTCAATGATAAATTTCTGAAAATCAGTGATTAGTTGACTTATGGGTGCACCTAACTACCCTGTAAGGGAATCCGATGATCACGGTCTCTAATCCTGTTTAGTATTATGTCAAATGTAATACTTCTATGGTATACGGAGTTAGCACATAAAATATCCTATTTACAAATTTTAATTTATACTTTTGTTAATACAGTAGAATTCGCTTATAGCAAACACTCAAGGGACATAATTTTGTTCACTATAGCCGGCTGTTGATTTTAATCAAATATTCGTTTACGTTTATAAACGTAGTTCTTTGTTTGTAGTGTATAAGAAAAAATAAGTGTTCGTGCAAATTCAAGGCACACAACTATATGACAAAACCATATGATCATTATAAGCGTTTGTTCGTTATATACATGGTTTGGTATAAACGGATTCTACTGTAATTATTATCGAAACATTTATATAAATTAGATATTTATGTTGTTAATTATAAATTTATTATTATTAATGTAAACATTATTTTAAAATATTTATTAATAAAATCAATACTCTATGCCATCGCCTAAATTTCTGCATTTTACTAATACAAATATGTTTATTAGTTGGTGTTGTTGTTTTAGGAAAACTTTAGGATAAAATTCACAGCAGTTAATTTCTTAAAGATATAAATTATAAACTATAGCAGATTATATCTAATCATGGTGGAAACTTAAAAATAAGAGAAATAATGTGGTTTGCGGAGATAATTTTCTAAAAATTGGACTCCAAAGTATCTAGAGTTGATAGAAATAACCCTTTCATCAATCATAAATTAACAACCAGAATATTACTAAAAGATTAAAATGACTAATTATTGTACATAGACAACTAACAATGGGGTTTTTAACTAACTAACAAATAAGGTGAAGGTTTATTCTTTTGTTTATAAAAAAAAAAAAAAATAAAAAACCCAAAATAAATTGTTAGTGACAAAAGCTGTAATTTTCTTCTGTTTTAGTGTGCAACTGTGTGAACACAGTACAACAGCAGCGCATTAATTTTATCTTTAGAAATATACCACTCGGATTTGTTAGCGCATTAATTTTATCTATGCAAGGTTACCATTCGGATTTGTTAGTGAAAATGCAGCGGTGCATTCAAGGATATCATTCCGTTCCAGTTGAGGCTGGCCAAGGAACCACACGTGTTCATCATTGGACAATTACCATAACAACTGTTTGTCTTGTTAATTTGATTGTTTTTGTTATTTAATTATTAA
This sequence comes from Tipula vernalis, assembly GCA_958295665.1. Classification (NCBI taxonomy): domain Eukaryota; kingdom Metazoa; phylum Arthropoda; class Insecta; order Diptera; family Tipulidae; genus Tipula; species Tipula vernalis. The sequence goes on along the minus strand of OY282559.1, from coordinate 217,043,616 downwards.
AATTATGAATTACATATATTAGTTTATATATTATTTCTTTCATAATTCCCTTTTGGGACCATTTTTTCTCTTTTCTTGATATTTTTTTTTTACAGGCAGATACACGAGTTCGGGTGTTTGTAAGTTTATCGTTTCTTCTTTCCTGGGGTTCGATTCTGGTTCGATGATATGATATATCATATAATGAATTCATTATAATGAAAAAACAAAAATATCATCGGATTTTTCATTTGCTTTTATCATTTTATTTTACCATCAACATAATATAAAGCGATTCTGGTTCGATGATAATTAAAAATGATATAATTATCATCGATAAAATACAAATGGCGATTCAGGTTTGACGATGTATGATTTATTTATGTCAAAATTGGTGAAAAAAATAATTATTTTTTCATTTTGTTTTTGTCGCTGAAAAGTATTTATGACCGACGATAACAATTATTTTGCTCGCCCATTCGCGTTTTTAGTAGAACGTAGTTAGATTAATCGATTAATCGACCGTTTAAAATTGATTGATTAATTGGAAAATATTAAACGATTAATCGAACATTTATTTTCTTAAAAATAAGTGTGAATCGATTTTAGTGTTTTGCATAATGTGATTTCAACCTACATTTACCTACTACATTTGGATAATGTGCACATTTACTAGTTAACGTTGGTAAATTTGGATATATAATTTAATGCAGACAATTTATACTTGTGTACTTTTCGAATTTACAACATTGGGGTAGTAAAAATAATTTTCTAAAAAAATACTATTTAATAGTGTTAATGTTTTAGTGATTTACTAAAAATTAAAAACAATAATTAATAGAGAACGAAGATTTAACTTTGAAATATTCTGGAAAATGGAAATTTCCATTCTAATTTTAAAACGAAATGTCCATTTTCCAGAATATTTTTAAAACAAATCATTACTGTGGCACCAGCAAAATTTCGTGAAATGTACTTTTCTAGGAAACAAAAGAAAACAAAATTTTTCCACTTATTACCAAATTCGATTTATTTTTGCAAAAGCTAATCTTGCTTTTTTATATTGCTCAGTTAACTTAGGTTTCTGAGCTCTTTTCGTCCATTTTACATTTGCGTTACTTGACAAAACTCTTCGTTACGTGTCTTGCGGTAATGGAGAAATTTAAAACGTTCTTTATTTTTATCGATGTCATTTTGCAAATCGTTGCTTTCTTTGAAATTTCTCGTTTCATTCGGAAGCTTATGGAAAATTTCTTTCCAGATCAGCTCTGCGCGTTATAATTTTCACCCAAAATGATGTAATTCCGTATATCGTAAATGGCCTATTGGTTTTCGTCGCGATATTGTTCATAGAATATCCAGAATCGAAATATGCAGCGATTTTTCCCTTTTCTTTAGCTGACAAAGATTTTCCACGTGGCATGATTCTAACCAATGAAATTGTTAATTGATTTTATTTTATTTGTATTTTGTAGGATATTAGAAGGCTTATCTGATCAAATTGTAGGCACTTAAATTGACTTTACCTAAAAAAAATCACATTATCTTATAAAATTGGAGTATAAAACAAGTAACCAGTATTTTTATAGTTAAACAGAGAGCCACGTTATGGCTTAGTTTTTATAAAGTATGTGAAACAAAATTAAACTTTTATAAAAAATTTCTAGTCTTGCTTACTGTATTCGAAAATGTTGTGAAATAATTATAGCTATTTTATAAATATATCCAGCACTGTATTGTAAAGAAAGAAACTCTCTTGACAAAATTTTAATGCGCAGTGCGCATGCTTAAAACCAATTTTTTGGAAAACGAAACCAATTAACCAATATTTGAGAGTAAACTCTCTTTCAAGAATGATAATTTTATCATTTTTGATTATTATCATCTAACCAGAATCGCTTTCGATATGTTGATGATAAAATAGAATAAAAAGATAAAAAGCAAAGACGAAATCAAAATGACAAAAACAATTGAAAAATTCGATGATATTTTTGTTTTTTCATTATCATATCATCGAACCGGAATCGCACCCCTGGGGTCCGATTCTGGTTCGATGATATGATAATGAAAAAACAAAAATATCATCGGATTTTTCATTTGCTTTTATCATTTACTTTTACCATCAACATAATATAAAGCGATTCTGGTTCGATGATAATCAAAAATGATGTAATTATCATCGATAAAATACAAATGTCGATTCTGACCGATGAAATGACCGATGATAAAAATTATTTTGCTCGCACATTCGTATTTCTAGTAGATCGTAGTTAGATTAATCGATTAATCGTCCGTTTAAAATTGATTGATTAATCAGAGAATATTAAACGATTAATCGAAATTTTATTTTCTTAAAAACAAGTGTGAACCGATTTTAGTGTTTTGCATAATGTGATTTCAACCTACATTTACCTACTATTTATTTTATTTATTTATTTAGATTATCGACATAAATTTTGCATCCCTGCATATTTTTAAAACTTTTTCCACCATAAGCTAGCACGTTCTATTTTGAGCAGTAGCTCATTCACAACAGATGGTGTAGCCTACGGTGGATTAACATAAAAAGAAATTAAAAAAAAACAATCTTTGTTATATACAGGATTACTGCGCAGCTTCAAATCGACCTGGTGGCTGGCATCTGTTTTTCCTCGATCTTGATCAACTTTTGCGTGATTTTCCATCACTCCCACGTTTATCAATGATAAATGGTGCTCCTGTATGTGGTATTTTCGATTTGTGGGTAACGTGCAATTGGAATTTTGACAATAACTACATTTGGATAATGTGCACATTTACTAGTTAACGTTGTGTAACGTTTGCACCGTTCCAATTGAGGGATCAGATACAAAAATATTTCTGGTTGCAATAAAAATAAAAAAATAAATAAAAAAATGTACATACACAAAACAATAATTTTTTTTTTTTTTTTTTTTTTTTTTTTTTAATTTAAAATAAATTGTATTTATTTATTTTATGTAATTACAATCTAGTCTCCTGGACTAATTAGCAATTTGTTTCTGACTTAATTTACTAACTTAAATTAATCTATGGCTTCTTCCCATTGGCATTCCATAGTGTTTGGTAAATTGATGTAAACCACATCTTTGTTGTGGATTTTAGATCAGCATAATGCTGCTTAAACTGACAATCACACCAGCTCAAAAGGTTTGGTTCTTTTAAGTCTGCGAACTAAATTCGTGATGCTTAGGAGCTGAGTTGCCTCAATGTTCACATGTTGGCGGAGCCTTTCTTCATGTCTCCGTGCTTTTTCCTGGATTTCATTTAAGATGAGGTTCATTTTAAGGTCCCTATGAAGGTCATTGTTCCTAACATACCAAGGTGCATCAACGATGTTCCTTAATACCATATTCTGAAATCTTTGGATGATATTTACGTTGCTCTGTTTGGTACAACCCCAAAGCTGAATACCATAAGTCCAAATCGGTTTCAATATTTGCTTATAAAGTAGAAGCTTGTTGTATGTTGATAAAGAAGAGTTCCTTCCCATCAGCCAATACATTTTTCTGTATTTAAGTCTTAATTCTTCACTTTTCTTCTTGACGTGTGCTTTCCATCGTAGTTTAGCATCCAGGGTCATGCCAAGATACTTAGCTGTGTTCGCATGCGGTATTATTTCCCGATATATGGTAATCGGAATATGTTCGATTCGTCTGTTTGTAAAGTTGATGTGAACTGATTTAGCTTCATTTAGTTTTATTCTCCATCTTTTTGTCCATTTATATATTTGAGTTATAGCTGATTGTAACTTCTGTGTTGATTCTTCGTTGCTTTTTCCAACAGCTAAGATCGCCGTATCATCTGCAAAAGTTGCCACTGTGTTGTTTTCTAATGTAGGAAGATCATAAGTATATAGTAGGTATAAAACCGGCCCTAATACACTGCCCTGTGGAACTCCTGCATTGATTTCTTTCAATTCAGAAAATGTATCATCTAACTTAATCCTGAAGAACCTATCTTTCAAGTATGATTCTAGTATCTTAGCAAATTGCATTGGTAGAAGATTCCTTAACTTGTGGTTAAGTCCTTCATGCCACACTCTATCAAACGCTTGTGCAACGTCTAGAAATACTGTTGAACAGACTTTTTTCTCCTCTAATGATTTCTCAATTATACTGGTTATTCTGTGTACTTGATCAATTGTTGAGTGTTGGTTGCGAAAACCGAACTGATGATTTGGGATCAAGTTTTTACTCTCGATTATCGGATTTAATCTTTTTACCAGAAGCTTCTCAAAGAGTTTGGACATGACTGGCAATAGCGAAATTGGCCTATAAGACGATGTTATGTGTGGTGGTTTCCCAGGTTTTGGGATCATAATTACTTCTGCAATTTTCCATAAGCTTGGTACACATTTGATTCTAAATGCTGCATTTATAAGATTGGTGAGTTTCACCAGAGCTTTCCTTGGCAGTTCCTTTAAGATTTCTGCAGTAATAAGATCGTACCCAGGAGCTTTTTTCGTATTCATATTAGCTGTTATCTCACGCATTACTTCTTTTGGTGTTGTGGGTAGGATTTCTTTACTTTCTTGCACAGCTTGTTCAGTTATTATCTCGGCTTCCAACGTTTGGTCTTCATGTGGCTGGAATATTTTTTCGAGGTGTTCGGAAAATTCTCGAGCTTTGTCTTCATTATTTCTAGCCCATTTCTCACCTGCTATTTTTATTGGGGGAATCTGCATTATTGGTCTTTTGATTCTTTTGGTTGCTTTCCAAAGAGAATAATCAGTACTGTTATCATTAGTTAATTTTCTTAAATAGTTGCTGATTGATTCATCTTTCAATTCTTTGATCTCTCTTCTTAATTGTTGAGTGAGGTTGTTCAAATGAGTTTTATCTTGGGGGGCCCTTGTTTGTTGCCATACTCTTCTCGCTCTTCTTTTTTCTGCGAGGAGTTCCCTAATTTCCATAGGGTAATTGTTTCCCTTGATTTTCGTTTTAATTTCAGGAGTATTTTCCCAAGCTGATTGCTGTATATCGTTTACAAATTTGTGCACTTCTTTGTCTAATTGTTCTTCAGTCTTTAATGGAACCATTAAGTTAATTTTTTCTTCTAGCGATAGTCTAAAGCATGCCCAATTAGTGTGATTATTTACTAGGAAAGGGTTTCTTTCTTTCTGAATGATTTTTTCACTTAACGTTAGAAGTATTGGTGAATGATCAGAGTTTAAGTCGTGGCTTTCATCTACTTGCACATAATTTACAGATATGTTCTTTATTATAAAGAAATCAATCAGATCTGGCACTTTGTTTGGATCAGTTGGCCAGTAGGTTGGTTTTCCAGTTGAGAGGGCTTCACAACTGCATTTTCTGATAGCTTTTAGGAGTTCTTTACCCTTAGTTGTTGTTAATCTGGATCCCCAGTGGACATTTTTTGCATTAAAGTCTCCTCCAAGTACAAATCGTTTTCCTAATTTACTGAGGAACTCGAGATAATCTTTTTCTTTCATTGAGTGCTTCGGTGGGCAGTAAATACTAGCAATACAAATATAACTACTTTTGGATTTGACAATAACAGCAGTTGCTTGTATTTCTTCCGTTTCATATGTTAACTCCTCATAGTGATGAATACTATTTCTAATTATAACAGCACTACCTCCTTTAGCAGTGTTTCCAGGGTGAATAGTGTGATATATTTGATAATTTTTAAATTTAATGTTTGAATGTCTAGTGAAGTGTGTTTCCGTGATGAGACATACATCGATTTTTTCTGTGTCCAGGACCACTTGCAGTTCTTGTTGATGTTGCATCAGTCCATTGGCATTCCAACATAAGATTCTAAGATCTTGGGCCATTTTTCTGTTTAGGGATGGCTCCCTTAGTGCTGTACTCTAGTTTCTGTAATCGCTCATCAAATGTATTTAGTCTGCTTAAAATTAATTTAAGTGTTTGACTTATATCGTCATTTTGAGCAGTTTTTCCTGGATTTCCGTTGCTCATCATTACTTGAGCATAAGTCATTTTACCAAATTGTCCTTGAGTAGTTCCCGACACTCTACGATTTACTTCGGGTCGGTTCACCTTAACCGCTTGTTTCCTGAATGAACTTGGATTTTTAGCAATCACGTTCTTATTTTTGATATTTTGCAGTTCAATAGCAACGCTGCATCCTCTGTAGTTAGCCGGATGGTTTTCTCCACAGTGAACGCATTTAGGTTGAACATTTTGGGCTTTTACACAATCTTTGGTATGATGTTTACCTAAACATTTGACACACCTAGGTTCCCTGTTGCAATATTTTTGTGTATGTCCATAGGCTTGACATTGTTTACATTGTGGTATAAGCTTAGACCTTCTTAGAGGCTGAATAACCACTTTGCACCCCAAGATGTACTTAATTTGATAAATTTTTTCGATATCTTCATCAGTATCGAAGGTCAACATAAACATGTTGAGAGGTACTTTGCCTCTCCGTTTTAGCTTAATCGATGCTTCAGTTGCCTTAAATCCTTTTGCTTTCAGGTCATCGATTATTTTATCTGGTTTACACGTAGAGTGTAAGTTTTTAGCCATGACCCTAATTGGTCTGGTTTGTTTATCTTCAAACGTGTGCCAAGCACGTTTTTCTTCATTTAACATTTTTGTCAATTTTCTGTATGTTTCAGCATCTTCTAAGTTTATTTTGATGGTGTTTCCATTCATCACCTTTGCATTAAACTTATCAGTAGCAGTTATGGTTTTTATTTTTTCATAGAGTACATCGTAGTCTTTGACTTCATCTATTACTATTGGTGGTGGTGGAGGTATTTTTTTTGGTTGTTTTTGGATAATATTTGGAACATTATCCTTTAATTGAGGTGGGGAGGGCGTATTATTCCGTCTCCTTTTTTTTCTCCCACCTTTAACTCTAATCCACTCAGTTTCTCGAGCTAGTTCTTCTTCATCCGTATGATACTCTTGTGGAGTTGTATTCTGGTTAGGAGTAGAACCGATGTCCTCCTTTGGCTTAAGAGCTTTAACTTCGTTTTCAAGCGTCTTCATACGCTCCTGCATCCATGCAATTGTAAGATTCAGTTGCTTATTTATATTGTTGGCTTCAACTAATGCATTATTAGCTTTACACAATTCATTGTGAAGCTTTTCTTCGTTTGTAAAACGAGTGTTGTGGCTGCTGGCCTCAATGGAGGGACTACCGCCTCTTTTCGGAGAATACGCGACTTTGTTACTCCTCTGGAAGGGATGTGAATTATCATTTTCTATTTCACTCAAATGAGCTTGTTTATTCACCAACATGTCTTGGGATTGGTTAAAATAATTGTAGTATAGCAATGGCTGGTCTCCCCCAGAATCCATGAGACCGACCTCCGAAGAGGGTGGATTTACCTGAGCAACAGGTGTACCACCTGGGGTATTAGTTTCCTTATTTGTTCTGCTCATTGCTCATTTATAGTGTATTGCACTCGCCTCTAGTATTTCGCCGATGCTTCACATCGTTGCCCGGGTGTTACCACGTGGAGGTATACTAGACATATTTGGTGGTTTCTACATAGTTGCAGCGTTGGAATATAGACCACGAGATACATGGCTATAGACGGTCAACCCCTACCCTATTGAGACGCACCCAACACCCACAAAACAATAATGATAATAATGTTTTCGGGGAAATCGCATTAACGGAAAAACATGTATTGTAATGGGATTATGAAAATATCGGGATCTGAAAAAAAAAAAACACGTGATGGGCAGTTGGTGGCTAGAGCGAGTTTAGATAAGATCGTATAATTAATATAATACATATATATATAGTATAAATCATAAAAGTATGCAAAGTTAAATTTAAAGTAGCAAAATATATCGTAACTAGTTAAAGTTTTCAAAATTATTGGTTTAATACATTGAATTTTGTTTTGTATTTGAAAACGTGGAAAAAAAATAATAATTTAGCAGTGAATACGGTTTGTGTTATTATATTTTCCGTTAAAGACAGTATTCCGCTAAAACCGATCGCGTGATTGTATTTTTTTTCCTCTAAAACGTGTTGTGGGCTAAAATTAGCACGGACTACCTAAATATAAAACTATTTTTTTTAGATATGTACCATCAATCGTACATGAATGTGTTTTAGTTATAGTTATACCATATGTAGTTAGAAAAAAAAAAATATATATACATAAACTAAAAAAAAATTATAGTTCTGTATGAATATTCATTATTTAAGATAAGTGAGGACACATAGACTTAAAAAAATTAAAACTGAACAAAAATTGTGTTATTTGTGTATCATTAATAACGGAAAACTCGTGATGTCGATTCTAAGAACAATGTAATACTTAAATCCTAATAAATAATAAAATTTCATAAACTAAAATCAATATAATAATTGCCGCCAAAATAATAATAACATTAATGTTCTAGTTGAAATAATATTGTAATCACAGGAAAAAAAAACTGTTAATAATAATACAAAAGTTATAAAATTGCTCAGTGGTACAATAGTGGTAAATGATAGTAGTAAATAATACATAACAAAAACGGTGCATCCTAATATGACATTATAAAATTGCACATTATAAAATTCCTTATGAATGAACGGACCAATTGCATGTGAATCGGAAAATTTAAAACTGCTACATTTTCTTATTAGTAACAAGTCGTATATTCAAGTTGTTAATATGAAGTTTAATTCCGATATAAGGACTACATAAAAGAAGATATGACGTCGTAACATCATAACATCAATCAACAAACATCTGTGACATCATCAAGCAGCTTTGCAGTTTAGTCAGATGAGTTTTTGTATTGTATTTTATATTTTTTATTTTATTTTATATTAACACCTCAGCTTTGTTATTAATTATTGATCATTGATAATTACCATTTATATTATTATTATGCAATTTTTTTTTCTCTTTTTTTTTCTTGCTTATAATTATTAATTCTGGTGTAGGGTAAATTTAGTAGTTTTGGCACCAATTTTCTTTTCTTTTTAAGTTTAGTAGAAATAAGTAACTTTTGTGAAAATAATTATCTATTTGAGTTTCATAATGGCAATAAAAGAAAAAAACCATTTCATTTCTTGTAAGATAAAAATCGGTATGTTCTGAGTTGTGTGAGCGATTTGAGAATGAGGTGGTAAGTTTGTCCAAATGGTAAGTGATACGTGATTGTCTCCCTCCTTGTTTTTAATTCCGTCCCTCCTATGCGGTCTAAACAGGCTAGGTCATACTTCAGGAAACCCCACCCCACTCCCTGAGCTTTAGCCGGCAAAATCTGACCGCCCTGAAGTCCCTGGCTTAGTATTTTTCTGATAACGTGTTGTTTGTAGGTGTTGTCTAAACGCAGACCCAAGCAGTTCGTTACAGCTGGTAAATGTGGATATAAAATTTAATGCAGACAATTTATACTAGTGTACTTTTCGAATTTACAACATTGGGGTAGTAAAAATAATTTTCTAAGAAAATAATCACCCCTATTATGATTCAAGAGTCGATCGACAACCGACGCGACTCTGTATTGCGTTTTCGTTTTTTCATTTGATAATAACAATACGAAAAAGGAAAAGGCAACACAGAGTCGTGTCGATTGCCGACCGACTCGAAAATCATAATAGGGGTGAATATCTAATAGTGTTAATGTTTTAGTGATTTACTAAAAATTAAAAACAATAATTAATAGAGAACGAAGATTTAACTTTGAAAGATTCTGGAAAATGGAAATTTCCATTCTAATTTTAAAACGCAATGTCCATTTTCCAGAATATTTTTAAAATAAATCTCTAAGAAAATTGAAGCTTTAAACAATTTTTGGGTTGTTATTTCATATCCTATATATACCATGTTTCCATGTACCGAGTTCAAACAGGTTTAGGTTTCGTTGAGTTGAAAATATGGCGGCGCTAACCCATACCGTTTCCATGAACAGAGTTAGGATTTAGAGTTGAAGAAAAATATTTCGATAACAAAAACAAAATTTTTATTTCGATTTGATATATCGTCATAACGTTGACAACGACATTTTTGTATATTTTTTTAATTATTTTAAGGAAATATATTTAGTAATATGCGATGCGCCATTTATAATTTTAAAAAATGTTTGACAGATAGAATCTAACTCAAACAAACAAGATTCGTCGAGTTTATTTGGATTTAACGAAACTCTACCCTAATACGCGTTTCCATGCACATAAACCGAGTTGAACCTAGGTTAACTCTATCATGGAAACATGATAATAATGACAACCTGAATATTTACGATTGTCAAGATAAAATTTCAATGCGCATGCAATGCCACTACATAAATAGCCGTGACATCAGTCTAAAAAGTCAAACCACTAATATAAAGAGGGGAATAAAGATTTTTATTTTCCTATGAAACGTAAACAAAATACTATGGGATTTTCAAACACATTTTTTTATATCGTCTCTATTTTCAATTTAAATAAATATTTTTATTTACAAATATAAATAATTTGATATCAAATATATTGAAATGTAAATTGTGAACAATTTTGATTGAAATTAAAAATCATTTATTAAGTAATTTTGCATTTTTATAAAAATATTTGTTTCGGCATGCTTCGTGTTCCTCTAATCTTAATAAATTTATTAAGATTAGAGGAACACGAAGCATGCCGAAACAAATATTTTTATAAAAATGCAAAATTACTTAATAAATGATTATTAATTTCAATCAAAATTGTTCACAATTTACATTTCAATATATTTGATATCAAATTATTTATATTTGTAAATAAAAATATTTATTTAAATTGAAAATAGAGACGATATAAAAAAATGTGTTTGAAAATCCCATAGTATTTTGTTTACGTTTCATAGGAAAATAAAAATCTTTATCCCCTTAACACATACTACCACACATTTTTGTGTCATGGCTTTTTATGTAGTGGCGTTGGCGCATGCTCAAAATTATTTTTTTGGAAACTAATACGAATATTTACCATTGCAAAGAGAAATTCTCTTGAAAAAATTTTAATGCGTAGTGCGCATGCTCAAAACCATTTTTTTGGAAAACGAAACCAATTAACCAATACTATATTTAATATTATCAAGAGAGGAAACTCTCTTTCAAGAATGATAATTTTATCATTTTTGATTATCATCTAATCAGAATCGCTTTCGATATGTTGATGATAAAATGGAATAAAAAGATAAAAAGCAAAGACGAAAACAAAATGACAAAAACAATTGAAAAATTCGATGAAATTTTTGTTTTTTCATTATCATATCATCGAACCGGAATCGCACGCCTGCTCGGAATTTAATTAAAGGAATAATATTTGCTTTACTTTACTTTTTTTTATTTTTATAATCTATGTATAAAGGTCGATTTATATTATCAGTTCCTTTCAGTTCCTACTCGTATCGTGTCAGACATCATTAATTTATACTATCCGTACCTTTCAATTCAGACATTTTCTTCGTATCTTTTGGTTACTTATAGAGTAAAGATAACACACAAAAATACAAAAATGTTTTAGTAGCAATTTGCAATTTTTGTTTGTTTCGCTATTCTTTCGTATTTTTTCGCCTTCAGATATCATACAAAACATTCTTTTCAACAATATGTGTCTGTGTCGGTACGAGTAGGAACGGAAAGGAACGGATAATATAAATACTCATATAGAAAGTACATGTAACAATGTTTTTTTTGTCTGACACGATACGAGTAGGAACTGAAAGGAACTGATAATATAAATCGACCTTAAAGCAACGTGTACAGTAGATTTACAATGATACTTTAAATTAAACAAATTGGTTTCAGGAGGTGAGTGTGTTATATGGGTGTGTGGATTAGTTTCATCAAATGCAGCATTTTAAGTCTCAAACGGAATGCACCAAAAATAACCCACCCCAGGTTGAGCGTGAGCTCTCAATTGCTGCAGTTGGAGACCGTGATATGTTCTGCTTACGGAGGTGATCACAAGGTCGCATTTTCGTAACAAGTTCTTTATTTGAATTTTATTCTGTCAAAGGCAAACTCCAAGAGAAAAATCATGGAGTTGAATGATGCCATATTATGTTGAATGTGACATGTGAATAATTCGTTCTTATGACGCTAGCGGTTTAGTAAGGCATTTTTCCATAACTGAAGCCAATTATATTGAAGCCTACCAAAAACTATGTAAACGGTATGAAAAGTGTAACAGATAACGAGTTTATTAAATTATTTATGGATCAATCAAAGATTTATAAAGCAAATGCCGCAAATATTCGAAAGCTTCTTGATACATCCGATGAAGCTACACGTGGTTTGAAGGCACTTGGTACATAAGCCGAGTCAAAGGATGTATGGCTTATCTACCTGCTATTTAATAAATCTGATGATGAGTCAAAGCAACTATAGAAACGATTCACCACTGATGATGATTTCCTATGTTGCAAAGTTTTTATGTATTTTTACCACACCGCTCGGATGAACTTGAAGGCAGTGGTTTACTGAGTAAAATTCAACCAGCCAGACCAAATGCAGTTGTTAAGCGATTTCATGAAAAATCTGAATTCAGTTGTCCGGTCTGTCAATCCAATGCCAACCAGGTATTTGAGTGTACCAAATTTAAATCTATGAATATTCTCGAAAGACGAGATCTAATCAAATGAGAATAACGCTGTTTTAATTGTTTAAATTCATCCCACGTGGTCTACGAGTGTTAACTAAAGTAAGATGTCAAACGTGCAGCCAAAAACACCATACGCTCTTACCATCGACCAAATGAACCATCTAAGCACATTTATTGAATAATCTAGAATCAGAATCACTAATTACTAAAACCCAACCAACTTCATCAACCAACGATTCAATAGACGATAAATCAGGTACGCAGCTTAACGAGAGTGTTTACCAAGCTCCTAGCACATCATGTTGTTCGTTATTACCAACGGTGCTGATGAAAATTAAAGATAACACAGGTAGAGCCTTGCTTCATTCAGGGTCCCAAGAACGAAAAAGTGCTCGTGTTACTATTTCGGGTGTAAGTCGTAACAAAGCGGGAACATCTAGGGGAAAACTATTTTGCTGATATCATCTCGTTTAAACCAAACCACCTTGAATATTGAATGTTTAATCGTACCTAGATTGATAACTTACCAACCGGTCTCATTTTTTGAACAGAATCTTTTGAAACACGTAGAACACCTATCATAATCTGATCCCAATTTTAACCAACCAAATCAAATCGATCTATTGATAGAAAGCGATCATTTTTTTATTTTATTAACCACGGGAAGGATTACCGGAGAAAAACCTTGGCAAGTAGCATACAACACAATTTTTGGGTGGATTGTCGCTGGTTCAATTATCACTAGCGACCACAAATCAACAACGGTGTACGGTCTACATTGCGAAGTTGATATTGTAAACTCATTATGAATGTTTTGGGGGCTGGAGGAAGTTGCAATACCAAACCCGTTAGCAAATTATGCAGAGGAAATGATAGCTTGTGAGGAACACTTCATCAAACATACCACTCGTTCCTATAAAGGTCAGTTTATAGTGAAACTTCCATTCAAATCAACTCGATCACAATTAAAACCCACTCTCAACGGAGCATTCAGAAGATTACAAGCGGTGGAAAGGAAATTTGACCGAGAACCTGAATTCAACACCGTGTGCAAATCGTTTATGGAAGAATATTTGGCACTGAATCACATGGAAATCATACCACCTGCAGAAGTACATAGATCCAAAGGAGTGAATTCATTTAAATCACAAGACGGTGTTTCCCTAAATGAAACGCCAATGATGGGAACTACTATCTACGAACTATATTAATACGATTCCGCATGTACAAGTTTGTTTTCACAGCGGATATAGAAAAAATGATGATGATTGAGACTACCACAGAATTATTTGGAGATCTGAACCAACAGAACAACTAACTCATTATTTACCAACGAAAGCGCTTCAAGTCATCGGTAATAGTATATGCTACAAAGCAATCCATTGGTTGCGGACAAAATAATACACGAATTTTATGTGGACGATTTCATGTCGGGTTCACATATTTTAGAAAATGCTCACAAAATTAGAAAGGATTTATAAATGCTTTTAAAACCACATGGCTTCAATCTTCGAAAGTAGGCATCCAATCATCCGGAAATATTATCAGAAATCTCTGTTGAAAGCAAAGAACAACTACCTCTTAATATAAAAAACGCAGATTCAAATGTCAGTCGCAAACTGCTTGGTATACAATGGAATCCCTTGACAGATTCTTTTCAGTTTAAGGTAGCATCGATTCAGCACTCGAAGGGATCTAAACGTGAGGTACTATCTCAAACGTGAAGTACTATCTTTAGTTGGCACCCACCAAAGTAACCATAAAGACATTGTTTCAGATTTTATGGCCACATGAAGCAAGGCGGAACGAAGCAAGTATGTACCAAACCATCAAAGATGAGCTTCCTGACAGCAGACATACTATCCTCATATTCTTGGCAACATTGGAGATATGTTGATTCACCAACGAACCCCACTGATTGCGCACCGCGAGGTAAGATACCTTCAAAACTAGTAAAATACAAATTATGGTGAAACGGACCTGTATGGTTAAGTCAGGATGTTGAATTTTGAATTTTAAACCAGCTAGTAACCAGAATTTCATCGTTCGAAAAAATTGTTAGAGTTATTGCTTGAATACAAATATATGTTAAAAGAAGCAAATTATTTACCTTGAATGAAATATCCTTAAGCCGTCGTATGATTACCAAACGGATACAAAGTGACCAATTTTCAACTGAGATTTTCTCATTAAAAGCAAATAAACAAGTACCAAAGACCAGAAAAATTGGCAGTTTACATACATTTTTGGGTGACAGTGGACTTTTTCGAGTCGGCGGTCGCATCGAAAATTCGTTAGCGGTATACGAAGTAAAACATTCACTAATTCTCTCTAAATGTAAGTATATATTGCTTGTAAAAGATCTACATATCAAACACCATCATGCTGACACATCCCTATTAATGAGTATTTCTCGATCAACAGCCGCAGAATAATAAGAGATGTATTTAGTAAAAAATTGACACACGTGTCGGAGATTTGGTTTACGGCCGAGTTATCAAATTATGGGAAACTTACCTTTGGATCGTATCTTCAACATCAAAGTCCATTTATCAAAACCGGTGTGGATTTTGCTGGACCGTTACAAATAAAGCAGATTTACGGCCGGTCTACCTAAGTATGCAAAACTTACCTAGCTATCTTTGTCTGTATGAGTACAAAGGCTGTCCACATTGAGGTTGTGTCCAATCCAACAGCAAGCAACTTCATTGCAACACTTCAACGATTTGTTTCACGCAGAGGATTATGCACCGATATCTATTCTGACAACGGGTCCAATGTTGTAAGAGCCAATAATGTTTTGAAGGAGATTAATGAATTTCTGAAATCTTATACTAATGAAATATTTGCTTTTGTCGCTTCAGAAAACATTAAATGGCACTTTATCCCCAGTACAGCACAATCATTTGGAGGACTATGGCAGGCCGCTGTAAAGTCCTTCAAATGGGGTTTTCAAGAGGGTCATGGGAAAGCTCATATTCACATATGAGGAGCTTAGTACCGTAGTCACACTAGGCCATTATGCCTTCTGTCAGATGACCAAGTTGATGCTCTTACACCAGGGCATTTTTTAATTGGACGTCCTCTTGTACAGGTACCAGAACGAAATTTGCTGAAAGTAAAATTAACCAAACTATGTCAAACTATTGAATCGTAATAACATTCGGCTTAACCAATCAAATGTTTTTTTTTTATTATAGCACGAATTAAATAAAGGCCCCTTACCGGGTGCCGTAAAAATCAGTAAGATCAAATCATTGTTGTGCAGTGGTGTTTTGGCAAGCAATTAACGAAATTGAAACGTAATAATTAATAAGCTGCCATTTTTGTTAAATTATAAAAATAAAATAAAGTTAAAAAGTTCGAGAAATAAATTGTGTAATTAACCTTAATTAAAGCTCTGTATTTGTTGTTTTACTTCTTGTGAATAAAAGTGTGATACTTGTCAGAATTTGTGCTGTGTCCTGTTGGTGATAGTGAAGTGAACATAAATTTATTGCTGGATAAATCGCTTAGTGCAACTCTGATACGAATAGTGAAACCTAAATTATATGACAGCTTGTAGTTTAGTGTTTAAGTACAATAGTGAGGTGAACAGTCAACCAATCCAAAATATACAGTCCATTCAGAACAGGTTTAGCTTTGCTGGTGAACAATTTGCACAAAATTGTTGTTCAACGCTTTTCTGTATTAAATCTTTCAAATGTTTAATTGAACTGGCAAAATTTGATTGTTAATGTTGTTTAATACAACTTGATAAACAGTTAACCAATAATTCAATAGTTTTACTGGCAAATATGTGAGCAATAAACTTCCCTTTGCAAGCATATGTCTAAAAGTCAATGAAGCAACCCAAGCCACAACACAATGAACCATCAAGCGATTCCTAATTTAGGTTACCAACAGTAAATAATTCGCCGAAATGTCTGTAATCAATTCAAAGCATTACAAATGTATTCTTATTCATTTGAGGTGTAGACGAAAAAAAATTTGATTCATTTTTTTATGATTTAACTCGTTAAACGCCTGAATGTTTACTATTTGTTATATTATTTAGTAGAACTTTACAATGGCATAAACTTATTATGTAAATTATGCCAGGTAAGACCATTTCTCTTCATTGCTACGAAAGACAAATTTTTAGCCGGAATGTCTTCTACGAACGTGTTTTATGGTAAAGCAATACAAATGTTTCGTTTAGTCATTTGAGGGGAAATAATAGCTGCTTATGGTATATGAATTGTAATAAAAACATTATTGCAATGAAATGGGGGGGGGGGGGAACTATTCGTTGAAAAATTGTTTAACTATTAAAAATTTATAAAATAATTAAATATATTTTCTATTAATTAAAACAAACAAATATTTATTCAACAAAATTTATAAAATACAAAATTAATAATTTAATAATTTGTCATTCAATTCATGAATTTGTATTATGTCATCGGCACTATTACTGCTAATAGCCTCAATTAGTAATATCAAATAATTTCGATTATTTAAATTTTCAATAACCGTAAAATTTTTAACCGCTTGCATTAAAATAGTTTGTGCACCTGTTTCAATGTTATACAAGTACAAAACATTATTACATTGGTTTAATAATAAATTCTCGTTAAATTTAAATAAATAGAAATCGCATAATGTTAGCTTATCACAGCTACGAGTTTTGTAGTTTAGCAAAAATTTTAGATCATTACTATTGTTGATTAGTTTAATAGTTTTGTCAGTTGTATTTGTGAACAATGCAACCGGTGAATTTAATGCATTGCTGCTGTTTTTATTGATAATTTTGATTTCGGGCAAATCAAAATGATTCAAAGCCTGTTCTGTGCTGTATATTTGCCGCTCATCTTTAATCATATTTTGAATGGTGCATGATTTTGACGCAATGAGCATATCATTGGCCGGACCAGACTTGAATACTGATGCTCCGGATCCACCTGGTTGGCTATCATTGGTTTCAGTGCCGATTTGACTATCGCTAGTCTGATAACATTGATTCAAATAATTCAAAATTGATAAAATTTTACAGCTACCGTCCGATAAAAATACTATAAATAATTTATTTTGCGAAATGGCTTGAAAATTAACACATTTTATTAGTTTATTCGGGTCAATGAAAATTTTAAGGATGTCCGCCAATTTCAGTGATTTTTTTACAAATAGTAAATAGTTTTTCGATAAATTAATAAAGTATCCGTATTTTGTGATGTATTCAATTTTATTGTAGTTTAGATTTTTCGTATCGCATGCTTTACTGGAAGTTTCATTGTTCGTCTGATTTAGTTCTTGTAATATTCTATCGTTGAATATATTGTTGTCAAAGTACTCGATTGTTTTGTGAAAGGTGGTTTTATTTCGTGATAATTTTGGATTATGTTCGGTGGTCAAAAAATAGTGGTTTAAATTTAGCACCGAGTTTTGGATCAAATTTATTCGGCTCCATGGTGATAAATTATTAAGGTAGTTTGTGGTTTTTGTTAAGGTGACATTTATATCAAAGATGGGTTGTTTATGTTCAATAAAAGTCCAAATCGTAACTAAACCATATTCGTGCAATGAGCACAACTGTAAATCGTTATAACTTGTTAATAAGTCGACTTGTTCACCATTGTCCATCTTCTTCAAATCAATAACTTTTCCAAAATCTTTACTCTCTTCAAGCAGCTCACTACTCAGCTCTGGTATTATAATTTGACTTGCTATACGAACGTTAGAATTATTTAGAATTTCAGAATGCCAATAAAATGGCTCTCGTAAATCCCACAAAGAAATCGAGCCATTAGAAAGTCCACATATCACAATGCACTCATTCAACAGGATGAAACACTCCACATTTGACCAGCAAGAGAGTACTCGGTACGGCGTTTCTAAACTGTATAAATTCCACACATAAATTAAATTCCGATCCTTGTCTTGTTGAATCGTCACCATAAATGAGTTAGAACTAAATATTTTTACTATTGTGCTGCAATTGATTGGCCGATATCCGTTCGAAATGGTCATTGCGGTTTGACTCAAACGTTTTTTTGATTTACGATAAATAATATCCGCGACCGTAACAAGCGCCTTTTGTAGTAAATCATTAAGCCGATTATATTGGTCTATCGATATTTCTGATCCATTTGTGGCTCTTACACATCTACCTTGATTCTCGTCATTATCATCTGCAGTGTCGTGTCCTACGCCAATTTTATCGTAGTAATACGATTTCGAGTAACAATTTTCTAAACTCGATTTTGTAAGGCATGGTGGATTTTGTGTCCATATTGTTTTAACAAATTTGACATCCGTCTGTACCTCTTCATTCATACGATCATCGTTTGTTTGAGTTGAATTTTGTCCGGAGTTGTAATTTCCAAAGATTTTCATGTAATAGTCATAGGTCATTGGTTTTAATTCGAATAGGGTAAATTGCATTTCATCTAAGTGAATTTTTTCCATTAATTCATAACCACGCCTGTTCTGTCGTGTTGTTTTTACTTTGGTGATGGTTAATTGTTGTGTAACAGTAGGTGTTGATGGTGGATTAGGCGTGCGAATAGCTTCAAAGTAGCCTAAACCGGAATCATTTGTGTTGTTTTCATCTGGAAATAAATTTGTATAAACGTTAACGGAATATAATGTTTTGTCATTTAAAATAAAACTTAGATATTTTAAATTATTTTCGAATGATTTTGAAAATTTAGTTTTTACCAATTATGTAGGAATTTTATCACATTTATTTACATTTTACATTTTAATATTTTGGAGGTCTTTCCTGCCACAAACCACTAATTTCATTCAAGTTTTTTGTTTGTGGTGTTGTGACAATGATGCTATCTTTATATGAAATTTTATTTCTTCTACAAGAGATACTAAGGAATAGTTGATGCACCATATTATTGTAATACCAAAATTACCTTCCACATTATCAAATCCTGCACCCTGATTCTCTGAAAAATAAGATAATGCGTAAACGTGTAAACTTGTAAAAAGCAGAGCTACTTTTGTAAGCTTGGAATTTTTCAAGATTGTTTAAGTAGTAAGTGAAATGGAGAACACACGCTTTTTACAAGTTTACTCGTCTACACAATATCTTATTTTTTAGAGAATCAACGTGTGGACTGGCTGATGAAAAATTACACGGTCTTCAATTTTCTCTTTTGAAAAATAATTTCTCCAGACACAAGAAGAATAAAATAATTAGTTACTTCGGCTAGTGCAGAGCTCCGATTTAAACTTGATGCGGTTTAATTTAAACGAGGCAAATTTGCAGGGCGTACAAAGTCAAACAAATGTATTTTAGGGTGCTAATGAAATTGTTTGGGGTTCCAAGAGAATTGTATGGACATTTTTCGGTGGTACAGTAAAATATAAATGACTAAATTACCATTTAATTAGTGTCAAAAATAATTATAAATTTAATTGATTTACTAATTATTTTTAAATGTTTCACCATATTACAAATACTTATGAATCAAAAATGTGTACACAATTACTCCTGCAACCGATTCAATTGAATTTAATTTGACTAAGGTCGAATATTACTTCGGTCTAAAAAGACCAAAGTATTGAGATCCTGTCAAAAATGACCAAAAATTTGGTTGGTCCAATACCACTTTTCTCGACATTTAAAAGTCCTGGAGTCTAAACAAGCAAAAAAAAAAAAAAATGTCCGTCCGTCCGGACTTCTGGATGTCTGTACCCATGGTATCTCGAGAATGGCTTGTCCGATTTAGAATTTTTTTCTCCAATCTATTTCTATGGTCAAGGCGGAGTTTTGAAAAGCGCCAAGCCTGTATGTCAAGAGGGTCGGGTACCTGCCATACTAATTGAACCAAAACACCTATAGCAATATGGTATTAACCAATTTTTTTATAGATACTGGTTTGAATATTGAGTTTGGCATTGAGTTGAAGGTTAAGTTAGAGGTCAATTTGAGGGTTGAGTTGAAGTTAAGTTGGAGTTGAGTTGAGGTTGGATTAAAATATAGTGAACAGCTGGCCAATTTTTTATATATGCTGGTTTGAGGATTGAGTTTAAAAAAAGTTTGCGGATGGGTTGAGGGTTGAATTGGGGGCCGTTTGCGGGTTGAATTGGGGTTGAGTTGGGGTTGGATTAGTGTTTGGTGAGCAGTTGAGCAATCTATATATGTAAATGTGAGTATTTGTATGAATGTACAGCATATGTGCTGTGAATGTTATTTAAATAAATCCACACGTCTTGATCGATTTGAACCTACCTTTACTCAAATATTGTTTAAAGATTATGAAAGGTTACTATTACTATCTCAAACCTAAATTGAGCGTTTGAAATAGGATTCTAAAATGATTTTTGAATGCTGTTTTAGAATATGGCCAAGTATGAAGGAACTTGCTTATTTCTCAACCGATTATGATGAAATTCGACATGTGTGTTGGAAATAGGATTCTAAAATGATTTTTGACCAAGTTCTGGAATATGTCCAAGTATGAGGGAACTTGCTTATTCCTCAACTGATTATAATGAAGTTCCACATGTCCATTGGAAATGTGAGTTTAAAATGGTTTATGCATGAAGTTCTGGAATATGGCAAAGTACGATGGAACTTGCCTATTTCCCAACCGGTTATGATATTATGATGAAATTCGACATGTGCGTTGGAAATTTGATTCTAAAACGATTTTTGGACGCAGTTCTGGAATATGGGCCAAGTGAGATGAAACTTGCCTATTTCTCAACCATTTATGATGAAATTCGACATGTGTGTTCGAAAAAGGATTCTAAAATGATTTTCAGATGAAATTTTTGAATATGGCTAAGTATGAGGGAACTTGCCTATTTCTCAACCGATTTTGAAGAAATTTGACATGTACGTTGGAAATGGGATTCTAAAATGGTTTTTGGATGAAATTCTGGAATATGGCCAAGTCTGAGGAAACTTCCCTATTTCTCAACCGATTATGATGAAATTCGACTGTGTGTTGGAAATTGGATTCTAAAGCGATTTTTGGACGCAGTTTTGGAATATGGTCAAGTAAGATGAAACTTGCCAATTTCTCAATCATTTATGATGAAATTCGGCATTTGTCTTCGAAATATGATTCTGAAATTATTTTTAGATGGAATTCTGGAATATGGCCAATTAGTGTCTATTTCTTAACGGATTTCAATGGAATTTTACATATGCGATGGAAATAGGATTTTAAAATGATTTTTGTATAAAGTTCTGGAATATGGCCAAGTAGAATGGAACTTTGCTACCCTGTAACCTATTATAATGAAATTCGAGATTGGGAATGAGGATTTAAAATAATATTTCTAATTCTGACACTATACACTACCGTTAGTAGTGTTGTAATCCGACCCAAACATTTAATATAGTTTAAGTAACACTGCAATTTAATGAATTGTATATTATATTTTCATTTGTGTATGATATTGTTAAGAAAATAGAGAAATGGTATTGGTATAATTGCAATTGATATACATACATTGATGTACAATCTGAACAAACAACAAATATTGGACTGGAGACATAAAACAGAACATTCGATGATTTGGACAAAGATACATCGAAATTATTGGAATTAAATCTTAAATTATACTTTAAATAAAATTACAATTTTATAATAATAAATATAAATCATAAAGTTTGGAATTTTGTTTTAATAGTGAGAAGTGGTGCTATAAGTTAATGTGAAGTTGAAATTAAAATAGTGTTACAAACAATTTGATCATACGGCATAACAGTAGTTTCAATATTACGGCGCGTGTCCGCCACACAATATATTTTTCTAAGCATTGCCAAACTTACCGCTCTGACAGCAAATACTCAGAAAACATAACCCAACGTTTAAAGCGAAGGACTGACCAGAAAAGTTTCTAATCGAACTTGAATATTATTATGGATATAATCATGATGGTTTTGCAATTGAAATAGTGCGTTCACTCTGTACCAAATAAACCTCAACCGCTGCATGATCAACAGAAACCTAAACAGACAACATTATAGAAGCCACATTAACATATTTCTCACAACCTCGTCTAAAAATAATTTTTGGATCACATTTCCTTCTGTTCTTTGGAAACGTCAAAATTCATCATAATCGGTTAAAACTAGCTAAGTTATATTCTTACTGACCATATTACAGAATTTGATCCAAAAATCGTTTTAGAATTCTATTTCCAACACACGTGTCAAATTTCAACGTAATCGGTTGAGAAATAGGCAAGTTCCATCTCATACTTGGCCATATTCCAGAAATTAATTTTGACTGATATTATAGTAAGGAAATGAAATAAAGCAAAAAACAAAATAAAAAATTATTTTGAAAATAGTTTGAGTGAAATTTATTCAATAATGTACCTTAGTTCTTTAAACACTCTCCTTTGAGTGATAGTAAAAATGCTCTAGGTTTTGAAAGGCTTATACGGGTCGCATCGACATGGTCATTGGTCAAATGATTTTGAATGTTGTACACAGGATCGGAAATCTCTGAGCTTTCAAATGCCGCTTTAGAAAAATTTCTTAATAAATATAAAAATCTTAATTGAATTAGCAAAATTGAAATATGAAAGGAATTTGTAAAGTTATAATTTCGTAATCTTTCTAAATAAATTGTAATCATTTATTGATTTATTAGACACCATTGCATTTTTTGTCTTGTCAAACAGTGCAATGATAGCCATACACCGTATTTGAAAACATACGTATGGTTTGAGATAAAGACATTTACTTTGTTGAATGTAAATACAGGTAAACCTCGTTTAACGAACTCTCGAATAACGAATCCTCGAATTAACGAACATCTAACAGTGAAATAAAAATAAATTTATTAAAAAATATAACGAAGAACATAATACAAAGTGTATTTTTTATTATTATAAGTACAGTTCATGTACATAAATGGTAAAGTTTTAGAAAACATATAAATATTTTTTCCCCAAAAATAGCACATAAAATTATTTACCTTGCACAACGAAACCTCAACACGGACACAATACGTTAGTTAAGCGAGGATTACCTGTACTCGTATATTACAGATATCACGGTCAATAATAATATTCGAATACAATAAAAATGTTAAGCATTTAAAGAGTTTAGTATTCAAAGCTACGTACGTTTTTTTAATTAGGCTCGCAACCCCTCCACACCAACCCTGCGTCACACAAATTAAATTTAATGAAATTAACTTAACCAATATGATTTCGATTTTTATAAATCTATATACATAAATACAAATAATCAATAATAGTTTTAAAAATTTATATAGACTGTGTTTTGAACAAACAATAAATGTAGGAAATAATGACAAAAACAATGAATACGATTGACTCACAATCGATACAAAGATAAATAGACGAACACATGTAAGACTACGATTTCACTATACAAAAATGAATAAATAAATGTTTATTTACCATTCTCCTCGAAAACGCTGTCCAATGGTTCCTGTGGCCTTGGTTTTATATCCACTATACTATTACTCTCCCCTCGCATTTCCATATCATAATTACCGGAATCAAATTTACGATCGTCCATATTAATCTTGTACGTATTATCTATTGACGTGCCACTTTTAGTATAAGTCGCCGAATTATCATCACTCGCCTCACTCTCATCTGAATTATTGGCACTCGAATCAGAAATACTTTCGCTGGTTACACTAGTGCTTCGCTCCGATTCAAAATCGGATTCATATGATTCGAAATCATCTTCATAGTCGTCACATTCGGAATCACACATTTTTTTGGTGGGTTCTTCAATTGGGCTCAATTTGTTGGTGGGCGATGATTTTTTCGGTTCCTCAAATGTAATTTCAAATGATACTGGAGTTTTTACTTTAATTTGTTCGTTTTTATCTGATACGAGTGATGTATCAGCGTATGGTTCAAGACTATCTGGGGCAGGTGATGATTCAACAACTTGTTGAACTTTAACATGGGCCAAATTCTTTTGAAGTAATATTACTTCATGCGGTTCCAAAGTTCGGGTTCGTGTTCTTTCTCGTATTCGTGGTGAAAGTGACTCAATAAAATCAATGTTCTCTTCGATCATTGGTTCGATTGATATTTCCTTTCGTTGTGGTGGTGGTGAACTTATAGTGACATTATGAATTGGTGTCATAATTGAATGGTTTTTTGCAGATGGCGGGGCAACTGTAAATTTTGATTTCATTGGCGCAGATATTTTTGACTTTGTGGTGTCTTTTTTCACAGATGGTGTTACTTTTTTAATTGTTGTAGTCATTTTTGTTGGAGCCAAGGGTATGGTGGCCTTCATTGGTACAGCTTTATTTCGAGGGGAGCTAACACTACTCGATCCAGCAGGGTTAGTTATTATTTTCTTCAAATTTGTTGAAGTTATCGATGTAATAGGTTTCGATATCGCTTGAGTGGTACGAGATTTAATCACAGGTTTTGTCACAGTATTTGCTGTTGTTTTGACATCAGACACCACTTTTTTGTTAAGTACATTTTCTGTTCCATTTTCTGCACTTGCTACTTTGCTTTTAACTGGGGCACTCGGTTTTTTAGTAATTATAAGTTTCTGAAATAATTAATTTAAATGTTATTGAATAATTAATTTACTAATAAATTATAACTCACTTTTCCAATATTTTTCGACATTTTATAATTACCAAAATTGATTTTATTTTTCACAATACCTAAGCTATTGAATAGAACTGAACTGTTGAAAAATATTTTTTTTTTTTGTTGTGGTAAAAAGTTTGTTTTGGAAACGAATAAATTGAACAAGGGTTAAAATTAAGAAAGGTTTATCCATATAAGTTTTTATAGGAAAGGAGGTAAATTTTATGGGAAAATTTGTTTTTTTCTGTTTGTTTCTCAAGGGGAAGTAATGATGACGTGAATTTCTCAACATTTCTATTTTGCTAGTCCAATTCAAATAAAATGTTTGCTATTGACAATAATAGGTTTAAATAATTTTTACTTCATATTTGTATTGCTTTTTATATTTGTACATCAGATCCTATTTATTTATAGTTTTGCGGAAGCTTGAGTCAGAAAAGGATTTTGAAGTGTAGTTTGTCGCTCTGTACATATGTTGTCCACAGACTAAATGAATAATTAAGCTTTCTGTGTAAAATGTGAGAGTCAGTGAATTTTGAAGATATCGATCAGAAGGGGCAGTTTATCACATCTCTAGAATTAAAGGATTTATTTTTATTTATGGGGCTAAGTATGTTTTATGATATACGAGTACAGATAATGACGAAATTTGCCTTTTAAAGTGACTTGATGAAATATTTCTTAGAATATGGCCAATTAGGGTGAAGCTTTTCTTTTAAATTGGGTTTCTAACAAACTTTTTGTTAAAGTTGTTAAGAATGGAACTTATCCGATTATGATGGAGTTCGATGAAAATGGGATTCTAAAATAATTAAAAAATGTTTTTTAAATTTTTTTACATATTTCTAATGTCCGTAACTATAAAATTAATAAATGGTAGGAAATTTCACCCTTTTTTGCATATTGAAAAATAATTGGTAGCATACAAAAATAAATTTTTTGTCTGTTTTCATAGATTACTGGTACAGTAGAAACAATTTTGAACAGATAATTTTATATGAAAACAAGTCAAATACATACAAATAAGAGCTATTAAGACTTTTCTAACAAATTTTCTAGTTTATACCAGTCATTCATTGCAATAGGTTTATGTATGCCTGATTTTTCATTTTTGTAAATTGCAGCTTTTCGCATATCAACTGAACGTCTTAGAATGTTATTGGTATTTGAATAAAATAACAAAGTCTACTCATGAAATTTCGCTTATGTGTTTTGTCATTTTCTTCGACTTTGTCTGAAGCCGTCCAAACAGCTCAATGTTTAAATCTATGGCATGTCCTGAAAGAAAAGTAAGTCTTTCTTAAGATTTAAAGTGTTGTTTAACAAAAAGGGTTTTATTCTGAAAAAATTTCAATTGCTTAGAAAACTGTATGGAAGTATATTGAGCGGCTCTACTACGCCAATTGACACGAATCTCAAACATTTCTCACGTACACGATGCGAATAGAGGATAAATAAGGTTTTCATAATATGTAAATATTATTAAAAAAACGTAGTTCTACTTTGGTGAACAATAATGTTTAAAAACTAGAGGCTTTTCCATTGGCAAATAACTCAAACTCAATATAAAAAAATTGAATCCTTAAAAATTGAACTTCTGATCACGATCAATACTCTCTTGCAGTTTTCTAATCTGTTTCGGTAATTCTGCCTTGGCCGTTGTATTACTGCGTAACGACATGTATAAGGAAGCAATTCCTAAGCGGAACTCGATCGTTTACTTTAATGATAAAAACATATTAAGAATGCCTGCCTAGTTCTAACTATCCTTTATCATTATCATTATCTTCTATTGTCGAATGTACTACATTCAGTATTAAAGTTTCATATTTAAACTCGATTTAGTAGAGTTTAAATATAAAACTTTAATACTGAGTTTGGTACATTCGACAATAGAAGTTTTTAATTTTTTAACTATGATTCTCAATATAATCAAATTCAAAACATGGTTGTAAAAATAGAAACAATTGCTAAGAAAACCAAAATTGGGTTTTTTATTTCGACATTTATAAAATAATGCATATCCCTGAAAAACGCAATTGACTCAGAATTGTTTGAAGTTTACGTTAAGCATGTATAATAATATCGATTTTACTCGAAAAATTATGTTATATATACAAAATAAGGCGCAAGAATTTATCGTTTCACCTATTTTTGGTAAATTAAGACAGCTTTACATACAGTGGAATATGATGGAAAGGTGCCCTTTGACCGAAAACCCATATGAAAAGTTTGACACGAAACAAAAACTTTTCAAAACCTTGTATGGGATTGATGTTAATAGACTACCGAAATGTATAACAAGAATAATGAAGTTTCTGAAGCTACACTGTATCAAAGAATTGTCCGTACAGCACTCGGTTAAGAAAATATTGATAAAAAAACAATTACAAATCAAACAAAAGATTCAGTTTTTATTTTTTCAAAACTCAAATTATATTTAAGAACCTGAAAATAATAATAATCATGATATAAATTAATTTACTTTCACATTTGTTATGATTTAGTATTTTAACCGCCTAAAACTATGTCAAATAATTGTCCGTACACAAAAAGAAGTTGAGGGAATTTCGTAAAATAAATTAGGTCTAATATTTAGTGTTGTAACCTTTGCATGCATTGACATTTTGCAACCTTCTTTTCATTGAAAAAGCCCACAACCGAGTTTTTTCGGGGGGAATTTTTGGCTCATTCCTCCACAATGACCCGTTTTAATGATTCCTTACCGCTAATTTGGCATAAATTATCAATCGGGTTGAGATCTGGTTGCTGGGGAGGATGAAGAAGTGTTGACTTTACATTGTACAATAAATTCCTTGATCAGCTTTGAGGAATGTTTCGGGTCATTTTCATATACGGAGCGAAAACCTTGGCCATGTCCCATTTTATCAGCACTGGTTAACAAATTATCCTTTAATATCCAAATAATAAAACCGGCTCATTATGCTTTCAATGAAGGTGAAATGTAATGTTCTACACCCCTCAGCTAAAAGCTCCCCAAACCATTATACTTCCGCCACCATGTTTTACTCAAGTTCAGTGTTGGGTTTCTGCCACACCATAACTCGTCCATCTGAACCAAAATCGTTAAATATACTTTCGTCCGAGGGAATAACATTTTCCTAGAACTCTTTGGGCTCACTCACATATCCCAATACTTATTCCATGCGCTTTTAATATTTTTTTTGTCGGCAAAAACATTTCTTGAGTGTCATCGACGATACTCTTGTTTATGCAAAATATTGCGTATTGATAAACTTTGGCAGGGATCGTTGAAGCACTAAGCTTTCGATTCTGTTTTATTTCCTTCTCTATTAGGTGTATTTGACGTGGGTTCAGTTACAACAGTTTTACTGTTAGTATGAAATAGGAGTACAACAAATAATAAATTGTTAATGTGCTATTAAACGCGTTTTTTTATTAGCTCCGGATAGCTGGTATCCGGAGCAGCTAATTTTCTGCGATAAAACTAATGTTTGACAAGCTATTTATGCATATAATTAATTTATTTAAAACAAATCTATAATTTTTAATTCAACTTGTCTTCAACAAAATGTCCATGCCGCATGTGTTTTATATATAAGAATTACAATTTTCGAACGTTTTTGTGTGAACTTTGACAGATGTCCACATGTGGAAAATGGATGTGAAATTCGAGAATAGGCCCCCTGGGGGCGTATTCTCGAATTCCACATCCATTTTCCACATGTGGACATCTGTCAAAGTTCACACAAAAACGTTCGAAAATTGTAATTCGTTTATAAAACACATGCGGCATGAACATTTTCCTATATGGGGAGTTTTTTCCACATGCTTATACCCATTCGGAAATATTCCCTTAGTACCGAAAAAATTCAATTTTTCTGAATTTTGACAGATGTCCACATGTGGAAATGGATGTGGAATTCGAGATTAGGGCCCCTGGACATGGAAATAGATTTTGTGTAGGACAAAGAAACGCAAACATACAGTGCTGGTAAAAAAAATTGGGCAAACAAATTTATTGCAAATTGGAGTCTTTTTTTGCTAAAATTACAAAACTTTTGAAAGCAATTGGTTTATTGTTTTATTTTAAATACATGTATGACGTAATTTTTTGAAAAAAAAAAATTGACCTGCAATTTAGGGGCAAAACACCGAAAAATGCCAAAATATTCAAAATACGTTTGATTGGAGTTAAAGTAATGTAATAAATTAAACACTTATTTTTTATTTTTTTTTGTTTTTTATTGATTTATAGAAGTTCAATCTTTAATATTAATATTTTGTTGGGCCGCCTTTTGCTTTTATTACAGCGATACACCTTCGATTCATTGAATTTGATAAATTTTTCAAAGTCGCAGGAGATATGGATTCCCAAATCATCATCAACAAACTTTTTAAAGCTTCAATCGATTCTGGGCGCTTCCTTGCTACTTCTAGCTTCTTTATAGACCAAAAATTTTCAATTGGATTTAAGTCTGGATTATACGGGGGCCAGCTCAACACATCGATACTTTTTTCTTCGAAGTACTTTTTTACCTTTAAATGAAGAGGTAAGTAAAAAAAAACAAGTTTTTAACAAATTATTTATGTTTATCTGAAAGCCAATTTGTCTATCTACAATTCAAAATTAATAACTCACAATTTTGGCGGTATGGCACGGAGCGTTGTCCTGTTGAAAAATACATTTGCAAGTCTCGCCAAAAAGCTTTAACGCAGAAGGCTCAAATTCGTTCTGAAGGACCTGCAATGCTTCCATCTCCAACATGCAGCTTGCATTTTGATTCATCGGAGAAAATCACATCATTCCACATCTCTGGAGTCCAATTAACATGCTCCTGGGCCCATAGCAAACGTTTTTTTTTCACTAGTAATGTGAACTCAGGCTTCTGGACTGGTTTAAGTGCCTCAAAACCAGCTTTAACAAGTCTTTTTCTCACTAAGCCGGCTGAATTTTTTTTCCCGTACTCGCTCAAGATCCTGTCTTATGTCCGATGAAGTTTTAAAACGGTTCCGATGACTTTGTAATAGTATAAAACGATCTTCCACTGGCGTTGTCTTTCTGGGCCTTCCAGAGCCTTTCTTTCTTTGTGTACCGCCCATCTCTCGATTTTTTAAATATTCCATGCGACAGTACTTTTTCGGTTAAATTTTCTCGCGCCAAAATCAACATATTGCTTTTACACTGGTCACTAACTTTTCCCATTTTTATAAACTAAAATTGCACTTTATTCTTTATGTGTCTAGGATCACTTACAGAATAACTTAATCTTACAAAATATGCACTATTTATACATACTCAAAAAATAAATTACAGGCAATAAAACATCTGCACCCTAATGACGGCCAAGAACGGTAGGCGTAAAAAAAAATAATTGCTTGCCCAATTTTTTTGCACATCAGTTGCGGGGTTGTATCGGTATAATAAAAACAAAAGGCGGTCCAACAAAATATTAATATGAAAGATTGAACTTCTATAAATCAATAAAAAACAAACCAAAATATAAAAAATAAGTGTTTAATTTATTACATTACTTTAACACCAATCAACGTATTTTGAATATTTTGGCATTTTTCGGTGTTTTGCCCCTAAATTGCAGGTCAATTTTTTTTTTTCAAAAATTTACGTCATACATGTATTTAAAATAAAACAATAAACCAATTGCTTTCAAAAGTTTTGTTAAATTTTTTTTTACCAGCACTGTATTTGTTTTGATTTTGTTGATTGTTTAGAAGGCGACATAAAAACTTTAAACGCTACTTAATGATGTTCGAAACTGATTCATTTACGAAATTAATTATTATACCGGTAACATTTATTTGAACATCCAAAATTTTTCCAAGTCGACATTCATATCAAAATTAATATTTTTTTCGAATATTTATATAGTTTATAGCAAAATAAAAATGTATATATACATACATACATACATACATATATATATATATATATATATATTATATATATATATATATATATATATATAGGTATATATATAGTATATATATATAATATATATATATATATTATAATATATATATATACATATATATATATATATATATATATATATATATATATATAATATATATATATATATATATATATACATATATATATATATATATATATATATATATATATATATATGCGCTATATATATACATATATATATATATATATATATATATATATATATATATATATATATATATATATATATATATATATATATATATATATATATATATATATATATATATATATATATATATATTTATACATATATATATATATATATATATATATATATATATATATATATATATATATATATATATATATATATATATAAACAATCGAAATGTCATACAACTGCGTGAAGTTAGGAAAAATTTTACGGATAGCTTGCTATCCGGAGCTAATAAAAAAATGCGCTTATTGTTAATCTTTGTGTCAACACGAGTATTTAACTACTTTTCATTAACACGAGCATACCCTTGGCCTAGATTCTGATCAAGTGACAAATGACAAATGACAATTTTTTGTGACTTTGTACTAAAATTTTAACTGCTATAAAATGACAATATAGTTGTGAGTTCTAAAATGCGATTCTGATGAAGTGACTTTTTCAAAATGTCACAAGAAAAAAAATGACAAATTAAACAAAATTGTCATTGATTTGGTTTTCCGTGACAAAAGTCAGCTGCATTTTTAAATAAAATATGTGTGAGTATATTTTGTTCATTTTTAATAATTCTAGTTATAAATTTTAATTGTTAATATTTTAATTAAAATAAAACAATATTTTATCTATTTTTATATATACATATATAAAAATAGATAAAATATTGTTTTATTTTAATTAAAATATAAACAATTAAAATTTATAACAAGAATTATTAAAAATTAACAAAATATACTCACACATATTTTATTTAAAAATCCAGCTGACTTTTGTCACGGAAAACCAAATTAATGACAATTTTGTACTCGTACATGTACATATATGTATTTACAAAATAAACCTTAAAATATAACTGCGGTAAACTAGAAATGCAACTGCTGTAAACTGCTGTTAATGTCATAACTCATTTCATCAGAATCGCAAATTTTCCGTGACAATATTTTGTACTAATAACAAAATGTCACGAAAAATTGTCATTTCATCAGAATCTACCCCCTGGTGTGTTTTTAAATTTTATAGTGCATTTTATATGAAAATCGTAAATATTGACCCAATTTTATTGGCGACTACTGAAAAACTCAGTATGACAGGAAATTTCCATTACATTGATTTTTACATTTTTCCAAATAAACAGCCAGGTGTGTCGTGTTGACAGGAAGGTTAATTTTCACCAAAATGCAAGTGAACGGACAATTTCTTGAAATGGTTTTAGGATGTTTAAATAGTAAATCATATCAAACGTAAAAGTAAATTAATTTGCATCATGATAATTATTATTTTCAAGTTGTTAAATTTAATTTGAGTTTAAAAAAACCAAAACTGAATTTTTTGTTTGATTTGTATTTGTATTTTTTTATCAACGTTTCTTTAACCGAGGGGCGTACGGACAATTTTTTGATACAGTGTATATCGAAAGGTGTTCCTAAGCTAGATGAAAAAAAAATTATAAAACACTGATTTTTCCGATATCATTTCAAATAAACACATTTTAAGACAGAAAATATTTGCTGGTAAGGATTGGGCTACTTCTTTTCTTCAGCGTCATCCAGAAATTAGCATCAGGAAACCTGAGCAGCTATCACTAAATCGAGCAATGGGAATGGACAGGAATGAAATCAAAACATTTTATGATCACTTGGATATAATTTATAAATCTAATGGTTTATCACCAAGTGATGTATATAAGATGGACGAAACAGGCACACAAAATGTTCATAGGCCTTCGAAAGTATTGGCCCAGAAGGGCCTGTGAGTCAGTTTCTGCTATTACAAGCGGAGAAAGAGGAAAAACCGTGACAGTCGTTTGTTGTGCTAATGCGACTGGTCAAATGGTTCCGCCAATATTTATATTTCCGAGGAAAAATATTAAAAATTCGCTGACAGACGATGCTCCTGCCGGCACGCTTCAATGTGTATCCGACAACGGTTGGATGACAGAAACGATCTTCCTCGAATTCCTCAAACACTTTGTGAAAAATGTTCGTTGTTCCAACGAGAGAAAGGTTCTTTTAATCTTAGATGGCCACACAACCCATACAAAAAATTTAGATGCCATTTTATATGCTTGTAAAAATAGCATCATATTATTGTCGCTGCCACCACATACCACACAGAGGCTACAGCCCTTAGATGTCGGTTTATTTCCGCCATTTAAGACGGCTTATGATAAGGCTTGTCAGTTATGGATGAGAAATCATCCTGGGCGAAAAGTGATGATAGATAATATAGCTGGTCTTTGCAGATTGGCGATTGAAAAGGCTGCCACTTCTGGCAACATCGCACATGGTTTCAGTGCAACTGGAATTTGGCCTTTTAATCCAGAAATTATCATAGATTCGGAGTATACCGTAAGCATTGACATTTCAAAAAATAATGAATGTGCCGAAACAACCGAAGCTGATGAGCAGCCCATTAATAATTTCGATGTGATCGACCACTCAACATTGCCTAACATTACTGAACTAGCAGGCATTACCAGCCACAGCCTACAAATACAAAAGATGATAAGTATTGATATAGAAAATGTGGAGTTTATATTTGATGATCAAGTCACGATGTTAAATCCAAGTGATGTCATATTATTTGAGGGTATAGTCGAACAAAATCCATAACCACCTACTACAAATTTTACATTTGCTGATATTTCTCCTGTACCACAAATAAAATGTAAGCAAAAATCGAAGCAATGCGGAACTAGTCATATTTTAACCAGCAGTCCATACAAATAGTGTTTGGCCGAAAAGCAATTGAAAAAGCTAACAAAACCAAATAAGCAATTTAAAAATCTAACAAATCCAAATAATAAGGGTAATCAGAAATAAATAAATAAAAAAAATAAACGAAATTCAAACCCCAAACAAAAAGAAAATTTGGCTTCATCGCAGGAAAAATTAGGATAAATTAGATGTATCGTTTTACCCCACCTCTTATATAATTTTGCCCCAGCCCCAACAAATGATACAAATGTACTATTTTTTTATTTTGATTATATTTATTAAATTAACCGAACTTCTGTGATTAATTCATTAAATTAGTTTTATGAAGAGAAAGAATTGAATTTCCTATTTTTTTGATTCCTTTTATTTTTTTGTTATTAATAAAGTGCACGTCCATAAAAATAACGTTTGTGTATCATTTTGCCCCGCCTTACCCTAATACAGTTTAATGGTGTGATAATTAGGTTCAGTTAGAATACATAATGATCAGTGTGTGAATATCAAGTCAGAATATCAGAAACTTAAGTGTTACGCTAACGCAAATGATATTCTGTAACATTTATAGTGATTCATAATTATGACCCATTTAGTGGTTTTTAGTGTGAATATCAAGTCAGAATATCAGAAACTTAAGTGTTACGCTAACGCAAATGATATTCTGTAACATTTATAGTGATTCATAATTATGACCCATTTAGTGGTTTCTTTGAAAAATTGGTAAAGTAATGTGCGAAAAGTGAAAGTTGTAAAGTAGCGGGATAGATAATCCCAAAATAACAGTAAATATACAAGACAATTAGTCAAACTTTAATTGACTTTAGTACACCAAGTATTTTAAAAAGAAAAAAAAACAATAATATTCGTGCAATCATCATAACGTCAATAATATTAGTAAACGTGTTAAACTTCAAATAGAAACAATGAATACGTTTATGCTGAAGGTGCCTTCACAGAGCGAGATTATAATCTGAGATTATTTTTCTTGTTGTTGTTTTTTCTTGTTATGTTGGTATGAATTGGATTATTTGCTCATAAGATAAAAAAAATTTAACTTGAGTTGGCCAAAAAAGGGCGTTTACATTTGAAAATTAAGCAATTTTAATGGTAGAAAAGTGGGATAAGAAATCTCAGATTATAATCTCGCTCTGTGAAGGCACCTTCAGAGTCGAGTCATCTTTTAGTTAACTTTGGATCATCTTGTAGTTATCTTTTTTAGCGTTTATACTGCAGAGTCAAATCGTAGTCGAGTCGAAACTAGGTTGAAACCGAGTCAGAAACGTCAAAAAAAAATCATTTACTATCGTATGTTTATATGTTTTTCTTGTATTATTTTCTGAATTTTATAAAAATAAAATAACAAAGTTTTATTGCCACACAAAAAACGAATTAAGAAATCAAAATGGTGTCTTTTTATTACTATTTTCTTGTTGTTTTTATTTTTCGACTCGACTCCGTTTATAGTGGCTGTTTTTAGAGTTAACTCGACTCGACCCTAGAAATTTTTTAGGTCGAGTCGAGTTAACTACAAGATGACTCGACTCCGTTTATAGTAAAAGTTAACCTAGGTTCAAGCCAGGTTGAACCCTAAGCATAAACGTACTCAATAAGACGAAACAAAGAAAAACAACACAAATGAAAAGTGCAATCCAAGATAATAACTCAATATTCATAAAATATTTTGGGACTCCATCATCTTTCATCATATCAAGTTGTTTACAACGTCATCACACAACACTTCATCATTAGCAGCTTGCATTTTAAGAATCTTTTTTATAATTTTTTTTATTTTCTTTATTTAATTATTAATTGCAATTTATATTGTTAATTTTTTTCCGCAAACAAAATCTCGATGCGTCGGTGAATAAGATCAAGTTCAGTCCAATTTCCATGTTTCCTCGTTCTGCGGAACTCGTTGTGCGATATACTACGGGAAATCCGAAACATACTAGCGATGTAACTTTGGCTTCTCCCATCTTCCAACAATGCCACGATTGCCGCTACATTTTCTGATTTTAGCGACATAATAAAAACGTAACACACTGATACAGCAAAATGGAAACTCGACAATAAAACGATTGAATATCGCAAAAACAATTTCACAAATATTCGATTATTAGTTTGCTGATACATTTAAATTTTCCATGGCATCCCACTTTTTGTAAGATTGTTTTGAATGGCGTAGAATTTGGTTTTTGTTTCATGTTTCCAGCTTAGTGCGGTTCAAGAGGTATTCACATTTGAAAATTTGAAATGATGTGAGATAAGCAAACAAAAACCCATATGATTAAACCAAAGTATGGTATGGTGTCACTTTCTAAGATTGTTTTCAATGACCTTGAATTAGATTTTTGTTTCATGTTTCCAGGTAGTGCATTTCAAAAGATATTCGCTTCAAAAAAAAATTTTTAGGATGGCCTGTTTTCTAAGCCGGCGAGTGTACATACAGCGTTATTACTACTATAATTAAACAGAAATGTTTGTGTGTAACGCTTAAAGGTTACTATGATTTTTTTTTTGAAATTTTTTTTTCCAACATTTTCTTTTTTGCACTGTAAAAATAACTTAGCAGTCATCAAATAGAAATATTAAAATTTTTTCAAAACGCCCAAAACTACGTTAACAGCAAGTTAACAAATACAAATTCATCCTTAAAAGCCCTTACTCTTTGGTTTATGGTTTATTTAAGGTAAAATCATCCTTAAAAGCCTTTAATCTCGAACTACTTTTACATCAAATGTTCAAATGCTAATTGTGGCAGCGGCTGCTGGACATCACCATTAGGTGTAATATCTTTAGCAAAACATTACATAACTAAAGTTATTTACAAAAAACTAAAGTTATTCACAAAATTGTATCCGTCCTAGGACGGGCTGTACCCCCTAGTTTTAAAATAATAAAATATTGAAATCTAGATTCCCCTACAATTTATATTTTATAGTTCTATTACTTTCACATAGTTTTTACCTTTTCTTAAATATTTACCAATATATTTAAAAATAGAAAATCCTTAAAAATATTAAAAAGGTCACCTTCTTTTGCCTCATTAGTACCACTATTCCTGTTATTATTTATTAAAGGTTAAGGTTTCTCAATTGCATAAATTGAAAATCTGTTTTTAGGGAAACCTCTGTAATTAAGTCTTTAAATATTTACCTAATAAATTTGGTAGGTTTTGAAAAAAAAGTAGGTAAATAGGTATTGTATAAATCGAGGAATTTTTATTTTCGACTTAAATGCCATCATAGACCTCTACATCAGCAGTGACATTTATTAATCTTAATTTCGCAGAAATCCACCATAGTATTTTGTTAAGGCGGTGTCGTGTAACATTCGACGAATCTCGCAAAAAGTGTCCTTTCAAAATACCAAAATACGATATCACATAAAAATGCTTAAAAGAACCATCATGAAAAAGTTTTTTTTGAGAACAGTCAAACTTTCAGGTAATTTTATTTAAGGAAAAACGAACCTAAGAACATGTTTTTTTAAAATAATATTTTAGTGGGTGCACTAGGCGGTTTCAGCGAAACAAACAAAAAATTAAATCACTTTTGAACCAACAACAATTTTATAAAACCTTCTTTGGTTACTTAATAATTAAAAATTGTCAGCCATTTACGGTTTGATCGTCCACTTATTAAACATTCTGTATAAGCGAGAACCAAAATTATGCGAAATATCTGAAAAACTGGTTTTTATCAGCGTCGTATTGTCCTAAGACTTCTATGCCAACCGAAGAGAGACTGATCGCTATACTATTTGCCATTGGTCAGCTCGCAAATTTCTGATCTTGTAATTGTACAACAAACTGGTTTATGAACTCGAACATCTCCTTGTCAAACATCGGGGGCCAACTGAAAAAATTCCCGTTAGCTTGCTCTCAACTTTAATTTAATATTATAACTGCATTACTGTATTGCATATTTTCCAAAGCAATCTGACTCTTTCGCTTGATTGAGTCAAAAGCTGGTTTTAAAACCAGATGTACATCACGGTATGTGTCGTTTTATTTATAAAGAATCATCCTCAAAAACACTGACCAATTCGAACGAAATCCTCCTTGGTAGTAACCGGTAATTTTTTCTCCACTAGAGGAATGATTCTTCCCAATATTGAATAAGACTTGTTATTATATTCTATGTTATGCATAGGAGAGCATTATCGCGATAATTTTCGAGTTTTCAGCGATCTCCTTATTTAGAAATAGGGAATGTGACCACTTATCTTTAATCAAGTATGAGTTTCCTTCACCATACTAATCAAATAAGGTCGCAAAGAAAGTTAAGATAAGAAATACACGTTGCGGTTGACCGCAAAAAGTTATGAGGCCCAAAAAGTACTCATTGGATAAGATTATTACTTATTCCAGTCAAAAAATTTCGCAAAATGACCATACTAAAACGAAGGTAACAATTAACACTTATATAAGAACATAACAGGGTGCTGGTCTGTTAATTCACCCCAGTTATTTTATTTTTATTTTTTACAGAAATTATTTATTAATTTATTTTTAGACTTTTGTCGTCACTTGAAACATTTGTTGTTTGTGCGATACAATTCCTTTGATCTGTGTCTGCAAGGTTGACGAAACATTAACGAAGAATTAAATCCGCAATTCGCTCCAATAGATTCCTCGATACTATACTAACCCAACGAATTAAGCCAACTACAAAATAATTTGAAACATTTGTGGTAGAACTATCAGTAGAAGCGATTTGGGGTGAATTAACAGACAAGTACCCATAACAATTCAGTTATTGAAGTCAGCATTCGTTTATCTATGAAGTTAACAACATTTGTCATCAAAACAGCCCTACTAGTATATTCATCGTTACACTTTTAATAATTCTTTATTTGTATTTTTATTATTCTTCATAATTAAAAAAATATGTAGTTTCCCATTTTTCATCGTTCCTATCAAGACGATAAAAATATTCATTCAGATAAACCTCACCAAATATGTATGTAATTTACCCGTTCCATTTTAAAAACTTATTTTCTTATGAATTTTTCATCGTTTTTGATAAAGAATTTATGAATACATATAACAATTTACTATGCTGCTATTGCTATTCTATTGTATCAATGTGGATACAAAAAAAAAATTTAACCGATCAATACTAAAATTAAAACAAACATATAAACAAACTAACAACAATTTCAAGTATTTTCATGCTTATCACAACCTAATCGTTTTTTATTGTCGAGACAATTTTAATTAACATTATAAAGGGTTGGGCATCCATTGTTTTTTTTTTTTTAAATCATAGGCTATAATGGTAACACTTTTTTTGAACGATTTCCATGAAATTTTGACAGCTCGTCAGTAGGAAAAAAAAAATAAATCGATCTTTTTTATTTAAAAACATAAGCGAAAATAAACAAAACAGAACAACACAGATCGATTTAGCACATCACTATTCGTCAGTTTGATTATTCCGCGTCACGAAACAATGATGTTTTCGCTTGAGGAGCGTTTCGAAATATTGAAAACTTATTTTTAAAGTCAGTGTTATGTAGGTGCGAATTTTGAAAAAAATATGGGTTGTGAAAGAGCGCCAAGCGGAACCACTGGGTTCGTGAGAAAGGCTTGCTATTGGATAACAGGAGTGGTTTCCGAGCTCTACAGCGCGCACTGCGCACGCCCGAGAACATTGCGGCTATGGCCCTTAGTGTAGGACAGAATCCATCGTCCTCAACTCAACCTAGCGCCGAAATCATCGAAAATACTCTTGAAAACTGGACTCATAGGATGGCTGCTGTAATGGCAGCAGAGGCACATGAACGAAATTGTTTTTCATTCTTAAATCGGAGACTCCAACCTACAAAATAAAAAAAAAAGTTTCCACAAAATACAGATGTATACTCATTTAATAGCGTTTTTAAAAACAAACTTTTAAATGGTCCACGCAACACCCATTTGTTTAGCTACAAAGTTAAACGAAAGTTTGTTAGTATAAACATTTTATCATCGTTTTATGATTAAATTGTCATAGTGTTAACGTTATTTGTTAGAGCTAAACTGTTACTTCAGTTATTACTTTGGGTTCTCACCTATGTATGTAGCTTTGCGATAAAGAAAACATTATGTTGCAAGTTGCTGCCGATCTATAAGATAACTACAAGAATTACAAATAAAACAAAGATTTTAAAAAATATCTGGGACAAAAAAAGAGATAAAACAAATTTTTAACTAAAAGTTGATATGTTTAAAATACAGTAAGCTTTAGGGTGTTAAGAAAATGTTGCAGAATTTAATCCCCAAAAACGAAACAGTGATGAATTTAAACCACTATTTACATAGTCCTATTTGCAGGTAAGCGATGTTGCGACCCAGAATGCAAAAGTTGCTCCTCACTCAAAGTAAAGTGTGTTCCAATTTGAGATTAATTTTTAAATTTTTAATAAAACACATAAATTATTTGATAAGTATCTTTCTTATTTCTAATGATTGTACAAAAGTTCCGGTTTAGTTAATCTTGCTGCTGTGCGGCAAGCTACCATTCTTTTACCAAAGTTTTCAATGACATTGTAACATAACTGTGGCACAATTTCTTGAACGCAATTAATAATATTCTCCTTTATGTCATGAATTGCTTGAGCCCATTAGGAAAAAATCTAGGTGTGTTAGATCGCAAGATCTAGGTAGCCAATTAATGTTCCCTCTTCGAGAAGTTATGCGATTAACAAAGTGTTTGCGCATAAGATCAATTGTCTCTGCTGCTGTATGACAGTGACATTGCCCTGCTGAAACCACTTATTCTGGAGATCCATACCTTCCAATACGTCAACAAAAAATTCGTAATCTTTTTCTGATATCGAAGTCCATTTACAGTAACAGCAATTTCTGTGGATGCATCGGGGTTTCCATTATTTCTCGTGGATTTTGTTTACCCCAGATTCGACAATTAATTTGTTTGTTTACAAATCCGCCCAGTTCAAAATTTGCTTCGTCGCTGAAAGATGACTTTATTGAAAATATGCGCATTTTCATCTGAATCTTGTATGTCTTCAAATGAAGATTATTGTGCAAAATTCTAAATAAAGAGGAATTGATATTTTTGGACTCTCCGAGGAAATAAAGAGGAATTGATATTTTTGGATTACCGAACAAGTTTCCATACATTTTGCAACACTTTCTCGAATGGCCACAATTGACGGGCAATTTTCTTTCCATATTCTGTACGAAATTTTCTTACAATTTCTGCATAACTTCCACCAAATTTAAAATAATTTAAATCGTTTAAATCGTTGTTCATTCATTCAATAACCGGAATGTTTTTACTTGTCATATGTCAAATAACGTGTCGCACTCTAGCACAAAAAATATAATGGCGGCAAATTCAAAAATTAAGCTCAAATTGGACTTATAAATCAAAACGATTATGTTTTCTACTAGATTTTTTTTAATATTGTAATAAAATTTAGTTTTTACTTACATCTACATATTTATGTTTATATGTTTTTTTATGTTCTTTCAATAGACATCGCTTTCTATGCCGACCTAAACAGTGTTTGATGATGTTGAGTTTCAAATGTATGAAGTGTGCAAGTTGAAATGGATGCTTGTTTAATTATTGGTAATCCTAATATTCTTCGTGTTATTTGTAAAACACATCAAAATTATCTATTGTACTCGTATGTTAGAGATCTTACACGAATTAATTATATAATTAGTTCAGGTTACGAGCAATGATGTGGAGATGGAGATTAATTTTACTCAGGAACAGACCTGCATGAAAGAAAAGAGGAAGGTTATGTTATGAGATATTTTGAGTGTGTTGGTTGTTCGTTCAAATTTATTAGCAGTATGTTTGTGGGGTTTTTGCTAATCAGTGTGTCTGACATATAAAATTTTATGTTTTTATGTTATGATATTTATTGCTTTTCCAAGCGGGGAAATAACATAATAGGTATAACGTGAATTTTTTCTTTTCAGAATTCTGGGCATTATATGTATGGTTGTAATCTATTATTACGATTACCAGTAAATGAAGTTTCATATTGATTAGCAGTAAACGTTTTTTTTTCTTTAGTATTTTCCAATTGTTTCAAAACCACCGATAATAAATGCGATGTCAAATAAACCCTACGGTGACACTTTTTTGATATCACATATTTTATAAAAATTTATTCAAGGAAATGATTAAATTCAAAATTTTTGTTAGAATTTTATGGGTATGACCATGAATATTTCCGCGAATAATGCTCGCTGAACGCTTTCTTGACAAATAAAATTTTTAACCGAAATGTAAATGAATAAAAGACCGATGGGGAAAATAATATACATATAGTATGTATATGTGAAATGTGGTATTACCCCTTCCATAAATCTATCAACTCATCCTCCGACAATGGTTTATTAGGCCGCTTGCAGAGATTGATTATTTTGGTGTTGTATGAAATCGAACTTCATTGACCTTTGCAATCGATCGTCTTTGAAAGATTTATCTAGGTCTGATAAGCGATATCGTACCCTAAATTACGTTAGGACAGCAGAGCAAGTGAATGAACTCGAACGCTTGTGATTCATACAAATACTTACAAACATCATTTACATTTAAATAATGTGTATTGATCAGCTTTCTAGCTACATTTTGAATTGAGCTATCAATGCGCCCTTGAAGAAGTTTCTCCGGTGTGCGAGCATTTGTTTACCTATATATCTTCTGACCAGAACAGGCCACGTGATGCGCACCCTATAGGAAGGTTACAGATCTGGTCGATTAATCTACTCAACTTTGCCCCCCCCCCCCTCCCCTCCTCCAATAGACGCCAAACCACCAAATGTGGGGGGCAAAAATTGCACAGTTTTGAAACATTATGCAAGCGACTTGTGCAAGACAAAACGTTTTGAATTTTTTGCTTTCAATTGCGCAAGACTATGTGGCGAACGACCTTGCGGATTATTCCCATATGGTGTGCACATGCTTGCCTTACTTACATCCGCGATGCTCAGGGTCGGGAGGGTACTAAACTCACCATGTAATGAATAACCGATCTGTCACAGAAAAACGAAACTCATGTGCAAAAAGGAGGAGGAAAAAAAAATAATGTAACCTATAGTACGTATGCTCAGTATGCTCAGTATGTAACAATCATGCCATGCTTCCCTCAAAATGCTGTTCAAACACACATCGTTAGCCGAATAACCTTAAAAAAAAATTACAGTAATCGATGATCATGGAACAACTTATGCAAATCAATGAGCCACAGCTCTATCACACCATCCCGTAACTGCGGAAAACCAAAATTGTATTTCGATCTAACATAGAAAACTTTAAATTACAGATTTTTTTTTTCTTTTTTTTTTTTTTTTTTTTTAGTGAAAAAAAATAAAAATTTAATGAAAATATGAATCAAAATGAAAGTTCTAAGTATCAAAAGAATATGTAAAATAATTTAAATATGAGGAAATATGAAATGGGAAATAATTTAAGAAAACGCAAAAGACAACTAAAATTAATTATAAAAATACTTCACCGCAACCGCAACTCTGATGGTGTCCATATTTATTGCAATTCCACTTTTATATAATACGTACGACCTTGGTACGACTGGAGCTCGAGGTTAGGTTAAGCCGGTTGGCCTAATCCGTAAATTTCAGCAGCAACGATCCTTTCTGTTATGTTTGTGCTTAATCATAACACGCAATAATTGATTGTTAACGCATCGATTTATCTGGTTAACAATTTTGTAGCCAATCAAGGTTTAAGAGTTTTATGGATCACAATCACAAC
Source organism: Tipula vernalis (assembly GCA_958295665.1). Taxonomy (NCBI): domain Eukaryota; kingdom Metazoa; phylum Arthropoda; class Insecta; order Diptera; family Tipulidae; genus Tipula; species Tipula vernalis. The sequence continues at coordinate 216,999,909 of OY282559.1, read as the reverse complement.
AACTATTAGCACTGTGTAATGGAGTCTTTTTTTTTCACCACAATCAATTACAACACCAATAAAAATAACCCCTTTTTTTTTTTTTATTTTCGTGAATTAGCTTAATCACATATTATATTATCATAACAAAAAAAAATAAGTACAAATTGTTTTTTTTCATTTTATACAAGAAATTAGAATCTCAATGATCATTACAGTATACAGTGAATACAGTAATTTATATTTTCGTCATTACTTTATTATTTATGCAATTACATAATACATTGTTTATTTTTTTTTTTTTTTTTTTAACACCATAATAAATTTCTAAAGTTTTCTAATTTGATCTTGCGCCACATAAAAAAAAATAATCGTCATTCATTTGCACTACAATTATTCCATGTCACTCAACAAACTGTTATTTTCCCAAAATTTTTATTTTTATATATTTTTTTTTTTTAAATACAAACACTTACGCTTGCAAAACAAAATACTTCAAAAACGAACAATAAATCCCGATCCGTTCGTTAATCACGCCACAGGACTTAATTTTATTCACTTAATTTATTTTCGGCCATACTAATAAGGTTTCTAGCATCGTCCAACAAGAACTTTTACACGACCATTTGTCTTGACTCTTGTTTCTGACCCCCAAACCCACTTAATTCAAGCTTTATATACTGACTGCCGACTCCTATCATTTTTCCCCCAAATCAAAAATTTTTCTTTTCAACAATTCACCATACTACCATCTCATTCTATGGTCCAATCTACTCCTATTACCGTACTGCATAAAACAGTAACACAATTGAACCATAATTGACTTAAGCATTACCATAATTTGGGTGGTTTGAGTACAAGCTACGTGTGGACAAAAACGACGTTTCTATTTGGCCGATAGATATCGACACCTAACAATCTACAGAACAAAAAAAACAAAATTTTAAATAATTCAATCAGCAAAGAGTAAAACAAACACAACTACTCTGATCGCTGAACCTGGCCGGTACCACAATTAGCCAACCGTTACAGCACAGATTTGTTTGATTTGAATCGCATTGCATAATCAAACAAAACTGAAATAAAACAATTAAGTTAAGGTTTTATATCCTTCGTATGGAAGATACCGAGTAGTTTACCATCTGGACTCTCAACTTCATAGTTTACCCAACCGATTTTTTTCCGTACAATTGCTTTTTTGAATTGAGGAGCCAATTTTGCATTGAAACATTTACTCGCATCGCTCTGATGATGTTCTCGAACGAATACCGCCTGTCCTGGTTGGAAATTAGTAACGCGGGTTCGCAGATTATAGTGCTGTGCATATTTTTTGAAGGCGTTTTTTAAATTGATTTGCACTTCACTGTGTAGTTGTTGTAAGCGATCAGACAGTGTGTTTACTAATACTTCGCTCTCATTCAGACAGTTAAGCTCTCGAAGCAACTTATACTCATTACTATGACCAATTCGGTGGTAACCAAATAGTATAAAGTGTGGTGAGTACTTAGCCGAATCGTGAATAGAATTTCGTAAAGCAGCGCTTATTGCCCCCAGGTGGACATCCCAATTACGATGATCTGAATTTATGTAGGATCGAATGGCAGCGATAATGGATCTGTTCACACGCTCGGAAGCATTCGATTGTGGCGAGTACACGGCTGTCCGAATATGATGTACCCCAAAATCTTGTAGCAAATTCTGGAATTCTTTGCCAACAAACTGTATTCCATTATCCGAATGCAACACTTCTGGCACACCGTACATAAAAAATACCTCATCCCGAAGAAATTCTACAATTTTATTCGCCTTACCATTAGCAAGAGGCTTAAGCAGGACGAATTTCGTCAATTGATCCAAAACGATTAGGATTACCGTTTTCCCATTTTTGGACCGCGGATACGGGCCCAATATGTCGACGTACAGTTTTTGAAATGGCCGTACGGATATATTCGTTGGATTAATCGGCGGTTTCAAAATTTGATTTGGAGATTTGGTAGTTTTGCAGATTTCACAGGATTTGATGAACTCTTGAACTTGAGCTCGAATTCCCGGCCAAAAATAAAATCTTCGCAGCCTCTCGAGAGTCTTGTTAATTCCGCAATGAGAAGCTGTAGGATCCATGTGTTCTTGTTCAATTAAGGATTTGGTTAGTCCTTTTGGAACACACAGTTTCCACCCCGGAATATCTGTAAGTTCTGCATCACGTTTAGGTTCAAAGCGAATAAAAACATGGTTGTCATGAACTTTGTGATTAGGATAGTTATTCGGTGAGCTCCTAATCTTATCCATAAGCGAAGTATATTCTTCATCCGAGAAATGTTCGGAATCAAAATCGATAACGTTAACTAACAACGGAAGATTTTGTAACAATTCAGTTAATTCGTCACAATGCACACGCGAAAGAGTATCGGGTACCACGTTTAATGATCCTTTCTGATGTTCGATCACGAAATCATAGCCTTGTAGCTTAAGGCTCCAGCGAGCAAGTCTTCCGCTAAGATCCTTTTGCTGCATGAGCCATTTAAGGCTAGCGTGATCGGTGATCACAGTGAAGTGATACCCCTCTATATATGGTCGAAATTTTTTAATGCTTAAAATCGCTGCTAAGCATTCTAACTCAGATATGGAATAGTTCTTTTGAGCTCTATTGAGTTTTTGAGACACAAAAGCTATTGGTCTCTCATCGCCGGTTGCATTTTTTTGATATAAGACTCCCCCAACACCTTCCGTGCTAGCGTCACAACGGATGTAAAATGGCTTACAAAAATCAGGGTTAATTAACACAGGCGCAGAAGTGAGTAAAGACTTCAATCTTTCTAAAGCAATTTGGGCTTCATTATTCCACGTAAACTTTGATCCCTTTTTGAGCAAATTCGTGATGGGTGCGGTCACGTCAGAAAAGTTGGGTATAAATCTCCTGTACCACCCTGCCATCCCTAATAATCTTCGCACTTGTTTAATATTAGTAGGTGCGGGAAAACTACAAATAGCTTCAACTTTCTCTGGGTCGGTACGAAGACCATCTTCGCCAACGAGAAACCCCAGATATTTAATTTCACGCATCACGAATTTACTCTTGTTAATATTTAAGGTAAGTCCTGCAGCTTTGAGCAGTTTTGCTACGGTTTTTAAGAGTTCAAAATGCTCGTTTAGGTTAGCAGATACTATCAGGAGATCGTCAAGATAAACGAACACTCTGTCGTGGTACTGATGTGGGATTACCTTATCCATTAGTCTCGACATTGTTTGCGGCGCGTTGCACAGACCAAACGGCATCACGGTAAACTGGTATAACGGTCTACCAGGCACCGTGAACGCCGTTTTGTCGCGCGATTCTTTGGCTAAAGGAATCTGCCAAAAGGCGTCCTTGAGGTCTAATGACGAGATAAAATTAGTTTCGCGCAAGCGCCCTAGCAACCCATCAATATGTGGCAGAGGATATGCGTCCTTTTTAGTGACCATATTCACTTTTCTCGAATCCAGACATAATCTGACTGAACCATTTGCCTTTTTTACGAGTACCACGGGTGAACTCCATCCGCTTGTGCTTTCCTCGATCACCTTGAGTTCCAACATCCGGTCCAACTCTGAATACATCAGGTCTTGAACCGCTGGGGAAACGTTATAATAACGTTGTTTAATTGGCGGTGTCTCTCCCACGTCTATGATATGTTCCAATATATTCGTTCGTCCTAACCCCTCAACGTTAAAAGATGGAAATGAGCTTATGATCGTAGCGAGCATTGCCTGTTGATCAGGTGAAAGATGGTGCTGACTACTATCTTTCCCAACATTAGCAACCTCACTGACAATCATTGGCGCAAGATTGAATTTAATCCAGAAATCATCTCCAAGGTATACTTGACTTTGTAAATTTGGGACGATATAAAATCTAATTATGTGTTCCTTACTATCGTAAGCAGTGGGTATATCGACGTAGCCTAAGATTTTGTTGGCGGTCCCATCAGCTGTTTTCACGCAAGAATCTAATTTGCGTAATCCTAAATTAAGCTTGGTAATGAGATCTATTGCCCCTTTTCCAAGAATGCTGATGGACGCTCCACTATCGAGGAGACCAGTCACTGGCTCGCCTTTAAGATATACCGTCAAATGAGGACGAGGATCATTATCCAATTTTATAATTGTTGAACAACAAATTTTGTTTATCAGCTTACGTTTTCTCCAATAAATAATGTTGCGAGTGGGTTGTAGAACTAAATTCGACAAATTTTCAGATTGCTGATTTACAATCAGATTTAATTCAGATTGTGTACTAACTAATTGCGAGTTTGAAGCTAAATTTTCTACTTTAGTGGGTTCCTGGGAGAATCTTGGGGATTTACCGAACGCATCCCCACAGGACGAATAACGTTCGGTGCATTGTTTAATGGAACATTACGGTTGCAATTGGTACAGTTAGGCTTGCGAACTCCTCCCTTTCCACAACCAAAACAAAAAATATCAACAAACTCTTTTCGGCAATCGTGATAGCGATGCCCCATATCCCTGCAGTTCCAGCAAATCAGGTTTGTTGATGAAGTATCAATTCTTAGTTGTTCTACCATAGCGGATATTTCTTCACTGCCGCCGCGATCGGAATCATTGGAATTTACAACTGAAGTTTCATCGTAGTTGTTATTTGAGATAATCTCGTTAATATGACGATGATCGATAGTACGGCGATTTTTGCTTAAATCACCTTGGTACTTATGATCGTAATCAGAGCTTGACCAGATTCGCTCATACTTATGACAGATCACTCTTAAGTCTTCGATACTACCAAAGTTCATTGGGAGAGTTGAGGTCCGCAGTGCGGGACTCATATTCTCCCGAATAATTTCCAGCAGTTCAATTTCGGAAAATCGATTTGTTAATCGCCCGTTCAACGTTTGCAATTCCAATATGAAATCATTAACTGGTTCCCGATACTTTTGAGTCCTTCTCTCGATAAGCCTACGCTTCTCTCTCTCAGTTTCTGGTCCAGAAAATCTAATCAGGAATGCGCTACGCAGTTCATCCCAAGATGAATTAGGATGATCACGAGTGTAAACCCATAACCATTTCTCGGCCGTTTCGCCAACGAAAGCATGGATGATTAATGGTAACCGATTGTTCGGAAAACCATCGCGTCTCGCGAAAGTTTCCAAGCGGAATAAAAAATCAAATACATTCAACCCGCGTGTACCACCATCAAATGACAATTTCCATTTTGGCATATAAAATCGACCATGATCCCTTTCCATTTTCAATTCCCACTCATTGCGATTGACATCGCCGCTCGTTGATTTTTTAAAACCTATATGTGGTGAAATTTCCGAAGGTGGATTGTCTAAATAATCTAACTTATCCAAAATGTTACCGCTTACCCTTGAAGGAGACTTGGGACCTAGTACAGGGATAGTCTTTTTCCCCCAAGATAAATTAAATATGTTTTCCGAAGTATCTATCGATTCCTGGCCTAAATCTATCGCTTTTGGTAGCGGTTTAGGTTCTTTTTGTGAGGGAATTGTCTTCAATTCGTCGATTCTGGCGGTTTCTATGTTAGTTTGGGCGATCTGGGTAACGCGTTTGAACTTGTCTAGTGACGACATAAGCTTTGTAACATTACCAAACTTTTTTTCCAAGCGCTGTAATCGCATCTCCCAGTGAATAGAGCGATAGTATAATTCCCACCATGACTTAATAGTTGCCCCAGTTTTGAGAATTGGCTCGAATGACTCCAAAATATCGCGACTTGCCTTAACTTCGGATTCCGGTTTTTCAGTGATATGCGACTCTAGAGGGATCAACCTTGAATCTTTTGTCTCCTTTGCCAAAGCTGATTTCAAAAGTTCTTCCCAATTAATATCCGTAGTATTGATGCCGCGTATAAACAATTCTACGTCGAGTTCGCTTTCGGTTAGAAATCTAGTATAATTATGCATATCCATATTGATCGAGTATAACCAATACTTCAGGATTAAAGCCTATACCCAACAACCCAAACTATAATAATTTTAAACTTAACCAATACAAACAAAATAATAACAAAAAAAATATGAGATGATATATAACAATAAACAACGAAATTTTTTTTAAGAATGAAATGAGATTTCCGAAAACAATGGAATAATATTTTATGACAAAACAACAAAAAAAAAAAATTAAATAAGTTTTTTTTTTTTTTCCAAATACAAAAGCAAATACACAAATATCAGTGTTTAAGTTTCTCAAAAAAAATATAGTAAAATCGGGAAGCAATACGCAATAATTGTCAATACCTAAGCATACATTTAGTTTATATATTAGTACTAAAGGAAAGAGAAAAAAAAAAATTTTTTAATATAACAATTAAACTTAGTGTTGATGACTGACGAGATGGCCAAGAGTCACTTAGATTCGATCCTCAATCACATCAACCAAATTACCAATTGTTATATGTTATGAACTCTAATACGATGGGCAAAACAAACAAATATAACTCAACAAGCCAACTCAAGAATCTGAAAGTGAAACAACTAGTAAAACATTAAGAAAAGCTGAATCACAGCCAAATCGATCAATAATTTTAGTTCGTCGAAGTCAAACTTTCGTCCACCAAAAGTACGCTGAAAGCACAATATAGAATGTTACCCCGAGAAAGAAATATACAACAATTAAATTTAGTATTGATGACTGATGAGATAGCCAAGAGTCACTTAGATTCGATCATCAATCACATCAAACAAATTACTAATTGTTGTATGCTATGAACTCTAAAAAAAATATGAAAATTTTAAATTTTGAAAAAACCATAAGGGCCAAATTACAAGAGATGAATATACCGCATTTTCACAATAGTTATTAGAATAGAGGCGGAAAAATTATTATCTTTAATTAAGGAGAGAAGCTCCATGGATGCTTTATTAAAGCGACCTAACTAATTAAAACGGTTAATGAAATCACATGTTAATTTACGCGAAAATGACCTTCAGCCATGTTTGGCTAATATAAGCTGTTCAAAATTGATCAAACGGTCCCTGTTTCGGCGCCATTTTCTGTGGCGAACGACCTTGCGGATTATTCCCATATGGTGTGCACATGCTTGCCTTACTTACATCCGCGATGCTCAGGGTCGGGAGGGTACTAAACTCACCATGTAATGAATAACCGATCTGTCACAGAAAAACGAAACTCATGTGCAAAAAGGAGGAGGAAAAAAAAATAATGTAACCTATAGTACGTATGCTCAGTATGCTCAGTATGTAACAATCATGCCATGCTTCCCTCAAAATGCTGTTCAAACACACATCGTTAGCCGAATAACCTTAAAAAAAAATTACAGTAATCGATGATCATGGAACAACTTATGCAAATCAATGAGCCACAGCTCTATCACACCATCCCGTAACTGCGGAAAACCAAAATTGTATTTCGATCTAACATAGAAAACTTTAAATTACAGATTTTTTTTTTTCTTTTTTTTTTTTTTTTTTTTTAGTGAAAAAAAATAAAAATTTAATGAAAATATGAATCAAAATGAAAGTTCTAAGTATCAAAAGAATATGTAAAATAATTTAAATATGAGGAAATATGAAATGGGAAATAATTTAAGAAAACGCAAAAGACAACTAAAATTAATTATAAAAATACTTCACCGCAACCGCAACTCTGATGGTGTCCATATTTATTGCAATTCCACTTTTATATAATACGTACGACCTTGGTACGACTGGAGCTCGAGGTTAGGTTAAGCCGGTTGGCCTAATCCGTAAATTTCAGCAGCAACGATCCTTTCTGTTATGTTTGTGCTTAATCATAACACGCAATAATTGATTGTTAACGCATCGATTTATCTGGTTAACAATTTTGTAGCCAATCAAGGTTTAAGAGTTTTATGGATCACAATCACAACAACTATTAGCACTGTGTAATGGAGTCTTTTTTTTTCACCACAATCAATTACAACACCAATAAAAATAACCCCTTTTTTTTTTTTTATTTTCGTGAATTAGCTTAATCACATATTATATTATCATAACAAAAAAAAATAAGTACAAATTGTTTTTTTTCATTTTATACAAGAAATTAGAATCTCAATGATCATTACAGTATACAGTGAATACAGTAATTTATATTTTCGTCATTACTTTATTATTTATGCAATTACATAATACATTGTTTATTTTTTTTTTTTTTTTTTTAACACCATAATAAATTTCTAAAGTTTTCTAATTTGATCTTGCGCCACATAAAAAAAAATAATCGTCATTCATTTGCACTACAATTATTCCATGTCACTCAACAAACTGTTATTTTCCCAAAATTTTTATTTTTATATATTTTTTTTTTTTAAATACAAACACTTACGCTTGCAAAACAAAATACTTCAAAAACGAACAATAAATCCCGATCCGTTCGTTAATCACGCCACAGGACTTAATTTTATTCACTTAATTTATTTTCGGCCATACTAATAAGGTTTCTAGCATCGTCCAACAAGAACTTTTACACGACCATTTGTCTTGACTCTTGTTTCTGACCCCCAAACCCACTTAATTCAAGCTTTATATACTGACTGCCGACTCCTATCATTTTTCCCCCAAATCAAAAATTTTTCTTTTCAACAATTCACCATACTACCATCTCATTCTATGGTCCAATCTACTCCTATTACCGTACTGCATAAAACAGTAACACAATTGAACCATAATTGACTTAAGCATTACCATAATTTGGGTGGTTTGAGTACAAGCTACGTGTGGACAAAAACGACGTTTCTATTTGGCCGATAGATATCGACACCTAACAATCTACAGAACAAAAAAAACAAAATTTTAAATAATTCAATCAGCAAAGAGTAAAACAAACACAACTACTCTGATCGCTGAACCTGGCCGGTACCACAATTAGCCAACCGTTACAACTATCGATACATCGTTGCGTGAAGGGGAAGTTTGTGCAGTTTTTTGTTTAGAATTTTGTTTTGCTTTTATCTTGAGCTATCAACTTTTATAGTTTGTTACCATATAAAGGTACTTGTATGTTATTAAGTAATGGCCGAGCGAAAAATAATGGAAGAGTTCATAGGCGTTTACCATTTCATAGACATTTTCTAAAGCCACGATTGCAAGTATCAGATCTTCATTTCCAGAGGACATGTTTCAACAATGAAATATGCACAAAACTGAGCAAAAATTTCAACAATAGTTTAATCGATAATCTGCACAGTTTTATTAGCGCAAATAAACGTTACGTCTAGCACCGCCCTAAGACCGTGACCTGTGATAAATAATTTTTAGTACTAATTTTTGACATTTATTTGAAAAAACTGCACACACCGAAACTATCATAATCATTCCTATGATAATTTGTGACAGCTTTAGAATAAAATCATTATGTGGTTTACTAGCTAGCGTATAGTTATGCCTTAATAAATGTACGATTAAGGACGTTTCCTGTCAAAACTTCTATTCATTTCTCGGAAATTACTGTAATTAAAATGAAGCAACAAATATGTGATGCGGGGAAATATACCGAAAAATTATTTCAATGTTCGGACAGCATAATAAAAAATGGTGAATGTAGGGTTTATTTTTGAAATAAATGTCAAAGATTTGTACTAAAAAATATTTATCGTAGGTTTCAGCGACAGTCTAAGCGTAAGCATGATTAATTAACTGCTGTAGTTATATTATGACTCATTGTTATATGATTCTGTGGTTTTTAAATTTTGTTAATTGCTTAACGTAGAGAAATAATTAATATCATGTGATTTTGAAAATTCTAAACAAAAAATTCCAATTCATTTTAGCTAATCATTGTGAAAAGTCATTTAGATAACAAAATACGATACCAATAATTTATAATCAAAACCTGCGAGAATTCCCTCTTTAGACATACCATAAGCACGTACGATTAGATAAATATGAATGAAAATAAACCAAAACAAATTTTTTTTCATCATGTTTCCATTGTTTTATACTAGCACAACTAGCACAAATTTTGTGTTGGTTTTGGTTGAGTTTAGAATACAATAACAAAAAAACTGTGTTGTATTTTGTTATCTACATAACGTTTCACAACAAATTCCTTAATATTCATTATTTCTCAACGTTAAGCAATTAACAAGTTAAAATAACACTTAGAATCATACAACAATGAGTCATAATAAAAGTGCAGCAGGTAATGAATCATGGACGCTTTGCCGCTTAAATGTATCGCGTTTTTGATCGCCTACTTAGTGAAAATGACTCATTATGAAAATTGTTTTGTTAACCAATACTACAACAAAAAAGGTCAAACAAAGCCATTACAAATGTCTTATACAAGCCTTGCCAAAACCAACAAAAATTTTTATACAAGCCGTACTATTGCGATCCAAACACAAAATAAAACCTACTATTTCTGTAAAAATTAGTGTCGTAACCCAGTATAATCCTTACATACTTCGATTTTAAATTGTAGTTTGTATCAAAAATAGAATAAAATCTCACTAACACTTATAGAAATAGTAGGTTTTTCATTTAATAATATGCGTGCTTCATAGAAAGAATACGGCTTGTATAAACATTTTTGTTGGTTTTGGCCTTTCTCATAACAAAAATGTACATTGACAAGTGTCGGTGTGTTAGTGAGTTTTATAATTTATGTCGTGTTTGTGTACGGCATTCTGGAAAGTGTAAAGAAAGCTACGATAGCGCTATACTCTTGAAAAAATGCCATTGGGAAAAGATGAGGGCTGGAGCCCCGTATCGTACATGGGCTTTATACCGCAGTAGTCAGACCCATACTCTTGCATGGGGTAATAGTCTGGTGGCCTGCTCTGGACAAAACTGTCAACCAAAAAATGTTGACAAAAGTTCAGAGAACAATCTCTCTGTGGATCAGTGGTGCACTGAGGAGCGCATCCACTCAGGCAGTAGAGACTCTGCTATTATTTACTCCTCTTGATATCTTGGGAAAACAGTTGGCAGCTTTACTGCCATACGGCTGAAATTCATCTCAATGTGGACCTGCAACAATACAGGGCACTCATTTATTTTGTGCAACAAACAAATTCCCAAGACCACCGACTATAGTGTCCCGTCACTATCTTTTGACACAAAGTTCCGGACTAGGATCCCATCCAGGGAGGACTGGATGATGGGTGCAGTTTTGGAATCAGGAGTTCTAAACTTCTTCATTGATGGTTCAAAACGGGACGGGAAAATCGGGCTGGAGTGTTCTGCGAGGAACTTTTGTTAAATCTCTCCTTCCGTCTCCCCGACTACTGTAGCATTTTTCAGGCTGAAGGAACTGCCATAAAGGAAGTCGTAGACTGGTTGAGGTATAATGTAATATCGGTTTGTAATATTCGCATCTATATGGACAGGCAGGCTGCCATTAAAGCGCTTCAATCACACCTCCTCACGTCGAAGGTAGTCCAGAACTATCTCTCATCTCTTAACAAGATGGCAGATCAGTTCAACATCCACATTTTATGGATGCCAGGACATTTCATAAGTACAGGAAATATAAACGCCGATGAACTGGCTCGACGTGGTACAACGGACCACTTTTCAGAAAGCAGAAAGGATATTGAAATGCATCTTGCGGTATGCAAACTGCTGCTTCAGGAAGATGCTAGCAAGCTGACGAATGACAGATGGTCAAGTATCACCTCATGCATAATAGCTCGGTAGGTCTGGCCAAAGTTAGACTTGGCGAGATCCGAACAGCTGATCTCACAGTCACATCAGTGTGATTGTTGGAGTGATTACGGGGCACTGTTTCACGCGAGTAGACTTGGTGTCTTCTCACATGACTACTGTCGTAGTTGCGAGGACGAAGAGGAGTGTTCAACAGTGAGATCAACAGTGCAACAAAACACAATGTTTTATGTCAACTCATCAACACTACAGCGTCCAATTTTTATATTTTTATTTAAGGTGCTGATACTAGTATTTAACCTACTTACAACTACAATAATGATGGATAGGAATGTTTGGTGTCATATTTTATTTCTTATTTTTATATTTTCTTTTTTGCTAAGTTGCTGACAGTAATATTTAATTGTATATAAAAGGAAGAGACAGTACTTCATCTTCTTTGCACCTGCCCTCGTCTGGCACGAAACAGACTAAAGTTTCTAGGGGCACCCCTCTTCAAGGACCTGACTTACCTTTGTAGGATGAACGTCAGGAGTACCCAGCGCTTTGTTAACAGCTCTTTTGGATCAAACAAAACCAACACGAATGTATGTAGAAGCCGAAAATACAAATACTAATGTCTATACAAGCCGTAGTACGGCGTCTAAAAAAGCCGTAACAGTCTATACAAGCCGTAGTAGTGCCAACTGTTGAAAGTAAAAAATAAAATTATTCTTGGCTCTTACTTTGGGCAAAATTTCATTCCTTTCCGAATAGGAATAACTGTTACCAAAATAAGACGGCATTTGTATGTAAATTAGAACAAAGATTAGAGAGTAAAAATGCTCAAATATCATCGGCGTTAGCAGTGTGTGTGTGATATATATACATTGAGTAGTGTTACGTGTTAGTGACAATAGTTATTTGTGTATCAAGAGCGCAAAGTGCCAGTTTGTCACGCGAGAAAGGAAATTGCTGGCCGACGGGACGGAGGCCAGCAACCTTTCGAGCGTGACAAACAACTTTGCGGACGTGTTTCACACTTTATTTTTCCTACAATCATTTTAAAAAATATAATAAAAAGATAATTTTGTAGTAAAATTTACTATACTGACAATACGATTTTATTTTAGGACCGACATTTTGTTCAATCGAGTAGTCAAAGATTTTTTTTATTTTTCATAAAGAAAAACAAAAATTTGGTTTGATGTTTTATACAAACATTAGTCTTTCTTAAAAATTGACAATTTATTTTTTGCAACAAAAAACTAAAAAAAATGGATTTAAGTGACAGCGATTTCTCAAATACACCGCCGGACGTTGCTCTAGAAGCAAGAAATGTAATTTTGAATTTGCTTCCCGAAAAATCGAAGCATAAGTATGAAAAGAAATTCGAGCTGTTTTCGATATGTTTTCATATGTTCAAATTTAGCGTGCGGTTTCAAGTTTTGTCACACGTTTCTAAGAGAAACGTGTGACAAAGTAATTTGTTTATTAACTGTCAAAAAAACAGACACTTTGGGCTTTGAAAACAGAGAAAAAAAGCCTGCTTTTCACGGCGATTGTAGGAAAACAAATTTTAATTTTTTTATATGGTTTTCGTAGAGCCTACTACGCCTAAAGGTTGATATTTGTAAATATGTGTCTGCGTATCAGCAAAACAAGCAGGTTTTCTGAAAAGAATTTGAGCAGGTTTTGGCAATAGCTACATGTTATAAGCATTCGGTTTTACAGCTTAACTAAAACAAAAAGATATTTTCTTTTAAATTTTTGTTTTTACCTGTCCCACCCTTAAAATTTGGAATATTTTTTAAAGCATGTCCACTTTCTAATTTTAAAGAATACGTGTAAGGAAATGTATTAAATCACCTCGTGCTGTACATTTTATTGTAAATGAGCTGCTGCTCAAAATAGAATGTGTAAGCATGAGGTGGAAATTGTTTGAAAAAATTTAGGAGGTTTTAATGCCTAATGGAAGCAACTTCATTTTTTTTTTGTTTCGATTTCTTTGTTTCCATGTGTGCTTTTCCTTTTAATACTAAATTATTTATAAAATACTATTATTTTTCGCAATGAGGCATGCTTTTAGTAAAAATATCTGCCGCTATGTTTATGGCAGCACGTTCGTTTCCAGGATAGAATGAAAATGTCATTAGTGTTTTCTATCGAAATCTATAGTAAAAATAAATAACAACAAACAAAGTCAATAAAAAGGATAGTTTTTAATAAGTGAAATGTAATATAGTTAACTATTTTAAACAGAAAAACCATTCTGGGTTTTATTTAATATAGTGAAATACGTTTAACCTCAAAAAATTTTTTGTTTACTCCGTTTCTATCCCACGACTTATAAATATTTAAAAATTGCTAAATTGCTTGCTTATTATTAAGTTTCTTTATACATGTAGTTTAGTGTTGTTCATTTAAAATAGATTCAGAATATTTGAGTACGTAAGCAGTGAAAATGACAAATGTTGTTGAATTAAAAAAAAAAATTAAATCTTCAGGTGATTTTTATTCTGATATTATCATCAAATTATAAACAAATACTTTCTAGATTAAACTTATGGCAAGGTTTTGACCTAAGTAGGAGCCGATGTCCAATGGTAGATGTATCTACAGCCTTTTAGCAGCCATTTCCAGTTGATAAGGAGCCGTATCAAGACGCCTTACTGTTAAACAACAAAGAAGTGGAATGGTTGGCTCCGACAGTTATTCAATTATATTTTAAGAAACGAGGGGCAGTAGAAGGCGATCAGCAAGGCAGAAGGCTATTTTATTCACGTTTCTGTAAGAGAATAACATTTTATTCGATTGGTTTTGATATTTTTTTTAAAAAAGTAGCGCCGAGACCTATGTATTACATGTAGTGCCGAGACCAAAAAATCTGTCAACTATAATATTCACCTACATATAAATAAAGCAGACAGATAAGTGCTAGCTTATATGCTACACAATTATATGGTTTAATTGGCGAGATTAAATTAAATAAAAGTTGTACAGAACAACTACAAACATATGGCACCAACTTAAAGCTGGGCGTAGCTTGAAGAAAATAACCGTTGATGATATGTTAAATTCAGCAGTCATACCCTACCTTCTCCTTCTACATCGAAAACGGATGATTTCGTTAATGGGCTGATCAATTTTGGAATATCGTCGCCGGCATTACATTGCCGTAATGTTAGTTTAAAGCACATATTTCACGACCACGACTATACAGAACATTTAATCTTAACATATTTAAATAAAATTAATTATGTTGATGATCGAAGCCGGTTGAACATCGAGAGAAAATTCGTAAACGAAAGTGTGGTGTGGAAAACGAGAGGAAAACACGAATAACAGCCTCAATATGCCACAGCGTTCTCACTACGACGAGAACAAAAAAAATGCAACACTTCATTTTAAAAAAGTCATATTGAAGGATCGGAGTTGTGTTAGAGAGTACTGTAGAGTTATGGGGGGAAAAATATTTAAATGTGGTTTATTTATAGACTTAGATAACAATTTTTTAACGGCCACGCTTGATGTGATTAATGCAGGTAAAACTATTATCTTAGAAACTAAATGTCCTTTCAGCTGCAGGAATGGTAAGCCTTCTGATGCTAAATATATCAAAGATGGGCGATTAAAAACAAACCATCAATATTACACTCAGTGTCAGATGCAAATGCACGTCACGAAGGTACATAAACTTGATTTTGTTGTGTGGACATCAGGTATAATAAAATAAAAAAATATTATGAAGAATATTTTGTTCCATGTTATTTATTTTCCATAATATTAATTATTTTTTATTTTTTTAACACAAATCACTGTCTACTCAAGATTTGGATGTATTTCTACCAGTAAACCATCCAGTCCAGCGTATCTACATTATGCATCACTTAACAGCGTTCCAGTCAAATTTATACCGTGAGGCTAAAAATATAAAAACATTATATAAGTATAATTATTTATGGTGCAAAGCTGGACAAATATATTTACGGAAATCTGCAGGGTCTGATGTTCATCGAATTGCTTCGGTCAACGATATTTTTCGGATTAAAAACATTCACAAGAAAATTGAAGGCAATACATCTGATTGAACTATCTGGGAACCTGGAAATTTATAGATTGTTAAGTATTGTGATTTATTTACCTGTACTAGCTCAGTTTTTATTTTTTCTTGTGTTTTTATTTTATTTTATTTTATTTTATTTTATGTTGATTTCATCGCCACTATCAATTGCTTTGTCTATTTACATTTCCTTAACAGATTTAATTAGTCAAATTTTTTTGTGTTTAATTTCTTTTACGTTGGCACTATTGAATATTAATACTATGAATGTAAAGCACGATGTAAGTTATTTTTGGTCGTTTTACTCGTTTTTTCTAATATTTTAAATTTTTACGTAAACATATCTTTTCTTATCATTAAGCGAATTTTAAATTCAACGCGATATTTTATGATTATTGCTCTATATTATATTTTTGCTCAATTTATTTTTATCATTGTTTGTAAGTTATTTTTGATTTGCATTTTTTATGAGTAGTAAATATAGCATACTGCACCAAAATATTAGAAGTTTAAGAGCAAATTTTGATATGTTTAGTACGTTTGTAGCCAGTCTGAATACTCTACCTGATTTGATTTTTGTTTCTGAAATTTGGATTTATTCGAACGAAACAACAGAATTCAATTTGCCTAATTACAGCTTTAAAGCTTGCTGTAACGATAATTACCGCGCCGGTGGAGTTGGTGTCTTTATACATAAAAATCTAACAGTTATATCATGCTGTACTTGTAATTGGATTTCAGCTGATGTTCTTAGATTAGACATTCAACTAGGTAAAAATTTTTGGATTTTTCTGTGTTTTTACCGTATTTGTAATAGTGATCTTAATGATTTTTGCAATGATTTAGATAATTTGCTGGGTACTATTAACAATAATAACATAGTGATCTTAGGTGATATTAATATAAATCTATTGAATAACGTAAGCTGTTTTAACTACCAAGCAATGCTTGCATCATATGGATTCCTCAGTGTATCTAACAATCCAACTAGGAATCTATCATGTTTAGACCATGTTTTTGTTAAATCCAGTAGTACATATACTTTTAGTATTGATAATTTACCAATACATTTTTCCGATCATAATTTAATTACTCTCAATATTTGGGTAGAATCGAATAGACCCGTGATATGTTATAGTGGAAAGAGTTCAAAAGTTAATTATGACAAACTTAGAGATCGTCTTCTAGTTGAAAACTGGGATCTTGTTTACCATGAAAAAAATTGTAATACAGCATTCGATATTTTCTTAAATAAATTAATTTCCCATATTGAACTTTCCAAAGAAATAATTACTTATCGCATTAGCAAGAAGTTAAAGCCCTGGATGAATTATTATCTTTTGTGTAAAATTAATAAACTTAAAAAAATTTCTAAAAAATTAAGAAGGTATCCAAATAACACTCGGTTAGAAAATTATGTAAGAAAACTCTCTAAGCATGTAAATATGACTGTTAAACGGGTCAAAAGAGTATATTACAAAGATAAATTTGGTTTAATAGGGAATAATCCTAAGCTTATGTGGAAGGAAATTGATGATATTTTGGGTAGAAATACGTCCCAAAACAAAAACCAAATAACACAAATTTATGAATATCAATCAAACGTTCTTCTTACTGATGATCAGAATATATGTAATGAATTTAATAAATTTTTTATAACTGTTTCATCCGATATGACTTCCAATATTTTTCCTAATAGTACTAACAGTGGAGAGCAAAAACAATTTATTTTTGGAAACCGTGATAGTTACTGTACTTCTTGTTATTTCGATGAAATTAATTCTTTGGAGATTATTTCTGAAATTCAGAAGTTAAAAAACAAACATTCTAAAGGATTTGATGGAGTAGATAATATCATTGTTAAAAATTGTGCCTGGTATTTGGTTGATGTATTAAAATTTTTATTTAATTTAAGTCTAAAGAGCGGAATTTTTCCAGACGCCTTAAAAATAGCTGTTGTTATTCCAGTTTTTAAAAAGGGTGATGCTCTGCAATTAAACAATTACCGACCGATCTCACTATTGAGTACTTTTTCAAAATTATTTGAGAAATTAATTAAACGACGATTAGTCTCTTACCTTGGTAAAATAAAATTTTTTAGTGATCACCAATTTGGATTCATAGAAGGAAAATCTACGGAAGAAGCTCTTTTAAATTTTCTGAGCAATATTTATTTAGCAATCAACAACTCTCAGAAATGCTCAGCAGTATTTTTGGACATTTCAAAAGCATTTGATACTGTTAACCATGACATACTCATAATGAAATTGTCAAGTATTGGTGTTAGAGGCAAATTATTATATTGGTTTATAAGTTACCTTCGTAAGCGTAGTCAAATTGTAAAAATTAATAACGTGAATAGTCCTCCAGGTCTTCTAAAATGTGGTGTTCCTCAGGGCTCAGTTTTGGGACCCTTATTGTTTTTGATTTATTTCAATTCTATCTTTGAAATTAATCTTAGAGGGTGTGCTACAGCGTTTGCAGATGATTTGGCTTTGACATATGCGTCTAATGATTACGTTGATATTCAACGGTTTATCAATTTTGATTTATGCACTCTAAGTAAATGGTTTTTTTATCACCGACTTGTTGCTAGTGAAAAATCTAGAATTATGCATTTTAGACGGCCCGACATAACAGTTGATCAAAACTTTTTCAAGTATCACGTATACCCGTGTGATAAGAATCCATGTTTTGGGCAATGTTTTGATTTGCCCTGCATAAATGAGTTTAAATACTTAGGTGTAACAATTGACTCGCAGCTAAATTGGACCTCCCACCTAACTAATATCAGGAAAATTGTTATTACTGCAGTGCATAAATTTTATAATCTTCGACCTTTGTGCCCTTCTTTTATTTTAAGAAGGTTATATCATGCTCTTGTTGAATCTATCTTAATGTATGGTATAACTAGTTGGGGTGGAATTTACTTTGCTAATATTGCAGATCTTTTTGTAGCGCAAAAAAGAATTATCAAATTAATTTATGCTTATAATTAATATTATTTCGTATAATCACAAAACACCAACAGTTTTCACTTACTTAAAAATAAAAAAACCAAAATTTTATTTTTGAATTTATTTACTTTTATTTATTTAAAATTACAACTAGTTTCGATCTTGTAAAGATCATCTACAGGTAATTTTTTGCAATTAAAAAACTAAAGTAAAAACAACTCTTATATATACAAAAATGTTTGTTTAACAGGTAAAAAAAAAAAAAAAAAAAAAAAAATATAAAAAGACTTATATATAAAAATACTAAACAAAATATAAAAGAAATAAAAAAAAAAAAAAAACGGAGGCGGACAAACCCACAAATTTAATTAAAAATAAGGGGTATTGCGCTTGTTATGGTTAATTTTTAAAAGTTATTTTAAATAAGGGGGAATTAATTTTTGCATCATCTGTGTTCATGAGATTTGTGGTGTTGGCGATGTGGTATGACTCGTATGCGTCTAGTTTCCATTTTTGATGTACTGTTTTTATTATTTTTGAAATAGTGGTGTCTATTTTGTGGTTATGGTGGAACATATGATATGCAACACTAGATTTATTCCAGTTGGCTTTTTCATGTTCTTTAAGCCTAGTGCTGAAATCTCTCGAAGTCTGGCCGATGTAGGTGTCCTGGCAATCAGAACATTTAATTTGGTAAATTCCAGACCGTAAATCTTGTGTTACATTATCTTTAAAGTTGTTTAAATCCTTTTTGATGGTTGTTGATGGACGGGTGACAAGTTCTATGTTGTGTTTGTGGAAGACGCGCTGAAGTTTATTGGTGATATCCGGAAAGTATGGAACGCTGACTCTAGTAGTATTCACCGTTTCCATGGCTGGTTGTAATGTGGTGAGTGATGATTTGATGTGCTTGGCTTTGTGCTTGTTGATAATTTTATCAGCAAATTGAGTAGAATACCCATTGGCTACGGCCGCGTTCTGAATAAATTTAACCTCCTCATCAAATTCCGACTGCTCCATAGGTATATTAAATAATCTATGCGCCATAGAATGAAACGCTGCTTGCTTGTGCGTCACATGGTGAAATGAATCTACTGTTATGAATCTATTTGTATTTGTAGACTTTCTAAAAATTCCAAATTTTAATTTATTGTTATTATTTCGGATGATTTTTATATCCAGGAAGTTCAAAATGCCATTTTCCTCGGTTTCCATTGTAAACTTAATTGCTGGATCTATTGTATTAATATGGTTGAAAATAGCTGGCAAATGAGGTTGTTTCACTATTGCAAAAATGTCATCTACATATCTAAGCCAAATCCTCGGGAACAGGTTGAAGTTTTGTTTTAGATTTTCCTCCATGTTGCTCATGAATACGTTGCTTAGGTATGGCGCCAATTTGCTTCCCATGGATGTTCCGGATGTTTGCTGGTAAAATTTATCTCGAAATTGAACAAAATTCTGCTCTTAATTTATGCTTGTCCAAGGAATACATCCACTATTCCGCTTTTTCGCGAGTTAAACTTGTTGCCTCTAAGGTATTTGTATGTTTTTAAAGTATTGAAAATGTTTTTTGTTCGTAGCAATAGTTATCATAGTCGAATATACCACGTGTATAATATGAGAAATCCAAACAATTTTGTCGGTCTTCGTTGTAATAGTGAAAGGTTTAGAAGATTTTATTTATATATGGCACCTTTTTGGTTCCATCTTTTACCTAAAAATGTGAAAATGCTTCCATCTGCGCAGAAGCATAAATTTAACAGGGAAATTCGGACTTGGTTACTTGACATCGATGATATCGAGCAATATTTTTAGTATAAATGTTAAATTACATTATGTTCTAATGTGCCGTCGTGTAGTTAAATATATCTATTTTAATAACTGAGCTTGTATTTTGTTGAAGATTATTGTTAATTATGTAAACAAAGAATATTATATAAATTTTAATTAAACTTTGTTTTAAATTGCTCCACTACAGACATAATGTCTATAGGAGCTGTACTTTATTTCATATTTTATAATGTTGTTTCAATTAGATTTTAATTTTGTATTTATTTTATTGAAATAAAGATAGTAATAATAATAATAATAATAATAATAATAATAATAATAATAATAATAATAATAATAATATTTAGGTACCTGTTTCGTTTAGCCTGATTTTTCCTTGCTTTTAAACTTTTCCACAAATTAATTTGCTATTTCTTATCATATAAAGCACTTAAAATAATGTACGTTACATATTTACATCTAACTTGTCTAACTTAATCTAATCAAATATTTTTTTTTAAATATTTAAATATTTTAATTTGCGGTCGGATTGAAATTCATTTTAGTTCAATTAAATTGTTATTTTTTAAATTTGTTATTAGTTTGTAAATAATTGTGCAATTTGTAGTATTAAAACTTGGTATGCATAGTAATAATAATTTAATATTTTGTATATTTTTTCGTATAATCTGGCACATCAAATTGTATTTTAATTGACATAACTATTATTTTAGCGTCAATGCTGGAAAGTCAATATTTATATAATTGAATCAAAAAAAACAATAAATTTCAGTATTTTTCTTCTTTATTGTAACAATTAAATATAATGGTAATTTAATAAGATGATATCTGGGGTCAAAAAGTAAAACAACTTAAGTTCACTTAAACTGTTTTACCTTTTGAGCACAGATATAATGGGAGAATGTAAATTGCACAAATAAAACACGTTTTGAATTATTTGATTGGCAAAGGGCCACATTATTGTAAGCATTGATGTTATTAATATTTGGTTAACTTCAGCCAATCCAATCACTCGTTCTACGATAATTCGTTTGTTGATTGACTTTTACCTCTTAAAAACGGAGGTAAATTAAAACCACACTATCGGCTAATATAAAGTCCCCTCGCTGTAATTTATTTAAAAAATTCGATTTTTGAAAGATTTCTCTGTCCCAAATCCATTTTCGTGAATGGCGATTAATATTTTGAACGTGGTTCTATTGTTATAACTTGAAAAGGTTAATTGATGATAATTCGGATTTTCTGATTTCTCCACTGGCACCTCAGTGCAATCAATTATTACACGATATAAGGAATTTACTTTCGTTAATTTTCAAAATTCAATTTGTCGCAACACCAAACAAATACTATATTTTGCGTCATATTTTTAAACATATCTGATATACCATAAGATTTCGGTTTATCATGAATATATTTTGCATGAAAATAAAATCGTTATTGTGCCGATATTTAAATAATATTATTAGCAGTTGGTCATTGAGACCTATTTCAGGATGAATCATTTCACATTTTTCTTTCGCTATCAAGCTTGCTAAAAATTAAAACGTTTTAAGTCCAAACCAGTAAAATATTTTAATTGATCATTCAAGATGTATGAAAACCGGATGAGCCGGGATCTGCGAGAGTTTGTGTCATCTTGCGTTTAGTTTGCACGGTGGTTTGTGTTGCCGCTTGTGATGTTACATGAGGAGCGTAATCGATCGATTCATTATTATTATTTTGTAAATTGACTTCTGAAGATGAGGTTGCCTAAAATAATATACTATGAACAATATTATAACAATTATTCCAATTACTTTACCTGCAATGATGGCGTCGGTTGTTTTGATATTTGCGATGCAACTGTTGTTGGATTTCTGGATAAACCGGACATCCTCTGGCTGTGCCTTTTTTCGCATTTCTTTCGGGTACATTATTTTCAAATTTGCTGAGTGGAATATTTTTGATGGTATCGAACCAGGTTTGAATACTTTATTATCGCCTAAAAATAAATCAAATTTTATAGTTGCAAAATTTATCATTACCATCTTTCACTCTTGTCTTCATCAAACTTACTAGAATTACTTGTCTTATAATTATTTTCTTCAAAATGAGCACTACATATTTGGAACAATTTTGACGGATATTTTCCTAGTCGCAGTTTTATGATCCACTGTTTTTGTTCGGAAAGCGATGAAATTTTATTCCCGAATTTTTTAAAAACGTTTTGTTGCATTTCGGAGACAACAGGTTGTAACCATTTTTTAAGAGACTAGTTTTCAACTCAAATTAAAGTAAAGAACCACCTTTTTGTTTATTAAATATGAGATTAATTTTAATTTTTTTTATTTTTCTTTTGTACTATTAATAAATTAATTTTTAAATGCAATAAAAATGAATAAATGAATGAAAGTCACCTACTTTTCAGTATAAAATACAAATGTCAAATTTAAAGCTTTAAACTGACATGCTGCCATCTGGTGCCTGCACGCCGCATTGACGATTTACTCTGGCGAACAAAAAAGGAACATCTTATTCCATACAAGAAAATTTATTATATAAAACTACTAAATATCCAAACATACATTATGTATATGTGGTGGGTGCCTGGTCACATGGGCATCACTGGTAATGAGATAGCCGACGAACTTGCACGGGCAGGCTCGTCGACTACACTCATTGGCCCTGAGCCTTTTTGTGGTATCCCGTGGGCTTCTGCAACATACACAATCAGTAAATGGGAAAAAATACAGTGCTTGACTTATTGGAACTGTATTCCCGGCCTTAGACAAGCCAAATCTTTGATCAGGCCATTTCACCACAAAAATTTGGCGATCAATTTCAGCAAAGGAAATATTAGGAAACTTGTGAGTTTTCTCTCAGGTCACTGTAACCTGAGATATCATTTGAACAAAATGAACCTGTCCACGGAGACGGAGTGCCGACTCTGTTTGGAAGAGACAGAAACCGCAGAACACATACTATGTGAGTGTGTTGCTCTGTGCACACGGAGGTGGATTCATTTTGAAGAGAGGTATCTGACCCCGGAGAAATGTAAATTGGCCTCTATAAACAGCATTCTCGCCTTTATTAGAGAGGTGGAGAAGCTCCTGGAGTAACAGTACCCAATAGCACAAAAGATCTTTTAGGTCGTAGTGCTAGCCGCTTTTGGGCAGGGACGAAAAAAAAAAAAAAAAAAAAAAAAAAAAAATGTATATGGAAATATTGTCCATTTAACTTTTATATTTGTTTGTTAAAATTGATATGATTGGAAAATCTAATTAATCCAATATGTAATTTAATGTATGATTTTTTAAATTTAGTTTTAACATTTTAAATCAGAAAATTGTTCTTAAAAATTGTACAAAGCGTTCGGCTAAGCGTCGCTTAATCTTTCCGCTATTCTTCTTCGTAATTTCGTATTTTTTTATCTCTTTGCCTCTCTTTGTTATTTTCATAATGCTTTGAATAATACTAATTTATAATGTCACCATTACTATTACTATTGGCTGATTCATTTCTAACTTTAGATGTGTCATTTGACAATTGTATTTTGTGAAAAATGTCTGTGGAATACAGAAAAATGTTTGAAGTAATTTAAATAACAGTTTAAAGGCAAATTAATAAATAATCAAACTTAACTCAACTAGTAAAAGTTGTTTTCAATTCTTATAGCATAACAGTAAAAGTAAATAAATTGAACAAGAAACAATTACTGTTTTTTATTTGGTTCCCGATTTTCCTTTTAAGAAAGGTAAATGAATTTACCGAATTTAATAAATTGGCATATCTTTGGTTTTGATTCATCCTTAAGATATGTGTTTAAAGTTAAAATAACTTTGTTTGTCTAGCTTGCTAAACTTAGCATACAAAAAAAAATTATTATTTTTTTATGACTTAGCATTTTAACATGTAAATGGGGGGCTAATGGGCATTTCACCATGAGAGTGGTGAATGAAATCTAAAAGTCAAGAAAAAAAATTGTTTCAAATTGACATCTGTCGTCTACAGCCATTAACAATTTTAGTCGTGTATAGATACACGGTGGCACAAAGCGTTAAAATTATCGAAGACGATTAAGAAAATGGACGGTCGAAAAAAAATGCATTTCGCGAATTATATGATTTTTTTTGGTAGTAATAATCGACCAACTGAGCTTACAATTTTAAATATCGAGCGCAAATTCCAAGTAAACTGGGTCAATAGCAGCTGTGAAATCATCAGTGCGTGTTCGTACAGGCCGTTAAGCCGAAAAAATTGCTGCCGTGTGTGAAAGTGTGGCCGAGAGCCCAAGTATTGCTGTTACTGTGAATGGTTAACGCTATGGTAACATAACAACTAACTTTTTAGGGAAGATAAGTGGTTTCAACAAGACGGTGCCACATGCCACGAAGCAAATGAAATAATGACTTTATTGCACGAGAAGTTCATGGGACGCAAGGTTAATTGGCCACCGATATCGTGCGATTTGACATTCTTGGAATTATTTCTTTGGGGACATCTCAAAGCAAAAGTTTTAAAAATAAATTTCAGTTTGCCAATATTTTCTTTCATTTCTCCGGAAAATCTAAATAAAAATGAGTAATTACTACTAAAAGCTTCTGTGACTTTTTATTTCAAATGCGTTTTCTGAATAATTTTGTTTTTGCAGTTCTAAAAAAAGACAGAATTATGCCAGGATACCATACCAACCTTGAAAACATAATAGTTATCGATCAATAAGCATGATTCAATAAAGAAATCAAAGTCATTCCAACACATTAAGCCATGCTTTAAATGTAATATACAATTGAAGAAACGTTTCTGCTCCAACCTCAAGTAAATCATTTGTTAATTATTTGCTACTCAAGAATAATGAAGATATTTACAGTTTTTCGGGATTCCGCGGCAGCTTTAAAGAAAAAATCTTTGTTGATTTATTTTAATAATTTATTATTTATTTTATTTAATACATTTATTTTAATTGTTATTCATGTTTGAAAAAAAAATATATTTAATAAGAAAAAGAAAAATTTAACTCCGTGAAGTTCTTCTGCTGAAAAATTACTTAAAAAATTACTGTCGACAGTTTCGAAAGAAGGCACTTCTGTACAGCGGTTTTGGTCGCAATTTGAGGATTGAGTTCAGAATTACCGGAAGACAATAGTATTGAAGAATAAATAAAAATAGAGAACAAACATTTGAAAAATAAAAAACCATTCAGTGTTATCTCATGCGTACGAAACGAAGATTGTACATATTTTTATTTTCAGTAATTTTCTGCAAAATTTAAAACTAATAGAATGGTAAATTGAATAACGATTTAAAGATAAATAAATATTAACTAAAAATGGAAAATAAGTCATAAAAATATTTATAAACTATAATTTTCTGCGTACATCTGTGTTCATCTTCCCTTTCCTGCGCTTGGATTAACACTAACTCAAAACCACTAATTTACTTCTTATATTTTTCACATTATCCCTCTTATTCGATGTTAAACAAAAAACCTTTGACATGTTAAACCGGGCTATTCACACGCAGTTAATACTGCAACACATCATTTCCTCGTTTCTTACCTCTTTGCCTATAAACTACTTTCCCCCTCCAGTTAGTTTATAGGCAAAGAGGTAAGAAACGAGGAAATGATGTGTTGCAGTGTTAATTGCGTGTGAACAGCCAGAACAAGAAACATTAAAAATCGCATATTTGACAGTGTCAAATGGGCGTTTTTTTAGTCTTTTGTTTAACATAAAAGAGAGATAAAATATAACGTGGAAAATATAAGAAGTAAATTAGTTATTTTGACTTAGTGTTAATTCAAGCGCAGGAAAGGAATGATGTACGTCGTGTGATTTTTCATCATTTAAAATTATTAATAAAATTATAGTTTATAAATATTTTTCTGACTTATTTTCCATTTTTAGTTAATATTTATTAATCTTTAAATCATTATTCAATTAACAATTTTATTAGTTTTAAATTTTGCAGAAAATTACTGGAAACAAAAATATGTACAACCTTCCTTTCGTACGCATGAGATAACACTAAAATGTTTATTTTATTTTTCAAATGTTTATTCTCACATAACTCAAAAAACCAACAAATTCCAAAAAAAAAAAAGTTAAAAATATTATGAATGTGGCCGACGAAGAATGTATTTATAAATTAAAATCCATTTATTTATGCTGCTTTTTGTTTTTTATATTGAAGATCACGAGCAATTTTTTTTGCTTGCGTATATTGTTTTGGATTTTTCTTAACGAAGTAAAATAAATGTCTCGGTTACAACAACAATAGATAGAAAAACATGAATTCCTTATGTTAGAAGATAGGGAAAAATAATTCAAGGCGAGCGGAAGCAACAAAAAGTTGAACCGATTTTACCCGCTTAGCTTATTTTTGATACTTACCATCATGAGAAAACACACTAATCCAATAAAAAAATTTGACGGCACACAATAGCAACATGTATACTATGTAGATATACAAAATTCTCAATCCTCAATCCTCATTTTGCAACCAAAATCGATACCCTGATGTCAGAATCGATTTTTTGATTAGAATAATAATTGATTAGTACAAAAAATATTTTTGGCTAGGTCTACAAAGATTTTATTAGGTTTTGGCTCAGAAATTGAATGACTAGTTTTCATTAGTAACACAACACGACCATAGGCTAACAATACTATGATGGTGGTGGTTTTTGGTGCAACTAATTAGAATTGACCATTATCAATTTCATTCTTATCAAATTTTTGAAGTGGATTTATAAAATACATATAATAATTGTAAAGAAAATTTAAATTTGTTATCGCTTTGACAATGTTTTAGGTTTACTGCAAAAGGCAAAATAATAACACAAAATGAACGTGTCCCTATGGTAACACGAAGCAAGTGCTCAAATCATTCATTGTTTAACCTTGCAGTATGTTTAGGATGGTTATCCTATTGGAAAATAAATAAAACGTGCATGTTTGCGAAGGAGTAAGGCTTCATCACATTTTTCATAATATTTTTGTTTAAGTGTTGGTCCATTCGCATGAGTACCGCAAATCTGCGACAATCGCTTCTCTCGTTATTTGGTTTACAATATTTCCATACCAGCTTCATCATTTCTTCTGTACTGTTCCTATTTTTGCACATTTTCCATCTAAATATTGCAATATACAACAGAAGTACATAAACCAAAATCTTATAATTTTTTTGTCCCACAATTATTACGTCTCTGCGTCACGTTTCAGAACCAATCGATTACTTAATAATGATAATGAGAGCAAGAGATTACGGAACATTTGTACGAGTGTACTGTAATTTTGAACAAAATTGATATTTTATACAAAATTAAGTTTTTGGATATACATATGCGCTTGTACATCTTTGAACAGTGTATTTAACAAAAATAATGTTATTCAAATAAAAATAGCCTCCAATAATTTCTAACATTCATTTCCAATTTTCTTGCTAAAATAATCTATTTTTTAATTTTCTACAAATCAAAGAACTTATCGAGATTTTCAAATTTTGATATAAGCCGTAGTCCTGTTGCAAACAATTTTTGAATATTAACAAATCGACGAATTTCGTATGGAACAAGAACGTTGTTCTCTATTAAACAAAATAGCACGAATTTTCAGAGACTGGCTCATACATTGTAAAGGGTATACATTGCGAAATTCAATTTACTCAGTGCCATTTTGAAATGAGCCGTAGGGCTCTTGCATACAAATTTAAAAATTAACATACCGACGATTTCGCTTGAAACAAGGGCGTTGTTCTCTATTATACCAAATAGCACGAATCTCAGAGATTGGCTCATATTGTGATTATATAGGTTGTAAAGTGATTGTGCTATTGTGATATATTTGATACTGAGTGATTTGAATTTCGCAATGTATACCCCTTACAACCTGTATAGTCACTATACGAGCCAATCTCTGCGATTCATGCTATTTGATATAATAGAGAACCATGTTCTTGTTCCTATGGGTCGAGCCCTATGGGTCATAACAAAACAGCACTGAGTGATTCGTGCTATTTAGAATAGTAGAAAACCACGTTATTTTTGTATGCGAAATTCGTCGATTTGTTCATTTTCAATTGTTGTTAGTTAAACTGTTAAAAGACGTACACGCATATAAATATATGTCCCAAATCTTAATTTTGCCTCAAGATAGGCGCATGCCAAAAGACTTCAGGTTTTTCGGCAAGCAGTCTACACTAAAAAGATAAAATTTTTCCATCTCTTTTGTGTTATATTCTAAAAGGTACTAAATGTTTTTGTTGTTGTATTATTTTTGGCAATTTTTTAGAATACAACACAAGAGAGATGGAAAATATTTACCTTTTTAGTGCAGACTGCGTGTCGAAAAACCTGAAGTCTTTTGGCATGTGCCTACCTTCAACTCACAATTTTTGTCAAAAAACTTCACAATGTACACACGCATAAACTTCTGTCCAAAAAAAGCGGCCAAAAACTTCACACCGGTATCGATGATTAGTAATTGTTGGTAATTCGAACATTTGTAATACACATCATGTTATTTGTAAAACACAGCAAATAGTACGATTATAATTACATGATATTGATATTGATCGTTTTCATATTGATTAGCAGTAAACGATTTTTTTCTTTAGTATTTTCCAGTTGCTTCAAAACCACCGATAATAAATGCGACTGGCAAATAAAACCTATATGACGATACTTGTTTGACACCACATGATTTATAGATTTTGTTTAAAGAAAATGACAAAATTAAAAATTTTTATTAGAATATTTTATCATTTAAGATAAATAGATTCATACAAATATTTTGTCCCTGAACAGTTTCGCCAACCACAAAGATAACGTATGAATGTAAGCAGTAAACAGCATTTACGATTAAATAACGTGCATTGATCTGCTTTCTAGCTTCGTTTTGTATTGAGCAAAAGCTAAGCGCATGAAGAAATTTCTCCGGTGTGCGAGCGTTTGTGTACTCGTATGTATCTTCTGATCTTTTAAGTTAAAAGTATTTTTTTGTTTTGGAACTAATCGACTAATTAAGCCTGAGGGGTCAGATTGAATGGCCTGATTAATGTTTCAAACTGTACACAATTTGCGTTTTAAAATTGGACAGAAAATTTCAAAAATCCCAAATTAGATAACCACCAACACATAGAAGAAAACCTTAACAATTGGCTAATCAGTAAGTAGAGAGATGAGTTTTCTATAAAATTTTCACGCAAAACGGCCATTACCGGTTGAAAATTTAGCAAGTATGTACATAGGATATGAAAGATCTGAAACAATCTTCATTGAGTCAGATAAATTAAGAAGCTAGCTCTGAACCATCAAAAGAGCCGATCTCAAATTAAGAATTCTCGTTCAGTGACGAATTCTCCCATTCACTTCATCGGTATAACTCGGGAAAATTAAAGTTAGCAGAAAAACATTAATTTTTGGGAGAGGATTGACAATAAATTGCGTTCATCGGCGAAGAAACCTAAATTTAGACGATCCCGGTAAACATATATCATATTGAAATAAATTTACCAAAAAATAAATTTCCACTTTATTTCACAAGTCATCAATATGTGCAGATCATTAGTTCAACAATTAACGCTGATAAATTCTTAAGCTTATTAGTCAAAACGTTTGATTGCGTTAATTCTAGTTACTAGTGTATTATTTCTAAAACTGTTTTGTCTGATTCAATATGAATAGACTGCTTTACTAGAATGTGGTTTTGGCCGTTGTTGTGTTAAAATACCTTTTGACTAATTTGTTGTGTTTCCAGTCTAACAATTTGCATTCGAATTTCCTTTTATTTTGTAACTTCGACCTAAGGAAATTCGCCCTAATAATTAGATGGAATTTTGTTTTTTGGTTTGTCCTGAATTTCCAAAAAAAATTTAAACATAAACACAAATTTAGACGGTTACAATCCTTTTTTGATTACTACATGCGTAGTAAAATTATACATACATACCTTCAACAGTCTTTAATCGGGTCAACGGCTAGCTTCATGAAGTTTATGAGCTACTTATTACCATTGTTGTTAAAAAATATCAAATGGATTTACCAAATGATGAAGTTTTAAAATTGTAAACCTGCTTATAGACCTCTCAATTATTATCTTATAATTAAAAATATTAAATCGGAAGAAAATAAGGAATTCGTGTATTTACGGCGTACGCTGTATTTACTTGGCATTAGCCCGTGGATGGTTTGTGTTAGGAGCAAATAATGAAGAACTGTTGTTTAGCTTTAAATTATGTATGTAGTTCAAAGTTCGAAATGATACATCTTCCCAACTCATAGCAATCAAGCACTGAACAAACACAGTAACAATAAGTTTTTGGTAAAAATAATGTTGACGTTAAATAATTGGATTCCCCCAATTAAAGTTGAATAAGAAATAAAAAAATAAAATTTTGTAATTATCAGTTTTGGGAATTTATAGTAATAATAAATCTAATCATGTTTAGCTGGAATCTTTATCAATTTTCTTGGAAAAGTAGTCCAAATAACGGGCATAAAACAAAGAGAATTCCTCATTAGCAGAGTCTTCAACATGTACGTTTTGTTCATGTGTGTTCTTATCGTCGTTTTTAACAAATAACTACTACACGACTGTTCATGTTTTGTCATTATTAAAAATTTAAAGCAATACATTTTTAAGAAATAAAAAAATAAATAAAAAAATTAAATAAATTATCTTGAAAAATTATCATCGTCAAAATATGTTCTTATTTGTTCTCGCAGTACAGTTGTAATCCGCAATTCATTTCTAAAACTTCATATCAGTTTTATATAAAACGATGGTCGTTTTCATCTTTTGTTTTCAATCAACATATTTCGTCTGTATGCACACGCGGTATCGCTCGTATATATTAACTTTAAACGAAATGTATAAATTGTCAGTCGATACTAGTATTTTGGTGTAGAAGCATTAAATTAGTGTGCAAAAATAAAATAAAATGGCAATAAGTTTTGAACAAGATTTAAAAACAAAAACAGTGATGATTTCACCACCAACACAACCAAATGTAAAAAAACAACAAGCAACATCATCTTCATCATCATACAACAACAATAATTCATCTGGTGTGTTTATAACCAAAAAAATTGTTGTTGTAAAATCCGAAGTGTATTATGAGACAATAAATATGAGGAATAATCGCTGAATCAGAAATCTAATAAGAGTTTATGGTACAACTAGTTAATGGATTTAAACACAATAGTTTCAAAAATACCCGTAGTCGCCTACTAACTCAACATAAACAACCGATTTTAATTAAAAATGTAAATTTTGATGCAAATAAAAATGTCTGTGATTTATTTTATGAAATAAGAAGTTATTTACGTTTTAATTTTTTATAGTTTTTTCTTTTGGACTCTGAAGAATTTTTATAAAGTGAAGTATGTATATAAACATTTTATTGTATGAATAAGTGGCGTATAGTAAAACAACGGCCTTCAAAAACTATTACGCGCAAGTAAAATTATGTGCTCGTTATTTGTGATCACGTTCTAATAAAGGTCACGTTTTATTGAACAAATGAAAATGTGTTAACTAGCTATGTGTTATCATTACTAAAAGTTTATTATTAACCAACACATTAATGGAATTTTTTGGATTTAAACTCAAATACGAACAGTTATCGCTGGACTGTATAGCCTATTCATACATACACGATTTCAGTCGTACGAGTAAAAATGAATCAAGAAATCAGTGAATCGCGGATTTGAATAGGACGTTAGTGTATTTGCAAATTTTTAATATTTTTTGTTCGGCTTCTCTAATATTCACTCCTCTACTTTTTGTAATTTTAATGTATTGTTTTAATTACAAAATATTACATTAATAGTGCGATAATATCATCAATGTGGTGCTTCTAATAAACTCTGAAAATATAAAAATGCAAACTCTTTATAAGTGGTTGTTGGTAACGACTTTGACTAAAATTTGACCGAGACAGGTGAATCAGTGCAATAACTTCCACATTGTAGCCTTGCTTATACAAAACGAATATTTTGATGTTACTAAAGGTGTCAGAAGGGAACTTTGTAAAATAATGCGAAACGATACAATCGGTTTTTGCTAATTGAAGTTCGATAAGAATACGTATAGTTTTGACTCGAGTGTGTCAAGCTTTCAGTTTGCACTGGTCACTAAATAAGCTCAAAATCTGACTTTCGATCCTTCAACATCATACGGATATCCTTTCTTGGAAATAAATATTTATAATATATTTTCAATTAAAAATGTGAACAAGACGTTAGATAATAGGTATACCTACTTTTAAATTATTGGTAATTACTGTACAATAATCAATAGTGATTTTCATAAATAGATAATGCTTATCACTTAAAAATTATCTACGTTAAATTAATTAATGCGCACCTGTACCACGTCACTCGTCGCTGTTTGATATATTCACTCATGCTAATTTTACATTAATTAGACATCCTAACCATTTTTTTACAGAGAATGAAAAAAAGGTTTAGTTTCCCTTTACGTATAGTTCTTATTCACTGCTTATAATCAGTATTTCTGCTGACCGATTTGATAATTTATGCCATTCGGGTTTTATGCTAGCACATACATACTTTCTACTTTGAGTTTTTTAAGTTTTTCCTACTGGTTTATTTTTCTTCAACAATGGGAAGAAATCTCCATATTTAGTGCCAAGAAGATAATATTTATATTAATATGTTTGTCTCTTCGTTCAGCAATATTAATTATAACCTGTATAAAAAATCATTATTTCGAGATACTACCGTAGCCGTCTTCATTACAATTTTGAGAAAAAAGAACAGAAAACAAATTTAAGCCGGAGTTATTGGGATAGAAAATTGTTACACTTTGAGATGGTTCAAAACTACCCGGTTAGTTACTTATAATATTTCATTGGGTTTTGAAGAAATTATTAATTATTGGTTAGTAATAGCTTAATACAGAAACTTTTATTATATGTACATACATAAAATAATCTAAAAATTCACCAAAATTTAAAAAAAAATGCCAGATCATTTTGACCCAAACCCAATGACATCGGGTTAAAAATAAAAAATTATTTTGTTTATGAGTTTTTTTTCAAGTAGGTACTACAAGAAATCATAAAACATTTTGGCTTAGTAAATTCTGTTATATAATTTTTGCCAAATTGCAATATCATGAAAGTGTGAGAGAAAAAAGCAGAAACAAAATAATGTAATTCAAGTGGAAAAATACAGTGGAACCTAAGCATATGGAGTTTGCATAATAGTACTACATATGTACAGAATTACAAAACGACGGGCTTAACGTTATATCAAAACGATACAAACGTAAATAATTCTTGAAAATTATCATGAAAGTATTAATTTCAGTTTTTAATGTTTTTCCGATCGGAGCAGTACTAACTTTCATTGCATGTAAGTATGTTTTTTTTTTACTAAATATAAGGATTATTTATTATTACTGAGTCATTCTTAAAATGTTACAGCATAAAATAAACAAACTCAACTATAAAAAGATCAGACCGATTCCACCTGCTAATCATTTCGAACGCAGTTTTTATTTGCTTGTAAGTTAATCGTTCTGTTAATATATTTTAGGTTTTCAGTGGAATTCAATAACTTTCGTTCTAGTTTTATATTCGACTGGACAATATTATGGACAAGAAGTCTACATCATCTCAAAAACCAAGTGCCTCTGCTAAAATTCCTGCAGCATCATTCGGGTTTCCTGTGATGTCAAAAACATTTGATCCCGATTCAAAGCGAATACCTCAGCCGAAAAACGGCAATCCGTATGAAAAAAAATCATAACAATAATTGATCTTATTAATTTCTATTTTATAAAATAATTTTGAATAATAAACATTAAAAATTGTTTTTTTATATAATCTAATTCCATTTTGTAGTTCTGTATTGAGTTTTTTTTTAGTAAGCCGTAACGTGCCAGCGATTCAGTAACCGAATTAATAACAAGATTACTTATGATTTTGCGTATCAAAAAATATTTTATTTCATACTATGCAGATATTCAATGTTTACGTGATTGATTTCAGTCCAGAAAACGAATCATTACGGTACAGAAAAACACAGTCCGGAAAAAAGCCATTACCGCTTAGAAAAATAAAAGGCCACTTGATAAACAAAATAAACTAGGGTAACTTTGAAACGTTGTACGTTACACGTACGTTAAATTATCGTCAAAGAACTCATTAAAAATTCTGCACTTGGCTCCTTCGTCGCCTCATCCATAAACATCGAACTTGTACTGTAAAAACTCATTTACCGTCTTTGTGACGTAATAGTTATTTACGTCACAAGGACGTTAAATGAATTGTTACGTTACATGAATTGTTAATTGTTTAATTTTGGGCGAGTTCTATGGCGATCATTTAACGTACGTGTAACGTACAACGTTTTATTTCATATTACATGGGACATTAATTCAACTTTTTCATTTAAAATTAAATTTTAAAGTAAAAACATGAGTTTGAAATTTAAAGAAAATCAATCCGTTATATATAGTTAATTGCTGCATTATTAGTAAATTAGCAAGTGCTGTACAAACACTAACTATATCGTTATCGCTATTGTAAAAAGGCAGCTGAAAGTTGGTTAAAAAGGGCCGACAGCCGGTTCAGGTAAAAAAAACACGGTTCAGGTAAAAAAAACGGTTAAATAAAACGTTTTAAAAATTGATTGTGCTTTAAAAGTGAAAAAAAACAATACAAAAACAAATTCACGCAAGCAAAAATATAATTTGGTGAAATAAAAATTTAGATCAATTATATCCCCAGTCGGAAACAACGATTACTTTGAGGTCACAATTCCAAAATATAGCTTGGACGAGTTTATGGCTCATTTTCGAATGTCCTGAAAGTGTTTCCAGGTTTGTTAATTCATTTTACAATACACATAAATAAAATTAGTCTTTCATTTTCATTTTTAGAAATTACTTTGTGGTGTCACAAATTCGGCACAACCCAGTTGTAAACATGTATTTCCTGCGAAAAAACTTTTGTTAACGATTTGGATCCTCAGTAAGCAGGAGTCATTCTTATCCGTAAGCAACCGGTTAGGAATGGCCTCAGCACGGGGCATTATATTTTATATCTTTAACAATAGAAGTCATCAGAAAACTAAAGCGAGATTACATCAAGTTTCCAAACTCTGAGGAGCAAAAAGGAATTTCTGATGTAAGTGTTTGCTTAAATGCAAGCTATTGTCTTTAGAAAATTAAATATTGTTATTTCGGAAAATTAAATCAAGTTCTTTATCATACATATTTCCAAAGGGAAACCCTACCTTGACCAGTTTTCTGCCGAAGTTGCTTTATACCATATTAAATATGTTTTTTCCATATTGGCCATTTTTTTTATTAATTTCGGTAGCATATGCCGATAATAAAAGTTTCACTTGGGAATGACTACTTCAAATTCCGATCTTCTTTCGGTGTTGGCTCTGGAGTTGTCCATTCTGGTTCCAATTGTGGCATTTCATAAATATATTCTTGAAGATATTCTTCGTAGTAAACATCTGGTTACAATATAAGAAAATAAAAAAATAATAGTAAAATACAAGTTAACTCGGGTTATAAAACATCAGGTTAAATAATTGAATAAATCCATTTTTTCACGAATATATTTATTTAATTACTTGTGTAGATTAATAATAATTACCTTCATTGTTGTAATGATCCATTATTATATAACTTGTAATTTCAATTTAATTAAATTGTTTAAAAAGATTTCCAACGTGCATAATGTGCAGTTGTTTTTTAATTATATAAGTACGGTGTGCTATAGCAGAAAAAAATTAAATATGCGATAGGCTGCAGTTTTTAACAGCTGACGTTTTTCTATTGCAAATCATTTGCGTTTATTTGAGTGTATATTAATAATTCCAATTATTGTGTTTAAAATACAAATTAAGTTAAATAAACTGAAAAATTATTAAGATATTTAGTTTTGTAAAGTGTATTTTAAAACATAAAAGCATTAAATATTTTCGTATTATGGAAGGAACTAATAGAAAAACGAAATGTATGGAGTAACGATGCATGTTATTCCCAAACACGTGCAGGATGCTAAAAAGGAACTAAATTAATGGTCAGCTGCTTTAAAAATGGATAAAGATTTCCCAAAAAGATTTTTAATCTGCAATCGTCACTTTAAAAATTTCGAGTGAAAAAAATTAAACTTATAAATTCACCATTCCCGAGTTTAAACTTGCCAGTATCAAGCATTAATGCACCTTCGAAACGCAGCCGATATACCAAGAATAGTAATAGACCAGATCTACAAAATGAAATCGATCTTATTGATTGGTGTGTACCTAAATCATAAAATATATTTGCTTAATTTGACCTGACTAATTTTGTTCTGTTTTAGTAATGAGCACAACAATGAGGTACTCATTCGGTTTGGAACCGAAAAACAGCTAAATGGTATTTTATAGAAACAATTCAATTGTTAGCCAAATCAATGAAAGGATTGATTTACACGGGAAGATAATTTTAAAAGCTTAGCACTATGCTTTCATGAATTTTCCAATACAATGACTGTTCTGGATTACACGAAAGTTAAAACTGCCACTTTTAGCTGCTTGACTTGCCGAACGTGCTTATATTTGCACTACAAAGGTTGCCACACGGTAAAACTGTTGGTTGGAGTTTCACCTTCTGGGATGATCAATTTTATTAGTACGGCAATGTCCGGTAGAGCCTCAGACAAAGGTATATACAATGGAACCGATCTGTTGATAAACTAGTGAAAGGAGATGCAGTGATGGTTGACAAAGGCTTCTTGATCGCGGATGAGCTATCACAAGTAGCGATAGAAATGATCAGAATAGCCTTTATGTTCCATAAGTAGTTAGAAATACTAAAATTGCCAGCACTTGAGTGCATGTAGAGAGACGAATAGCACGTATAAAATGTTTTAGAATATTGTCCAAAAAAATTCATTTTTCTATTTTGCCTTATATTGACGAAGTACTCACGGTAATTTGTGGTTTATCGAACTTAGGTACACCTATTTTAAGTGATAATAAATTCATCTAAAAGATTTTATATAATAAAAAAAATGTTTTGAATTCAAATTAAATTTTTATTTATGTGTTTTTAACACACTTTTCAACATCTCAGTATTTTACAGAGTGTACAAATTTATTTATGTAGCTATAACAATAATTGAATTGTTTTGCATTTCGATTATTACTTAAATGGTTCAGTCTTATAATTAGGATTACATTACAATATAAAAAAATATCTCTGGTTAATAACATCACAATCATAATCTAATTATGAATTAAAAATAAAAATCAATTCATGTAAGTTTAATAAAATTATAAGTATACTATAAGTCTTATATATTATCATAATTCAAGTAATTCATGTTTAATAAAATTATATCACAATTCAAGAAACTTTTTAAATTTAAGTATTGTTGTGCTTGATGTTTAGAAATTAGAAACTGCAAAGGAACGAATCGAAAATTAAGCTAATGCACAATTTAATTAAAATATATTTGAAATAAGTTTCAATCAGCTGCGTTAAATACTTAAAAATAAATTCTTCATCTTTTGCGACAGGAATAACACAAAAATTATTTCCATATTTACCGTAAACTATGAACTCACATTTTATTAAATTGATTACAGCAAGCTCCAGCTGGATTTGACCATAATATTTATGCCTAGGTATGATAAAATCGCCTTGTGAAGTTTCTTTGATATATGAGAGTTCCCGAATAAAATCTCGAACAAGCTTCTCTTTCCCCAAAACGAGACACTTAATTTCTGCAAGCCTCCATTCACCATTTACACAAGCTAGCCCATCGGGACTCACGGTAAACAGAGGGATATCTTTAGAAATGACGAGTCCACAATCAACCAATGTAAAAATCACACGATATGCTCTTTTTGCCAATTCGTGTTTTCGTTACCTTTAAAAGTGCTGTTGTATATCGAGGCTACTTTTTGTTTCGACTCGACATTTATGTTTTTAGAGTAAGTATATATGCCGTACGATGTACTACCCGTTATTCGTATTTTCCTCTCGATCAACCATAAGGCACTTATTAGAGATAAAGTTGATTTAAAAATTTTAAGGGCCTGTCTTTGCTATTTTGGGTAAAAACATTGGTTTTTGCTTTGTGCGGTGATATTTGCTTCTATTATATGACAATAATCCGATAAACTGCAATGGTTAATTACCATTTTATATACGTCATCGAGCTTTTAATTTGTTGGTTTTTCCAAATAGATTGATCGATTTGCTGTTTTCATTTTAGCAAACTCAGAATAACTTTCGTCGATTATCGTTTCGATTATAGGTGGAGGGACAACTTCGATGGCATAGACAAAGCCATACACAGGTTGCCAAAGATCATCAATAATTATCTTAAATTAAAGGAGTTCTACGGAAAGTATGCTGTGACTCTGGATAAACAAATAATTACCGCGTTGTCCAGTTGTCTTTTTTTTCTAATCGGAATTTTATTGCTCTATTTAAAATTGAAAATTTGTCAAAAATACTCATTTGGCTTGGCCACCACTATCATATATTATTTAAATTTTAAAAATCACCGGATATAAACATTCAGTGTTTTTATATTTGGTATGAGGTACAGGGTATTACTTAGGTATTAATCCTACTTACCTAGGTTTATGATTTTTGTATGAAGTTCGGAATATGGCTAATTAGGATGGAACTTGGTTATCACTCTAATTGTCATAGTCGTGTTACGTGATTTTTCATGTCACTTGATTTTTGCCGTTTGACAGGTGAATAGCACAAAATGAAAGGACTCAATTATTTTATTTTAAATGTTGTAAAATATTGTTTTTTCAACAATTTTGTACACTGTTTAAAATATGTTACTTTACAAATTAATAATAATTATTGTTGTTATAAACCGATTATATTTCTAATTTGCCCGATGTATTTCTAGTTCCAGTCCTGTCACTTGGTTCGCCTTCAAGAATATGAATTTTCAAGAAATGTGACACGGCTATAGTCACACCACTTAAAATGACACGACTATGGGAATTGGGGTGTATATCTTAAACGGTTGAGATGAAATTCGATAAGTGCGACGAACATGAGATACTTAAATATTTTCTGGATGAAGTTCTGGAATTTCAAGATGAACTTCATCATAATCTGTTTAGAAATGGCCGAGTTCAATCAGAATTGGCTATTTCCCAGAATTTCATAAACATCAATTAGCAATCATTTGTCCATAGGAAAGGCGATGGCCTCAACATAATCGTTTAAGAAATTGCCAAGTTCCATCCTACTTGGCCACATTCCAGAACTTCAACAACATTTTAGAATTCTAATTGACTAAATTGCAGAAACATATTACATCTAAAAACTATTTTAAAATCCTGTTTCCGTTGTACAAGCCAAATTTTATCATAATCT
Organism: Tipula vernalis; assembly: GCA_958295665.1. NCBI lineage: Eukaryota > Metazoa > Arthropoda > Insecta > Diptera > Tipulidae > Tipula > Tipula vernalis. The sequence continues at coordinate 216,960,158 of OY282559.1, read as the reverse complement.
GTGAAGAAGGGGATATAGTTGGTCATATTCCAAAATTTTATACAAAAATCATTATATAATCGCACGAATCGAATTTCGGCATAATCGGTTAAGAAACATCCAAGTTCCATTATTATTGGCCGTATTCCCAAACGTCATCTAAAAACCACTTAATAATCCCATTTCCGTTGCACAAGCCAAATTTCATCTTAAACAGTTAAGAAATAACAAAGTTCTTTCCAAATTAACCATATTGCAGAATTACATCTGAAAATCATTTTGGTATCCCATTTTGGTATGCGGACACCTGTCAAAATTCATAAAAACGTTCGGAAATTATAATTCCTGTATTCTTGAATTCGCTACTAATGGAATTTTTTCGGTATTGAGGGAATATTTCCGAATGTATAAGTACGTGGAAAAACTTTCACGTATACGAAAAATGTCAACATTTATATTCATACTTTATTGTGGTCTGTGAAACACTTAAAATTAGACGGAAAAATATTTTTTATCTACATAAAGCTAGATATATCAATTTTTAAAAATCGGTAATAATGTGTTAGTTTTTGTGAATGTGTTATTCAGGTTATGTTTAGTGTTAATAAATGATTAGATTCTTTTTCTACAAAAATTATACATATTTTCTCACAATTGTATCATTAAGATATTGTGACGATTATGACCATTGTTTTGGTTGGTGCGTAGTACGAACATAAAGTCGATGGTTCGATGCTCGTCGTAGCGCATGTTTTTAATACAATTATTTATTGTGGGCATCGCAACATGTTTGTACACCAACACACCAATGCGTAATGATCTAGTAAAGACACGAAGGTCCGAGATATAGCGAACAAAAGAAGGCGTGGTTTAATGATTGATGACACAACGCAAGTGCATACACAAACACGGGCCGTCGACAATAATAAATAATGATGATAAGGACCAGCCATAAACGATTGTTCTAGATGTGATATGATTATGGGTCATAAACCGAATACATAAGAATGCAGATGATTTATGACACACAATAAAGGAAATTTCGAGAGCACTATCAAACTGGTACTGGTAGTGTATATATAAACACGACCGATGGCAAGCAGGAGCAACAAGTGAAATAAATCTGTTGTCATAGCCCCCACCAGAGTGGCAAGCGGATAGATTTAAATAAGTAAAGCAAACAGCAAATATTAAAGTGTATAATAAGAGTGAAATAAAGTAAAGAGTACACAGTGAAGTGACAATATAATGAACTATTTTAATGACACAATTTATTTTTTAATAACCGAATAAACTCATAATTCCAGATGTTTGTATTGGTATTACAGCTGAGATGAGAGAAAAATCTTGCAAAACATATACAAGCCGTGCCGTTGCGGCCAAAAAAGCGATGGCCCCATCGCAGAATTACCAATTGTTAGTACATTTTGATAAATATTTTTCTTACTTAGTTAATTAATTTTTTTATTTGTTCAATAGCCTACATCTAAGTATTTTTAAAGAAATTCAAATTGGTTCATTTGGATCAGTCATTTTTTAATTAAATTTGTAACTTTCGGATATTTCGACTTTTAAGTGGTAACGGAGGCCATTGGATTTGGAGGCGATAGAAACAAAACATCAGCCCTTTTAATAATTTCATAAAGGGATTTGGACATAGGTCACTACAGCAACGTTAGAAATTAAATGTGCAAAAAAATGGAAGTGGGCAACGCGTGAATCAATCCGTTTGCAGAAGCTAGAAGCGTTGGCTCTAAAGAAAAATGTGGATGTCTTTACTAATGAAGCGTCGTAACTTGGTTCAGTTCTAAGTTATATCTAGTAGACTGTTCGAAATTAATTTTAAATCAACAGAGTAGCTTAAGTTTTTTTGATAATATTGTTAAACTTTTTAATAAATTTATGTTTAATCGCCAAAAACGGCAAACGACAAATCAATTTTATAAAATTTTCTAAGAATCTAAATGAGGAAGTACTCATAGGTTTGAACAATTTTTTAATGAGTTTGATATGTAAATGAAACAATTTTGTCATAATTTAGATATGACGGTTTGAAAGAAATGCAGCTTTGTCCTAGTGTACCACACGATATAATATAAATATGTATTCACAATTTATATTTAAAAGCGGTGCCCCCATACAACAGCAAACCTTCAATCCGTCAAAACAAGTTTTTTGGCAAAATTGTTTCATTTACATTTAAATACAATTTATAAGTATTAAATAAAAAATTTCTGAATGATTCAAGAATAGGATATTTGGTTGCTTGTGGAATATACATAGGGAAGTACTAAGGGAATTATTAAGGGAATTTTGACAGATATCCACATGTGGAAAATGTGGCACTATTCTGGTTTTCCCGGAGATTTGGGAATTTGATTATTGTGATTTTTTTAGTGTATTTTGGTGTTATTTGCGATTGGCATTTTTTCAAATTTTGGGGAAAAATAATTCCATTTTAACATTACTGCCTAAGTGCCTACTAAACAATTCCCAACAAAATTTTTAGGGAAAAATAAACAATAAAATTCCCTTTGAAATGGAAATATTTTTTCCCAAAATTTGAAAAAATACGAATCGCCACAGTATGCTTTGGAAAAAAATAATACCAAAATACACTAAAAAAATCACAGTAATCAAATTCTAATTCCCCGCGAAAACCAGAATAGTACCATTGGTGACGAATTATTCATTTCAACATCAGTTTATGCCTACTTGATTTACAATAAACAAAATCTTTTATGCAACACGTTAGGAATTGTCATTTTGTGTAACTTGTATGATTTGTGCAATGCGTTTCGCTCGTTTCGTAACCACTCGTTACAAAAAATTAAAGTGTATTTTCTATTTTTTTTACAAATAACAAATAAATTATTAAGATCTAATCTAAATTTTATATACATTTTTAATTAGTCCATAAGGAAATTTTTGTGAGGTACAAATTATTGGGCGAGACTGTAGGCTTTTGTTTATGTAAAAAAATATGATATTTTTTTATTATTCAACTTTTTTATCATTAACCAAACAAATTTTTTTATTACCAAATAAACATGTCTGTTTAAATTAAAATACTAAGGCGTTTCTGCTCGTCTTAACGATCTAAATTTACCGCGTATTAAGTTAATTAAATACCTTAAATTACAGTAAACACAGATTCCACATTGGGCAATCTTTTATGCTGATACTTGCTTGTTTTTGTAAAATATAATCGTACGTAATAATGCACATGTACGTAGATACGTGGATTTCGTAGGTTAATTTATAATCAGGGAAGTACGTAGATTCATTTTTTATTTCTAACAATTATTTTTCATCTTGCTGCGTCTGCGACTAAGGTAGTTGTGGTTCTAAAAGTATAAAACGACTAATAGGAAGACAAGGAAGGAGATTTTTTTGGGCGTTAGTAATATTTTACAATGATAATATTATAATAAATTCTAAAATTAAAACAATAAAGCAATTTATTATTAAAACAAAAATTACATTAATACAGTATAACGGGTGATTTTTTTAGCCTGATACACTCAAATATCTCGGAAAATAAGCACTCTAAGAAAAAAATGGTTAAGATCAAAATTTAATAATTCCGTGGGGGAAATACCTTAGTGTTAAAATTAGTATGCACCCCTCTTACTTGTAGGTGGGGCGGGGGGTAACTTAAAAACTAAAATATGAACCCTATTTTTTATTGCAGATTCGGATTCTACGGCTAAAAATATGTAGGATTTGGCTGAAACATTTTTTTCGATTCATGATAGATGGCGCTGTAATTGACGATATTCTTTTTCGGTGATTTTGTTTGCTGCCATTGACAGTGACAGTTTATTAACTTTTCCGAACTACGTATGCCGGGTGTAGCCCTTTCAGCGGATAATGTCATGACATCTTTTAGATTTTCTGCCGCCGCATCAATATCAGCTGGTGTGATCAGAGGAATATTAAGTATACACTTTTGTTCGACTAGCCTCCTATATTGATCCCAATTAGTTTTCTTGTTTGTAAGACTGTTCGGCATTTCGTTTCTTAGGACATCGGTACTCATTGTTGCTATTACCGGTGAGTGATTAGAAGACGGATCATAGCAATCGGTCGCTTTAGCATGTGTACGTGGAATGCCCTTAGTTACACAAAAGTCAATTAGATCAGGAATTTTCTTTTTATCCGTGGGCCAGTAAGTTGGGTTACCGGCAGATAAATAATCCAAGGACTGTCCCTCTACAGCGTCATAAAGTTGTTTTCCTTTCGGCGATGTTAATCTGGAACCCCAATGAGTATGTTTAGTAGTTAAAATTATTACCCAGCTGGCTAAAATAATCCAAGAACTGGAGTTTTTTATAGCATGTTTTGAAGGGCAGTACACCGCCGATATGACGCAGTTTCCAGACCACTCCTGCAGATAGATGCTCGTTGCTTGTAAATGTTCTTTCTCATATTTCGTAAGTTCGTAGTGTTTTAATCTTCGCTTAATCAATACAGCAGTGCCTCCATGTGCTTTACCATCTGGGTGCTTGGTGTCATAAATAGAGTACCCATTAATTTTGAAATAGCTATTTTTGGTGAAGCGTGTTTCTGATATTAACATTATGTCAATGTTGTGCTCAGTGAGAAATGCATGTACCACCGCTTTATGTTATGCTAGGCCGTTTGCATTCCATATGGCTATTTTGATGATGGTTATTTCTGGCTTTTTACGACTATCTGCATCAGATGGGCGAATATAAGGGAATATATTTGGTAAAAAATAATTTATGTAAACAATAAATATTTAATTCTATCATAGAGAATTAGATTTATGGTGGGCGCACATCAACTAAATTGTCCGACGAAAACAAAAATGAATGAAACTTTTTGAATTTTTGGTTGCAATTTCATAATAAAAAGTTTGAAAAAATTGAGCTCAATTGTTTTTTCCGGATAATTTAGAGTAAAATTAGAACCATCTTGATGTAAATAGAGCCGGCGTGTGAAAAATGAACTTAAAATAAGGTATATAGAAACACTAAAAAGAGTTTGTATGAAAAAACGCGATTTCGATTGACGATAAACCTGAATAAAAAGTTAACCCCAGTTAAATAATTTTTTCTGAAATCGCTAAAAAACAACTCAATGTCCTACTTACTTAAAACACAGGTTCTCAAATTTCCCTATTTTCCAGCAATAATCAAAAGAAATTAAATTAAAATACATTCTACAACAATAACAATTTGTATTAAAAAGATAAAATTCAATTTAATGACGTCATGACTTGTCCACATCTAAAATCAATGGTAACAAAAAAGACAACACGTCTCCGCTCAACAATCGAATTTAAAATAAATCAAAAAGAGCCAAACAGAAAAAATTAAATTAATATAATGAGCGTGAAGAAAACAAAAAATCAAAACAATCTAGCAAACTAGCATGCTTCGCAAATTCAAAATAACAATAGAAAGATATTCGAATTCAAATTAGAATGGAGGCAATGAAAGAGATGATTTTATAAATTTCGAGTTAAGAGTTTATGACGTATATTACAAAATCAAGAACATTTTCATGTTTAGAAATACCTTATTTTCGAAGACGATTTTCACTAAGAATTAAACATTATCGTGACTCGATTTTTCAATCAAATACAATTACATGTTTTATGAACATTTTCGAATTAAAACAAAACAAAAGCTCACAAAAAGAAAAAATTCTATGTTCCTTATTCTAAGCTTAGTAAACTATACAGTCGTTATTGGAGGCTCTTATTTGTACAGCAGGTTCTGGTAAAATCAACGAACTAAAGGTGACGTGCCATGCACAAATGGCAAACCGACATTTCCTCACGGGCGGATTTTAGCTTAACGGGCAGCAAAATATAAAATTGGGGTGTTTTGAATGAATTTAAAAAAAAATTTAAATAAAATTTTCTATGATTAAGATGCACCTTACAGATTTCTTAATAATTTTGACATTGGAAATGAAACAATTTTATTAAAAATTGAATTTTATGGTTTGAAATGCCGGTTTGTTGTTTTACTCGGGCCAATGGTTCAAACTATATCAATATTATGAATTCAAATATTTTCTTTTTTTGACGTTAACAATCTCTCAAAGTAGGTCTAAATGGTGTGCTTTGGTTAAGCTACACAAAGCCGCCAAATAAAACCTGCAACGAGTGGAGAATCATATACCAACGTTCAATCAATATGTTCGATATCATTTATGGGAATAGGCCGGTCGAAGCAGAAGGCGGAACAGGAGAAGAATTTTTGGAATCAGAAATACCAAGTTCTACTCCTGAGTGGTTAGACTCTCCAACATTAGTTACCGATGAAATTAACGAAATGAGAATGTAGAACTAGTCATCAGAGATGAACCGTTCGGACCACCGCATCGAAGACGTAACCTAGCTTGTAATAATATAGACCGTCTATAACAGTTCAAGGCATCGGAGAGGGAAAGTAAAAAGTCGATGAATAAGGACTGAAGTCCAAAGAAGGAGGTGGCAAAACGTAGTTGCTTCAGCATTTAATAATATTAGTGGAGCAATATGCAGTTTGACCAAACCATGACATAAATTTTTTCAAATAGAAATACGCAATTAATTTGATCCTGCCTTTCACACAGCTGTTTAAACAGTTGGGATCATCTCAATACTCGGGTTTCGTGCACGGATTCTGGTTCTTCAATAAATATAATTGGAAATTCACTGTTGTGATCCACAGTTGCTCGCATCTGCAATAAAATATAATTATTCAATAATCAGTGAGAATTTCGTTGGGAGGCTATTTCTGAATACGATACGAATACGATAGTACATGATTCTCATTTGATTTGAATCAGATTGGCTCGTTTCTTATTTAAATCAAAAACGAATGTATATTCAATTGTATATTCAAATTCAAATCGAATTCAGAAATAGCCCCCAGGGAAAGCAATTGTTTATGATTTATTTGATATTGTATTAGATAATACTCATGTAAGATTTTTATTTCTAACAAAACGTGGAGCTGGGCACCGGTTGGTAAGAAACTTTAATATTTTGTAATAAGTACAGTGTGAAGCAGACACCAGTTTTGGCCAAAGTGAGATAGAAGCTATTACCCGTAATATAGAAAATACAATTTCTTCACCTGCCCTCGCAGTATCGATTCTGGTGCTCCTGTTGCGAGTAAAATCACGAAGATTTCGATTTACACATCGAGATATCATCTTTAATTTTGATCTAGATTTTTCACGCGAAATTTCTTACATTCGGTACAAAATATTGGAAGCAGCCAATCCAATCGAACAACCAAAAGTTCGATTGAGAAATTTCGAATTGGATTGTGGCGGCAATGGAAGAAAGCAGTAAGTTGAAAAGATAGAAGATAGGCAGCAAGTAAGCTAAACAATTATAATTTTTTTGAAATTTTTGTTTCAGTGTTTGTTGTTTTAATGATTTTAAATTATTTTAATTTAGACATTTTAATTATTATAATATACAAAAAGGTATGTTTTAAGAATTTCAAATTTTTCTGAATTGATTTTCAATAATTCTTGCTCTCAGTTGTCTTCCCAGAGCAAGTAACGAATTCCCACAATTTGCATCACGCTCTGCACCACCATTAACAAATTCAACATTTCCTTCTACTCTACATCTTCTGCTCGTATATTACCATGCTGATAATTATGAAATTTTATTAAATTGTGCAAAGTGGCATATTTATTATTAAAACCATCAGATCAGGTGGTAAGACACCGATTTTTCGCCAAACATCTGTATCTTCATTTAAGAACACCATTTAAACGTTTGATATAATTCTGAGTTGCTTGATGTGCAGTGTTGTACAGATTCTCATGTTCATTGGTAGGGCCATCTCTAATGGGGTTATCAGGGAGGGTTGTATAGAATAGCGGCTGTCACCTAGATAAACATATGAAATTTGTAAACAAATATTATGTAAAATAATATAATAGTTTGTGACGTTTTTTCACCAAAATTAAAACACATTTTTCTTATATTTTAAATAAACTTTATTAACCTTTTACCATTGTTCGGGTAAAACCATTATGCCGTCACTGTTTTAATTACCTTTTGGTACAAAATAATTACTTTCCTTTTGTACTTTGAATTGTATGGTAAATTAAAGGTGGTAAATATTCTTTAGCGAATAATTACACTCGGTTGGGTTGTTGGTATATAGGCGGTAAGTACTGTAAACAAATTATATACGGTAAGTATATTTGGGAATTATAGGTAAAATAATTTTATTTTTTGATTAGGTAATGTTTTCCTGATGATGATTACAGCAAGAACATTACTATAATAATAAAAAAATGTACAGTTGATACAGCAAGAGCGTATACGGCTTAGCTGTACTTAAAAATAAAGGAAGAAATATAGTATGGGCGAAAATTAGTTTAAATATATCAAAGAAATGAGTGCGATTTATACAAAACGTACTGAACCGTTGTTTTTAAGTGTACATCCGAAAGGACAAAAATGTGGATTGCAAGTGCAGCAAAATATATAAAAAAATCGAAAACATTTGTACTGGAATGGATTACACATTATTCAATGTATAAAAACGTTGACGATTTGCTAGATAGAGGCAAAATTCGAACCGCTACAAAAAAGGAGGATGACGCCATCATACAGTTATTTGATGAAAATTGTTCACTTACGCTGGATGCAGCTGTGGAAAAATTGGCGAAAAAGAATATTTTTATGTCAAAAACAACCGTACGAAATAGACAAGGAATGAGGAGTGTCTGATCAAAAGTGGCTATTTTCATCTTACTTTTTGCTACTTACTTTTGATCACTTTTTTGTAGTAAATAGCTTGTTTTGGCCAAAATCAAGAATTTTAGGGATATTTTTCATAGAGAAATTGGGAATTTTTGGTCCATGCTGGAAATAGCCACTTTTGGTCTATTTCAATTAAAAAATTCTGCCTTGATAGAAAAAAAAAATATCATTTTGGAAAATGTAAATAGCCACTTTTGATAAGACACTCCTCGAATATGGCAACGCATATCGAAATATTTTGGCCAAACCACTGATAACAAAAAAAACACATTGAAAAGCTACTGCAGTGGGCAAATAAACATATAAAAAAAGAGTGGATAAATGTTGTCTTTATCGATCAGCCGCCCAAGCTCAATGTATGGCGATGCTTCACCAAGCAAGTTTTTGATAAATTAATCGTTTTTACAAGGAACCTAGATGCAGCTTTCATGAATTACAATTTATTCACGAGGTTTCTTACCATCTGCTCGGAAATGATTTGGAGCGGGGAACTCTAACTGGATCTTGCAAGAACACAACGGTCCAAAACACCGCAGCAGACTCTGTTCGGGCATCACAACATTGGATTTCCCATCTCAGTCACCTGGGGTGGGATGTTGTACCATCACTTTCATTCGAATCGACTTTAAAAGTCGATTCGAAAAAGTGATAGTTGGCATGATGTAAAATTTTCGACTCCAAAGTGATACGTTAATATGGCCGCCATTTTTCAAAGCTGAATTAACAACAACAATTTTAATTTGACATTTCGGTGGTTTTATTCAAGCTTTAAATAAATATTAATTTTATAAGATTTTATTAAAAAAAAACAATTTATGAAATTGTTAATAAATTTGTTATTTTTTCATTACTTACGCAGACATTTTTTCAAATTATATTTTAAATTTATTCACTTTTAATTATATTTATTTATAGTATTACATTATATTTTGACGAATCGTTCGTATATCACTTTAAATAAACTGAGTGATACTAAAGTATCATTATCGCGATTCGAAAATTTTACAACATACCAATTTTCGACTTTCTGTTCGAATTTCGAAAATTCGCAATTACAACATCTCGCCCCTGGTGTGATCACTATCACTGTGTATTTCTCTTTTCTCATGTTTTTTTCAATGAAGTTTGTCTTCATTGGTTTAGCTAGGTTTACATTGTATACTTATGCTAGGTTTACATTATGTATTTAAATCCTAATACATCTTATATAGTACATCTCCCTTTTACTACCTTCCTTTTTTTTTTTTAGAAATTCAATTATTCCGTAATTTACCCCAATTGGATTGTACACCAATTGGAATTACTAACAAACAATACTTATCAATCTAATTTTACTTTTTATTTTCAATATCTCACAAAATCCTTAAATCTAGCTCTGACCTGGTTGTATCACTCGTATTCGTATTAGGTAAAGTTGCCAATGTACCGTTCCTACCCACATCTGATGAATTCGGACGTTGACCACAATTTCTTATCGACTCATTATCATTGCTTGTATCATTAAATTCTCTTTTGAATTGAGGGTACCTGTGAGACTTTCTCAAATGGAAGGAGTTGCGCCTTAATAGTGTTCCATTCTCATTTTTATAATATGTGATCGAGGATTATTGTGCTTTTTCCATAATAAGCGCTGGTTCCAATACATTATCTTTTCTATATACTTCAGTTTGCCCCTCAGCAAAATCAGGTCTTTTGGGTGGTGGGGGGTTTAAATATTAAATTGACGACTGGATGATTCCTGTACTCCAACAGTGCATATTGGATATCCTTCTTGTCTTCTATTGCTTTTCAATCAGGTTTTTTGCTATATTGACTGCTTTTTCGGCATACCCATTCGACCTTGAGTACGTTGGGCTCGATGTTCTTATTACAAATTCCAAGTTTTTGCTGAAATCCTCCATTTCATGTGATGCAAATGGCATGTTATCACATATCATAACTTTGAGTATCCCATGAGTTGCAAACACATTTTTCAGGTTGATAATAAGTTCTGAGGCTTGTTTATTTTGCAATGGTAGTGCCTCAATCCATTTTGAATAATGGTAACTTGCAACCAAATAGTCATCTCCTCCAACTTGCATAATGTCACACTCTATCTTGTTAAACGGTAACTCTGGAATTTCATGAGAAATCAGTGGTTCTTTGACATTCGAGTTTTGAAATTTTTCACATATTCGACATTTCCCAATAAAATATTCTATGTCTGTATCTATTCCAGGCTAATATATTATATGTCTAGCTCTTTGCTTAGTTTGCGTTATCCCTATATGAGATTCATGTAGAGCATTCAGCATTTCCGATCAGGCACCATCACCCTCTCGCCTAAAAAAACAAGACCTTCTTCACAATAAATGAGATCCTTGAATTTCCAGAATAGCTTTATTACATCTTTAAGTTTATCTTTTGTGTTGGGCCAACAACCTTTGTATACATTTAATAAATTTGATAATGATTCATCTTTCGCCGTCTCTCTAATCATTTTCTTTTTTTTCTCATCCGAAATATTAATTGTATGAATGATCTCCTCAAATTCTTGAACTTCATTTGCCGGTTCATCCATCAAAAAACTACGCGATAAATGGTCCGCAATGTGCAGTTCCTCCCCAGGTTTATATCTCACTATCAGTTCATATTTACACAGTTTCAATTTTATTCGTTGAAGCCTTGACGAGTTTACTTTATTAATTTCGTTTTTCTTTACACTCACGAGTGGTTTATGATCTGTGTGAATTTCAACACTCCTTCCAAATATATAATTATGAAACTTCACGCATGCATATATTATTGCCAAGAATTCTTTTTCTACCTGAGCATACTCTTTTTGGGTATTGAACCTTATCTCGATTAAAGGTTATGTTTAGTTGTTTAGCCCTTTTTATGACTTGTTCTAAATTGAAATAATGTTCGTTCTCACTTCGTCCAGTTAAAAATACTTCATCTATATATATATATATATATATATATATATATATATATATATATATATATATATATATATATATATATATAAATATATATATATATATATATATATATACATATATATATATATATATATTATATATATATATATATATATATATATATATATATATATATATATATATATATATATATATGAATGTGCCGGAAATATCGCCAAAATTATTTTCATTGAGCCTTTGAAATGTTTCAGGAGCAATGTTAATCCCAAAAGGTAGCCTTTTAAAGTTATACGTTCCAAATGGAGTACTAAATGCACACATTTTTTTCGATTCATCCTCTAGTTCAATTTGATAAAAACCATTTTTAATGTCTAGTACTGTGGAATATGTAACGCCAGCTAACCTAGTTGTAAGATCCTCTAATTTTGGTATTTCATAAAAATCCTGTTTAATAGCATTATTGAGAAATTTTGGGTCCAAACATATTCTTAATGACCCACTTGGTTTCTGTACTACCACCATATTACTAACCCAGTCAGTTGGTTCTAACAGCCGTTCTCTAATACCATTATCTTCTAGCTTATCTAATGATGCTTTAACTTTTTGTTTAATAACAATCGGGATTCTTCTCGGCGGTCTTGCAATTGGTTGTGCATTCTCTTTTAAAACTAATTTGACTTAACCCTTTAAAAATTTGTTCATTAGCCTTAATGAAACTGACACTATGCTTAATAATATCACAAATATTTTTCATTAATTTAAACTTTCTAATGGTCTCTAATCCAATTATAGGTTTAACGTCCGAATCCATAGTTATAAACGTTTCTACATACCGCGCGTTTTCTAATTTAGCTATTAGCTCAACCAGGCCATACGGTGTTATCTTGGTACCGCCAAACGCTCTTAATACTATTTTTGTTTTGTGAATTTCTGGTTTGATCTCCAATCGTTCATAAATTGATAGAAGCAGGATATTAACGTCTGACCCCGTCTCAATTTTAAACTTTATTTTACACTCATTTACACAAAATTTCTCAAACCAACCCCTATCCTTATGTAATAATTCATTATGCAGACTATCTATATATAACTCCCCACTTTCCACAATATGATCATCATAGTCATCATCACAGACAGGGCCCGAATCCGTATCAACTTCGTTTACGCTTTTGCTGCGACAACACCTTGCATAGTGATGTCTGCCTTCGCATCTATAGCATCTTTTATTATATGCTGGGCAAGCGCCCCTCTCATGCATTCCCGAACATTTAAATCCCGTCCGGTGCCGTACCTGTGATGACGACGCCTGACCATCACGATTCTGCACTCTAATTGATTCTCTTGCACGAGCATTTTACTAAAGAACGAAAAATTACGAAAGATGAATTGATCTTCAGATTCTTTAGATTTCGCAAATTCAATCAAGGCGCAAAACAATGAGGCAGGTAATTATAAAAACTATATTGTAACTATATAAATATGCGAACTTGAACGTTCAAAATCAGCGTCAAGTTGTATACAAAAAAAGTGTCCAAATAAAACTCTAAGAGCCAAACATTTTTATCAGCAAACCACCATTATCTTAAAAATAGCTTCAATTAAGTTTGCCGAAATGAATTCGGTTAGAACATTCGAGTTGCGAAAACAATACACAACGCAGTTTTCAAGTAAGTAATTTACGGCTGAAAATTGTTACTGAAAAGAAATACAAATTATTTACAATTTTCTTGTATTTTCCTGTTAGGTTCGGCCCGGGAAAACATCGGTAAATTAGTTTTTCTTGACGAAGCTGAATTCAACCTGCATCTTCGTTGGAGACATGCTCGATTTTATAGGAATACTTCAGCAAGAATAATGTACGGTTCGGGGCAGGAACGTGTGTTTAATTCCATTTACCATCACAAAGGTAAACTAATTCTTCGCGTAACTCATATACAAATTCGGTACATTCCTCACAAACTGATTGGGAAACTAGATGACAATGAGTTTTAATTAATATTGGACAACAGTTCGAGACATAAAACTTCTCAAGTTAAAGAATTGATTCAAAATTCTAACAATTATGTCCGATTTTTGTCGAAATACTCCACAATGGTAAACCCCATGGAGCAAGCATTTTCAAAAATTTAGTCTGTGGCCATATTTTTGGTAATAATAATAGTCATAGTCAGTATAATTTGGTGGATGCCATTGAAGAAAGTGTCAATCAAGTAACTTCAGGAGATTGCAGCAATTACATTATACTCAAGATGATGAAGTTACGTGTGGCTGCTGCTGGAGAGCAATTATCATAATAAATAATAAAAAAAAATTAATTTAGTTAGATTTAAAATAATAATATTAGTTTGGACTGGTGTATTCGAAATTTTTTTAGGTTTGCTGGTATAGATTGCATTTAGAAGAAATAAAGCCTAATTTACCATTTAAAAAGAATTGGGTTGATTAAATTTAATAAAGGTTTCATTTCGTTTTCAAAAAGTTTCTTTTGAATTAGTTATATGTATTTAGGTTTCAATTAAAATGCAAAACGATTCATTTTACATATTTGCAAAAGGTTTCGCACAATTTGCAAAATGTTTCTGTCAATTTGATGCAGGTTTAATGAAAAATTATAAAGGGTGAATTTAATTTAAGAAAAACCTATACTAACTATTTTAAATATATTTTATAAGAATGTTATTTTTTGAAAATGAATTAAGATTTTTTCATTTTTACAAATCAAATTAAAAATGTATTGATTATTGTAATAAACATGAAATTTTGAAAATGAAGTTTCGCAAATTGCCATGTTCATATTAGTTTTGCTAATGTGCCTTTGCTAGGTAATGATTTTTACCCAATTGTTGCTTCGTTAAGGGGTTAGGGCTAGTCATCGCCAAAAAAAAAAACGTTTTGAGTTTTTTGTTTTGAAGACACATAATATTTATTGATAGATGTTTTTCCATATAAATAACATATTGTGACGATTATGGCCATCATATAACGGGTTCACATTATGAACAGCGATAGCTCAGACGGTTGGCGTGTAATAAAGGTCGATGGTTCGATGCTCGTCGTAGCTTATGTTTTTATTACAATTATTTATTGTGGACATCGAATCATGTTTGTACACCAACGCACAAATGCATAATAAACGTCCGAGATATAGCGTACAGAGGGAGGCTTGGTTTAATGATTGATGAATAAAATGAACAAAGGCCCGCCGACAATAATGAATAATGTTGATTATAACCAGCTATAAACGATATTTCCAGATGATTATAGGTCATAAACAGAATACACAAGAATGATTTATGACACACAATAAAGGAAATTTTGGGAGCAGTATTGAACTGGTATATAAACACGACCGATGGCAAACAGAGAACATTTTTTTGTTTACTTTAAATACAACTTAAGTAAAAGCGATTATAAAAGTGTATAGTAAAGTGAAATAAAGTGAAGTCAAGTGAGATAAAAGTACACAGTGTTTTTAATTGCAAAATCCGGACGAACTCAGAAGCCCAGTTCGTAACAATATATTTGAAGAAGTTACAATAAAATTTGTATAGCAAAATAATAATAAATAAGCAAGATACAGCCAATATGCGAGAGGTCCAAACAAACAAGCTGTTTTGCGGTGATCACTGCTGACCATCATTAGATCATTTGAAATTAAAATTTTGAAGTAGTACTATATATCACATTATGTTACAGTTGATCGAAGGGTTTCCAAGAATTTTAATTTTTTACAAAATGGTGAATGTTCAAATTTAAAATTTTGTTTTCGACCAAAATTTTAATCATATTTTCGGCTATAAATTAAAAAAAATTTCATCGCACGAAAAAATCCTTCGTTCATCCGGAGGACAATTATGTAAAGAATAAGTGATAAAAATTTTGAAATGATCGGTAAAGCTGTTACGGAGTTAGAGTGATCGCCGACTTTTCAAACGTGGTTTCAAGAAAAACGCGTTTAAATTTTTAAGTACGATTTGCATGTATACAAAATTTATTTTTAGATTTACACTGAATCATCTATTCCAGGACCATAAACCGTTCCTTCCTTTGCCTTAGCAACTACACCAGCAGCGATTTTCTTCCGTCTTTGAGCTATCCTTGCCTCACGAGTGTTTTCCAGCGAACGTAGGTTGGCTAATTGAACTCGACCTGAGTCATCTAGCTTGGCAAATGCATGGGCATATGGTCCCAACTTAATCCCCATAGCATCAAAAACTGCTAACAATCCATATTTACCTTCGTTAAACGTGCATTTAGCAATGTAGGCGGCTATGCTGATAGTGGTAAAGCTGGCACGTAATGTTTTTAGCATGAAATTCCGAACACTTTGCTTGAAACTTTCGTTGCTGTTCTGCATAAATCCTCCAATACATCTTTCTAATAATCCATTCTTCGTAAGATCATCATAAATAGGTTTTATTGCAGCTAGTATTTTATCTGGTAAGGCAATGTAATCATGTTTGAAAAAACCTAAAATCTTATCCGCCTTTGCTCGTTGATACTTGCATCACGAGTTAGCACCTTATGGACACTTGTGGTGAAGCGGCTTTGCGTCGGTTGAACTTTTTGTGGTAAAACGTGGCCCAAATGGTATTTTTCATTTTCTTAACAAAATCACAATTATCACGAATAGCCTTGCCAAAATACTCAGACAATTTATCAATTACATTGCCAGTAAGTTTTCCCTTAACGGCGAGTCCTTTGTTGTTCTTTTAACATCCACGTAGACGTGTACCGATTTGTTTTTGAACGTGACCAACGCATTCTTACTTCGATACAACAGTTTTTTCAAAAAGAGCAGCTTGAAGAATGCCAGAGTAAGTCTTCGACTCTCCGTCCCCGACGTAATTTAAAAATCTTACTCCAATATTTTTCATTGAATGACGAAACATTTCAACAACAGCACCGACTTCCATCTTTTCCTCAGATCCTGTATGATTTGCCGAACAAGTTTCTTCATATGATACATACCATTCTTCATACTCAGCAGTGTTTTTTTTTATCTTTCGGCAATTCACAAGCCTTGCAATAACAACTTTTTACAAGTATATCAATAACTTTGCCAGTATAATATGTAACGAAATCCCGCAAGGGGATTCCATTAACAGACATGAGAATAGAGGTCTGGTGCGGTATAGTAGCTGGCTAGAGCTCACGCTGCGGCGTGGGGTTTTCCAGACGTATTCTCATGCTTGAATAACTGCATGAAGAATAAAAATGAGAAGGGAAAAGGGAATTTGAAACTATTTTTGCCACGGCCTCAGCAGCTAAGAAAATAATAAACTAGGAGAGGTCGTTCCGGAGGGACAGTTTCAATTCTAGGCGATCCCCGCCATAACTGCCACACAGGCCTCCCTTCCTCGGTCCGCCTGCCGGGATGCTATTTCCCAGTCGCCGCGGTCCCCGATGCCGATAAGGAATGGAAGGATGCTCGCATGACAGTCCCAGCGACGACCCGCCGTAATAGAAACCGTCACCCCAGCGCAACCAACTCATATGGCGTGCCGCCCTCCATCGTTGGAGGAACGAAAGGCACGCCCGGAATAAATATGGAAAAGGCCGACCCTCGACACGGTCATGCCCTCATCATCCGATCAAGCAAATAATTTATTCACATATGGATACAAGGTGAGTCATGAGAGAATACCATAAAGAAATTACACTATCACTCATTGATAACCGGTACAAAAAAACACTAAATTAATTACCGAAAAAAACCGAAAATTTTTTACCGAATCTACGTTATAAAATTAATCATCACAGTTCACTGTTCCACAAAAAAAAAATTTAAACAAAACACACACGTGTTAGGCACATCGAACCATATTATAGCGGAATAAAAGTAACGGAACCTAAAACTCTGAAATAACCATTCGCGGAAATCTGAAAATGACAATTGAAAGAAAATTCGACGCGAAAAGTATTTCTCTGAATGGGGGTGCAAATCAAACCTGTGCACCACATTATTATTATGTTTTTGTTTTTTTGTGCACCTCAAATCCAATCACACTCGGTATCACTAACGGCAAACGAACCGCGGTATCATTCACAACACCGAGAACAATTTTGATTGATGCTAATCGGTGTTATTCACTATTAATTTATTATTATTATAATTTTTTTTTTTTTTTAAAGAAAAAACCCAAAGAAAAACTCAGCCGAACCATAAAACAACCAAGAAGCCATAATTTTGATAATTCACAGTATTATCCTATATAATACGATGTTGAAGTTGTACTAAATTTTCTAAAATTGTTATGGAAAATTACTTCCCAATATCCTAGAGCCTCATGCTATAGCTCTAAAAATCACAAAAAAAATCTAGGCGGCCCCATTCTGAAAGTCCGTATTAATTTTAATAATATTTTTTTTTCATAACGGCATTTTATTGGTTTAATACGAATTGAAAAAGTATGTAATAAATTTTGTAAAACTGGTAATCAACATTTAGGCTGATACAGCAAATTATTTCAGTCGAAATTAAATCATTTCCCCCAAAAATTAGGGTTCGATTCTCACCAAGGACGTTTTGCATTATTTATTTATTTTTTATTTTATAACGGCATTTCAATGCATCATAAGGAATTGAAAAATATAAAATTTTGTATCCTAAAGCTTTAAGATGGCAGCATTAGACAATTAGGGTTTTTCTATATTTTTTTTCTATCGAAACCATAAAGTAAACCAAAGCAACCAACACGAATGAAACTGACAACTAGACATAATTTCTTTGAATTATTTACGTGCTTAAAGATTTATCTGAAGTGATTGGAATATATAATAATTAACAATACACTTAAGGAAACCCCGGACTCTTTTGGTCAGGCTGTAACGTACCAAAATAACAATGAAAATTAAATTTGATTTCTTTTATGATTGGGGTTTCAGTGGTATGTACCGCACTGGACTAGGATTACAAAAGTCTTTGGTTCGATTCTCCTTAAAGGATACAGATCTAAAAATTCACTTTCTAAAACAAAGAAAGGTTCTGAAGTATTCCGTAATCGTTTTCAGCGTAAACGAATAAACCGTCTTTGATCCTTTTCATCATCATCAAGGAATCTCACAAAGTCACAACTATTCGATTTGACATAAAATATATTAAATTTCTTAAAAAAATTTGTTTTTGAAATAAACTGTAAACTGTTTAATGCACTATGTGGGTGGTATTTAAGTGCGTTAACTTTATTTTCCCCCAAACTTTAATTCCTAATATTATCAGAATACCCATTTACAGATTTGGGGAAAAATTAGGAAAAACTGCTACAAATAAGTATTTTTCCTAATTCATAATTCCCAGGGCAACACGGAACAGTCCCATTGGAAGAGTTTTTGGCTCAGAAAGTGAAAGTTTTGCACCACAGAGGTCTGTCTCGAGAAGCCTACTTAAGTTTAAAAAGTCTAATGAGTTTATTCAAAATAGATGCAATTCTTATGTATGTAATTCTATCACTTTGAGACTATTATAAGTATTTCATTATACAATTTTTTTTAGGTTGTTTTCCCTTCAAAAGTTTGAGGTCGGAAGCGATTAACACAAAATCTTGTTTATTCTTTAAGCCTGAGGACCTGCATACCTTCCCCTTATACCGACTTTAAAGTTTCCCGATAAAAAATTGGAAATTGTTTCGCTGAGAAAGGTATTTGTAAATATTAAATTTTCAGTTAAACTTATCAATCATTATGAAATAATTATTTAATAAACTCACAATAATATTAAGTTGAGACGAAATTCCTTAATAGATTTGTTGTCCTCTCAATCTCAAACCTGAATATGGAAAAGTTGCGCTCTCAGCACGATTTTTTAAATCAGTAAATATTACCTTAAAAATATTAAGAAAAGCATAATTCGTTACTTGCATGCAGGTGGTTTGGCGTCTATTTGAGGGGGGGGGGCAAAGTTAGGGGCGCATCACGTGAGCTGTTCTGGTCATGTATTGAGCAGCTGCGTGGTGGGTTCAATTGTGTAAGGGGCAATCTGTTCACAATTCGCAAGTGTACGTGCTGCCTCCTCGTGGCAACCACTGATAACTAAGGCCATTTGACACATTTTTGGCCAATTGACACAGGCTAAAATACGGCGCTGAAGGAGAAAACCTTGACGGAACTGGGACAACCCTCTCGAAGTCCTTGGACTCTAATGCTACCGTCTTTCTAGCGAAACTACATGCTGTAGTAAACATCTAGCAGGGAGAGCAATAAACCCAGATAATATGTTTTACGTACCGGCTGGCAGTATTATCAAGTTCATTAAGAACCTGAATATTGACTGAACGGATAATTAAGCAGGGCCCAGCACAATAGATCTTTTAGGTCGCAGAGCGAGGTGGCTGATCGCCCTCATGGTCCTCCAATAATAATAATAATAATACCTGCATGCAATTTACTTACCTTAAAATAACCAAATTGTCAACTGGATCGGTTTATTTTTCTTATGGCGCAAGAGAGTTTTTAAGGTTAGATTTTAGTTCCTTTAAGTATTTTATAGTCTGAACAGGATATACAGTTCTTTAATTTTCTCAATTTCAGAGTTTTTTATTGGGGCCATAAAATAATCACAATTAATTATATTTGAATACCGCTGATGACTAAAATTATCATTATTCAACAAAAAGTTTCATACAAGTTTTTCGCAACTGTCATCAAAGTAAAATTGAAAGATGTGTTACCTTAAGACCCTTCCTCATTCCTTCAAGTGACAGATAAAAATAACGAAACTGTAATAATGTAAATCCTTTATTATTGCCTTGTTGTAGATTATATCACGTTCTGTTGTAAAAAATTAATTGAATTTAATTAAAAACAACAATTTATTGTAATAATTGAAACACAACTACACTTTTTTAAAAATATTAATATTTATTCGCACAAATAAATAAATTATCGGTTACGAACTTTCTTTATTAAACTATGTTAAATTTTCGCTTTGTAAATTTTTTATCAACTACTGTTTATCTACTACCATTATTTAAACTATTTATTATTTAAAAAAAAACGAACTTCTTAAAGGTTCGATGGTCAGTCAAAAGCATTTCGCTTACCACGCATTATGATATGTTTTGGTTTAGGATGAAGTGGAAATTGAAGAAAAACAAAAAAATTATTTATCGAATACAATCTAAAAAAATGTAAAAATGATAACATTAACATGCAATCATTTAAATAGTTTAGCAATATTTAATTTTTTAATTGTAATGAAACACTTACATTTTAATTTAGATATCTAATATTTCAAGTGTATGATATCAAAATTATTGTTCATTATATTTACAGCTCGCGAGCCGCATGCCGCAAGATGGAATAAATATTGCTGGGGCTTTCACACTCATTCCACAGTGATAAATTCTGTGACTTTCTGTATCCAGATACACAAATAATTACCGCGTTGTCCAGTTGATTGTTTTTTTCTAATCGGAGTTTTATTGCTCTATTTAAAATTCAAAATTTGTCAAAAATACTCATTTGGCTTGGCCACCGTGGATATATAGTATGTTAAGTGGGCCTCAGATGATTAATAAGTATTGCCAATAAAATATTATCAATATAGAAAAAAACTATTGGCAAACAGCATTTGTCTCAGACGATCAATACTATTGGAAATACACTTAAACGTCAAAAAATAAAAAATATTTATTTTCAGGTAATACTCCACTTTGAACCATGTTAGACAAAAGTAAAGCTTGTGTAGCGATTATTTGGGCATTATCAATGAAAAAAAAAATTAAAATATAAAGGAAATCCTATGGTCTAGGGTGTTGAATCTTTTTTTATTGTATGCCAGATTTTTTTCCTCGGTTGGTGTAATCTTTCCATGTAACATAACACAATACTGGAAGTTCTCTATATGTATAAACAAATCTAATTAACGCTTCTTGATTATCAAGGGTTGCTGGTGTATTACTGTTGTCCATTGAGGTATTACTTATGCTATCGGTGAATTCCATACCGCACCATGTAGTATATGTATATATTTGCCAAGTTATTGTTAATTACATCACGTTTATTTCGATATATTGTATTTTATAACAGGCCCCACCTAGATATATTTAATTTTATATTTATATTTGTATAAATGCAATGCTCGTTTTCTTGGTTATGTGCATCAAATTCAAATTTTTAC
The DNA here is from genome assembly GCA_958295665.1 of Tipula vernalis. Lineage (NCBI taxonomy): Eukaryota > Metazoa > Arthropoda > Insecta > Diptera > Tipulidae > Tipula > Tipula vernalis. The sequence goes on along the minus strand of OY282559.1, from coordinate 216,938,377 downwards.
AGCTCTTTGCATCGGTATTTTGTCAATAAAGTATCTCAGAAGATCAATAGTATTGTAAATATTACACCAATATTAAAAATATTTTGGTTTTCATCAAACCATCGCCACAATATTTGGCGTATTGACAATCCTTCAATTAGTGTCCTCACATGTTCAATAGTATTGCCAATACTGAAATATTGGCAATAGATATTGATCATCTGAGGCCCGCTTAAGGTCACTGACTCATTTGTAATATTTATTTGTCTTGACATTTGTACAGGATATATAAACAAAAAGAAAAAAACTTACTCTTGCCTATAACGGGGGCACTCGAGTGACCTAGTTTAATTTAAACGAAAAACCATATGAAAGAAAGAGAAAACATTATAAGCAGACATTTATTATTTTTCTGGTTCAAATATTCATAAATTAAAATCGCGGTAATAGTGGGAAAATTCTGGGTTAGCTTTTCAATAACAGGAAAGTCACACAATATTTGCAACGATCCAATTTGTGGTAGAAATACGAACACAATAAACAAATATTTTTCGTATTAACCAAAGTTTTGTATAAATATTCATAAAACCAACTCGGCGATGGTCAACTCGGCCATAGTCACTACTCGGGGACCTTAACTCAGCAACGGTCGACTTGACACGAGAAAATAGGCGATTGTCAACTCGGCAAATAAATTCGAATTTTCATCATTTTCTGACATAATTTCCCAAACAGATGCCAAATAAAGACCGTGAGGCTTAGAAGGAATTTTGACATTTTTTTCTCTTGGCAGTTGACTATCGCACAGTTGACTGTCACCAAGTTAACCAACGCCGAGTTGATCGTCGATGAATTATTCGGCGCTGTTGAATTGATGGTATCCCCATCTCAAAAATGCTAATCACTAATACAATACATTTTTAGTTTTGACAAACCAGACGAATATTTGTATCGAAATATAAAAATGAATGAAACTTCTCAGCCCATGGTAATATTTCGGTCACTTAGAACAATACGATTTTCATGAAATGTTTTCTAAATTAGGCTAATGGAATTTCGCCACGTGCGAAAGGGATATAATTACCTAACTCATTCACAGACTCTGGAACGCATTTCTTATATTTCCAATTTACATGTGAAAATTTAATAAATCAGTAGCCTGATGGAGGTGTCAACGATTTGAAATATTAACAACAAACTTCGAAAAGAAAATGTTTCGCGTTCGATTCTCACCAAAGTCTATATTAATTTTAATAATATTTTTATGTCATAACGGCATTTCATTGGTTCAATACAAATTGAAAAACATAAAATTTTGTATTGTAAAACAATGAATATGAAATACATTTTTTCTACAATAGTGCAGCAACCTGTGCTTTCGATGATGATTTTTGAATTTAAATTATATAAGAAAAGGGTGCTTTGCACAAATCATGTGGCAATTTTCATTGCACAACGATTTCTCAATTGCCACACGATTTCTGATGAAAACCCAAATGTTTTAATGATATTGTGATCATTTCTTTTATAAGTTTTGTTGATCTGTACAAGTTTGTTATTTTTTATGTTGCTAATTATTTATAAATTATAAATATTACAGGACTATTGCATCGTAGAAAAAATAGCCTGTATAACTGGTGTGAAAACGAGTAATTGCAATACTCAAGTGATTGCAGCATGAGCGACATCGAATTTCACTTTCAATATACTATTGTAAAACTGGTAATCAACATTAAGGCTGGTACAGTAAATTCTTTCATTCGATATTCAATCATTTGATATAAATTTTCGGGTTCCATTTGAATTGAAAAATATGAAATTTTGTATTGTGTATAAACAATAAATGTAAAAAATATTAAAATATTTTGTACAACGGGTAATCAACATTTAGTCTGAAACAGCCTAAAGCATTAAGAAGGCAGCATTAGGCAATTAGGGGTTTTTATCAAATTTTTTTCTATCGAAACCATAAAGCAAACCAAAGCAACCAACACGAATTAAAATGACAACTAGACATAATTTCTTTGAATTATTTACGTGCTTAAAGATTTCTCTCAAGTGATTTAAGTGCTTAAAGATTTTTCGGAAGTGATTGAAATATACACTGTATATTTTCCATGACGCCGCAGAGAATAATGTTTTCTATTCGTGTACGCATTGGTAAAGTGAAGAGTATTATTTTTGCATAGGAAAAATTTTAAATGAATTTATTTGAAATGAAATTATTTGAAATGAAATAAATCTTAAATTAGGGGTGCGACTTTATTTAGTAAAGGACTGTATATAAACAAATATTTATAAATAATTTAAATAGTTGTAGTAGATTTTCGGACAACATTGCCTCCACGGGTGAAGTTTCGAACAACTACTGCTCTCAACAAGTCAGCAGAAAAAATTAAAGAGTTTACTAAGTAGTAAATTTGTCCCGAGTAATAACCTACAGTGTAATATTTCGGATACCAGCTGTACCAGCCAACTCTACCATAATTTAAGTGATGTAGTTTCAAGCAGGACGCTTCCGCCTAAAAGTTCCGGACAACCCCTCTTTTACCTCGATCTACTCGAGGTAAAGCTAAATTATTCTTGCTTGGCGTGCTTGACAACGATTACGATGTGATCATTATCTAAGAAATATGGCTTAGTTTCAATTCGGCGTAATATTTTCCACCTAACTACGTCGTTCACAGGAATGATCGACATGATTTTTGTACCAGCCTGATGGGAGGAGGTGTGCTGTAACAGCTTTCGAAGAAAGTCAAAGAATTGATTTTTTGCCGAAAGCTACCATATACTCTCAAGTGGTTATCGGTGGATTGGGGGGTTTTTCTGGACCACAGGAGAGCTTGAAAATACTGTTGTTGATAATGATAAAGAAAAACATCACTATAAGAAGCGTCAGTATTACCGTTTCATCACCAATATAACTCAAAATAGATTTACACACTCATAATAAAAAAAAAACTAATTTTTTAAAAATTAGGCAAAAGCATATATTTTGGAAAAAAAATAAGAAGAAAAAGATCCTGAAAACAATTATGTATTATAACAACAATAATTTGATTAATATTAATATGATTAATCAAATTAAATTAAATTAAAGAACTTAACTTTTTAACTTTACCAGACACTATGGAACGCCAATGGGAAGAAGCCAAAGATTAATTTAAGTTAGTAAATTAAGTCAGAAACAAATTGCTCATTAGTTCAGGAGAAGACTAGATTGTAATTACATAAAATAAATAAATAAAATTTATTTTAAATAAAAAAAAAAAAAAAAAAAGAAATTAACTTAAACTTTAGTTACTTATAAACAAAAAAAAAAAAATAAAAGAAATCCATCACCAAAACCAAGAAAACTAATTAATCTCTAATTAAATTATATAAAAAAATTTCTTAATAATATCTACCGTTGCGAATCCGATTACAGGTGTTTTTTTTTTAAGAACGCTGCGAAGAACGATGATGATTTTTACTTTAAGTATGCAATTTGTTATTTTGTTTGTAACTTATATTTATATTATTGTTAGTGTGGTGGATCGAGCACCAGCAAAGATTAATTAAATCGAATTGATTTTTATTGAATTAATATTTGACGTTCGTTTGACAGCAGGGTAAAGTAGGCACACACCAATAGAGATACTAAATTCATTATGGAAAAGCCAATGAGCTTTTCATAAATATGGAAGAGTTCTTTTTTTCCTAAAAAACACAGCACGTCTTAGGAGGAAAACAAATTCCGTAAAAAACCATAATTTGTAAACAGGAAAAAATTATGGTTTAGAAAAAAAAGAAATCATTATAACACGCATCCGAACGCACGGATAAAATTCAATGCGTATAAAAAGGATAATAATCCAACACATAATCCAACAATCGCTAATAAGACAGCAAGCAGTCGCAGGCCATTGGTATACGGCATACCAAAATCATTCAGCGGTTAAAATTATAATAAACGATATAAATAAATAAACTTGTACAAAAGCAACGTACTCATTGTGTTCTTATTTATTTATTTCAAAAAACATAAAAATTAAATTATTTGGGACATCACCCACCCCAAATAAAATGGTGACCCCGACGTGATCGGGAAGGACCCAAGAATCGGGAAAACCCGATATTATCGGCAGAAGCCGACAGGATTTGCGGAAACGAACGCAATCCGGAAACACGAACCAGAAATCAAAAGGAAGTAAGCAGTACATCCACAGGGACGTCCTACAGCAGCAATACGGACAACCCCAGACGATCGTAAAGCCAGAAGAAATTCCATTCAGGCAGACAGATACGAAAATAAACTCAACCCAAAACGGACAAGCAAAGTCGGGTAAGCAAAACAAATAAAACCAATTCTTCGCGACAAGAGCCCCCACCAGTGGTAAGCTCGAAAATAGTGAAACCAATTCTTCGCGACAAGAGCCCCCACCAGTGGTAAGCTCGAAAATAGTGCAAGAACGCTAGCATTCCAGTAAGAGCCTCAACCGAGGTGAGCTTTCGGAATAAAAAGTGCAAACCGCAAGGTGTGACCAGACAACATCAGTGATCAGCCGATCACCACAACCCAAAGGCAGCCATACGTACAATAAAAATAAAATTGTAAAAGACGTGCTGTTTTTTTACGGGGAAAAAAGGTAACAAAAATTTTTCTTCCAAATTCAACTTTTTCCATTTTAACTATATATAATAAAAATTGTTTAAAGAAAATATTTTCGACCAATATTTCTGTGTGTCGCTTTACCTTGCGGTAGTCGTTCGAAATCCGAGTTGAAAAATTCCACTTTGTAATAAATTTCGTCAGCTCGTTATATTTTTGTTTTTTGGTTTATTTTATTTTAAAAAATTCGTTTCGCAACAATTAATTTCGCGTATTTCAGAAAAGTGAATAAGTGAAATGAGTTTTCCGAAGGGCAGTGCTTCCCTGCCAGCGATGGGAACCAGTGAGACAAACGACGAACCAACTGTGACGATGACACAAGAACAATTACAGGCATACGTAGACGCACAGATACAGCAACGACAGGCAAACAGCGACCGACCTGACGAACACAGCACCGCTAGTGCGCCACAGTGGAGTAACCAGATAGGTAATGAGGCAGCAATTGGAAGAAACGTCGCGCATGTCGCATTTAAACCACCACAACCACTATATGGACAAAACCCGAGCGTATGGTTTAATATATTAGAACAATCGTTCCAGTTAGCCAACGTTCGAATAGAACAAACAAAATATGCACACGCTCTTGCGGCATTAGACGCCAGACATCACGACACATTTGCAGACCTAATACTACGCGATAAAGGACCGCTACCGTATTCGGCCTTTAAAGAAGAGGTATTGAGGATCCTGGGAGAGTCGGAGAAGACGAAACTCAACAATTTGTTGCATGGGCTCACATTAGGCGACCAAAAGCCGTCGCAATTGTTGAATAAAATGAAGATGAACGCAGGAAGGACTTTCGACGAGAATACTCTAAGGCAGCTGTGGATGAAGAGGCTACCTCCTCAGATCCAGATGATTCTCACCACGTTTGAGAAGGACATACCACTGGCATCATTATCCAATCGAGCGGATAGCATTTTGGAAACGATGACGCAGAGTCACATCAATGTGTTAACGAATACGACAGCGAGCACAACCGGAGGGAGTTCAAACAATGCAGTTAAAGAGCGGGACGATACAGACAACAGGTTGGACAAGTTAACGAGGGTAATAGCCGAACTATGTACGTCCATCAAAGATTCGCGCTCGCGAAACGAGTCTAGAGGAACCAGTCATGAGAGAAAAGCGACGAGGTCAGCATCGCGACAGACAATAAACAAGCGATTCGATCAGTGCTATTATCACTATAAATTCGGTGCGAAAGCGAGGAAGTGTGTTTCAGGGTGTAAGTATCACAGTGAGCAAACACCCGAGAAACCACAAAAATTTTTAAATCCCCATCAAAAGTTAACGGCGGGCATTGATGGGCCCGCAACCAGCCGATTAATTATTTTTGAAAGACATTCCAAATTAAAATTTTTAATAGATACGGGAGCGGACGTGTCAATGCCCATGATAGGAGCAGATTTCCTGCGACATACGGGACTCTTGGTTGATATTCAAGGGCAAAGGATCATTGATCCATTGACCAACTGCTTCAACAAGGGCGCCATCACGAATGGGAACAACCCTACCTTGTCAATACTAGATAAATCAACAACAAAACCAGAAATAGCAGAATTGTTAAAAAAATTTCCAGAGATTACCAACAGCGGACTCAGCACGGCACGGATCAAGCACTCCGTCACACACCGCCTAGAAACGCAGGGAGCACCTATCTCTTGCAAAACGAGACGGCTTGCACCAGATAAACTGAAGCTAGCACGAGAGGAGTTCGAAAACATGCTAGCGCAGGGAATTTGCCAACCAAGTAGCAGCCCCTGGTCCAGTCCACTACATCTCGTGGAAAAGAAGAATGGAACGTGGAGACCGTGTGGCGATTATCGCGCCCTAAATAGAGTAACGATACCAGACCGGTACCCAGTTCCACACTTGCAGGATTTCTCGTATCAGCTAGAAGGCTGCAAAGTATTCACTACATTAGACCTTGTCCAGGCGTACCACCAAATTCCAGTCGAACCAGAAGACATTCCCAAAACGGCAATCACCACACCTTTCGGCCTCTTCGAATTTACAAAAATGACATTTGGATTAAGAAACGCGGCGCAAACTTTTCAACGACTTATGCATTCGGTACTTTTTGGTTTAAAATTCTGTTTCGTTTATTTGGATGACATTCTAATCGCTTCAAGATCTTTCGAACAACACCTTGAACACCTAAAAATTATTTTTCAAAAGCTATCAGAACACGGGCTAGTGATAAATTCGGATAAAAGCGTGTTTGCAGCAGAGGAAATAGCATTTTTAGGACACACGGTCACTGGACAAGGGATATTGCCGAACCAAGAACGCGTACAAATCATCAGAGAGTTCAAAAAACCAGAAACAGTCGATGGCATCAAGAGGTTCTTGGGCACCATCAACTTCTACAGACGTTTCATCCCGGGAGCTGCAGCCGACCAGATGGCACTGAACGACTTACTAAAAGGATACACGAAGAACAGTAAGAAGAAAGTTGAATGGACAGCAGAGGTCGAACAAGCTTTCGAGAACTGCAAAAAGAAATTGTGCGACGCAACCTTACTAACACATCCATCGTTAGCCGCACGACTCGCGATCATGGTGGATGCCTCAGATACAGCGCTTGGGGCTGTGGTACAGCAGTACACCGACGGTATTTGGCAACCGCTCAGCTTCTTCTCTGTACGACTTAACGAAACGCAGAAACGGTACAGTGCTTATGACAGAGAGTTGCTTGCAGCTTACTCTGGCATTAAGCATTTCAAACACTTGTTGGAAGGTCGACAATTCACTTTGTTCACTGACCACAAACCATTAATATACGCATTCCAACAAAATCCGGAAAAAGCATCTCCTCGTCAATTTCGACATCTGGACTTCATCGGCCAATTTACTACCGATATTCAACACATCTCCGGCATAAATAATGTCGTCGCAGATACTCTCTCACGCATCAATCAAATTTCTATCCCTGAAAGTATTGATTATGCAGCAATAGCAGATGCTCAAGCCAATGACAACGAACTCCGAGAGCTACTTAGTAATAACTCGTCTACATCTCTGCAACTCCAACAAATACCCCTCACGTTCAACACAAATAAATCAATTTGTTGCGACGTATCAACAGGTATACCAAGACCGTTCATTCCAATAAACTTTCGGAAAACTGTTTTTGAAACTTTACATAACCTTTCACATCCGGGCGTAAAAGCTTCAGTAAAACTTTTAACAAAAAATGTTATTTGGCCCTCAATTTCCAAAGATTCAAAAACAATGGCTCAAAACTGTATACCGTGCCAAAAATCTAAAATTTCTAAACATACCAAATCACCTCTCGGCTCATTTAAAGTTGTATCGCAACGTTTCGCTGAAATTCACCTCGATATCATTGGTCCTCTTCCGATTTCCGGAAACAACCGATACTGCGTGACGTTAATTGATCGCTACTCACGTTGGGCTGAAGCGGTTCCAGTACCGGATATAACTGCTGCCACAGTCGCATTCGCAGTGTATTCTAATTGGATAGCCAGATTTGGAGTACCGCAGTTCATCGTAACCGACCAAGGTGCACAGTTTGAATCACAGCTATTCGAAGAACTGTCAGCCTTACTGGGATTCCAGCACCGGAGAACAACAAGCTACAATCCCAAGTGCAACGGCATGCTAGAAAGGTGGCACCGCACTATCAAAGCCGCCATTATGTGCTACAACAAGAGAGCAGATTGGGCAGAACTATTACCATCAGTCATGCTTGGATTAAGAACAACGTACAGCGAAGAGCTAAGAACGTCACCAGCAGAACTAGTATACGGCTGCACGATTAGAATTCCGGGACAATTTTTCAGTCAACCTTCAAGCAGCAAAATTATCCAGAGCGAATTAGTAAAGAATCTGCAAAATCATTTCGCAGAAATTAAGCCAGTACCAGCATCGAGACACAGCAATGAAGTAATAGAAAGAGCGGAAAAATCATTCGTAATATCAATACACGGTAAAAACATCAAAGTATCAATAGATCGCCTGAAACCATGCCATCAAGAGAACACACAGTTTGAAAAAGAACCAGTAAACACTCAAACAGCAGACACTCAAATAGCAAACACGCAAGCAAAAACCACTCAAAACACTGAAACTCAAAGCCACGCAGCGGAAGACAACACGACAATCACAACACAAAGACAGGTACCGACAAAAAAAGTTTCTTTCGATCGCAATACAGCACAAAACACAACACACACGAGAACGGGCAGAACGGTAAAAACACCAGCGAGATTTCGAGAGAATTAACAAGACACTACACACCAACACCACACCGACACTTACGACAGACCACGTAAATTTCTGGTGAAATTCACTGGAAGGGGAGTATTGTGGTGGATCGAGCACCAGCAAAGATTAATTAAATCGAATTGATTTTTATTGAATTAATATTTGACGTTCGTTTGACAGCAGGGTAAAGTAGGCACACACCAATAGAGATACTAAATTCATTATGGAAAAGCCAATGAGCTTTTCATAAATATGGAAGAGTTCTTTTTTTCCTAAAAAACACAGCACGTCTTAGGAGGAAAACAAATTCCGTAAAAAACAATAATTTGTAAACAGGAAAAAATTATGGTTTAGAAAAAAAAGAAATCATTATAACACGCATCCGAACGCACGGATAAAATTCAATGCGTATAAAAAGGATAATAATCCAACACATAATCCAACAATCGCTAATAAGACAGCAAGCAGTCGCAGGCCATTGGTATACGGCATACCAAAATCATTCAGCGGTTAAAATTATAATAAACGATATAAATAAATAAACTTGTACAAAAGCAACGTACTCATTGTGTTCTTATTTATTTATTTCAAAAAACATAAAAATTAAATTATTTGGGACATCACCCACCCCAAATTAGATCGTATCAAAAAAAAAACTTATTATTAAAACTTTATTTCTATTTATTAGCTGATATGTAAAGTTATTATTTCCACCGTTACGACCTTGAATAATGTTTATTGTTTTTCTTTTCTGATAAAATATTAACTTAACAATTCACTATTCTTGTATTGTTTTATTTATTTTTTTCTTTCAGTGGCTCAATCCAATATTGGACAACCACTATTACCATTTTACGCACGTTTCCCCCCATCCCCCCCCCCCCGCTCCACTTTTGTGTTCCATAAACTATATTATTTTATTATTATCAATTAATTTAATATTTAATTAAGTTAAGATTAATATTATATTATTATTATTGAAAGTTTAATAAATTTTTAATTATATCTCGTTAAATCATTACAAATTTTTTACATTACAATAAAACAAATAAATTGATATTGATTAATTTATTTGTTTTATTGTAATGCTCGAGTCCATTTTTTTATCATTTATTATCACTTGTATTTTTTATTAGTTCATAGATCATCACTTGACCAAATCAAATTTTCGACTCCCCCTCATCTCCTCTCGGTTTCCCAATTTTTTTTTTTTAATATTTTTATTAACTTATTTTAAGCTGTGTTAATCCTAAATATCTGGCAATTATACAATTTAAATACTTAACCTTAATTACAGTCTAAACATAATAATATTTTCCAATTTATACTATTTTTTTTCCTTTTCAACTTGTGATCGCCACAGTGTTGATCGCTGCTAAATGTTCGATTTCGATCGAGCTCATTGCATGCCGTCTAACTTATGATGTTATTGCTGTACGTATTAATGTAGCCATTGCCTTCATCCTCGTGGTTGCTGCATATGTTCCCTGCGGATCTACTCTGGAATATTATCTTGGAATTATTAATGTTGAAAAATTCCTCGATTTGGATTTTTCAACTGGCCTTATGTTTTTTAGCTCTCGCCATGTGAAGACTTCACTGGATGTACGGGCATATATCATACTCCAATTATGTTATACATTTTTCAAGAGAATCGTAGTACTATATGTACTCTTAGTAATTCTTTTCATTTCGATTTTAGTCATGCTGACTATGTTTCTTCCAATACATTTCTTGTCGATTCGAACTGGGAGGTATTTCTAGAACAAGGAGAAGACTTGAACGATAGTGTTTTTTTATTCAACGAGCTTCTCAAGTCTGGTATTGAAAGATATGTTCCATCAATGAGAAACGAACGTATTTTAAGCAGCTAATTCGTAATGAAAAACACCTCAATAAGTTACAAACTTTATATAAGTTGTGTTGTTTTATCCTAGTTTCAACACTGCTCGTAGGGAGTTTAGAACATGGTTTAAAACTGGTTCCTTTACAATAACTATATTTTGCAAATCGAAGATGAATTAACTTCATATCCTAAGAAATTCTGGAATTTCATAAATGGTAAGAAGAAGGTTGCTGGATTTCCTACCACAATGACTTTTCAGAACTCTTTTGCCAGTCAGCCCTCTGATGTACCAATTTGTTTGCCAATTTTTTCGAGTCTGTCTACGAAGAATCGGCGGTATCATGTAACAAGACTTTAACTAACCCCGGTCTTTCCGATTTTACCTTTTTAAAATTTGTGGAAGCAGAATTCTATGATGGGTTATCTCCACTTGAAGTTGATAAGGGGGCAGGACAAGATGGCTTTCCACCCATCCTTATTAAGAATTGTGCAGAGAGTCTAGCCCCTTCGCTGACTATTACCTTTAATAATAATAATAGCCTACGTACTGGGATTTTTCCTGATCTCTGGAAATTATATTTCATCCGTCCAATTTTCAAATCTACTGCGATTTTGTTGTATACTATATATGGGAGCTCACTCAAAGGGAGTTTTGTATACGTATACGATGTATAGTATAAAATATTGTTACTGTATGGTTATTTATTTTATTTGTGTTCGTGTGGTACTTGTACTAGTAAGAATCAAAAATTATTGAATCGGGTGAAATCGGTTCAAATTGTTGGTGCTTATCTTCCTACGGGAATATTTTTTCCCATGAATTTAGATTGGGAATATGGGAATATTGACATTTTGAAATATACATATTTGTTATTTTATCTTATTATACATAATATTTTTCATTGCTAGATTGAGACAAAAATTAAATTAAATTAAATCAATATGGTAAGTATTTTGTAAATTTACGTAATACGTATGTATAATACATATGTGTAAAATATAGTGAAGTGTTTATAAATAATTCTTCTGAATTTTAGCTTTTGACAGCTTGATTTTTTTCTATTTAAATTTTAAACATCTAATATAATCTAAATCTCGAATATTTTAACATTAAATTTCCCGCCAATCTGAAATAAAAGACAAACAGAAAAATAGTATGCCCACTAACATTTGCAAATACTATTACGTTCCGGTTATTTACTCCCATACTCCTGTGTACACAACAAAATCGAAGTACTGGCAAAAGAAGTGGTCAGCAACTATCGCGGAATCGCTATTCTTTCTGCTATACCAAAACTATTCGAACCTATGGCACAGAAATTTTGTTTTTTTCATGTAAAAAGGTTTATTTCTCCTGCTCAACACGTATTTTATCCGAGTAGGCCTACGGCGACTAATCTAGTCTCTTTTTGTGGACATTTATATAATAGACTAGAACATAGGCAACAAGTAGATGTAGTATAGCCCGATTTTTCAAAGGCTTTAGATAAAATTAACCATTCGATTCTTATCGGAAGGCTGGATAGACTAGATTTTCAGTTCATCGCTATTAAGTTGTTGCATTCATACCTTTCTCATCGTTACCAATTTGTTAAGATTAAAGATTTTAGCTCTTTGTTCATTTCGTGTTACCTCAGGAGTCCCTCAAGGAAGTCATATTGGTCCGCTTTTATTTTCATTATTTGTAGATGATATTGATGAGTGTTTTGAATTTCCACATTGTCTGCTTTACGCAGATGATATGAAAAATTTGCTCCAATTAATGAGGTTGCTGATGGTGTCAAATTGCAAGGTCACTTGAATAACTTTTGGTTTTGGTCGTTTAATAACAAATTGTTGCTGAATGTGGGTAAATGCAGGATTTTATCATTCTCTCGGATGCGCTCACCAATATTCCAGCAATTTTTTTTGTAGAATATTGCTGTTGATAGAGTTGAGTTCATGTCCGACTTAGGCATAACCTTTTCTTGTAATCTAACTTTTACTAAACACGTGCAATTTTACTAAGCGCAATTGTAAAGACTTTTGCAACACGCTCACACTGAAAACTCTGTATATCTCTTATGTTCGTTCAGTTCTAGAATACGCTTCTCAGATCTGGTCCCCATTTTATAAGTGCCATTCAGATGCAATTGGTTGTGTTCAGAAGCAATTGGTTTTGTACGCCCTTCGTGGATTACCCACTGAGCGAGTGCTATATTGTCCCACCTTATAATGATCGTTGTAATTTATTAAAACTACAATGTTTGGATCACCGACGAGACGTTTCATCTGCTGTCTTCGTTCACGATGTTCTGACTTCCCGAATAGATTGTGACGAATTACTTTCTCGTTTCAATATCTACGCTCCCACACGATGTTTGCGTGGTCGTCGTTTGCTACATATTGATTCTGTCTCTATGAATTTTGCACTTTCGGAACCAGTCTTAAGAATGTCGCAGCTTCTTAATTCAGTTTACGATGTTTTCGACTTTAATATGACAAGAAATTCGTTTAAAAACAAGTTGTTTAATTTTCTGATAATTGTTAAATTTGGTTTTTGTATGTTTACTTACAGAGAAGCGAATATAAAAAGTGCTTTAAATTATTTTGTTAGACTAAATTGTTTTGCCCACTTTTTGAACAATACCGTTGGTAATGATTCAGTCAATTGTTAATGCGTGGAATACTGTAAATAATATATCAGGCGAGCGTAATGAATTACATCCAATCGAGGAACTAGAAAAATCCGACCTTGAAATAATAATTTTAGTTTTGAAACCGTTCAAACATGCTTCAGATGAAGTCGAAGGAAGCAATTATCCACCAAACAAATTTTCCGAAACTGTTTTCGATTCCAGCGATTAGTACACTATCGGAACGCCTTTTTTTCCACATCGGGGAATGTTATTTCTGATAAGAGAAGTTCAAATGATCCAGATCTTGTGGATAATATTTTATTAGCTAAAAGCAATTAGGATTTATTATAGTTTTTGTAACAAATATAACATTTATGTAATATACAAGTAACTATAAATTTTGAAATATTGTTGACCCCTTTTATAATTTTATTCTATGACATGTAATGTATAAAAATTTATTTTAAATTTTTATGATAAGATTAACTTAATAAAATACTTTATTTTTTATTTTTTATTTCTCCCCTGTGAAAAATTTAAAGGTAAATTTTGAAAGTTCCCACACTTGTTTTCATTTTGCCGATGCGGATGGCGCTATCCGCGCAGGGCTCTAGTATGTACCGCACTGGACTAGGACTACAAAGGTTTTCGGTTTGATTCTCTTTAAAGTTTTTTCTTTCCAATTTTTTAGTTTTTTTTAAGTTTTATCAGTGTTCTTTTTTATTATTCAAGTAGTAACCATAGTTATTTATGGTACTAGTGAGCAAAACGAGATATTATCCATAAGTGATAAGTTTGTCCCACGAGGCGATAGCCGTGTGGGACATTATCCCGAGCGGATAATATCTCTTTGCTCACGAGTCACATACAACGTTTTATCCACTTTTGTTGAAATAAATTTCGTAAATTAATAAAAAATAGTACCATTTTTGTGTTTTCACACTGGAGCATTGAATTTTGAAATACAATTTTATCATAGTGACCCTTCTTTAAATTGTCATGGTATACTTTAATTTATTAATTTTTGTAATATAGTTTTTCATTCAATTTGACTACGAATAATTTTCCAATGACTACTCAACATTTTGTTATACCAAATATAACTCACGTTGCCCCTAGCCCTAGCAGCGTGGGTTATACAATAACAATGGGTTATTTTACATTTTCTTTATTTGAAATCAGCATAGTTATCGGGCTATTATATATCAAAAGTGGATAAAATATATTTTTTTTTAATTAAATATTGCTCTTTATAGTTAACTACTATAGTAATTACACAAAAAGATAGATTGTAAGCTTTTAAGATGCGCCTAAATGTATGCAAATACTGCTGCAAATTATTTGGAAATTCTTATATTGTCAGTTGTAGTGAGCCATGAAAATATTTCGGTAAAACAATTTTTCCTATCATACAATGCATAGAACAAGTATAAAACATGCTATGTTTGTAAAATAACAATGAAATTATATAAAGTTTGTTGCGTTGGATGTAAGTTAATAATGGGTATACGTATTACTAATTAAATTACTAGTTGCCTTTTACTGTACGGATTTTATCAATTTATTAAAAATTTTTTTGCGAAGAATAGCGATTGTTTCATCAAGTGGGAGATAACAGTAATATTCATATGCCACTTGAGTTGAATTAAAAAACTTATTATAAAGATAACACTGTTCTAATTATTAACATATAAATACCAAAGTTCTATTTTACTTTTGAAACATGGGTTGTTGTACTTCCAATCACGATGACGAAGGGACTACAAATAGCTTAGGACAAGGTTCGTTTGTAATTGAAACGCAACCTGACATACAACAGTCTGGTGAACCGAATAATGGAATCAGTGGTTCTTTAGGAGCAACTTTTGACACCGGGGCATCTGAAACCGGGGGCGGCTCTGATGATTCTTAAAGATATGAGATAATAAATTTGTTTATTGCAAATGTGATTTTTTAATATTTTTTTATTTTAATGTGTGTTTGTACGAGTTTATTTAAAACTGTGAATTTCTTGTTTCTATTTTGTGTCACTCAACAAACTTCGTAGGCCTATATTCACACAAGAAATACTTCACTCGTTGTGGTTGATAATTTTTTTTAACAATTTAGAAATTTCAAACATTTTATAACTGGTTTTGAATTTATATTTTGACAAATCAAAACGTTGCAATTTATTTATCATCTTATAATGGGGTAGAAACACTATTGTTTCGGAATCAACTGTCATATTGTTCTTGCTATAATTTGCATTTAATTTTGTGTTTAACTATATAGTTACGTTCAGTGATTTAATAATTAACATTATTTTATATTAATAATCATCAATCTGATAATAAAAATAAGCAAATAAAAATTGTTAAACAATAATTAAAAATAAAACCATAATATAATTTTCTGTTGTGTAATGGCGTCTGTAAATGCCGAAATGTTTGATGAGTGTATCTATAAAATTAATGAAAAATTCGATACAATTGAAAAAAACATTGGAATTTTTAAAAATGAATTTATGATGTCAATCTGTGATATTAAAAATGACGTGAAATCCGAAATTCAAAAATTACTTAATAATATGACAAAAATTTTGGATATGTTAGAGGAGCGCGTTGATTGTATGGAAAGAGAATTAATTGCTTGTGATATGGTGGTAAGTGGTGTTCCAATTATGCATGACCTTTCATCGGATCAGCATATAAACGATATCCGTAAAGCTATCGGGTATTCGAATACCAATAATATTATTAAAACTTTCCGTCTACCACATAAATTAAACTCTGTCAATAAACCTTCGCCTATTTCGGTTAAGTTTCGAAGTCGAATGGATAAATCGACATTTTGTAAGAACTACAAGGGATTTGGTAGCCTTAAACTTGTGAATATTGGTTTGGAATACGAAAAACGTATTTATTGCAATGATGGTTTAACCATCAACTCTAGTACCTTCAGATCTGCAAAGCAACTACAGTTTGACAAGTCGATCGTCAAAGCTTTCACTAATAGAGGCGAATAGCATTGCCAGACTGCGGTTTAATAAATACGATTTAGTGAATTTTCGAGATTAGCCGTAGTTAGATTTACGGTATTTATGCATTATTTTGAGTTTAGTGACTAAAACGATGTAATGGGAGTGTGTTAGTTTGACAAATATTTTGAAAACAATAACAGTTTAAGTGTATTAACCGTTATTTAAAACGAGTTTAGCTAAATCGGATTTATTAAATCGCAGTCTGGCAAGTCTACATATCAACTGAGCAAGATAATGTACCCATTTTAATAAAAAAAAACTGGATCAATTAAAACCATTTATTAAACCTAAAACTGATACATCATCATCTTCTGCATCTGTAATCAAACCATCAAGCAGTGATACAAAAAAAAAAAAAAAAAAACGTAATAACACCATTTCATCTGCTATAATTCAAAAAGACGGTGAATCCTTATCATCATCGTTAGTTGTTAATAGAAAACCGGGTTTGCGTTATTACAATTATTTCAAAATATCTGTAACATAGTATCTTCGATTATTAGTGACCATAAATGATGTCATCAATATGACTTGAACGCTATTGATATAAATATAACTGTGCCAATTCATTCATTATTATTGTATACAATTGATGTCATCAATAAATCATTTACAACGCTAACTTATTAATTTTTCAAATCATGCAATTGAAAATATCATCGAATGCGGCTGATTTTGCAGTAAAAAAATAAATGGCTGATTTATGGCTGATGCAGATTATTTTTTAGATTTGGTATACACTTCTATTACGAATGAGCTGTGACTCAAAATAGAGTGATAAAAATTTAAAAATGTAGACAAATAAGCAAAAATCAAAAAAAAACTTCGTAATATTGAAGCATTCTTCGATATTTTCAACGATGAGGAGCCTGTAGCTGCAAATGTATGTTTTTATTTTTTCTCGATATAGTTTTAATTTAACAAATTTAATATTCTACACAGCTATTTTCTATTTTGATTTTAAATGGATTAAATATACATTTTAATTTTATTTCTTATTATTTTATTAGATTTTTTCTTGTATATTAAATTTTTTTTTTTTTATGTGTTATTTAGATATTAATAAGTCTAGTAATAATAGCCAGTTACTTCTAGCATAAATAATAACCATGAGAATGTAGTGTTTTCTGATTTTGTACATCAAAATATTCGCAGCCTTCGAAAAAATGTTGACGTGTTCGTAGCCAATATAAATGCTTATAGTAAAAGACCATACTTTATATTTTTAAGTGAGATTTGGACAATAGCAATGAATTGTCTTCGTATAATTTAAATGGTTACACGTTGTTTGTTGCTTGTAACGACACTTATAGGTCTGGTGGAATTTCTGTTTATTATGACTCCAACCAGCTGATATAGTTAAAGTTGAGTGGAATTTTGATAATGAAGTATGTAAATGTATTTTTAGGTATTTATAAGTTACATTCAGCGCATTTCAACACTTTTGTGCAAAAAATTTCTGGAACTACATATTCGTAATATTAAGGCAAGAAATCTTTTCATTGTTGGAGATATTAATGTAGATATTCTTATTTTTCTAAATAGCTGCAATGACTATATGTTCCTTATGTCTTCCTGCGGTCTCGAATCTATGATTAATATTCCTACGCGTGTGACTACATCAGCTTCTTGTATTGATCATTTTTTTGCTTGTCTCAAGTCTAAAGATCTTTCTTGTCTTACAGCGGCAGCATTGTACCTTAAGATTTCAACTCATCATTTTATTGAAATAATATTCAAGATACCTCAAGTTTCGTCACCACCCAATAATTTCCTTGTTAGTCATACGAAGAAACTCAATTTAGTTCTATAAACAGATATTCTTGAAAATTTGGATTGGAATTATGTTCTTAACCTTAATGATCCATCTTTAGCTCTTAATCAATTTCTTGTCATTATTTCTGATATAATAGAGCATTCTTGTTATACTTATAGTACCTTATAGTACTTATAGTACCTAATCGAAATATTGATAAGTCTAGGTGTTGGGGTGTTGTAACATTATCATTTAAATAATTTTATAAATTTTATAAAATAATTGAATCTATAATTATATATTTTCTTTTTCTAGATCGGTAGGAAATTGATGATTAGTTTTAAGTTAAATTTTATGTTTAAATGGTTTTTAATGTTTAGGTTAATTCTTGTTGCAGTACATAATAACTAAGCAATTAGATACAGAAAGACCATGAAAATTAAATAAGCGCTGTTATTTTAATATTAGCTTGTAATTTTAAACTTTTCTTAAATATTTTTTCAGGCAATTTAATGAAAGGCGGACAAGGGTAAAATTACAACATTAATAATTTTTAAGTCCTGGTTTAGATTTAGGGAGTCCTGAGTATCCGGCCCTGGATTCCAGAGAAATGATCACCTAATAAAGTAGTTAGATTGTGCTGTCTTGTGCTAACCTATTTATTATATATTCTACTTATAATTTACTAACTATCGATCGCATTGCTGTCTGTAAGCAGGTCGAGTCTGTCCCAACTAATAATCTGGTCCTAGCCTTCGGTTTTGTTATAGGTATAAGGGTGTACGGCATGTGCCCGGGAGTCCGGGAGATCTTGCTATAATGCTTGGCCGTACATTCAAAATCAATCAATTAATCAATTATTTCTGATATACTAGAGCATTGTTACCTTTTAGTGGGGTAAAAATCAAACGTTTACAATCTTGGTTTTCTTTTAACCTTACCAGTCGTATTATCAAGAGAAACAAATTGCGCAATAAGTTGGAAAAACGTCCAGGTGATTCAGTTCTTCGCGATATCTATGTTAGTAATTGTAACCAAATAAATGCTGACATTAAGAAGGAAAAAGAAATATATTATTTCAATCGTTTCCTTGTTAATCGTGGAGATGATAAAAAGAGCTGGAATCTTGTGAACGAAATTCCAACAAGGAAGCCTAAGATTTCTTCGATTGAAAGCATTCTATCTGAAAACGGTGAGCTTATTACTTGTGATTTTGAAATTTTCAATGAGTTCAATCGTTATTTTACGAGTGTTGCCAATAAATTAAGAGCAAAGTTTGGCTCGTATAACTCGTCTGTTAATTACGATTTGCCTCATGATTATAATTGCTGTACAACATTTTTAATGATTCCAACAATGATGGTCTTAGTAATAATATATTGAAAGATATTGCTATTTATGTCAGCCCCGTTCTTACCCATATTTTCAAAATTTTTTTCGTACAAGGAATAGTCCCTGAAAGACTGAAAACTGCTACTATTATTCCGTTGCTTAAAAAAGGGAATCGTAATGATAAAGGCAATTACAGACCTATAGCCTCGCAGCCAGTAATTTTGGATATTTTAAAGGAGGCAGTGAAAAACAGAGTCATTTTTTTTAGATCAGAATAATATATTAAGTGACCATCAACATGGATTCCGTCTAGGCATGAGTACCGAATGGACCTTGTGGGAATTTTTGAACACAATTCATAACGGACTGAATATTGGTAAAGCTTGTGCTGGTTTATTTATTGATGCTGCTAAAGCCTTTGATATGGTTGATCATAAAATTCTTCTGAATATTCTATATGATATTGGTTTTAGGACACTTGCTAACAAGTGATTCGCTTCTTACCTTGCCAAAAGATCGGTTAGAGTTAAAATTAATAACACTCTAAGTAAACCAAAAATTGTAGACGTTGGTGTTCCCCAAGGTTCAGTATTGGGCCCTCTGCTATTTCTGATCTATCCTAATTCAGTTTTTAGACTTAAATTGCATAGTCTTTATACCGGGTTGGCCGATGACAAAGCATTGGCTTACACTAGCAAATCTCCTAATGACGTCACTTCTATGATTAATTCTGACCTTAAAGTCTTACATATATGGTTTGATAAGCATTGCTTAATTCTAAGTGATAAAACAAAATATATGTTGTTCAAATTGAATGGCACAACATCAACAGCAAATGTTAGTCAGGTAATTTATCATAATATTTCCAAATGTGCACCTACTGGGTGTCATTCTGAGAGTATTAATATTGAATTAGTCAACGAGTTTAAATATCTTGGGGTCCATTTGAACAGTAATCTCAGTTGGAAAGTTCATGTCTCTTCTTTAAAACGTTATTTGTCATCTGCTTTAAGAATTTTTTATCTCCTGCGTGGTTTTTGCCCTGTTCCTGTGCTAAAAATTATCTACCACGCACTGGTTATGTCTAAATTGGAAGATGGTTTATCATGTTGGGGTGGGTGCTGTGCAACTACATTACTTGATTTATGTGTGCAACAGAAAATTATTTCGCGAAATTTATTGAGAAAAAGCAGATCTGAGCCTTCTTGGCCTTTATTCACGGCTAATAATAATATTTTAAAATATTTTTTAGGTGTAGTGGGGAAAAAACTATAAGGAGCCGTATTCGGTACAATATTCGAGGTAACCATAGTTTTCTTTATAATATTCCCCGATTTTTTACTGACCACTTTCGCCGCTATATCCTTGTTGCTGCTCCAGTTACTTTCAACGCGATACCTATTTGTATTAGAGGGCATATTCATTCCAAATCATTTCTATCCAAAGTTAAAAAATGGCTTCTTGAAACGGCTGACATTACATTTCTTGTTCGGGTTGTTACATAATAGATTTGTATATACTGGGTATTTTTTTGCTTAACTGTGATAACTGGTTGTTGTAGTTATTGTTATTAATTTATATTATTTTATATTTGTCTTGTTGATTGTTATTAGTTTATATTTTTAGTTTATAATTAGTTATTATATTTTTTTAGTAATACATTTTTTATTATTATTTCACTTTATAATTTTTTAGTTGTTTTATTGGTGGATTCGATTCTGTCGTTCTTTCGGACCAGGGCCTAGATTCTGATCAAGTGACAAATGACAAATGACAATTTTTTGTGACTTTGTACTAAAATTTTAACTGCTATAAAATGACAATATAGTTGTGAGTTCTAAAATGCGATTCTGATGAAGTGACTTTTTCAAAATGTCACAAGAAAAAAAATGACAAATTAAACAAAATTGTCATTGATTTGGCTTTCCGTGACAAAGTCAGCTGCATTTTTAAATAAAATATGTGTGTGTAATTTTGTTATAAATTTTAATTGTTTATGTTTTAATTTAAATAAAACAATATTTTATTTATTTTTATATACCATATGTATGTAATGTGTATGTAGCGTGTAATAACATTAAAATTAACCTTAAAATATAACTGCGGTAAACTAGAAATGCAACTGGTGTAAACTGCTATTGATGTCATAACTCATTTCATCAGAATCGCAAATTTTCCGTGACAATATTTTGTACTAATAACAAAATGTCACGGAAAATTGTCATTTCATCAGAATCTATCCCCTGAATCCCCAGGATTTTTTACTTTTTTTCCTCTTTATTATACGTGTAAAATAATTGTAATTTATGTTGATGTACAAAATTAAAATTTAAATAAATAAATAAATATATGCAGTTGCAAGCATATTTTTATCAGTAGTATTCATTGGGTTAACTTGCTCATTTTATTTGCTTCCGCAAAAACATATCTATTTATTTACCAATACAGGGTATTTCATTTAATCAAAAAATGTGTAGAATTGAAATGTGATCAATCAATTATATTACACTTAAGAGAAATTTTATTTGAAGCATACCGAGGTCTGTTTTATTAAACATTTTGAGTATTGAAGCATAATGAACTGCGATCAAAAAACGAAAAAAAAACATCAGATTTTCAAGTAACACTTTTTCGAAAGCGAAACTACTTAAGCCTGTATTCCATGAAAAATCTTGACTGACAGTCAAAAAAAAGGAAAAGAGAAAAACAATCTTATGCACTTAAAAGAGACAAGGACAACGTAATGAATGTGCTAAACTATCGAGTATTTGCCCCAATATCAATTTCCGGCAATCGCACACTTTATTTTATGTATGATTGCAGGAAAAAGTTTTGCAATTTACTAAATTATCAAGATATTTGCCCCAATTGGCCGGATATTAGAGAATGGAAGCAAGCAAACAATTTCTGCCGAAATTCAAAATTTTTATATTGCAAGTATGTGCAAGCAAAATCAAATCAGAAAAATTCAAAAAATACGATAAACTACTTTTGGAGTAATTTGGCTCGTTTCAAATAAATCAAGTCCTCCGATTTTATATAATTTTTTGGTTTACATGCAATACAAAATTCAAAATTTTCCGGAATTTTGTTCTGCTTATACTTTTTGTTAGTTTGAAATTACGTTTTTGGCAACCTTATATTGATTTTTTTTTAAAATCCAATATTAAATGTATTACTCTTGCAGTGGATTTAATGTCAAAGGAGAACTACTAACACTACATTCGCAACACAACACTAAATCGTGACAAAATTCTTCTCGTCACCACCCGAAATCGAACCCGTTGTTATCTGTAATTCTCCATAAATCAAAATCATCTTTGATTTCCACTTCGCCTATGTAGACCTAGGTGAGCGGCGATGATAAACGAAATTTCTAGTACTACCGATATTTAGATTCCTGATTGAAATCAGACAACGAAAATGTCATTAGTCCATTTTGTAAGATTTGCTAAATTTTAGTTTTCAAATAGGTTATAGGTATTCATCATTCTGTTTAGTCATTGTTACAAAATCAATTCTAGAGGCTTAAATAAATTTTATGGTTCCCCAAAAATTGATCGAAACACAATTTTAGAAAAAACAATTTTACTAAGAGCAATTAACCCAAAAATAACTCATAGAACAACAATTTTACGAGAAAACCAATTCCTCACAATAAAGGCAGCATACATCCATAATTTGTCATTTAAGGTAAAAAAAATACAGCATGCTGATTGGTTGAAATGGCTGTTACTTTTTTAAGGTTATGTAATTTTCCTGAAAGGCAAAAAAATTTGCCGCGTACATGAACCATGTTCAATTTCCTATTTTTGCCTTAAAGCTGTTTAATATCGCCTACTTGATGCGACTATGCAAAAATCTTGATGCAAAAATCGTCCATGTATCACTGCATTTAATCGAAAAATATTTTATATTGCGTACATTAAGAAAATTGATTTCTTTGGTGTTCACAATATAAACATTTTTCCAATTAACTGCTTTTCGATGAATTGTTATTAGTGTTGTTTTATGTGTATATGAATTGTTTTCGATGTATTGTTGTTGTATGAATAGTGGTTTTGAAGAATTATATTTCGTAGAATTTACGGGGTACCCATGTCATGTTTGAGGATAGGCTTATGTGATTAGATACATTTATAAATGCTCCAAAATTGCTGCGAAAAACGCGATTGGTTTTTAACGATAACTTTCTAAATTTTTAAGGTATTTTATCGGTCCAATAACCATTTTGCATGGAATGTCAAGAGCTATAAGCTAAGTTGAACTTCCTTAAATAAACCCTTCGTTTTTAAGATTTTTGAGTTTAAGGGGCTTGGGGATGGTGGTCCTCGCACTCAAATGCGAACTTAAAACAACGATATCTCACCTAATTTTCATTAGAGAAATAAGCGAAAAACAAAAATTTTAGGCAACCTAAATTTTTATACTCTTGCATTTTGTACGTATCAAAAGTTTAAAAAATCATTTCGAAATTGAATCAAACTTTTTTCAAATCTAGGCATTTTAAGCCGTTCGAACAACTAGAAAATATTGTTAGTACCTAAATTAGCAGATAAATTTGGAAATATGGTTCACTTTATTATTCTTTAAATTATTTGTATATATATGTATAGTATGTATGTGGTTTGGCGTCTATTGGAGGAGGAAGGGGGGGGGGGGGTGGTTGGGCAAAGTTGAGATCTACCAGCTCCGTAACCTTCCAGTAAAGTGTGCATCACGCGAGCTGTTCTGGCCATGTATTAGGCAGCTGCGTGATGGGTACAATTGTGTAAGGGCTAACATAATCACAATTCATAAGGATACGTGCTGCCTCCTCGTGGAAACCACTGGTAACTGAGCCATTTAGCACATTTTTGGCCATTTGGCACAGACTAAAGTACGGCGCTAAAGGTGAAACCCCATGACAAGAAATCCTAATCTAAGGTGGAACAGCATATGCCGATTTTGTTTATGAATGGCTGATGATAGTCTATTCAGTCCGGTCAAGTATACGGACCATGGATACTAGGCATTCTCCAGTTTTATTTAGCCTTCCTGTGGTAAAGCTGGGTGCAGCAACTCGTAAGAGTAAAATCAAACGGAAGTCGGAGCAGGGTAGGAATAAACGTTAGGGCGATAGCCCTCTCGAAGTCCTTGGGTTCCAAAGCTACTGTCTTTCTAGCGGAACTACATGCTGTAGTAAACATCTAGAAGGGAGAGCAATAAGCCCAGAGAGTATGTATCACGTACCGGCTAGCAGTATTAGCAGGTCCATTAAGAACCTGAAGATTGACTGGACGGATTATTAAAAAGTATACGGACTCTGGATACCAGGCACCCTCCAGTTTTATTTAGCATTCCTGTAGTAAAGTTGGGTGACCTACAGGCGACTTTGTGGCAGGTTGTATTATCAGGCTCATTAAGAGCCTGAATATTGACTGGTCGGATAATTAAGCAGAGTTCAAGCACAAAACATCTTTTAAGTGGCAGTGTGAGGTGGCTGAACACCCACATGGCTCTTCAATAATATTAATAGTACCTAAATAACGAACACTGTACATTGATTATGTTTAATTTCAATTCTTGCGGTTAAATTATTGGTTTCCTTGCTGATTTTTTCTCCGAAAAAAGTAGACCCATTTTATTTTCATCATAACTCCGTAAGTTTTTATGCTAATGACTTTTATCAAAGGTCCGACAAGTTTCATCCAAAAATTCGTCGTTTTTCAATTATTTAACATTGAAAGTTTTGAATTCAGTTTTCGGCGGACAAACAGACACCTTCAACTAGCCACAACTCGGTTGGTATTGCATCTCCAGAAATAAAAAAAAAACAATTGATTTGTTATTTCATAAGCTTTAATTTTGTACCTCATGACTTTTTGATAAAGCGTAAGGTTTTCGAAGAAAAACATGATGAATTCGAGATGAAAAATCAATTTTCAATCGCGAATAACTCGCAAAATATTGATTTATCGAAAACACAATAATTCATCCTTCTATTGATTTCTGGTGGCATCCACCCCCAGGGTAATAGCACACATCGGCACTATATAATTTTTGTTCCTTGAGTCATTCCCTACTTACTATCTAAATTTCACGTCAATCGGTTTTATCCGAAAGAATTCTGAGCGAAAAACCAATTGGGGTATTGTTATTGTTGAGACTTTTTGGGGCAGTAAGGAATTAGGGATCGTTTGAAACCGACAGGGTGAAAACAAATTCAGAACAACCTTTATTTAAAAGCGAGATTATTTTATCAGCAGTTATTTTAATGTAACCTAATAAATATTTAGAGAATTTCTTTGCTGTATTTATAATAACGACTCGTTTGATAAAATCAACGAAATATAGTTAATTTATAACCACATACAGTGATAAATTTGTTTTTAGCAAATTACAATACATACAAATAAAATACAAATTTTAATTTATTTTTAAACAATATTTTTTTGATTATTTGTTTTCTGCTTGAATAATAAGTAAATTGCAAAATTTTTTTCTATGTGTGCATGTATTTATCTTGGTTTTGTGATTGGAAAATGTTTCTGTATTGAATAACAAAAGTATGATTAAATTAATTTTTGACGAAATGTAAGTTAAGGTAGACATTACTTACTGTCCTTCTTCTGAAAGTGTTTGTCTAACCTTAGTATATTGATACAATTCTCTGTAATATAAAGCGACGCACGTGACAGCAATAATAAGGGGTAATATTATAATAAAATTAAAATAAAATTGTACTGCTACTAGCATGATTGTAAGCAATATAATGTCGATACTTGTCACTGCAATCCATGGCAATAAGTAAAATCGGTTTTCCTGCGCAATAACAATTTTAACAAACTTTGAGAAATGTATTTTAAATGATTTACCTATCATACACACCTTTTTGACAGCAATAATTAAACAACACGATATTAGAATATGTATTACATCTATAATCAAAAATAAGGTACCATAAACTAATCCAATAGTTTTCGATTCCTTATGAGCATTTATGGAATGAAATATCACATATAAAAGAAATGTAGCAAACGTAATAGTTATAACCAAGCCAATCCATCCCAATATTAAAATTATTAGTTTTATTTCTAACGAACAACATCCACACTTAATTGGCGGCATGTTTTTAATATCAAAATACAATGTGAACTGATTTTCCGATTTGTAACGTTTTGATTCGTACTTTCGTTTTAACTTAACAGTAATTTCTTTTTCTAATTGATCGAAAGAAAAACATAAGATATTAATATGTTTCGCTGTTTTTAAACTGTGAATTAATCCGAAATAGTTACACAGATTAATATTTAAAAGTTGTGTTGATACCTAAAAATTAAAAAAGGAAACTATAACAGCACATATAAAATTTTAAATCACGTAAACTAATATAAAGTACTTTAAAAATCATTTAAACTTACTTTAATTTCTTATTGTGTTTCAACTTCACGATTTTTGAGTTTTGATCATAACCTCTTGAATTTTTACAGGTTATGGTTTTGATTTTGACATTTCGTAAAATTGAGTTTTGTTGTAGAAGAAGAGCAAAAAACAGAGAGTAAAATGCTCAATTGTTAGTTGATATTAAGTAGTGTGTGATATCAACTGGAATTAGTAGTGGTAAAAAACAAAAAAATTTGAATTTTTTTTATATGGTTTTTCGTAGTGACTACTACGGCTAAAGGTTTATATGTATAAGTATGTGTCTGCGTATCAGCAAAACCAGCAGGCTTTCTAAAGAGAATTTTAGCAGGTTTTGTATAACCACATCCAATGATAAATTTGTTTTTAGCAAATTACAATACATACAAATAAAATACAAATTTTAATTTATTTTTAAACAATATTTTTTTGATTATTTATTTTCTGCTTGAATAATAAGTAAATTGCAAAATTTTTTTCTATGTGTGCATGTTATCTTGGTTTTGTGATTGGAAAATGTTTCTGTATTGAATAACAAAAGTATGATTAAATTAATTTTTGACGAAATGTAAGTTAAGGTAGACATTACTTACTGTCCTTCTTCTGAAAGTGTTTGTCTAACCTTAGTATATTGATACAATTCTCTGTAATATAAAGCGACGCACGTAAAAGCAATAATAAGGGGTAATATTATAATAAAATTAAAATAAAATTGTACTGCTACTAGCATGATTGTAAGCAATATAATGTCGATACTCGTCACTGTAATCCATGGCAATAAGTAAAATCGGTTTTCCTGCGCAATAACAATTTTAACAAACTTTGAGAAATGTATTTTAAATGATTTACCTATCATACACACCCTTTTGACAGCAATAATTAAACAACACGATATAAAAATATGTATTACATCTATAATCCAAAGTAAGGTATTATGAGCATTTATGGAATGAAATATCACATCTAAAAGAAATATAGCAAACGTAATAGTTATAACCAAGCCAATCCATCCCAATATTAAAATTATTAGTTTTATTTCTAACGAAAAACATCCACACTTAATTGGCGGCATGTTTTTAATATCAAAATACAATGTGAACTGAATGAAAAGTAGCTAAACGAAGTGGAGTCTCCACTGTGGAGATAACGTTATAGCATTGCCTATGTATTAAAGGCCGTGTGAGCACAAAAAAAATGGCGTATCCTATGTATGTGTTATAGGATCACAAACAAAAATATTTACATACAAAACGTAAAAAGTTCTATGGAAAAAAATTTTTTTTTTTGATACTTTTTCGTTTCGCATTTAATAACTTTTTAAATAAGGCCAAAAATGAATTTTCATTCCATTGACAATAAACTAGGGTATTGAATTATAATATTGGGCAAAAAAAAAAAATTATTGTTGAATATTTTGCATATTTTCATTCAACGCCGTTTCACTGTTTTCTAAAATTTTTGTCTATAAAACTGCGAGAGAGACTAAAATCAAAACAAAAGAAATTAACAAAACAAAATGTATGAAAATAAAATGATTTTGTATATTTTTTCTTTAGTATTGCTTTGCATTTGCATTGCAACTCATAATCCGTGTGTTCAGACGTATATTTTATACATGACATCATTGCCAGTGTATTAAAGGCCGTTTTAGTATATTGCTACCTATGTATGTGTTATAGGATCGCAAACAAAAATGTTTACATACAAAACGTAAAAAGTTCTATGGAAAAAAAATGTTTTTTTTGATACTTTTTCGTTTCGCATTTAATAACTTTTTATTTACGGCCAAAAATGAATTTTCATTCCATTGACAATAAACTAGGGTATTGAATTATAATATTGGGCAAAAAAAAAATAATCATTGATGAATTTTTTGCATATTTTCATTCAACGCCGTTTCACAGTTTTTTAAAATTTTTGTCTATAAAACTGCGAGAGAGGATAAAACCAAAACAAAAAAAATTAACAAAACAAAATGTATGAAAATAAAATGATTTTGTTTATTTTCTTTAGTATTGCTTTGCAACTCATGATAATCGGTAGTATTTGTACGATATTATGTCCGAGGGTGGGGAAATTTGTTTATTTCTGTCTATTGATAGAGAAATAAAAAAATAGATCGAATCGAGTTGGTTTATGTTAGTACTTTCCTTATTGTGCGATTACATTTACGACATGAGAAATGCGTAATTTGCTTTTGCTGATTGTGCGATTAAGAAATGCGTAATCCGTTTTTTGCTTTTTTTATAAACAATTTTTTTTTGTAAGCCATCGATTATTAGAAATTAGGTTATTGAATTATAATATTATTAGTAATTTTTACTGTAATATTTTGCGCCTAAATACTTAAAAATGTACAAAACTCAAATTTGAAACAAAAAAAAAGTTTGTAAAAATTTATTTTCTAATACATACTATATCTAAAAAATGCATTACTATGAATTTTTACATTTTTAGAACATATAGTTTTATCAATTTATAATTTTTCAGTCG
The DNA here is from genome assembly GCA_958295665.1 of Tipula vernalis. Classification (NCBI taxonomy): domain Eukaryota; kingdom Metazoa; phylum Arthropoda; class Insecta; order Diptera; family Tipulidae; genus Tipula; species Tipula vernalis. The sequence continues at coordinate 216,909,040 of OY282559.1, read as the reverse complement.
TAAAAAATGACACTAATAATTACTAATAATATTTTAATTACGTTATCTAATTGCTAGTAATCGATCGTATAAATAAAAGTTGTACATATATAAGAAAAGTATTACGCATTTCTCATGTCGTAATCGCACAATAAGGAAAGTACTAAGCAAACATCTCGCTTTTTTTATTTTCTCCGTAGTCCGTACCGTATATACCAGTGTTGCCAGATTCCGGGATTTTCTCCCGTTTACGGGAATTTTTAAGCCAAACGGGGAAACGGAAAAATCCATGTACAATGTGAGATTTTTTATGCTTTCAAATTTCAATACATATAGTATACTACATATATACATAGTAAAAAAATAAAAAAATACATTGAAACTTCATTAATGTAAAATGTAAACCAAACTTTATGTCATTTTTGTATTCTACATAAATTTATTTTCCAAAAATTGTTCGATAATTCTTCACATTATTTGCTGAATATTATTTGCTGAATATAATTTTTAATCGCAAGAGTACCGAAATTCTCATTGGGTAATTTAATATTCTGTCAAATTAATTTTGTGTTTCTTGTATACATTAAATTCTTTTGTCAACGGCGCATGAGGTAAGTCAAATAATAATTTTATAATTTTTTTGAAGCAAGTAATGATTAATTATCGATCAGAAGACGAATCCGTATTAGATGATGAGGATGTACACAAAACACCAGAGAAAAAAAAGAAATTGCATAGGAAAAGGACACACGAGAAGAAATATTTTCAGGAAACTTGGCTGCAAAACATCGAATACAAACCATGGCTTTTGCCAGTTAAAAATGATAAAACGAAAGCTTTTTGTAAAGCATGCAAAACTAGTATAATTTGTGGGAGCACTGAAATTAAGCGACATCACTCCGGGGAGAAACACAATATTAATTTAAAAAATATGTTAGAAACTCCATCGGCAAGTACCTTTTTTAATGTAAATAAAAAAGATATTCATTTAGGGCGTACCAAGTGTACAAAACTTATCGAAAATGTGTTATGTAGAGTAGAAAACGACCAGTTAAATAACATCCTAAATAGAACCAATTTTTCCATATTTGTGGATGAATCTACTGACTTAAGTAATAAAAAAATTTGTGTGTTATTGTTCGTTATGTGGAAAATAATAAAGTTAATACCCAATTGCTGCAATTAATTAATATAAATGCCACTGATTGCACAGCTAAAACATTATATGATCATTTTAAAAACTGTTTACAAAATCGTAATATTGCATTGCAAAATATAGTTGGAATGGCGCCTGATACTGCGGCAGTAATGATTGGTCGTAACAATTCATTTTACAAAATGCTACAGGACGATGTCAACCATCCAGTTGTGTTATTTAAATGCATCTGCCATTCAGCATCATTAGTAGTGAAATCAGCTATCGAGCTGTTACCATCAGATATAGAAATTTTCTTGAGAGATATAGGAACTTATGTTTCAGAAAGTCCCAAAAGTGCAGCAGTATTATGTGAGTTTCAAGAGTATTTCGATACCGTGCAAAGTAAAATTATATCACCAGGCTCAACTATGTAGATGGGTTTCTATGCAACCATGCATCATAAATATTTTAAAACATTGGGCAACCTTACATCACTTTTTTATTTATGAACACACTTTTACAAAACGGAAGAAAGCTGCTCAGATTTTGCATCATTTTGAAAATATTGAAATGAAAGCATACTTATTGTTCTTAAAAAATATCCTAAACTATTTCAACAGATTCAACGCACTTTTCCAAAGTAGCAGTATTTTAGTATATAAATTATACGAAGAATCCAAAAAAATTTGGCTTGTAGTCGCTAGAATGGTTTTAAAAACGGAAATTCTTGATGAAATATTGTCTGGCAATATTATAATTTTCGAAAATATAGTCAATAACCAAACAAAGCTAACTGCAGAGGAGTTTAATGGTGGCACAGAATTTACCGAGTACTTAAACACCGCAAAATCGATAAACAATTCTGGCTGCTTATTTAATGAGCAAAAATTTACTGTAAGAAATAATTGTGCTAAATTTACAGAAAAATGCATTTACAAGATTATGCAAAAATTCCCTCTAAATGAGGAATTTTTTAAAATCGTCGAATTTTTAAACCCAGAAGTGGCTCTGAATATTTTTAATAGAACATTTTCCAAAACGCTGTCTGGTCTACAAGCATGTCTAGAACATGTGTGTAATTAGTATCGCCTGAAAGATGAATGGGGTGATGTGCCATTTGAAATAGCTGATAATGATAACCAAAGGCTACAAGTTCTATCAGTTGAGGAGTTCTGGAAAGAAATATCGGCAATAAAAGCCTTAAAGGGTGATTATGTTTTTCCCAATTTATCTAAAGCAGCCAAATTTATGTTAACTCTGCCTCATTCAAATGCAGATGTAGAGAGAATTTTTTCAATGGTGACTGACATCAAAACTAAAAAAAGGAATCGTATTGCAAAATAAAAACATAAATGCCGCTTTATTTGAACCTGATGATAAATACTTTTCATTGATCACATCATCAAACTTATATCAAAATTAAGGTATCAATTTAATTTCGTACGCTTATACGTTATTTGAAGTTTCTATTTTGTGATAAATAGTAATATTTATGTTACTTTCATTTAAAATAATATTGAATGATTGTAGTTTTTATTTTTGTTAAATAATTTTAAGAGTTTTTTTTAATAAAATGGTTACGGTATTTTTTCAGAGAGATTTTAATAATATAAACGGGAAAAATCGGGATTTTTTGGTACGATGACGGGAAATTTGTTTCCAGAAATCTGGCAACACTGGTATATACTGAATAAAAATTTCCCCATCCTCGGACAAAACATCGTACAGAAACGACCTATCATTATGAGTTGCAATTTGCAAAGCAATACTAAAGTAAATAAACAAAATCATTTTATTTTCATACATTTTGTTTTGTTAATTTTTTTGTTTTGATTTTAGTCTCTCTCGCAGTTTTATAGACAAAAATTTTAGAAAACAGTGAAACGGCGTTGAATGAAAATATGCAAAATATTCAACAATAATTATTTTTTTTTTACCCAATATTATAATTCAATACCCTAGTTTATTGTCAATGGAATGAAAATTCATTTTTGGCCTTATTTAAAAAGTTATTAAATGCGAAACGAAAAAGTATCAAAAAATATTTTTTTTTTCCATAGAACTTTTTACGGTTTGTATGTAAATATTTTTGTTTGTGATCCTATAACACATACATAGGACACGCCATTTTTTTTGTGCTCACACGGCCTTTAATACATAGGCAATGATGACATAATTACACACATTTCGCGTTCACACGTAAAATCTCAAACTCTCAGCAACAATTGCAATTTATCTATGTATGTGTAAAATTACTTTCATTTCATTATGATGCTTTGGGAGGAAATGTACTCAACAAGAAATCAAACATTTTTAGCAAACAATTTTGTTTAGTCGTCGCCATTTTAACTATTGGAGAAAAATATTAATATTTTAGTTTTTTTTGATAAAGAACGATAGAATTCATAACTTTCGCTTTTTCTTTAGAAATTTGACTCTGAAGAGTGCGAATCTTGTTTTTTATACATTGCACAGTCACACCACTTTTCACTAATTTTAATTCATTTAAAATAAAGTTTAATTTTTCATTATGCTTTCCCTTATTGGTAAAATGCATGTCTAATGGATTGTACAAGCAAGGACAATTACGGAACGCTTGGATAAGTGCTAACGTTTGTTGCCTGCTCCAAGTGTCAGTCATTTTTAAATTTTCTGATATTTTCCACAAATTTATTAACACACAGATTATGGAATTAAACCAGTTGAATGAGTACTTAGGAATGAAAAAAATTCCAAACTCTTCCCCTTCACAACACAAACCATATAATAATAATGAAATATCTATGTACTCAAACCTAAAAATATTTAAAAAGACGAAAAAACCTAAAACAAAATCAAAAAAAATTTGTTTCTTCATTCAACAACGGTCATATTTCAAATAAATAGCGAAAACAAAAAAAAAAAAATGCAACCTTAAAAATTTGTATACATTACTTTTTCAATGTATTAGTGTGTAACAAATCGTGCGCAATAAAAATGTTTGAGGAAAAATTCCACACAAATATCCCCACTCCAAAATTAGTTTATAGGCAAAGAGGTAAGGAACGAGGAAAATACATCGCGTATAAAATATACGTCTGAACTGAACACACTCAATGATAGGTCGTTTCTGTACGATGTTTTGTCCGAGGATGGGGAAATTTTTTTATTTCTGGCTATTGATAGAGAAATAAAAAATTAGATCGAGTTGGTTTATGTTAGTACTTTCCTTATTGTGCGATTACATTTACGACATGAGAAATGAACCACTTAAATCCATATAAAAAATACAAAAATTACCATTTATCAACCTCAATAACAAAGCCTATAATCCATCATATCGGAATGGGGCTAATTTTATTTGAAAGAACACCCCTTAATATGTTACTCACATAATCCAAATCCCGGTGAAAACACTGTGAGCTGGCCAATCCTCTATACAGTAAACCACTTAAATCCATATAAAAAAATACAAAAATTATCATTTATCAACCTCAATAACAAAGCCTATAATCCTTCATATCGGAATGGGGCTAATTTTATTTGAAAGAACACCCCTTAATATGTTACTCACATAATCCAAATCCCGGTGAAAACTCTGTGAGCTGGCCAATCCTCTATACAGTTGTAACGATCGTCGATGATTCGATTTTCGTTAGCAGAATATTCACATAGAGGCTTCTGAACGGTGTTGTGTAGCCGGCTAGAGCTCAGGGTATATGGTCGTGGGGTTTTTAGAAGCATATGCGAATCTTGAATATACCGTTATTGGGGAAGGAAATGCAACGAATCAACGAACCAAGTAACTCACCTCACACTCATTCTCCCCGCAAAAAAACAATTACGTTTTACGACATTTCTTTAGAAAATGAAAAGGAAGTAATACATAATTAAAAATAAATAATAAAAAAAAATAAACATCACGTAATTAACTATTTATAATCAAGTTCAATTATAAGCTTTATATTTCTAAACTAAATCAATATCTGTTAATTAGTAAGATATATAAAAAAACAATATTATAATAATAATACAATTATTAAGATGCCCATAGCATAAAATGGAGCATAAAATAAACTTAATAAGCAAATAAATTTAGTCCGGACTTCCAAAATTTTAAATAAACTTAAAAACTAAGAAATAATTTGAAATTTGAATTTGAAATCAAATCATGAAAACTTAAATTAAGGAAATAATATTAATAGTAATAATAATAATAATAATTAATAATTAACAAAAAAAAATGTATATAAAAAAAAACAAAAAAAACTCATCTATTGATGGCGGCTCGATCCATTTTAGCTGCATTACGCTGATCCATGATATACATACATAGGTATGTACTAATATTTATGTTATATATCGGCCAATGATAGTACATAGACAATTGTTTGTACCGCTTTTATACTTTGAGATTAACGTATAAAAATATGTCATTACTACCAATTTATGATATTTGAAGGCATACACACACAATCACTGTTATGTTTTATGAATTAAATATTGTTTATAACTTCATTTTTTTTTTTTGTGTTTATTTATTGCCTTTTATTGATGTAATCAATTTTTTTTTTTTTTTAACAATTATGAATTAAATTTTCTTTTATCATCAAAGATTTATATTTTTTTTTATTTTATTTTATAATAACAGTTATGCAAATTTCGGATTTACTGATATAAACTTAGAAAATGCACCATATAACAAAAATATTTAAAAAATTTTATTTTCTTACAAATCACTAAATAACTGATCGTATTAAATTAATAACGATTTCATTAAAATATAAAATGTTAAACACCGGTTATTTCATTACCGTTCTTAGATTATGTTATCTGTGATGTATTTTTTTCTATTTCTATAAAGATCCTCTTGGACAAAATATTTTCAACCGTTTTTTTTTTTATCACTTTTTTTTGCCACAAGCACATTCCAACATTAAATTTCCGATCGCCATATTATTTCCTGAATTGTTCATTTTTATTGTTTTAATCACAAAACAATAAATTTTCTAGGAAAGGCGGATTCGGTTGTACACTACAACAACCCAAAACTTCACGAATTCAAATAAAAAAAAAAGTATATATATGTACATTGGCACTAAAATAATTAAATTTGATTAAATAACGCGATCCCCACGCGTTTAATTATAATATTATTTATTTAATACAGGGATTCTTTATATCAAAAAACAAAAATTTGGTTTAATCACACACCGTCTGTATTTCAAAAAAAATTAAAAAATACAGATCACAATTCGCGGTCTCCTCGGCTATTTATTGATTTTTTTTTTCAAATTGGTCAATACTAAATTACAAAAACAAACAAATACAGGGAAATTATTAAAACCAGTGGTAGTAACGACGACAATCGCGGGCGCCGTTACACAGTAAACCCCTTAAATCTATATAAAATATACAAAAATTACCATTTATCAACCTCAATAACAAGGTCTATAATCCATCATATCGGAATGGGGCTAATTTTATTTTGAAAGAACACCCCTTAGTATGTTACTCACATAATCCAAATCTCGGTGTAAACTCTGTGAGCTGGCTATTCCTCTATACAGTAAACCACTTAAATCCATATAAAAAATACATAAATTACCATTTATCAACCTCAATAACAAGGCCTATAATCCATCATATCGGAATGGGGCTAATTTTATTTGAAATAACACCCCTTAATATGTTACTAACATAATCCAAATCCCGGTGAAAACTCTGTGAGCTGGATAATCCTCTATACAATGAACTTTACAAAAATTACCATTTAAATTTTAATCTTATTTCATTGAATTTATCGAAGTAAATTGAAAATATAAATTGAGGAACATATATATTTCTTTTAAATTGGGAAATTTATATTTTAATAATTTTATTTTTAATTAATTTTCTCAAATATTTCGAAATAACAATTTATTTGCCTGCTGTTGCATTTATTCACTAATACATTTAAACATTTTGTTATTTGTTGAAAACTTCACACCCGTGATAAAGAAGAGTTCCTTCCCATCAGCCAATATATTTTTCTGTATTTAAGTCTTAATTCTTCACTTTTCTTCTTGGCGTGTGCTTTCCATCGTAGTTTATCATCTAGGGTCAGGCCGAGATTCTTAGCTGCGTTCGCATGCGATATTATTTCCCGATTTATGGTAATCGGAATATGTTCGAAAGTCTGTTTGTAAATTGATGTGAGCTGGTTTGGTTTCATTTAGTTTTATTCTCCATTGTTTTGTCCATTTATATATTTGAGTTATAGCTTATTGTCACTACTATGTTGATTCTTCGTTGCTTTTTCCAACAGCTAAAATCGCCGTGTCATCTGCAAAAGTTGCCACTGTATTGTTTTCTAATGTAGGAAGATCATAAGTGTATAGTAGGTATAAAACCGGCCCTAACACACTGCCCTGTGGAACTCCTGCATTGATTTCTTTCAATTCAGAAAATGTATCATCTAACTTAATCCTGAAGAACCTATCTTTCAAGTAAGATTTCAGTATCTTAGCAAATTGCATTGTTAGAAAATTTCTTAACTTGTGGTTTTTTTATGGCGTTGTAATGAGTGTAGTGATCTTTTTAAAGTGTTGAAGGAAAATAATGATCATCTTACTAATGCTATGAACTCTATTTCAACAACTTTGCTTGCATTAAAACATAAAACGACATCTTTAAATGTTGACCTGGTAACCGCAATAAAACCAAAATGTAATCCAGCTACATTGAAATCCAAAAAATTGCAAAATAACAATGTTGAGCCGTCGTCACGAACTACGAGATCAAGGGGTTCGTCAACAACAACAAAGGCTGAGCCTATTGCTGCTACTCAATCATCAAGTGATAATAATAATAATAATTCCCCCAAAATTATTATTGGGAGTGGTGGTCTTGATTCTACTCTGCGCACTGTTGAACCTGTAAAATGGGTTTTTGTTTCACGTCTGTGCAAGGATGTTATTGATGATGATATGGTACTGTATCTAAAAAATAAATTTGCCATTGATAAACCTATTCTGGTTCGGATGAGACGTAATGATGGCCGTGACTATATATCATTCAAAATTGGCGTTCCGGATAACAAATTCAACCTGCTGTTGGACTCATCATCTTGGCCTCCTGGTGTATTAATCAAAGAATTTGTAAATTATCGTCGGCAATCATCGAATAATTTTTTAGTACCTCGGTCGGCTTTAACGGTTTAAAGCCTACATTTAATTCAAAGTCAAGTTCAAAGTTAAGTTCAATCTCAATCTATTATCAGAATGTTGGTGGTATGCGCACAAAATCAACGCATTTTTCATTATTTCTATCGTCGTCTTGTTATCCGATATATGTTTTATCTGAGACATGGTTGAGACCAGGTGTTTTAAGTTCGGAATTCTTTGATGGTAATTATGTTACATACAGATGTGACCGTTCCAGCCTAACAAGTGATAAATCTGATGGTGGTGGATTTCTTGTAGCTGTGCATAATTCAATTATAAATTATGATGTAGTATGTCCGAATAATACTGTGGAATATGTTGCTGTGAAATTATCTTGGACAGTAAAATCAATGTATTTATATGCTGCATACGTCCCACCTCTGAGCCCTGTTGAGGTTTATAGATTACACTGTGCAAATATTTATTATTTTGTATCTGAGTGTAGCATACATGACATCATATGTGTATTGGGTGACTTCAATCTTCCGGGTTTATGTTGGTGTACTGATGATGATAATACTACTTCTGTTTTTCCATCCAATGTTACGAGTGATGTGGAACAAATTTTTATTGATACCATGTTGTCTTTAAATTTACATCAAATTTGCAAAGTTGCTAACTTGAATGGTAGAATTTTGGATCTAGTTTTACTGAATGATCCTAATTGTGGATTGGTTACTAAGTCGTTGGAGTCTTTTGTTCCTGATAGATCTCATCACAATGGATTGGATATCAATTTTGACTGCCAGGAGCTGTTTTGTAAATTCATCAAAAATGCACAGCCAAAGTTAAATTACAATTTTAATAAGGCCAATATTGCCGGTCTGCAGGAGTTTTTTGAAATGATGGACTGGGATGAAACTTTTAATTCTAAATTGAGTGATGTTAACGCTTTGGTCGACTCATTTTATTTGATTGTACTTGAGGCTTTCGACAAACATGTACCTAAATGCTATAAACGTAAGAATAACCATCCTCCATGGTTTGACAACAATTTGGTCAATTTAAGAAACAAAAAAAATAAGGCACATACATTAGCTAAAGGTTTGAGTGATAACTTGGATTGTCTTAATTCTTTCCGACAACTACGCCGGGAATTTGATAAGGAACAACACCGAGCGTATCGGAACTATATTTCACGGCTGGAAGATAATTTAATTTCAAACCCAAAACTATTTTGGCCTTTTGTTGATGTCAAAAGAAAATGTTCCGGTTATCCCCAAATGATGTCGTTAAATGATGTAACTGCCTGTAATGCTGAGGACATATGTGAATTATTTGCAGAATTTTTCCAATCAGTCTATAAAAAATACAATGATAATGCTATTGATGTTTCCTTAGGACCTCGTATTCATCAGCATCAAAATTTAATTGGAATACCTTATATTTCAGAAAAAGATGTCAGCCTTGGTATATACAAGATGAAATCGGGATGTGGTTTTGATAATATACCTGCAACAATACTTAAAGACCTTAATAGCTCGCTATCATTACCATTATCTCTGATATTTAATGCGTCTCTGAAGAGTGGTGTATTTCCGTTGATATGGAAGAAGTCATTTATAATTCCCATTTTTAAATCCGGAAAACGGAGTAACATTACAAATTATCGAGGCATATCAATATTATCATCGATTCCAAAATTATTTGAGCTTATTGTTTCTGATTATTTGTATTTTAATGTTAAATCTTCATTAGCACTTCAACAACATGGATTCGTAAGACATCGGTCTACCACTACAAATCTCTTAAGTCTAACATCTAAAGTGTTTAGCGCTTTTGACTCCAAATGTCAGCTGGATGTGGTTTTCACAGATTTTGCGAAAGCATTCGACTCGCCTCAGTTTGAGCTACTTCTTGACAAACTGGATGGATTAGGAGTGAGTAAATTGTTTTTGGATTGGATTGGATCGTATCTGCGTGATCGGAAGCAGGTAGTGCAAATTAACGGGTTTACGTCTAAGATGATTGAAGTTCATTCTGGAGTACCTCAGGGCTCACACCTAGGACCAGTGTTGTTTAACGTTTTCATCAATGAAGTTGCTTCTTTGTTCCAGTACTGTGACTGTGAGTTATATGCTGATGATTTGAAAATATCAAAAACTGTATGTAGCCCGCAGCAATGTAATGAAATGCAGAGTGATCTTGATTTGCTGTATAATTGGTCAATTGTGAATAAATTGAACTTGAATTTGGAAAAGTGCAAGATTATGAGCTTCTCCAGGAAAAAAGCAGTTATTCATCATCATTATCTTATTGGTAATCACCAGCTTGAACGAGTTATGACATTTAAAGATTTGGGTGTTATCTTGGACCATCAATTGAATTTCCGAGACCATATCAATTTAATAGTGGCTAAGTCTAACTCTCTACTTGGCTTTATTCGTCGTATCACAAAAGATTTTCGTAATCCACAATCAATTAAAACTTTGTATTGTTCCATTGTTCGATCTAATTTGGAATATGCGTCGAGTATTTGGGATCCTGCTTACCATATTTATATCGATAGAATTGAACGGGTACAGAAGAAATTTAGTATTGACTATCTTCATAAATTGAATTGGCCGTTTGATCCGGACCTTCCAATGTGGCTGAATAAAAAGAATTTGCCATCCTATAACGACCGTTGTAAAATTGCTTATTTGGACTCATTGCTTGTAAGACGTAGATGTGCTGCTTCAACAGTCATCGCTGATTTGCTGAACAATTCTATTGACTGTCCGGAACTACTTGCAAAGATTGATATTCATGTGCCCTGTAAACCTACTCGGGTCAGGGATTTTATATATTTGCCGACTTTTAAATCGAACTATGCATATAATGCTCCGATCCCATCTATTTGTCGACAATTTAATCATAATTTTGATGTGTTTGATTTTAATATTTCTAAATGTACTTTTAAAAAGCAAATCAAAGCTAAATTATACAACTATTTATAATTATAATTATTGTAATCAAAAAAGGATTTTTATCCCGTTGATTTTTAGAATAAATAAATAAATAAATGAATAAATAAGTCCTTCATGCGACACTCTATCAAACGTTTGTGCAACGTCTAGAAATACTGTTGAAAAGACTTTTTTCTCCTCTAACGCTTTCTCAATTATACTGGTTATTCTGTGTACTAGATCAATTGTTGAGTGTTGGTTACGAAAACCGAACTGATGATTTGGGATCAAGTTTTTACTCTCGATTATCGGATTTAATCTTTTTACCAGAAGCTTCTCAAAGAGTTTGGACATGACTAGCAATAGCGAGATTAGCCTATTATACGATGTTATGTGTGGTGGTTTCCCAGGTTTTGGGACCATAATTACTTTTGCAATTTTCCATAGGCTTGGTACACATTTGATTCTAAATGCTGGCTGCTTGGCAGTTCTTTTAATATTTCTGCAGTAATAAGATCATACCCAGGAGCTTTTTTCATATTCATATTAGCTTTTACCTCACGCATGACTTCTTTTGGTGTTGTGGGTTGGATTTCTTTACTTTCTTGCACATCTCGTTCAGTTATTATCTCGGCTTCCAACGTTTGGTCTTTATGTGGCTGGAATAATTTTTCGAGGTGTTCAGCAAATTCTCGAGCTTTGTCTTCATTATTTCTAGCCCATTTCTCACCTGCTATTCTTATTGGGGAAATCTGCATTATTGGTCTTTTAATTCTTTTGGTTGCTTTCCAAGGAGAATAATCAGTACTGTTATCATTAGTTAATTTTCTTAAATAGTTCCTGATTGATTCATCTTTCAATTCTTTGATCTCTCTTCTTAATTGTTGAGTGAGATTGTTCAAATGAGTTTTATCTTGGGGAGCCCTTGTTTGTTGCCATACTCTTCTCGCTCTTCTTTTTTCTGCGAGGAGTTCACTAATTTTCATAGGGTAGTTGTTTTGCTTGATTTTCGTTTTAATTTTAGGAGTATTTTCCCAAGCTGATTGCTGTATATCGTTTACAAATTGTGAACTTCTTTGTCTAATTGTTCTTCAGTCTTTAACGGAACCATTAACTTAATTTTTTCTTCTAGCGATATAGTCTAAACCATGCCCAATTAGTGTGATTATTTGCTAGGAATGGGTTTCTTTCTTTCTGAATTATTTATTCACTTAACGTTAGAAGTATTGGTGAATGATCAGAGTTTAAGTCATGGCTTTCATCTACTTGTACATAATTTACAGATATGTTCTTTATTATGAAGAAATCAATCAGATCTGGTACTTTGTTTGGATCAGTTAGCCAGTAGGTTGGTTTTCCAGTTGAGATGGCTTCACAACTGCATTCCTTGACAGCTTTTAAGAGTTCTTTACCCTTAGTTATTGTTAATCTGGATCACCAGTGGACATTTTTTGCATTAAAGTCTCCTCCAAGTTCAAATCGTTTTCCTAATTTACTGAGGAAATCGAGATGATCTTTTTCTTTCATTGAGTGCTTCGGTGGGCAGTAAATACTAGCAATACAAATAGAACTACTTTTTAGTTTTGACAATAACAGCAATTGCTTGTATTTCTTCCGTTTCATATTTTAACATATTATTTATAGTGATGAATACTATTTCTAATTATAACAGCACTACCTCCTTTAGCAGTGTTTCCAGAGTGAATAGTGTGATATATTTGATAATTTTTAAAGTTAATGATTGATTGTCTTGTGAAGGGTGTTTCCGTGATGAGACATATGATACGACCAAGATACGATAAGATCATTGGCCATTTTACTCTAGTTTCTGTAATCGCTCATCAAATGTGTTTAGTCTCTTTTGAGCAGTTTTTCGTAGGTTTCCGTTGCTCATCATTACTTGAGCAAAAGTCATTTTATCAAATTGTTCTTGAGTAGTTTCCGACACTCTACGATTTACTTCGGGTCGGTTCATCTTAACCGCTTGCTTCCTGAATAAACTTGGATTTTTAGCAATCACATTCTCATTTTTGATGTTTTGCAGTTCAATAGCAACGCTGCATCCTCTGTAGTTAGCCGGATGGTTTTCTCCACAGTGAATACATTTAGGTTGAACATTTTGAGGTTTTACACAATCTTTGGTATGATGTTTACCGAATCATTTGACACACCTGGGTTCCCTGTTGCAATATTTTTGTGTATGTACATAGGATTGACATTGTTTACATTGTGGTATAAGCTTAGATCTTCTTAGAGGCTGAATAACCACTTTGCATCCCAAGATGTACTTAATTTGATAAATTTTTTCGATATCTTCATCAGTATCGAAGGTCAACATAAACATGTTGAGACGTACTTTGCCTCTCCGTTTTAGCTTAATCGATGCTTCAGTTGCCTTAAATCCTTTTGCTTTCAGGTCGTCAATTATTTTTTCTGGTTTACACGTAGAGTGTAAGTTTTTAACCATGACACTAATTGGTCTGGTTTGTTTGTCTTCAAACGTGTGCCAAGCACGTTTTTCTTCGTTTAACATTTTGTCATTTTTCTGTAAGTTTCAGCATCTTCCAAATTTATTTTGATGGTGTTTCCATTCATCACCTTTGCATTAAACTTATCAGTAGTAGTTATTGTTATTATTTTCTCGTAGAGTAAATCGTCTTTGACTTCATCTATTACTATTGGTGGTGGTGGAGTTATGTTTTTGTGTTGTTTTTGGATAATATTTGGAACATCATCCTTTAGTTGAGGTGGGGAGGGCGTATTATTCCGTTTCCTTTTTTTCTCCCACCTTTAACTCTTATCCACTCAGTTTATCGAGCTAGTTCTTCTTCATCCGTATGATACTCTTGTGGAGTTGTATTCTGGTTAGGAGTAGAACCGATGTCCTCCTTTGGATTAATAACCATAACTTCGTTTTCAAGCGTCTTCTTACGCTCCTGTATCCATGCAGTTGTAACATTCAGTTGCTTGTTTAAATTGTTGGCTTCAACTAATGCATTATTAGCTTTACACAATTCATTGTTAAGCTTTTCTTCGTTTGTAGAACGAGTGTTGTGGCTGCTGGCCCTAATGGAGGGACTACCGCCTCTTATCGGATAATATGATACTTTCTTACTCCTCTGGAAGGGATGTGAATTATCCTTTTCTGTTCCACTCAATTGAGCTTGTTTATTCACCAACATGTGTTGGGATTGGTTAAAATAATTGTAGTAAAATAATGGCTGGTCGCCCCCAGAATCTATGAGACCGACCTCCGAAGAGGGTGGATTTACCTGAGCAAAAGGTGTACCACTTGGGGTATTAGTTTCCATATTTGTTCCACTCATTGCTCATTTATAGTGTACTGCGCTTGCCTCTAGTATTTCGCCGATGCTTCACATCGTTGCCCGGGTGTTACCACATGGAGGTATACTAGACACATTTGGTGGTTTCTACATAGTTGCAGCGTTGGAATATAGACCACGAGATACATGGCTATAGACGGTCCACCCCTACCCTATTGAGACGCACCCAACACCCGTCTTTGCTATTTATCGACATTTTTCTATTATAAAAAAAACATGAACGAAAGGTGTGACGTCATGAGGTGTAAAGATATGTTTGTAAATAAAGGGGTTTTAGTAAAATAATTAAATATCTATAAACAAGATTTTATTAATTGATTTCCAAATCGTTTATTTATCAATTATTCTTCATGATAACGTAGAAATCAAAATACATTTTTTTGGAAGATTTTTAATTTAAGAAAAACGATATTAAAAATACATAACTTTTCATATGATTTGTGTGAAAAATCCATTATTTTTCGTCATTCTATCCCCCTTATATTAAGTTCTTATTTTATCCTGACGGCTTGTATATCTTGAAATGCTTTGGATAACGCCACTTTTTGCTACGCAACTTTTTTGTAAGCTTTAAAAATGGAAAAGCACTCATCATTTGAATTCTAGATGTCACCAAGATTGCTTGTGCCTTTGGGTGGATCCCACAAAGCACTTAAGATTCTGATGAATCGTGAAACAAACAACCGTCGTCGAGTTTTGAGTTTATTGTTAACAAGGGCTGGTGTGGAAACTACAAGAAAAGATAATGTTGCATAACATTAAGTTATTGTGCAACAATTTTTAGAAGAGCTGTTGGATCATTCAGCAAAAATGCTATACATATGTACGTCTTGTTAATAAAACTTTCTGCTGTGTATTCGTGAACTGTAGGTTTTTCTTTTTATAGATTTTTCTAAAAATTGAAAATATGATTACGAACAGCGCTATCGAAGATGTTACTATCGGAGTTTTTGGTTACTTTTATCACTTTGATACTACTTTACGACGTAAATCAAGTTTACTCCCCTATAACTAAACAATATTGTTCTTTCGTTTCTATTATGCTCTGGTTTGGCTAGTTCCAACCAAATGGTTTTCGAATCTCATCTGCCCTACTCCCCTCCGGAATGTCGATCAGTTTTAACCTCAAAAATTGGGGGACTCCATTCCGTCTTCTTTTCCTCATGACAATAGTTCAAATTTTTTAAATACAACGAAATCCATCTTCAACAGTTTTAAAAAATTCAACCCATCTCGTTTACTAAGTTCTAAAAAATATTGGGGGGCACATCGGGTCATGAGATCCTTCGTTGTTTCTACAGTACTGGGTTCTGAAACAGGTAATGATGTTCCTTACCGAGGTCTTTTAGACAGTGGAGCTAGTGTTAACGTGTTGGGTTGTGGTTCGGAGAAATTGTTACTTGATGGAGATTTACAGTTACACCACTTTCCTTCTTTTATTCAAACTGCTAGTGGACAATCTCTACGTGTTTTGGTTTAAAACTAGCATTTGAATTACAAAGGTATCAGTGAAATCTGTGGAATAGTGTATTATTCGCGGATGAAAGTAAATACAATATATTTGGCTGTGATGGAAAAGGCAAAGTATGGAGAAACCTAACGATGAACTAAATATAAAAAATTTCAAATCTACTATGAAATACACTACATCAAAAAAAAACATACAGCAAATTTTTTGAAATTTAAATTCTTATATTTCTTTCAAATAATAACTTAAATATTTCATGTTTTAACATTAATTAACAAATGATATTGCATTTTAAAAAAAATAACAAAAAAGTTTTCAATTTTCATGTTTCTTCCAGAAATTTCCATAATTAATTGAAAATAGAGCAAACGCTTTATTGCTGCTTGTTACGCACTGCACTACTGCACAAAAACTACTTTGAAACTGCATTCAATGCCAAACACAAAAAATGAGTGTTTGTAATTGGTGATTCCCCTTTTTCAACGTAAATGGAAATTTTTATCTATACATTGCAACTGTATGTTTTTTTGACTATGTTTTGTTTTACTTTTGACATTCCAATGACATTTTTTTTGCACTTTTTGTTATTTTTTTAAAATGCAATATCATTTGTTAATTAATGTTAAAACAAGAAATATTTAATTTATTATTTGAAAGAAATATAAGAATTTAAATTTGAAAAAAGTTGCTGTATGTTTTTTTTTTTGATGTAGCGTATGTGGGTAGATCTGTCATCGTTTAGGGTTGTATTGCTGCGAGTGGCGTCGGGAATCTTGAGTTTATTGATGGTGTGATGGAAAAAAATGTTTTTGGAGTTTATTGATGGTGTGATGGAAAAAAATGTTTTCTTGGTATTTTACGACGAAATTTGAAACAGAGTGCAATAAAATTAGAAATTTTGGAAGTTTTATTTCTATCAAGATAACGATCCCAAGCATAAGGCGACACATCATCACAATTACTGAACACGAATCCAATTAAAAATCTCTGGGATGTACTTGACGGAATTGTGCGACAACACAAAACGCGCAGTAAGAGTCAAATCAAACGTATAATCGAAGAACAATAGGAAAAAATTGATTCTTGCGGTACCCAAAAATTGATGAATTTAGTAGGACAATTAGAGGCGGTATTGAAACAAAAAGGCTACCCAACCAAATATTGTTGTTCAAAAAATTTTGAATTTTATAAACAATTTTGGCTGTGTTCGAATATTAATTATAATTAAAATTAAGATTGGTTTATTTAATTTTTAATAATTATTGAATTTAAAAATCGAATTAATTTATTATTCTGTTGAATTATCGTAAATTTAATTTATTTTAAACTTAATTTTACTATGCTTAGTGTCGGCATTTCAAAAACATTCACTGTATACACAAAGATTTTTAAAATAAATATAAATAATGTAATAATCCAAATAAAGATCAAAGCAAAAAAGATGTTATTTTTGAGAACCCGTTCGTTGTTTATTTTTAACCGGAACTTTTTGAAATTCACACACCTAAACATTAGACAAAACATTGAGTGTATTATAGATTTTTTTTTTTCTACTTTATTAATTATTCATTATATTATATTTTTACATTAGTTAAATTAATTTAAATGGTTATCTAAGTAATATAAAGTAATATAATACAAGAAAAAGGAAAAAAAAAATGTATGCAACAGCTAAAGGAAGCTAACGCATACAAAAAGACTAAATTGTGATCGCGAAAAATTATTTTCATAATTCCAATTTAAGTTACTTTAACAGTGGTTAAAAAAAAACAAACAAACGAAGTTAAAAAAAAATAAATTATATGCATAAAAATACGTTTTGTTCCTAGATGTTGAATTATTAGTGTTCCAAGTTGGTAATGTAGATTTTTAGTTTATTTTTGAATGCCGAAATCATCTTTTCTGACTTTATTTCTTCAGGGAGTTTATTGTACATTGAGAGGAGCCCTTGGTAAATCGGGTTGTGTTGACCTCCACTCGTACGGTAAAAATCAATGTAATAGTTGCTGGTTTGTCCGGTACCATATGAATGGACGGAGCTAACAGAACGAAACAAAAAATTATTTTTAATTAATCCCATTTTTATTTTGAAAATAAGCAAAAGAATTTCAAAATTAAATAGCTGATCAAATTTAATTATGTTGTTGTCATAAAGCATTGATAAGGGAGTGAGCGGAGGTAAATTTTTTATAATTTTTAGACTTTTGTTTAGCAGGATATGTATATCCGAGAGATATTTGTAGCAGCTGTACCATAAATAGGCCATAGATATCGAACACTGCTTTGGATGTGCGAATGGAAGATTAAGATTTTTAATTTCTTAGGTAAGATATATTTCATTTGGTAGAGAATGAAATTTGTTTTCCTAATTTTATCCTTGATTTTTCCGATATGATGGCACCAGTCCAGCTTAGAGTCGATCCAGAGTCGGGGATACTTATAGACATTAATATTTTACAATGGTATGTCGTTGACGTATAGCTGGAACCCGCGTAAATCAATTTCTTTATTTTTTTGTTCAAAAACCATAAATTTAGTTTTTGTTTAATAGATTTTTAACCTGTTTTGAGTCATCCAATTGTTAATTTTGATAAGATAATTTTGCATATTGGCATGCATATCAAAAATAGTTTTTGATTTATACGACAACGCCATATCATCGGCGTACATGATCAAATCACCTGATAAATCCAAGTCGAAGATATCATTACAAAAAATATTGAATAAAATGGGACCAAGAATAGATCCTTGTGGTACACCATACTTAATGAATTGTTCATCGTTTTTTCCATTTTCAGTCTTAACAAATTGTTTTCTGTTGGTAAGATAGTTTTCAAATAGCTTTAGAGCTGGTCTGAATCAAACGCCTTCCGCAACGCGATAAATAAATAAGCCGTAAACATCGCTGCATCGAGACTGCACTTGATATTCGATATCAGCTGAGTCGCTGCCGCTAAGGTATTTGACTATGTACAAAAACACATTAATAATATTGTTAAATGACCGATAATTCTCGAAACGAGTTTCAACTGCCTTTTCGAAGATTTTGGAAAACACTGTCAAAATGGAAATTGGGCGATAGTTTGCCTCTGATAATTTATTGCCGTTTTTATATACAGGTGTGACTTTGGCAATTTTGAGACACTCTGGAAATTCCCCTCTCGTAAAACAATCATTAATTAATTTTGAAAGGATGAGGCTAAGAGGCTTTATTATGAAATTGCAGAATTTTGTAGAAATGTTGTCGTATCGAACCGCTGATTTTTTTTTTAATGTTTTTAAAATATATTCGATTTCTACATTATTTGTCGGGTAAAGATGAAACGGATTAGTTGTACTCGAAAGGGGTTAATTTACAGATAAATGAATTGGGTTTTGCGGGATAATTTTTTCAATACAGGTAACAAAGTAATTGTTGAATTTTTCACAAATTTTATTAGTATCGTGAACGATATTGTCATTTTCCTCAAGGAGAATTTTAGCACTACTTTTAGTTTTGTTTAACACATATTTGTTTAAAACATTCCACAGTTTTGAGTAGTCATTATTATTAAGTTCGTTAGAGAAGAATTCTTTTTGTAAAAGTTTTTCCAATTTGTCACTGTTCTTTTTGTAAGATTTAAATTGTACTTCAAAGAAATTATTATTTGGATATTTATTTTTAATTTGTAGAATCTAGCGCGCTTTTTTTTTTAATATTATTAAATCAACTATGATCCATGGATTTTTTCTAAAGTTTTTATTTTCACCCCCAAACACTTTCGTATTAACTGAAATTATCTGCGCACAAAAATCTTTTAATTCTTTAAAATTATTTATGTTTTTTATTTTGAGTGAAATATCGTCGATATTGATGGATTCATATTTTAAAATGGTTTTTTGCGTACTAACAACCGACAACGGGACATTTTTCATCTTTAGATGAAATCTTTAGAAGAAGATATCATCTCATGCAGATTTAATGAAACTACAATAATCTTTAACTCTTCTTTATTTTTATTAGTATAGTTAATTAATTTTCATTTTTTTTTCTCTTTAGATTATTTCATATTTTTTCTTTTTTTTCGCATGTTTAATATGGAGTTTTATTACCAAAATACCAGGGGTCTGAAGAGGAAGCTTAAATCGTTCTGTACTGCTGTGCGAGCTGGCAGCTTTGATGTTATCTGTCTGACTGAGACATGGTTGAATGAGGCAATCAATTCCGCGGAAGTTTTTAGAAAGGATAGTAACTTTGTTTGTCATGAGAAACGGGACGGAGGTGGCTCCTTTATTGCTATGCATAAAGATTTGGAACCTGTTAGACTGGCTGGTTTGAACAACTGCCTTGTTATATATCTATAGATGATGTGTGGGTCATAGTGATGTGCTAAATCGATCTTTTTCGTTCTGTTTTGTTTATTTTCTCATATGTTTTTTTAACAAAAAAGGTCGATTTAGCCCATCACTAGTGGGTCAAAGTGAGCATTGGTGCTGGTTCTTCATTGATTGTTTGTGTTGTTTATTTTAATATATATTATGTATTTCTTTTCGTGATTATAAAATATTCCTTGACCATTTGTCAGATGTGGTTAATACATCTAATACACGTACCAAGTTTATTCTACTTGGAGATTTTAATCTACCATCAATAGAGTGGAATACAAATAATCCCTTGAATATATTTGCATCGAACTATGAAGGGCCCACTGCGGCATACCTAATAGATACTCTTGAACTAACTCTGTTGGCACAATTTGTAAGGAACGCCTCGTTCGCGATGCGCTCGTTAACAGAATTCTCCATAGGACCTTGGTGGTGGCAGCAGCACTTTTGCCGGCCAGGTGACAGCGGTTGGGTGGGTTTTGTTTGCCACCGATCATATGGAGCTTGTTAGTGCTGCTAACTATAAAAGCTTACGGAACTCTATAAATATGGTACGGTTTGATAGAAGTAGTACAGAACACATAAATAAATAAATACTTGAAATATATCACAGTTATTGTATCAAAAGCTATCACAGTTACCAAAAAGCGGGCGCACTATTACTTGCGCGGGTTGTGGCATTTGATGTATTTACCACACGCATCCCTCCCTGCCAATACATACCGTATGCGACACTTATGGTATGCCCCTTGTGCATATTCGTGCCAAGTTTAATCACTGCATACTAAATCACTTCAACACATCACTTTTAACATTCTTAATCGATCACAAAAATATCACTTAATTTATAAACATTAACAAATTTCATTGATTCTGAACGCCGAACAAAAAAAGAAAATAAATCACAACGAAAGCAAAGAAAATAAATAAGCTAAACCATTCACAATTTTTTTTAAATCAATAACATGAATATTTATTTAATACAAAAAAACTAACATTCAATTTTCCAAATGATGATTAATATAAACTTATCTTACAAAAAAACATTTTTTCTTGAAAAGAAATTAATGATAATTACATAATTTTCGCAGAACCGGTTAACCCCCCCTTATTTAATATAAATTTGTTTTAAACGAAATTTATACAAATGTATTTGTTTCAAAAATATAATAATAATAATATAATAAACTTACAACAGTTTATGTTTGTTTTTGTTACAAACGGTACACCATGCTGCACATGTGGTCCAGAATAGCGGCAATCAGATGTTGAAAAAAAACTAATTCTTAGTTTATAACCGCAATGACAAAACAAGAATACAATGATGACTTGTAGTAATAAGCTCGTCGCGGCATTAATTATTGGTCATCCTTGGTTCATACCCCATTATTTAATATGAAACTGTGATTTTGTTTCGAAAAATGGTATACAAATTGTATTGATCACCCTCAAGATGTGATCGCTGATTTCGACGGTATATCCGCGACCTTGTCAGATTTTGTGTACGTACAAAATATATCGCTCGAATATTCTTATGACACACTCTCGGTCATTTTTGCTTGGTGTAGCCAAATTTTAAAAGATTTATTTTTTTACTTTAAATTTTGTTTTTATTTTATTTTCAACTTTTTATGTTCACGTCCAAACCAAAAACGCCCTTCTTCACCAAAAGAAATCTCTTTTCCAACATCGTATTTAGTTATTGTTGTTATAGAAAAGTCATAAAATACCGGTATATTATGTAGTCACTACTGCAGCATCGTGTACCTGTTTATTGGTTCTTAACTATATAAAAAGGTAAATACAAGCTCTACGGTTTAGCAAATATTCAACATTTATTTATTTATTTATTTATTTTATTACAAACAATTTTCAACCATGCTCATACCAATCTATTTGAGCACGAAGCTCATTCACAAAAGATTGGGTAGAATATGGTAGGTAGCGTTTAACAGGACGAAAAATTTAAAAAATTGCAGCTTTAGAATTACAGAATCGTCATCAAAGCTCGGTCATTAAAGGGGCAGCTTGGTCATCAAAACTCATTAAATTTTCACAATCCATCAATAATGCTAGTGTTACTTGGAACACAATTCGTCAACGCTATTACAGGTTTTATTTTTGCATTTTGCAGACAATTAATTTGAAAATGAATTTTGGTTATATATATACATTCAAATGACACAAGTCCTCCAGCCCAGGTTGAAGCATTTTCGATTCTTCAAATATATTTACAATAAATTATAAAAAAATAATTTTAAAAATATTTCTTTTACGAAAATAAATTAGTTCGACATTTAGGCGTACTTATACCGCAACCGCTGACCAAATAAACTTAATTAAATTTTTTTTTTTTCAAATCAGTGAAATTCGTTAACAAATCAATTAATAAACACAGTAACAACCAAATTGTTACAAATTCAACCATGTGAAAAATGTTCAGAATCGAACTTTGGATCTAGTTCTTTCAAATATTGATGCGCATGATTTGAATATCAGAATATATGATTACTTGTTAACTAGAGTAGATAATTATCATCCTCCAATCACAGCCTCGGTTAATATATCTGTTTTACGAAAGCGACCTTCCACTTCTTTCTCGCGAATTAATTTCCATAAACTAGACTATCAAAATCTGTCCGTTGAACTAGGAGGTATTGATTGGCCTTCATTATTTCAAAACTTGGTTCCAGATGATGCTGTTGCATTATTTTACAGTACAATTTTCTCCTTGATCGGTCATTCTGACGATGTTTCTAGTAAACAAGACCACTACCCGAAATGGTACTCAAGTAATCTAGTGCGATTGATAAAAACCAAAGATAAATATCGAAAACGCTTTCAATCTTATAATAATCGATTTGACTATTTGATATTTTCAAAATACAGGACTAAAGTGAAAACTGAAATAATAAAATGTAGAAACTTGTATACATATATCTCTTGTTGAAACAAACATAAAGAACAATCCGAAAACTTTTTGGAATTATCATAGATCACTTAGTACTAAGTCTGAGTATCCCAGTTCAATGTTTCTTAAATCTAGAGCATCGAATATTCAATCAGAGATATGCAAGCTTTTTGCGGATCATTTCAGTTCAGTATATATACCAGTGGCTAATGTTTCCAGCACTTATTCATATTGTAATGCAGTTGGTAAGGCGTGAAGATGAGGTTTTAACCGTATTGCATACATTGGACATTAATAAAAGTGCGGACCCCGACCAATTGCCTAATTTGTTTCTAAAAAATCTCAAAGCTGTTCTTGTGGTCCCGATCACGTTACATCTAAATGGAAAGAATCATTTGTCTTGCCAATACACAAAAGTAGGGATTTAGCGGACCTAGAAAATTACAGGCCAATTTCCATTCTAAACTCCCTAGCAAAATTATTTGAGAAACTAGTTTACAATATGATTTTTTATCGCGTCAAAAATCAAATTTCGCCAATGCAGCATGGTTTTTTTTCGAAGCGTTCAACCTTAACCAATTTAGCTGAATTTGTGGATACTGCTGCTAGCACTTTGGACAAAGGTGGGCAACTCGACTGCATATACACTGTTTTTTCCAGAGCTTTTGAAACAGTTTCGTACACTATTTTGTTATGCAAACTTGAATCCTTTAATATACCGCCAATTGGGCTTAAATGGTTTCGTTCATACATGAGAAATAAAACTCAATTTGTAAAATTTAATGGCATCCTATCTAATGGTATTGAACCTACCTCAGGAGTTTCTCAGGGGTCTATTTTGGGTCCTTTGTTATTTATTCTTTATATTAATGATACTTCGGAGGTTATAACATCAGGCCACTTATTGTATGCTGATGATCTGAAGCTCTTCAAAAATATTCATACGGCTAGTGACAATGTGGCTTTGCTAGCGGATCTAACAGCTGTTTTTAACTGATCTATTGTAAATCAATTACCACTGAACATCAAGAAGTGTGTTACTATGAATTTTACCAAGAAAGTTAATAAATTTGACTTTACTTATAACATTGGCTTGGAATCTTTAAATAAACAGGATACAATCAGAGATTTGTGGGTGGTTTTCGACCAGAAATTACGTTTCAACAAACATATTAATTCAATTTGTCGTACTTCTTTCAAAACATTAGGCTATATCCTCAGAATAGGTAAAGATTTCAGGGATCCTTTAACTCTCTCGTTATACTATACTCTAGCCTTGTTAGAACTAACCTTGAATACTTATCTCAAGTCAGGAATCCATTTTATGACGATTATAACTACAGGATTGAATGCGTTCAAAGAAAATTCACAAGGTTTACGTGTTTTAATTTTATTCCCTCTAATGACGTAGGCAGAAGTTCAGTCTGATCTCATTGGAATATAGAAGAATTCTAATTGATGAATACTTTCTTTTTAAAATAGTCAACAAATTATTAGACTCTAGCTTGCTAGCGAGAATCAATTTGTATGCCTCGGCTTACCGTACACGACATCAGCAGTTTTTTCAGCCATCGGATTTCAGGACAAATCTTGGTGTATCATCATGTCTAAACCGACTTATGTCCAACCATGCTATTTACTTTAATGACTTGGACCTATTCAACTTGTCGCTGTCGGAGTTTAAAGCACGGTGTTATGCTGCGCTATGCAGCAGTACCAATATGTAGTTATTGTAAGGCATCTTCAGACCTTAGTCGAACCATTAATATTTTTTTTCTTAATTTTCCTTTAATTTGTGGTTTCTTTTTTCCTTTTTTATTGTTATTATTGTTATTATTGTTATTATTATTATTATTATTACATTATTATTATTATTATTTATTTATTTTTATTTTTTCTAAAGAATACAATCTTTATGTAAACATAGCAGTATTTGTGAGGCAGCATGTAATTGGGTTTTTACCTGTTTGCTGCCCAATAGATAAAATAAAATAAAATAAAATTTATGTTTAAAAGCAGCAAACGATGATCAGATCTTATAGATATAGCAATCTGCGCACTGTTTCGAAAAGAATAGCGTAGTGATTTCTGAAAGTTGAGAAATCTTTTGGTAGGCGCAGAGGTTGCTATAGAACGATGGCACTTCGGCGTAGGGAATTATTTACAATCTTCCGGTTTTCTAGAGTAACATGAAGCGCTGTCTCGGGATCGAACCAATAGGCTCTATCTGTTGACACGATAAATCTAGCAATGTCCTGTAACGCCATTTATTATTATTTTTAAAACACTAGCTACCACGGGTTTTATGGATGATGATATTTTTTAGTAATATTTTTAATAACCTACAATTATTGGATACAATACTTTTAGGAATTTAGATTAATAAGTTTTTGTGAATATTAACAGAATAAATCAGCTTATTCTAGTGATAACTTATAATAATTGTTTGATTATTCAATTTCACAATAAAATCAATAACTTTGTAGTAGACTATACTATTTTTGAAAATGTTACTTTTAATGACGATTAATTATTAAAACAACAACTATTTTTTATAGAAATTAATAGAATTGAAAGTAATTTTAAAAAAATCGTCTAGCTCTATTAAAGAAAATGAATTAGGATTATGACTATGATATACCTTGTAATGAAAATGTGGCACGCTTACCGCTTACCTCTATATAAGACAAGATGCCAAGACAATAAAAGCTGCACCTTTGAAAATAGACGAGTTATTTTGGGCTGTGCGTTTAGAGGAAACATTCTGCCTGGTTTTATTGATTCACCGTAAATCACCGAAAACATCTCAATTCTTGTTGCGGGTAGGAGGCTCCGTTTCATCGATTTTTCTATCTTGACACCATTCCACAAATTACGGAAAGAATAGCCCTAATAATAGATTGGTCAAATCACTTAACATTGCGGAACATCAATTTAGACAGTTACAAAAAAAAACTTCAAGATTTACTTTTTAAATTCTTAAAATTTTTAATTTAAAATATTACAGATTCAAATAAAATTTGAAGGTTAGCCACTTAAAGATAAATTTTTATAAAATTGTATTATTTTGAATATTTGTGTAATTCGACAAGCACATGATTTATTTTTATTGTTAAATTGTATTATTTAAAATCTTATAAGTATTTACAGTTATTTCAAATCGATTTCTTAAATTATAAATAAAGAGTAAATTTAATTCAATTATTTGGCACATAAAATCAAACTTAAATAATATAATCAACTAAATAAATATTTGCAAATTATTAATTTCATATTCTATTTATTAACTAAAACGGCCTTAAATATTAATTTGGTTTCATTAATGGAATGTTGCTTCCAGCAATTTCATTTAGCTTTCCAGGCAATTCATATTCCATTGTATTTGAAATACTATATTACCCAAAATAGAGCCAAATTTAATATTTTTGTTTCGTAAATGATGTTCCTACTGTTGGTTTTCCATACTGCGACGTATCACTTTGCCTTATCGCTGGTGTTGAATAAACGGATGGTTGATAGGTGTGGGTGCCTCTCTCGACTGGCCTGACATTTTTACCCATTTTAATTTCGAACCCTTTTAATTATTTTCACTTTTTCTTAGTATTAAATCTTCCTTCTTTCAAATATTTCACAATTATGATTACCTCCATGATTTTTGCCGCTTATATTATACCAGCACTAATAATTTTACTGTAACGTTTTAGTCTTCCTTAAACGATGTTTTACCAATTCGTACTCATCATAATCCATCGGTAAAAGAGTTTCTATATTTTGTCTAAATCGTTACGATATCGGTGTGCATCAATAATTTCATTAAATGACTCAAACAGTTGAAATTGGTAATGACTCATGACATGTAATGTGATATAAGACGTAAGAAAACCACTTCATAAAACGATTTTTCATTGGGCGTTATTTAAATTCAAGATAACAAAAAATCATCTTCTTCGTTTTTTTTAAACGCACTACTTTTACTAACACTAGAACTACCGACCGGTCAAAATTAACATCATAATTAAAAAAATTGAATTTAATAAATGTACAATTCGTCATTTTGACGGGTTGGTAGTTCTAGTGTTAATTCATAAAAATTAGTGTTAGTAAGACCTTCCCATTTTTATAGATACGACTAAGAATATTATTGTAAACTAAAAACAAGAATTTGAATCTGTCTTTACGATTTTTTTTTTATTTATATTTTGAGCCTAAATTGAACCCAGCCCTAAGAAATATTTTAAGATAACTATGAAACATGTTTAAATGAAAAATTCCATAATTCGGTTACAATTAACTAATTCAATTCTGATAATTAAATTTGGATTCATTTTAACATCGCTAACGATATGATTCACTTATTAAAAATGAAGATATACTGGTGTACGTACTACGACATCATAACGCTAATCGTTATGACAAAATTAAAACGTTATAGTAAAATTATTAGTAACTGGTATATTATAAGCGTAAGCAAATCTTAAAGCTAACCAACCATAAATGAGAAGTAGTCGAAAAGTGGTACATTAAGATATAGTCGGAAAAATTAAAAACTGTTTAGTAATTAAAATGGGTAAAAATGTGAAACCAGTCGAAAGGGGCACCCATGTCTATCAACTTCCTGTGAACACAACACAAGCGATAAAGCAAAGTGAAACATCGCAATATGGAAAACCAACAGAAGGAACCTTATTTACGAAACGAAAATATTAATTTAATTTGGCGCTATTATAGGAAATATTTAAAAGTTAAATTTATTAAATGGAATGGCCGGGACATTACATTAGATAAAATAAAAGAATAGATTATAGAAATATTAGCAAATAACTACTTATATGAGTAAGATATAGCATTTATGTTTGATTTTATGTACCAAATGAATCATTTTTATAAAAATTTACTAATTTATTGTTAAATAAAACGTTTATTTTAATTCGTGTTTAAGATTGAGAGTAACTTGAAGCTACTTTTACCGAATTAAACCACCAATCTCATACATTCTAAACATCATTCGGGAATCTGAAATAGTAAGCTTCAATTTATAAAAGATTTAAGATTAATCAGATAAGTTGCAAAACAAAGTTGGATAAGATCAAATTGCAAAATCTGTTTTGAAATCTTTTAACTCACTGATTCACTGAAAACAGCAATTCACATAAAACAACCAATCACTAAAAATGATTTCTTTCAAACCAGTCAGTTTAATGTTAAAGCGCAAAAAACAAAAAATTCGTAATACAGCACCAACAAGCTTCCATTATGCATCAAAAAATCTTAAATAATTAATTAAAAAATTAAAAAATTCATTTAATTTTCTATCGCTAAAACGGTATGCCTTCCTTACCGACTTACAAATTTACAATGATGTCTTGCATTTTATGTACCAACTTAATAGAACTTGTGATCCTTCCATTCTCTAGTATCATACTTCCACAATTGGTCGTAGTGGTTTTGGTTGGTTGATACAACTTAGACTCTTGCCTCAATCGGCTTAGTTAAAAGATCGTGAAGACATAGCGAACTTTCACAAGCAAATCTAGAGTGTCAATTTTTAGATCTATTGCACATTGTATGGTCGATCTATGTAGCTCAAGACATACGGCAGTAAAAATATATTTTATTTGGTAGATAATGTTTCGCCTCTATTAAATGGTTTTTTCAAATGGCGATCTACTTGAGGGATTATCACCGATAAAAACATTATGGACCGGACAAAAATCCATTGAACCATATAAAAAATTAACTTTGTAAAACCGGGTTTCTGGTTTTTGTGCGTGCAATTTTTGGGCTGGAAAAAGAAAAATTGTAACTGAATTCTTCAAGTGAGCAACTTTATTGAATAAAAAATTATTGTAATAAACCAAAGAAAATATTGTTACTTAAACATATTAAAAAATACAATTGTTGGGTGAATTTTTTAAAACTAGTGAATCAGCAAGAGTTTTGTTTTTCTTGGAAACAAACGCGCAGGATAAGTTTCTGGGTTATTGCCATATCTACCATCAAAAGTTTCCTAGTTCCAACAGTGGTCCTTCGAGCCGGATCTTAACTTTAAGATAACGTTAAATCTATTAAATTTGAGCGGTCACGAAAAAGCAAGTAAAATTGTCATTCGACGCCAAAGTTGGAAATTACCATCGCTGCACGTGCAAATTATCACACCGAGAGGAAATCAATTATTGCAAACATCTGTATTGTTCACTACTTCACAAGGAATTGCTTTAATCCACACGAGGAAATCAGATAAGTACCTATTTAGATATTTATAGTTACATTTTATTTAAAAACGTGGTATGTTACACTGAATGCGAGTGCCTGCAATTTGTTTATATTTGTGACGATTTGAGCGAAGTAATAACTTTGAAAGACGAGGTAATTAAAATCCTAAAACTGTTGGAATGCAATTAAGTAAGTGGAGCTCAAATTCATCTGAGTTTCTAAACACAGTAGCGAAACATCAAAGAGCCTCTCATTCCTGAGAAATATCTGAATATAATCCAACCGATCAAGGCTGCAAAGTACTAGGAATCCATTGCGATTCATATCAGGACCGATTTCGTTTCACCATACAGCTATCCAGTACTAAACATTTAAGCAAAGAATCATGCTAAACCAAAAGCAGTAAAATATTTGATCCACTTAGCTGGTTGGCGCCAACTAAAGTGATTTTCAACATTCTTCTTGAATCTCTGTATATGAATTTGTCATCAGAAATATTCTCCAAGTGGACGCAGATAACAGATTACTTGAATGCTAGTAAGGAAATTGTGTTACCAAGTTGGCTCTTGGCGCAAACTAATGCAAACGATTTGGAAATATATGCATTTTGCGATGCGAGTGAAATGGCTTATGCTGCCGCAGTTCATACTAAAGTAGCATCTATCAAGCAAATATCAATACCGATGTTGGAGTTATGTGCTGCCCTTCTATTATATAAATTGGTTTTATCAGTTCAAAGGGCCACTACAGTTACAATAAATTCACTCACGGCTTGGACGGACTCAAAAATATTTTTGGATTAGCTTTCATCGCACTCTAGAAAGTGGGCAAACTTCGTTGGGAATCGAACATCAAAAATTATCTAACACATTAGTCGCGATAAATGGCGGCATGCTTCGTAAAAGTCAAATCCAAAGCCGATTGCGCCTCATGAGGTATGCCAATTCAACTTTTACAATAGCACGACTTGTGGTGGTACGGACCAAAGTGGCTTAGCACAGATACAACTTTTTGGCCAGTGCAAAACACGGACAGCCAGGATGATTTACTAGACGGTCTAATTCGATCATACCTTAGTTATGACAAATTATTATTAGTATTGAGTTGGATCAGAAGATTCAAATCCAGTTGTGTTGTTTTGAAAGTGAAGAGTGAGGTTATGCTTTCTCAGAAGAGTTGCGATTATTGCATAAGAGTCAACCTGTCAACCGCAATAGCAAATTAATCGCTTTGGCTCTATTTATCGACGAGAATGGCATGATATGAGTAGGAGGTAATGTCAAACAATCATCAGCACCATATTAAACTAAACATCCGACGATTTTACCAAACAATTCCGAATTTGTGAAACTAATCATAAGGCAAGAAGACATCAAGCAATGCAGAAATTGACATATATTAACACCTTCGATACTTTCAAGATGGCAACATGTCCAACAGTTATCACAACAATTTTAGAATCGGTGCGACAAAAGGTCTATTTAGTGACACTTCAAAAACGAACAAAGTGGAACAGAGAAACCAGCAATGTTTTGACTTATGACATCGTTATATTGGCTGACGAAAGATCCCCTCCATCTAAATGATTTCTAGGTAAAGTGCAAAGGACGTTCCAAGGTAAAGATGGTAAAATTCGTGTCGCAGAAGTAAAGACATTAAATGGCACATTTAAACGTTCAATCACAAAACTGATAAAATTTGCCAATCGGCAATTGAACCTACTCGTTCAAGGGAAGCGGAAAATGTTGACGACAAAGTTGTTCCTAAAAATAAAATAAAAAAATGGCCAACAAATATTTATATCGATAACAATTTATTGTAAAAAATTTTGGAAACCTTGACTTGATCGACAATTGTAGTGATCGAAATTGCACACACAAAAATCCATTCAACCATATAAACAATTAACTCTGTAAATCTGGGTTTCTGCTTTTTATGCGTGCAATTTTTGGATTGGAAAAATAAAACGTGTAACTGAATCGTTCAAGTAAGCATCTTTATTGAATAAAAAATTATTGTAGCAAATAAAAGAAAATATTGTTACTTAAAAATATTAAAAAATAAAATTGGTGGGTGAATTTTTTTAAAACCAGCAAGAGTTTCATTTCTCTTGGAAACAAACGCACAGTATAAGTTTCTGTGTCATTCCAATATCGACCATCGGCTGTTAGCTGGCTCTAACAATAGGTGGTTTAATTCAGAAAAGGTACCTTCAAGTTACTCACAATTTTAAACACAAATTAAAACGCAAGTGATGTAAGTATATTTTATATAAAATTTAATCATTTGGTACATAGCATCAAACTTAAATAATGTTTCTATTCTATGTACTTGTACAAATAGTTATTTGATAATAATTCTATAATCTATTTGGTAGTTATATTGGACAAAAAATGTAAGCACTAAAGGAAAGTCCCAGCCTTTCCATCTTATCACAGTTATAAAAATTATATGCTTTTAAACATTTAACATAATGGCGCCAAATTTAATTAATATTTCCGGTTCTTATACGAAGTATCTTCTGTTGGTTTTCCATACTGCGATGTATCACTTGGCTTTATCGCTTGTGTTGTGTAAACGGGAGGTTGATAGATGTGGGTGCCCCTTTCGACTTGTTTTACATTTTTACCCATTTTAATTATTAAGCAATTTTTAATTTTTTAGACTATCGATCTTGTACTTTTCGACCACTTCACAATTATGGTTAGCTTTAACATTTACATTCGTTTATAATATACCAGTCCTACTAATTTTACTATAACGTTTTCATTTTATCATAACGATTACAAACGCTATTTCTATTAAGCGTTTTGATGTCGAGGTATGTACATATGTATATCTTCATTTTAATTATGTGAATCATATCGTTAGCGGTGATGAAACGAATGCAATAAATTATCAGAGTTGAATTACTTAATTCTTAATTTTTGCAGTTATCTTTAAATATTCCTTACGGCAGGGTTCAATTTAGGCTCAAAATATAAATCAAAATAAAATCATAAAGACATACTAATAGCCACGTTTTTAGCTAATAATAATATTCATGGACGTATCTATAAATATGGGTAGGTCATACCATCACATAATCATATGAATTAATAAAAATTAGTGCATTTCAACAAAACGAAGAAGATATTTTCTTGTTACCTTGAATTTAAATAACGCTCTCTAAAAAATCATTTCATTGAATCATTTCTTATGTACACTTTACTGCTGTAGAAAAGGCATTGCATGTCATGAGTCATTTAAAAGATTATTATTTGAGCAATGTTTGAGCATATTTATGAATTTGTGAATTTTTCAAAATATAAATACTCCCT
Organism: Tipula vernalis; assembly: GCA_958295665.1. Lineage (NCBI taxonomy): Eukaryota > Metazoa > Arthropoda > Insecta > Diptera > Tipulidae > Tipula > Tipula vernalis. The sequence continues at coordinate 216,876,230 of OY282559.1, read as the reverse complement.
TTTCTAACTCATGTACCTTTGCTAATCAGCTGGGCGTTATTTACGGTTTAATAAACTTGTTGTATTACACTATTGCTTAGTTAGGTAATTTTATTTTGCTAACGTTTTCGTTGATGAATGAAATGAATATGATTCATTTAATTAAAATGTTTGATGTTCATCGACATCGTAACGACTTAGACAAAATATAAAGACATAGTATTTAACGATATACAATATTGATGGATAAGAATAAGAATTGGTAAAACAATCGTTTAAACAACATTAAAACGTTACAGTAAATTATAGTGCTGGTATAATATAAGCGGTAAAAAATCATGGAGGTAATCATAATTGTGAAATATTTGAAAGAAACAAGGTTCAGTATTAAGAGAAAGTGAAAATAATTAAAAAGGTTCGAAATTAAAATGGGTAAAAATGTGAGGCCAGTCGACAGAGGCACCCACGCCTATCAACCATCCGCTTATTCAACACCAGCGATAAAGCAAAGTGATACGTCGCAGTATGGAAAACCAACAGCAGAAACATCATTTACGAAACGAAAATATTAAGTTTGGCTCTATTTTGGGTAATATTTCAAATACAGTGAAACACAAATAACCTGGGAAGCAAAATGAAATTGCTGGAACATTCCATTAATGAATAGTTTGGGCCGTTTTAATTAATAAATAGAATATGGAATTATTAATTAGCAAATAAGTATAACTGTGATTTTATGTGCCAAATAATTGAATTGTATACTTTATTTATAATTTAAAGAAATCGATTTTCGTAAATACTTATAAGATTTCGAAAAATAAAATAAACCAATATAAACCAAACTAATGTTTGTCAATTACACAAATATTCAGAATAATAAAATTTTATAAAAATTTATCACTCAGTTGCTACTTGCTAGCCTTCAAATTTTACTTGAATCTATAATATTTTGAATTAAAAATTTTGAGAATTTAAAAAGTAAATCTTCAAGGTTTTGTTGTAGCTGTCTTTAGATAAGTTGAAATCAAAGTGATGTTCCGCAATGTTAAGTGATTTGGTCAATATATTAATAGGGTTATTCTCCCCGTAATTTGTGGAATGGTATGTTCTAAATCGAAAAAACGATGAAAACAGAGCCTCCTATCCGCAAAAAGAATTGAAATGTTTTCAGTGATTTACGATTACGAACGTTTTCTATAAAGGCACAGCCCAAAAGAACTGATCTGTTTTCAATGGTGAGCTTAAGACAATAATCTTGGCATCTTGTCTTATATAGGGGTTATCGTGCCACTTTTTCATTTTAAGGTATGTCATAGTCATAATCCCAATTGATTTTCTTAAATAAATGCCAGACGATGTTTTTTAAATACTTTCAATTCTATTGATATACCCAAATAAAAATAGAAAAATGGTTATTGTTTCAATCAGGGCGGCGGAGTCAGAGCCGGGCTACTTTAGCCACATTTTATATTTTTCTTTCTCTCCTAAGATGCACTTTAGCCTTAGTTACTAAAAGACTCCAACCAGTATATTTGACCCCCGGTCAATTTTATAAAGAATGGCATAGCGTAACATTTCACTTAGGAAAAATCTCGCAACAGAAATAAAATCATCGTTAACACAGAGAAAAATTGTTCTACTTGATAGCGAGATATTATTGGCGGGAAGTTATGTCGACCACAAGGTTAGAGTATTATTAAGTGATGATCAACAAAATTAAGAAAAACCGGCGCTATGTAATTTGGCAATCGTTTAAAATGATTTTAGATATTTCGAACGTGAGAAATCGAAACGATTTCTAATTATAAAAATTCAGAGGGGCTATTTAGGAATTCGATTCGAACGTGATCGAGTCTTCGATATATAAGATTCATATTTGATTTAAATAAGAAACGAATGAATCTGATTCAATTCAAATAGGAATCTAATACATCGAAGACTCGATCACGTTCGAATCGAATTCCCAAATAGCCCCCCTGATTTAATTTTTTGATGGCTTGTAGCTCACTTATGCGAGAATGTTGTTGCATTAACTTTAGAATGACTAGGGAAATTATTCTGTTCCTATTCTGAGGAACGCACGAGTCAGACCAAAGAATAATGTTCTTCACTGATGGATTGTCAGAAACAAAAGATTTCAAAATTTTTATTAACGCTGACGCTAAATCATTACCTGCTCTATCGCTCATAGCCTCGTGCCATATTGCACAATACGTGAATTTATTAGCACTACAGTGGGCCGTTAAATTATAAACAGAAATTTACGTTTATAAAAAAATTAGATACGTTTGCCCGAGGTAGGGCAAACACATTCTGTAGGTCAAAACATATCTCATACAATATCTCTTTCTGTTTTTGCCAATCTATTATTGTGCTCGTGTTTCTATTGTTTGGAAATTTCTGCAGCAGTAGGCAGTACAGCGATGTTATGTGGTACGCACCGATCGTATTGATCCTTTTTGGGGTTGTAAAAAGCTAAGTTAAATTTCGTTTTAAATACTTTAGAGTAAATATTTAATTTAACAGGTTTAGTTGTGATGCTTATGTATAAGTAGTACATTCGACTTTTAGTTAAATTACCTTCAATGTATTGGCGTTTAGAGCTCACGCTTCAATAATGGGATTCGATTGTAGAAAATCTTTTGATATGTTCTCGAACCATATTAAGTTTTTCTTCACATACTTTAAATTTAAAGTGATTCTCATGTATTCTTGGTCTATTTGTACCAACATCAGTTAATTTTGTTTTATGGAAATAGTAAATCCTGTTTTGGCTTACATCTAGCGTAATCAAGAACAACATCTTGCATAATTGCTGCATTTATTGACGCACAGTGATCCGGATCAGATCAAAATTTACATGTGGAGCAACAACAACATTTGGTCAAATACTAATTTTGGATCACAAATGGTGATCTAAAAGTAATTGAACAATATTTTCTAGTTGAACAATATTTTGTTAAACGATAAACAATATGATGAATGCAGTACGAGTATGAAGAGGCAGATTCAAAACGAAACGAGACATAAGATTGAAACTTGGTGTTTGTTTGTTTTACGCATTTTGGTGACGTTTGATGAGACATGCTCTGATCTGGATCAGATCAAACGTCAAGAAATGCAGCTATTCTTACCATGACTTGGTTCTTTTCGAAATAGCATAAGAATGTATCTTGCCTTCATCTTGAATATTTAAAAACGTACCCCACAGCACATCCTTCAGTAATTCGTCGTGATCTCTTTACATTGCCTTTTGCGTCTTCGTATTCTCGCCCCTGACTTCGAAATTTTTTTTTTATATTTTTTCCCCACATTAAAGAATTCCGTTATTTTTTGCGTCTTATTTAATTTTCTGTAACTTCAATATCTAAAAAAATATCTAAATTGTCCGAACGAAAACAAAAATGAACGAACTTTTCCAATTTTTGGTTGCAAGTTTGAAAAAATTGAACTCAATTGTTTTTACCGCATAATTTAGAGTAAAATCGACGAACTACAGGTGAACAATATAAAATTGGGCTGTTTTGAAAGAATTTAAATAAATGTTAATAACATTTTCTATTATTAAGATGATACTTACAGATTTTTTAATAATTTTGACATTGCAAATGAAACAATTTTATTAAAAATTGGATTTTACGGTTTGAAATGCCGGTTTGTTGTTTTGCTCGGGCCAATGCCTCAATACAACTATATTAATATTATGGATTCAAATGTTTTTTTGTCTAAATGGTGCGCTTTGCTTAAGCTTCACAAAGTCGCCAAATATAACCTGCGAACGAGAGGAGAATCATACACAACGTTCAAGCAATGTGTTCGATATCATTTTTGGGAATAGGCCGGTCGAAGCAGAAGGCGGAACAGGAGAAGAATTTTTGGAATCGGAAATACCAAGTTTCACTCCTGAGTTGCTAGACTCTCCAACATTAGTTAGTGATGAAATTAACGACAGGAGAATATAGAACCAGTCATCAGAGACGAACCGTTCAGACCACCGCATCAAGGGCGTAACCGAGCTCATAATAATATAGACCGTCTATTACAGACAATGAATAAGGACTTAAGTCCAAAGAAGGAGATAGCAAAACGTAGTTACTTCAGCATTTAATAATATTGGTGGAGTAATATGCAGTTTGACCAAACCATGACAAATATTTTTTCAAATAGAAATACGTAATTAATTTGATCCTGCCTTTCACACAGCTGTTTAAATAGTTGGGATCATCTCAATACTCGGGTGTCGTGCACGAATCCTGGTTCTTCAATAAATAAAATCGGAAATTCACTTGTGGTGATCCACAGTTGCGTGCATCTGCAACAAAATATAAAATATAATTATTCAATAGTCAGTGAGAATTTCTTCGATTGAGAAATTTCGAATCGGATTGAAGTAAGTTGAGAAGACAGCAGTTAGCCAGCAAGTAAGCTCAACAAATATCATTTTTTTGAAATTTTTGTTTCAGTGTTTGTTGTTTTAATGATTTTAAATTATTTTAATTTAGACATTTCAATTATTATAATATACAAAAAGGTAATTTTTAAGAATTTCAAATTTTTCTGAATTGATTTTCAATAATTCTTGATCTTACTTGTCTTCCCAGAGCAAGTAACGAATTCCGACTATTTGCATCACGCTCTGAACCACCATTAACAAATTTAACATCTCCTTCTACTCTACATCTTCTGCTCGCATATTACCATGTTGATAATTATGAAATTTTATTAAATTGTACAAAATGGCATATGTATTTATTATTAAGCCCATCAGATCAGGTGGTAAGATAACGATTTTTCGCCAAACATCTCAATCTTCATTTAAGAACACCATTTAAACGTTCGATACAATTCAGAGTTGCGCTTTATGTGTAGTGTTGTACTGATTCTCATATTCATTGGTAGAGCCACCTCCAATGGGGTTATCAGCTAGGGTTGTATAGAATAGCGGCTGCCACCTAGATAAACATATGAAATTTGTAAAATAATATTATGTAAAATAATATATCTAATAGTTTGTGACGTTTATTCACCAAAATTAAAACACATTTTTCTTATATTTTCAATAAACTTTAAGCGCGTTTGTTTGTTTGTGTTTCTTTGTCCTACACAAAATCTATTTCCATGTCCAGGCATAAACAATCAAAAATTAGGAATATACGACACAAAATAATTTAAATAAATAATAAAAACCAGATAAAGCCATAAATTTTTTTGTCAGATTTTTATGTACTGGATAAAGCTACGTAGATTTTATGCATTCATTCAAGTATGCATCAAGCTACGTAGATTTTATGCATTCATTCAAGTATGTGTATGCTGTACACTAGTTGAAAATATTTAATGAATCATATTTTGTTTCAGTAATTAATAGAAGCTGTGGAAGAAAATGAGGACGATCCAGGTATTGGTCTTTTATTTTCATCACAATAAATATTACAAATAAATTTTAAATACATACGTACAAATTTATTTAAATACGTATTTATTATTCAGAAAAACTTTTCGTTCGTACGACATTTGAATTTGACATCCATCAAAATTTTTAAACCAAAATGAAGTTTGCCACATTTAGGGTTGTACAAAAACAAACAAAAAAATCAAATTTCCCTTTGCTCCCGATAGCAGCTCCGGGTAGCAGCTCCAGATAAATAGGTAGAGCTAAATATTTTTTTATAGATTTTTAGTTAAAAAGTTGAATTAAAAATTATAGATTAGTTTTTAATAAATTAATTATATGCATAAATTGCTTGTCAAACATTAGTTTTATCACAGAAAATTAGTTGCTTCGGATACCAGCTATCCGGAGCTAATAAAAAACGCTGCTTTTATTAACCTTTTACCATTGTTCGGGTAAAACCATTATGCCGTCACTGTTTTAATCACCTTTTGGTACAAAATAATTACTTTTCTTTTGTACTTTGGATTGTACGGAAAATTACAGGTGGTAATTATTGTTTGGCGAATAATTACACTCGGTTGGGTCGTTGGTATATACACGGTAAGTATTTTAAACAAATTATGTACGGTAAGTCAATTTGGGAATTATTAGGTAAAATAATTCAATCACAATAATTTATTTTATTTTTAGATTTGGTAATGTTTTCCTGATGATGATTACAGCAAGAAAATTACTATAATAATAAAAAAATGTACAGTTGATACAACAAGACCGCGTACGGCTTAAACTTACTTAAAAGTAAAGGAACAAATATGGACGAAAATTATTATTTCCCTACCATCTGCTCGGAAATGCTTCGGCGTGGGGAACTCTAACTGGATCTTGCAAGAAGGCAACGATCCGAAACACCGCAGGGGACTCTGTGAGGAATTTAAACTCAAAAAGGGCATCAAAACATTGGATTGGCCATCTCAGGCACCTGATGCCAATCCGATTGAAAATATATGGGCACTCATGAATATTAAGCTGAAAATGAACCGCATAAAAATGTTGAGCCATCTAGCGCGAGTCTTCCAGAAAATATGGAAAAATTTATCAACACAGTAAGCAGAAAATTTGGTTGGTAGCATGCGCAAAAGGTGCCAGACAATTTGTATTTTTGAGTGGGATGAACAGGCCAAATTGGAATTAAGGTTTTCGTCAGCACTAATATTTTACAGTTTTTAGAAACAAAGAATTATAATTTTTTTTCCTTTTTAATCACCTTTTATTTATCTATACGTCTTTACGACTCAAAACAGAATTAACTTATGTCTATTATTTTTAGTGTTTTACAAATCAAAATTATATAATATTAATATGCAGAATGTCCGATAGGTTTGCTTAACATAGAAATATAATATGTACTGTTTGCAACCAAACAAAAAAATATGTTTTTGGTTTATCTGTCAAAATTCGGATGTAAACATTAAAGGTAAATATTATGTTTATATACTGATAATAAATTAAATCTAATTAAATGAATATATTCTAATTATTCTAGCGTTTTAACATCAAGATTTCAGCTCATTCAAGTAAGTAACAATTAAATAATTAACTACATGTAAATTAGCGTAATCGCGAATACAGTATTTTCGCTTGTAATTCTAGGTTAGAATATTTTTACATCAAATGCAGAAGCGATGTCCAGCTGGATCCAAAATACGTGATAGGATATTGAAAGATAAGTGTATCTTGCATTTAAATATTTAATGATTTACTTCCTTGTTTCTTTTATTATATTTTCAGCAGCTGTATGTTCCTGATCATTGTGAATATCAATTTTCATTAGAAAAACTGGTGCTTGACGTTGAACACAATTATTAACAGAAATGGTGACTTTACTATGTATTAGTTGGTAGCGTCAAAGAAAATCCAATAGACTTTCATATTAAAATTAAAAAAAGGTCGTTGTTTCATTTTTACTTGGGTTTCTGCCGTACACGCTCTTGTTGTATCAACTGTACATAACAAAATAATTGTACATATGTTATACACAACATACGTAGTTGTGCATACATAACAGTTTCCAAAATTATGTTCAAATTTTGATCGGTTATTATTAAATTACACGGATGTCGTGTCGGTATTCATAAGTTTCGAAACTGCATCAAAAAAGTTAAATATGAATTCACCTGCAGTTTTGACTTTTGACAGATATCACGGTAAGGTGTATGTATACACAAGAGTTTTAAGATAAGTATTTTTAATTTACAATATTTGATTAACTTATAGTTTCGTTTTCTCTTTCAGATTGGTGAGTAGTAAAATGGACAAAGTATGGATAATGATGTTATGTTATAATATGTGTTAGAATTTCTATAATGTTAAGTACATATGTGGGACAAATGTAAACAATTTTATAATATAAATTTATTCTGTTGCGTAGAATGTTGACTGCCGACAATGATGTAATAAAGCTCATTCACGTCAACAGGAATACGAATACGACTTTTATGCTTCTCTTTCCGGGTTTAAACAATAACAGTAGAACTTCTGGTATTTCTGGACGAAAAACTGAAACCAGTGATTTTCTCAGGTCTCTTTTGAAGTCAGCCTTACACCGTTAAGAGGGTTTTACATAGAGCGAAACAAATGGTAGTCGGACGGGGCAAGGTCCGGGCGATACTGTGGATGCATCAGAACTTCCCAGCCAAGCCCTCTCAAAAATGTGTGTGGTCTGGCATTGTAGTGATGGAAGACGACGCCTTTCCTATTGATCATTCTGGCCGCTTTTCCTCAATTGCACACTTCAATCGCATTAGCTGTTGACAATGGAGAGTGGAACCAATCATCTGGTCAAGTTGGAGCAGCTCATGATGCACGAAGCATTACCTTATGTGGCGTCAATCCAGGCTTTGCTACGGTTTATGCAGCTGGTCCATGTGACCCGCTTTTCATCAGCCTTTATTAATCTTGTCACAAATGGCTTGAATTCGTTTCGTTTTATGTGGTACCGAAATAATGAGCTTCTTTTTTTTATCCAGATTATAGAGATTTTTAGTTAATTTGGAAAGTTGCCTTTGGAAATACATTTATTTATAAGAGAAATTAAAATCGGAACGAAATATGGTTTAGAAGATTGCACAATGTTTGGTATAATTTTATAATAACCAGTCGCTGAGTTTAGCTTGAGTGATTTAACAATTTATTCCTCCTGGGTTGTGAATGTTTCAAGAAATTTGAAATTTTAGTTCGTTTGATAAATGATGATGATGAATTAATGTATAATGTATTTTTGAAAAGGGATTATTAAACTTTCAGATAAAATGGCGGAATTATTAATATTAATCCAACCAACGGATCAGATGTCAAATTATCATCGCAGCAGAGTGGTATACTTGGCCTTGGGTAGAGAAAAACCCCGTCGTGCTTATTTTCTAGAAATTTATTCGAAGTACCTGATACCGAAGTAAATTGTGACGTAACAAATGATCCAATTTGTGAATTCCAGGCTGAAAACGACACCTTACGAATTTAAATAATTCAAGATTTTGTGATAAGTAGAATTTATTTTATTATTACTATTTTTGCCTTTAACCCGCCTGAATTTTTATTATATGTTTTTATGTTTAATGTATCTATGTTCTGAACATGTAATTTTTAGAGTTATTTCATGAAGTACATGTGAAAATTTGTTGCTATTTTAAATATTTCAATTTATTGTTTTATTTCAAACTGAGCTTATTCCCATCGTGTTAGTTGCAAATCACACTTATTCCAGTCAATGGAAGCACAACAAGCTTATTCTAAGCTTAAAAGCAATAATACTTAAAACTATGCCATTTTATAGTGGCTTTTTGTTTAAATATGGTGTAATTGTTTTATTTCTATTGATTATAAATAAAAATAAAGGAATAATTTGCGACACTTTTCAATTAAGAAGGTTTTTTGATTTGTGCAAAATTCATCAAAGTGGAAAAAACATCGGTTTGCTTCTAAGCTACACATTTTATATTTGTCAGTTTATATTTTTAGTTTATAATTAGTTATTATATTTTTTTAGTAATAAATTTTTTATTATTATTTCACTTTACAATTTTTTTTAGTTTTTTATTGGTGGATTCGATTCTGTCGTTCTTTCGGCACAGAATCCTCTAGGATTTTTTACTTTTTTCCCCAGTTTTTTTTCCAGTAGTATCAAAGCAACCTTGATTATACCAGAGCCTACTCTATAAATAAGAGCCTCCACATTGACTGTATTTTTTACTAAGCTTAAAATAAAGTATATACAATTTTTCCTTTACTATGAAACTATATGGGAAAACGATTGTTTTCATTTACATTTTTAGTCTATAAGAAATATGAGCTTTTACATTATTTTATACGAAAATGTTCATAAAACATGTAATTTTATTTGATTGAAAAATCGAATCATGAAAATGTTTATTTCTTAGTGAAAATCCTCTTGGAATATAAACTATTGCTAAACTTTTTTGGAATGTTGTTGTTGTAAAATACGTCTTAACATTAAATTTATTAACAATTATAACCATCTCTTTTTAGTCTCCTTCTAAAAGCATCGCCACATGACAAAAATCTACCCGAATACAGATTCATATCATGTGGCAATGCTTTATTAACGACTTTTGTTTAAACCATAGATGTCGCCTACAATTAAAAACATATAAAAAAAAAAGAAATAGGTGATCGAACCGGTCGGATTCTAAAATCGGTCTGATTTTTGATTTGGTTAAACATATTTTTGGTGGCTTGCCTTTATAGTAATAATTAAATTGTAATAAAAATTAATTTAATATAATTTTTTTATAAATTTACTAAAATTAAACCATTGCTTTGAAAGAAATTATGGTAATTTTACGTAAAAAGTTTTCTTTCAAATCGTTTACTCAGCCCGAATCCCTGTTGTTTTTAATTGTGTGTTAAGTGACATCTAGGAACGGGAATAATAAGTAAGAGCTATTTTATTTTATACACCGCTCTCAAATGTTATGACAATTCAAATATTCTTAACAAAAACTTATTTTGAATGGGTCATTAATTTTTGGGAATAAAAATCGATCGATGATATTAATCATGTTGTATTTATTTTCAGCTGTGTCTTAATTTAAATACAATAATATTTCTAATACTTGAGAAATAAATAAGGCATTTATATTACAGTTAATGTTTGTTGGTTATGTCGTTTATTTGTGATGCATAACAATCTGGGTTGATTTGATTTTTTTGATTTCTTCTCGCTCAATGCATATTATTATAATTTTTTCTCTTTGACTCTCTTTGATTTATTTTAATTTTGGCTGTTCAACGTATTGTCTCTTTTTTACCATTGATTTTAGTTGTGAATAAGTGATGACGTCATTAAATACAATATTCTCTTTTTAATACATATTGTTGTTGTTGTAGAATGTTTTTTAATTTAATTCCCTTATTTTCTTTTGATTATATCTGGAAAATGGGGAAGCTTGAGAATCTGTGCTTTAAATGAGTTAGTCATTGAGTTGTTTATTAGTGATTTCAGAAAAAATTATTTATCTAGGTTTAATTTTTAATTCATATTTTTTCGTCAATCGAAATCGCGTTTTTTCATACAAACTCTATGAAAATAAATTATTTTTTAGTGTTTCTATGTCCTTTATTTTAAGTTCATTTTTTACATGCCGGCTCTATTCATATCAAGATGGTTCTGATTATACAAAGCCATAGTCTAAAAAACACAGCTTTTATAAAGGAATTAGAAACGAGGAAAAAACCAAACTTTTCATAGTAAAATACACAAAACATATGGGAAATCACTTTTTTTCCTAAGACAAATTTTTAAATGAAAACGTTACAAATTCTTAACTATGATTTCTGAAATACTTTCATAAATATTTGAATTTCAATATATATGAATGTCGTTTAAGTAAATCGTTTTCATTTTCTTGTAATAATTGAATTATTTAAACCAAAATATAAAAAAAAATTACATAACAAGAGCATTCTGGTCAAATTAAAATAAAAGCTTACTACAATTCGTTTGATCATTAAGTCAATATACATTACATAGATGGCAGTGATGGCAGTATGAATTTGGTAAAATCATACCAAAAATTACCAGCTGAGTAAATTTCAAGTAAAAAAATTGTAGGAAAAGCAAAACAAATTCCCAAAATATTAAGTACGAGTGATAATTTTGTGATCAAATTATTTTTTTTCGTAGTTTTCTGTAAATATTTTAGACATATTACGTACACTAGTAAAACTAAAGATAAATTTAGCAAGTATTATTTTAATTCTTCAGAGCCAACTTTGATTTATTTTTCAAAATGGAAATTCGAGAATTATATTTTAGGCATAGTTTAATTTTAATATTTCTACAATTAATATTTATTCAATAACAATATAGTCTTCTTGAATGTTGTTATTCAAGATATGTAGAACACATTTATATAAACGTTTTAAAATATATTTGCTTTTTTCATTGAATAACTTGAAGCTGAAAAACACCATTTTTACTATGGATTCCTATGGAAATCAATGAAAAGTTATACCACTAAAAAAGCTTCTAAAAAAAAATTCTTTATGATTATGGCTCTATACTCTAGAAGGCTCTGGTAGTATTCATTGGGTTGACTTACTCGTTTTACTTGCGGCCGCAAAAACATGTATTTCTTTACCAATATAGAATATTTAATTTAATCAAAAAATGTGAATAACTGAAATATGATCAATCAATTATATTACACTCAATAGAAATTTTATTTCAAGCATACCGAGGTCTGTTTATTAAACATTTTGAGTATTGAAGCATAATGAACTGCGATCAAAAAACGAAAAAACCATATCAGATTTTCAAGTAATACTTTTTCGAAAGTGAAACTACTTATATGTCGTGTTTTATTTGCAAAAACAAACAAAAGTTTATCGAGTAGTCATAATTTTCGGTTTATAAATAGCAATGTGCTACATTATCGAGTATTTGTCCTAATTGGCCGGATATCAGAGAATGGAGACAAGCAAACAAATTTTGCCGAAATTCATTGTACAATCAAAACAGAAAAATTCAAAAAATACGATAAACCATTTTTCGAGTAATTTGGCTCGTTTCAAATAAATCTAGCTCTCCGATTTTATTTAATTTTTTGGTTTACATGCAAGCAGTCATTTAAATTTTTTTTTTAAATCAAAATTTTCCGGAATTTTGTCCTGCTTATACTTTTTGTTAGTTTGAAATTACGTTTTTTGCAACCTTGAATTGATTTTTTTTTAAAATGTAATATTAAATGTCAAAGGAGTGTAACACTACGCATGGTCTGGAGGATATCCAAGTAAAAAAAAAAAATTTGAAAACAAAAAAAAATTAAAGTTACTTTACAAAAAAAAAATTATCCTCCAAATCATATATCGTGTTAATCAGAAAATTGGATTCACGCAGGGACTCTTTGGCGGTTGTTGCCGGCTAAGCATCAGGGTTATGGACGTGGGATTTTAAGAGTATCCGTGAATCAGGTTTAACCGCGTGAAAGGATGGGTGATTCTGAATACCTACCTACCTATTCGGTCACTTACCTGGCCCTAATTCATCCTCAGTTTGACGATTAACGCCTCATTCTAAATAATATAATCTATAAAAAAAAAAATATAACACTTTACTATCTGGTGTTGCAGCCTGTTGATCAGTTGATTGTTTTGATTATGATTTCCATGCGCGGTGTGGTGGTTTTTGCTTGCTTATTGAACTACAAAGTAATTTTTTCTAATCCGTAATTATAATGTGTGCATGCATATATCCAAAGAAGTATCTTTATATAAAAAAAAAATGTTTTGTTGTCTTATCCAAAACTTTCTGTTATCTAGATAATTATATTAGTTTTATTCTTATATTGTTGTTGTGTCTCCGAATTATGTTGTATCTTATGTACTTATATGTAAAATTGGTACTCTTGTGTTTAAGATTTATTTATTCATCCAAAAACTATATGAATGATTATATTTATAGACAAAACACTTAAGATTTTTTTTCAAAAACTTTTTATTCACAATACCAACTATCAATTTCACTTTAAAAAAAAACCTTTTGTTTTTTATATCATATCAATTAAACAACATACGTGTATAATTACAAAACAATTCACTTTCAATCAATCATATTTTTATAATTTTTTTTTTTTTTTTTTTTTTTTTTTTTTGTAGACAGCAAATATAGAAATTCACTTTTTTGCATGCTGCTGTTTACATTTATATCCACTTTAATAATTTTATATTCAAAATAACAAAAAAAAAATTAACAACAACACAACTTCACACGACGACGGTTTAAAACAAAACAATTATCCTCCTGTTTTTATTTTTTTAATCAATTTTATTTAAGATAATTTTATAAAAGAGAAAAAAAATTAACAAAAACACAATTTCTTAATTCATAAATTTTAAATTTTTTTTTTGTAGCATAACACTGACAATTTCAAAATTATATTGCATTAATTCAAATATAACACAACAACAAAAAAAAAACATTTTGAATAATAAATACTCAGAAAAAAAAAACTTAACTAAAACTTAACTAAACTTAACTTAAATGCTAAAGAACCAGCTCGGCTCTACACTTAAAAATTCACTTCCATACTGACAAAAAAAAAATTAGAAGTTCACAACGATTTTTCTTTTCTTTTCAAAACAATTATTATTTTTTTTTTTTTTTTTTTTAGAACGGAAACAGAATATCCAATTTAACTATTGTACTTAATGATTTTACAACAAAAAAAAAATGAAATTACAATTACCGGATTACAATATTTTCTTTTTGCATAACAGCAAAAAGGTGTGAGAATATTTGAATTGAAAAAAAAAATTGTTGTGATAGCGTACACGTGCGCTGTTACAGGAGAACTACTAACACTATATTCGCAACACAACACTAAATCGTGACAAAATTCTTCTCGTCACCACCCGAAATCGAACCCGTTGTTATCTGTAGTCTTCCAAAAATTAAAATCATCTTCGATTTCCACTTCACCTAAGTAGACCTAGGTGATGTGTGAGCGGCGATGATAAACCAAATTTCTAGTACCTCCGATATTTAGATTCCTGATTGAAATCAGACAACGATAAATCCTTCGAATATCTTGCCAATGTGCCATTCGTACCTGGCACCTTTTGATCGAAACGCATTAGCTTAAATTTCGCTAGCTAAAAAATAATTAATGCACTAAGATGTTCTAGCGTAGAGAAGCAAATTTTACACCATTAATGAAAATTTCATTAGTCCATTTTGAAAGATTTGCTATATTTTTGTTTTCAAATAGTTAATAGGTACTCATCATTCTGTTTAGTCATTGTAAACATCACAGTAAAAAAAAAATTGAATTTTCAATACAATTTTTACATGGTTTTGTTGATAAAAAAACAAAAATCTCGTAAAATTACACAATTTACTAAATTTTACATGAAATATAGCTCAACAATCCATTTTGATTGTAAATTTCCATAATAAATTAATATTGAAATATTGTGGCCGTAATATTACACGCTTTTTGGAGTAATTTTAAGTTCTAATTGAAAATTACATCCAAAAATTGTGAATATATTGATTTTGAGACGTATTATTAAACATGGCTTGTTATTTTAAATTTCACCTAAAGAAAAGTGTCGAAATTCCTGTTAGAAAGACATAAAGGAAGATCCGTTAATTTATTATTACATGATATTTCATGTAATTTTTACCATAAAAAATTAATAATTATAGAATAAGTATTCAATTATACGTACTATTATATAATTTAGGTTACATCGGCAGAATTCGTTTAAAAAATAGCGAAACATAACGAGAATGATGCACAAAGCACAACTGCACAATCATCATTTCATTATTCTATATTTTTTCATTGAATGCAGACGGTGTGGTGTGTTTTGTTGTGTATTTATAAAAAATAATATTTTTGGAATTAAATATTAATTTAATTTATTTTTGGAATTAAATATTAGTTAATATAATAGTTAATTAAGTGGTGAAAGTGGTTTGATCGGGTATGTATACACAAATAATTATTTAAATTTAATTAAAAAAAAAACTCATGTTGTAGCCCCCTACAAATTTAGATACCTACGCCGAAACGAATTTAATAAGGAAAAATAATACCACACGTGCTCAGTGAACCAATTTGGATATGTTGCTCTTCTAAATCCATCTTTCCTATAATAATATTTTTCCTTTTAATTTAACTTAAATACCTATTTTGTAATGTTTGTTTGCCTAAATTGTGCTAAAGTTTGTGGGTCTTTGCCTAAATACAGTTCTCATTTAAAAATTCACAAATCAGACAAAGACGCCATTTTCAAATGTTTGTTTACAAATTGTGAAAAAGTGTTCCATAATTTTAATAACTTCCGATCACACTTTTATAGAAATCACAGAAATACATCAAAATCAATAACGAAAATAGGAAGAAATTATGTTTGTGCCAAACAGGGTTGTTCTTTTAAATTTGATATTTTAGAAGATTTGTTGCGTCATCTGATGAATCATTTACGAAACTCACATGGTGTTGAAATCAAATGTCCCATTGCTGGTTGTTTAAGAAACTTTATAAAGGAAAAAACCTTTCGAAATCACATAAATTTATTTCATAAAATTAAGTTTTTAAGAAAAGAAATCGCGTGCAGTCCTACAAGAGAAAATCAATTTGCAACACCAGAAGCACAAACAATATTAATTAATCATAAAGAAAATTGCTTACCTGTGAAAAAAGTATTAATTAAAGACACTGCAATTGATATTAAAAGTGTCACTACAGATTTATTATTAAAACTTAAAAGTGAATATAATATTCCAGAACGTGTAATTTCTATAATTTGTGACAAACTTGTTTATTGTTCAGATTTGTTAACGACACAAGTTTGTGAAATTATAGACAAGCATTTTGAAAGTTGTAAAAATCCAAATGATTCTAAGAATGAACTGTTAGTTTCAATTCTGCCTAAACTAAATTTAATAGCCAATAGTTCTTTGTCAACTTACAAACGAAATCAAAATATTGCCTCGCATTCTATGGTTAATCCTCGTAAAATCAATTTAGGGTTAAACAATTATCATAAATCATGTTTTTTCTATTATATCCCAATATTGGAAACTTTAAAATTACTTTTTGAAGACAACGAAATTTTATTGCAGTTTAATTCAAACCAGGAAAGCAATTATTCGAAACTTGAGGATTACAAGGATGGCTTATATTATAAAATTAACGAATTCTTTTATAAGAAAAATCGTATTGAGCTCTTGTTTTACGTTGACGGATTTGAGGTTTGCAACCCCTTGGGGTCAGCCAAATCAAAGCACAAGCTTTTAGGTGTTTATTTTGTTCTTAATAATTTATGTGTCCATAATAGATCTCAAATAAATAATATAATGCTATGTTTGTTATGCACTGAATCACACGTAAAAACTTTTGGATTTAACGCCATTTTTGAGAGTGTAATATCAGATTTAAAATTATTAGAAGAAAATGGAATTATTATTAAAGAAAAGGATACAAAAACTATAAAAGGATCAGTGGTAGCAATTTGTGGCGATAATTTAGGTTTACATCAGATTGGGGGTTATATGGAAAATTTTAGTTCAGCGGAGTATTTTTGTAGATATTGCCATATAACCTTACCAGAATTTAAAAATAATTTCCGAACACGAAGGGATTTAAGAACAAAGTCTTCATACAATGAAGATGTTTTAAATTTAGAATCTGTAGAGTTTAGTAGGGGAGTTAAGAAAGATTTGTGTTTCAATACATTAAATTTCTTTCATGTTAGCACTGGTCTTCCTCCGTGCATTGGTCACGATTTATATGAAGGAGTAATTCCGCTTGATTTATGTTTAGCTATTCATCATTTTGTAAATCTTAATTGGTTTACATACGACTATTTCAATATCACTAGTGGTCGGTTAGCAAAAGCCCTAAAATTAAATGTTAATTTTCCCGAAATAAAATATAATAGTAAAAAGGTTTCTGGTCATGCAATGCAAAATTTTTATCAACTTACTTTACTACCGTTGGTAATTGTTGGTAAAGTTAAAAATGATAATGATAGTGTACTGGAAATGATTCTATTACTTTTGGAAATTACTCAAATTGTTTCATCGCATACGACAACTTTTACCCAAATTAATTACGTTGAAGGATTGATTGACAGATACTTAGAATTACGAATATCGTTATTTCCAAGTAATAAACTAATACGAAAACATCATTACATACAACATTATCCTTTACTGCTTAAACTATATGGACCGTTAATCAAATTTTCAACTATGAGGTTTGAAAGCAAACATCAGTATTTCAAACAAATAGCAGCAAAGAGTAGAAATTTTATTAATTTAACTAAATTATTAACACAAAGGCATCAAATTTTGCAATCAACCCTATTTGGCCAAAGATTTTTAAGTAATTTTATTGTCTCAAAACTTTCACATACAGAGTGTGCATCGGTTGCAAACAGTTTCCCATTTCAGACAACTACGATTACATTTAAGAATATTAAATACTCTTTGGGACAGTCTTTGGCAATATCCAATAATATCAATGGAAGTGCTAGCTGTTTAACTATTAAATGTATTTTAGTTAATCAAAATTCTTTAGAGGTAGCTTTTCAAGGAAATGTATTTTCCATCGTTTATAATTACAAATTGGGTTTATATGAAGTCACAAATTTTTATGCAAATGACATAATAGTTAATCCGTCCGACCTTTCCTATCCCTTTCCTTTTATAACTTATGCAATTGGACCAGTCACATATGCCACATTGCAATGGGCAATTCCATGTTATTGGTGAGATTTCAAAATATAAATTATTCTTATTTATTAAATATTATTTATCCTTTAGATTATATCATTAATATGTCATCAGTCAGGGTAATTGTAAAAATTTGGGATGCTGATCGAATCACAAAAAAAAGTTTTCTGTTTACTGGAGGTATATCAGACATCATCCAAAAAGGTAACTAAAGAAATATTAAAATTAAGTGTTTAGTATTTTAATTTTATTCTTCCATTTTAGCAAATGCTACAGGCATTCAAGGGTCGAAGCTGGTTCTGGAATGCGACGGGACTGAAGTAGACGACGCCGATGTATTTATATATTTTGCCGAGAGAAATGAAATATTTCAGCTGCTTCCAGAAAATATCGCTTGGGTCTCTCCAGCCGGTCCTTCACAATCGGATTTGAAAGAAATAAGTGTCATACAACAGCCCGTCGCTGCAAGTGCTAATGATTCCGGTGACATAATAAAATGGATGAACACTTCTGAAAGCGTAAATGTGCAATTTGTTGAACTCCCTGTTTCTCCTTTGAGCGCAACCATTTCTATGTCAAGCGGAAGGATTTCATCACTAAATTCGGACAAATCAGATATTGGAACCAAAACTGCCGAAAAATTATTTTCAAATTACCAAATCCCATTAAACAAAATGCCAGAAGAATTGGTATGTTTATTAAATGATGGAAAACCCTTAGGTAGATGTTACACGGATTTCGTGCATTGTATTGTTTCCGATATGCGACGAACATCGTTCTATATTCCACAAACGATCTTCCGTAAAGTAGCTGAACAACTTTTAACAGCATTTCCGAAAAGTATTGGTCTACTTAATAGTGAAGGAGAGCTTGTTTCCAATGAATCAGTTGGTTTAGCAACTAAATTGCTAAACCACAACAATTACTTAAATCGAACATCTAAAGATGGCGCCACGAATAAGCCTACAAAACGCCATTTCAATATGTCCGAAGGAACCCCAAATTTCTACAATAAAGACAACGATGCCAACTATACTAATGAAGATGCTGAATCGAAACGGATTTGGCTCAAAGAACATTATAAACTTGATCTGAATAATGAGAATTTACGACAAGAAGTTGTATCTATATTCAACAACACTTTTGCGGCTCAAAGAAAATATCTTTTAAATAACCCAAAAATGACAGAGATCCAACAAAATTGGCCACATTTATTGGAACCGAATTTCCTTATTTATCATTTTACAAGTTTATTGAATATCGAGGAAAATTTATTCTTCGAAAGATGGAAAAAATTGAAAATAAAAACATTGGAATTTTCAAAAAAAAAGAAAAAATCGGAAATTTTATCCACAGACGAAGATTTAAAGGTCTTAGAAATAATCACTTCACATTTTAAGGAAAATTTACAATTTATGATACGGCAATACCCAGTATAGTTGTTTGCTAAATTTAACTATAACTTCAATTTTTTATTCTGTTCTATTTTCTTTTCAGGCAGGAACATCGCAAAATGAAATAGAAGCGCTGAGTGCTACTCCATGTTTTGCTATTATAAGTAGGTTTGCCTTAGAAAACCTTATAAATGAAATGAAACTCATATACATACCTTTAGATTAAATTATGTACATAGTTAACTAAAGGTGATCATACACTTTACATTTTGGATATGCATCGTACATGCGAATCATTCAGTAATGAATTCTGTAAACAGAGTTCAACACGTATAATTCATGCCCGACCCGATACACATTCAAAGTGTAAAGTGTATGTACGGTACAAGTAATAAGACCTGAAAATTCATTGTGTGAGCGAGTACAAGTTGTCCAATAATAAACTTTTAAGTTGTATTAAATGTACTATAACTATTGTGTTATACTAACTACTTTTAGCTTGGAGAATGTATATTGTTTTGAAATTTCTGGCTCCTCCAGAAAACCAACACATTTCAGGCCTTGTCACGTAAACTAAAAGTTTTAAAAGTAATTGGGTTTTATTTAAGATTTATGCGAAATTTTTGCGAATTTAAATAAATTATTTTAATTATTTGTTTTTTCTTATACATAGATTCTGATGACGAAAATCAAGAAACGATTTTCTATTTTCTAATTGAAAACCAAATATTAAGTTACCAGAGCTGTTCAATAAAGAATGCTGTATTGCAGCTAATTGCAGCATTTTTTGTATTTAATTTGCAATATCCTTCCCAGCTATCGCAGACTTTGGAGGTATTGCAAAGGGTATGCCTCAATTTAAATACAGATTACTCCAGATCTAAGAAGCAAAAATTAAATAATAAGGCAAAAGTCATTAATTTTATAAAAGAAATAGTATAAAATTATAATTAATTAAATGTATTTTAATTTTTTTAAACGTAAATTGCGATATTTTCAATTTGAATAATTATCATTTATTATTTTTTATTTAATGATACATATACTCACATATCGTGTATGTATATTGTATATACATGTGCATATAAATGTTTTATTATTAATCAAGAAGATTTTAAATAAAGATGTATAATTTTTTACTCAAATCCTGTAGTTGGTTTCATTTTACATTTTTGGGTTCGTAATTCTAAATAAAATTTTTACCTTGAATTACTAGTTTTGATATGCAAATTTACAGGTTTAGCAATGTAATTCGACAAGCGAATTATTCATTTTCACATTTATGAAGGATAATAATGTCGGCCATAGTATGAAAATTTACAGACTATACCATGCAATTTTAGACCAAATATAAACTTTATATGAAAATTTACGTATTCAGCAACGTAATTTTACAAGGGAATTACTTATATTCACATTTCTTAAGGATAATTGTCGACCCATAGTACGAAGATTTACAGACTAAACATTGTAATTTTATACAAAATAAGCATATTTAAATGTTTGTTAAGTTTTATTACGGACATTTCCTGTTATTAATTATTTAAAAATCTAATGTAAAATACGTGTTAAAAAAATTAGTTTTAATTGTAAAATAGTAATTTTAAAAACACATTTAAAATTGCACAAATAGGCTAGGCAAATTTGCCCACTGTCAAAAGCGTGTAAAATTCAATGCAAATTTTTTACTGTGATTATAGCCACAAGTGGACAAGCTTACCCTTCAGAATATTTTTGGAGAATCAGTGATTTAAAAAATCAATTCTAGAGGCTTAAATAAATTTGATGGTTCCTGAAAATTGATCGAAACACAATTTCAGAAAAAAACCATTTTACTATAAACAATTCAACAAAAAATAATTTATAGAACAACAATTTTACGAAAAAATAATAATTCTATGCAATACGAATTCATCGAAAATAATTTTTCGAAAAACAATTAAGACAGTAGCGATACATTCAAAAATTTGTCCTTTAAGGTAAAAAAATACAGCACGCTGATTGGTTGAAATAGCTGGTACTTTTTTTAGGGTTATGTAATTTTTCCTGAAAGACAAAAAATTCCGTATACCGCCGTATACAAAATTGAACCAGGTTCAATTTTTTATTTTTGCGATAAAGCCGTTTAATATCGCCTACTTCATGCGAGCATTTTTATTGCCTTAAAGGCAAAAATTATACATGTATCATTGCATTTAATCGAAAAATATTTTATTTGCGTACATGAAGAAAATTGATTCCTTTGGTGTTCACAATATAAAAAATTTCCAATTAACTGCTTTTCGATGAATTGTTATTACGTAGAATTATTTTTTCGTAAAATTGTGTTTTTATCCAGTGTTGGTTTATATGTACAATATATGAATTGTTGTTGTATGAAGTGTGGTTTTATAGAATTGTGTTTCATAGAATTTACGGGGTACCCATGTCGTGTATGAGGATATATATAACATATGTAGATATAGGCTTATGTGATTAGATGTATTTATAAATGCTCCAAAATTGTCGAGAACAATTTACATGCTCCGAAAATTTATTTTTATCGGTCCAATAACCATTTTGCATGGAATGTCAAAGGATACAAGGTAAAGTTGAGCTTCTCCTTAAATAAACATTTCGTTTTAAGATTTTTGAGTTTAAAGGTCTTGGGGAAGGTGGTCCGCGCACTTAAATGCGAACTTAAAACAGTGATATCTCACTTAATTTTCATCCTAGAGAAATAAGGAACAAACAAAAATTTTAGGCAACCTAAATTTTTATACTCATGCATTTTGTACTTATCAAACTTTTTCAAATCTAGGCATTTTAAACCGTTCAAACAACTAGAACATATGGTTAGTACCTAAATCAACAGATAAATTTGGAAATTTCGTTCACCTTATTATCCTTTAAATTATTTGTATATATATGTAAGTAGGTGGTTAAGCGTCTATTGGAGGGGGGCGAACCAAAGTTGAGTAGATTAATCTACCAGCTCCGTAACCTTCCAGTAAGGTGCGCATCACTTGAGCTGTTCTGGTCATGTAATAGGCAGCTTCATGATGGATACAATTGTGTAAGGGGTCACCTGGTCACAATTCGCAAGTGTACGTGCTGCCTCCTCATGGAAACCACTGGTAACTGAGCCATTTGGCCCAATTTTGGCCATTTGGCAGAGGCTAAAGTACGACGCTGAAAGATAAACCATTAACAGAAAATCCTAATCTAAGGTGGAACAGCATATGCCGATGGATGAATGGGTGATAGGTTAATCAGTCCGGTCAAGTATGCGGACCAGGCACCCTCCAGTTTTATTTAGCCTTCCTGAAGTAAAGCTGGGTGACCTACAGGCGTCTTTCCATTCCCAGCAACTCGTAAGAGTAAAATCAAAACGAAAAGCGGGTCAGGGGTAGGAATATACGGGAGCGGGACTGCTCTCTGGAAGTCCTTGAGTATCAATGCTACCGTCTTTCTAGCAAAACTACATGCTGCAGAAAACTTCTACGAGGGAGAGCAATAAGCCCAGACAGTATGTATCACGTACCGGCCGGTTGTATTATCAGGTTCATTAAGAGCCTGAATATTGACTGGTCGGATAATTAATCAGAGTCCAAGCACAAAACATCGTTTAGGTGGCAGTGTGAGGTGGCTGAACACCCACATGGCCCTTCAATAATAATAAAATATAATAATAATAGTACCTAAATAATGTACACTGTAAATGGATTATGTTTAATTTCAATTCTTGCGGTTAAATTATTGGTTTCCTTGCTGATTTTTCCTCCAAAAAAACGAGACCCATTTTATTTTCATCATAACTCCGTAAGTTTTTATGCTAATGACTTTTACTAAAGGTCCGACAAGTTTCATCCAAAAATTCGTCGTTTTTCCGTTATTTAACATTGAAAGTTTCGAATTCAGTTTTCGGCGGACAAACAGACACCTTCAACTAGCCACAACTCGGTTGGTATTGCATCTCCAGAAATAAAAAAAAAAAACAATCGATTTGTTATTTCATAAGCTTTAATTTAAAGCGTAAGGGTTTCGAAGATGATCAACAGATGATGAATTCGAGATGGAAAAGATTTCGATGAAAAATCACTTTTCAATAGCGAATAACTCGCAAAATATTGATTTATAGAAAAGACCTCATATAACATTTTTTGCTTAGAACCCCTCTGATTTCTGCGGTTATTTAATTTCCACCCTCGAGAAGGGGTGGCATCCACCCCAGGGTAACAGCACACATCGGCACTATCTCAATTTTGTTCCTTGAGTCATTCCTTCCTTACTGTCTAAATTTCACGTCAATCGGTTTTATCCGAAAGAATTCTGAGCGAAAAACCATCAAAAACTGGATTATTGGTGGTATTGTTGTTGTTGAGGCTTTTTGGGGCAGTAAGGGATCGTTTGAAACCGATAGGGTGAAAACAAATTCAAAACAACCTTTATTTAAAAGCGAGATTATTTTATCAGCAGTTATTTTAATGTAACCTAATAAATATTTAGAGAATTTGTTTGCTGTATTTATAATACCGACTCGTTGGATAAAATCAACGAAAAATTATAGGTAATTGAGTAAACCAATCCCACCACAATATAACCACATAAAATGATAAATTTGTTTTTAGCAAATTACAATACATACAAATAAAATACAAATTTTAATTTATTTTTAAACAATATTTTTTTGATTATTTATTTTCTGCTTGAATAATAAGTTAATTGCAAAGTTTTTTTCTATGGGTGCATGTATTTATCTTGGTTTTGTGATTGGAAAATGTTTCTGTATTGAATAACAAAAGTTATTAAATTAATTTTTGACGAAATGTAAGTTAAGGTAGACATTACTTACTGTCCTTCTTCTGAAAGTGGTTGTCTAACCTTAGTATATTGATACAATTCTCTGTAATATAAAGCGACGCACGTGACAGCAATAATAAGGGGTAGTATTATAATCAAATTAAAATAAAATTGTACTGCTACTAGCATGATTGTAAGCAATATAATGTCGATACTTGTCACTGCAATCCATCGCAATAAGTAAAATCGGTTTTCCTGCGCAATAACAATTTTAACAAACTTTGAGAAATGTATTTTAAATGATTTACCTTTCATACACACCTTTTTGACAGCAATAATTAAACCACAAGATATTAGAATATGTATTATATCTATAATCAAAAATAAGGTACCATAAAATAATCCAATAGCTTTCGCTTCGTCATGAGCATTTAGGGAATGAAATATCAAATATAAAAAAAATGTAGCAAACGTTATAGTTATAACCAAGCCAATCCATCCCAATATTAAAATTATTAGTTTTATTTCTAACGAACAACATCCACACTTAATTTGCGGCATGTTTTTAACATCAAAATACAATGTGAACTGAATGAAAAATAGCTGTGGAGAATTTTTTATTTTTTTTGGTGTTTGACCGTTTCATCATCGACGAAAAGGTCTCTGTTATCTCGGCTTTTTTTCTGAGTAAAAAATTGAATTGCATCTGATTGAATGCTCATCTGATTCTCTGTTTTTTCGTATTTCGTAATATAAGAAATAATAGACTGTGTGCGCAGCGCACATATCAAACAAAATAATTTAATTGCCGATTTTTGTTTTCGTATTCATTGGCCAGCACATGACTTTCTAAAGACTTTTATATTTTATTTTTCACAAACATATAGAAAATTGAAGTAACTTACACACCGTACAATTAACATTTTCTTTGTTTGTCGTAACTATTTCCACATAAAAACGGTTTAGGATGTTCATACAATGCAACTATAAATTTCATAATACTTTTTGTAAATGATATGGCAAAAAAAAATCCAAAATTTGTTATCGTGTACTCCACTGCAGATTGAAGAATCACATGTACTAATCTAATGTGTATTATAAGCGCTACGCACGATCCAATTTGGTTGGTTGGTTAGTCCGATTTGGTTGGATTGGATGTAAAATTGGATGGTGTGACCAACCAAAATCTTCTATAATAAAAGTCATGAATCTCTCTTTTACAGACAAATACATTTATTGATTCCACTAGATTTGGCTGTATTAGTTACACTAACAATTCAACGTAAATTTGAATTTTTTTTTCTTGTTTCTACACCAACACCTTTATACTTAGTTAACTAACACATATAAATTTAGTGATGCCAAAATAAACATCTGTCATCAATACACATAGAACCTGATTTTTTTTATTTCATATGTATGGAATTTTCATGACTTTTATTATAGAAGATTTTGGACCAACCAACCAACCAAGTTGGATGGTGTGTATTGTTGTCGGACGATATTTCATCGTTTCCCTTCAAATAACAAAGCCTTACCCCACTCACAGTATAGTTTGTTTTCATTTTTTTTTTATGTGTGTATGTATGCCGTACTACTTAGTACCACCTACTACGTATTAACTACATAGTAAATATTTTCATTTGTCGAAAATTTTTATTGTAGAGTAGCCGTTTTTGATTTCACGTGATCAGTTTGATGTGTAGTATTTCTGTGAAGTTATTATAAATTTACTAATTATTTCGTTATTGTGATTGAAATGTTTGTGATAGAAGTTTTAATACAGGCGATTGTGTTTTTTGTGAATTTATTATATTTTCATTTCGTTGACTTTTCGTGATTTGACCAATATAGTGAATTTAATCAAAGGTAAATTTAATTGAGCTATTGAAATTATTTTCATCTTATTCCAAATTTAATTATTTCAGAAACGGCAATAGACCATTTCCGGCAACCTAGGCACATGAAATACTATATTTAGTAGAACTGGTTCCAGTATGCGAAGGACAGATATGGCAAAGCAAACAAATAATCCAAATTTTAAATTAGATAAATTTAATTTTTTTCACATTTCATTTTTTCCATAATTACAATAGTTTAAATAATTTTATATATGTATATATATATATATATATATATATATATATATATATATATACATATATATATATATATATATATATATATATATATATATATATATAAGATAGTTTTAAATTTATAAAAACCTGTAAGAATATTACAGACAAAACAAATTAAAAAAATTATTTATTATTAACAATCAACATTTACGATTTTTATTTTTATCCCAACACCTTTTAAAATATATTCGTTTAAACGTATTAAAATAACTTCGCCCAATGTTACGCTGTCATTTCGTTTGTATTTCATTTTTACTAAAAATGTGAGCAACAACAGGTAAGAGAATAATTCGCTTTTGTAAAGAATGCGAAGAAAAATGTGAACTACCTATACACATGAACATTTAAATTACTTCGCCTTCATTTTAATTTTCATATAGCAGATGCGATAAGAACGTCACGCTTTTGCTTCATCATGGCGTTATACCCCAAACACATTGACGGAGCGAACAGCGGCGCTAAATTAGAATACATTTATTTCCATAAGAACGAACACATTGAGCGGCGTCAAACTAGCAGTTTGCATTTGTTGAGGTGATGAATTTATATACATTTATATTTATTTATTGTTGTTGTTTTTAAAGTAAATGCTTGGAAACCTCTAATTTTAGCTGAATATAGCATCCAAATGGGCATATGAGAAAGACAATTGTAAAAAAAATCTTGAAGACTAAAATCATAAAGACGAAGAGAAGTGCAGTCAGGCGTAGAGCGCCGCTTATGTGTTTGGGGTATTACGCTTGCGAAGAGTGTCATATATGAATGCCTTCTCTGTAAACAAAAAAAACGATTCGGAAATAACGATACTATTGCGATATGAGAACGATACATATTTTTATATATCACACCACACACTTTCTTATTTGTATTTCTACTGCCATAGAATGAACGAAAATAAAAATTGCATAATTGCATTCTCTTACTCGCCATTTCAATTCCAGTTTAACCTAAAACAAAAGCGGACGGCGATATTTGTGTAAAAAGAAACTAAAATCATTAGGAAACATTTGGTGTTGTGAGTTTCACAAAGTAATTATATATGTATTTCTTTTACAATTTATTTAAACCATTTTTGTTTATTAATTTAATCCTTTTATACTAATTGTTTATTTTTTAAGATGTTAGCAAATTTTACTACTGCCGATTGAATTGAGGAGCGAAGTGTAATGTAATTAAACCGTCATATAAAAAAGTAAATTTTATATATTATATATAATGTAATAATTATTATAATATAATACTTCAAATAAATAAAAAAAAAATTAATTGTATTATAAAACTGGCTTTTTATTTTTGCTAATCCAATATAAATACTTTCGTAACCAACACGAAAAATACGATACGTATACGATATGAAAAGTAAGCGTCGTAAACGTATCGTAAAAATCTTTTTATTTACGTTACGTAAAAAATTCTAATTATCATGGGACGTTGGATTCGTAAACATATCGATTTCGAATCGCAAAAACGATTCGGAAACGATATTTTGTATGAACTACATACATCATTTTCATATCGTAAACGAATCGCTTTGTTTAGTGGGTTCGCTTGCATTACGTTTGCGTAATTTCATAGGATAAACAACAGAAAAGAAAGAAAAAAATTTTAATTTTTTTTTATAATATAAAAAAGAGACTATGAATATTTATATGTTCTCTTTAAGTATTTCGTTTTTATCAATGCATTTCTGAGTAAATACAGTTATTTTGTACTAATAGCTAAAAATTTAATTTATTCTATTTGCACGTTTCATCTTTCATAGTGTTACGATCTCATTACTTTATGTTAACTCATAAATAAATTTTAAAACGAAAACAACAAAACAAAAATCAAAAAATCGGATGATAAGTTGGATTATCTGTAATGAGGGGCGCATGTAAACGGGAATCCAAAAAAGTAAACGCAAATATTTTTCGGTTACATTTTTATTCATAAAATATTAAAAATAATACATTTTCATTTTAGGTAGAACAAAGCAAATCATCAGGTGTAGGAACGGACGATATTTACATACCAACTTTATGGTATTTTGACCTACACTCTTTTTTTGGATAACAAAAATATGCTCAATAGAAGCGACGTCGACTCATTGAGCGCTTGTGATGGTGAGGTAAGTAAATTTATTAAATGTTGACTTGTGTTTGACTGAGTACGTTAATCATTTTTTCTGGAAAAGGTACACGGCCTGGGTTATTATAGTAATCTGTTAATACATTTCTTACGTGTTTTCCTTCTTCCTTATTTTGCCTTTGTGCATTCCGATTGAGACCCAATATAAAATATTTTCTTGTCGCCAATCGCCTGCGCGGAAGCTTTCATTCATTGTCTGTGTCTTCGTAATCTAGAGAGTTATGCGTAATATACTGTTAAACTTTTGTCTAAAGTAATTATGTAGTGCACTGTTTGCCAGAACTATCCAATCAAGATTTTCAGTCTTTATCAATATCGGTTTTTGAAAAATTCGAAACCGAGATGACAAAATACCGAATAAATTTTCTGTGACGCGTCTTGCTCGCGATAATCTATAATTAAATATCTTATTTTCACGCGTTAAATTCTTCTGCGAAAATGGTTTTAACAGATGTTGATTCATAGAAAATGCACTGTCTCCTAAAAAACCATAAGGCGAGGATGTGTTTGTACCGGGCAATAAAGAAGACTTTGGTAAATTTAGTTCCCCCGATGTCAATTTTTCATAAAATTTCGTGTTCTTCAAAACACCTCCTTCCAAAACAATGCCATTTATACTTACTACTTTGATTTGGCGTCTATTGGAGGGCAGGGGGGACGTTGAGTAGATTAACCTACCAAAATTTCCAATTAACTGCTTTTCGATGAATTGTTATTACGTATAATTATTTTTTCGTAAAATTGTGTTTTATCCAGTGTTGGTTAATATGTACAATATATGAATTGTTGTTGTATGAAGTGTGGTTTTATAGAATTGTGTTTCATAGAATTTACGGGGTACCCATGTCGTGTATGAGGATATATATAACATAGGTAGATATAGGCTTATGTGATTAGATGTATTTATAAATGCTCCAAAATTAAAAACACACAATAAACAAACAATAAAACAATTAACATGCTCCGAAAATTTCTTTTTATCGGTCCAATAACCATTTTGCATGGAATGTCAAAGGATACAAGGTAAAGTTGAACTTCCTTAAATAAACATTTCGTTTAAAGATTTTTGAGTTTAAAGGTCTTGGGGAAGGTGGTCCGCGCACTTAAATGCGAGATGATATCTCACTTAATTTTCATCCTAGAGAAATAAGGAAAAACAAAAATTTTAGGCAACCTAAATTTTTATACTCATGCATTTTGTACTTATCAAACTTTTTTCAAATCTAGGCATTTTAGAACATATGGTTAGTACCTAAATCAACAGATAAATTTGGAAATTTCGTTCACCTTATTATCCTTTAAATTATTTGTATATGTATGAAAGTAGGTGGTTAAGCGTCTATTGGAGGGGGGGGGGGAGCGAACCAAAGTTGAGTAGATTAATCTACCAGCCCCGTAACCATCCAATTGTGTAAGGGGTCACCTGGTCACAATTCGCAAGTGTACGTGCTGCCTCCTCATGGAAACTACTGGTAACTGAGCCATTTGGCCCAATTTTGGCCATTTGGTAGAGGCTAAAGTACGACGCTAAAGGATAAACCCTTAACAGAAAATCCTAATCTAAGGTGGAACAGCATATGCCGATGGATGAATGGGTGATAGGTTAATCAGTCCGGTCAAGTATGCAGACTTTGGATACCAGACACCCTCCAGTTTTATTTAGCCTTCCTGAAGTAAAGCTGGGTGACCTACAGGCGTATTTCCATTCCCAGCAACTCGTAAGAGTAAAATCAAAACGGAAGGCGGGTCAGGGGTAGGAATATACGGGAGCGGGACTGCTCTCTGGAAGTCCTTGAGTATCAATGCTACCGTCTTTCTAGCAAAACTACATGCTGCAGACAACATCTACGAGGGAGAGCAATAACCCCAGACAGTATGTATCACGTACCGGCCGGTTGTATTATCAGGTTCATTAAGAGCCTGAATATTGACTGGTCGGATAATTAAACAGAGTCCAAGCACAACACATCTTTTAGGTGGCGGTGTGAGGTGGCTGAACACCCACATGTCCCTTCAATAATAATAAAATATAATAATAATAGTACCTAAATAACGAACACTGTAAATTGTGAAATCGCTCGATGTTGGTGTTGTTAAAAGATTTTAGAACCAACGCAATTTCCTTTCAATGTATTGGCTCAGCAATATGGTGGATGAATTTGCAAAGTTGTCTCGATTTAACCAATTGCTGATGATTGATTTTTGCGATGAAATATTCGTAGATTCGGCAAACGGATGATAAAATAAGGTAGCTTATTTAGCCTTACTGGATATTTCACAACGATAAATGCAGGATGGTTCGCTAATTCTAGATATTTCACGGATTTTATTCACTTAATAATTTCTACTCAATAAAACTGATATTGCTTGTTGAGATTTTTAACATGTAATGAAAAAAGTAGGTTTACAAAAATGGTGGTTCCTTTCCTTTACAATATTTAGGAAAGAGACAAATATAATATTTCAATACTCCATCGTAATATGGTATCATGCAAATTAACATCTGACAACACCATCGTACTTGCTATAAATTAGCCTATCTATTACAATCCTTCTACGTAATTTAATTCGCTTAAGTATTATAATTCTACCTTGTTGGCGTTTGTTTACTACTAAACGTCAGTGGATGGTGTTATGCAGAATTTCTGCGAGTGTTGTCAAAATGTAAGTAAATTTAAGTTTAAGAAAATGTGATGATTTGTTATTAGAATGATTCAATTACAAATGATGCAAATCATCTAAATTTTCTATACATTATGGTATGAAGTGTAATATTTGAAAATCTTTTATATAATTCAAGATACAACTACAGTGGAATTTAATTCAGGAGCAATATTAATAAGATAAGTATTTTTACTGATATTTTCTTAACATAAATCTAATATTATTCTATTTATTTTCAGGTGACTGGACTGGTGTCAATGGATTTAACCAAATTGATTATGTTTAATTTCAATTTTTGCGGTTAAATTATTGGTTTCCTTGCTGATTTTTCCTCCAAAAAAACGAGACCCATTTTATTTTCATCATAACTCCGTAAGTTTTTATGCTAATGACTTTTACCAAAGGTCCGACAAGTTTCATCCAAAAATTCGTCGTTTTTCCGTTATTTAACATTGAAAGTTTCGAATTCAGTTTTCGCCGGACATACAGACACCTTCAACTAGCCACAACTCGGTTAGTATTGCATCTCCAGAAATAAAAAAAAAACAATCGATTTGTTATTTCATAAGCTTTAATTTAAAGCGTAAGGTTTTCGAAGAAACAGATGATGAATTCGAGATGAAAAAGATTTCGATGAAAAATCAATTTTCAATCGCGAATAACTCACAAAATATTGATTTATAGAAAAGACCTCATATAACATTTTTTGCTTAGAACCCCCCTGATTTCTGCGGTTATTTAATTTCCACCCTCGAGAAGGGGTGGCATCCACCCCAGGGTAACAGCACACATCGGCACTATATCATTTTTGTTCCTTGGGTCATTCCTTACGTACTGTCCAAATTTCACGTCAATCGGTTTTATCCGAAAGAATTCTGAGCGAAAAAACCATCAAAAACTGGATTATTGGTGGTATTGTTGTTGTTGAAGCTTTTTGGGGCAGTAAGGGATCGTTTGAAACCGATAGGGTGAAAACAAATTCAAAACGAACTTTAAAGTCATAGCCCGTACAACGTCCCCCCTCATAACGTCGTTTCGCTGTAACGTCGTTAGTAAAATGCGAACAAACCGCGCTCTATCGTCGCTGTGTTTCGTTGTAACGTCGTTTACACTTACTCTCCACCTGCCATTAACATCGAGTTATACCATTAAAATTCGAACAGTTGATAGTGGAGACACGAAATTGCAACGACTTGCCATATGTCGTACAATCATTTGCTGCCATGAAGGCATAACTTGATTGTATACCAAAATTTAACATTTCTTGGCTGGATTAAAAAACATGGTTACCAGTTTCGAATGGAAGTTTTCTAATTTGTAGTTAGAAACTTTTTTTACACAAATTTGTTGTGGCACAAAAAAAAAATTTTTTTGTTGAGATATTTTTAAATACATACTTAAAAATATGGCAGCCAAAAAAGAATCATTAAAATACATATACGTGTGACGATCTTTTTTGCAAAAATTTTTGCACAATTTCTTTAAAATATCAAAGCGCAAATGATTTCTAACCGTCAAATTTATTGTATGTTTTCCTCACCCGACGCCATTTTTTATATTTTTGTTACAAGATATGGTAATTGTAATGGTAAAATTTATGTCAGGTGGAGTAGCCGGGTTAAAATAATAAGCAAAGCAAAAAAACACTGAGAAAAAGGCAAAAAACATAAAAACAAAAAACAATGAAATTTTCTCTTCTATTCATCTACATATATTCTTTGCCCCTTATAATGTCGTTGTTTCGCCTAACGTCGGAACCAATTAACAACGTTAGGCGGGGTATGACTGTATTTAAAAGCGAGATTATTTTATCAGCAGATATTTTAATGTAACCTAATAAATATTTAGAGAATTTGTTTGCTGTATTTATAATACCGACTCGTTGGATAAAATCAACGAAAAATTATGGGTAATTGAGTAAACCAATCCCACCACAATATAACCACATACAGTGATAAATTTATTTTTAGCAAATTACAATACATACAAATAAAATACAAATTTTAATTTATTTTTAAACAATATTTTTTTGATTATTTATTTTCTGCTTGAATAATAAGTTAATTGCAAAATTTTTTTCTATGGGTGCATGTATTTATCTTGGTTTTGTGATTGGAAAATGTTTCTGTATTGAATAACAAAAGTTATTAAATTAATTTTTGACGAAATGTAAGTTAAGGTAGACATTACTTACTGTCCTTCTTCTGAAAGTGGTTGTCTAACCTTAGTATATTGATACAATTCTCTGTAATATAAAGCGACGCACGTGACAGCAATAATAAGGGGTAGTATTATAATCAAATTAAAATAAAATTGTACTGCTACTAGCATGATTGTAAGCAATATAATGTCGATACTTGTCACTGTAATCCATGGCAATAAGTAAAATCGGTTTTCCTGCGCAATAACAATTTTAACAAACTTTGAGAAATGTGTTTTAAATGATTTACCTTTCATACACACCTTTTTCACAGCAATAATTAAACCACAAGATATTAGAATATGTATTATATCTATAATCAAAAATAAGGTACCATAAACTAATCCAATAGTTTTCGATTCCTTATGAGCATTTATGGAATGAAATATCACATATAAAAGAAGTGTAGCAAACGTAATAGTTATAACCAAGCCAATCCATCCCAATATTAAAATTATTAGTTTGATTTCTAACGAACAACATCCACACTTAATTTGCGGCATGTTTTTAACATCAAAATACAATGTGAACTGAATGAAAAATAGCTGTGGAGAATATTTTTTTTTTGGTGTTTGACCGTTTGATCATCGACGAAAAGGTCTCTGTTATCTCGGCTTTTTTTCTGAGTAACAAATTGATTTACATCTGTTCACATCATACTGTTTCTTCGTATTTCGTAATATAAGAAATAATAGACTGTGTGCGCAGCGCACATATCAAACAAAATAATTTAATTGCCGATTTTTGTTTTCGTATTCATTGGCCAGCACATGACTTTCTAAAGACTTTTATATTTTATTTTTCACAAACATATAGAAAATTGAAGTAACTTACACACCGTACAATTAACATTTTCTTTGTTTGTCGTAACTATTTCCACATAAAAACGGTTTAGGATGTTCATACAATGCAACTATAAATTTCATAATACTTTTTGTAAATGATATGGCAAAAAAAAAATCCAAAATTTGTTATCGTGTACTCCACTGCAGATTGAAGAATCACATGTACTAATCTAATGTGTATTATAAGCGCTACGCACGATCCAATTTGGTTGGTTGGTTAGTCCGATTTGGTTGGATTGGATGTAAAATTGGATGGTGTGACCAACCAACCAACCAAGTTGGATGGTGTGTATTGTTGTCGGACGATATTTCATCGTTTCCCTTCAAATAACAAAGCCTTACCCAAAATCTTCAAATTATTATAGAAGATTTTGCCTTACCCCACTCACAGTATAGTTTGTTTTCATTTTTTTTTTATGTGTGTATGTATGCCGTACTCAAAACCAACAAAAAGTAGTCACTTTGTCCCTTTAAATTTCGTATAGTTCGTCTTGGAATTATAGATGTTTTTGGAATTATAGATGTTTTTGTTGCAACCATTGCCTATGTATTAAAGGCCGTGTGAGCACAAAAAAAATGGCGTGTCCTATGTATGTGTTATAGGATCACAAACAAGAATATTTACATACAAAACGTAAAAAGTTCTATGAAAAAAAAAATTTTTTTTTGATACTTTTTCGTTTCGCATTTGATAACTTTTTAAATAAGGCCAAAAATGAATTTTAATTCCATTGACAATAAACTAGGGTATTGAATTATAATATTGGGCAAAAAAAAAATAATTATTGTTGAATATTTTGCATATTTTCATTCAACGCCGTTTCACTGTTTTCTAAAATTTTTGTCTATAAAACTGCGAGAGAGACTAAAATCAAAACAAAAAAAATTAACAAAACAAAATGTATGAAAATAAAATGATTTTGTTTATTTTCTTTTGCTTTGCAACTCATAATGATAGGTCGTTCCTGTACGATGTTTTGTCCGAGGATGGGGAAATTTGTATTCAGTATGTACGGAGAAAATAAAAAAGCGAGATGTTTGTTTAGTACTTTCCTTATTGTGCGATTACGACATGAGAAATGCGTAATACTTTTCTTATATATGTACAACTTTTATTTATACGATCGATTACTAGCAATTAGATAACGTAATTAAAATATTATTAGTAATTATTAGTGTCATTTTTTACGACTGAAAAATTATAAATTGATAAAACTATATGTTCTAAAAATGTAAAAATTCATAGTAATGCATTTTTTAGATATAGTATGTAAATTAGAAAATAAATTTTTACAAACTTTTTTTTTGTTTCAAATTTGAGTTTTGTACATTTTTAATTATTTAGGCGCAAAATATTACAGTAAAAATTACTAATAATATTATAATTCAATAACCTAATTTCTAATAATCGATGGTTTACAAAAAAAATTTGTTTATAAAAAAAGCAAAAAACGGATTACGCATTTCTTAATCGCACAATCAGCAAAAGCAAATTACGCATTTCTCATGTGGTAAATGTAATCGCACAATAAGGAAAGTACTAACATAAACCAACTCGATCTATTTTTTTATTTCTCTATCAACAGCCAGAAATAAAAAAATTTCCCCACCCTCGGACATAATATCGTACAAAGACGACCGATTATCATGAGTTGCAACGCAATACTAAAGAAAATAAATAAAATCATTTTATTTTCATACATTTTGTTTTGTTAATATTTTTTATTTTGATTTTAGTATCTCTCGCAGTTTTATAGACAAAAATTTTACAAAACAGTGAAACGGCGTTGAATGAAAATATGCAAAATATTCAACCATAATTATTTTTTTTTTGCCCAATATTATAATTCAATACCCTAGTTTATTGTCAATGGAATGAAAATTCATTTTTGGCCGTATATGAAAAGTTATTAAATGCGAAACGAAAAAGTATCAAAAACAATTTTTTTTTCCATAGAACTTTTTACGGTTTGTATGTAAATATTTTTATTTGTGATCCTATAACACATACATAGGACACGCCATTTTTTTTGTGCTCACACGGCCTTTAATACATAGGCAATGGTACCACCATAAAATAATGAAATATAAGAAATTTCAAGCGCATACAACAATGAAATTCAATCAGCGCACGAATAATTTGTACGGCCGAAAATAAAACTAACATTAGGTGCCCACCGAGGGAAACAAAGTTTTTTATAAACGTAATGAAATTCTTTATTTGATATGGAATATTTATTTCCTTCACTGAATCTGCTCTTTAAACAACAACAAAAAAAAAAATTTACCTCTCTCTTGCTTTTACGAAAATTTTTGTTTCCTTTTTTTTTTTTTTTTTTTTGGTATATTATGTAGATGTACGTCTGTACAATGCCACTACATAAATAGCCGTGACATCAGTTTAAAAAAGTCGAATCACTAACATAAAGAGGGGAATAAAGATTTTTATTTTCCTATGAAACGTAAACAAAATCATATGGGATTTTCAAATACATTTTTTTATATCGTCTTTATTTTCAATTTAAATAAACATTTTTATTTACAAATATAAATAATTTGATATCAAATATATCGAAATGTAAATTGTCAACAATTTTGATTGAAATTAATAATCATTTATTAAGTAATTTTGCATTTTTATAAAAATTTCTTTTTCTCAATACATCGACATGCTTCGTGTTTCTCTAATCATAATAAATTTATTATGAAAATGAAATGTTTAGAGGAACACGAAGCACGACGATGTCTTGAGAAAAAAATATTTTTATAAAAATGCAAAATTACTTAACAAATGATTATTAATTTCAATCAAAATTGTTCACAATTTACACTTCGATATATTTGATATCAAATTATTTATATTTGTAAATAAAAATATTCATTTAAATTGAAAATAGAGCCGATATAAAAAAATGTGTTTGAAAATCCTATATGATTTTTTTTACTTTTCATAGAAAAATAAAAATGTTTGTACCCTTAACACATACTACCACACATTTTTTTTTAAACCATTTTTGTTTATTAATTTAATCCTTTTATACTAATTGTTTATTTTTTAAGATGTGAGCAAATTTTACTACTGCCGATTGAATTGAGGAGCGAAGTGTAATGTAATTAAACCGTCATATAAAAAAGTAAATTTTATATATTATATATAAAGTAATAATTATGTAATCGGATACGTTGGATTATCTGTAGACAACATCCAATTTGGTCGAGCCGACCGTCGGACCAACAAGATGGATCGTGTGTAGCTTTAGTACTAACCAAACTAGGAGTTTTACATCCATAGTTATTATACCTTGACCTTTCAACTGGCGTGTTGGCATTTTTACACATTGCTGGCTACGGTATTGGTATGTAAAAACCGTTCTTTTTTGTTAGTTTCTTAAATAGTTCATTTAAATTGAAATTCAATTTGCTAATTTTCGTATGGTCTATGTTGTGTTAAAACTGACTATCATTTTCGTGTAAGCGAGTTACGAGGGTTTTCGTATTATTTTTTGTAATTATGTATATTCAAGAAATGTAATAGTTGTTTATATTAACACTTAACGGACGGGTTGTTTTTCTCTATCTTCCTCGGTTTCCGGACATATTAAATTAAATAAATTATGTATAAAAACTTACATAAATTGATGTTGTCCGTCTTTGGAAGTTGGAATGAGAAAACTTAGTAGTAGATTACCTTACATCGCCGTTCCCTGAACGGTTTTGTGGTAAATATTATACATTAAAAGAAACCGCGTAAATTATAGTTAATGATATTTACCTTGTAGTTTTTTTCTTGCGGTTAATGCTTT
Organism: Tipula vernalis; assembly: GCA_958295665.1. Classification (NCBI taxonomy): domain Eukaryota; kingdom Metazoa; phylum Arthropoda; class Insecta; order Diptera; family Tipulidae; genus Tipula; species Tipula vernalis. The sequence goes on along the minus strand of OY282559.1, from coordinate 216,838,131 downwards.
CATTTTTGCAAATATTACTTTCCAATATAAAGTATACAGAAAGTAGGCTTCATGAAAATGATAGGTTTTACTCTATATTTGAACGAAACTGCACAATTTATGTATACTAGCAGAGCCTTCTAGAGTACAGAGCCATAATCATAATGACGTATTTTATAGAAACTTTTTTAGTGGTATAACTTTTCACTGATTTCCATAGGAATCCATAGTAAAACAGGTGTTTTTAGCTTCAAGTTTTTTAAAGAAAAAACAAAAATATTATAAAATGTTTTTATAAATGTTTTCTACATATCTTCAGCAACAATATACAATTCCCTCCGTTAAGTTGACACTTCAATTTAACGAAACTGAACGAACATTTCTTAAAGGTTCGCTGGGCAGTAACATATTACCTCCATATACCGCACTGTTACGTTAAATTTCTTAAAGGTTCGCTGGTTGGCTCTTAGTCGTCTGTTAAATTTCAAAGTGAAAATATCATAAAAATAAAAACTCGTAATTTCGTAGTGACAATATGAGGGGCGCATGTAAACGGGAATCCAAAAAAAGTAAACGCAAATATTTTTCGGTTACATTTTTATTCATAAAATATTAAAAATAATACATTTTCATTTTAGGTAGAACAAAGCAAATCATCGGGTGTAGGAAGGGACGATATTTACATACCAACTTTATGGTATTTTGACCTACACTCTTTTTTTGGATAACAAAAATATGCTCAATAGAAGCGACGTCGACTCATTGAGCGCTTGTGATGGTGAGGTAAGTAAATTTATTAAATGTTGACTTGTGTTTGACTGAGTACGTTAATCATTTTTTCTGGAAAAGGTACACGGCCTGGGTTATTATAGTAATCTGTTAATACATTTCTTACGTGTTTTCCTTCTTCCTTATTTTGCCTTTGTGCATTCCGATTGAGACCCAATATAAAATATTTTCTTGTCGCCAATCGCCTGCGCGGAAACTTTCATTCATGGTCTGTGTATTCGTAATCTAGAGAGTTAAGCGTAATATACTGTTAAACTTTTGTCTAAAGTAATTATGTAGTGCACTGTTTGCCAGAACTATCCAATCAAGATTTTCAGTCTTTATCAATATCGGTTTTTGAAAAATTCGAAACCGAGATGACAAAATACCGAATAAATTTTCTGTGACGCGTCTTGCTCGCGATAATCTATAATTAAATATCTTATTTTCACGCGTTAAATTCTTCTGCGAAAATGGTTTTAACAGATGTTGATTCATAGAAAATGCACTGTCTCCTAAAAAACCATAAGGCGAGGATGTGTTTGTACCAGGCAATAAAGAAGACTTTGGTAAATTTAGTTCCCCCGATGTCAATTTTTCATAAAATTGTGTTCTTCAAAACACCTCCTTCCAAAACAATGCCATTTATACTTACTACTTTGATTTGGCGTCTATTGGAGGGCAGGGGGGACGTTGAGTAGATTAACCTACCAGCTCCGTAACCTTCTAGTAGGGTGCGCTTCACGTGAGCTGTTCTGGTTATGTATTAGGCAGCTGCGTGATGGGTACAATTGTGTAAGGGGTAACCTGTTCACAATTCGCAACTGTCCATGCTGCCTCCTCGTGGCAACCACTGCTAACTAAGGTCATTTGGCACATTTTTGGCCATTTGGCACAAGCTAAAGTACGGCGCTAAAGGAGAAACCCTTAAGAAAAAAAACCTAATCTAAGGTGGAACAGCATAAGCCGATGGATGAATGGCTGATAGGTTAATCAGTCCTAAATATGCGCACTCTGGATACCAGGCACCTTCCAGTTTTATTTAGCCTTCCTGTAATAAAGCTGGGTGACCTACAGGCGATTTGCAATTCCCAGCAACTCGTAAGAGTAAATTCAAACTTAAGACGGGGCAGGGGTAGGAATGTACGGGAGTGGGTTAGCCTTCTCGAAGTCCTTGGGCTCCAATGCTACCGTATTTCTAGCGGAAGTATATGCTATAGCAAACATCTAGGAGGGAGAGCAATAACCCCAGACAGTATGTATCACGTACCGGCTGGCAGTATTGTCAAGTTCATTAAGAACCTGAATATTGACTGGTCGGATAATTAGGCCAGGTCTAGCACAATATATCTTTTAGGTCGCAGTACGAGGTGGCTGATCGCGCACATGGCCCTCCAATAATTATAATAATAATGCCTACTACTTTGGACATACAAAAATTCATAATTTGCATTTACCACTGCTAATTAAACGGAGGCTGAATGTTCCTTTGTAATTAAAGAAAAATGATCCATTTCCTGATGGTTTGTTACCGATACAGTTATTGAACTGTCACATTATCTAAAATTGTTTTGCAACGCTAATCCATTCCATTTCTGTTGCAGGTAGCTGAAATACAAATAAATATGAGTGAGAAGACCAGAAAGAAAAAACACGCTACATCGCTATTAAAAAAACAACAAGATTTTCTAACCACTGCAGAAAATTTGCTGTGAAGTGAGAAAAGCGCCGCTGAACTTTATTGTCGGAGCTTGAGAGAAATTAATTTCGGAGATAATATTTTATGCAAAGCTTGATAAATTAATCGCATGTACCACCTTCACCATCACCAACGCTCTTAGCCAGTTTCCGATTCTCCCCTGCTTTATCCCACTCCAGCATTGATTCACCAGTGCAGTTCACACCAATACAAAGTATAGTAAAAGTATATACACCAATAAATTAAAATATTAACTCTCATCAAGCGTCCACCATTCTAACCACATCGCAATATAATATGGAGGATTACCTTATTTTTAAGAATTAATATGAAATTTTACATTAAGTTACATTTATAATTTTACAATTAAATAAATAACATAATTGGATATGTATAAAACATGTTTTACTTACTTTTATGTAGTTTTTGAGTTCTTTATAAATTGCTTTGCATGTTTCTGGGATTATTTCCGACAATAATTGTGGTGATACTGCAGTGCTAAACTTTAGGTCCTCATATTCTCTCGCTGTTGCTAAATACCTTAATGTGGCCACTTAACGTTCCTCAGCGTTAGCTGCCTTTCTCATTATCGTATCTTGCCTAGCCACTAACGGACTCACTATCGGACCGATTTTATCGGTCATGTACAAAGTATCGTATTCTACTCGCATAAAATGACTATTATTCACTCAAATGATTTATGACAGCTTAAACCGTCTTGTGATTAAAAACATTATTTGTCCACGACTAACGTGTAATATACTCATTATACGTTTATTTCTTCAATTATAATGATATCCATTATTCACTGCTAGTTACTTTCTTACACACAGTATAAAGAAAGTATAGGAATCATGAACAATTTCGATTGCGAGATTTTGATGGAAATACATGTTTTGGGGTCCCCTGAATACGTTTTGACTATTTTCGTAATGACGTCTGTGTGTGTGTGTGTGTGTGTGTGTGTGTGTGTGTGTGTGTGTGTGTGTGTGTGTGTGTGTGTGTGTGTGTGTGTGTGTGTGTGTGTGTGTGTGTGTGTGTGTGTGTGTGTGTGTGTGTGTGTGTGTGTGTGTGTGTGTGTGTGTGTGTGTGTGTGTGTGTGTGTGTGTGTGTGTGTGTGTGTGTGTGTGTGTGTGTGTGTGTGTGTGTGTGTGTGTGTGTGTGTGTGTGTGTGTGTGTGTGTGTGTGTGTGTGTGTGTGTGTGTGTGTGTGTGTGTGTGTGTGTGTGTGTGTGTGTGTGTGTGTGTGTGTGTGTGTGTGTGTGTGTGTGTGTGTGTGTGTGTGTGTGTGTGTGTGTGTGTGTGTGTGTGTGTGTGTGTGTGTGTGTGTGTGTGTGTGTGTGTGTGTGTGTGTGTGTGTGTGTGTGTGTGTGTGTGTGTGTGTGTGTGTGTGTGTGTGTGTGTGTGTGTGTGTGTGTGTGTTTAAGATGATCAACACAAAACAACCTGAAATAAAAGAAAAACCACAAAGAATCAACATTCAAAATTATTTAAGATATATTTTCTACACTTATCTGAAAATATCACAGCTGATCCATTTTATTATTCCGTTAAATTAAATTATTTAATTCAGTATGTATGTGTGTATCCAATATTATGTTGTGTAATTCAAGTTCAATGAAAGATTGATACAAAATCAATAATCACAACATCCAAAAAATTACATAGATAATTATTTGCTTAACCACACATTACACTATAATTCAATATCCTATATTGATTATTATCTAAAGATATTATGAATTATCACATAAAATTTAACTATATTATGTTCAATTAAATGTAGATTAAACTTATATTCAAAATTTATATAAATTATTATTAAGAACTTGTTTAGTGTTTACAATCAAAATACTGTAATGGATATAGATTTGACAATTTGTTGATAACAATGTATGTGTGAACATTTCTATTCATAAAACGAATGTAATAGATTATTATAGTAAAACTAATTATAATATGTAAATATTTCGAATCCTACAGATAGATGTCACATATATAATTTAAAATTTTACATTCAAATTTTATATAACGTTTTTTTTTTATATATATGTCATGTAATTAGAAATCTAGAATAAGAAAAATTAATTTTGTAAATTTTTTTTTTTTTTATGATTCATTCGAAAATCAGTATTACAACAGTGAAGATTAAATATTTGTGAATTAAAAATAATTACAACCAAACAGTGATTTTTATTTATTTGGCTCTGCATAACCTGGAAAAGATTGGATATCACTTCGTATTTGTTTCACCTACTATTATTACCTGGAAAAGATTGGATACCGCTACTCACTCATTTGACCCGGCTAAATTTGGACACGATAAGATACCATAACGAAATAATTATACCTTGGCTTTCTTTGGACAACGGAGATTGTGATATCATTTAAACGGACTGTGCTGAAATCTGGACACGAGATAATAATAATTTTTACGAGATTTAAGGAATTGGACCTTGAACTGTGAACCGTTCATATATATACAAGGTTACAAACGAATCTCTTGGCTCAACATTGGTCCTTCGAGCCGGATCGGCGCAATCTAAGCTGAAATAAACCGTGAGTAAACAACTTAATTATCTAATAAAATTAAGTGAATTAAATAAAATAAATTGCGACCAATCGGTAAAAAAACGAGTATTAGAATTAAATATAAGAGAATCCTGGCGACTTCATTTTGTGAATTTAGTTGTGCGACTTTTGAGAAAATACGCGTGATTTGCAAATCGATTAAAAATGGCGGATGCTAGAGCGATCAAGCGTTTCATGAAAAATTTCGAAGCCATTAAAACTCAAATGCAAACATTCACAGAAGATACTCGATTAGTTGAAATTAAAACCTGTCTAGCCTTATTAGCAGACGAGCGGAAAGAATTTCGAAATTTTGAGAAATCACTAAAGGTGATTGATGATGCATTCGCAGATTCAATAGATAAAATTGAATCCATTCATTCTGAATTGAGACTAAAATTGTTCAGGTTAGAGAAATTGCATGAAGAAAAACAGACAGACCATGCTGATACTACTATGAACGATTTGTTATTGAATCAAACTAGTTTTTTACAACAAGTTACTAGTTTAAATAATAAAGAAAGTGATGTGAGATTACCTCGTGTTAATATACCGGTATTTACGGGTAATTACTCTGAATTTCCTTCGTTTTGTGACCTTTTTGAAGCATCGATACACAACAACAACAAGATTTCAAAGGTTCATAAATTGCAGTATCTAAAGAGCCTACTCCAAGGCGACGCATATACATTGATTAGTCATATCACCGTCACTGAAGCTCACTATGACGAGGCATGGGATAAGGTGAAATCCAGGTATAATAAGCAGAAGCATGTCGTCAGTATGTTGTTAAAGCAGTTTATGTTACAACCGAATCTACACCAAAGTTGTTCAAAATCCCTTCGTTGCTTGACTGATACATCCGATGAGGTAATTCGGGGCTTAAAGGCGCTTGGGCAGCAAGCTGAGACACGTGATCCTTGGCTGATTTATATTTTGGTCAACAAACTCGATGACGACTCAAAAGAAGCATGGGCACATGAGACGGCTGAAATTGATTTCCCTTCATTAGATCAATTGTTTAAGTTTCTGAACAAAAGAAGTGATGCGTTGGAGAGTCTTAGTTCTATTTTAAAGCCAAGAGCCGGTACGTCAAAAAGAGTTAGTGCTATGACAACGCAATTTATTAGAACTGCGTGTCCATCGTGTACGGGTGATCACTACGTAGGAAAATGTGACAAATTTCTAGCATTACCAATTTCAGAACGTAAGCAATTCGCGGCTGACAAGAAATTATGTTTCAATTGCTTAGCACCCACACATCAGTCAACAGTGTGTACGTCTCGATACAATTGTAGACTATGTAGACGCAGACATCATATAACTCTGCATCCGGAGTCGGAAATTGAAGTCAATAAAGATAATGGTACAGAAAACGTGAACGCAGCAAATAAATCTGAAACAGCTTCGTACAACACAACAGTGAAATTGGTATCATCAAATCACAACCAACCACAAGCTATCTTACCAACAGCAATTGTATTGATAAAAGATCGAAGTGGGCATAGCCAAAGATGTCGAATTTTACTGGATTCAGGATCACAATCATCCTTTGTGTCTGAAGATTGTGTACAACGATTAAAATTACAAAGGGAAAGAGCAAATATTAAAATAACTGGAATAACAGCTAATGCGGTGAAATCAAGAGGGAAGACGAATTTTGTGATGGGATCAATCCATGATCCAAATAGCCAAATCGAAATCAACGCCTTAATAATTAATCGGCTACCAGCCAGTATACCTAGCTGTAACTTCGATGTTGGAGACAATAAAATATTTGTGAATCTAGAATTAGCAGATCCAGATTTCCAGAAGACAGCACCTATAGATATAATAATCGGGGCGGACAAGTTCTTCAACATTTTACAAAACGAGCGAAAACAGTTTAATTCGACCATTTTGCAAAAAACAATATTTGGTTGGGTAGTATCTGGGCAACCTAAATCAGTGCAAGGTATAGGTTCATCCAATTTTATGGCATTAAATATACAATTAGATGTCGATGTAGATAGAACTTTGAGAAAATTCTGGGAAATAGAAGAAATGCCTCAAACCAATATACAATCACCAGAGGATGTTGAGTGTGAAGATTTTTATTGCAAAACACATAAAAGAGATGAAGATGGCAGATATGTAGTCAAACTTCCATTTAACAAATTGCAATCGAAATTGGGCAACTCTTCAACTATAGCAACACAACGATTCCTATCATTGGAGCGCAAATTAGCAAAGGATGAAGACTTACGAGAACAATATGCTAAAACAATGAGAGAGTATTTAGAGTTGGGACACATGATTGAAATTCATTCAAATCTTCATAAGTGGAATGAAGAAGAAAATTACTACTTACCACACCATTCAGTAGTAAAGGATTCCAGTGAGACTACTAAAATTCGAATAGTATTTGATGGATCTAGTAAGAGCAGCACTGGTATCTCGTTAAACAATAAATTAATGGTTGGACCGACCATTCAACCAACGTTATGGGCAATCCTGGTGCGATTCAGAAGCAATAGAATCGCTTTAACCGCGGATATAGAAAAAATGTATCGTCAGGTTATTGTTTCTCCTAGTGATACACATTATCAACGAGTACTTTGGCGAGAAAGTCCCGGTCAGAAACTGCGACAGTACGAGTTAACCAGAGTGACGTTCGGCCTAGCGTGTTCCGCATTTTTAGCGATACGCACACTCAAACAATTAGCTCACGATGACGGCGATGAAATTGTTCGCAAGCACGAAGATTTCTACGTAGATGATTTTCTATCCGGTGCTCCAGATATAGAAACTGCGACACAATTGAAAGAAAATATAACACGTGTATTGAGCAGTGGAGGTTTCCCCTTAAGGAAATGGCGATCAAACTATCAAGGTTTGAGTGATACAACGTCTGACACAACTATCAGGGAATTATGCAGTGATTATACTTCTGAAGTATTAATTCTTGGTCTCCATTGGCATCCGAATTCAGATATATTAACCTACCGAGTGAAGCCCGAACAAGAAGGTAATATTACTAAACGAAAGGTAATATCAGAAGCATCACGAGTTTTCGATCCTTTGGGTTTCTTATCACCATCTGTAATATTATTGAAGATTCTATTTCAAAAATTATGGCTTGAAAAACTAGATTGGGACGACAGGTTACCCGAACGTTATGCTGAAGAATATCAAAGAGTGAGAGGAGAATTCAAATATTTTGAAGATTTAAAAATACCGAGATTTACAAATTATGAAGGAAATATACAAATCCACGGTTTTGCAGACGCGAGTGAAGTGGCGTATTGTGCAGTGATCTACAGCCGAGTCATCAATGAGAAAGGACAAATAACTACGCACCTATTGGCATCCAAAACCAAAGTTGCACCAATTAAAAAGGTTTCACTGCCAAGGTTAGAATTGTGTGCAGCACATTTATTGGTGAAATTACTACAAGCAGTGAAAGAAAGTATCGCGCCGACTGCACCATGTTACGCATGGACTGATTCAACTATCGTCTTAGCCTGGTTATCGACATACCCAGCCAGATGGAAGACATTTGTTGCCAATCGAGTAAGTCAAATTATAGAAAAATATCCCAGACAATATTGGTTGCATGTAAAATCTGCTGATAATCCAGCAGACCACGGTACACGAGGATTAGTCCCTAGCAAATTAGTGAATACAAAACAGTGGTGGTATGGTCCAGAATGGCTAAAGCAACCCGAAGATAATTGGCCTACAACACATATTGAGTCGGGACAAGATGATGCGGCAATAGACAAAGAATTAAACAAAGGTCAAATACTGTCGCAGGGGTTTCAAGTTACCATTGAAGAAGATTGGTTGGGCATTATATTTGAGAGGAAATCTAGCATCTTAAAAATATTCCGGATATTGGCCTACGTAAAACGTTATGTGACAAATTTGAGAAACAAAAATCGGACTGATAGAAATACGGATGAATTAACGGCACGAGAAATTGAAGGCGCTACAGTTGATTGTGTGAAATGGGTCCAGGCAAATGAATTTAATGAAGACATCAATTATCTACGACAAAATAAAACCGTAAAACCAAATTCGAAATTAATATCATTAGCACCGTTCTTAGATGCGGATGGTATATTGCGAGTGGGGGGTCGACTTTCTAATGCAGATTGTGATTACGACAACAAACATCCCATAGTAATACCAGCAAACCATATATTTACAGAGAGATTGATCCGCGAGACCCATCAGAAAAATCTACACGCTGGGCCCACCCTAACCAATAATCTCATACGACAAAAATATTGGATTATAAACGGGCGGTCGAAAATACGGTCGTTACTAAAAAACTGCGTTGCCTGTGCAAAATATTCCCACAAAACTAGCAGCCAATTGATGGGAAATCTACCGGTGGAAAGAGTAACACCTACGCGACCTTTTAAAAATTGTGGTATCGATTTTGCGGGTCCATTATATTTTGCGACGAAGAAAGGTAGAGGTGGCACAAATCCAGTTAAGGGTTATCTATGTGTTTTTGTATGTATATCGGTCAAGGCAGTACATATAGAACCAGTGAGCGATCTTACTAGCTTAGCATTCTTAGCCGCATTAAAACGTTTTGTGGCAAGACGAGGAGTTCCTGAAAATATTTATACCGATAATGGGTCAAATTTTATCGGAGCGAGACGAATTCTACTCGATGCATGTAATATGATAAAACAAATTAACAAAGATTATGTCATTTCAGAATACCTAAGCAGTAATAGCATAAATTGGCATTTTATACCACCTTCATCACCGCATTTTGGCGGCTTGTGGGAATCAGCAGTAAAGTCCGTCAAAACGCATTTGTTAAAATCCGTGAGAAATGTTAATTTGACGTTTGAAGAGATGGCCACGCTGTTGTGTCAAATCGAGGGTATACTTAATTCACGGCCATTATGTACGACATCTGCAGGAGATGATTACGAGGTGCTTACACCAGCACATTTTTTGATTGGAACTTCGATTGGGTCTGTTCCAGAGAAGCAAGCAACAAATCCGGATTCATATTCAACTAGATGGCACAGAATTCAAGCGAGAATCCAAACATTCTGGAAAAAATATTATATCGATTATATAAACAATCTACAACAGCGTTATAAATGGCAAAATACGAACCACGAACTCCAAGTAGATGACATCGTACTCTTGAAAGAAGACGACACTCCAGTAGCAAAATGGCCTCTAGGTCGGATTATCCAAATACATCCCGGCAATGATGGTTTAGTGAGGGTAGTGACTATTAAAACATCAAAAACAACATTACGACGACCGGTGGTCAAAGTATGTAGGCTACCAATTGGTTAACGATTACATCGTCAACGGCGGGGAGTATGTTTAAGATGATCAACACAAAACAACCTGAAATAAAAGAAAAACCACAAAGAATCAACATTCAAAATTATTTAAGATATATTTTCTACACTTATCTGAAAATATCACAGCTGATCCATTTTATTATTCCGTTAAATTAAATTATTTAATTCAGTATGTATGTGTGTATCCAATATTATGTTGTGTAATTCAAGTTCAATGAAAGATTGATACAAAATCAATAATCACAACATCCAAAAAATTACATAGATAATTATTTGCTTAACCACACATTACACTATAATTCAATATCCTATATTGATTATTATCTAAAGATATTATGAATTATCACATAAAATTTAACTATATTATGTTCAATTAAATGTAGATTAAACTTATATTCAAAATTTATATAAATTATTATTAAGAACTTGTTTAGTGTTTACAATCAAAATACTGTAATGGATATAGATTTGACAATTTGTTGATAACAATGTATGTGTGAACATTTCTATTCATAAAACGAATGTAATAGATTATTATAGTAAAACTAATTATAATATGTAAATATTTCGAATCCTACAGATAGATGTCACATATATAATTTAAAATTTTACATTCAAATTTTATATAACGTTTTTTTTTTATATATATGTCATGTAATTAGAAATCTAGAATAAGAAAAATTAATTTTGTAAATTTTTTTTTTTTTTTTATGATTCATTCGAAAATCAGTATTACAACAGTGAAGATTAAATATTTGTGAATTAAAAATAATTACAACCAAACAGTGATTTTTATTTATTTGGCTCTGCATAACCTGGAAAAGATTGGATATCACTTCGTATTTGTTTCACCTACTATTATTACCTGGAAAAGATTGGATACCGCTACTCACTCATTTGACCCGGCTAAATTTGGACACGATAAGATACCATAACGAAATAATTATACCTTGGCTTTCTTTGGACAACGGAGATTGTGATATCATTTAAACGGACTGTGCTGAAATCTGGACACGAGATAATAATAATTTTTACGAGATTTAAGGAATTGGACCTTGAACTGTGAACCGTTCATATATATACAAGGTTACAAACGAATCTCTTGGCTCAACAGTGTGTGTGTGTGTGTGTGTGTGTGTGTGTGTGTGTGTGTGTGTGTGTGTGTGTGTGTGTGTGTGTGTGTGTGTGTGTGTGTGTGTGTGTGTGTGTGTGTGTGTGTGTGTGTGTGTGTGTGTGTGTGTGTGTGTGTGTGTGTGTGTGTGTGTGTGTGTGTGTGTGTGTGTGTGTGTGTGTGTGTGTGTGTGTGTGTGTGTGTGTGTGTGTGTGTGTGTGTGTGTGTGTGTGTGTGTGTGTGTGTGTGTGTGTGTGTGTGTGTGTGTGTGTGTGTGTGTGTGTGTGTGTGTGTGTGTGTGTGTGTGTGTGTGTGTGTGTGTGTGTGTGTGTGTGTGTGTGTGTGTGTGTGTGTGTGTGTGTGTGTGTGTGTGTGTGTGTGTGTGTGTGTGTGTGTGTGTGTGTGTGTGTGTGTGTGTGTGTGTGTGTGTGTGTGTGTGTGTGTGTGTGTGTGTGTGTGTGTGTGTGTGTGTGTGTGTGTGTGTGTGTGTGTGTGTGTGTGTGTGTGTGTGTGTGTGTGTGTGTGTGTGTGTGTGTGTGTGTGTGTGTGTGTGTGTGTGTGTGTGTGTGTGTGTGTGTGTGTGTGTGTGTGTGTGTGTGTGTGTGTGTGTGTGTGTGTGTGTGTGTGTGTGTGTGTGTGTGTGTGTGTGTGTGTGTGTGTGTGTGTGTGTGTGTGTGTGTGTGTGTGTGTGTGTGTGTGTGTGTGTGTGTGTGTGTGTGTGTGTGTGTGTGTGTGTGTGTGTGTGTGTGTGTGTGTGTGTGTGTGTGTGTGTGTGTGTGTGTGTGTGTGTGTGTGTGTGTGTGTGTGTGTGTGTGTGTGTGTGTGTGTGTGTGTGTGTGTGTGTGTGTGTGTGTGTGTGTGTGTGTGTGTGTGTGTGTGTGTGTGTGTGTGTGTGTGTGTGTGTGTGTGTGTGTGTGTGTGTGTGTGTGTGTGTGTGTGTGTGTGTGTGTGTGTGTGTGTGTGTGTGTGTGTGTGTGTGTGTGTGTGTGTGTGTGTGTGTGTGTGTGTGTGTGTGTGTGTGTGTGTGTGTGTGTGTGTGTGTGTGTGTGTGTGTGTGTGTGTGTGTGTGTGTGTGTGTGTGTGTGTGTGTGTGTGTGTGTGTGTGTGTGTGTGTGTGTGTGTGTGTGTGTGTGTGTGTGTGTGTGTGTGTGTGTGTGTGTGTGTGTGTGTGTGTGTGTGTGTGTGTGTGTGTGTGTGTGTGTGTGTGTGTGTGTGTGTGTGTGTGTGTGTGTGTGTGTGTGTGTGTGTGTGTGTGTGTGTGTGTGTGTGTGTGTGTGTGTGTGTGTGTGTGTGTGTGTGTGTGTGTGTGTGTGTGTGTGTGTGTGTGTGTGTGTGTGTGTGTGTGTGTGTGTGTGTGTGTGTGTGTGTGTGTGTGTGTGTGTGTGTGTGTGTGTGTGTGTGTGTGTGTGTGTGTGTGTGTGTGTGTGTGTGTGTGTGTGTGTGTGTGTGTGTGTGTGTGTGTGTGTGTGTGTGTGTGTGTGTGTGTGTGTGTGTGTGTGTGTGTGTGTGTGTGTGTGTGTGTGTGTGTGTGTGTGTGTGTGTGTGTGTGTGTGTGTGTGTGTGTGTGTGTGTGTGTGTGTGTGTGTGTGTGTGTGTGTGTGTGTGTGTGTGTGTGTGTGTGTGTGTGTGTGTGTGTGTGTGTGTGTGTGTGTGTGTGTGTGTGTGTGTGTGTGTGTGTGTGTGTGTGTGTGTGTGTGTGTGTGTGTGTGTGTGTGTGTGTGTGTGTGTGTGTGTGTGTGTGTGTGTGTGTGTGTGTGTGTGTGTGTGTGTGTGTGTGTGTGTGTGTGTGTGTGTGTGTGTGTGTGTGTGTGTGTGTGTGTGTGTGTGTGTGTGTGTGTGTGTGTGTGTGTGTGTGTGTGTGTGTGTGTGTGTGTGTGTGTGTGTGTGTGTGTGTGTGTGTGTGTGTGTGTGTGTGTGTGTGTGTGTGTGTGTGTGTGTGTGTGTGTGTGTGTGTGTGTGTGTGTGTGTGTGTGTGTGTGTGTGTGTGTGTGTGTGTGTGTGTGTGTGTGTGTGTGTGTGTGTGTGTGTGTGTGTGTGTGTGTGTGTGTGTGTGTGTGTGTGTGTGTGTGTGTGTGTGTGTGTGTGTGTGTGTGTGTGTGTGTGTGTGTGTGTGTGTGTGTGTGTGTGTGTGTGTGTGTGTGTGTGTGTGTGTGTGTGTGTGTGTGTGTGTGTGTGTGTGTGTGTGTGTGTGTGTGTGTGTGTGTGTGTGTGTGTGTGTGTGTGTGTGTGTGTGTGTGTGTGTGTGTGTGTGTGTGTGTGTGTGTGTGTGTGTGTGTGTGTGTGTGTGTGTGTGTGTGTGTGTGTGTGTGTGTGTGTGTGTGTGTGTGTGTGTGTGTGTGTGTGTGTGTGTGTGTGTGTGTGTGTGTGTGTGTGTGTGTGTGTGTGTGTGTGTGTGTGTGTGTGTGTGTGTGTGTGTGTGTGTGTGTGTGTGTGTGTGTGTGTGTGTGTGTGTGTGTGTGTGTGTGTGTGTGTGTGTGTGTGTGTGTGTGTGTGTGTGTGTGTGTGTGTGTGTGTGTGTGTGTGTGTGTGTGTGTGTGTGTGTGTGTGTGTGTGTGTGTGTGTGTGTGTGTGTGTGTGTGTGTGTGTGTGTGTGTGTGTGTGTGTGTGTGTGTGTGTGTGTGTGTGTGTGTGTGTGTGTGTGTGTGTGTGTGTGTGTGTGTGTGTGTGTGTGTGTGTGTGTGTGTGTGTGTGTGTGTGTGTGTGTGTGTGTGTGTGTGTGTGTGTGTGTGTGTGTGTGTGTGTGTGTGTGTGTGTGTGTGTGTGTGTGTGTGTGTGTGTGTGTGTGTGTGTGTGTGTGTGTGTGTGTGTGTGTGTGTGTGTGTGTGTGTGTGTGTGTGTGTGTGTGTGTGTGTGTGTGTGTGTGTGTGTGTGTGTGTGTGTGTGTGTGTGTGTGTGTGTGTGTGTGTGTGTGTGTGTGTGTGTGTGTGTGTGTGTGTGTGTGTGTGTGTGTGTGTGTGTGTGTGTGTGTGTGTGTGTGTGTGTGTGTGTGTGTGTGTGTGTGTGTGTGTGTGTGTGTGTGTGTGTGTGTGTGTGTGTGTGTGTGTGTGTGTGTGTGTGTGTGTGTGTGTGTGTGTGTGTGTGTGTGTGTGTGTGTGTGTGTGTGTGTGTGTGTGTGTGTGTGTGTGTGTGTGTGTGTGTGTGTGTGTGTGTGTGTGTGTGTGTGTGTGTGTGTGTGTGTGTGTGTGTGTGTGTGTGTGTGTGTGTGTGTGTGTGTGTGTGTGTGTGTGTGTGTGTGTGTGTGTGTGTGTGTGTGTGTGTGTGTGTGTGTGTGTGTGTGTGTGTGTGTGTGTGTGTGTGTGTGTGTGTGTGTGTGTGTGTGTGTGTGTGTGTGTGTGTGTGTGTGTGTGTGTGTGTGTGTGTGTGTGTGTGTGTGTGTGTGTGTGTGTGTGTGTGTGTGTGTGTGTGTGTGTGTGTGTGTGTGTGTGTGTGTGTGTGTGTGTGTGTGTGTGTGTGTGTGTGTGTGTGTGTGTGTGTGTGTGTGTGTGTGTGTGTGTGTGTGTGTGTGTGTGTGTGTGTGTGTGTGTGTGTGTGTGTGTGTGTGTGTGTGTGTGTGTGTGTGTGTGTGTGTGTGTGTGTGTGTGTGTGTGTGTGTGTGTGTGTGTGTGTGTGTGTGTGTGTGTGTGTGTGTGTGTGTGTGTGTGTGTGTGTGTGTGTGTGTGTGTGTGTGTGTGTGTGTGTGTGTGTGTGTGTGTGTGTGTGTGTGTGTGTGTGTGTGTGTGTGTGTGTGTGTGTGTGTGTGTGTGTGTGTGTGTGTGTGTGTGTGTGTGTGTGTGTGTGTGTGTGTGTGTGTGTGTGTGTGTGTGTGTGTGTGTGTGTGTGTGTGTGTGTGTGTGTGTGTGTGTGTGTGTGTGTGTGTGTGTGTGTGTGTGTGTGTGTGTGTGTGTGTGTGTGTGTGTGTGTGTGTGTGTGTGTGTGTGTGTGTGTGTGTGTGTGTGTGTGTGTGTGTGTGTGTGTGTGTGTGTGTGTGTGTGTGTGTGTGTGTGTGTGTGTGTGTGTGTGTGTGTGTGTGTGTGTGTGTGTGTGTGTGTGTGTGTGTGTGTGTGTGTGTGTGTGTGTGTGTGTGTGTGTGTGTGTGTGTGTGTGTGTGTGTGTGTGTGTGTGTGTGTGTGTGTGTGTGTGTGTGTGTGTGTGTGTGTGTGTGTGTGTGTGTGTGTGTGTGTGTGTGTGTGTGTGTGTGTGTGTGTGTGTGTGTGTGTGTGTGTGTGTGTGTGTGTGTGTGTGTGTGTGTGTGTGTGTGTGTGTGTGTGTGTGTGTGTGTGTGTGTGTGTGTGTGTGTGTGTGTGTGTGTGTGTGTGTGTGTGTGTGTGTGTGTGTGTGTGTGTGTGTGTGTGTGTGTGTGTGTGTGTGTGTGTGTGTGTGTGTGTGTGTGTGTGTGTGTGTGTGTGTGTGTGTGTGTGTGTGTGTGTGTGTGTGTGTGTGTGTGTGTGTGTGTGTGTGTGTGTGTGTGTGTGTGTGTGTGTGTGTGTGTGTGTGTGTGTGTGTGTGTGTGTGTGTGTGTGTGTGTGTGTGTGTGTGTGTGTGTGTGTGTGTGTGTGTGTGTGTGTGTGTGTGTGTGTGTGTGTGTGTGTGTGTGTGTGTGTGTGTGTGTGTGTGTGTGTGTGTGTGTGTGTGTGTGTGTGTGTGTGTGTGTGTGTGTGTGTGTGTGTGTGTGTGTGTGTGTGTGTGTGTGTGTGTGTGTGTGTGTGTGTGTGTGTGTGTGTGTGTGTGTGTGTGTGTGTGTGTGTGTGTGTGTGTGTGTGTGTGTGTGTGTGTGTGTGTGTGTGTGTGTGTGTGTGTGTGTGTGTGTGTGTGTGTGTGTGTGTGTGTGTGTGTGTGTGTGTGTGTGTGTGTGTGTGTGTGTGTGTGTGTGTGTGTGTGTGTGTGTGTGTGTGTGTGTGTGTGTGTGTGTGTGTGTGTGTGTGTGTGTGTGTGTGTGTGTGTGTGTGTGTGTGTGTGTGTGTGTGTGTGTGTGTGGTGTGTGTGTGTGTGTGTGTGTGTGTGTGTGTGTGTGTGTGTGTGTGTGTGTGTGTGTGTGTGTGTGTGTGTGTGTGTGTGTGTGTGTGTGTGTGTGTGTGTGTGTGTGTGTGTGTGTGTGTGTGTGTGTGTGTGTGTGTGTGTGTGTGTGTGTGTGTGTGTGTGTGTGTGTGTGTGTGTGTGTGTGTGTGTGTGTGTGTGTGTGTGTGTGTGTGTGTGTGTGTGTGTGTGTGTGTGTGTGTGTGTGTGTGTGTGTGTGTGTGTGTGTGTGTGTGTGTGTGTGTGTGTGTGTGTGTGTGTGTGTGTGTGTGTGTGTGTGTGTGTGTGTGTGTGTGTGTGTGTGTGTGTGTGTGTGTGTGTGTGTGTGTGTGTGTGTGTGTGTGTGTGTGTGTGTGTGTGTGTGTGTGTGTGTGTGTGTGTGTGTGTGTGTGTGTGTGTGTGTGTGTGTGTGTGTGTGTGTGTGTGTGTGTGTGTGTGTGTGTGTGTGTGTGTGTGTGTGTGTGTGTGTGTGTGTGTGTGTGTGTGTGTGTGTGTGTGTGTGTGTGTGTGTGTGTGTGTGTGTGTGTGTGTGTGTGTGTGTGTGTGTGTGTGTGTGTGTGTGTGTGTGTGTGTGTGTGTGTGTGTGTGTGTGTGTGTGTGTGTGTGTGTGTGTGTGTGTGTGTGTGTGTGTGTGTGTGTGTGTGTGTGTGTGTGTGTGTGTGTGTGTGTGTGTGTGTGTGTGTGTGTGTGTGTGTGTGTGTGTGTGTGTGTGTGTGTGTGTGTGTGTGTGTGTGTGTGTGTGTGTGTGTGTGTGTGTGTGTGTGTGTGTGTGTGTGTGTGTGTGTGTGTGTGTGTGTGTGTGTGTGTGTGTGTGTGTGTGTGTGTGTGTGTGTGTGTGTGTGTGTGTGTGTGTGTGTGTGTGTGTGTGTGTGTGTGTGTGTGTGTGTGTGTGTGTGTGTGTGTGTGTGTGTGTGTGTGTGTGTGTGTGTGTGTGTGTGTGTGTGTGTGTGTGTGTGTGTGTGTGTGTGTGTGTGTGTGTGTGTGTGTGTGTGTGTGTGTGTGTGTGTGTGTGTGTGTGTGTGTGTGTGTGTGTGTGTGTGTGTGTGTGTGTGTGTGTGTGTGTGTGTGTGTGTGTGTGTGTGTGTGTGTGTGTGTGTGTGTGTGTGTGTGTGTGTGTGTGTGTGTGTGTGTGTGTGTGTGTGTGTGTGTGTGTGTGTGTGTGTGTGTGTGTGTGTGTGTGTGTGTGTGTGTGTGTGTGTGTGTGTGTGTGTGTGTGTGTGTGTGTGTGTGTGTGTGTGTGTGTGTGTGTGTGTGTGTGTGTTGTGTGTGTGTGTGTGTGTGTGTGTGTGTGTGTGTGTGTGTGTGTGTGTGTGTGTGTGTGTGTGTGTGTGTGTGTGTGTGTGTGTGTGTGTGTGTGTGTGTGTGTGTGTGTGTGTGTGTGTGTGTGTGTGTGTGTGTGTGTGTGTGTGTGTGTGTGTGTGTGTGTGTGTGTGTGTGTGTGTGTGTGTGTGTGTGTGTGTGTGTGTGTGTGTGTGTGTGTGTGTGTGTGTGTGTGTGTGTGTGTGTGTGTGTGTGTGTGTGTGTGTGTGTGTGTGTGTGTGTGTGTGTGTGTGTGTGTGTGTGTGTGTGTGTGTGTGTGTGTGTGTGTGTGTGTGTGTGTGTGTGTGTGTGTGTGTGTGTGTGTGTGTGTGTGTGTGTGTGTGTGTGTGTGTGTGTGTGTGTGTGTGTGTGTGTGTGTGTGTGTGTGTGTGTGTGTGTGTGTGTGTGTGTGTGTGTGTGTGTGTGTGTGTGTGTGTGTGTGTGTGTGTGTGTGTGTGTGTGTGTGTGTGTGTGTGTGTGTGTGTGTGTGTGTGTGTGTGTGTGTGTGTGTGTGTGTGTGTGTGTGTGTGTGTGTGTGTGTGTGTGTGTGTGTGTGTGTGTGTGTGTGTGTGTGTGTGTGTGTGTGTGTGTGTGTGTGTGTGTGTGTGTGTGTGTGTGTGTGTGTGTGTGTGTGTGTGTGTGTGTGTGTGTGTGTGTGTGTGTGTGTGGATGTGGGGATGTGTGTCAGAATGTGCATTATCTCAAAAACTAGCAAAGACAGGACAATGAAACTTCATATTTAAAAGTTTATTAACTATGCGAAGAGCTTATTAGATTTCCAGTATAATCGCACAACCGGAAGAGGAAGTTTACTGAACATTAAAATCAAACATTGTGAATTATGGAGAAAATAAAAGAGATATGGAAGAAGTTTTTAAATAAAAGTTATAGGAAACAATAATCTTAAGAAAAAATGTTCTATGCATTTCTGTTCTATCTTTATCCAATTTTGAGACATAGTATAAAGAAAGTATAGGAATCAAAAGTCGCGTTTTTTTATTCGCTCCGGATAGCTGCTATCGAGAGCCGTCATTTTTATACGCCTAAATTTAAATTTGACGCGCTATTTATTGGTAAACTAAACTTATTTAACATCAAACTGTCATTTTTAATTCAATTGTTTAGTGAAAACTTGATATAAAAAATATTTGGCTCTACCTATTTATACGGAGCGCTATCCGGAGCCACTTTTCATATGACGGCTCTCGATAGCAGCTATCCGGAGCGAATAAAAAAACACTACAAATATCAATTTTTTTTAATTATCCTATCTCCGTAAATACAATTACCCAAAAATATCTAAAAATTCTGTTTTAGTGGCGCATTTTTTTATCCTTATACCGTATAAAAATGCTGTATGCTTAAAAGGTGATTTGTGCTTTTTTATTGTGAATATTTCTGTCCGACAAAAGTAAAACGCGATCAAAATAAATCTTTAGGATAAAGGAAATTTGCATCCGATCGGTGGGATATTATTTAACACGTGTGGTTTTGCGAATTTGCTTGTACTATGTATTTATGTTGATATTGTTGTTGTATCGTTGTGTGGAGTCGCCGGACGTAACTCCCACTTGGGACAGATCTAACAACTTCATCACCCGATTCGTTACAAGATCACTAAGATTGTTCGATTAACTTATATATTTTACACACAATGTTTGTGTACACATTCACAACTGATTGAATATCAAAAAATATTTATATCGATGACGATTTATTGTAATAAATTTTGGAAACCTTCACTTGATCGACAATTGTAGTGATCGAAACAAAAATTAATTGCAAACATATGGATTGTTCACTACTTCACAAAGGAATTCTTTCAGGCCACACGCGGAAATCAGATAAAGATGTTTATAGTTAAAGTTTATTGAAAAACATGGGTGCGAGTGCCTCCATTTTGCTTATATTTTTTTTTTTTTTTTTAAATGTTGCCAATGGCTTTATTCTTGAATCTTTCTACATAAGAAACTAACAAAAAGTAATCAAATCTTAAGCTAAAATTATTACATATTTTAAGTCTTAACCAATGTTAATACTTATTGTTAGGGCTCACAATTTAATTAATTTAGACTATACTTATATGTATATATCGAATTAAATTTACAGGTTCACAGGTTCATCAATTCGAGTGGATCTGTTCTTCTCAGACATCTAAATCGCGGCTGTTTTAGTATCTCCCTGGCCAATTCGTTGGGATGTGCTTCTAGTTTTGAATAATATTTCGAACTGAATTCTATAATTGTTTCTTTAACGGTTTTAATCCCAAGGTCGTGATGTATATTATTATTTCGAATGTACCAAGGAGCATTGGTAATACTGCGAAGTATTTTCGCTTGGGTTCGTTGCAGGAGTTCTCTGTTTGAAGCGCTGGTGGATCCCCATAACTGAATACCATATGTCCATATGGGTTTGATTATTACTTTGTATAGTAACTTATACGTATAAGTACTTATATTTGTGACTATCCAAAAATTAAATCTTTTAAAATAGAAGAGTAATGACTACCAGTCAATAAAAATTAGAGGCGATTAAGAAGGAACACAGCGTCATTACTGAGCAAATGCCTGGATTAACAAAATATGTTCGACAATTACAGCCTAATTCAGATATTTTTGGTATCTCTGTTCGTCAAAAACGTGCTAAACAATCCATTATTATTGTCGAGATCACTAAGATTGTTCGATCAACTTATCTTTTTTAAATATGTATACAATTACAGCTGGAAACCTTGACTTGATCGATAATTGTAGTGGTCGAAATTGCACAAACAAAAATCCATTATGGTTCAATGGATTTTTGTTTGTAATAATCAATTAAATCTATAAAACCGGGTTTCTACTTTTTATGCGTGCAATTTTTGGGTTGGATAAATAAAACGTTGTTGAATAAAAAATTATTGTAGCAAATCAAAGAAAATATTGTTACTTAAAAATATTAAAAAATTAAATTGGTGGGTGAATTTTTTAAAACCAGTGGACCAGCAAGAGTTTCATTTCTCTTGGAAAAAAACGCGCAGTATAAGTTTCCGTGTCATTCCAATATCGACCATCGGAAGTTTGCTGGCTCTAACAATAGGTGGTTTAATTCAGAAAAGGTACCTTCAAGTTACTCACAATCTTAAACAAAAATTAAAACGCAAGTGATGTAAGTATATTTTATATAAAATTTAATCATTTGGTACATAAAATCAAACTTAAATAATATTTCTATTTTACTTTTATTTGATAATAATTCTATAATCTATTTGGTAGTTATATTGAACAAAAATTGTACGGAATGAAGGAAAGTCCCAGCCTTTCCATCTTATCACAGTTATAAAAATTATATACTTTTAAACATTTAACATAATGGCGCCAAATTTAATTAATATTTTCGTTTCGTAAACGAAGTACCTTCTATTGGTTTTCCATACTGCGATGTATCACTTGGCTTTATCGCTTGTGTTGTATAAATGGGAGGTTGATAGATGTGGGTGCCCCTTTCGACTTGTTTTACATTTTTACCCATTTTAATTATTAAGCAATTTGTAATTTTTTAGACTATCGATCTTGCACTTTTCGACCACTTTACAATTATGGTTAGCTTTAACATTTACATTCGTTTATAATATACCAGCCCTACTAATTTTACTATAACGTTTTCATTTTATCATAACGATTACAAACGCTATTTCTATTAAGCGTTTTGATGTCGAGGTATGTACATATGTATGCATATCTTCATTTTTATTATGTGAATCATATCGTTAGCGGTGATGAAACGAATGCAATAAATTATCAGAGTTGAATAACTTAATTCTTAATTTTTGCAGTTATCTTTAATGTTCCTTACGGCAGGGTTCATGTTAGGCTCAAAATATAATTCAAAATAAAATTATAAAGACATACTAAAAGCCACGTTTATAGTTGAAAATAATATTCATGGACGTATCTATAAAAATGGGTAGGTCATACCATCATACCATCATCATTTTAACAAAACGAAGAAGATATTTTTTTGTTACCTTGAATTTAAATAAAGCTCTCTAAAAATCATTTGATGTAATCGTTTCTTATGTACACTTCTGTAGAAAAGGCATTGCATGTCATGAGCCATTTAAAAGATTATTATTTGAGCATTGCTTGAGCATACTGAAGGAGATTTATATCAATAAAATTATTGTGAATTTTTCAAAATATAATTACTCCCTTTTCTAACTCATGTACCTTTGCTAATCACCTGGGCGTCACCTCGCCGTATTTGATATTGTTACCAAATAATCGAAATGTTGGTCAGCGGTGGAATCCGAGACCGCGGCAACTGCCTTAACCATTGCGCTGCTCTTTATACTGTGTCAAATGATGATTGACTGTGTAAACTTAAAACATAATTGTATTAATAAAATTGTATTATACAAATCAATAAAATTACAGAATGCAATGCCGAAATCCAACTTTCATCAATTCTGGAATTCAAACACCTGAACTTATTATTAAGAAAAGAGTTAGTGATTTCCATAATTTGTTCTATATTTTTTATTATTTGTTATTTCCATATTTTTTTTATTCCGTAGAAGGGCTCAAAAAATCTGAAATCGACCTGAATGCAGATATAATTTCCATAAGGACGGATCACACGGATGGGGCATCTTTGATGCAAAAAAACGGGGACTAATAAAATGTGATCAACAACTCTGTTTCGCTTAAGCAATTTATCTTGCAGTCATGAATGAGCTTTACTGCCGACGACAGCTGCTCCCCTAATATCTATGCAATTCCGATAGATAGTACGCTAGGTGATGATACTAGCGAAGACGAATAAGGTGATTTTGATGAAACAAAGAATGGCAAGGGATTTTCCATCAATACGAAAGATTATTTATCGGATGGAACTTTTACAGAAATAAAAGAATTTGGAATATTTAATCGGATTAAAAAGGTACGAAAGATTGTAAGATGCTTCATCATTCACTCACTAAAAATTAAATACTACAATCATACGTCAAACTTAAGATGGGTAAAGAGCTTTATATGTAGCTGGACTTCAAGGCGAGCTGAAACAGTCTGTTGACGATGTTGGAACGTTTATGCAAGCACTATTTAGCTTTATGAAAGCACAAATTGATATCAATTCCGAAATTACGTTTATAAACAGCGAAACGTGTTGGATGTGGAAATCGATGATAGTGAAGCACAGTCGTACGATGCGAAATCGATGTTGAAAAAACTACGAAATTTTTTTTTTTTTTTTTTTTTTATAAATTTTTTATTGTTTAACACATTACTGGTTTTTACAATATTTTTATACAATAATTTTACAATATTTGGTTCATACTACGTTACTGACAATAAATTAAAAGCAAAAATACATGAAGATGTTTTATATTTTGTCAAAAAATTGACCTTCTTTTAGAAATTGAATCAGTTTATCCAAAGTTTCATCATTTTGATCTCCTAAGATGTTTATCATTTCGCCGCCAATTTCATATTTTTTCCTAAGGCTGTCAACCTCGGGGCACTCTACGAGGATGTGTTTTATGGTAAGTACGTTTCCGCAGTCGCATGTCGGCGGAGGTAAATTTTCAAATAGGTGTTCATGGCTAAACCGGCTGTGACCAATACGTAGTCGTGTGAGAATTATTTCTTCCTTTCGATTTTTCCTGTTGGATGACACCCACGGAACAGGCATGTTTTTAATTTCTCTAAGTTTATTTGGAGTATTAAGTGAACTCCATTCTAATTCCCATTCATTTAGAAGATAACATTTAACTTAATTTTTTAAGTCACCTGCAATTGGAAGGTGCTCATTAGTAATTTCACAAATATGGGCATTTTTTGCAGCTATATCCGCATTATCGTTTCCTTTTATGCCTGCATGGCTTGGGATCCAAATGAATTTAAATGTTTTTATATCACGTGAATTATAAATAAGGCTATGTATATTTTGTATAATTGGGTTGTCGCTTTTTTTCTGGATGGCCTGTAGACTACTAGCTGAGTCGCAATTAATAAGAAAATTGTTGTTTAGTTGTTCTGCTGCCCATTTAACGCTTTGGTAAACTGCATAAAGTTCAGCATTGTATATGGAGGTCGTTGTTTGTAGCCTATGTATAATTTCTGTCGAGTTTGATACAAAAGCAGCTCCAGCGAAGTTCTCCATTTTTGATCCATCCGTGTATATTAAGGTATAGTCGTCGTAGTTAAAAAGAGCTTCTCTATGAAGTGTTTGAAATAGCATTTCGTTAGCAGTAGTACTCTTATGTTTGAGCAGGTCCATATTTATATATAAAGGAGGCATGAGCCAATAAGGGAATGGATAAGGTTGTGCTGCTCGTATTTCATTTAAAGATATATCAAGATTGTTGGTAATTTGTGATATTGTATGTAGTACAGATGGTTTAAGAACATTTCTTCTTGTATGCAATACTTCTTGATAGCTCGAGTTTAACGGGTGTTGTTTCATAGACAGTATGTTTATATAGAAAGACATTATTAAAATTTTTCTTCGGGTATGTAATGGTGGGATACCAGCTTCTGCTAAAATGCTCACTGTAGGGCTGGTCCGAAAAGCACCTTTTGCAAGTCTAATTCCAGCATTATGTACTGAGTCCAGCGATTTAAGCGATGTCATGTAGGCAGAGTTATAGAAAATGCATCCATAATCCATACGTGAGACCACAACTGTTTTGTATATATAGAGTAAAGTGTCACGTTTTGCACCCCAATGTGTATTGGACAAAATTTTTAGAATTCTCAAATTGTTAGTTGCCTTACGTTTAGTTTCAATTATGTGTGCTTTCCAACAAAGTTTTTTATCCAAGTTTATTCCAAGATATTTAAAAGTTGAATTGAATTCAATAAGAGTTCCGTTCAATAAAATTTGTGGATCCGCATGAGGCTTAGTTTTTCTACAGAAATGCATGGCGCACGTTTTAGTTTTTGAAATTTGAAATCCATTCTGCGTTGTCCAATCCTGAATTTTGTTTATTGCATTTTGAAGCTGGTTTTCAATGTATTTAATATCTTTATGATGCGTGTATATTGTGATATCATCTGCGTAAATATTTATGTTAACAGGAGAGTTAATTACGTTAACGATATCATTTATTGCAATTAAAAAGAGGGTAACGCTTAGTACTGATCCCTGCGGTATTCCATTTTCTTGGACGTATGTGTTTGAAAAAATGCCATCAAAAGCAACTTGGAAAGTTCGATTATCCAGAAAGTTACGAATAAAGTGTAATAAATTTCCTTTTACGCCAGCAGCAGCTAATTTTTTGATAATTGAGTGACGCCAAGCCATATCGTATGCTTTTTCTAAATCTAAAAAAATAGCGACCAAGTGGTTTTGGTTTTCCAAAGCTGTTTTAATCGAGTTTTCAAGAGAAGCGATAGCATCCATGGTTGAAAGTTTTTTTCTAAAGCCAAACTGTGAAGCTGATATAACTTTATTAAATTCTAAAAACCATATTAGTCTGTTATTTAATATCCTTTCCTGGATATAGGCCTGTAACTATCAGTGAGTGTTGGATCTTTATCGGGCTTTAAAATCGGTATGATCAAAGCTTTCTTCCATTCGTTCGGCATCTTTTGCTGTAGAAAAATGTGATTGAATATTTTTATAATGTAGGATTGAGCCGATTGTGATAGGTTTTTTATCATGTCGTAGTGAATTAAATCAGGGCCAGGTGATGATCCTTTTACATTATTTAAAGCTATTGTAAATTCTTGAATTGTAATTGGAGCATTGTAAGGTTCATCAATTTCAGATTCTATAGAGATGTGTTGTATTTCTGATAAACTTTTAAACGATAGGAAATCAGACTCATAATTTTTTGAGCTAGATTTTTCTTCAAAATGTTTAGCTAGTGTATTAGCGATAGTTACTGGATTTGAGGATAGATAATTATTAGTTTTTATCGCAGTTGTGTACTGATTTTTTGATTTCCCTTGAATCTTGTGGATATTGCTCCATAACTTTTTTATCGGTGTGGTTTTATCAATGGTTCCGACAAATTTTTCCCATGAATTTTTTTTTTTGAGATTCGTATTTCTCTACGTACCAACGCCCTAGCTTTTTTATAATTAATCACATCAGACAATACGAAAGGCGACCTATTGATGAAATTAAGTGCTTTTTTACGTGATTCCAAAAGCTCTTTTATTCTGGGACTCCACCAAGGTACTGGAGGCCTTTTAAACATGTTTGGAGTTTTTGGAATACTCTCATTAGCTGCTTCACTAAAAATGTTCGATAAATTATTCATATCAGCATCAGAAACCGAAGTTGACTTAGGAATTTTGGAATCCATGCAAGAAGTGAAGAGTTCCCAGTTTGCTTTCTTGATGTTAAATTTTGTACGAAAAGATGGGAATTTCTGTTTTTTATGGAAATGTAAAAAAATTGGAAAGTGATCACTGCCACAAGTGTCTTCATAAGCTTCCCAATTGAAAAATTGTTCCAGAGATGGAGTTCCTATTGCTAGGTCTATAACACATGTTGAATTTTTGTTACAAATGTGTGTTGGCTTTCCAGTATTAAACAGCAATAAGTCATATTTATTTAAAATATATTCAATTAATTTTCCTTTTTTATTTCTAATTGTAGAGTTTGAGTCCCATAGAGCATTGTGTGCGTTCATATCACCCATTAAAATAAACGGACTCTCAAGTTGGTCAACAATACTTTCCATTTGCCTTACAGTTGGGTCGGAATTCGGTGGAAGGTATATGTTACAAATGGTTAATTTAATTGGATTGAAAATTTTTACTGCAATTGCTTGAATATCTGTAGTTAAATGATGCTCCTCACTTTTAAAACAATTTGCAATAAATGTGGCAACACCGCCTTTGACTTTCTGGTTGTTGATAAGTTTGACATCCATTCTGTAAGTTTTATAATTTTTCAACGAAATATTTTGTTTGTTGTGGAAGTGGGTTTCTTGAATACATATAATAAAAGGATTAAATCTTTGAATAAGTAAGTCAATTTCATGTTTGTTATTATAGAATCCGTTTGAATTAAATTGCAATATAGATAGTCTTTCATGTGCTAGTTATATATTAGTTCTTTGAGGATTTCCTGAAGTACAATTATTATTATTTTGATTATAATGAGACATATTAACATCGTAATTTGTACGGTTGACACTTGTAGCAATTTCAGGGTTACTTTCAGGCATATTAGATATTACGTTTGAATTATTCACAAATTGCTTTTTATTTAATTGTAATTGTGAAGCAGTATTTTCATGTTGAATATTTGATGAATTTATTGTATTACGTACCTGATATTGTGAAACAATACTATTTGTTTGTAGCTGTGTGTTACCTGAGTTTGCAAATGATGTCGACGGGTTTTGTTTATTCAAAAAAGCGATGCCGTTCGAGGAACTGGTTTTTGATTTCTTTGATGTTTCTATTTCATTGATATCGTCATCGATTTCTCTCCGTTTTGATTTTTTTGTTCTTGTATCATCAACTGGACGGCTGAATTGTTTATAATTCTGAATCATGTAATGCTTTTTATGAGTTGGTAATAATTTTTTTTCAATTCTATTGTTTACCGAACTTTTTGTTAGTGAAGGAAATTCCTCATCGTAATCATCAGAAAGAACATTAAACATATTTTTTGAAATTACAGAATACATTTCAGAATAAACCGTTTTTTTGTTGACTCTTGGGAACAGCAAATTTGCCTCACCAAAAGATAAATTTTTGTAGGTCATTGCACTTTTAATGTTTTGCTGCCTTGAGATTTCTGGGCATATTTTGGAGTTTGATAAATGGTCTCCGCCACAAGAGACACAACAAATGTTGTTGTTACAAGGGTCATCAAGGTGTTTAATACTACAGTTTTTACATACTGATTTATTCGAATTACAGTTCGATTTTCCATGATTATAACGCCAACAGTTTGAACATTGGATAATTTGCTGTATAAAGGGCTCACATTTGATCCGGACGTAGTTCAAAAAAATGTATTGCGGAATCTCGTGACCATGGAAGAATATCTTCATTCTTCTGGTTGGTATATACTTTGTAGTACCATTTTCTACAGTTCTTCTATTTATTCGTTGAACTTTGGCGACATTGAATTGGAAGGCATTAATTCTATCAAGAATTTCTTGCTCTGTATAAGAAATGTCTATATCCCAAATTAATCCTGTACTGTTTGTGTAATAAAATGGGATATACGCAGTCAAATCGGTTGTATTAAATATCTCCAAATCAACAATTTTATTTGCGGTCTCAAGGTTATGGCAATAAACCACCACGTTATTTCGAGAAACTTTTTGTATTTCTTTGATATCACTTGCACTGAAATTTTTTATTAAGATATCACTGATTTTTAAACTATTCACAGGTGGTAATACTTCTTTACGGTTTTCTTTAGATTTGTTTGTCACTATCACTTTAAATCCATTACAATAATTTATATGATCTAAATATTTGTTTGTTGTTGGATCGCCATCGCTGTTTTGCCCCATTTTGGGGTAAATATTTATTATTACACCACTATAATTAAAAGTCTATTTTTTATTTTTTATTATTAAACTATAATTAAATAAAAGTTTTTAATAATTATTTTATTAATAAAAAAGTTTTTGATGCTGTAATAATGTTATTTATTTATTTATTATATTATTATTTTTTCTTTACTCGTATTAAATCGACCGTTCTGTTTGATGGTTTTTAAAGTTGTGACGAAATAAAATTGATGCACATTTACTGTGCAATATTCGTGCAAAATCGTCGAAAAATCGAAGATTCAGATCGTCAAGTCAGAAGTTTTTTGAGGAAGACGGTTCCCGGAGGAACTATTTTGCAAACTGCTTACCGAAATTTACTAACCATACCACCTACCAGTGTGTATTCGGAACAGGCGTTCTCCGTTTCTGGTTCTTTCTGCATTAAGGTACGATCTCGATTAGGGGATGCTGCTCTTAGCGACTTATGGTTTTTAAAAGCATATTTTGCCAGACTACAAATTTCAAAAAATAATTAACAATAATAAGATTAATTTTATGTATTTGATCAATGTTAATATTTTTTACTCAATTCTTAAATAAAAATTTTCCTTTCAAATATTAATTTTATTTTTTCAATGCGGGAATTGAAAATTGTATAACTTCGAAATTCCGGAATCGTAAATTCACCGAAAATTTGCAATCCCCAAATAAAATCTTTTGTATATAACCATTGAAATGTGCATTAAGAACATTTCTTACCAATTTGATAGCCATTACGCTAAATTGTTTGTTTTAGGCCCCAGGTTGAAATGTTGATAATGGGCCTTTTTGATAATTCGCACGGTGCGGTGCAGTGCATACTGTTTTCCTTTTCTCCTGTAATGTATTTTCTATGGGTAATATACAGAAAAAATTGAACACTGAACCCCACCTTGCAAATTATCAAACAGACCCAATGCTTCTTTTAAATCTGTTTTTAGAAGAAGGTTTGGTTAGTAAAGGGTGATCCATCTAGCGTTTACAATTGCCAATACCGGTTATTTCGATTGTGGCAACACTTACGTCATTCGTGTTATGACAGAAAATTAGTTTAATGTTTAAGATTTACGAAAAGGGTCCCTTTACGCTTGAAGATTTAGTAGAAATGAAATGCGTAGAAGGCAATATGTGGATCAATTTGTGAAGCAAGATCGTGAAACTGAATTGTTATTGGATAAACTGGGACTAATAAACTGAAAAACTATCCAAGACTTGAAAGATCAAATCGAAGTTGCTATTGATGAGATAGAAGCCCATATAATCGAAAATGTTCTGAAAAAATGGTTTCACAGAATGGGGTACTGTAAAGCCAGCCGTGGAAGTCATTTGAATGAAATTGTGTTCCATACTTAATGGTAATGTATACTCTTTCTAATAAAAGAAACCGCTTTGAAAAATATTCATTCGTCTTTGAATTTAGAGCCAAATTAAATTGCAAACGTTAGATGGACCACCCGTTAGAACCGTTTAAGTTCAATGATAAATCAAGATTGATTACTTGATCGATCTTGACTCATTATTGACCCGATTCTGACTTCTAAAATTTCTTGTTATTCTTGTACCGATTAATAATAGCATGAACTCATTATCATTCCAGAATCGAGCTCAGTATATCAAGCATTATAACAAAAATATCAAAAATTATAATGTGATCATGACTGTGATTTTAAATAAATTATCTAACTAAAGAATTAATATGTGGACACATATTTTTCATTCCAACAAAAATATGTATCCAAGAAGAGCATCACAAATATATACCGCCCATGCTGCACATTTCTTCTTAAAGGCCTTGTTTGTATGTACATAAATAGTTTCAAATTTGCACCGGAATTTGGATTATTTAGAGCATCATCATTAATCGCATGTGGGGCCTTATTATTTATTGCTTCTTTTTCTACTCGAAGCGACCAAGCAAGCCAATTTCGTTTTGACCTTTTATTAAGCATAAAACAAGCCGCTTTGATTAAACTAGACTAAACTTTTACCCTGTTCAATGAATCGTAGTGCCCACTAATAATCATTTTAGACCCTAGTGCTCGTATTCATAAAACTCTGTAGCATACTTTACACGATCAATATTAAAATCTTTACCGATAGCACCATTATCTCTAAAATTCTTGTGTTTTTACGCTTTAATTATTTTTCAACGTACACAATAACTGTAAGTGACATTAGAATGATTGTATACGTTTGAAAATAACGAAGGGGTAGTGATAATAATAATGATCATATAAAGTTTGCTTATTAACTTAACACGATCATTAGATCTTCGTTTTCCGTATAAAACATATTATAATTTCTATTCAATCTCCAATTAACTTTTAAATTTAAATTTATTTTAAAATATGAATGAGTTTTGCAATTCTTGATATTGTGGAATGCCGTATAATATGTTTAATTTAGCATATATTGTAGTTCTGCATTGATTGAGTTATTTGTATCAAAAGATATGAAGTTGACACGAAAACAAATTAAAGATTCATAAAACTTCACATTTTATTTGTTTTAAGTTACGTAATTAATTAATTAAAACATACGTCACAGACAAAAAAAAATGTATATTAAAGTTCTCCTTGTGATCATGCTTCTCCATTTGATCATGCTTGCACAATTCATTTAAGTATGGT
The DNA here is from genome assembly GCA_958295665.1 of Tipula vernalis. NCBI lineage: Eukaryota > Metazoa > Arthropoda > Insecta > Diptera > Tipulidae > Tipula > Tipula vernalis. The sequence goes on along the minus strand of OY282559.1, from coordinate 216,807,264 downwards.
TCGAAAGATTGAAGACACTACAAAAATTTTTGTTAACGAAGATGCAATCAACAGGAGACATACGAGGTTAGGATTTTCTCGTAAAACATCCCAATCTGCAGTTTGTGTAGTGGTTGTTTACGCCAACCTGAACCTAAAATAAAATCATTATTAATATTAAAAAACTATAAATTAAATAACTGCCAAATTCTACTTACATTAAAAATATTGCCATCTGACTTAAATTAATTATAATAATGTAATTCGCCGTCGATTAAAGGTTTGAAGCTTAACTTATTTTTTTTCTATTTAAAATTTTCATTGCACTTTGCAATGTTATTATTATTAAAAATTGCACCTGTCAAAAGCGGTTGATTACGACAGAACTGCATTCGATCTCACCCTGTATCGAACTTCCGCGCATTGAACGAAAATTAGGTTTCTTGTATGTCAAAAAAACCAAATTTTCTCTCTTAGCTTTTGGTCATCATCACGGGTAACAACAATTTTCGGAGATTACTGCTAAAATAAATATACTTAATTTTTTATTATACACCATTTTACCTTTATAAAAATATTTCTAATTTAAATACAATTGATAACAATAAAATTTTGTTCAATCATTTCTGTTTCAATTATTGATTTTTATTAATGAAAATATAATTGCATTGTGAAATATTTTTCCTTTATGAGTGTACAGTATATAATACCGTGAACAATTATAATTATTTAAGTGTTGTGCAAGGTTATAATTCCTGTTTGGAATTCTGTTTGCCTGCTACAACATTTTGGTGCCGAAACCCGGGACATACATATATTTAATCAAATATTCCCGAACAGTGTAACTTTAGATATTTGCAAGTGTTACATTTTTGTTTTATTAAAAATATAGTGTGCGTAATTTCGATTATAAGATCGCTATTAATTACGCTCAAAGGTGCTAAGTCAGTGTTGCGTAATTTCGATTATATAAGATCGCTACTTATTACGCCCAAGGTACTAATTCACGCCAATACGGCGAATAATCATACAACAATCAAGTAAATCGAAAGTGATAAAATGTCGGATTTACAATCGTATATTAAACGGCGCGGTATTATCAAAGGTACCGTAACCAACATTAAAAAATTTACCGACAAGTTTGGTCCCGACCCGTTTCATGCTGCAAACGTTGAGCAATTGGAAACTCGAATGGAAAAACTCAACGAAGCATGGAAAGAATTCCATAACATCGAATACCGAATCATGCTAATTTCCGAAGAACCATCTGAGGCCGAAGAATTCGAAGATAGGTTTTATGAAATTAAGGCAGTTCTTAAGCGACTTCTCAATGCCCGCTCGCCTAGTGTCGGTTTTGCTGCAACCAACCCCCAAGACGCAAAAACCATGATGTAGAGTTCATATGAACGTTCGAGTTATCAGACATCGGAACTGCGATTACCACGTGTAATGATCGAACAATTTAGCGGTGAATATTCAAAATGGCAGTCTTTTCAAGATCAGTTCGAAACATCAATTCATCAGAAGGAAGGTCTGTCAAATATCCACAAGTTCCAATATCTGAAAAGCCTATTAAAAAACGAAGCTGCGTCGCTGATTAGGCATATGGCATTAACTGAAGCAAACTACAACTTGGCTTGGGAGAAAGTAAAAAAGCGATACAACAAGAAGAAATATTCGGTAAAGGAACTAATCGAATTATTTCTAAATCAACCCCTAGTAACTGTTGATAGCTACAAACAATTAAGAGCTATTTGCGATACATCCGACGAAGTGTTAAGAGGCCTTCAAGCTCTTGGACCAGATTGGCAAACGCGCGACCCCTGGCTAATTCAATTATTGACTAAAAAGCTGGATCTCGAGTCACAACAAGCATGGGCAAAGCATTCGAACAATATTGAATTGCCTACTATAAATTGTTTGTTGGAGTTTTTGACGGAGCGTTGTGATGCTTTAGAAGCCTGTTCATCCGTAAGGCGCACCGGTGCAAGCCGACCGAATCTACAAGCCAGAGTCCATACCGCCACCACTAATATCATCAGCTGTCAATGGTGCAATGCAACTAACCATCCGCTGTTTAAGTGTTTCAAGTTCAAGCGGTTGAATTTATCAGAAAGAATTCATTTCGTGAACACTAATAATTTATGCCAAAATTGTCTCAGTACAACTCATGATGTCAATACTTGCACGAGCGAAAATCGATGTTTTACATGCGGTAATAAGCATCACACGTTACTCCATCCCAGCAACTTGTATCCTGACAATCGAAATAAAACCGTTCGATCAGCGAAGCAAAACCAATCCTCAGCAAACTACGTCAACACTAAGAATGAATCTTCAATCAACAAGTCTCCAATTTCATCAATCAATAATCCGACTACAGTCAACAAATCAGCATACTTCAACTCATCAACTAGTCCTCAGCTACAATCAACAAGTGAATCTTCTAACAATAACCCAGTAGTCTCGAGAGGCCAAAACTCACTCAGTTATCACTGTTCTGCTATCAACACCGTTCCGTCTGGTACTACATCAACATACAATGCAAATTCTGTAGCTACCTTGCTGTCAACAGTGCTCTTTTACATCCAAGATGAATTTGGAATTAAGCATGCGGCTAGAGGACTCCTTGATTCAGGCTCTCAAACCACTCTAATAAGCGATAACTGCATGAGGAGAGTCGGGCTCGTACAACCAAGGGAGAAGTTACACTAAATATCGTGTCCAAAACCAACCTCAAATACTCCATCAGCGTACGTGCGGTGATACTCAATACACTAACTTCAAAGTTACCCCCCAATCAGTTAGATAACTGCAACTGGCCAGCTCTAAACAATTTAAATCTGGCTGACCCATCTTACGATATTCCTGGGGTCATTGACGTGATCTTTGGCAATGATATATTTTACGAAATATTGTTGTCACAGAAAATTAAAATTGCTGATCATTTATTCGCTCAATCCACCATTTTCGGCTGGGCGCTTGGGGGTCAAATAACTAACTCTTTTACAAATTCCACAGTTTTCCACACGACGATCGCCAGCAGTGACACTGAAATCCAGTTACTTCAGCGATTTTGGGAATTGGAAGAAGTAAACAATACAATGAGGTCTAATTCCACCGAAGATGAATGTGAGAACCATTATACTCGAAACACCACGAGATCGGATGATGGACGATATATCGTCAAATTACTGATAAAAATGCCACTCAAAGACTTGGGAACAACATATCATCAAGCCAATCGAAGATTCCATGCCCTTGAGAGAAAATTCGTTAACCATCCTCAAGTAAAACTCGACTACGTGAAGTTTATGACGGAGTATGAAGCACTCGGTCACATGGAGCTAAGCAAAGGCACGGAAACTACCTCAAACTCAAATCATCCAATCTACCATTTACCTCACCATTGCGTAATTAAAGAAACGAGCAGTACCACAAAGCTCCGAGTTGTTTTCGACGGTTCCTGTAAAAGCACAACAAGTCATTCTCTCAACGACATGCTACTAACTGGACCAACCATTCAAGACGATCTCATGATGATACTGCTACGTTTCCGCACGCATAAAATAGCCATGGCCGCGAACATTGAAAAAATGTACCGTCAGATCATAGTTCATCCTGCGGATCGAGATTTACAGCGCATCCTCTGGCGTGATTCACCTGACAAAGATGTCCAAGAATTCCGGTTAACGACAGTAACGTACGGCACATCAAGTGCCCCATTCCTAGCTTGTCGCACTTTACATCAACTTGCCAATGATCATCATGAGTTCTACCCAGATGCTGCTGCACGTTTGAAGTCCGATTTTTACGTAGACGATATGCTCACAGGCTGCGATGATTTAAAACAAGCAATCGAAATTTACGAAAATATGAGGTCATTATTAAAAAACGGTGGGTTCACACTTCGGAAATGGATGACAAACGACCAAGATTTATTAAGGCACTTAAACGAGTTAGATCAAAATGCTGAATGTTTGGAATTCGAGGGAAATTCGTTAATAAAAACTCTTGGGTTACTATGGAACCCACAAACTGATAATTTTACGTTCAAGGTGACGGTAGACGTTACCAATACCATAACCAAAAGAACGCTACTGTCAGAGGCATCTCGCATTTTTGACCCGCTAGGATGGTTGGCGCCCAGCACAGTTTTAATCAAAATTTTATTCCAACAGCTCTGGTTGCGAAAATTAAACTGGTATGACGAATTGCCTGTCGACATCAAAGAGAGATGGATCAAAATTAGATCATCGCTGCATCATCTTCAAGACATCCAAATTCCACGATTCATTTCCACTCACCAACATCACCGTATTGACATACAATTGCACGGTTTCTCTGATGCATCGGAGCTTGCTTACGGAGCAGCAGTATACATACGTGTTAAAAACTCGGAAAATAAGATAACTGTCAATTTACTTGCCGCCAAAACTAGGGTGGCACCAATAAAACAGATTTCGCTACCACGTCTCGAGCTATGCGCTGCAGTACTCCTGTGTCGGTTAATGAAATATGTACAAGACGCTGTTAAATTGCAGATAAACTCAATCTTTGCATGGACGGATTCGCAAATCGTCTTGACTTGGCTGTCAGATATTCCACGACGATGGAGCTGTTTCATAGGCAACAGGACATCATACATTTTAGAACCAATTCCTAGAGAGAAGTGGATGTATGTACCTTCAAAGCAAAATCCAGCTGACTTAGCATCTCGAGGACTGACGCCAAATAATCTCATTACAAATTCGCTGTGGTGGAAAGGACCTCAATTCCTATTGCAAGATATTCCACATTGGCCAAAAGTTGCAATATCACGAGATCCTACCAACGAAATCAAGGACGACAAGTTTGAAGTTCTTCGGAAATTCTTACAATATTTTCTCGTTACAATAAACTCTGCCCATCCATGTCAACGGCTGTTTACTAATTATTCGCCTCTAACCAAAATATATAGAATCTTATGCTATACTTTCAGATTCACTTTAAATGCCAGAAAGTTATTAAAAGACGAAAACATAAAACTTAAACATGGTATCCTGCCACCTACAGTTCATGAATTTATATTGGCTTAAATATGTTGTATAAAATGGGTGCAAGCAGAAGCATTCTCAGATGACATAAAATACCTAACAATATATGGTGAGCTTAAACGAGGTAGCAACCTATCGTCATTGACGCCATTTATTGATGACCATGGAATAATGCGTGTAGGAGGAAGACTATCGAACTCATCATTGACCAATATCACCGTCAAAATGCGCACCCTGGACCAACCTTGCTAACTAATATCATTCGCCAAAAAAATGGATAATGGGATGTCGCAACATGACAAGGTGGCACGTCAAGAAATGCATCTTATGTTTCATGCGAACCAGAAAACACAATCAACAGCTGATGGCCGATCTCCCTCGGGAACGTGTTAGTAGTGGTCGACCTTTCCTATACACTGTTGTCGACTATGCGGGTCCTGTTTATATTCGAGATCGCAAAGGACGAGGAAAATGCAACGTGACTAAGGCGTACATAGCATTATTTGTTTGCCTTTCGGTAAAAGCCATCCACGTAGAGCTAGTAACTAATATGACATCAGAAGCTTTCATTGCCGCTCTTAAGCGATTTATTTCACGCCGTGGAATCCCTTGCCAGATTCATTGTGACAATGGAAGTAATTTTATTGGCGCCCGCAATGAATTGCACCTCCTCTACGACCTTTTTAATTCTGACAATCATATAAAACTAATGTACGAATTTCTATCCCCACAGAAAATCATATTCAAATTCAACCCTCCAAATGCACCACACTTTGGAGGATTATGGGAATCGAATATAAAATCAATCAAGAATAATTTCTACAGAGTGTCTGGATCCACACCACTCACTTATGAAGAGGCCATTACGCTGCTTACCCAAATAGAAGCACTGTTAAATTCGAGGCCACTTTGTGCGGTTTCTAATGATGTCACGTCGTATGATGTGTTAACCCCGGCACATTTTTTGATAGGAGAGCCATTCACCAGCATTCCTGAACCAAATTTGAGCCACATTAATTCAAGTCGTCTGTCCAAATGGCAAAATATCCAAAACCGCGTTCAGTCGTTCTGGCGGTCATGGTCGAGGGACTATTTAAGTACGCTGAATCAACGTCAGAAATGGCAAACCAAAACGGAAAACTTAACCATCGATCAACTGGTGTTAATTAAAGATGACAACAGTCCACAATCACACTGGATAATTGGACGAATACAACAAATTCACAGCGGAAAGGATGGCCAAGTACGAGTCGCTACAGTAAAAACAAGTAGAGGTATCACGAAAAGGCCAATTGTCAAATTAATACCACTACCCGTTGAAGATGACAAATAACCAAACTCCAGCCGAAGCATCGTTGAACAAGCTAAGTTGAGTAAAACACAAATCATAGTTTCTCAAATTATATTTCTTTAAATTAATCACACTTAACTAAAAATTATTGAATTGTCATTTATTATTATCGTTTAGTTTCTTAATGTAAACGAAATTGTTATTACCCACACAGCAATTAAAATTATCAAACATGTTGGATGACCGCAACTCCTATTTAATTTATTGTTTTTTCGGGGGCAGTTATGTTTACGCCAACCTGAACCTAAAATAAAATCATTATTAATATTAAAAAACTATAAATTAAATAACTGCCAAATTCTACTTACATTAAAAATATTGCCATCTGACTTCTGAACGATTACAAACACTATTTTTATTTAGCGTTTTGATGTCGAGGTATGTACATATGCATATCTTCATTTTAATTATGTGAATCATATCGTTAGCGGTGATGAAACGAATGCAATAAATTATCAGAGTTGAATTACTTAATTCTTAATTTTTGCAGTTATCTTTAACTATTCCTTACGGCAGGGTTCAATTTAAGCTCAAAATATAAATCAAAATAAAATCATAAAGACATACTATAAGCCACGTTTATAGTTAAAAATAATATTCATGGACGTATCTATAAAAATGGGTAGGCTATACCATCACATAATCATATGAATTAATAAAAATTAATGCATTTTAACAAAACGAAAAAATATTGTATTTTTTTGTTACCTTGATTTTAAATAACGCTCTCTAAAAAATCATTTGATGTAATCATTTCTAATGTACACTTTACTGCTGTAAAATAAGCATTGCATGTCTTGACCCATTTAAAAGATTATTATTTGAGCATTGCTTGAGCATATTGAAGGAGATTTATATCAATAAAATTATTGTGAATTTTTCAAAATATAATTACTCCCTTTTCTAACTCATGTACCTTTGCTAATCACCTGGGCGTTATTTACGGTTTAAGAAACTTGTTGCTAACTATTGCTTAGTTAGGTAATTTTATTTTGCTAACGTTATTATTGATAACGATATGAATCATTTAATTAAAATGTTTGATGAACATCGACATCGTAACGACTTAGACAAAATATAAAGACACACTATTTAACAATATATATTGATGGATAAGAATAAGAATTGGCAAAACAATCGTTAAAACAACACTAAAACGTTACAGTAAATTATAGTGCTGGTATAATATAAGCGGTAAAAAATCATGGAGGTAATCATAATTGTGAAATATTTGAATGAAACAATATTCAATATTAAGAGAAAGTGAAAATAATTAAAAAGGTTAGAAATTAAAATGGGTAAAAATGTGAGGCCAGTCGAGAGAGGCACCCACGCCTATCAACCATCCGCTTATTCAACACCAGCGATAAAGCAAAGTGATACGTCACAGTATGGAAAACCAACAGCAGAAACATCATATACGAAACGAAAATATTAAGCTTGGCTCTATTTTGGGTAATATTTCAAATACAGTGGAACACAAATAGCCTGGGAAACTAAATGAAATTGCTGGAACATTCCATTAATGAATAGTTTGAGCCATTTTAGTTTATAAATATAATTGGAATTATTATTTAGCTAATAAGTATTTAGTTACTTATATTATTTAACTTTGATTTTATGTGCGAAATAATTGAATTATATACTTTATTTATAATTAAAATAAATCGATTTTCGTAAATACTTGTACGATTTCGAAAAATAAAATAAACCAATAAAAACAAAACTAATGTTTGTCAAATTACACAAATATTCAGAATAATAAAATTTTATAAAAATTTATCACTCAGTTGCTACTTGCTAGCCTTCAAATTTTACTTGAATCTATAATATTTTGAATTAAAAATTTTGAGAATTTAAAAAGTAAATCTTCAAGTTTTTTGTAGCTGTCTTTAGATAAGTTGAAATCAAAGTGATGTTCCGCAATGTTAAGTGATTTGGTCAATATATTAATAGGGTTATTCTCCCCGTAATTTGTGGAATGATGTTCAAGATCGAAAAATCGATGAAAACAGAGCCTCCTATCCGCAACAACGTTTCCTATAAAGGGACAGCCCAAAAGAACTGATCTACATATTTTCAATGGTGCAGCTTTTATGTTCTTGACATCTTGTCTTACATAGAGGTAAGCGTGTCACTTTTTTATTTTAAGGTATGTCATAGTCATAATCCCAATTGATTTTCTTTAATAAAAACAAGACGATGTTTTTTAAACACTTTCAATTCTATTGATATACCCAAAGAAAAATGGAAAATGGTTATTGTTTCAATCAGGGCTGCCGAGTCAGAGTTGCATTATTTTAGCGGAATCGGAGTCGGAAGAATTCTGATCGACTCCGACTCCACATTTTGTATTTTCTTTCTCTCCTAAGATGCAGTTTAGCCTTAGTTACTAAAGGACTCCAATCAGTATATTTGACTCCCGGTCAATTTTATAAAGAATGCCATAACGTAATGGTTCACTTAGGAAAAATCTGAAATGTGGTCGCAACTGTTTGTTTGTTTTAATCACGTTTTATTCTCTGAATAATTAATTTCGCAGAATTTTTTTAGTTCACTGTATTTATTCACTGTATTTTCTCAAGTTTTTATTTAGAGTGTTTCTCGAATATTATGGAACGCCCTTTTATATTAAAAGTTGTTATACAGAAAAATGGTTCTATAAATTCACATTTGCTTACTAATTGCTATAATTAAGTTGGTATTTTCGCTATAATTTTATACATTGATAGTTAATTTGGCCGTAAAGGTTGGTACCTGATCATAAGCAACAAAGATAATATTAAGTGTCAAATAGTAATATTGTAATTTAGGATAAAAAAAATATTCATTTTTAATATTTTAAAGGCAGAGAATCCATTTGCTGGGACTTAAATGTTGTACCGATCAGCCGTAATTGTATGTCTCTTCGATTCTTTGTGAAATATCTTTTTATTTTAGTATTCGCATTACCTAAGTGTTTTAATAATACAGATAACTTGATTGAAGTCAATTTAGATAATGGAGTGGCCGTCTTAAACACCATTTTCATCGCGTTTATAGAGGGAAATAACACTCGAATGACTCACCTCTCGAATATCAACTACCACCCTTCGTACTCATCAGTGAAAATTTAAATTTCACACCCACAGCTTGTCGACATTTGCCAGATATTTTTACTATTTGAACGGACGGTGAAAGCCTATATTCGTTTGAAGAAATTGCTAAGTTTTTGTACTTTCAAAACTTCAGCCTTCCCCCATTAATTTTTCCGCCTATAAATTCATTTAAGAGCTCTTCTAGCATAAAAGAACCGCTTTCTTTTCCTTTAGATTGAAAAATGGCTTTGCGCTTTCCGAAGGCAATAATTTGTTGGATCTGCTGGGTAGAACATATAACAGAAGTTTTCAAAACCTTCCAAACAGAATTGAGTACGTCGCGGTACCAAAACTGTAATGGAGCTGGCCCGTCTATCTTTTCTAAGGTCAACTTCACTAAAACGCAATGTATGTACGATGTACCATATATTCTTGGGATGGTCACCAATTTTAAGCCATCGAGTTTTATGGCGTGCAACGAGTTCTAGCTAGCTGGTTGCCGTACTTCTACCATCGAACCAACCGTTTAGTCGCTTTATCCAACAAGTAATGGTTAATGTGGCACAGCTTTAAAGCGATGTGAGTGCCCCCAATCATAAGGTAGTTTTTAAAATTAAATTAATTTGAAAATTATATTGGTTGAAAAATAATGGCCGTTAAAGAAAGTAATAACATGGTTTATTGATAATATTACTTAGTGAATAGTTTTAATCTATAATTTGGTTTGTTTCTAGTATTAGTGACTTGGACGCAGAATTTACAAAATTTATTGTGTTTGAATGCTTCAAGTCTCGAAGATTTTATTCCAAACAGTAGTCCAGAAGGTTCATCTTGACTAAGCGCCAATGTAAGTGTTTAATATATTTTTTCTAAGGTTAATATGTTTCTAGTTTTCATTATTTATATTTTTAACTCGGCAGAACTGTTGAATAGCTAAAACACATTTAAAACCAGAGTAGCCGGATCACCTAAACTAGAAATGTCTATATAATTATAATCACTGAATTCGTCATTTTTTAAATTAATTGTATATTAAAATACTTATCTTCACTTATGTAAAATAATTATCAGCTCACAAAGTCCATTGAATAATCTAAAATATTAAAGTAAGCTAGTCAATTAAAATTAAAAATAAGAAAATTTCATCAAATCAATCACTTACCAATATTATATTTCGATACTATATTTAATCGAAGTTAACGTCACAAATTAACTTAAATGTTTGTATCTATTTCATTCAGCCAACATTCAGGCTATTCATGTTTACATGGATACTTATCTTTTAATTAAAGTCGTAGAAGCTTTTAATTAAAGTCGTAGAAGCTCTTAATTTAGATGTCACTATTTTATACGTAATTCTAGTAAATTTTATAGCAAAATAGATGCCTCAAACGATACTTTAACAACTAGTTTTTCCAAATTTTGAATATCATTCATTACGATTGTGATACTCCAAACCAACTCCAAACCATATTCAAAATAAATAGAATTGAATTATACATATACATTGAGCGAAGTGTTTTTATTGTGAGGAGCAAAAAATGAACGTTTGTTTTCAAAAATACAGTCTGCTAAATATAAACAGAGGACAAAAGGTTAGTCATAAACCATATCCAATGCAGCTTTATTTACGGCTGTCGTTGCCCCAACATTTCTGGTCCTTCAAGCCGGATGGTCAGCCGAAGTAATCATCCAAATCAACATTATCATCAGTTTAATCCTGCTAAATCGAAGCCTAAGCAACATAACTAAATTCTTAACCAGTTTTGAAGTATTATTATATTAGTCCCTGTGAATGAAAAACAATTACAAAACTGAAATTTATAAAATTAACTAGTAATCTAAGACAATTTATCGTGTGTTTTTAGTACTTTGCGTTTCAATATAAAGGGATCCAATCGCGTTAACCAATGGCTAATTTGTTAAATATAATTGAATCCTCAATATGGCAAAAGCATTGGTGGCTCTTAAAATAAAGCGCATGTAAATAATTGGAATAATTGGATTCTGGCACAAAATTTGAATCAAGTTGTAAATATTCTTGGTGTGTCTACCAATGCAACCTTGAGGGAAGAATACTTGTTACGTTCGATTTATTTACTGGCGTGTTTCCTTGTCATGTGCGTTGACGTCAACCAGTTTGAGTTGCGTTGGCCGAGCGGGTGTCGTTACCGCATAAGCTCATTGATGTTGTGTTCCTCATGGAAAAGAAGAGCTGTCAAATTTTTTTTGTGTGGTTGACGATGAGAAAGAAAAGAAAAGTTTGGTTTAGGGATTCTGATAGAACTTGATGTGCAATTCAGTAAGAAGTGAAAAATTATAAGTTGTCACCCGATTAAAATAAATAAGGAAAAAACAAATCAATCTGAGAGTTCACAAATAAAGGAAAAAAAAAATATTTAGTTCCAACCAATTCATTTCTGGTCCTTCGAGCCGGTCATTAAATCATAACTCATTAAGTCATAACACATATACCGTTAAAATTAGCTTATTAAAACCTGTATATACGCTGACGACAGCCACTTGGAGTAAGCTGGGCACAAATATTACGCATTACGCCTCAGTAACTACCAAATTCATCGAGAATATTCAACCGCGTGTGTTATTCATCGTCAGCCATTTTCTGCGACATAAATTTACATTTTTTTTTTCTAAGGATATTACTAAGTGATCCATGTAATTTTCGTTCATTCATTTTACAAATTATTTTCATCGGGAATCAATCACTTCAAGCGACCGACGCACATAAACATAATTCAACAAGATTATTGCTGAAGGCAGCAAAATTATCATCGTTGTTACCGCATCAGTTTTATTCCATATTGTTATCAAAAGCAATCGAGGAATACGTTGCAGCGAAAAAAGGGGCTTTATCGTTAAAATAGTACATATACTCGTAAAAGTCTAACGAAACGGATATAACACATTATACGCGCATCAAACCGCTGGTGATATACATAGCTGGAAGGTCGCAGCTTACATGTTTGAGGCGGATTGTGGGAATGTGAAGTGCGGATATTGAGTGTGCATGGGACGGAGAGACGACATCACGAGGAGATGCTGCGAATTCGGAGTACCGTGTTCACGGAAGACGGTTCAGTTAGCATTTTGAATTTACATAAACAGTTTAATTTTTTTTTATTAAATTATTTTTTTTGGTAACATTTTTTTTTATTATTAGAATATTTATTATATATTTATCAACAATATTATTTCTCTAATTAATGCCCTTTTTGGGGACCCGGTTTGTGTTTTTTTTTTATTGTTTATTTCAGGCTAATACACGAGCTCGGGTGTTGGCGGTGTAACGTGCTTCCAGTTGTGTTGGTTCGGATAACTAAAGAAATAATACAAATGATTTCCTGAAATATTGTTTACTTTAATATTTTTGGCTTTTTCTTGTTTTTTGTTAAAACAATAAAATAAACAAATTGTTGTATGTGGTTCTAACTTTTTACTGATGCAGCATTTTAAGTTTTAACGGGACTCCACCACAAAAGAATCCTCCCCAGGCTGAGCATTAGCTGGCAATCGCTGCAGGTGGAGACCGTGAAATATCTGCTTGCGGACATGAGAGTAAAATCAAGTGTTTCGTAACATACTCTCAAGTGAAAATGTAGAAAATACACATACCGGCATTTTCCGGAGAATACTCTGGGTGGCAATCTTTCCATGACATGTACCCTAACACCATACATGAATCACCAAATCTGAACCCATTGACCAATCTACAGCAAGTAACAAAAAATGTCTCTTGGATACCTTAGATGAAGTCGTTCGCGGACTTCGAGTTCTTGGTGGAATAGGCGAAACACGATACATCTGGTTGATCTACGTACTATTACAAAAATTAGACAACCAATTAAAGGCGCTGTGGGCAGAACATTCAGCAGATATGATCAAACCAGAATTCTCAGAATTTCTGAAGTTCCTTGGCCGAAGAATAGATACTCTTGAGTCATTGATTCCCGCTTCTAGACGAACCAGTACCAAATCCAAAGTGAGAAGTCGTGTAGCTGCTGGAGATCCAGAGAAACCATGCCAAAGGCGTACTGCGATTAGATCAACGATTGATTACCAACACGCAATGTGCCAAGAAAAAGGTCATTCGCTATACACCTGCAATGGTTCCATTCGCTAGACGTAAAAGGAGTTACGGAATTTACCAAAGGGAGCAATAGATGCTTCAACTGTCTTGGTTGGTACAAGACATTCAATTTTCAAATGTTCATGAAAACATCATTGTCAATTCACATGCGATGCTATCCTCCACATAACGCCGACCCACTGGATATGCATCAGGTAGCGGCATTTATTAGGGATATAGACTTATATCTCACGTAAGGAAATCTCTAGGGATGCACAATAGGCCTAAATGTCCGCAGTGCTCTGGGCAACGAACACCCACCCTAAAAAAAATATAAAAAAAGGTCTCCATTCACAATATGAATCAGCATCCGTAAAACTACCTACGGCCATCATAAACGCGGTTGACGATTCGTGAATGATAATCCCTTGCAGAGCGCAAGGTTTGTTTCATTACTGAATCCTGTGCGCAACGTCTCCGCTTGAAAAAGACAAATGCGCTTATTTCAATAAATATGGGATAGGAAAAACGGTCTCTGGAATATCCAAGGGCTTATTCATCATTCATGGTAGGCCTAAGCGTTTCCTCGAATTTTCGATTAATCCCCTTGTAACGGCAAAATAGCCAGCCAGGTACCTCCGCAAGAACTACTTATAAATATAAAATCTTATAAAAGAATCGAATTAGCTGATCCACAATTTGATCAGAGCAAAAACATAGACATTCTAATTGGAGCTGACCATTTTTTTAATTAAATTAGTATGGCCTCAACCACTAAGGTTCGTACTTCTTTTGATATCTTCCCCTAATTCGAAGTCATTTCGATTTCTCATGGTCATCTAAAAATTTTTCGAAGTCAGGTTTTTCTTCTACTTCTTCAACAGGATTTTTTGGTGGTTAAAAGATGAAGATGATGGGGTCGCTAAGACTGTGGGCTTTTCGATAATATCTAAAATCGTTTTAAACCATTGCCAAATTACATAGCGCCGGTTTGCCTGAATTTTGTTGATCATCACTTAATAATACTCTAACCTTGTGGTCGACATAAATTCCCGCCAATAATATCTCGCTGTCAAGTAGAACAATTTCTCTCTGTGCTAACGATGATTTTATTTCTGTTGCCAGGATCTTTGAGATTTTTCCTAAGTGAACCATTACGTTATGGCATTCTTTATAAAATTGACCGGGAGTCAAATATACTGATTGGAGTCCTTTAGTAACTAAGGCTAAACTGCATCTTAGGAGAGAAAGAAAATACAAAATGTGGAGTCGGAGTCGATCAGAATTCTTCCGACTCCGATTCCGCTAAAATAATGCAACTCTGACTCGGCAGCCCTGATTGAAACAATAACCATTTTCCATTTTTCTTTGGGTATATCAATAGAATTGAAAGTGTTTAAAAAAACATCGTCTTGTTTTTATTAAAGAAAATCAATTGGGATTATGACTATGACATACCTTAAAATAAAAAAGTGACACGCTTACCTCTATGTAAGACAAGATGTCAAGAACATAAAAGCTGCACCATTGAAAATAGATAGATCAGTTCTTTTGGGCTGTCCCTTTGTAGGACACGTTGTTGCGGATAGGAGGCTCTGTTTTCATCGATTTTCGATCTTGAACATCATTCCACAAGTTACGGGGAGAATAACCCTATAATTAGATGGACCAAATCACTTAACATAACGGAGCAACACTTTGATTTCAGCTTATCTAAAGACAGCTACAAAAAAAACTTGAAGATTTACTTTTTAAATTCTCAAAATTTTTAATTCAAAATATTATAGATTCAAGTAAAATTTGAAGGCTAGCAAGTAGCAACTGAGTGATAAATTTTTATAAAATTTTATTATTCTGAATATTTGTGTAATTTGACAAACATTAGTTTTGTTTTTATTGGTTTATTTTATTTTTCGAAATCTTACAAGTATTTACGAAAATCGATTTATTTTAATTATAAATAAAGTATATAATTCAATTATTTCGCACATAAAATCAAAGTTAAATAATATAAGTAACTAAATACTTATTAGCTAAATAATAATTCCAATTATATTTATAAACTAAAATGGCTCAAACTATTCATTAATGGAATGTTCCAGCAATTTCATTTTGCTTCCCAGGCTATATGTGTTCCACTGTATTTGAAATATTACCCAAAATAGAGCCAAACTTAATATTTTCGTTTCGTAAATGATGTTTCTGCTGTTGGTTTTCCATACTGCGATGTATCACTTTGCTTTATCGTTGGTGTTGAATAAGCGGATGGTTGATAGGCGTAGGTGCCTCTGTCGACTGGCCTGACATTTTTACCCATTTTAATTTTTAACCTTTTTAATTATTTTTACTTTGTCTTAATACTGAACCTTGCTTTTTTCAAATATTTCACAATTATGATTACCTCCATGATTTTTTACCGCTTATATTATACCAGCACTATAATTTACTGTAGCGTTTTAGTGTTGTTTAAACGATTGTTTTGCCAATTCTAATTCTTACCTATCAATATATATATTGTTAAATGCTGTGTCCTTGTATTTTGTCTAAGATGTGACGATGTCGACGTACATCAAACATTTTAATTAAATGAATCATATTCATTTCATTCATCAACGAAAACGTTAGCAAAATGAAATTACCTAAGTAAGCGATAGTGTAATACAACAATTTATTAAACCGTAAATAACGCCCAGGTGATTAGCAAAGGTACATGAGTTAGAAAAGGGAGTATGTATATTTTGTAAAATTCACAAATTCATAAATATGCTCAAACATTGCTCAAATAATAATCTTTTAAATGGCTCATGACATGCAATGCCTTTTCTACAGAGTAAAGTGTACATAAGAAACGATTCAATCAAATGATTTTTTAGAGAGCGTTATTTAAATTCAAGGTAACAAAAAATATCTTCTTCGTTTTGTTAAAATGATGATGGTATGATGGTATGACCTACCCATTTTTATAGATACGTCCATGAATATTATTTTTAACTAAAAACGTGGCTTTTAGTATGTCTTTATGATTTTATTTTGATTTATATTTTGAGCCTAACATGAACCGTGCCGTAAGGAACATTAAAGATAACTGCAAAAATTAAGAATTAAGTTATTCAACTCTGATAATTTATTGTATTCGTTTCATCACCGCTAACGATATGATTCACATAATAAAAATGAAGATATGCATACATATGTACATACCTCGACATCAAAACGCTAAATAGAAATAGCGTTTGTAATCGTTATGATAAAATGAAAACGTTATAGTAAAATTAGTAGGACTGGTATATTATAAACGAAAGTAAATGTTAAAGCTAACCATAATTGTGAAGTGGTCGAAAAGTGCAAGATCGATAGTCTAAAAAATTAAAAATTGTTTAATAATTAAAATGGGTAAAAATGTGAAACAAGTCGAAAGGGGCACCCACATCTATCAACCTCCCGTTTACACAACACAAGCGATAAAGCCAAGTGATACATCGCAGTATGGAAAACCAACAGAAGGTACTTCGTTTACGAAACGGAAATATTAATTAAATTTGGCGCCATTATGTTAAATATTTAAAAGTATATAATTTTTATAATTGTGATAAGATGGAAAGGCTGGGACTTTCCTTTAGTGCGTACAATTTTTGTCCAATATAACTACCAAATAGATTATAGAATTATTATCAAATAACTATTTGTACAAGTAGAATAGAAACATTATTTAAGTTTGATTTTATGTACCAAATGATTAAATTTTATATAAAATATACTTACATCGCTTGCGTTTTAGTTTTTGTTTAAGAGTGTGAGTAACTTGAAGGTACCTTTTCTGAATTAAGCCACCTATTGTTAGAGCCAAGAAACTTCCGATGGTTGATATTGGAAATAAAACTCTTGCGGGTTCACATTTTTAAGTAACAATATTTTCTTCTATTTGTTACAATAATTTTTTATTCGATAAAGATACTCACTTGAACGATTCAGTTACAAGTCTTCTTTTTCCATCCCAAAAATTCCACGCATAAAAAGCGGAAACCCAGTTTTACAGAGTTAATTGTTTATACAAATGGTTCAATGGATTTCGTGCAATTTCGACCACTACAATTGTCGAACAAGTCAAGGTTTCCAGCTGTAATTGTATACATATGTAAACCAGATAAGTTGATCGAACAATCTTAGTGATCTTAACAATAATAATGGTTCTAATGTTTCTTAAAGATTCTTCCGTAAAATTTAAATGGATTGTACTCTAATTGGAACAATTATAATCAAATAAGTACCAATATTGCATATAATTCAAATTATTTACAAAATGTATGCTTAAATCCTAGTGATTCTTATTTTTTTATTTTGTTTTTAGGAACAATTTTGTCATCAACATTTTCCGCCTCCCTTGAACGAGTAAGTTCAATTACCGATTGGCAAATTTTACCAGTTTTGTGATTGGACGTTTAAATGTGATATAATTGCGACTCGAATTTTGCTATCTATACGTCGGAACGTTCTTTGCACTTTACCTAGAAATCTTTTGGTTGGAGGTGATCTTTCGTCAATCAATATAACGATTTCGTCAGTCAAAACATTGCTGGTTTCTGTATTCCACTTTGTTCGCTTTTGAAGTGTCACTAAATATTCTTTTTGCCACACCAATTCCAAAAGTGTTGTGATAACTCTAGGACATGTTGCAATCTTGAAAGCATCGATTGTTTGATGCTTGTAATATCAACCTCTGGAATACACGTCATGGAATGCAGGAGTAAAAAGTGTGAAGGTGTTAATATGTCAATTTTATTATCTACGCCCTTACAAAGCGGCCTTGAATTTAGCATGGCCACTATTTGTGTTAACACCGTCAGAAATCACCGTCGAAAGTTCGCGGATTTGACTGCCACCTCCCATAAACCGATTAAAATACCAATTGCTCCTGTTTCTTACAAGAAATTTAGATATAATCTTCTTATTGTTATATGTAGCGTTTTTTTATTCGCTCCGGATAGTGTAACGAATCTGCTTTGTTTCGTTCCATGGTTGTTGAAAATTGGGTAATATAGAAAGTCTGTAACTATTCTAGCGCTGTGAATTGTTGAAAAAAAATCTATTTAATTTGAAAAGTAATTGTATTTTATTTTTAGAATTAGACTTAAGTTGCATGTTAACTGTTGAATTACTACTAGCCCTGCTCTCGTGGTCATGATTTGTTAATTTGCGGAAAATGCACCAAATTCAATTAGATGGATTCTTGTCTATCACAAATTTAAAATAAAAAAATAAAAACGACTACAAACGAGTTGGCCGCCTTTGATTGGATATTGATTTTTTTTTTGGTTGGATGATTGTTTCACGCGACACCGATATGGCCGAAGCGATGTTCGCTTGATTAAGCGGAGATGAAAAAGAAGAAAAAAACACAAAAGGCAGTCGATGTGTAATTTTGATCAAAAGAAGACTGATATAAAAAATTAAAAATTTAAAACCAAAAAAAATAATAACGATTATGAATATCGAAACTCAACATTAATTAAAAAAGTGAATAAGTTGGATATGAGGTTAATATTTTTGGAGATAGAAATCCAAGTGAGAATATTAAGCCTCATTTAATTAGTGAACATTTTAAGAAAAATTAAAGAACTAAATTTGAAAATAAAATAAAAATAAAACAAAAAAAACCAAGATGGACATGAATGGTGTTGTGTAAAAAGTTTTTATGAAATGATAAAGATTTAAATTAATAATAATTAAAATAAAAGAGACGAAATAATTACAAGTGTAAGAAATGGTGAACGTATACAATTAAACAAGATGGACAATTTATTCTTAAATATACGTTTATCAGTTTTCCTATGAAATAATAGTAAATTATAATTCTTAAAAAAATAATAAAATAGAAGTCAAAACAAGCTCCGTTATTTTGCGTCGACATGAATTATCAACATCGAGGTATAATCCAAAGGCGCCCATCGTACACTACGTTGCAATAATCATGCAATCCTGTAATTAAGTTAATTAATTTAAGGTTCAATTCTGGGTAATTATTTGATGGTGGTGGGTAGATAATTTCATTATTGTAATTTATGTATTATTATTATTATTAAATATTATATTTCTTCTTCTTTTTATTTTATAAAGTTTCAATTAAAAAGATTTTTTTTTAATATTTTTATTTTTGTTAAATTGATTTACTATATACATATTTACATTTAATTTGCTTTTTCTTAATTTTATTTTTTTTTGAATTTTAAATAATTATTGGAACGAAAATTAAATGCGAATGTTTTACTAAAATTTTTTTTTTGAAATGAGAGCTTAGGCTGTGTAGATACTGAGATGGGCTGATGGGTGAGTATCGCAGGTGATCGCTACGTTAGAGAGAATTTACGCTTCGAGGAGAATAATTATAGCAGTCTAGCAAGATCATTTGATGTTTTGGCAACCCCCACCCCGTACCGTGAGTCCTTAGCCGGCTATGTAAGACTGCGCCAAAACCTCTCACTTGATAATAACAAACTCAGTGACAGAAGGGTGTTCTATGTGTGTGGATTCAGCCACATAACTTTCACAGCCCTAGCAAATCTGTTACAGATGGCGCCCAAACTTATGGCTATTTCCTATTTAAATTTTGATTTTGTTATTGAGTTATACCCGCATTTTGAATCCCGAATTCGGTAGAACTCAGATGTTTGGTTTGGTATAATCATTAATAATTATTTTTGTTTTCTTAATTTGTTTTTTTATCATATTTCCCTTAGAATTCCTAATTTTTTTTTATCTCATCATTACCTGGTGATTAACCTACGTTGAATTTTCGCAAAACATTCCTAAAGTTTTTGGTAGATTTTGTTTTGTCTAGAATAAGTTCAAGTTTTAAAATTAATAAATGATTTCCTACCCCAAAGATGTGCTAACTCGCGTGTGCATCCATTTCATTTTGTTAAGATGAAATGTCGATTCTCATATGTTCGTACTCGGTACATCTTTCCGTTTAAATATTTTCTTTTTCCTCCTAAAAACGATTGTTCTCTTCGAAGCAGCTCTCAGGATCAAATTCCAAGATTTAAGCACGGGTACAGAACGTTTTTGTACTACGCATATTCACCAGTGATCACTCTTAGCCATCAGTTCATCTCATAATTTTTTTGATTAATAATAATAATTTTCTTTATTTATAGGTTATAATTATCAATATATTTTAGTCTTAATATCAAGTAGTTGTTACAGCCATTCCTATTGCTTTACTCAAAGTTCTACATATTCACCAATATTTTATTTTATTTTAGTTTAATTCGTTTTTTTAAATTGATTTTTTTTTCCTTTTCTATTATATTTTGAAATTTCCAAATGGCGTTACCAACTATTACCGCCGATTATTTAGAAAACGATGAGCTCAAAATTGAGTGTGATATTCGTCAAATAACTGGACCATTAGTGAAACAGATAAGATTATTAACCGGTCGTTTGGAACAGGAACGGGATAATCCCGAAAATGTACCACAACAACCACATGGGAGCGCGTTAAAATATCCCAATACGGAAGTGTCTACGTGTATTTTTAAGTTGCAAAACTGCCAAGTTAATTTAATTAATATTCTTCAAGTCGGTGAATCTGATAGTGAAGATGTTAAGGTTATTATTTCAAGGATGGTTCACTTGCATGGGCGGATGAACCGAATCTTGGAATCAATTGAAACCCAAACTACATTAAATAAAAGTATCGAATCATGTCAACAATTAATAAATTTAACAGTTCAATTTCGAGAAAAAACTTTGGATCAGGTTCAAGCTGTAGCCTCTGTTAGTGCTGTTAAAATTCACACAGCCGAAGTTCTGGACTTGACGGCGGCGCTGCTAGCTGATACTAAGGATAAATTTAGCATAAATCCTACCACATCCACGCCGAAACGACAAGAAGGGTCGGATAACCAACTAACAAGCAAAAATCCCGAAAATGTACAAAATAACCTAGATAAATCAGTCACAAATATCAGGCCTCCAACTAATATCCGAAATGTACAGCAAATATCTGAAAATCCTCCTGATTTTGTTGAAGGTTTGCCTCAACATGTACAATTTCCGCAAATACAGAATAATTTTATTCCTCAAAACATGGGACATTTATTTCCAAATGCCTTGCCTCCTCTCATTCCATTTCCGAATATGCCTTTCACGGGATTTCCCAATTATACTGCACCTTCGTATTTGTATCCTCCACCCACAATGGTAAACTTACCAACATCAAGAAATCCGTCACCGCCTTCAGTAGTTCCACCGCAAAACTTTCCGCCGCCGGATAATGCGCAACAACCAAACTTACAATCTAGTGATAGTACAGAATCCACACATTTTAAAACTACGCCCATTTATAAATGGAACATTAAGTTTGATGGTTCTCTGTCTGGTATCCCAATAGAAAAATTTTTGTTCCGCGTGGAACATTTAGCGGACATCAACAGGCTTTCTTATGATAAACTAGTCAATGGAATTCATTCCTTGCTAGATGGTATTGCTAAGGAGCATTTCTGGCTTATGGTAGAAAGACACCCGAAAATTGTTTGGAATGAGCTACGTAGTCTAATGCTCCATAGATTCCAGGACAGACGGACGGACTCGGAGATTAAACAAGTATTGGAACAACGGAAGCAAAAATCAAAAGAATTCTTTGTAGACTTCTACTACGATCTACTGAATTTGGCTATGCCCTTGAAAACTCCTCTCGCAGATCAGGAACTGTTGGAGATTATAAAGAAAAATATGAGAATTGGGTTGCGAAATCACTTGGCAGGTCAACAATTCCCTAATACATCCACTCTAGTAAATGTTTGCATTTCTACTGAAGATACTTGGCGTAGTATGAGTTATATTCCGGAACAGCATATGACTACCACAAAATATTTACACGAAATCTCTAGTCCAGTTGAATTCTCTAATAACAATGCTAATCCAGTTATTAACTCGTTTCAATCAAAAGTATCAACTTCTTTAGCTCATAAAGCAATCGCACATGGACCTACTACTTCTAATTCCCAAATAATTCAATGTTGGAATTGCAAGCGTGTTGGTCACCAGTACGACCACTGTGATATCCCTCTTGAAATATTTTGTTTAGGATGTGGAGCACCTGGAGTACTGCAAGCTCACTGTATGACCTGCAATCATATTCTACGGGGAAACCTAAATACGGAAATGAGGAATCCTGGGGCCCTACATTTCCGTCCTCAACGAACTATTGGACCCAGGTCATCAACACCCAACGTCAATCAAAATCTTCAACCTGTGATTCGCTCTCGGCAAACAGAACAGTAATTGACAAACCCAATATTTGTCCTTCCACCATTTTATTAAAGCCAAAATCTTCCTGTAATTATGTCACACGAATAAAACGCAGTAAATTATATTTCCAAAAGCGAAAGCTTTATTTTGCAAATATAGCGGAGTCAAAATTTGAATCGGCTATTGATATTGACCAAGATAAACGACCTTATGCTAAAATTTCTTTAAACGGAGTAGCAATGCGCGGATTATTAGACAGTGGTGCGAATGTTAGCGCACTTGGAAAAAACTCCATCGATTTTATTCGATCTCAAAATCTGCAGTTGCATCCCATTACGGCTTCCATCCAAGTAGCAAATGGTTCGTTTCAATCGGTATTAGGTTACATAAACGTAAATGTTTCTCACAACAATGACACAAAATTAATGAAGTTACTCATTGTCCCGGCCTTGCAACAAACCTTATATTTAGGATGCGATTTTATGTGCCTTTTTAAAATTCAATTTTCTTATATCGCTGAAGTTCATTCTCCTCCCGAATCTGCTACTTTAAATAGTCAGAATACCAATATTTCATCCGAGCATCACATTTTATCTGAAGAACAACAATTCCGGCTCCAGACAATAATCGACACTTTACCGAGCTACGAAAAATTCGGTCTCGGCCGTACCCATCTTTTAACGCACACAATAGATACTGGGGGTGCCCCCGCAATTAAACAAAGGCACTATGCAGTATCTATTGCTAAAGAAGCGGAGATGTATACCGAGATAGACCGCATGATCGCTTTAAACGTAATTGAGGAGAGCACAAGTCCCTGGAGCTCCCCAATGGCTATCGTAAAGAAGCCGGGTAAAGTGAGATTGTGTCTAGACGCAAGGAAGTTAAATAGCGTGACTAAAAAGGACGCCTATCCTTTGCCACTTGTGGAGGGTCTCTTAAGTAGGTTAGATAAAACCCGATACATCTCGAGCTTGGATCTCAAGGATGCCTTCTGGCAAATACCCTTGGATCCAAGTTCGAGAGAAAAGACGGCCTTTACAATTCCCGGCAGGCCGCTTTATCAATTTAAAGTGATGCCTTTCGGCCTTTGTAATGCTGCCCAGACCTTGTGCCGATTGATGCAGACTGTTATCCCTCACCACCTACATGACCGAGTGTTCGTCTATTTGGACGATCTACTCATCACGACCTCTAGTTTCGAAGAGCATCTCTCGCTTTTAGCAGATGTCTCAATCCGTCTAGTTAACGCTGGACTAACTATTAATATAGCAAAAAGTAGATTTCTTTTAAAGGAAATAGAATATCTCGGTTATGTGGTTGGGGAGGGAGGACTTAAGCCGAATCCGGGCAAGGTCAGAGGCATTACAGAGTTCCCCATTCCGAAAAATGTGCGTCAGGTACGAAGGTTCCTAGGAGTAACCGGATGGTACCGTCGGTTTATAAAATCGTACTCAACGGTGGTGGCTCCTCTTACTGAACTTTTGAGAAAGGGGCGACGATTTCAGTGGGCTGATGAACATGAAAATGCCTTTACATCGCTTAGAAATGCTTTGGTTTCAGCACCGGTGTTAGCAGCACCTGATTTCTCGAAACGGTTTTATATTCAGTGTGATGCCAGTTCCACAGGAGTTGGAGCCGTCCTTTTTCAGAAGGACTCAGAGGGGGAAGACAGACCAATTTCTTTTATGTCACAGAAACTGAACGCTGCTCAACGGAACTACAGCGTGACCGAGCAAGAGTGTCTAGCCGCCGTTTTGGCTATTAAAAGGTTCCGGTCCTATGTTGAAGGTCTGCCCTTCACTGTTATCACCGACCATGCGAGCCTGACCTGGTTAATGTCTCTAAAAGATCTCTCCGGCAGGTTAGCTAGGTGGAGCTTGAAATTACAAGGGTACGATTTTAACATAGAATACCGAAAAGGTAGCCAGAATGCGGTGCCGGATGCATTATCGCGCGTAAATATGGATTCTCTTTGTCTCGCCCCTTTACCGCTTAGCATTGATTTAACCTCTCCTGCGTTTAGTTCCTGTGACTACCAAAACCTGATAAAACAATTGAAGGGCTGTTCCGCGAAGGTAAATTTAAGGGAAGATGATGGCTTAGCATTTATCAGTCTTCATTCCGATACAATTCATAATTCTTCAGACCTTACCTTTTGGAAACTTTTGGTACCCAAAGAGCTAACCAATTCGCTGTTGAAATCTGCACATTGTTCCCCAACGGGAGCTCATCTAGGCATTTCTAAAACTAAGGAAATTATTCGGCGATATTTTTACTGGCCTACGATGAACCATGATATAACCAATTTCGTTAAATATTGTGAAGAATGCAAGTGTAATAAAGCTGTTAATCATCCCAGGCAACCACCTCCTCATAGTTTACCTAGTACGTTCCGACCCTTTCAAAGGATCTATTTAGATTTTTTAGGACCTTACCCTAAAACGCGATCAGGTCACTCGTCGATTCTAATTGCAGTTGATAATTTTTCAAAGTTCGTAATAACAAAACCAGTGCGGAGAGCCACTGCGCGAGAAGTGGTCAGATTTGTCGAGACACAAATATTTTTGATGTTTGGTGTACCAGAGGTGTTGGTTACCGATAATGGACCTCAGTTCGACTCACGTGTTGTTTCGACGCTTTGTGAACAGTATGGTGTGAAACACATTTTTACCGCCAAATACTCGCCTCAGGCAAACGCGTCTGAAAGAGTTAATCGAACCTTACTAGCATCTCTTCGAGGTTATATTAAAACCGATCATAGAACTTGGGATGAAAATTTGTCAGCGGTCACTCACGCGCTGCGTAATGCAGTTCATGATACCACAGGATGTTCACCGCATTTTCTGGTTTTTGGCCAACATGCTATATTGCATGGATCTATTTACCCCATACTGAAGTCATCTTACGAATATACAGGCCACCAAATTTTATCTGAGGATAAACCGGAAATGCTGCATAAAGTTTTTCAAACAGTCAAAGATAGATTAACAGAAGCCTCAGCACGGAATGAACGCAATTATAACCTGCGTTATCGCTATCCTAAACTTTCTATTGGACAGAAAATTTATGTCAAAAATTTCGCTCAAAGCAGCGCGGCTGACAAAATTACAGCGAAATTAGCTCCAAGATACCTCCCGGCGCTTGTCACGAAGTTAGTTGGTCGAGTCTTGTGCGAGGTAAAAGACGAACGTGGTAAACCAATGGGAACTTACCACTACAAAGATATTAAAACTTAAATATATTTTGTTCATTGATTCCAATTATTGATTTAATAATTCCCGGCGTGAGTTCTCAGGGGTAGGTCGTCCCCACGACTGTAACGAATCTGCTTTGTTTCGTTCCATGGTTGTTGAAAATTGGGTAATATAGAAAGTCTGTAACTATTCTAGCGCTGTGAATTGTTGAAAAAAAATCTATTTAATTTGAAAAGTAATTGTATTTTATTTTTAGAATTAGACTTAAGTTGCATGTTAACTGTTGAATTACTACTAGCCCTGCTCTCGTGGTCATGATTTGTTAATTTGCGGAAAATGCACCAAATTCAATTAGATGGATTCTTGTCTATCACAAATTTAAAATAAAAAAATAAAAACGACTACAAACGAGTTGGCCGCCTTTGATTGGATATTGATTTTTTTTTTGGTTGGATGATTGTTTCACGCGACACCGATATGGCCGAAGCGATGTTCGCTTGATTAAGCGGAGATGAAAAAGAAGAAAAAAACACAAAAGGCAGTCGATGTGTAATTTTGATCAAAAGAAGACTGATATAAAAAATTAAAAATTTAAAACCAAAAAAAATAATAACGATTATGAATATCGAAACTCAACATTAATTAAAAAAGTGAATAAGTTGGATATGAGGTTAATATTTTTGGAGATAGAAATCCAAGTGAGAATATTAAGCCTCATTTAATTAGTGAACATTTTAAGAAAAATTAAAGAACTAAATTTGAAAATAAAATAAAAATAAAACAAAAAAAACCAAGATGGACATGAATGGTGTTGTGTAAAAAGTTTTTATGAAATGATAAAGATTTAAATTAATAATAATTAAAATAAAAGAGACGAAATAATTACAAGTGTAAGAAATGGTGAACGTATACAATTAAACAAGATGGACAATTTATTCTTAAATATACGTTTATCAGTTTTCCTATGAAATAATAGTAAATTATAATTCTTAAAAAAATAATAAAATAGAAGTCAAAACAAGCTCCGTTATTTTGCGTCGACATGAATTATCAACATCGAGGTATAATCCAAAGGCGCCCATCGTACACTACGTTGCAATAATCATGCAATCCTGTAATTAAGTTAATTAATTTAAGGTTCAATTCTGGGTAATTATTTGATGGTGGTGGGTAGATAATTTCATTATTGTAATTTATGTATTATTATTATTATTAAATATTATATTTCTTCTTCTTTTTATTTTATAAAGTTTCAATTAAAAAGATTTTTTTTTAATATTTTTATTTTTGTTAAATTGATTTACTATATACATATTTACATTTAATTTGCTTTTTCTTAATTTTATTTTTTTTTGGATTTTAAATAATTATTGGAACGAAAATTAAATGCGAATGTTTTACTAAAATTTTTTTTTTGAAATGAGAGCTTAGGCTGTGTAGATACTGAGATGGGCTGATGGGTGAGTATCGCAGGTGATCGCTACGTTAGAGAGAATTTACGCTTCGAGGAGAATAATTATAGCAGTCTAGCAAGATCATTTGATGTTTTGGCAACCCCCACCCCGTACCGTGAGTCCTTAGCCGGCTATGTAAGACTGCGCCAAAACCTCTCACTTGATAATAACAAACTCAGTGACAGAAGGGTGTTCTATGTGTGTGGATTCAGCCACATAACTTTCACAGCCCTAGCAAATCTGTTACAATAGCTGCTATCGAGAGCCGTCATATGAAAAGTGGCTCCGGATAGCGCCCCGTATAAATAGGTAGAGCCAAATATTTTGTATATGAAGTTTTTGGTAAACAATTGAATTAAAAATGATAGTTTGATGTTAAATAAGTATAGTTTACCAATAAATAGCGCGTCAAATTTAAATTTAGGGGTAGAAAAATGACGGCTCTCGATAGCAGCTATCCGGAGCGAATAAAAAAACGCGCTTATAGTTAACATTTCCCAAACTTCCCTTAGCTCGCGATTAGCGCAAATAAAGTGTGATCCATTGTCGCATAATAAATGTTGCATGAAAAACCACGTCAAGCAATAAATCGTCTTAAAGCTGCCAAAAATGCATCAGTTGTTAGGTCGTCTACTAATTCTATGTGCACTGTTTTGACACTAGTACATACAAACATGGGAATTTAAGCGTTTTGCATCTTTTGACCTCTCACTCTCTTTGGATAAATAGATATTGGCCCTGCATAATCAATTCCAATCGTCATAAATGACATTATAAATTGGACCCGGAAATCTATTAACTTGGCCATAGATTGTACTTCGGTTATCTCAAAGTGTTGATTAAGAGCGATAAGCCTGCATGGCCATGCTTGATTTGTTCTTGCTTTATGATTAGTTTCACCAACTCGGAATTGTTTGGTAAAATCGTCGGATGTTTGGTTTCATATGGTGCTGATCATTGTTCGATTTTACCTCCTACTCGTCTCATGCCATTCTCGTCAATAAATAGAGCCAAAGCGATTAATTTTCTATTGCGGTTG
This sequence comes from Tipula vernalis, assembly GCA_958295665.1. Classification (NCBI taxonomy): domain Eukaryota; kingdom Metazoa; phylum Arthropoda; class Insecta; order Diptera; family Tipulidae; genus Tipula; species Tipula vernalis. The sequence continues at coordinate 216,778,792 of OY282559.1, read as the reverse complement.
ACGGGTTAACTCTTATGCAATAATTGCAACTCTTTTGAGAAAAATTTGCGCTGTGTGTATCCGGTGAGTATAATTTCACTTTTCATCAACTTTTCTCCGTTGTCTACAGTTGGATATGAATCATCTCATCCACGGCTTCGAGCATATTTAAAAAATTTATATAATTTTAGAAAAATGTATCTTTAAGAAGCAGGAATTAAAAATTTTAAGAATTTAAAAATTATATCTTGAAGATTAATTGTAGCTGTTTTTAGATAAGTTGAAATGAAATTTATGTTTCGCAATATTAGGTGAATTGGCCAATCTATGAAAAGGGTTATTCTCCCCGTAATTTGTGGAATGGTGTTCAAGATCGAAAAATCGAGGAAACAGGTGATTTATGGTGAATTAATAAAACCAGGCTGAATGTTTCCTATAAAGGCACAGCCCAAAAGAACTCATCTATTTTCAACGGTGCAGCTTTTATTGTCTTGGTATCTTGTCTTATATAGAGAGGTAAGCATGCCTCATTTTCATTATGAGTTATATCATAGTCATAATCCCAATTGATTTTCTTTAATAAAAAAAAGAGTTTTTGTTTGTAAATGCTTTCAATACTATTGATAAACCTTCCACAGTTTTTTACACCAAAGCTTGAAGTTGCAGGCATTCTTGCTGTACTGTGGTGATTAGCTCCTCGTTTGCTATTTTAGAACTTTTCTAGAGCAACATTAGAACTAATAGATCGGACCATGTTACTTAAATTATCCTATTCATGCCACAGATTTGATTCGAATGCAACTTGGTGCAATCAACACTTGTTTTAATTTGATTTGACTGAATTGTAGCGACTTTATATGTATGAAACTAACTCTTCTATTCTGATTAAGCAAGATGTACCGTACGCTCTTACTTTAAAGTATAGACGTATGTAGCACTACGTTTGAAAGTTGTATCTCACAACCTGCCCCTTTTTTTCTCTGGCCATGTAAATTTGGTTGACATTTTGGATTGTTGATAAATAATTTGAGATATGCTGGAAGGACAGTATAAACAAATATTAGCACTAAAATTATCAAATAAATTTGTTGTATCTTGCGTAATGCTAACAGCTTTGACAATATCTAATTTGAAAATTTGTTCAAGTTGTACAGAAGCAGTTGAACAAAAGATTTCAATGATGGTTAGTTTTGAACCTTATCCGACAAGTGTGGAAAGTGCTTCTTCATATATGTTCATTTTTATCTTCTTCAGACACATCGAAATCCACCTAAAATTGAAATAGAATTAAATATTCAAAAATTTTAATCTGTAATTATACATTTTATAAATAATAAACGGAATATTTATTTTAAGTAACACTGAGGCTAGACAGCTCGCAAATATACAGCGTTTTGATATATTTGGAATTTTCCATATACCCTTGGTGCTAATTAGACTAGAAATATATTCAAATTATCCAACCACCTAATTTTGGTACAAATTATTATAATTTGAAGGGATTTCACAGAATCGGTGTATGCGGTATTGTTGATAGAAGTTCCCAGCTCCAAATAAAATATTGATGTCGCTTCCAATGGAAGAACGTCTGGCAGTACAATATACGAAAAGCCTAATTTTTTTCAACATCTGTGAATAAATTGCAGATTTCACCACAAAATGGTTTAGAGGGTGAAGTGATGCCGGTCCATAATGTTTTTATTGCTGATAATACCTCAAGTTAGGTTGCTAAATAAAGAAAAACATATTTAACAGATGCGAAACATTATCTATCAGATAAAAAAACTTTAACTATCGTTTGTCTTGAGCTAGACCGACCGACCATACAATGTGGACTAGATGTCAAAATTGAGACTGTAGATTTTCTTGTGAAAGTTTGCTGTGTCTTCACGATCTTAAAAACTAAGCCGATTGAGGCAAGAGACCAAGTTGTATTAACCAACCAAACCTACCACCTGGATGAAAGTATCACAACATCACAAGTTCCACTAAGTTGGAACCGATTTTCTGTTTTTCCTTTCAATATTTCAGTATTGCTTTTCTCAATAAAAGAAGTTATCTAAATTGATAATTGATTCATTAATTCAAATTCATAAATTAGTTTGGGTTTTAAAATTAAACTTTCGAAACAGATTTTCCAATTTTAAATCATGGAATCATTTAATCGAATTTTGTTGTACAACCTTTGATGGTTCATAATGGGGTAAGCGAGTAGGGTAGCTTCAAGTTACACACAATCTCAAACAAATATTAAAACGTACGTTTTATTTAACAATAAATTAGCAAATTTTTATTAAATTAATCCATTTATTTATTTTTTTTTATGTAACTACAATCTAGTCTCCTGGACTAATGAGCAATTTGTTTCTGACATAATTTACTAACTTATACTAATCTATGGCTTCTTCCAGTTGACGTTCCATAGTGTAAATTTATTCATTTAATAATTAAAATCAAACTTAAACAATATATCTTACTTATACAAATAATTAAATTTGCTAATATGTAAATCTATAATCTATTCTTTGCTTTTATCTAACGTAATGTCCCAGCCATTTTATTTAATTATAGTTTTATAAATTATAAACTATTAAACATTTCCTATAATAGCGCCAAATTTAATTAATATTTTCGTTTCGTAAATGAAGTTCCTTCTGTTGGTTTTCCATACTGTGATGTATCGCTTTGCTTTATCGCTTGTGTTGTGTAAACAGGAGGTTGATAGGCGTGTGTGCCCCTTTCGACTGGTTTCACATTTTAACCCATTTTAAATATTAAACACTTTTTAATTTTTGAGACTATCTTAATCTTGCACTTTCGAACTACTTCACAATTATAGTTAGCTTTAACATTTACTTTCATTTATAATATACCAGTCTTAAAAATTTTACTATAAAGTTTTCATTTTGTCATAACGATTACAAACGCTAATTCTTTTTAGCGTTGTGATGTCGAAATATGCACACACGCATATCTTCATTTTTATTATGTGAATCATATCATTAGCGTTGATGAAATGAATGCAATAAATTATTAGAATTGAATTAGTTAATTATAACCGAATTATGGAATTTTCATTTAAAAATTTCTCATAGTTATCTTTAAATATTCCTTATGGCTGGGTTCAATTTAGGCTCAAAATATAAGTCAAAACCAAATCATCAAGTTTTTGTTAAAAGCTACGTGTTTAGTTAAAAATAATATTCATGGACGTATCTTTTAAAAATGATTAGGTCGTACCATTACATTGAGTCATTACGATTTTCAACAATAATCTAAACTTTAGAAGATTATTTGAGGAAAGCTTTGAGCATATTTAAAGAGATTTAAAATACAAATGCACCCTATTCTAATTTATATACCTAGTGTTTTACACTATTTTTTAGTTAGGTAATTTCATTTAACTAACGTTGACGATAATCTGAGTTATTTAATAAAACATTTGATGCACACTGGCATCGTAACGATTTAGACAAAATATAAAAACTCTTTTAACGATGTTGATAACCTGAGTCATTTAATTAAATTTTTCATGCACATCGACATCGTAACGATTTAGACAACATATAGAAACTCTTGTAACGATGGATAACAAGGGCAAGAATTGGTAAAACAATCGTTTAAACAAGGCTAAATCGTTATATAGTAAAATTATTAGTGCTGGCATAATATAAGCGGCAAAAAATCATGGAGGTAATCATAATCGTGAAATATTTGAAAGAAGCAAGATTAAATATTAAGACAAAGTGAAAATAATTAAAAACGGTTAGAAATTAAAATGGGTAAAAATGTTAGGCCGATCGAGAGAGGTACCCACGCCTATCAACCATCCGTTTATTCAACACCAACGATAAGGCAAAGCGATATGTCGCAGTATGGAAATCCAACAGTAGGAACAACATTTAAAAACGAAAATATTAAGTTCTCTTGAGAATTCTTGATAAAAAGCCGGGTGATAGAATTTGTAAAACCGGAGGTGATTTTATATGATTTGAATCACAAATGCCATGGGAGCGAATAAGTGCCAAATTAGCTATCTCAAGTAAGTATTTTATTGTAAAGAATATGTACTTCTTTTCTTTGTGTGCAGAAGTATAAAACCGAATGTTGTTTATTTCGAAGGTAAAGAATGCGGCGTCATTCTATAGAAATTTCTGAATGATTCTGTGTCGTTCAATCGTATTTCGCCTATTAATATTCTGTAATAGTCGAGAGTCGCTCGTTGTTTAAGAATTTCTCGAGCATCACATTTCCTCTGTTTACGTGATTTTTTATAAAGCAGGAGTATTGCGACAGCCGCAATATCGTTATCTTGTAAAAGATTATTGGCATCCTCATCATCCATATTATTGAATATAATATATTCTAACAATGCACAGCTGAATATGTATTCTAAAAATGTAAAAACTTGGACATTCTGACAATAGCTGGCGACAAAAATAAAAACAGCATAATTCGTTAACCGTTCTTACTACTTAAAGCTTATAATAATATGCAGCTGTAGTATCTGTACTCCTAGTCCTCATCGAAAAATTTAATTTATTACTTTACATTTTACACCATTTTTATCCAACATCCACACTAACATCCATACAACCTTCCACACCTACACATCCATTATTATTAGATATTACTTAATCGAATTCGAAAATTTTTTGAAATTATAAATCTCTGAAACAAATTATAAGTTATTAAATTAAATTATTTAATTCAAAAATTAACACCTCTTAGTAAACTAAAAAGATATTATTTATATGCATACCTGATAAATACTTAAATAAATTTAAATTATAAATAAATAAGTAAATTATTTTTATGTAAGAAATACAACTATTGCAGCGATATAGACAAAAACTGTCCGTCTAGTTGACCACCAAAATTAAAAGGTTAATGATTGCTGTAAAAACAAGAATTAAGAAACTTACTTTCCAACGTAGATATGAATTGTGAGTATTCAGCGCTGGGGTTTCTTCTTAGCTGATTATTAACTATTGTGCGATTCACGTCGGCAAAGTTGTCTAGCGTACCTACATGTAATGGTTCGAAATTAAAGGATTAAAATTTAAATTTTTAATTTAAATCTGTGAATTGTTAGATTTTAAATTTAACTTAAATGTGGGTCTGAATTGTATAAGTAGTGAAACAGAAAAGAAGAAAACACAAAAACAAAAATCCATAAAACAAGACCTTTATAAACTGGTTTAGCCAGGACTCAAACCAATTATAATCAAGACATGTGAGTGATTTATGCACCGGTTCAATGTTCCATAGGACAAATTATTTATGCGGTTGCGTTGTAAATTTGCAGTGCAGTTTTCACTTGATACTCGGTCAATTTAGCATCAAACTAACATAGCCGCATTTCGGTAAGAAATTTACTGACGGGTACGGTATCTCGTTCGTACAAATACCGATTGAATATTTATTTCCCAAACTGCTGATTAACCTTTTGGATATAGAAAGGGAATTACTTAGGATTATTACCTTTGTCAGTACTCTGTTGTGCGTTGTCATTCCAGTGACATCAAATAAAATACAGTGCGTATGTATTCGCAAAAACAAAATAGAAGAAGACAATAATTAAATTGTAACACCTTAAAACGGTGAACCAAATAGATTCTAAAATTAATAACAGGCCATATCATCATATATATACAAATAACATTACAATTGAAAATTAATAAACCCCACCATGAGGTTTTAACCTATTGTAAGTAGGCAATCTTTATAAGTTGGAACGGAAACATAAGCCGCTATTTAAATTCTAGAAACAGTAATCGCTAGCAGTGGATGCCTGGTCGATTAGTAAGCTCACAAATGGGCGGTACGATTGTCAAAATCAAAGTACAAACGTAACGGCGCCAAAAAATTATTTATACAAAATGAAAAATGAATATAATGCGGTAAACAAAATAGCCGCCTAGCGGCGATTTGTGCGTCACCGCTTCTAACAGCTCATTAAATAGTAAGAGAAGATTCGAGCAGTTACGGTGAAGGCCGAGTCCATGCTGCTGGAGTGTGCTCGTGGTTGGTTGATGGGCTAGCGATTATTATTATTATTATTATATCTAAATTTATCCATAACCAACACTCGATTTAAATATTCATGTTACAGTTCTACTGGAAGTGTATACAATCCCTGGCGATCGCAACTGTTTGTTCAGTGCTATTTTCATCGCAACAATCATGCTCAATTGGACAATTACGGTTTGAGATAGTCAAATTTATACAAAATGGCTCTAATTTAGACAATTTTATCCTGACAATCATCGATTGAAAGAACTTTATGAATTAGACGAATCCGACTCCAGCGATCTATTCGAGAATCCAGAGGAAGACAAATATCTTGCTGTAATAAACGAACTAATTGTTTTTTATGGTTTGTTTGGTTTTGCATTTAATTTGCATACAAAGGATATCTATGTGTAGCACTTTCCAAAACTGCTAAATTATTTGATAATTCTTTGGGATTATCAATCCCCACACCAAAAAGTAACTGATCGGGTATGTGAACTACAATAATTTCTAACAATTTAATCCTCTCCTATATTCTTAAAATTCTGCCAATATTTTATTTCTAGCAAATCAAAGCCGCGGTCGAATCGTTAAGGTTAGCCCTGAGAAATGCCGGATAACCTGTCAGAATTGTCATTACATCAAAGAAGAATTTGTTTTGGAGCAAGACTTTAAAGACTCTCTCTTTCAGTTTGCACCATAAATACCAAGAATAAATGAAATAGAAATATCGTCCACCAGTTCGGCCTGTTCTATTCTTCTGCTGCCTCCCTTTAAAGGATAAGATGGTGTAAACCTGATTGGTATGAAACCTGTAAATAGTTTATTTATTCCTTCTTAATATCCGCCCATTTCCTTATCTCCAACTATTGTTGCTCATTAGATATGGTTGGCTTCTAAATTACAACAATTGCGTTCTTTGGAGACGAATTCGAAATCACATTTGCACACAATGGAGTGGGTTAAATAGACCAATTAGAACCTTTACAAATGTACCCAACTTGGAACCAATGCAATCTCACAACGGGAACCTGAACACAATCTATGTAACGAATCCTTAAGTTAAAACGAAATGAGAACAATTTGAATTTATATTCCCACTATAGTTCCAGTAAGCAAAGGATTTCATCCAAGAATGTAAACACTGCAATTTTTGCACGTTCTATTTTCTTTGCGTTCAAGAATAGGGACTTTATTATTTATTATTCTGTGACGGGAAAGACTTGAAGAATGTGCTGATATAATTGATAATAATAAATCTAGATTACGAAGGGAATAGCCGGAGAGGAATTAATGGTAAGAGATATAAGAGTTAAGTCTAATATCGCATTCACAGGTACCTGAGGAGCCGGAGATCACTCCAGAATTTCAAGCATACTAGCGCAAAGTGGGAAACTTAATGGCTTGCGCATACCTATATTACTAATATGTTTCAATCTTATAATAATACGTTTCAGAGCTTAAATTTAAATTTAAATAATTTCAGTTTAGGGTAACCGGACAAAGCTTTCAGAGAAACAAGAATCCAAGCTGCATGAAGAAAAAATTGTGTTGTCCTGTGCTAACTAATTTACCATAAATTATACTAATAATGTTAATAACTATTGGCTACATATGTAGGTGTCTGTAACCGGGTCAAGTCTATAATACCAACATTCCTTTTCTATCCTTTATTGTCATTTGTAATGGGTGTACGATGGGGCCGGCATCATATCCTGGAGACAGGTTTAGGCTTGGTCATACACTCCAATCAATCAATTTTTTGAATTTTGAGACCCTATCCGAAAATACTAAACATAAATTCATAAAAATAAACAGAAATAAACATTATAAAATCGGAAATATTTATTTTTAATTTTATGATAATTTTGTATTTATGCAAATTATTTAATTCAATTCAAACAGGATATCGAATATGATTCCAAGGTTACTTATGCTAAATATATATTTTGTAAATGTGACAATAAAATACGGAGACTGTTTAAATTTTTTATTTTTTTTTCATCTAGAAAGAATTTTCAATTTTTTTGATTTTTATTTACATATACATAGATTAAAATAAATTCTATACATTAAAAAAAAAAATGTTAAATCCGCAAAACAAGATGCGTCATTTAGCTAGGAGTCTTCAAGTAAACTGCGAAACAGTTCGAAAAATAGCCAAAGAAAACCTTAACAAGTATTCGTACAAGATCCAAACAGCCCGTCTTCACATTTAAACAATTCTATAACCGTCAAAATGATTGTATTTGGTCAAAAACACTTGACAAAGAAGCTCGAGTGGTTGCCAGAAGCGAAATACTTAGGTCTGTTATGGTTTGGGCTTAAATTCATCAATGAAGAGGTCAAAGTGAAAAGAAAATTTATCGCCATGAAATTCTCGCCGTGAAAATCTCAAACAATGATTGGACCTTACAACAAGATTATTCTCCTGCTTACAAAACAACATTGACTCAACAATGGATTCGAGAAATTTTCGGACTTTATCGATTTAAGCAATGGCAACCGTATTCTCCTGTTTTAAATCCTCTCGACTGTTATGAATGGCAAACTTGACTTGGGGACTAAAGCCTGTGAGTCATTACGTGCTGCCATTGTAAAGGTTTGAAATGAAAGACCTCTAGAAATGCTTCGAACTGCTGTCTGTTTTACATAAACGTGTTTGTAGGAAATGGTTTTGTGATTATCTAAATTTAATTTTTATCGATAAGATACCCCGAAATATTATATATGGAAACGTTAAATGTATACCAACAATTAGCAAATAAATAATATTTTTAATATGGAAACATTAGGTAAAGTACGAACATAAGCACGATTGTATTTTAATTGTGCGAAATTAAAAAGAGGAAACATTATAAACTATACAATATAATCCTCTCTAAATAAGATAAGGTATCAAGACAAAAAATCTGCACCCTTGAAAATAGATAGGTTTTTTTGGGTGATAATGATTCACCGTACATCAAAGAAAACATCTACATTTACGTTGTGGGAAAGAGGCTTCGTTTTCATCGATTTTTTAATATTGAATACCTTTCCAGAAATTACATGGAGGGAAGCCAAAATATATTAGCCAAATCACTTAATATTGCGGAAAATTTGATTTCAACGTGCCTAAAGACAGCTACAAGAAAAATTCCATGATTTACTTATTAAATTCTTAAAATTTTTAATTCAAAATATTACAGCTTCAAATAAAATTTGAAGGCTAGCTATATTAAAGACAAATTTATATAAAATTTTATTATTTTGAATATTTGTGTAAATTGACAAACACATGTATTATTTTTATTGTTAAATTGTATTCTTCGAAATTTTATCAGTATTTAAAAAAACCGATTTTTTAAAATTATAAATAAAAAATAAATATAATTCAATTATTTGGCATATAAAATCAAACTTAAATAATATAACTAACTAAATATCTATTTGCTAATTAATACTATCATATATACATAGATATGTATAAAAGCTCCTCCATATTCTACTTATTAAGTAAAACGACTCAAAATAAAATTGGTTTCATTAAAGGGCTGTTCCAGAAATTTGTTTTAGCTTCGCAGGAAATTCATGTTCCACTGTATTTGAAATATTGCCCAAAATAGAGCCACACTTAATATTTTCGTTTCGTAAATGATGTTCCTACTGTTGGTTTTCCATACTGCGACGTATCACTTTGCCTTATCGCTGGTGTTGAATAAACGGATGGTTGATAGGCGTGGGTACCTCTCTCGACTGGCCTCACATTTTTACATATTTTAATTCCTAACCGTTTTTAATTATTTTCACTTTGACTTAATGTTGAATCTTGCTTCTTTCAAATGTTTCACGATTATGATTACCTCCATGATTTTTTGCCGCTTATATTATGCCAGCACTAATAATTTTACTGTAACGTTTTAGCTTTGTTTAAACGATTGTTTTACCAATTCTTGCCCTTGCTATCCATCTTTTCCAGAGTTTTTATGTTTTGTGTAAATCGTTACGATTTCGGTGTGCATGAAAAATTTTATTAAATGACTCAGATTATCGTCAACGTTAGTTAAATGAAATTACCTAACTAAACAATAGTGTAATATACTTGCTATATAATTTAGAATCGGGTGTATTTGTATAAGTTTAGACTAGTGATGAAAATCGTATGGTAATGGTATTGACCTACTCATTTTTATAGATACGTCCATGAATATTATTTTTAACTAAAAACGTGGCTTTTAGAAAATCTTGATGATTTTGTTTTGATTTATATTTTGAGCCTACATTGAACCCAGCCATAAGGAATATTTAAAGATAAGTGAGAAATGTTTAAATGAAAATTCCATAATTCGGTTATAATTAACTAATCCAATTCTGATAATTTATTGCATTCGTTTCATCAACAAAGGATCAAAGTTAGTTTTAGAAACCTCCGTTCAATGCTTTCGTATTGCTTTTCGGTAATTTTTTTTTTGGTGGTTGCTGTGTATGAGAATTATTCTAATTTCTCCGTCTACTGTTTGTGATTCAATCTACAACAAAGCAATTTAATATTATTTTGCGAACATATATACGTGGTGGAAACTTATTTAATGAATTTCAAAATTCATAAATTCATACTTCAAGCAACGACCATTATAACATATTTGGTTTTAGGATTATAGAAATTCTATTCAATAATAACGCTGCCTATTTGGATATAATCCCGTAAAATTTATGGGCTCATCTGTTAATTTGATAGTACCAAAAAGTAGGCATAAAAACATTTACAGCGGTAAACCAACACAAAAGTTCAATCACCATACCTTCAGTTAAATCAGCCGTAATTTCAAATTTTATTGATCCAACAGCAAGTGAAAAATTAGTGTTGTGTTTTTCAATAAAAAAATAAAATAAAATAAAAATTCATACCTGATTGGTATTACAAAGCAAAAAAAAAGTATATGTTTAGTGAATATCGAAAAGGCTAGAAATTTTCAAGTGAAAAATTATAGAAAAATCAAATTTCTGTATTGTATTTAAATTAACCTAATTAAGTAACAGTGTTGTAAAATAATTTAGATTTTATTGTTACGTCATGTGTGAATGGTGTGAAGCACTTCTTCGCCAGGATCCGGAATTGATAAGGTAAAATTCATATTATTAAAAGCTATATGGAAATATGTATATTTATTCAATTCTAATTAATATTAAGTATTTTGAAATTATCGTTAAATTAATTTAATAAGAAAACAAAAACTCTATTTTTATCATAATTTTAAACAGTTGGTGATTACTTTTGTTCACTTATGTAGTAGTTTCTATTTTCTATAATAAAATGTTTAAGTTAAAAATTAAAATTCACTCAGTGTACTAATTTAGTTAATATGGTGGCATAAACCATTAATGTGAGAGGAGAGATGAAATTAACAGATGTTTGAGTTCAGGATCATTTGCATGCCCATATCAAGAAAGCCCAGTGTTACTAAGTAATGTAATTATATTTATAATTTTATTATCAGCACTTTTCTAAGTCTCAATGAGGTTTCCGAGAAAATACCCACCCCGATCCGACGAGGCACTAGCCAGTGCAAGTGTGCTGTCCCGGATACTCATTGCGATATTTCTGCGGACAAGGGTAGTGATTCCAGTGATTGGTGTATAACCTAACCACTGCAACTACGCCCCGTGTTACAGCGTTTAAAAATTAAAGTGACTAATTATAAAGAAATCATTTTTAGTGATTGGTTGTTTTATGCGAATTGCGAAATTATAACCCTTGTTGGTTGATAATATTAGAATAAAAATTTTGTTTGATGTTAGAATGTGTAAAATGGGGGGCTAATTCGATAAGGGAAGCTTCAAGTTACACACAATCTTAAACACATATTAAAACGTATACGTTTTATTTAACAATAAATTAGCAATTTTTTATTAAATTAATCCATTTATTTATTTTTTTTATGTAACTACAATCTAGTCTCCTGGACTAATGAGCAATTTGTTTCTGACATAATTTACTAACTTATACTAATCTATGGCTTCTTCAAGTTTACGTTCCATAGTGTAAATTTATTCATTTAGTAATTAAAATCAAACTTAAACAATATATCTTACTTATATAAATTAACTCAAACTTTAACAATATATATTACTAAGTTAAACATTTGCTAATATGTAAATTTATAATCTATTCATTTCTTTTATCAATTAATGTAATGTCCCAGCCTTTCCATTTAATTACAGTTTTATAAATTATAAACTTTTAAACGGAAAATGTTAAAATAATAATAAATTATAGCGCCAAATTTAATTAATATTTTCGTTTCGTAAATGAAGTTCCTTCCGTTGGTTTTCCATGCTGCGATGTATCGCTTTGCTTTATCGCTTGTGTTGTGTAAACAGGAGGTTGATAGACGTGGGTGCCCCTTTCGACAGGTTTTACATTTTTACCCATTTTAAATACTAAACACTTTTTAATTTTTGATACTATCTTAATCTTGCACTTTCGAACTACTTCACAATTATAGTTAGCTTTAAGATTTACTTTCATTTATACTATACCAGTCTTAATAATTTTACTATAATGTTTTCATTTTTTTGTCATAACGATTACAAACGTCTATTTATCGTTATGATGTCGAAATATGCACATACGCATACCTTCATTTTAAACGAATGCAATAAATTATCAGAATTGAATTAGTTAATTATAACCGAATTATGGAATTTTCATTTAAACATTTCTCAGTTATCTTTAAATATTCCTTATGGCTGGGTTCAATTTAGGCTCAATATATAAATCAAAACAAAATCATCAAGATTTTCTAAAAGCCACGTTTTTAGTTAAAAATAATATTCATGGACGTATCTATAAAAATGAGTAGGTCATACCATTATATTGAGTCATTACGATTTTCATCAATAGTCTAAACTTTAAAAGATTATTTGGCTTTGAGCATATTTAAAGAGATTTATATCAATAAATCATTGTGAATTTGTCAAAATACAAATACACCCTATTCTAATTTATATAGCTAGTGTATTACGCTATTGTTTAGTTAGGTAATTTCATTTAACTAACGTTGACGATAATCTGAGTCATTTAATAAAATTTTTGATGCACTCCGAAATCGTAACGATTTACACAAAACATAAAAGCTCTTGTAACGATGGATAACAAGGGCAAGAATTGGTAAAACAATCGTTTAAACAAAGCTAAAACGTTACAGTAAAATTATTAGTGCTGGCATAATATAAGCGGCAAAAAATCATGGAGTTAATCATAATCTTGAAATATTTGAAAGAAGCAAGAATCAATATTAAGTCAAAGTGAAAATAATTAAAAACAGTTAGCAATTAAAATGGGTAAAAATGTGAGGCCAGTCGAGAGAAGCACCCACGCCTATCAACCATCCGTTTATTCAACACCAGCTATAAAGCAAAGTGATGCCTCACAGGTTGGAAAACCAACAATAGGAACATCATTTACGAAACGAAAATATTAAGTGTGGCTCTATTTATGGCAATATTTCAAATACAGTGGAATATGAATTTCCTGCGAGGGCTAAAATAAATTGCTGGAACAGCCCTTTAATGAAACCAATTTTATTTTGAGTCGTTTTACTTAACAAGTAAAATATGGAGGAGCTTATATATGTACATATCTATGTATATATGTACATAGTATTAATTAGCAAATAGATATTTAATTAGTTATATTGTTATAAAATTTCGAAGAATACAATTTAACAATAAAAACAATTCATGTCAATTTACACAAATATTCAAAATAATAAAATTTTATATAAATTTATTTTTAAGTAGCGAGCCTTAAAATTTTATTTGAAGCTGTAATATTTTGAATTAAAAATTTTAAGAATTTAAAAAGTAAATCATGGAATTTTTCTTGTTGTCTTGTTAGCTACCTTTAAACAAGTTGAAATCAAATTTTCCGCAATATTAAATGATTTGGCTAATATATTTTGGTTTTTCTCCATTTAATTTCTGGAAAGGTATTCAATATTGAAAAATCGATGAAAACGGAGCCCCCTACCCAAAACGTAAATGTAGATATTTTCATTGACGTACGGTGAATCAATATGACCAAGAAGAACGTTTCCTATAAATGCAGTACCCAAAAGAACTTATCTATTTTCGGGTGTACAGATTTTTTTGTCTTGATAGCTTGTCTTATATAGAAAGGATTATATTGTATATTTTTTAATATTTCCTCATTTTAATTTCGCACAATTAAAATACAATCGTGCTTATGTTCGTCTTCGTATGATCGTAGTCGAACTTTATCTAATGTTTTCATGCATTTCCGAAGTTTCATTATATGGTAAAATACAATAGAAACTTTAAAAATATTATTTACTTGTTATTTGTTGGTACATTTAACGTTTCCATATATAATATTTTGGGTATCTATAATTTCCTTCAATCACATTTATGTTAAACAGACAGCAGTTCGAAGCATTTCTAGAGGTCTTTCATTTCAGACCTTGATAATGGCAGCACGTAATGACTCGCACGCCTTAGTCCCCAAGTCAAGTTTGCCATTCAAAATAGTCGAGAGGATTTAAATCCGGAGAATACGGTTGCCATTGCATAAATCGATAAAGTCCGAAAATTTCTCGAATCCATTGTTGAGTCAATGTTGCTTAGTGAGCCGGAGCAGAATCTTGTTGTAAGGTCCAATCATTGTTTGAGATTTTCACAGCGAGAATTTCACGGCGATAAATTTCCTTTTAACTTTGACCTCTTCATTGATGAATTTAAGCGTTAGCTTTCCCACAGCGGTAAATCCAGCCCAAACCATAACAGACCTAAGTTTTTCGCTTCTGGCAACAACTCCAGTTTCTTTGGGAAGTGTTTTTCCATAAATACAGTTATTTTGACGGTTGTAGCATTGTTCTGTTGTAAAGACGGGCTGTTTGGAGCTTGTACAGATAATTGTTAAGGTTTTGTTTGGCTATTTTTCGAACTGTTTGCAGTTTACTTGAAGACTTCTGGCTACATGACGCATCTTGGTTTGCGGATTTCGATTTTTTTTTTAATGAATAGAATTTATTTTAATGTATACATAAAAATCAAAAAAATTATAAAAATCTTTCTAGATGATAGAAAAAAAAATTAAAACAGTCTTCGTATTTTATTGTCACATTTACAAAATATATATTTAACATTACTTACACGTGCATCCATGTTGATGTATCTATGAGTATATATGTAATCTTAGAATCATATTCGGTATCCTGTTTGAATTGAATTAATTAATTTCCATAAATACAAAATTATTTTATAGAATCAAAATTATTAACTACATGTTTACAAATTTTGCAGTCATTTGAACCATTGGGTGGGCCATTTTAACAAAAAAATTTCCAAGAAATATTTCTCTACGGTTTTTACATACAACTTGCATATTTTGAGAATGGTATCATAAGTGTCTTTTAAACCAAATAAATAGGTTACTGTCTAATGTGCAATTTAAATTTCTAAATTTAGCTAAATTACTTTGCTGGTGGAAAATAATTTCGTCAAGATGATTTTAAATATCTTTCTGTGACGTTTATTGTTTATATTATTTTTGAATTGCTATAATAAAATCACTTTAGAGGTATTATTGTAAGTAATAAATTCTCTTGGCATTAAAGGTTGTAAATAAATCTTAATACAAATACTATGGGAAGCTCTGAAATAATATCACGCTATTAGAATGGAAGAACTTGAGCAAGGCGGTAGGAGATATGAAAAGGTAATACTTTGTGACAGCGAGAAGGGGTATCGGTCCACAGCAATGCTCCCTCCAAATTGAAGTACTGAGTTAGAGATTATATCGGCCAATTCTCACGTTGATCACATAATGTTGTCATCTGAACAAACAGTATAAATCTTCAGAAAAGAAATTGTGAACACTTTCTGAATAGAGTAATTTAAATTCTAAAGGATTTTCAACAGTATACTAGAAATGTATAACTCGAGCTAATTCTTAAAGATCGAAGATAAAAAATGGCGAATGCGATTTTGATTGCTGTTTAACGCGTCTTATTTCTAAATAATGTAACCTTAATTTTGAGTCTGTGATTTGGCGTCTTGAGGGTAGAGAATTTATGTAGTCATGGCCAATTGTGATCCCTTCCCCTTATTTCAATTATGTTCTTTTATAAATCTATTTATTTAAAGGATCAGTAAAAGTCTGATGTTAAAAGAATAGACCTATATCAAAATTGAATTATAATAAAATTATTTCACTTTTAAGGTACTCGTAGGTAGCAACCTAAGGAATAAATATTCGTTTTGTACCTAAAATCAGCTCCCTTTTAATAGCCACAGGCTAATGGTCAATCATCACACGTAAAATTTTACTATATATTCAATGATTCCAAATGAAATTCTCTGTTTCCAAATTTCTGATTTCCCTCAATGCAGTTCCAAAACCACACATAAGACTGGTCGCACAATCTAGAATTATTATTTGACCTAAATTTAAATATGTATATGAAGTTAGCCCGAAAAGCCTCTTCATCCCGAAAAAAAGTCTTTTAAAAATGTTTAGAATGTTCCAGCTAAATACAAAAAAGCCTTTCATGTGGTACCCAAATATCGAGCTTCTTTTCTTATCCAGCCTTAAGCAAATGGTTCAAAAATGTTTTTTGGTCAGTGTTTAGTTCCGAAACGATGTCATAAGATGAAATGTGCCAGTCTTTATCAATTTTTTGGAGATTTTCACCAACTTTTCTGAATTTATACGACGTTCCTAATTCTGAACATAACAATGATCTTCGTCTTGCTTTGCTAGATACACTTGGTTCCATCAAAAACAGAAGAGAGAATTTAATGGCCAAAGCACAGTTAT
Organism: Tipula vernalis; assembly: GCA_958295665.1. Taxonomy (NCBI): domain Eukaryota; kingdom Metazoa; phylum Arthropoda; class Insecta; order Diptera; family Tipulidae; genus Tipula; species Tipula vernalis. The sequence goes on along the minus strand of OY282559.1, from coordinate 216,761,976 downwards.
TGGCCTTAATGAGAATGGCCAATGATTAACAAAGATGTCTTTTGTTATATACAATATTACTTCTCTCGTCTCCTAATTCTCCACCATTGCAAATTTTCTTCACTGGACAGGCGCGATGTGGCAAAACGTTTGTAATTAAACTTCGGGATATGACATTATTTTAATTGGTGACTTACGTAAATTACAATAAGTAACAGCAACACCCATTTACAATCAAGTGAAATAAAGCATGTCTGGACCAATATTATGGAGAGAGCTCAAATTATATGAACTCGATGAAATTGTGCGACAAGCTAACGATTAGTTTTCGAATATTTGAACAAAAACAGGAAACGGTTAAATACTTGACAATGATGAGTTAATTCTAATGCAATCAAATTTCTTTACGGAAAACGAAGTCAACATCGCTTCGTTTTTCTTAAATAAATTGGATAAAATGACCCATGATTCAAGGTAGTCGTGTTAACTTCAAGAAATATTGCGACTAAAAGAAACTTCCAAACGACTCCAATATTTTTTTCCTGTCCCATAACTAATAAATACTAATACCACGTTTACATTATACGTACCTAATATGTATGTACTTTTTTGCTATTTAATTATTTTTCCGCTGCAGTTCACATTAGCTTTGCGATTTGTAGTGTGAACGCATATTATAAAAGTTTGTTGTTTTGACAGATAGATTTCTGTATTCAATTTAGTTTATGTTTTGTGAATTTCTTGTCAAACTCTATTAGATTTGTCGGCAAATTATTTGATTAACACCCGAAATTGTAGTTTAACAAAAAAACGTATAAATTTTTGTTTTGACAACAAAATACGAATGACATTAACATATAGTTATTAGTTAGAGTTCACATTACAACGTAATATACTAATACTTTTTTGATACATACTTTACCGAAATATCAAAAAAGTATGTGATAAAATATTTAAATATTTAAATTTGAGTTTATATGACGATACTTTTTTGCTACATACTTTTATTCTACTAATGTAAACGTGGTATAAAACATCGATTTTATGACAAGCACTTATAATGTCAATAAGCGATAAACATATATTTATGTATGTGTCGTATACTTCAAAACAAATCTACAATATTTACACATATACATATTTACGTTACCCACAATGATATGTATATTTACTCGTATATGTTCTATTTTATAAAAAATAATGCTTGAAGAGAGAAATTATATATTGTTATTGCATTGGTGTATGTTGACTGTTGCTTATCTTTCCACATGAGAAAATGCAAAAGTATTTATTAAGACATACAGTAAGGTAGGGGTTGTATTTTAGTGGATTTCACAATTACGCAATTCTCGAACTTATTGAAGTCTGCTTTAAATCGCGATACCAATTATACAAATTCAGTAAATTTAAAATCAAGTACGGCCGAAGTTTTGAATCCAATTTTGCCAATTGAAGAGTTTATGCAGAACTTGGGAAAAACTAGTCAATTTTTTTTTTGTTAATATTCTAGAAATTTGGATCTATCTTTATCTAATTGGAAAATCTGACTAACTAAATTCAAATAATTGCTGTCGCGATGTAGAATAGACACGAATTCAAAAACCACCTGCAATATCATTTTTCAGTAAATTCGAGAATCACAAAAATTTGATAAAATACCATATGTATAGGGCGGGTAAGCACCAGGATCTATGCGAAGATGGAAGCGTCAACAACTAAACACACACCTTTCTGTGCACAAGAAGAATGACCAGCTCAAAAAAGTTAATTTTCCTATTCTTATGATATCAATCACAATTAATCAAATACCAGCGGTTATTTTTGGAGTTTTTGTAGTTCTTTCTCATTAAAATATACATACTGTACAAAAATTAGTACATTTTTAAAGAATATTCGCTCTTCTCAGCCTTCTTCTTATTAAATGATATAAGATTTTTTTATGCTCTTTTCAATTACGCTCTCCTTATATATTTTTAAATTCGAAATTTGTCAACATAATCCAAAATTTACAAAAAGTTAAATACTGTCTTCATTTTATTTAACGGTATTTATTTGTTAATTTTGCGTTCAATATTCAAAGGCGTAGGCGATACAATTTCATAAATGAATTTTCAGAAAAACCCCGGTAAAGTATGCATTCTGTAAAAATAAACTTATACCACGTTTACATTATACGTACCTAATAAGTATGTACTTTTTTGCTATTTAATTATTTTTCCGCTGCAGTTCACACTAGTGTTGCGATTTGTAGTGTGAACGCATACTATAAAAGTTTGTTGTTTTGACAGATAGGCTTCTGTATTCAATTCAGTTTATGTGTTGTGAATTTCTTCTCAAACTCTATTAGATTTGTCGGCAAATTATTTGATTAACACCCGAAATTGCAATTAGAAACAAAAAAACGTAATCAATTTTGGTTTTGACAACAAATATACGAATGACATTAACATGTAGTTATTAGTTAGGGTTCACATTACAACGTAATATACTAATACTTTTTTGATACATACTTTACCGAAATATCAAAAAAGTATGTGATAAAATATTTAAATATTTAAATTTGAGTTTATATGACGATACTTTTTTGCTACATACTTTTATTCTACTAATGTAAACGTGGTATTACTTTTTAAGTGTATGAGTTAGACTTTAACTCACTGTATTTCGGGAAATAACTCAAAAATTAATGACTTTTGAGTTGTGTCACTTTTCTTGTGCAGACAAGGAAGCGATTTTTCAATGCTTTAAAAACCGTTTTCGCCTCGCATCGTTGCTAGCCTTTACTCTATTCGCACCCTTACTATATGTAAGTTACTATACTTTTGCATTTTATTATGCGGAAAGATAAACAATTCACACGACTATACAATATACATACATACATACATATGTACATTATATCTTTCGACTTCAAGCGATAATATTTATACGATTACAATAGCATGTGCGAAATTCGAGAATGTATTTGTATATCACTTAAGCGGAATTCCAAAATCATTTTGTTTCAAACTATAAACCACATATTACCGCCCTCGCTCAAATTTAAAATTTCTATTATTACATTTTTGAAATGGGGAATGGACCGTCGAGAACATCAAATTTGTTGGAAGTGCGTGAAATAGATCGAGGGACAAAACGTTATGCAGAAGCAACCATTCAAGCAGCGGTTCAAGCACAGGAACAAGAAACTAACCGAAATGAACAACCACAACAAAGCACACAAAATGATAAAACGGATACATCTTCATCGAATTCTTCAGGTTCAGACAGTAAATCTTAAAATAATAAAATTTTGTGTTACAAATTTTAGTTAATTAATTTCTCGTAATCTTAAACCATAAAAATAATTATAATGTATTATATGTATTTGTAAATGTGTGCTAACTTAAAATATTTTTTTTAATAAAAGTACTTTTTGTTTGTGTAAGTCTAATAAATATTTACTTAAAAAAAAATAGTTCTGTGAAAAATAAACAACCTTTCCGGCTGTTCACACGCAGTTAACACTGCAACACATAATTTCCTCGTTTCTTACCTCTTTGCCTATAAATTACTTTCCCGCTCCAGTTAGTTTATAGGCAAAGAGGTAAGAAACGAGGAAATGATGTGTTGCACTGCTAACTGCGTGTGACAGATTGTTTAGATGCGGTTTTACTGTAATAGTTTTTGTTTGCGAATCACGAATGCTGATCGTTTATCCAAAAATAGAAAGACTAATATTTATTCTGATACAAATACACATTTAAATTCTGAAATGAATGAACTATGTATTAAAATAATATTCTTGTTAAAACGTCAGTACGATACAGAGTGGCCCAAACAAATCTCATCATCCTGTAGTAAAACTTGTGGAGGGAGGGGGGGGGGGGCGGGGGTTGGGATTGTTGTTTAGGATTGTTTGATGAAAATGTCACATTTTTAATCTCACTTCACATATTGGGCCAATATATTAATGCTTAGCAAACTAAAGGCATCTTTCCAACCCTAAGTGGTTTTTGTTTTATTTTTTTGGTCAATCGAAAACGACTTCAGCTTTAAATTTTTTTCTCGGCAGTTTTTTCGAAAGGCTTACGTATTTTTTGTTTCTGAATACGATCACGAAAGCTGTGAATAATTTTCAAACTCAAGATTTTAAATTTCATCAAAACGACAGCATTATCGCGTCAATGTGTAAAATACTGTTTCTTTGATCAAGAGGAGTAAAATATTATCGGAAAACAATTTAAACGCTGCCAAACTCTAGAGGTGCATGAGACTCCTACGACAATTCGATTACAACAATCGAATAATTAAATATAAAAAAATTAAATTAATAAATAAATGACGTATAGAATTTCTTAAAAAATTTACGAAGAGGATTCTTAGTATTCAGTTCTTAAAAATTTCATTTCTTAGACTAAATGGAATTATTACCCGAATGGTTTAATTGCTTCCAGTACTAGCCTATCTTCGTCGTAATATTTTCTTATTAATTATAGAATACGATCCTGAAATGTGGGGTTTTCCAGCCTGTCAAACCGTTGATTCGTCTTTGGAAAAATTCTCGATATACACACATAACAGAATTAACACATCTAGTTCATTTGTTCCCTATAAATTTGGTGATGGTGCTCTGGACAATGTATCGACCACCTTCAGCACCCTTCTTTGCAACATGCGCATGGGATTTTTTTAAAAAGGATTACCATATATTGACCATATACATTTGTCCTACTTGAATTATTCGCACCCAAACACAATAGGAAAAAGATTTTCTTTAATTTCAGCGTATTTTTTTTCAGTATTGCTTAATGGTTAGAAGATTAGTGCTAGAGATTTATTATCCTGTTGTCCTGTACTACCCCTAGCTAAAATTTTGATGCGTTAACACTATAAAATTATAGTTTAGGTGGGCCAACAACATGTCAATATTCTAATTTCTCCATTATTCTCATAATTTGCGTCCCAAACGAATTCTGTTTATTTCCCAATAACTGGACCCGGAATATAAATTCCAAAATAATTTACTAATCCCAGGAATCTTTGAAGTTTTTTTTTTCTCTTTCGGACTTGGAAATTTCAATATTAAATCAACTCTCAGTGGATCTGGTGGATCATATCACTACTTCAAAATACATGTCCCATTTAGACTACATTTAGAATTATTAAATCGTAACCCAACATCCTGCCAAACACAAGAATATCATCAATATATATTGTAAAACTGGGCAAGCCATCGCATATATATCAGGCATTGTACTGAACGTATTCCATATGGTAACTTGAAAATTTTGATTGTACCAAACATTGTATTAAACGTACATAAAAGCGAGCTAGATTCATCCAAAGGAATTGTCCAAAATCTGGAAAGCAGGTGTAGCATACAGTAATGAAAATACTTTTGCCTCGTTTAATTTACTTCTAATTGATCTATATATGGTATCGGATAGTAAGACCTCAGAATGGCTTTGTTAAATTTCGAGAATCTAGCCGAATTCTTGCTTTCTTATTTTGTTTTAAGACCAACATAACTGAGTTTACCTAATCTGTAGGTACCTTTATTTTTTCGATTTCTTTATTCTTACACATAAAATACAATATATTGTTTAAACTATCGTGTCAACTAAACGGAATTTTTTGTAGTGGTACAATCACTGGCAAAATCTTTGAATTTAGTTAGAGGATTGGATCTATTGACGAAATTCATTGTTTAAAAATTATTCAAACTAGACACTTTTTATCTTATTTCATTTTAAAAGTGAGTAAAGAAAGACATATTTTGTTTCATTTTTGAACACATTTTTAAACCATTTTCAAACCGAATTAAATTGGAATTAAAATTAAAAAATAATTTTTTAATGAAAATTATTTGATTTTATTTTTGAACCCAACTTTAATTCATTTTTACATTAAAAATTTCTTTTTTAATTTAGGCTTTTTTAATTCGTGTAGCCTCTTCTACCCATGCAATGAAAAATATATCACCATCTTGGCGCTCTTCATCTTCATGTTCGTTTAGCTGCGATTCCTCGTCCCTTTGACACGAAAAATCTTTTTGACGTAGAAGTATGTCTCTGTATTTGATTTCTATTAGGTGTCAAATGATATCCACAAAAAATATTTTAAACTAATCGCTTATAACTTTTAGAGAAATAAAGGTCGCAAGATATGTATATCAACTTGTAGAGAAAGAAGTCTAATTAGAGTAAACAAGCGTACGAAACCGGTGGGACAGTCAAGGTCAGCTTCAACTCTGTGAGATCTCAACTAATTGGGGTATTGAAGGTGCCGATCGAACGAGCCCGATAAGATCTAATGAATAGATGTAAAAAATAATTAATACGGAGTAATTTGAACCAACCATTCTCAAAAAATAGATGAATTTTTTATTGTTTATTTTTTCAACTTTTAAGTTGCTTCGAAAATCAAACAGTTAGAGAATTGGAAATAAGAACAATAGGTGAAAAGAGCCCCCCCCCCCCAAGACGAAACAAATAAACCCAATAATACTCCTACGAAGTACAGAACATGCCAGAGAGAGCTGAAGAGAATAAAACCAAGAGTTTGTACCTTTTGAACAGGTAACCGTAGCGAAACGTGATGTATACCAACGGCTAGATAAAATAATAATAATAATCAAGACACAAATATGTAATTTTAATTTGAGTTTCGTTGTGTTTGTGAGAAACGGAAAATAACATGATGTAGCATGTACACGTCTAAATAGGCTGATTTGGTTTGGTTAATAAAAAACCTAAACAAAAAAATTTCTCATGATTGTCAATAAAAACAAATAAAACGATAAAACAAAAAGCAATATACAGTCATACCCCGTGCAACGTCCCCCCTCATAACGTCGTTTCGCTGTAACGTCGTTAGTAAAATGCGAACAAACCTCGCTCTATCGTCGCTGTGTTTCGTTGTAACGTCATTTAAAATAATAAGCAAAGCAAAAAACCACTAAGAAAAAAGGCAAAAAACATAAAAAACAAAAAACAATGAAATTTTCTCGTCTATTCGTCTACATACATTCTTTGCCTCTTATAACGTTGTTTCGCCTAACGTCGGAACCAATTAACAACGTTAGGCGGGGTAAATACCCAGTTGTACTTTGAGCGAACAATCGAGAAATTTTGTTTGAGATGGCACGTTAAAAACATGAAACAGAAGTACAGCAAAAAAAAAAAGAAGTCTTCGGCGTTTTTTATTTTGTTTTTCTTGGAGTAAATTGCAATGTTCGCATTTTGTTCGTGCTTTTTTTACGAAATATGGTATAAAGTGAATAAGTGATGATCACGGTGAGGTATAAGAGAGCATCACTGTGATTGATCATTGATCAATCTTGGAGCGCTCAGTCGTACAACAGGGTAAATAGTTTTTAATTTACACATTCTTCGTCGGCCACATTCGTAACGTTTTTAGTTTTATTTTAAAATTTGTTGTTTCTTTCTGAGTAATGACTGCGACCATATAAGAAATAATAAAGTCCAGTCATTATTTTAATATATTCGTTCGATCGTTGTCTTCTTAACTTATTTCTCTAATTTCTATCATGTTATTCCTCTAATTCGTATCGTCTCATCTCTCTTATTTGCATCAAACACACACGGTAATTCTCACGGTAAAATACCAATCATCATTTTGCGATCAAAATCAATGTACTGGCGTAAATTATTAAAATATTATAATTTAGTTTAATTAAGATTGGGTTAAATGGTTTTTAGTTAAGGAGATGTTAGTTTATATGTATAATCAATTTCAGAGTTTTGGCTGAGTATGTATTGTGTTGTGCTTACTTAACTTAAACTGGTTTGTTTTAAATGCTTAAAAGTTTAAAGCTTACATTAAAATTAAAATAAAAACGTTTAAAAGATGGATAAAATGGTTTCGCGAGGAAGATTTTCCAGGTTTTTATCAAGTGAAATAAATTTTTCCTAAATGAATAATCATTGTTATGTAGAGGCACTATTTTTGTTTGTATTGTTTACATTATCTCTACGTATGAGACAAAGTCCATTTCTCAAAATATATTTTGTATTTATTTTATGTTTATATAAACAGCAACTAATCAACTAATAAATTTATTAATTAAGAAAGGGACTTATTATAATTTAATTTACTGGTGGTTGGTAGACTAATATCATATATTATAATAAAATTGTTTATGGTTTACTTTAATATCTTAATTAAATAAATAAAGGTGGAAATCCATTGACATCGGAATCAATAACAAATTTCCAGAAATACGTTCAGGATTTTGATGAACCCAAGGAATACAGATTATTAACATTCAATTTATTTGTATATAAAGGTTAATTTATAATTTATTTCAGAGAATTAAATTTAACCTTAATTAATTTTAGAGTTTCATTAGTTATTAAAAAACGATTAATGAGGATTTTAATTTTGGGAAATATTTGAAGAACCTGAATCAGCTTTCCAGAGACTTAAGCAGTAATTGAACTTGTAGATGGTGTTGAGCTAAATAATTTACTAAATATATTACTAACAAAAACATAATAACTATCGACTACTTAGATATCTGGAACCGGATCGAATATTTATTACTAAAATACCTCTCCTTTCCTTCGGTTGTGTTATACAAGGTGCCCCATTGGGATACTTCCAAACGGTGTATAGCTGTTAGCCACTTAAATAGGGTGTACAGTTATTACTCCTTATGTGTTTCTGAATTGCTTTTTTTCATTTTTTTGATAACCAAGATTTATAAATAAATAAATTTTTTATTATTTTAATATTATTAAATTTTTCATCAGGATTATTGTTTGATTCGAACTTTTTTAATGGTACTGTTCGTTCGAAGGCGCAAGTGATTATATCGAAAGATTTTATAACATTCGTATTGATATTATCAATAAATTCATCTTGCCAATTTATGTTTCCCAAATGCTCGAGTTCCATCGTTTTTATTTATTTTCTAAAGTTGTATTTCATCACTTTTCTAGTGTAATAGTAGCTGTTCAGAGACATTTCAAGCACATCACATAGAATTTCAATAGGTTTATGGTGCTCATCATTTAGAACAAAAGCATCCGCCTATTTTCAATTAAGTGCTATGTCCACTTTTACAATTGGTGGTAAATAGAAAATTAACATATCAAAAAAATTATTCTTTATCATTCATAGTTCAGTTTTCTAGTGTTACAGTCTTTTAGAACATTATTTCCAAAGACATTGAGTGAAAATTTTAAAGGACATTGAATGGAAATTCAAAATATTTTCAATTTTAGAGACATTGTTGAGAACATTCAAAATATGGACATCTGTGCGCTTTAAAGTATGGATATGATAATAGAGAATATGATAGGTGCAGTTTTTTCAATAATTGTGAAAAATGTATACTAAAAAATATTTATCGCAGGTTTTGGGCACAGTTTTGGTAGTCAGAAATGTTTATATTTTTTCAAAATAAAACCAAATTATTTATATAAATTTAAATTAAAAAATTTGTTGTTTTAATATTTTTAACAAGTTTTGCAAAAGCTTTTCGTTTGTGGTTTTTATGGTGATATCACAGAAAAGAATGAACAGATATGGAAGTTCCATGCCAAGCATTTACATTTGAAAAATCAATTTAATAATTTTATTCCAGCTCGAATCTAGCCAGTTTAGATAAGGACAATATAATACAAAATTATATATTTCGTTTCTCCTCTTTATTGTTTTTCACGCATTCATTTACGCATTTATTACAAAACAGTTTGTATATTGTGTTTTATTACACACTAGTAAAGTAAAACCAGAAAATTCCTGTTCGTAGGAATAAACAAAATAAAAAATTGAAATTATGAATGAACATCCAACTTAATATAATAGTATTGGTGTTGCTTAAATTAAATAAAAAATGAAAATCAAAATATCGTCATTCTAATAATAACGGTATAAGAAAATTAAAAGTCGACTTTGCAATAAAGAACATTTTTCTATATGTTTTCTTTTACAAAAAGGGCAAATCTATTTAATCAAAATTCTCTTATAAACATGACTGCATAGGAAGACTGTACCAAATTTAAATGCATAAATGCATTAATAAATTACAACAAACAAATTGGTTGTTTTTTACTATTTCCGATATTATGTTTATGTATGTATGTTTAAAGAGAAAAAACAAAAATCATATAAAAAACGAGAAAAAATTAAATTTCGGCAACATTGCAGCTTGTTTGCCACCAAAAATAAAAACAGAAAAAGTAAAAATGTTTGTAAGAAAATAAATAATAAGTAAAATGTTATGTTGCCATTTTAATATACACATGCATATTATGCATTTATTTGTTAACGCTTTATAAAAAGAATTGTATGTATGTGTATGTCCTATTATAGATACACACTTTGGTTATTTTTCATTTTTTGATTATACATATTTACAAAAAATGTTTTGCTTATTTTTTTCTGTTGACTGTGGTCATGATTCATAATAAATTTTGGTGATCGTTGTAAAATAAATTTTCGAAACCATATTTATGAAAAAGTTATGCAAAATATATGTAGTAAGGAAATTTATCAATTTAACTTTTTTTACACGGATTATTTTAACTAACAAGGGACTTTTACACCGATTATTTGATACAACAACAACACTGAATCAAAATTTTCTTTTGTACAGTTTACGAATTTATATAAGTAACGAAGTAACGATAATAAAAAAAACGAAAAATTAATAATAAATAACAAATCAATTATTTAAAGAGAAAAAACAAAAATCATATAAAAAACGAGAAAAAATTAAATTTCGGCAACATTGCAGCTTGTTTGCCACCAAAAATAAAAACAGAAAAAGTAAAAATGTTTGTAAGAAAATAAATAATAAGTAAAATGTTATGTTGCCATTTTAATATACACATGCATATTATGCATTTATTTGTTAACGCTTTATAAAAAGAATTGTATGTATGTGTATGTCCTATTATAGATACACACTTTGGTTATTTTTCATTTTTTGATTATACATATTTACAAAAAATGTTTTGCTTATTTTTTTCTGTTGACTGTGGTCATGATTCATAATAAATTTTGGTGATCGTTGTAAAATAAATTTTCGAAACCATATTTATGAAAAAGTTATGCAAAATATATGTAGTAAGGAAATTTATCAATTTAACTTTTTTTACACGGATTATTTTAACTAACAAGGGACTTTTACACCGATTATTTGATACAACAACAACACTGAATCAAAATTTTCTTTTGTACAGTTTACGAATTTATATAAGTAACGAAGTAACGATAATAAAAAAAACGAAAAATTAATAATAAATAACAAATCAATTATTTAAAATTTTTAATTTCTTTGAAGCTGGAGTTGATTGATAATTATTTTGAACTTTACATTTTTTAGCACTAAATTCATCATCTAAAATTGATCATTTGCAGTTCTTCTGATCAGTCATATTTATTTATTTATTGTTATCTTCAAAAAACAATTATGGTCTTGCTGGTCTTGTCGGGGACAAAAATTCTAATTATGGTACTAATGAATATCGAGTAATGGAAACCAAATATAAAACAGGAAACTTACATACTTCTTATTTATATTTATTTATTACAAAGTAAACATATTTTTGAGTTAAAAAAAACAAAAAAAAATATTTCATTTCATTGAAAAAATATAATAACATAATTAAAATTGAAAACTAATTAGTAATAAAACATAATAACAAATCAATTGTTTAAAATTTTTAATTTCTTTGAAGCTGCTGATGTTGACTGTAAATTATTTCAACGTTTACATTTTTGAGAATCAAATTCGTCGTTTAAAATTGACCATTTACAGTTTTTTCTGATCAAAACTAATATAAAAAAATATATCAACTCTTCGATGTGCTTGTAACAGGGATGATTTTTTTCCGGAAGAAATGTTGGATATAATTGTAATATGTTCCTGAAACTATTTGATGCTATTTTCTCTCGAATATTTGGGAGGTGACTTTCGGCTAAATAATTTGATTCGAAAATTTTAAACACTAATTTTGCAATAGCAACAAATTCATCCGTTGGAACTTTTAGTGAACCAAACGTACTTGATTCTTTTTTGTAATTTTTTTCATAAATAAATGTTTCGTTGTTACAAAATTCTTCATCCCCTTTGCAAAGTTTACCTTCACAAGATACGCACTTAATTTTTTTATATAAGCAATATCCCGCGTAATATGTAATTGCATTGCTTTCTAAATTTTCCATATCCAGATTTTTAATTAATGTGTCCAAACAATACAGAATCAATACAGAAATTTTTATAATTTACAAAAAAAAAACAAAATTTAATAATAAACTTACGATTGATGAAACTATTGACCAGTTAACGGTTAATAATAATACAAAAAGTGTGTGCAAATTACTTATAACGAAAGCGATAAAAATATTGCACAATGTTTGTATTATAAATCATCAAGAATATATAAATATTTATTAAACAGTTTAAACTTGAAACTGCCGTCAATTTCATCGATTTATAAGTGGTCACCAATACAATTATCCCACCTGGAACTAATTCAATTTTAATGAGTCAGTTAGAAAGTTTATTCCAAAATATGTCATCGAGCTCTAGAATTTGTGTTCTGTCTTTTGATGAAATTAAAACAAAAAAGGATCTCACAATGAACCTATCAACAGAGCGCATCGACGGCTTCTGTGATGACGGGGTCAACAGGAAAAAAGAACTGGCAACTTCTGCATTATTTTTTATGGTGAGAGGAGTTATCGATAATTGGAAGCACGTTTTAAATTACGTCTTAGTAAATAATTTGGATGCTGATTCATTATCAGAATTAATTTTAAAAAATATAAAAACCTGTCAAGAAATTTTGAAGCTAAATGTTGTCATGTTGACGTGTGATCAGGCAGCGACAAATATACAAACATTTAAATATCTGGGTATTGATCTAAACAAACCATACATTGTCATCAATAATTCGAAAATATTTGCACAGTTTGATCCACCGCACCTGTTAAAATCAGCAAGAAATGCATTTCTTAAAAATAAAATAATGCATTCCGAATATGGCGCTTCCGACAGTATCGTTATAAAAAAAATTTTTGAACATGACGTAAAAAATAAAATCAAACTAATGCCGAAAGTAACTAAAAATCATATCCAGCCTACCAATTTTCAAAAAATGAATGTGAAACTTGCTGCTCAATTATTAAGCAACACTGTTGCTAGTTCAATTAGAACTGCACTAAAAGTTGCTCCAGGAATGTTTGAACAGCATCTGGATAGCGTTTTGCCAACGGCAAAAATGATTGAATTTTTTAACAATTTATTTGATTGCTTAAACACAAGAAGCTTTTCATCTACAGCTCCCTATGGCCAACCATTATACCAAAATAATAAAATATATATTTTTTTAGAAAAAAGCATTGACTATTTAAATAATATTAAAATAGTCTCAAAAAACGAGAATTATTTTAAATTCATTAAAGGTTTCCAGCTAACAATTAAAAGCCAACTTGGGTTAATTGATTACCTAAAAGACTGCGAAATTGAGTATATATTAACAGGGAGGACGAATCAAGATGCTCTCGAAAATTTTTTCTCACAGCTTCGGGGAAAGGGTGGATATAATTACATGCCAACAAGCTATGATATTGGTCATCACTTTGCGAACATCCTAGTATCAAAAATACTGCATAATTCTTGTCATTCTAATTGCATCTTAGAAGACAGTGATTCTATAGAATTTGATTGGGATATTTTCAAGCAAGAATATAGATCGAGCACCAAAGAATATGGCGGGGACGGCAATTGCCCAGATGAGGAAATAGATATGTTAATTGAAAATCTGGATATGGAAAATTTAGAAAGCAATGCAATTACATATTACGCGGGATATTGCTTATATAAAAAAATTAAGTGCGTATCTTGTGAAGGTAAACTTTGCAAAGGGGATGAAGAATTTTGTAACAACGAAACATTTATTTATGAAAAAAATTACAAAAAAGAATCAAGTACGTTTGGTTCACTAAAAGTTCCAACGGATGAATTTGTTGCTATTGCAAAATTAGTGTTTAAAATTTTCGAATCAAATTATTTAGCCGAAAGTCACCTCCCAAATATTCGAGAGAAAATAGCATCAAATAGTTTCAGGAACATATTACAATTATATCCAACATTTCTTCCGGAAAAAAATCATCCCTGTTACAAGCACATCGAAGAGTTGATATATTTTTTTATATTAGTTTTGATCAGAAAAAACTGTAAATGGTCAATTTTAAACGACGAATTTGATTCTCAAAAATGTAAACGTTGAAATAATTTACAGTCAACATCAGCAGCTTCAAAGAAATTAAAAATTTTAAACAATTGATTTGTTATTATGTTTTATTACTAATTAGTTTTCAATTTTAATTATGTTATTATATTTTTTCAATGAAATGAAATATTTTTTTTTGTTTTTTTTTAACTCAAAAATATGTTTACTTTGTAATAAATAAATATAAATAAGAAGTATGTAAGTTTCCTGTTTTATATTTGGTTTCCATTACTCGATATTCATTAGTACCATAATTAGAATTTTTGAAAGTACGTTAAGTTATAGTATTAGTGATGCGTATAAAATAAATCAGAAAGTATATATACACAAAACAAATAAGTATAGGTGATAAATTCATCGAAACTAAAGTATTTTACCATAGAATAACTACTATAGAAGCATATTTTGTATGAGGGAAATATACCCAAATAAAATAATTTCAAATATTTTAAGTTTTGTTTTTGTGATTTTATGAGACGAGGATAATTTCTATATGCCTCTCCTTCTATCATTCATGTTTTAAATAAACAGAACGAAATGTTTTTAAAATAAATGAAATATTTACGAAATACAAATACTGGAAACCACACCCCTCACCAAAACCAACAAAAATGTTTATACATTTTTACAAGCATTTTTGTTGGTTTTGTCCTAATAATTTTTATCATTTTACCTATAAGTATTCTGGTTTTGAATAAGTAAAACAAAAAATAAAAAAACAAAATAAAGAGTCAATTCAGCGTGTGTATTTTTTAACCCTTTTGTTAACACGACACATCCTAAATTTGATTTTTTTTAAAACTAGAATGAAGTTTTTTTTTATAATAAATTAAAACGACATTTAAATTATGATATCATATTTATATTATTCGAATTTACCTCCTTTTATGGAAAACTCGTAATAAAATTGTTCCACTTCCCGATTTGTAAGCGTTGACGAGAAGTAGTTTTATAATCGTGCCAAACAAAGGTTAAATAAGCGAAATGAAACACATTGAATAAACATGCAACATACACACTGACACAACACTTGTAAATATGTATATAACTTAATTTCGATTTGCATCTTTCGTCCTTTTTTCTTTTCTCTATTTATAAGCAAAACAAAAAAATTATAATAATATGAATGATCCGAATCTGTTTGTTTGGGAAACGTAAGAAATAAATGATCGTAATAAAGTTAGGTTGATAATACAATGCCATGTAGTGGAATTGGTTGATAGTACACGTGCAGATAAAAATGTAGATGAAAAATTATACTAATGTATTTTATTTTGTGTCACAGAACGGTCATTCACCTCTTGTGTTTTGATTATTTTACTGCTTATGTTTTTGTTTCCTTTTTTCTCTCCATCTGATGGAGTTTAAATTACGTTTGCGATTTCGAATGCAATAATTATAATTTTTAGATTGGAGGAAAAATCAAATTGATAAACAAATTTGTTAAATAAAAAAAAAAAGTAATAATTAGGGCAACCAAAAATATGCAATAACATATTTGTTTCCAGAGCACGAATTTTGAAAAAAAGTAAACTGCAATGAATGTAGTCAAAAATTATTAAAACAAAATGACAACATAACATCAACGAGTGAAACATTTATAACAGAAAAAAAAATTTAATAAATAGTCAAACTTTGGGTCACTTAAAGCACCGCAGACTGAGTATGGTGAAGTAGCATATGTTTTAGTAGCTGTATTTGAGCAAATGTTTAGAAAAAACTGTCATTTGCCAAATATCGTAGCAAACATTTCGGAAAAATGTATGAGTATTGTGGCTCGGGATTTTCCAGGATTTTTGCCTTTAAAAGATGAAGGGCCTTGTTATGACCATTTTAAAATTTTAATACACTTTTTTATTCTTGTGTTGATCAGAAAAAATTCAAAATGGTCTTTAGTAAAAGGTGAATTTCAAAAATTAAAAAATAAACCTAGGCACAGCATCTACCCAAACTTCCAAAAAGCTTAGAATTTTAACTGTATAACTAACAATATAATATTAACTTTTGTTAAAAGAAAACATGTTTAGTTTTATTTGTTATTACTTTCGAAATGAGTGTTGGATTTCTTTTGTGTTAATTTTAATAAAGAATTATTGCAAAAATAAAATGCGCATTTCCCAGGATTTTCTGCGAAAAGTGTTGGATCAATAGAACATCACATTAGATAGAAACTATCGTGGTAAAATAATTTTTCTTACAAAGTAATCCTAATATTTCAGTGAAACCGATTTTTTATAATCTTTTTATTACCACTTTAACAGCTAACTTGCCAGCGCAATTTTAAACTAACTTGCACATTACACAAATGGCATTCACTGGGTTAACAAAATCCATACAAAAAATATTAAAACGGAAAAAAATGTTGCCCTCCAATACGGATAAAATCTAAAAAAAAAACAAAAAAGCAGAAGAAATTCATATGTATATACGAGTATGGTTTTTATTCGGTAGTTTTTTAGTTGTTATTTTAGCCGCCTCGAATTTTTTGTTTCTTTTTGTTTCTTAATGGTACAAGTTATTAAGATAATTTGGTGTCATCATTGATTGTATTTTTTTGACAGAGAACGAATTTAAATACTATACAGAATGTATTAATAATCCTTATATTCAAAAATGGACGAATATTCGTATAACGAAATTGAAAAAACACAAAATACAAAAAATTTTGTATTATGAATATACCTATTCGCAACGTGACGAATTTTGAATGTCACTATACTAAATGTTCTTATTTGAGTTTCGCGTTTTTATTATTTTTAAATGCAGTATTTCGTTTTTTCTATTCTTCTATTTCGATTTGCATTATACATCTATTATGAACAAAGAACAAAATTTAAATACTTTACAGAACGAATTAACAATCCACATATTCAACAATTTTTGTATTATGATTTTACTTATTCGCAACGTGATGAATTTGGAATTTTTAGATTCATGAATTTCATTATTTGACTTGCCTATTCCTTAACCGATTACCATGAAATTCATCATACTCGGCCATATTTAAAGTTCTGGCAGTAAAAACAAATTAATATATATTGTAAATTAGATGGTCTTGGGAGCGAAGATAAATGAACAGAGTCATTTAACTATCACCATGGCCATTAAACCCACCTTACCCCAAAAGATGTACTTACGCACGTAAATATTATAAAAATATAAATGACTAAGATAACGATGGAGTTCGTACTTTTATTTTAGCTTCACTGCATTCTTCGTACGTTTATTATACTGAATATTCGATCTTTGAAATACAGTGCTTAGGATTTTGAAATTCATGAATCGAAAAATTCCAAATTCATCACGTTGCGAATAAGTAAAATCATAATACAAAAATTTTTGAATATGTGGATTGTTAATTCATTCTGTAAAGTATTTAAATTTTGGTCTTCGTTCATAATACATGTATAATGCAAAACGAAACACAAAAATAGAAAAAAACGAAATACTATCTAACCAACACTAAAACAATACATATACGATTTATAAACGATGGCATTAAAATCAACTGTTTTCCTCTTTCCTTTCTAGTCTAAAAATATCAACATGCTACATATAATAAAAAAAATACATATTAACCCAAAATCATTGTTTACAAAATATTGTTATGTTTGTTGTTAACTTCCTTTTTTTCGAATTTTTTAAGGCATTCAAATTTTGGTAAGGCTTTGAACATTTTTGTTGGTATTGATCTAGCATTTGCGTTCGATTTTTTGTTTGTTACATATACAAAGAAGAAAGAATGAAATATTAAGCACCGCCTTTCAATTTTCCATTGTGTTCATTTATAATAATATGGGGATAGGAAACATGAGAAATAGAAAGAGGCAATTAAAATTTATATATTCCTTTCATAATATCACAACTAAAATCTCCAAACGAAACAGAAATTATTTTTCCTTGCATATTTTAGCCATACAAAATCTCTCTCTATTTAAAGTCCTTCCTCAATGATTTTACGATATATAAATACCAATACATAAATAAATTTAGAGTACATTTTTATTGATAGGATCTGTGTAAGGAGCGAACGAGACGGGTTGTATAAACATTTTTGTTGGTTTTGAATAAATGCATAATATGCATGTGTATATTAAAATGGCAACATAACATTTTACTTATTATTTATTTTCTTACAAACATTTTTACTTTTTCTGTTTTTATTTTTGGTGGCAAACAAGCTGCAATGTTGCCGAAATTTAATTTTTTCTCGTTTTTTATATGATTTTTGTTTTTTCTCTTTAAACATACATACATAAACATAATATCGGAAATAGTAAAAAACAACCAATTTGTTTGTTGTAATTTATTAATGCATTTATGCATTTAAATTTGGTACAGTCTTCCTATGCAGTCATGTTTATAAGAGAATTTTGATTAAATAGATTTGCCCTTTTTGTAAAAGAAAACATATAGAAAAATGTTCTTTATTGCAAAGTCGACTTTTAATTTTCTTATACCGTTATTATTAGAATGACGATATTTTGATTTTCATTTTTTATTTAATTTAAGCAACACCAATACTATTATATTAAGTTGGATGTTCATTCATAATTCCAATTTTTTATTTTGTTTATTTCTACGAACAGGAATTTTCTGGTTTTACTTTACTAGTGTGTAATAAAACACAATATACAAACTGTTTTGTAATAAATGCGTAAATGAATGCGTGAAAAACAATAAAGAGGAGAAACGAAATATATAATTTTGTATTATATTATCCTTATCTAAACTGGCTAGATTCGAGCTGGAATAAAATTATTAAATTGATTTTTCAAATGTAAATGCTTGGCATGGAACTTCCATATCTGTTCATTCTTTTCTGTGGTGATATTGTGAATCAAAAATCAAAGATATTGATCATGGAAACCAAAAAACTAATCTCACAAACAAAAGGTAAACACAAATGCCTTGTTTTTCTCCGTAAGTGAAATTTATTTTATTTTAAATTTACATTTTTATTTCTTAAATTTAAATTGATTAAAATTAGATAAAATTAATTAAATTAGTGTTACTATGTGGTATGTTGTTATGCAGTCTAATAGTGAATAATAGTTTTGATGTGATGTGTTATGTAGTGCAGAAGTGGTATATACGTATAAATGTAGTGCAATTAATAGTTTTAAGGTAAAGTGATTTTGACCAAGGGAAACGTGATCAAACGTGTTCAAAAATAAATTAACGGTACCCTCAAGTACCGTTAGACAGGTATTTTCGCATCACACGTATTGGAATACATATGTTTGATGACGAACTGCGTAAAATTCTTCTTTATATTTATTAAATAATATTGCTTGGGTAAGGGATTTTTTTGGTTAACTTTGTTGTATAAAAAAAATAAAGAAAACAACTATACAAGGAGTATAAAAATGTGCATTAGGGTATGTTAGTATTAGTGTCCACAATAAATGCTAGTGATTCACCCATTTCACACGAGTTGCTCTTACGCTGTTGCATTTCTTCGTCTCTTACCTCTTTGCACTGCTTTTGCCTATAAACAAAATTTAGTTTATAGGCAAAAACAGTGCAAAGAGGTAAGAGACGAGGAAATGCAACAGCGTAAGCGCGACTCGTGTGGAATGGCTGATTGTGAATTTCATTCTATTAAATACGTATAATGACTCTCATAATGATGATGGTGTGTGTGCGGATGTTTATTGTTGCATTTATGCAGAATCTTGGTTGTATTTTTGATGTGTTACTTATTCTAGGATTGCCGTTGTTCATAGGGAGAGTTTCCGTCGGTTTTGTGTAAACACATTTTTATAAATATGTATAAACAAACACATTTAAATGCGGCTGAATTTGGATGCATGTTTTTCGTTTACTGTACAATGGCAGTGAGCGCGATCGATTTTTTTATTCAATTTACTCATTATGCGATGCAAGTGGAAATGTTGGAGCATGGATTGAAAACAATTTTTGTTGGATGAGATGCGTTGATAGAATTTATATTTTATGTTATTTTATTTTATTCGTCCAAAGTTTATCTTAATATTTTATATACTGATTTTGAATTTTTATTCCAATTATAATTTGTGAAACAGGTTTAAATTTGTGAAACTGTGAGAGAAATTTTAAATTTTATGATATGTATATTTCATAATTTGAAAAAATGTATGGTGCTTCAAGAGTCAATATTTCTGCCATGATGAAAGCCGTGTTTTCCATGAGAACTGCACTGGAGCTCAATAAACTTTGAGTTCATTTTATTCTATGTAAGCCGAAAAAAAATGAATTCATAAAACTGCAATGTGTAGTGGTGTATATACATTTCAAGTTTAAAAATTTCCCCCATCAGTTCCATCATTTCCAGGTGACGTAATTCCACTCGATAAATTCATGGGTTTATCAAGTGTAACTAAAAAATGTGTTTTATGTTAAATGCACTTCGCATTGGCGTTTTATGAATTGATTTTTTTTCTTCGGTTTATAGAATAAAATGAATTTGAGGTTTATTGATTTCTGGTGCAGTTCTCATGCAAAACACGGCTGTCGTGAGCAATAGTGATATACAATTTTAGGGAATTGATTTTTCTAATATAACTTTGTAATATAAATTTATATATTACTTTGGCCGAACTAGTGAATTATAATCTATTGTAGTCTTAGTTTGGGAACTTTACAACAGCAATGACGTGTATTTTTATTTCGTTTGGAATGGTGTCGGACCTGGTTTTATGTTTTTGTTGGTGAAGAATTATTCTAGCAATAATTCTGAAGATTTTGCTTTGATTTTTATGTTAATGGATACAAGTAGTAGGAATCTATTTTCGGTTTTATTTTGAGCTTAATTTGCATTATATTTTTATTCTTAAACCAATTACTGCTCCATTACCAAGGTAAGGTGGCATATATATTGGTTTGGGTTCTTACAGTTTAAAACTGATTTGATTTTATCATTTTATTTTTGGTTACTTGGGGCATTAATTGAAATTCATTACAGGGCAGCGTTCATCAAAGAGCCACCTTCTATAATCTTAGTGGCAGGTTCGCGGAAATGCTTGTAGTTTGAGCTAAACTGTAGTTTTAAGTTGCGTCAGTGACCAGTATGGAGGAAATCATTTGTTTTTTAAACAACAATAAATGTTTTTTTTTCAGAATACAACAGGTGCCATCCTAATAAACTGCAAAATTAGATTTAGATTGTTAATAGTTAGATTTAAATAGTTTTCAAGCATAAAAACAATTTTACGGGAACAAGTTCTGAAATCTGAAGTAGTCAAGAGAAACAGATTACTAATATTAACATTAAAATTATTTGTAGTACTACAAGATTAATTCGGAACATGTTTATGGAAATTTAAACTTAATTAATGTAGAATTGAATTTTAGGAATTATTTCAACAAAGAAAACCTGAATCAATTTTACGGGAACTTAGAAGCAATTGAACTTGCAGTGGGAAATTGTGTTGTCTTGTGCTAACTTATTTACTATATTTATTACTAACAGATACTTGATTCTTTGCTACTAATATACATTTTTCCTTTCCTTCGATTTTGTTATTCATAAAAGGGTGTATGGTGGACCCGGGAAACTTGCCTAAGGACTGGCCGACTAATCCTAAAAAAGGTATATTTTAAACAAGGGATGGATAAATTTTATGGAAAATCCTTTGTGAGAGGTAAAATATTTTATTTATATGTATGGTTGGTACTATTAAATAACTTTAATGGATTTTTTGGTACCAAGGTAGGATGCGTCATTATTTTGCAATTTATGTTTTACTCCTTGGTGTGAGCCTGGAAATGGATGGATGGCGAGAGAAGAGAATATTAATGTTAATTTGATTGTAGTAAATAACGATTAATTTATAATTTACTTCAGGCAAATAAATGAGGGTTTCAGAGTTAAAATAATTCTTTAGTTTATTTTTAAAGTAGTAGATAGCGATAACTAATTAATTTCGACTTGGATTTTCAGAAGTACCGGAACAACCTCGTTCAGCTTTCAGAAACTTCAAGTATCCAGCGAACATGTAGCTAAAAATTGTATTGTGTTGTGATAACTATTTTAATGTATATACTAACAAAAACATACTAACTATCGATTACTTAGGTGTCTGAAACCTGGTCGATTCTTTGTTACTAACATATCTTTCCTTTTCCTCGGTTTTGTTTTATGTAAAAAGGGTATACGGTCGACCATGCGTATTATCGGGAACCTTGCTTAGTCTTGATCGTACACTCAAATCAATCAACCAATATCGAAGAGATCAGAAGTGCGATTATTTAAGCATTACGAGTTTCTCGAAATTGGAACAAAACGCTTACAAAGAATCTCTTTTCTTTTCTTTAAAAATATTCTTTTTAATCATTACGAGTTATCTGTCGTATTTAAAAAGCTGTACGGGTAAACCAACAAGTCGCAATTACGAGAACTCGTAGAGTTATACATAAATCGTGTTTTGTCGCAATTTCGAGAAACTATAATCGCACCCCAGACAGATAATTTATCGGAGAGAACAGAGTGATTGTCATCTGAAAAGGTTTTTTCCAGATTTAATTAGAAAAACACAAGGAAACAAAAGAAAATGAAAGTGAAATAAAATAGTGTTACCGTTTGAACTGCGAAAACATTCAATTTAATCAAACCAATAAAATTTTATAATTACCTAGAAAAACAAAACTATAGTAATTTTTTATCTAAATTTATTAAGTTTCGTATTAATTAAAACAAATTATACTTATATATTTGCAAATTTATTTATGCAAATATAAGCGTACAAATATAAACAAAAAACCATCAAGATATATATATATATATATATATATATACATATATATATATATACATATGAGGTGTCCGTTTCCGAAACTGCCTAAAACACATTTTTGAAATAATCGCTTGTTATATATCAAATTAAAGCTCTCGGAGAGGGCTACAATACAAAATCCAAAATAATGTGCCAGAACCATCTTTTATGCCATAAAATCAAGAAAAAAAATGTGAACTTTTCCAATACTCTCTAAATTGTTAAACACGTGTGTTCCAAAACTCTCTATTTTTACGTTTTGTGTTTTGTTCCAAAACTGCATATATTCTATAACTCAAGGACACATTTATTTCCAAAACTCTCTAAATGTTTTTTTAAATCTACCGTATGATTCGAAATACCGTTAATATCCAACAGTATTTTCGAATGAAATTGGATTTTATTCATTTGGATTTTCAAATTAGTACGCGTCGGATGTGTAATAATATAACTATTATTAAATTATAGTTATTTATGGTACTAGTGAGCAAAACGAGATATTATCCATGAGGGATAAGTTTGTCCCCCGAGGCGATAGCCGAGTGGGACATTATCCCGAGTGGATAATATCTCTTTGCTCACGAGTAGCATACAACGTTTTATCCAATTTTGTTGAAATAAATGTAAATAATCGGTATTTAATAATAAATTGTTCCATTTTGTGTTTTCACACTGTAGCATTGAATTTTGAAATACATTTTATCACAGTGACCGTTCTTTAAATTTATGTGACGTGTTTCTATGACGTAAATTACAAAATCTACGAATAATTTTTCAATGACTTAATTGTGCTTAAGTGAGTGTAGTTGTACAGTTCAAGTTTTGAAAATAATTTTAATTATATACATACAATAATAACTATGAATATAGAAGAATCGGATCGTATTGATGGAAAGGTAAAATTATGTGGGCCAGGAAAAGGCAGACAAAGATAAAGAAAATTGGCTAAAGACAAAGAAGAAACATCTAAGGTAAATGTCCTTTTTAAAATTTATCAAGCGAATTAATCTTAATAACATTATTGGCTACTATTAGGCATTCCGCAAAAGCCTTGCCGACTCTACCATTTTGCAAACATCCAACTTCTTCAAGCTATTATTGCAGCTCATTATCTATGCAAGATATAAGGAGGTTTCATCAAAAATTTTATGCTAACAAATCAAAAATCGAGCAAGATTACTATCTACTCAAACATTGTGTAACTACTGCTCCCATTAGAACTAAAAGTCGAAAGAAAAACGAATCAACTACTTATCATATCCCAAAAATTTATGGAAAAACATACAAAGTCGTTAAGGTATGTCAAAAATCTATATTAGAAGTTTTAAAAATATCGAGATTCCGCCTGCAACGCATTTGCCGGAATTTTCAAACAGCCAGCATGGTACCGAAGGAAAATCGCGGTGGTAAAAGATTTTCACAAAAGCATGAGGACAAAACAGAACAAGTTATCAAATTCATTAGTGATTTGCAAACACTACGATCACATTATTGCCGAAACTCCAATATAAATAAACAGTATCTGCCTAGTGAGTTAAGCATCAAAATACTGTGGAAGCAATTTAATTCAGAGAATGTTTCTTATTTGGTTAAATATGACTTTTTTCGCAAAATTTTTGTGAACAGATTCAATCTAAGCTTTGCCTCTCCATCAACCGATGTATGTTCCAAATGTTTGTGCCTCAAAGAAGTTATAAAAAATTCAGTGGACCTTGTAAGAAAACGCCGAGCGATGACGGAATTATACGTTCACAAACAGAGAGCAAAAACATTTTACGAAGAATTGCGAAAGGAAAACGACCATGAAATTGCATTCTCTTTCGATTGCCAAAAAACATGGTCTTGCCTAAATTGCCAGATCAGTCGACATATTTTTCAAGGCAGCTGTATCAGTACAATTTCACTATATGCAAAGGTTCTTCAAAATCTAACCAATCATGGCAAAATGTTTTTTGTTTTACGTGGAATGAAGCAAAGAGACCCAAAGGGTCTTATGAAATCGCTTCTGCGATTTACCATCAATTAAATTTGACTCAGTTTGATGAAAGTGTCACTTCAGTTAAACTTTTTTGTGATGGATGTGGTGGGCAAAATAAAAACCGTTCAATGATTTCTATGGTAACAAAATGGCTGAACAACGCTCCAGTACAAATTACGCAAGTGACAATATTTTTTCCAGTACCAGGACACTCTTTTATCCCACCGGATCGAGTTTTTGGACGCATAGAAAAGATAGTTAAAAAGAAAGAAACAATTGTACAGCCCGAAGAATATATTGATATATTCAAAGATCACGGAATGGTTTTCAATTTAGAGGATCTTCTAGTTTACGATTGGAAATCGACAGCCCAACAGGTTTTCAAGCCCCTCAATAACTGGCATTTTAAATTTGCGCCCTGCAAAAAATTTATTTTTCAACGAAAAAGTGAAAATAATATATATATTCAAGGGGAAGTAAACTATAGAGTTGAGCTAGGAAACCCGAAATCGATTTTTAAAAGGTTTCGAAATGCTAGCAATATAGTTCCAATGGAAGTGCCTCTAGAAGCCAAGGTGAAGAAAGCGAAATTCGACGATGTTGATAAATTGTTGAGCAAAAATTTCGAATTGGATTGGAGAAACTGCCAATCGCTTAAATATTATAAGGATGTTATTGATAACTGCGATGCCTCTGAAACTCCTAATATTCTAGACGAAGATGACGAAATATTATCTAATGTTATGGAACAGGATGCAATGCAAATTTAAAGTGATTTTTTTTTGGTTTAAGTTATTAAACTTAATAAAATGAGTTTGTGTTATTTTCTAAATATTATATTGTACATAATTATTTTATGTATTTAGTATATTTTATTTCGAAACTGAATTATTTGACAAAATAAATAGAGACTGAATTCTTCTAAATTGGTTTTTTTTTTCCAAAACTACCCAAAAACATTTCTTGCTGTTCCAAAACAATCTAAAAATTTAGTTGTTTCCAAAATTCTCCATTTTGGTTTTAATAAGTCGTTTAAAAAATTAGTTATTAATTTTCCACGAGTCAAATTGGCTTTTTTTTTTCTTAAGTACCTCAGGAACAATAAAAAGCAATAAAAGTACATTATAACTCAAAAAAAACTTTCATTTAAGAAATTTTCGTTTTACCAAAAAACAACTTAGCTGCGAATAGGCAGTTTTGGAAACGGACACCTCATATATAGTATATATATATATCGCATTGTGCGTGCAAGAAAATAATACCTAAGTCAAAAAAGTCATTTTTCAAGAGAACGGTTTTTAGCTTTTCAACTAGAAGGTGGGGGAATTGCGTGCCCTTAAGCGAAAATCAATAGAATATTAATTTAATAAGCCACTTCAAAACAGCTTTTAGGTTTTTTTTATAACAATTTATGTATGCTTCTAGTCTGCATACTCTAAATGGCTTAGAGTTACGACCTATGCGAGATAATTGGATTGCCCTAAAAGTCGACAAAAACGATATTACCCCGAACTCACAGGTAATTCCGTGCACTAAATGGGGTAATTCCGTGTTAGTTCAAAAGTATTAATATTTAAAATAAACTTATTTACTTCGCTTACAAAACATAAAAAACTTGAATACAATTCATTTTAATAATTAAAATAATACAGAAATAAAAATATCACATTTTATGTCTGTCATAAAAATTCAAAGGAACTAAACATTAAATAATACATATTTCAATTGCCTCAAAATAATTAAACTAATAACTTAAGTTTAATTATTTTGAAACGACTCACAGTCTTTGCAAAAATTGCATATATAGTTCGCGGCATTTTCTGCGCCAAGCACCACACCCCACACATATATACCATAGTTCGCCATCTTTTCCGAACTCTAAACAGATCAGGCAAATTTCGTCGTTAGCCTCAGAAAATGGATCCACGTCCTCAAGCTTATCGTCATCATCACATAAAATATCATCAACATCGCTGTCTGAATCAGAGGATGTGAAAGTGACTTGTCGTCGCACTGGCCTTTTTTTGGTTTTAGGGATTCTGTTTGGTTTTTGTGCTTCTTTTTTTATCTGTTTCTTCATAGTCGCTTTGCTTTTTCATTCCAGTTTTTTCTTTTTTTTCTCTTCAGTGATTACCAAGCCTTCCTTTACTGGAGTTGTAGTAAAAATAATTTTTTTATTTTTTTATTTATGTATTTCATTTATTTAAACTTACACGACAGCAAGGTCGCTTAATCCAAGTTTAATGGTTTTTATATACTAATAGAATATAATTCAAAACTTTGCCTTAAACCTAAAATCCGATAAATCATAATGAAATAATAATATTATAAAAAACAATAAAAAACAATAAAAAAACAATAATAATAATAACAATAAAGTATATACATAATAAAATAGTAAATTAATCACAGATTTTACTTAAAAACTAATGACAGTCTTTGAGTTAGGTATGAGTATAACTACACCAACATCCGTCTTCATCCAGAACATAATTTAATCAGATTTTAAATGTTTTTAGTTTTTCCCATATATCTCCCTCACCGCGACATGAAAAACTCCATACATCGTTTCTTGAATTGGTCAACAGACTTAGCTTTCCTAATTTCTAGAGGTAAACTGTTCCATATTGACGCTCCTCTTACTAGTAGAGTATCATCCATATAAGAGGTTTCATGAGATGTAATTATGAGTATGTTAGTTCTTTGGGACAGAGAAAATTGAAATTCATCTTTGATATAGCGTGGAGAATCTTGGGTATAAATAGTTTTAAAAATAAATAATGCTATGCGGAAATCCAAAAATTTTAGCAGAGGCAATCCAAAAATATTGTTCCTAACCTGGGAAATATGGTCATATAATCGTAAATCATAAATATATCGTAGGCACCCATTAAATACTGTAGTGATTTTTTTTGCCAACGATGAGTTCAATTTTGAAAAAATAATGTCGCAATAAAGTAAGTGACTCATAACAAGTGAGCGTACTAGTAGCATTCTAGTGTTGCGTGGAGTGCCATGACGTTTACTTCTTAATAAGCGTAGGGCATTATACATTTTTTGACAGATTTGGTCGATATGATTGTCCCAGCTAAGGTTAGTGGTCATAATAAGTCCTAAATTTCTTGTGGAGTTAACATAGGGAATAATTTGGTTATTCATGTTAATAGGTGGAAAAATATCATAATTAATTTCTTTTCCGAAAATAATTGCTTGGGATTTGGATGCATTGAGAATGAGCGCATTCTCATGCGACCATTTTTTGATCATATCTAGATCTTTATTTATAAGACAAATATTAGCCATATGACTGGAATTGGGTATTTCTCTAAAAATTTGAACATCATCTGCGAACAAATGATAGCGACAATTTAATGGAAGTTTAGAAATATCGTTGATATACAGCGAGAAAACGATAGGTCCCAGTATTGATCCTTGTGGAACACCAGCCATTAGCGGTAGTGAGGATGATCTATTTATAGAAGTAATTACATATTGGGATCGACCGGTCAAGTAGGATGTGATTAGGTTAATAGCTTCTCCAGATAGTTGAAATTGGGATTTTAACTTGTCTTCTAAAATGTCAAAATTGATGGAGTTGAAGGCTTTAGAGAAATCGAGAAGTACTAGTGCTGCATGATTTTTTCTGTCCAAACATGATCTTATGAAATCCGTTACATTAGATAATAGCGACATTGTACTGTGGGATTGCCGGAAGCCTGACTGGAAGTCAGAAAGGAGATGGTTCACCTTTAGATGGAATTTAATTTGGTCGGACAGTAGTCTTTCAAAGACTTTGGAGATTGTAGATAGCAACGAGATGGGACGCATATCATTTGGTGATTTAGGTTCTTTGTGCTTGGGAATCGCAATGACTTTACTAATTTTCCAGGGATCTGGGAAGGTATTATTAGAAATGGCATAATTAAAAATGTGGACCAGACTTGGTAAAACGGCTGGCACGCAATATTTTAAGAACTTAAGGGGTATACCATCATGACCTAGAGATTCTGATTTTAATGAAAATACGGCCTTAAAAACTTGGTCCTCATTCACTTCGGAGAAGTAGAATTTATTACTTGTCTTGGGAGCTAGATTAGGTACATCGTTGATATTGGCCCTTACTGGGATGGAGCTTGAAGTATGGATGTTCCTACTTACGGGATTATGAGGTACCATAGCTACAAATGCAGAATTAAGTTGGTCGGGTCCAAACATATTACAAATCTCATTATCTTTACTAGTATAGATACCTTCGTCTTTCAAGTTTCTCCATAGTTCTTTAGTGTTGAGACCAGGGTCGAGTTTGAATAGTAAGAATCGTTTTCTTGCGGCTTTAAGTAGACCATTTACCTTCTTGTCGTAATGTTTTAAAATTTCCTTATTATCAGTACACGGCATAGATTTCCATACTTTATAAGCCATGTCACGAAGTTGGATATTATTTAAGATTTTATTCGTCATCCAGGGTGGCTTACTAGGATCAATTCTCTTCGTGATAAATGGAATATGTTTGTCCATCAGATAAGTAATTTCGTTGCTCAAAAGCTGAACTTTGGTATTAATATCATTGCAGTTTACGATTTTACTGGAATCAAAATTGTCAATATCCTCTTGAAGCACATTGCAATCAAGATTTTTGTAGCTGCGAAATGTGATATACTCCGGTTTTCGAATTAGTTTTATATCAAAATTAGCTGCCACCAATTCATGATCAGCTATGCCTGCGAGTTGAGAAAAATCTTTTGAATGGAATGGTAAGCTTGAAAAAATGATATCGATGAGCGAACCGCCGTTATCGTGAATTCGGGTCGGTTGAGACTGGGGCGTGGATAGATTGAAATGTCCGGTTAATTGTCTAAGTTTCCTACATTCGGTTGGATTGAGAAGGTCAATATTAAAATCCCCCATGAATATTATATTTTTGTACTCTTCGTATAGGGATGAGAAAACGCATTCGAGATCATCCAGTGGTAAGCCTTTGTGATGCATATATCCTATACCAACAACAAATTTAACTGTACTCATTATGCATTCAATAACCAGATGATCAAGATTATAAGACGAACCTTTATTGACAATAGATATTTTAGTGCACTTGGCAAAATCATTCCTAACATAAAATGCAACTCCACCCCACCTCTACCGGCTCTGTCTTGTCTAATTAACTAATACCCTTCAATTTTATGTCCAATATTGGTGTGATGTGACTTAAACCAAGTTTCGGATATACCTATGATATGGTAGTGCCGCTTACTGAATAGAATTTGTAACCGTGCGATTTTGTTTGGAAGGGAACGTACGTTTAAGTGGCACATTCTAAGGGTTTCGGAAGCAAGTCTGTTAACGGAACCAAAACGTGAATTACACATTAGTAAATATAATTCTAATGGAATTACACATATCGCTATGAAAATCAGATACATGGATACTATTCAAAAGCTCATGTGGAAACGGATTGTCTGTAGAATTTAATACAAAATAGGGAATATCAAAGAATTTAAGACTCATTTTATACTTGAAAATGAAAAGGTAATTAATAATAATATAAATAATAATAATAATGATAATAATAAAACTAAAATAAAAAAATATATAATTGAAATTGATATAAAACAATCTCAAATTATTAAAGTTGCTAGGCATAATAATAATAATAATATTAATAATATATTTATCAATAATTAAAGCAAAAGTCACATAATTAATCCATTGTAGAAGAAAGTTGATAAAAATAAAATAGAAATTATAATGCATTTGTTCCGACAAATAATATGTACATATTATGATAATAATGAATAAATTACTATACGTATATAAATACGTTAAGCAATCTAGCAATTAGTGGTCATAATTAACCTAGTCTGGTAAGACCAATATAATTAATAAAAGTATAATAAAATGATGTTGTTACCCCATATGGAATTCCATTACCATTATTTAAAACGATCGAGATCATCCATAGATTTGATGTATAGAGGTTTGTCTTGAGGATTACATTTGATCACGACAAAATTATTTAGTATGGACACCTTGTTGATTTTGTTTGATTTTTTAAGTTGTCGAGCAGCAAAAAATAGTCCAGAAGTGATTTTATCCAGGTGCTCGTTAATATACATCGCAGATGCAGGATAGTTTTCATTTAGCAGTTTGATGTTGACGTTCCCATTTTTAATCTGTTTCAAGTAATGGCCGTAAAATTCACGTTTTTTTGACAAGTTTAAAAAGCGCACTACTATTGGACGTAGACTTTTAGTATATTCACCAACTTTTAATCGATAGCAGCTATCGATACTGTCAAGTGAAAAATTCGTGATCCCAATATGATCAGCTATACACTTAATAAATTTTCGATCATGAATTGCGGTATCATTGGGGATGCCACGTATAATAAGGTTGTTCTTTCTCCAGTCACGTTCAAACTTACTAATTTTATTTTCCAGAGTGGATATTCTGTCTGATAAATTCCCGATTATGATGGTTTTTTCTTCGATGGCTGCTACGATCTTGGTTTCAATTAATTTATCAATACCAGGCCAAATTTTATCAATTACGGATTCCATAAGTAAATTCGCATCTGCTTTGTTGATATTTTTAAGTTCATCAAGGGCAATTGTAATGGCTTTTTTGGTATCGTTCTTTATGTTGCTCGAGGCAATACAACTAGTACAAATCCAAAATTTGTTGGTTGCCAAGATATCGTACTCATCCTTGGATGAAGTCACACAATCACCATGGTACCACCGTTTACAACAATCGCAGTTAATCCAATCAAATTTGGTATCACTAGTGTTACCGCACGCGGTGCACTTATTAGGCATTATATTAAGTTAGGTTATGTATTGTTTTTATCAAATCGAAAATTGAATTAATAATTGGTATTAAAATTTAGTAATTTATAGTTGGAACACTGAATGCAGTAGTAATGTACATTAATATGCAAAACTTTCGCAAAAATAATCACATTATATATTTTATTTAATATTATTTCGATAACGCAAATTCAACATCATTTGCCAATGTTACGGTTGTATGTAAAAAAAAAAAAAAAAAAAAAAATAATAATAATTGATGTTTGCTTCGGAGGCCCACCTCTTTTTGTAACCTTTTCGTTACAAATTTTAAATTTATTGATTGGACAAACTTCATCAATTCTGACGTACCGTTTACTTGCACTAAACTCCTTGAATAAAATTCGTACTTGAGTAGTCGACGAAGCTGAATTGATAGGAATGGCTGAGATCAAATTCATCGAAATTATTTCTGAACCTGAAATGAAATAAAAAACGATGGTTATCAAAAATGAAATAAATAAAGCATATTTTAAGTCAAACCTGTGTCAGATCTTGGTGGTTTATCTGACTCTAAACAAATTTCAGTGATGTTAGTTGTCGACAAAAAGTACTCATTCGCAAATACGTTTGGATTAAAAGGGAAAATGCCAGTTTTCTTAAATCCCGATATTCCTTTTCTAAGAGTAGCAACGCGGATGTATGCTTGATTGAAAATAGCAGCCAAATCGTATGGCGTAATTTTCTGGTAGGTATTTGTTTTCATAAATAAATCGCATTCGTTGTTCAGTGCCATCTTTAAACCACCAAAAAATGTTAGGTCCAGCGGCTGCAAGCGATGTGATGTATGCGGTGGTAAAGACACTACAACAATATTGTTATTTTTGCATAAATCTTATGCCGCAAGTGTTTTGTGCGTTCCATGATTATCCAAGATCAATAAAACAGGATCAGTTGCAGTTGGCCTAGTGAATTTAATAAAATGATTTAGCCACTCGATGAAAAGCTCATCATTTATCCATCCGTTCTTAGAGCAGCTATAGATTGCCACAGGAGGACCATCTTTACTCAGAAGTGGTGATAGACGGGAACGTGGATAAATGAACATTGGTGGTATAAATCCCCCGCCTGCACTCATCGCACAACAAACCGTGATATTTTTCCCGCGTTTCCAACTGACGGCTTTGCCAACTTGCTTTTGGCCTTTAGGGCCAATAATTCTACCTGGCTTTTGAACCGTGCTAATTCCAGTTTCATCGATATTGAAAATTTGGTTAGGTTCAAATTTGAATTTTGTATAGACTGTATCCAGATTCGTGTAGAAGCGGTTTATTTCTGTTTTATTAAATGCCGTTATCCTATTAATACTAGTAGGTTCAGGCTTACGTAGGCTTAATCCACGGTTCCGCTTTAAAAAATTCTCGTAAAAGTCTCTTCCTGCTAAACGCTTTGTTTTGTTCAATCGGTTGAAAATGCCGTTTTGTTCAGCATAGTCGAACACCATGCGGCGGAACTCGGTAAGCGTAATACCATAAAAAGTATTCGACATATTAAGGAGATGATCACTGATTTCTTTTTCCTGTTCTGCATTGAATGTAGGCTTTCTACCGATATTTGTCGTATTTAGTATAACCACTCCACTTCTATAGTCTCTCAACGTTGAAGCAGGTATTTGGTAGTTTCTAGAGACAACTCGAACCATTTCTCCTTGCTGAAGATCAGCTAAAGCTAAATTCATCTTTTCTTCAGACCAACTATGTCTAGTACTTTTTCTTACGTATGTTCGAGGCATCTAAAATGTACAAGGAAATTTTAATAACATAGAATAAGAACTTAGTTTTTGATAAGGGGCAATACCGTACAGTGTACGGTGTTTCCACGATAAAATTTACGGCATTTCCCCACAATGGCGAAATAATAAAAATAAATAAAAATCTAAACACACACAAAGATGGTTGCACTAATTTTTCCTGTATATTTCACTTGAAGTATCCCAAAAATAATATGCATCTACTTAATTTATATAAAATTAAAATTAATATCACTTACCGTTAATTTAGTGACACGGTAATATTACAATAAAATATACAAAAAAAACTTGTTTACGTGTGTTCTCACCAGCTCTAATGTTTCGACTGGTGGTAAAATTTAATAAACGAACTCATCAAAACGAACAGTTTGATATAGCTCAGGGTTGGATAAGATAATTAGAAATGTTGATATTTTAATGCACGGATTTACCAAGATGCACGGAATTCCCCCACTTTCCCCAACTCTTTGGATACAGATTTAATTAAGAATATTCTTTACTGCAATTGGTTCATTTCTCGTGACAATTTCGAAAATCATTTAAAAAATCTAAAACAATAAGTTTAAATAGGTAAACATGTTACTTATCGTGCATGATTTTATTAAAACAATATTGTAAGTACTAGTTATAGTAATCATGTACTCGTATATTGTTATTGTAAGGCAAAGCTTCATAAAATGATTTGTATATTCCAGGTATATAATTTTTTTCATCGAGGTACTTTAAATCTCTATATTTTCCCTTAGAAATGGAAATCTTTCTCTATATAACTTATCAACAATACTACTATTGATTGGCTTTCTTTTCCTCC
Source organism: Tipula vernalis (assembly GCA_958295665.1). Classification (NCBI taxonomy): domain Eukaryota; kingdom Metazoa; phylum Arthropoda; class Insecta; order Diptera; family Tipulidae; genus Tipula; species Tipula vernalis. The sequence continues at coordinate 216,727,602 of OY282559.1, read as the reverse complement.
CGGGACGTTTAGAAGCAGATGCCTCATCAAAATATAAAAAAATTTCTTCAAACGTTTCTTCAAATTCATATTTGTACAGTAATTTGTTTGGCTCAGAAATATCAGATGGGTCCATCTCGTGTACCACATATGATTTTAGCATTCCTAATGGGACTATAATATTGAGCTGATACATAAATAGTTTTTTTCTTGCGACATTTCTCTATCGTGAACTGCATTGAGTCACCCTTTCAAAAAACTTGTGACATATATCCACTTTGAGTTTGCATGAGGCCCAAGAATAAAATGAAAATAAACAATAATATAAAGATTTCGAGGAGTTACACTAATCAGGGCTAGGGCTTTATTCGGAGTCGGTGTCACAGCATGCAAATGGGTCTGAAATGTTTTACAAAAATATATAGATAGCTCATTATTTTATAGGAATTTTGACGTCATACAATCAAATTTTCAATAATTAAATTATCTTTACCTGAATCATTTTCTTCTAAGTTATGTTGCAATTCGACTAAACACTCATCCATTTCAAATTAAACTGTTTATGTTTAATTTAAAATATCTACATTTTATTGGATATTTTAATTAATAAATCCCTATGAAAAACCACAAACAGTTAGTTAGCTCCTGCAAGAAAAATATAACAAGACATACGATGCCTACTTTCAAAAATTTCCCAGCTGAAATATACTGTAAGTAGTACTTATAGTTGTTAAAACCTATACTTACAGTTGCACAGTTGCACTAACAAAAATATTTTCCGCCTGTTAAAACTATAAGTGAAAATACGACATTGAGAATACAACATATATATTTATAAGAATAAATAATAATTATTAAATTATTGGAGCCGCCGTGGTTTCCATAACTAAAGGATATAGGTATCTCGTGAAAAGATCACCTTCTCGAAACCACAAAACAAATTAAATTAACACTTTCAGTGCCGTGTGCACCGCCGGCAGTACACACTCGTTTTTGTTTTCCGTGCCGTGTAAAGGCGGTGTACGATTAGATATAACGAGTGAAACATACCTGGGTGCCACCTGCTTTACCGGCTATCACATTTAATAACGGTACAAAATCAAAAAAAAAAATTAAGAAGTTATTCACAAATTCGTTTTATACGTCTTTAGATATTCGTAACGACTCTTATATGTTGACACTCTGTTGACACACAAAGTGTTAAAAATATAAAATTAACAGACAAAATTTAAAATTTCTTCTTCTGATTTCATTTACAACGAGTGGCTTTTAATTTTATTTCTTAATTGCATTTATTTTTTTGAGAAGGTGATAGGCTTTTGACTTTCACGTTAATCGGACGTTTTCTGTGAAACAAATATTTTTTAATTTTTTTATTTTGAAATTTTAATCAACGATCAAATTCTACACAAAATATGGGTACCCCAACCACGGAATATTATCCAAATTACAAAAGATTACAATTCGTGATCGTCCTGCCATTGATAATCGAGCGATGCGAGTGAAAAATTCAGGTGAAATTGTGTAATCCGTGGTCCGAAATGAATGGCTGGCCGTTCTAAAAATGGAATGTTGTCTAATTGAACCATCCTTCTCTTTTGGCACGCTCTGTTGTAATTGAGCTTTTACTCAAAACGGAGTGCACCAAAACTTAAATAAATGTATGTGTGTAAATCAAAGTGATCATTTCACGAGATAACCTAAACACTTTAATAAATATTAAACTTTTAATTAATTAAATTATTTATGTAGAATTATATGTAATTACAATTCTCAATTTCAATTGAAGTACGAGTATCATCAAACGCTTCGGTAATTTTGCTATCAAATTTATATTTATCTGTAATATCTGAAAAAAAATTCAGAGAAAATTTTGTTTCAGATAATGATTTGAGACAATAAAAAACAAGAAATAGATTGCGATCTGAATTACCTGAAAAATAAAAAAAAATTGTACGAGTAAAAGGCCTTTTTTCGATCTCTCTAATCTCTCCGATAAAATAAACAAGGCAAGAAAAATGAAAACACAGAAAATTTGACAAACACAGGAATTTTAATAATGGTCAATATAAAATGTAAGTGTTCATTTAATTTCCGAGGTATTTATAAATAAACATATATCGTTATATTGTAAATAAATATTTTTATTTTTAACTTCATCTCTTGATATTTTGTACTCTTCTTTATGAAGTATCCAAAATAAAACTAGTGTTCGCCTTTAAAGTGCCGTTAGCGGCGCTGCAGCCGATAAAAGATAAAGAATTATTTTATTACACATAGTCAAATTCCATACGAGAAAGATACAATGTAAATATTATTGTTTATTTTGTATTATTATATCTCACCAATTTAACTACAAAATTTATATTATATTGTGTAAAAAAAAAAATCGGAAATCTCGTAATGTTTTGAACAGGCAATGCTATTCTTAGTTACGTGTGAATGTATTTTTGCAAAATAAAGCCATGTTTTTTTAACTTTAATCCTTAGGTAATTGATGTATTATTATATTATTTGCCTTGTCGCAAATAGATACGACATCGTGGGACAGAACATATTTTTCTGCGTTGACTGGCATATTTTAATTTAATTAAAACACTCAAAATAAAGAATTCGATGGATATGGATAGTATTCAAACACAACTAAACGTCAAAATATTTTTTCACCTATAAGCTCTAGTTCGTAAATGATATATCAGCTGTCAGGCAATACGCGTAAAAATGCGAATGAATTTACCCAAATATTTTTACTCATCACTATCGACATCTAGTTAGAAATTGTGTGAAGTTTTGTTCTAAATGTTTCACGTACACATTAAACCAAAAATCATTCAACCACAGATCGTGTTTAAGTAAGCTTCACTTATATTTCCTCATGGCTCTTCCACATGGTGTAGTGATTTGTTGTACTAAAAAATGGGTTTGATTTTTGTAAAACTAATGCAATTGTTTTTGTAAATTTACCAAAGCAATACAGCACAAATAAAAAATGGTAAGAAATGTTTTTTTACACGGACTAGCGAAAGTTTTTTGAACTAATTTCTTGAAAGCTTGAACTACAAGCATTCCTTCTTACATATATTTCTTGTTTACATTTTTTTTTGTATGAAAGGAATTTTAATTTTGATTAAAAGAGTAGGTTATCCTGAAAAAATCATTGAATCTATCAAAATCACTCATAAGTCAAACTTTATTCAAGTATTTATGAAACTTCTGCAAGAAATTAAATTTAAGTTATCCAAGACACATATGTAGGTTTTAAAAAATAAAGGAATACAGTGGAACCATTATATTGCTCAATATCCGTAATTATTTTTCTTTAGTATTTAGATACATGATCTCAAGGCTGGATTATGATAACCACAAGAGAAAAGTAACCAATAGCCGATTATATTTGACTAAAAATCCTTTTGCAATTTTACCCAAATATATTCAAAATTGAAACAAACAACTTATAATTTTTACGTTAATTTTATTATTTTACAATTACATAAATATGGTATGTATGTAGAATTTAGATTAATATGTAACTGTTCGCCAGCATTTAATATAAAATGCAGAATTCATGTCTACTTATTTGCCTCACTTGATTGTGCTGCCTTTATAATGCTATCTATTTTAATTTCAGCTAACTGCTTTACTTGCGATGTTTGCAAAATCTTTGGTAGTTGGTAACATGTTGTGCTTCTTTCTGTAGTCGCAGCCCCAATTCTAACGCTTTGAAAGTTAATCATTTTTTGATAAATAAGGTACGATTTAATAAAATTCCAACGTCTTACTTTGTAGAAATTATAATTTAAACTAAAATTATTTAGTGTGAATAGTAAAACATTAATATGTAAGATAATAAAAAACGATATCGTTTTTGGGCGGCTTTACACACTTTATGGTTTAATAGTATACAAAATGGACGTCGTTTTTCTACATAGCAAATTATTTAAGTGTTGATAAAACCAATGCCACTACATAAATAGCCGTGACATCAGTCTAAAAAGTCAAACCACTAATATAAAGAGGGGAATAAAGATTTTTATTTTCCTATGAAACGTAAACAAAATACTATGGGATTTTCAAACACATTTTTTTATATCGTCTCTATTTTCAATTTAAATAAATATTTTATTTACAAATATAAATAATTTGATATCAAATATATTGAAATGTAAATTGTGAACAATTTTGATTGAAATTAAAAATCATTTATTAAGTAATTTTGCATTTTTATAAAAATATTTGTTTCGGCATGCTTCGTGTTCCTCTAATCTTAATAAATTTATTAAGATTAGAGGAACACGAAGCATGCCGAAACAAATATTTTTATAAAAATGCAAAATTACTTAATAAATGATTATTAATTTCAATCAAAATTGTTCACAATTTACATTTCAATATATTTGATATCAAATTATTTATATTTGTAAATAAAAATATTTATTTAAATTGAAAATAGAGACGATATAAAAAAATGTGTTTGAAAATCCCATAGTATTTTGTTTACGTTTCATAGGAAAATAAAAATCTTTATCCCCTTAACACATACTACCACACATTTTTGTGTCATGGCTTTTTATGTAGTGGCGTTGATAAAACAAATAATATTGGGATTCGTCACAGACACCTACATGTATCCAGACATTCCAGACACAGTAATATTTTTGTCAATGTGTGTATTGAATTTTTTCTTTATTGAATTGGTTTAGTTTCTCTCTATATTTCGAAGTGGAACGTTGTGTTTTAAGGTAATGTCACTGGATTTATTTGAATTATTTAATGTTTTCAATTAATTATTTTAGTGTTGTGTTATTATAATATTACAGTTCGGCTTTTATAAACAAATTCCGTATTTAATGGAATACAATCAGAAAATATGCCTCGAAGATGTTGTGTTGATGGGTGGTTGAGTAATTCGACCCAAAATAAAGAAAACAATAGTGAGACAATTCCGACATTTTCTTTTCCTGTGGATTCAAATTTGAAATTTAAATGGATAGCAGCTATTAAAAAGCCAAATTGGGAGCCGTCGAAGTACTCGGCGATATGCGTACAACATTTTTTACCAGGTCAATTGCAAAAAAATTTAATGCTGAGAAACGAAGATACAAATTACCCAATTTCACGATCAAAATTGTTAAATGGGAGCATTCCAACAGTTTTTCCCGGCCAACCTCATCAACACGAACCGCCAAACAAACGTAAGCCACCAGAAAAGCGACTAGAAGAAATCAATTGTAGAATTGAGAAAAATAATGAAGCTATTCTGCAAGCCGACATGATTAAGGGATATCAGGACGTTCTACAAAATTATAAAGAGAAAATGAACAAAAACATTTTAACAGAGTATAAGACTTTCGAACAAAAAGCTAGTTTGACTTTTTACATAGTTGATGGTGATTTACAAAAAGGATGTAATTTCAAAATAAGAATAGTGATTTGCAGTGATTTGAAGGTCAATATTTTTACATATAGTCAGTTAGTAAGTAAGCAAGATTTAAATTGGATTCTTCCAAATACTTTAAAATTAACACTCTGGTCTCAATTGGAAAATCTTTTGGTAAGATATAAAAATTTTGAAAATATTAATACTTCTAAAGATTGTAACACCCTGTTGGAAAATGCGCTTAACATAATGAATTTGGCTTTAGAAAACATCCCTGACGACTTTGAATTTTATAACGAGCTGAATTTTTTGACCGATCAAATAAAATTATTATTAATGAAAAGTAAAGTACCTAGATATTCCCAAAATACTATAATAGCTTCCCACCTTTTACATTCGCAGTCTAGTGCAGCCTACAATATTATACGGCAATATTTAACTCTACCACATCCGGAACATATTCGCCACATTTCCACATCTTTAAATGTTTCTCTGCCATGGTTAAATCTACGAAAGCGTTAATAAAGATCTCAGAATACTCATTTAAACAGTTTGGTATAGCTTACATTCTTCTCGGTAAATTTCAGTCTGATGACATCGAAAAAAGGTTTAGTAAATACAGATTTTTATCGGGACGGTGTTACAACGTTTCATTTCGAAATATTTCTGAATCCGAAAACCAATTGCGAATTAGGAAAATTTTTCGAAAATCAATTCCATTAAATCTTTTTAAAAATAACGAAAACCTTGAGTACGTAGATGACTCAAATCTGGTTTCAATGTCTGATTACACAAATGTATTAAACTCGGATTATTTAGCGAATATGGAATTGGATGATATTTCGAATAATTACGTATGCGGTTATGCGGCACACTCAATTTGTAAGAAGATTTCATGTTCCGATTGCCAGTTTGTGTTCATTAAAGAAAAAGGGACTAAAATTCATGAGACTTATTTCGACTATATGCAAAGAGGTGGCTTGGTTCAACCAACTCAGGTGGTGCAACAGCTATTTTTCCATATGTGCGCAATTTTCCAAGAAATTATTCGTAATGGTGAAATGAAAACAAAATTTTTCTGCGAAACAAGTCAAAGAAAAATTTTACATTGCCTTACTTTAAATAGCGTTCAGCAAGAAAATTTTTATATCGACACCAATAGAGTTTGCAATTGCGGACAAACAAATATTAACATTTTCAAAATGTTATTATTTCCCATGGCAAACATTATATTGTTAAATTACTGCAAGGAAGTAAACCATAACTTTGCCAAAGTAAATTTTAATAAAAGAAAATTAAACAATTTTTTATAAATTTTCTTGATATGTGATAATATATACCTTTATAATTTTCTTTATAAGTAATTACCTAATGAAATATGTATTGTGATAAATTTTCGTTATTCCTACTTATTGTTTAAAAATGTTTTATTTAATTTTAATTTCATTAATATTAGTTATATATTAGTCAAAAATGAATTGAATTCCAAAATTTATGTTTTATTTATTTTATTATTTATGTATTATTAAATATTGTTGAATTATTAAAATTAAAAAAAAAATTGTAGTTTTATTTGCATTTCAATGAAAGTCATCCAAAAAACAATTCCCATGCATTTTTTGTTAATTTGTGTCCGTTGTTCAATTTCATTCAATAGACCGTATATGTGTGTTAGTGCAAAACATAATACTGTGTCTGGATACATGTAGGTGTCTGTGGATTCGTATAGGTTTGTTACTTATACTATATATCCACACACTATTAAATAATATTTTTTTGCTCCAAAGCAGTAGGTTACCAACCCTCTTTATTCTATATAAAAATAAAAACATATGCCTTTTTAAAAGTTATTACCTTTCAGTTTTTTTGCATGAGAAGGAAAGTTCGTTTAACCCTTATACGATCTTTGGGTGAAATTTCACCCTTTTTAGATTTTAATGCTCTATAATTTTTTTACTATTGAGACTGTTTCGATCAATCTACATGGATTGGTTAATAAGCCCGGCAGTTTTATAAAATTATTACGATTTAAATATAAAGACAAGATATTATTCGAAACAAAAAAAAAGTACGTCAGCGACCTTTGGGTGGAATTTCACCCATATAATTATGAATGTACATATATTTAGTATTGCATGTACAAGATTCAGGTACATGTTTGAATTTACTCAGAAAAAAAAAAAATATAATACATATGAAATCCAGTGCAAACTTGTCATAATAGTATTATAAAACCAAAACCAACAACACTAAAAAGCCGCGAACAAATATTCGCACGCAAGCACACTACTTTTATTGGGCCTATTTACATTTGTATTCTTGCATCAGTTTTCCTCGTTTCTTACCTCTGTACCTAAAACCAAGTTTTTAGTTTATTGGTAAAGAGATAAGGAACCAGGAAAAAACTGATGCAGGAATTCGAGTGTAAACAGAATCATTAGTAGTGCTTATAACATAATACTATTTAAATTCGTGTATTTCATTTCTTCGATTTCAAAGGAAATTTTATTTTTGTTTCGATATGTAATTTGCTAAATGTAGTCGTTAGTATTGACATAGACCTTTATGATTCTCTATGGTATTATATTATTTTTTGTTTTGTCTAAAACAATAAAAAACAAAATAGTGTACATTATGGTAGAGAACTATTGTTGAGGATTGGAATGATCTCGACAATATCACGATTCAGGCATAAATAGGAACCCTAATTTTGGCGGGGGTTTACAAGTTTAACGGAGAATCTATTGATAATCTGTGGGATGATCAAAAGGGCAGAACAACGTTTCGATGTAACATGGTGAAAAATGACTACTCAAAATGATTACTCGCGTTATACGGTTTGATGATAGAAGCGATCGACAAGAGCGCCGAGCTTGCGATAAATTGGCGCCTATTCGTAACCTGTGGGATAAATGGGTTGGCAATATGCCACTACTTTATGCTCCATATTATAAAAACGTCACTATTGTCGAGCAATTGTATTCTTTTCGTAGGCGTTGTCCTTTCAAGCATTATATACCATCTTAAGCCAGAAAAATATGGTATTAAAATATGGTCTTTATGTGATAGAACCTCGAAATTTGCTTGGAACATGCAGGTATACACTGGAAAAGAACCAAATTCAGCACCTGTAACAAATCAGGGTCAGAAGGTGGTGATAGACCTAGCAAAAGACTTAAAGGGTCGTAATATCACGTGCGATACATTTTTACAACTCCCAACTTGGCTAAAGATCTATTCAAACATAAAAATACAATTGTTGGAAAAGTATGCTAAAATAAAACATTTTTACCAGCCGTCACGAAACAGGGATTAGGTCGGCGTCCCGTATTTTCCAGCAACTTTTATTTTTACGATAATAAGCGTATTTTGTTGACCAACATTTAATTTGAATTATTTTGGGTTTATTTGTTTTCCAAGAAAATAGCCAATTTGATTTAATTGACAAAAGCCAACCTTTCGAAATAAAATATAAATTTACTATGTATTATGGCTCTGGTGGCAGGTACCATAACCAAGAATTAGAATTATGTTTAATTAAACCCAATTTTTTTTTGGGTTAATGTTATTCTTGCGGGGATTTCGCCTATGCAATTGTTGTTGTAAATTTGTCAAGGAAATACGCTAAATATATCGTTGGTGCAATATGTTCCAAAAAAATATAAAAATGCCATAGTTTTGAGCACATTTCATCAAACAACTACTTCCACGGATGCAAAATGTTTACCTGAAATGATCAACTATTACAATAAAACCAAGTCTGGTGTCGATACCTTAGATCAAATGGTTGGCAACTACACAACAAAACGAAAAACTAATCGCTGACGTTTCGCCTTATTTTGTAACATGATAGACGTTTCAAGTGTCAATGCATATGTTTTGTGGCTGGAAGTCGACCCCGACTGGAATAAAATCAAACTATACAAATGACGTTTGTTTCTAGAACAACTTGAAGCTGACCTTGTCTATCAACAAATAATAAGGGGACCCAGATTACCAAGAGGAGACTCTTCAATGGACCTTGTCAAATATTTACGGCATAATGCTACCGCATCTGATGTAACAGAAACATCTAGTATAATGAAAGCGTCTGGTGCCACTGGTAGACCGGCCAATGTTACAGAAGAAGCCGGTGTTAAAAAAAGGAAAATCTCGGGGTCTCGTTGTGAGTTTTGCTCCAAAACAGATAGAAAAGCTTATTCAGTTTGCCATACCTGCGAAAGGTCTGTCTGTGGTGAACACAAGACCGTTGTTTACTATTGTCCGAATTGCAATAAAACATAACTTAAAAAATAAATAAAATTAATTGTAACCAAAATGAAATAAATAATTATTTTTCTTTATTTCAATATGTGGGGGAAATTTCACCCAAGGGTCACATGTGTAACTTTTTCTAAGGGTTATATGAGGGTTAATGAGTATATACAACATTTTACTCCGAGGTGCACTATTTTCTCTACAACTAGGATAAAATGCAATTGCAATAGGAAAAACGTCTAAATATTACAAGTATACAGATTATTAGTTCAGAGATTGGCCGATAAAATGCGTTATTACCCCAGCATTCTTAAGGAGAGTACCGATTGACGTCAAATTTGGACAGTAAGTAGGGAATGCCTCATGCAACAAAAGTTATATAGTACCGATGTGTGCTTTTACCCCGATAGTGGATGTAACTTCTTCTCGGGGATGGAAATTAGTACACTCAAAATAACCACAGAAATCGATAGGGGGATGAATTCGAAAAATGTTCTATGAAAATGTTTATTTTTCATCTAAAAAATGCATTTCTTAGAGCGATATTTCAGGAATAACTCGAAAACCTTATGATTTATCAGAAAATTATGAGGAGCAAAATAAAGCTTATAACGACACAAATCGATTGTTTTTTGTTTGTTTTTTTGTAGGTGCAACACGCACCAAATTGTGGCTCGTTGAAGGTAACTGTTTGGTCGCCTCTCAAAGTTAAAAACGACGAATATTCGGAGGAAAACTTGTTAGATATTTTTAAAGCACTTAAAAGAACCTTTAAAATGAGCAAAGTCGTTAGCATAAAAACTTATGGAGTTATTATGAAAATAAAACGGTTGTCTCGTTTTTTGGAGAAAAAAACAGCAATGAAACGAACAAATTTTGCCGATGCTAAATTAACAATAAAAAGGGCTAATTCGTCATTTCCAGATAATCCAACTCTCAAAATTATGATTATCATGTTAACAATAAATATAACTCCAAAAAAGTTTCCTAAAACATCTTGGTTTAGGCGGTACGTGCCATATTTTAACGATGTATTGGTCATTAGAATACCTAAATATAAAATGAATTATTACAAAACGGTTCGATTGTACGTATAATAACTCACTGTACCTTTCTGAAATAGCATCATAATTTTTTCAATTCATACGTATTTTCAGTATATGTAGTTGCTAACGCTTGATCAACAATTTCGCACTGGATTGACTCTGAAAGCCCAATGGCTTGTACTCGTTGCCGACTCTCCTTGTAGGGTACTCTTATGTTGAGGCAATTAATCAATCGTTAACCTTAAATTATTTAAAATAAAATATAACATAATATAAAACTTATTAAATTTGTAAAATTAAATGTATACCAATTTAAAGAATTCCGCACCTTTGAGCCAATTATCTGAAGACAGATCACCCACACTACCAGCACGCAGAACTGCCTTGGGGACAGTGTGGGAGAAAAGTTTTGTTGCTAGCTTTACTTTCTGCCGTTGTACGCCTCTGACTGTTAAATTTGCAGCGGATATTTTGTATGCCACACTAAGATCCGATATGTTTTGGTTTTGGTAATTAATTCTTCGATCATTTTTTTATAGGTGAACTGCGACTTAGACATATTTCACAGCCATTAAGGTTTCATCTTTTGTTTGTATCAATTTTTTCTTTTACCTTCATTTTGTCAAAAAAAGGTTACACACTTTATCAGCACATTTCACATAAACTTTTCTCATGACATTCAATGCGCATTGAAGAATTCCGGACACCATTTTTTTTTTTAAGTTATTATGGCGGAAATAGGATATTTTTTAACCATCAATCGATATGCTCTTGAGCCAGAAGCGTGATTGGTAATCGCATTAGCAATGTCGTCTGTTGACCATTTGACACGCTTTTCAGGACATTTCAATTTTTTTAGTTATCCTTTTGTGAAAATATGATCTATAGATTTAAGGTTATTTTCCCGTTTCCAGCATTTTCGTCTTAAATGCATAACTTCTTCTTGTAATCTAAAACAATATATGCATATTATATATTGAACTTGATTCATTTTAGTATTATGTATATTTTACTTACAGTTTGTGTACATTGAGATTTTGTTGTCTCAAAATGAGTCTGTATTTTGCAATCTTTCATGTTATAAATAATCGGCTCACACATTATTTTATTAATTCCAGAACCAATAACACCAATGAAGCCTTCTGATGTGGAATCATCTTGGCCAAGTTCGCCGTGAATTGTTGATGGACGACTTCCGGAGGAATTATCTTCATGGATGCTTGTTACAGTTGCGCTAATGTATCACATATTTGTACACCATACTGTTTTATCTTCAATAAAAATGCTCAGCGTGTTTCTGTCTTTATTCATTGGACGTTCAGCTCCGACTCACTTTTCTTTTATTTACCCTATACACCGACTAATAATATGTCTACATGTATCAATCTATATAAGGTTACATGTATACATAACACTCCTCCCCCTATTACAAAATTCGATATACTTTTAAATTTTTAATACTATTACAAAAAATTTCGTATAATAAAGTAATCCCTTAAACATAACATTAGTTTCACTAATAACAAAAAATTGTACATACTAAAATTCCCTTATTATAAAATCAGATTTTTTTCCCATTTCCGCCTTCTTCTTAACAATGCTGGATTTCTTAATCTATAATCCATTTTAGTTAATCCTGCCGAATTTGGCTTATTTGTAATCTCATTAGGTACTATTATTATTTTCCTTAATCGGCTCTTCATTCATACTTTTATTTGGAAAATATTTAAATAAATTTTCTCTTTTCCAAAATTTTTTTAATTGATTTCTACGAGCTGTTCTTATTGCTCCTCTTAAATTAATAACATAAATCCACTTACTTATTCTATTTACAACAGTAGCTACAATCCATTTAGGACCATTGTAATGATTATTTTTATTAAAATATAATACTGATTGACCTCTATCTAAATTTAAATTTGTTTGTTTACAATTAGTGTCATATATTTTTGATTTACATTTACTTTCCCACTTATAATATTTATTTTTATCTAAATTAAATGAAACTGATTTTTTAACTTGCAATTTATTTCTCTTATTCATTATGCTAATTAAAGTTTTCGGGTTATAATTAAAAATGATCTCCGATGGAGCCATCGATGTAACCGTAGATGGGGTAACACGATACTTAAACAAAAATTCCGAAACTTGGTCAACTAAACTTTTTCTATCATTTAGTCGTAAATTCTTTTTTAAAACTTCCTTAACAGTCCTTACTGCACGTTCGGCAGCACCATTACTTTGCGGATGGTACGGAGGGGGATGGCTCAACTTTATACCATTCGACTTACAAAACTCGCTAAATTCTCTTCCTCCGAACGGCGGTCCATTATCCGTCACGATTTCAGAGGGAAACCCAAAAATAGAAAACTGAACTTTTAGTTTCGACACTACAGCAGGAGCTTTACTATTCATTGACAATAAATAAACTTCCAGCCATTTGCTAAAATCATCCACGGATAACAAAATCGTTTGATTACCAAAATAAAATAAATCAAGGTGTATCCTTTCAAATGGATAACTGGTTTTAGGCCACTGAACATTTCTACAATCAGGTTTAGCTACTTGCTCCAAACTGCAGGCTTTACAAGATTTTACAAAATTTTCAATATACCGGTCAATACCTAACCACCAAACAACCGATCTACAAATTTTTTTCATTCTAACCACGCCTATGTGTTGATCAAGAATTACTTTAAGAACCTCTAATTGAATTTTTGCTGGAACTAAAATACGGTTGTTATAAAATATGCATTGATCTTCAATATCCAATGAATCCTTTAAACTATAATATGATTTCCACTCGTTAGGTATATTAACTGGCCAACCCAACCGCAAAAAACTATATAACTTACTCAAACTTTCATCCACTATTGTTTCCTTTTTAATTATCTCTTGACTTATTGGTAACTTTTCCGAACAATTAAACGACAATAACAAAGGTTCTTCTAATTCCGTACATGTCTGCAAAGGTAAATGAGATAAACAGTCAGCATTCTTCATCAATGAACCTTTTCTATATTTAATAGTATAATCGAGCTGTGATAAATAAATTGCCCACCTTTGAATTCTTTGTGCTGCTACCGCTGGCAACGCCTTTTTTTCATTAAAAATAATCTCCAACGGTTTATGATCACTAACAATTATAAAATGTTTTCCCATAACATATTTTTCGAACCTTTTAACAGCGAAAACAACCGCTAAAGATCCTCGATGGATTTGACTATAATTTTTTTCAGCAGGAGTGAGTGTGGAAGACACAAACATAATTGGCCTTTCCTCCCTATCAATTAAATGGGCCAAAACACCACCAACACCATAAGGACTCGCATCACACGCAATAATTAGTGGTTTATTGGGGTTGAAAATAGTTAAAACATTATGCTTCAACAATAGCTTTCTCGAATCGTCAAAACTCTCCTGACATTCTTTACTCCATATAAAAGGATTATTTTTTAATTGGTATAGGGGATATAACCTTGATGACAAATTGGGTAAAAATTTACAATAATAATTTAACAACCCTAAATAAGATTCCAATTCCATTATATTCTTTGGAGTCGGTGAATTCATAATCGCTTCAACGATCTTTGGGTTAGGCTTCAACCCATCCTTACAAATAATATGACCTAGATATGTCACTGAATCTTTGAAAAATACACATTTATTCAAATTAATTTTCACATTAGACTTTTCTAAAACGTACGAAACCGAATTTACCTTTAACCTTGTGTCCTCTAAACGAACACCACCTATTAGAATATCATCCAAGTAACATACCACTCCTTCTAAACCCAATAACAATTTGTCCATAACGCTCTGAAATATTGATGGAGCCGAAGAAACCCCAAATGGTAACCGCTGAAATTGAAATAATCCCTTTTGCGTGTTGATCGTAACAAACTTTTTTGATCGTTCAGATAAAGCTAACTGCTGATACGCCCCTGACAAATCCAAAACACAAAAACAACTAAAATTAGCTAAGCTAGCAAAAATATCCTCTACTAACGGAAGGGGATAATGCTCCATACTCAATACTTTATTAATCGAAACTTTAAAGTGTCCACAAATTCTAATGTCGCCCGACTGTTTTGGAACTATTACTATGGGTGACGCCCAGTCGCTATGTCTTACCGGCACCAAAACACCTTCACCAACTAACTTGTCTAATTCCTCACTAACTTTATCTCTTAAATGAAATGGTACCGAATAAGCCTTACAGAATTTAGGTTGAACATCACCTTCAATTATAATCTCTGCTTCATGTCCCACTATTGGATTTTTATTACTAGAATCAATTATGCTCGGAGCAATTTTCTAACCTCTTCTAAAATATGCTGTGAAACATCAACACAATTCACTCTGTTCACTTCGTCTGCTTTCACCGAACTACAACAATCATCCTTTACAAACAAAATTCTCCATTTTGGAAAAATTTTTGACAGCCAATCTCGCCCCATAATTGGTCTAAAATCTGCTTCTGTGCACAACACTGTTAACATTAAATTAAACTTTTTTCTTTCGCAACTACAGTTACATCAATAACTCCCCGAACATCAACCCTTGCCCCCGAAATTACCTGAACGGAATTTAGTTTTTTGTTATCGACAATTTGTTTTTGGCAAAAATATTTATTATAAAACTGAGAGCTTATTACCGATATACAAGCACCACTATCAACCTCCATATCCAAAAACATATTGTCGATTTTAATCTCAGTCATTAAGGGTTTTTCATAACTTACATTTACTAAATTATTTATATTAAAATTTTTTATCTTAAACGATACCTCCTTACGACTCCTACAAACACGTGCTATGTGACCAGGTTTACCACATACAAAACATGTCCATACACGCCTACCTGCGTTATGCTGATAATTGGATTGTCGACCACCGCCATGTTGATGATTAGATTGTCGACCGCCATTATTAAATTTTGCTTTATCTTGATGTGATCCGACGCTGGAACTTCGATGATTGCTTTTTGTCATATTATGCCCTTTACTATTGTTCTCGACCAATTTGTTGATTGTATTTTCACCTATAATCGCTTTCTGCTCCTGTCTCGACATTTTCATACCACAAGCCTTATCGCAGGCTTTTTGGAAAGTTAACTCCGATTCACTCAACAAGCTATTCAAAATACGTTCATCTCGCAGCCCAAGCACAAATTTGTCTCGTAGCGCTCGTTCCAAAAATGCGCCAAAATTACACGCTGCCGCTAACATTTTAAGTTCCACTATATGTTCACTTAGGGACTAGTTCGCCTTTTGGTCTCGCTTGAAAAATTTATAGCTCTCGGCTATTTCAATTGTTTTGGGCGTGAAGTGTGCCTTTAATATTTTTACTACTTCCGCGTACGTTTTTTTTGACGGTAAATCCGGATAACTTAAAGTGCACAAAATTTCAAAACTTTCCGGTCCCATTAACGTAATTAACAGAGAAAGTTTCTTCTCTTCTTTAACTTCATTTACCGTGAAAAATTCCTCCATGCGGTACAGGTATTGTTCAAAATTACCACCCGGCACAAAATTTTCAATTTTACCGATCAACGCCATGATCAAATCACTCCTTTTTTTTAAATATATTTATTTTAAAACTTTAAAATAACACACAGTAGAAATTCTTTAAACCTTAACAACAACTATATGTGTGAAGTGTGACCAACCATTTTATTTGGTTTTTATCCTCGCCGCTATTGTTTTATCTTCAATAAAAATGCTCAACGTATTTCTGTCTTTATTCATTGGACGTTCAGCTCCGACTCACTTTCCTTTTATTTACCCTATACACCGACTAATAATATGTCTACATGTATCAATCTATATAAGGTTACATGTATACATAACACATACCTTGATTGCAAAGCACGTTTTTGACTTCTCACATTGCGTGGTGTTGTCAAATCATCTTCCTTTTTTGCATTGGTAAGAAAAGCGGTGGAGAACTAGTTTTTTTCACTTGTGCCTTTACTTTTAAATTATACTGTGCGTACACAGGGTTTGGTACGATAAAATCATTTGGCTTAAAATGCTTTGAACATATTCGCGCAGTTTTTATATTAAAAACATCTTTTCTGCGGGACAAATATTGTGTTAGAAAAATCTTTAGCATTATTATCGATAGTACACCCATATACCGAACATCTCATTATTAAATTGTAATAAATTTAATTCTTTGATTAAATTGTTTAATTTTAATTATATTCGATTGTTTGTTCACAATTTCCGCCATATTAAATTATTTTTGACAGATGCGCAAGAAAGAATGAAAATGAAACATCGGGGTCGTAGCTACCTGATGAGTAGACCAACTTTCTATCAGTACGAATCCAAACTACCAAAGGAACTTAAGGAAAACGCTCATTTTAAAGGGTTATATACTTTAGATAATCATTGGGGTAAAATCATGAGGGGGATGATATATCTACTTTTTATTAGTAGATATATTGTGCGTAGATGGCTGTTTATTTTACTGTCTCGAAAAGTCGTAAATATTGGGATTGCTGTCAAAAATAATAAATTTGTCTATAAAAAAAGCCGAAAAATCATATTCATAAATTTTTTTAATGTCTCATTATAACCATTAAAACATGTAACAGTACTGGGACTTCGAAAACTTAACAATTAATCCCAAAATAACAAGTTCGAAAAACACTGGAAAGGGAAGATAGGATCATTATTAAGAAGTGTAAGTGTGATCTTTTTTCAACAGCCAGTATAATAAAAAATTGCGTAGAGACTTATTTATTAATTCACAAATCGTATTATCATAAGTATGCTATATTAAACGAGTAACCCTGTAGTGACAGCACAACTATTCAAATTATGTACAAGTACTTTGCTTAGGTTTTTGTATTTTTCAGGAGTATTTGGATTGACTATTGTCACAAACTCCGATAGTATGTCGTTTTGTCGCAGTGGTAGCGGCAATCTACAATGGCATCAAGTTTTACATTTTTCTTTTTATAGAACTTTGAATTAATTTAATATAATTGATTTTCTAATCAATTCGATTTCTCAAATCAATTTTTGTTCATCCGCACCAAAAATTTAAGTTTCAGTGAGTCTATATTTTTCACTAGATACGAATGGTCTTCATATACAAACGTGACTTTTAGTTTCTCAATTTATTTTACGATGCGGTTAACCTTTTATTTTGGATATACTAATTTACGGTGATGATCAATAGTTATACGATATATATTGCTATACAATAATATCTTGTAGCATCTTAATGTAACGCCAAAAGTAGTATTTATTAAATACTATAAATTTATTGAATTTAAAATCGGGCGTTTTTATTTATCAAAGTAATTGCTACGAGAACATTTAAAGCTCGATAATTTAAATGCATAATTAAACCTGATATAGCGATAGTATCGGATACTCTCGATACCAAGCAATCCCATAGCCCTTCAAATTCGTAGCAAAATATTTCAAGAATCTCAGAAAGCATCCAATATTCTCAAAAAAATGGCGTTTATTTAACTCAACATTGTCCAAAATTAGCTTACAAATACATAACTTTATGTAACTCTTACCCGACACTATGCAAATCTAGGAAACCTCAAAAACAAAGAAGTCTAGATAATTTACCAATTCTCTAATAGGACACAACTCAAAATCTTGCAAATTTCGAGCAATATCTCGTAAAGTCCGAATAATCGAAAAATTGTGGAAATATACCATTATTTTCAAAAATACCGAATTATCCCGAAAACCGAGTAAAACCTCTAATAATCTCAAAAATATTGAATAATATCCCTGATTTTTCTGATAGCTAAACTGCAAAACTATAGTCACATCGATTTTATGAACCTCAACGTTAACCTAAGGATAACTTAGCTAACCGTGCGTTAAAATGCTATTTTCGATTTACCTTTTTTTTTTATTCATGATACAGTCTGCCTATATGCAACAAGATAATCGCAGATTCTCTTCATTTGTCTCGACGTGTTCCCGGCAATAGTTATCTCGTATAATAGGTGACGGTCGTTTAGAGCGATAATCTAGGATAATTTCAAATAACTTCGATGAATTCTTCCAAGAACGCTATTTAAATTCGGAAATCTAGCTAGATAAATCCAAAAATCTCTATTTGGAGGATCTCATCTCTGTAGGATTATGTAACTTATTGTAAGTGCTTTAAGTAATCCAACTCCAATCTTAATTAGAATAATATTGAAAAATCTATCGAATGTTGAAAAGAATCTGTTACATAACGTTCAGTCGCTAACAAATCTCCAATAAGCGTAAAACCCTCAAAAAATTCAATAAAATATCGCCGCGGCCTGAGGAGAAGGATTGATTTTTTCAAGAACATAAGTTCTTCAGTTCGAAACTGAATTAAATTCTCTTACAATTACGTACGTTTGCATAAAATCGAAATTTAAAAAAAACTGTGAAATCACCAAATCCGAAAATCGGAACTAATTAGCATTATACGAGTTTTATATAGCTGATTCGTATTATAAGCAGCACAGTGATGACTGTTTGGAAAATATTTTTAAAAATGAAATAAATGTTTTATGTGAAATGAAAATTCGCATAAATTTATTGTAAGATTATTTATTTCAAAATTTGGTAATTAAATGAATAAAAATTTTGTTTTTCCTTCATGTGCGAGTATGCAAAATGATAACGGTTTACCAACAAGTGAGCATCCAACGTATAATTATCTAGGTTAGAAACATGGTGTTTCAAGATTTAATCCACATACCTGCGGCGATTGGCCCTTGAAATAAGTGGAATTAATGTGATTTGAATTTGATTATTGATGTACGTGGAATTAATACGTTTGTTAATTCTAATTCTTTAAAATAAGTCAGTATAAACTGTATGTACAATTATAAATTCATTTTTATCTATTTATAAATAAGCTATGGTATTGCATATGTCTAAATTTAAATCAGCAGACGTCACTGGTTATTTTATAATTATTTTAGGGTCTTTTAATTATTATTTTTTCTTAAACTTAAGTCACTCGAGTCGAGAGCGGTAACTGACTTGACTGTCTCTCAAATTTAGCTTTTTCCTCTTTACATCTTTTTTTAAAACGATCTTTCCAATACTTGATTGAATTTCATTTTCATTCTTTTCATTCACCGCATCAATCAATGGATTATTAGGCTAACGTGCGTGTCTCCCTCACAACTAGCATATTTATCCAACAAAAAATATAAAAAAACAGTATGCCGAAAACATGCATGCCACCATTGATCGTTACGAGATGTAATAGAGATGCCGGAAATATAAATAATTGGATCCCAGGTACGTTATTAATATCACAAAGCACGAAGATGGGAACCTTTTGGTTTGGGGAACGTTTTTCTGGTGCGGCTCTGACCCAATATTTAGACCAAAACATGTACAAACACATCAAGATGGGCTTAGCTCAATCGACATAACTTATTGTCGGAAGCCAGAAAAGGAATTCAGAAGAACTATTCCAAAATATTGAGGCAATTTGGAGAAACACTCGTTTCGCATTGCCAAACATTAGTAGAAAGTCTTCCGGCAGATGATATGCTCTTTTTAGTGTATATGATTCTTGAAATTGGGACGTATTTCAAATTTTTTGCGGGCGGTGTACTGGTATTTAAAAATTTTCGCATTTTAAATTGAACATTTATTATTTATTTTACGTTTTATTAATAAATTGTATTAAAACGATTAAAGTACAACAACTATGAGTGGGACCTCTTTGAAAGTTATGAAAATTTGAAATTAAATATAGGCGAAAACATGTTTAAAAACAATATCTTTTGTAGGAAGCACAAAATTTTACGGGACCCAAAATACTTGGGCCTTAGGCACGTGCCTAGCTTGCCTAGGTATTAAACCGTCGCTGCCAAGAGTTGCCCCATAGACTAAATTCATATTATAGAAATGTCTTTCAACCTTGTCTTTTTATTAAATAAATTAAATAACCTAAAATAATATTTTCCAATAAACGTCAAAATGAGTCGGATTACCTTTGGTTGTAGTAAAAACAATCGTTCACCAGATGGCAGATACTTTCCATTAAAAAGCGCATATTGATACAAATAGCTGTACACAAAATGTACACATTTTTCTCATTTATTTTATTTTTGGCTTTTGGTATTCAAAATATACAAGAGTCAATTTTTGTTTTCCTCTTCCCTTTTCTTGATAATTCCAGTTTGAATTACTGCCTATTGGCACCAGCTATGATATAGATTGGCACTGCCTAATTGTAACCCTTTTGATTCGAATTACGACGTCTGTATAGTATAACTTTAGTCTATGGTTGTACTCTTCACTCGAACCAAATACACTTGTCATTAAAATTGTTTTGAGTGATAAATAAGCGCCAGAACTAAGTAAGCTAATTAAGCTCTATAATTTTCTGGTGGTCAGCATATGGGGGCGCTGTTAATATGTCCCACCATAAATAATTGTTTTATAGTTTTCTAATCCTCTATGGGCCTTGACATCCTCGCAGCCGAACAGGTGAAGGCACAGAATAACAGAGAATAAGTATAATGCTTAATTTAATTTTGATTATTTTTCTTCTTTTATTTTAATTGTTTATCAAACGTATACATATGATGATTGCATATTAATCGTGGTAGAATGTTACGCTTCAACGTTTATTGCCTCGTTGTATTTAATGTTGTAGAGGATAAACGGAAAACCGAGAATATTGATAAACACAATTTTCTGTGTATATTCTAGTGATTTATGTCTTGGACGTTGTACTATTAGTGTTGCTTTTTCCCACTGAAAAAAGCTTTTATATCAAATCGATTTGTTTTTCTTTTATTTTCATTGCCTATAATTGATTTATAAATATTTTAACGAAAATAAATTATTGCTCCACTTCATAGACCGGCGGATAGATGGCATTGTTGCCAGCTGAGGTGAATAAAAGAATCTTATGAAACACTATGTAGCTCTCATAGTAAAATAATGTGTCCGTGTGAACGCCACAAGCATACTTCCCTTATAATCGCATTCACAAAAAATGTGAAATCAAACTATGGGCTATAGAGTATTCAAATTCGTCACATCCTCGCCTCCAACAAGCGTTGGCTCAGCAGCAATCATCATTTGCTCGCTGAATACATCTTCCTATAAATGGAAACAACTTACCACAAACAATCATTGATTCGGACGTTTGTCTCACTGAAACAGATCTGGATCTGAAATCTAGGAGTACCAATCACTTCTTGATTGAGCCGGCTGTCATCTATATCAGTCAATCGAATATTTTGAAGAACCCATGAGTCTTGGAAAATTAATAATTAAAAGGAACGTCTATTTTATAACATTACCAAAGTTAAGTGCAAAACGTTCGCTGTAGCCGATTGTAAAACCCAAACCAGCTCTCCAGAACATAAAAAACACGCCAAAACTATACATATTACTTTAATCAACACCGGATTCAGATTAATTATTTATTAAAGACCAATGCATCTAATTCAAATCCAAAAATGGCAAAGGAACCCACGTTTTAATCTGAATATAACTTAGTTGCAGTCAACGTTTTAAAATATTTTTAAATTGGTTCGAAAAAAAATAAATCGGAAATTTCATTGAACACATCTTACAGAATTTGTCAATCTGATACTTAAAAAAAACTTGACTGAGGCTACTTTTCAAATAAAGTCACATTTAAGTTCTCCTATAAGTTTATTGGAAATCTATTGTAAAGAAAGTCGCTACTCTTACATAAGCCCTTAAATAATAAATAGCACGCCTTTGCCTTTGTAGCTAATCCTTCATTGTGCCATTCGTTCCGGGTCAGCTCGCAAAACGAGACCTATCGTTGCGAAGATATTCGCTGTCCCCTAACTTCTTATAAAATATTAGGAATTTTCGTCGAACCCTAACCCCATGATTTTACAGAACTGTTAAGAACCATCATCGTGTGGAATTTTACAAGCCATGACTATACTATCTACTACGTTGCGTTAAAATTTAATCACTTTACATTTTAGTTTCGGTAAATTACAGAGATAATCGCGTTATTTTGCAAATATTGAGAAAGAACTCCTTGAAAAAGATGCCAACCACATTTATTTTTTAATTCGGTGCTTCTGATTCACACGGTAATTATGTTAGAGATTTTGTTCATTATTATTTTGACATTTTAATCAAATTCCAGTTTATTTATTTTTGGTTTATATTTATTTATATAATCAAATTTCTCGTCAACTGGTAGCCCGCTGTAGTGTTTAGTTCCTGTGAAACCTTGCGTCAACATAAGAAATTATTAAACGTATTATGGCAAAGACCATATTTAATAAAATTGCGTTAAATGAAATGCCTAATCTGACAATGGAGGAAATTACCAAAAACCTGTTCAATAATGATTTTTTATCAGATGTACGGTTCAAGTTCAAAGAAAACGTGATTTATGGTCACTCATGGGAATTGAAAAAGCGAAGCGTAGTATTTCAAAAACAATTTGGCGGACCTGTTAAAGATAACTTAGAAATATCGATTGAGGATACTCGGTATCCAGTATTTTACGAGTTTCTACGTTTCATTTACACCGACGATTGCGAAATAAATCAGTACAATCGAATTGAACTATTAAGATTGGCCATTAAATATAAAATTATTCGATTGGAAACTAAATTGATAAACGGGTTAACAGATTGTTTAGATGCATTCGAATTTTGTATTTTAGAAAACTACGATTTTATATTTAACATGGTGCGGGAATGGGTGGAAAATGACCTGCATTCAATTGGAAAGTGTGCTAAACTGGAAACTCTTCATCCTAATGTCATAGAAGGAATCCTGAAACTTGATTATTTGCGCGGCTTTACAGAGGTTCAGGTATTTGAATTATTGATGGGTTGGATGAATACTACTTGCGCAAAAAATAACATACCGCTGTCGCACAGGCGAATACGTTTTGATAATTTGGTTCATTTAGTAAGATTTCCAACAATGACAATCGAAGAGTTTACTGATTGTGCAAATAAATATATGGATTTCTTCACAAAACAAGATATAATCGGAATTCTTCGACAAATTTCACTTGGATCACGCTGTCCAGATGAGCCTTTGTGGAATACAAGACCAAGGTGGAACAGTATCGAACCACACAGAGTGATTCGCGTCGCTAATCAATGGGAAACTAAATTCACTGTCTTAAATAATATTACGTTGCAAGGATTACGTTTTGGATTTTGTAACTATCGATCAAATTTTACCATACGGATTATTGGGCTAGATGATAAAACGAAGTTAACTGAAACCCTAATATTTAAATTTGATAAATCATTGTGCACTGATTCAGAAATGGTGGTGAATTTAGGTGAGGCGATCGAATTAAAACCGGACTACGAGTATACTATCGATATTGAAACTTTCAATGGATTACAAATACCTATATTACGTAGCGATCGTCGGCCGAAAATTCAAGATACTATTTTAAACTTAAATCAACCACAAGTTATTCATAAATTAAAGGAGAGCCCTAATTTGTTGGGTACTATATACAAGCTTCGAGATATAATTTAATAAAATTTCTAAATATAACAAAAGGGTTGGTTTCTTTTTCACTAAATGGCCGTAATGTAATCCATCCAATGCGAGAGAAGTGGAATCGTGCAGAACATTTGTATAGCTCTGATGTTATACATGGGCGACGAATAAGAGTATTAAATAGACCCACCTGAACACTCGAACGATTGACGAATTCGACTTAATTTTGTACTTAATATAAACTTAATGAACAAAAACATTCAAATAAAAATTAATAAAAGATTTGAAATGTTTTTTTAATTGTCTGTAGAAAAAAGAATTTCGTCTATGTGCACATTAATTCATTTGCTTTGCTCCTTCTCTCGAACAAAAAAGGCTGAACCAAAATGGACGGATTTTTCTTAACTTTTCAAAAATTACTACAACACTTGCATGCGTTAAATTTTTCCGTTGAAAAATTATCAAACAATTTTGTGTCGTTGCATTTTAAGGTGCTTACTATACGTACCTTATGTCTATATTCACAAACATTAGTGTCGTTTCAGTACCACATCAGTGTCATAATCATCTAACTAAATACACCGAATGCACCGGTCGGAGCGGATTCAGATTTGCGTCTGATAAAATTTAAGAAATGTGGTTTTCGCCACCAATATATCGACGACGACATATCGTTATCGTGTCGACTAATGGAAAATCGCTCTAAATCATACCAAAAAACACATCCGTAAAATTCAAAAAATATCGTCCGCGAAATAGGTCACTGCAGCGTCGGAAGAGTCTCTCTGTTGCAGAGGATCTCTGTTGCAATGACGAGACTTTCTCACATGACATCCCAAGTTCTAGTGTCGACAGCTTATAATTTAAATGAAAACTGTAAATTATGTTGGTTTTGTCTTTTTATGTTTATGTTTTTGAGTTTGGTAAGAAAGATTTGATTCGAGAAGCCTTATGAAGAAAACCTCTAGAATTTAGAAAACTGTAACGACCAGAAATTTATTAAATTTTCAACGTCACTGGATAATAAACATAATATAGACCATCAATTGGTTTGAGTTTATATATTTTATTAAACGTTCAAAGATTAGTTGCACGCACCCCTACTCCTTCTGTCGTGTCACTCGTCGTTTATTCCGACAGTAGTTTTTGCTATTCTCTTAAGATATAAACAGAACAAGAGCGACAGCGACAAACGATATCGTCTCTAAAATTAGAATAATGTCAGACATTATGCTGCACCTGTTGGAATAATAATCTAAAATGTAATTTATTTTATATAATTTCACGATAATTTTATGTATACAAATTATACGATTTAATTTGCTAATTGTCACTAAGTTCAATCAAGTTAAATTATTCTGTTTGTAGTGTAACTTAGCCTTTATATTTTTTTATATATACTTTATACCCTGTCAATGTATCTTAATCGCATTTTCAAGTCTCATTGAATAAAAACGTGTGTATAAATTTTGCCTGAATTGTAGTACTGCGTGCTTGCTTACAATTTTCTACAAAATTTCTAATAGGTTATGGGCCCAGATGTAATAGTGAAAATAGTATCATACGTTTTTTAATCGATTATAAGTGGATTATAATGGCTGTTTCATTTGGCAATGCGAAATTTTCTTTCACGCCATTAACAGACTTTCCGCGCCGAAACAATATTAAAGATGCAAGGTTTATAGGAATATGTGAAAGATGTGAAACCTGTTAATGCAGATGAAAAGTGGGATGAAAAGAATGGCGAAGCTTTAAACACAATAAATCTAATGGTGGACGAATCGCAGTATGTGCATTTACGGGAAAAGACCGTAGCAAAAACCGCATGGAATGCATTGAAAGAAATGCATGAACGGAATACTCCAGGTAGTCGAGTTCGTTTACTTCGTCAAATTATGGTGCAAAAAGTTGATGAAAATGACGATATTGAGGCTCATATTAAAAATATGAATGAATTATTTCAACAATTTCTGGCGTTGGGTGATGGCAAACTAACCTCAAATATTTTTATGAATGCAACATTACTTGGTTCGTTACCTAGCAGCTACGATACATTAATCGTCGCAATGGAAAGTAAAAATGAGGAAGAATTGTCAACCAGTTGTGTACAATCAACGATTATTGAAGAATATCGAAGACGAAATGAGCGTGATAATGGAACGAGGAAAGAAGGTTCGGCGTTAAAAGTTTCAACGCATAATTATATTCAACGTTCACAATTTTCAAACACAAATAGAGGGAGTGAAAAATTGAAATGTTATTATTGTGGTGGTGTTGGACATTTTAAACGAAATTGTAGAAAATTTCATCAGTCACAAAAGGAGATAATAAATCAAGTAAAAATGGACAAAACGCAAATGTGGTGGAAAACAAAGATGAATGCAATGGCTATTTGTTTTTGGTTGGTAAAAGTGATGGGTGGATTCTAGATTCCGGTGCTACTTGCCATATTTGCTGTAATCGCGAAAGTTTTATTGATTTTTATAATTAACACAAAGAAAAAGTTTCTGTTGCAAATGGAGATGTTGTGCAAGCAATTGGTAAAGGAAAGATTCCTGTCAATTTTATAAATAATAATGGCAAAGCAACGAAGGTCATGATTGAAAATGTTTTGTATGTACCATCAATTGAAAGTAATTTGATCTCTGTAAAACAGCTAATACAAGGAGGTTTCAACGTTGATTTCTCTGGAAGTAGCTGTGAAATATGGTCACCAAATGGAAAATATCAGATTTCGGTTGGTGATATTAAGAACAATTTGTATATTATGAGAACGCAGAACAATATGGTAAATTTTATTGAGAATAAGGAAAAATTATGTGTACATCAATGGCACCGTGTATTGGGCATCGAGATATTGAGATGGTAAAGCTGATTCCAACAAGTGGGCTTGTTGAAGGTATGTCAATTTTACAGTGTGATCCAGAATGTAGTCATGATTGTCAAGTGTGTGTTGAGGGTAAATTGGCACGTTTACCATTTCCTATGCAAACGTCTACGCCTGCGGGTAAGCGATATGTACTTACATTCGTCGATGATTTTTCTAGATCCACAACCATTTATCTGTTGTCAGAAAAATCAGAAGTATTTGGACAAATTCAAAGAGTTTCATCAATTGGTCCAAAATCGGTTTGGTAAAAAGATAAAAGCGATTAGGAGTGACAGAGGCGGCGAGAGGGATAAAGATATCATTGATTATTTAAATAAAGAAGGTATTATAATTCAACGTACTGCTCCGTATTCACCTCAACAAAATGGGATAGCGGAAAGGAAGAATCGCACATTGATCGAAATGACTAGGTGTATTTTGTTTGATGCAAATATGGAAAAACGATTCTGGGGTGAAGCAGTCATGACAGCGAATTTTTTACAAAACCGGCTTCCGTGGAAAAATGTAGAAAAAACTCCATATGAATATTGGTTTAAAAGAAAACCTATTTATATGAACTTAAGACGTTTTGGATCCAAATGTTTCGTTAAAGTTCCTAACGAACAACGAAGGAAGCTCGACGTAAAGGCAAAAGAAGCCATTTTGTTAGGTTTTGATGTTGAATCAAAAGCATATCGTTTATATGTGCCATCGACAAAGAAGGTTGTGTTCCCTCTTGTAAATTGAATAATAGTAATAACATAAAGAAGTCCGGTGTTGACCAGAATGATGTTAAAGAACGTATCGATGCATATTTAGAAATTTCGAAAAAATTTGTTGACAATCACAATTTGGGTGCTGTAGATGAATTAAAGGAGCCGGATGAAATAAATCGAAAAGACATAGCGAGTGAAATAGATGTTATTGATGATCCAGTTGTTGAAAACTCAAATACAGTAGAAAGACGTTCAAATCGACCAAATAAAGGTGTTCCCCCTAAATATTATATTGAGGAAGTAAATGTAGTTATAAATGGTGAACCAGGAAATTATAATGATGCAATATTAAGTCATGAACGGGATAAATGGATTCAGGCTATGGAGGATGAGATAAGTTCCTTAGTCGACAATAATACCTGGTCTCTGACTGATTTACCAAAAGGTAAAAAACTATTGGATGTAAATGGGTATATAAGCTGAAAACTGGTTGGTTGGTTGCTCAAGGTTTCAGTCAGAAGTTTGGAACTGACTATGATCAGGTGTTCGCACCCGTCGCGCCAAATACTACTTTTCGTACGTTATTATCTATTGCTGCTAGTCGAAAAATGAAAGTGTACCATTATGATGCAAAAACCGCTTTCTTGAATGGAGAATTACAAGAAGAAATATATATGCATCAGCCAACTGGTTTCGTGAAACAAGGTGAAGAAGACAAAGTTTGTTTACTTAAGAAAAGTCTCTATGGTTTGAAACAATCTGCTCACGTGTGGAGTGAGACTTTATACAATGTTCTTATTAAATGCAATTTAAAACAAAGTACTGCGGATAATTGTTTGTATACGTATCAAAATCCGTCATCAAAGGAAGCAGTATATGTATTGATTTACGTTGATGATATTTTAATTATCAGCAATTCGAAAGTTTTGTCAAAAACAGTTGAGGATAAATTAAGAAAACATTTTGAAATTGAAAAACTGGGCGAAATCAATAATTATCTTGGGATTAGATTAATATTTGACGGTGATTATTTTCTTTTGGATTAGGAAAAATATGTAAAGAATGTTGTCAGGAAATTCACATTGGATGAAGCAAAGGAATCCGATATTCCACTTAGTCCAACATATCATAAAGATCCATGTGATGAAATATTTGTGAACATTGACAAATAGCGAGCTGCTATTGGATGTTTGCTCTATATTTGCACCAATACCAGACCTGATATCGCAGCCGCCGTAACAATTATATCACAAAAATTGGCCAAACCAACGACAAAAGATTGGAATCAATTAAAGAAAGTGATTACTTACTTGAAGGGCACTTTAAGTTTGAAGCTAAAGCTGGGTAGTTTATGTGAGGAATTTAATTTGGTTGGATATGCTGATGCAGATTGGGCTGAATGCCGTGAGAGTCGTAAATCGAATTCTGGTTATATTTTTCTGCTTGGTGGACCAATCAGTTGGTCATGTAAACGACAAAATGTGACTTTATCAAGTACAGAAGCCGAATTTGTTTCTTTAGCAGAAGCTTGTAAAGAGTCTGTGTAGCTCCAACGATTGTTAAGTGATTTGAACTGGAACGGTGATGATTGCACAATAATATATGAAGATAATCAAAGTGTACTGAAGTGGATCGAGACTGAAAAATTTACTAATCGCTCCAAGCATATCGATATGAGGATTCATTTTGTTAAGGAATACATTGACAGAAAGGAAGTTGTGTGTCGTTTATGCCCAATGGAAAATATGATTGCTGATTTATTAACCAAGGGACTGGCAAAAGATCAATTTCAGAAATTAAGAAGTAAAATAATTTTAGATTAAGGAGGAGTGTTGGAATAATAATCTAAAATGCAATTTATTTTATATAATTTCACGATAATTTTATGTATACAAATTATACGATTTAATTTGCTAATTGTCACTAAGTTCATTCAAGTTAAATTATTCTGTTTGTAGTGTAACTTAGCCTTTATATTTTTTTTATATATATGTACTTTATACCCTGTCAATGTATCTTAATCGCATTTTCAATGTTACCAACTGATTTTTGGGTCAATAGCTTGGTAATTGCAAATTTTTGGCTTTCAATTATTTCATATCCTAAGTTTGCGCTTCCAAAGCATCGAACAACGTAAATTCTATCACCAAGTTTAGTTTAAATTATATTTTTAATTTTTGAATTTATTGAAAATAATAACGTTTGAACAAAATTAATTGAGCAAGTGAGACGATTTTTAAGGTTTTCCAGAGCTGTATTCCGTTGGCGTAAACAAACTACTCATAAGTAATTGTTTATTTATTTATTTTATTTATAATTAACTGCTAAATTTTAAGACGCCCCATTTTGAGCATGAGCTCATTCACAATAGGGTGGCAACACAAAATTACGTTAGCACCATAAGAATAAAATTCCTGCGTATAGCTCAGCTCAGCTCACATCACAGCTGCACGACTTCTCGGGAAACAGGGTAACTTCCATATAATTTCAAACATTTTATAAACGTCCAGCTGACACGAAAGTCAGAGCCACTTGCATCTATTTGCAGCTCAACTCATACTAAATCGATGGTGCAGTTGTTTTTACCTATGTTATTAAATTTTGCGTTCCATTGAGTATCTTACTCACAAGTAGTTGCACGCAACAAATTTGTCCCATTGGAATGGAGCTATTGCTTGTCATGTTATTTAATTTTGTCGTCGGTCGCTGTCACTCTTACTTTATTTACTAAGGGTCTGTTCGATAATTCGCACGGTACGGTGTGAGTTCGATAGGCTTTATATCTCTTTTTTGAAGAACAAAATTGTATATTATTTCATTCTCCGTCTAATACAATAAATTTCTATACTATCCAATTCCATCGTAATCGGTAAAACATCGCAAAAAACACTATATGGAAACATGAAACAAAAACCAAATTCAAGGTCATTCAAAACAATCGTGGAAAATATTATCAAACTAACTTTGTCTAGGGTGGTTTGGCGTCTATTGTAGGGGGGGACTTATTATTATTATTATTTACTGGAGGGCCATGTGGGCGATAAGCCACCTCGCACCGCGACCTAAAAGATCTATTGTGCTGGACCCTACTTAATTATCCGTCCAGTCAATATTCAGGCTCTTAATGAATCTGACAATACTACTGGCCGGTACAAGATACATACTATCCGGGCTCATTGTTCTCCCTCCTAGATGTTGCAGTCTTTGCTGGAAAATGGCTGGGCAATGGCACAGAACATGTTCCGCTGATTCCGCATCCAGACCGCAGAAGCGGCATCCATCTGTCGTACTTAGGCCCATCTTCTTAAGGTGATACCTTAAGGGGACATGACCTGTGAGGAAGCCAGTAAGCAGCCTCAACTCAGGTTTTCTAAGTTCAAGACACTCCTTAACCCTGACAGACGAAGGTGATATAAATTTCTTCGCCTGCCGTAAACCTGGAATTCTGCGCCAGTAGGAGGACTTTTGAACATCCTCCCAGCGTTTTACCGCTGCTCTAAGGTGTCCCTTAGTGACACTGCAGAAGGGTTCTGGTCCAAAAAATGGAGAGACAGAACCCTCACGGGCGAGGCCATCAGCTGCCTCGTTTCCTTCGATTCCAGTATGACCTGGCACCCACATAAGTGTTACCTTATTTGAGCCTGCCAGATGTTTAATAACCTTCAGACAATCCCATACCAGCCTTGACTCAACGGTACAAGACCTAAGAGCTTTTAAGGCTGATTGGCTGTCTGATACAATATAAATCTTTGCATCGTTTAGGCCTTTTGCTATGCCTAACCTAGCGCAAAGTTCTATAGCATGTACTTCTGCTTGAAAAACGGTGGCATTGGTACCCAAGGACTTCGAGAGGGTAGTGCCACTCCCGTGTATTCCTATCCCCGCCCCATCTTCCGTTTTTGA
Source organism: Tipula vernalis (assembly GCA_958295665.1). Taxonomy (NCBI): domain Eukaryota; kingdom Metazoa; phylum Arthropoda; class Insecta; order Diptera; family Tipulidae; genus Tipula; species Tipula vernalis. The sequence goes on along the minus strand of OY282559.1, from coordinate 216,695,987 downwards.
TCCATCTGTAAACCATACCATGGACCCTCGCTCAAATGATGGTCCACCTGCCCTCCACACATCCCGGTCAGGTAACCTAACACTGAATGGTTTGTGGAAGTCCAGTTTAGCTGGCATACAGTCGGAAGGCATTCCTATGGTAGGGTCTGTCTGAAATTCCTTAAGGATTTCCATATGACCCACCATATTGCCTGGCTTGATATTTCCTTCCGCCTGCATTTTCAGGGCCATACTTGCAGCGTCCTTTTTAATATGCAGGTGTAACGGTGTCAGTCCTAGAAGTGTCTCCACCCCCGCGGTTGGACACGACTTCATTGTGCCCGTAACACCGATGCAGGCTACACGCTGAACCTTATTCAATAAGGTTTGCGTTGTCTTCTGCTCAGTTTTAGGCCACCATACAACCGATGCGTAGGTGACCATAGGCCTAATGATTGTAAGAAATGACCAGTAGATCATTTTTGGTTGTAGTCCCCAAGTACGCCCATAGAGTCTTTGACAGGCCCAGAGAGCCTTGATGGCTCTATTTTGAACTTTCAACAAATGTTGGTTCCAGTTCAGTCTTTGATCTAGGATAACCCCTAGATATTTAACCTCGCTGGAAAAAGGAATAGTAGTACCGTTTAACGAGGGAGCTGTAAGCGCAAGCTTTGTCCTCCTCGTAAAAGGAACAATGACAGTTTTGCTTGGATTGACACTGAGTCCTTTCTGGTAACACCACTGCCATATTATATTGAGTGCATTTTGCATGCGACCAGAAATGACCTCATCAAACTTGCCTCTGATTATGATAGCCACATCATCCGCATAGCCCTGGACATCAAACCCATGGCTACTCAGAAGGACCAGTAGTCTGTCAATAACCAATGACCACAAAAGAGGAGATAATACCCCTCCTTGGGGACAACCCTTTACGGCCTTGATGGTTACTGATTCGCCACCTAGTCTGGCAGTAATCTCACGATGTTCCAGCATGGAACGGATCCACCTAATTGTGGAAAGTGGAACCCTTTTTCCCATTGCTGCCCTCTCTATAGATCCATAGGAGGTATTATCAAACGCCCCCTCAATGTCCACAAAGGCACAAAGGGCAATTTCTTTATATGTCACTGCTTTTTCAATCCTCGTGACTAGCCCGCTAAGGGCCATAACCGTGGATTTACCAGTTTGATACGCAAACTGGTCCCGATGCAGCGGATTCTTTCCAAGGACCTCACTTCTTATTTGATAGTCCAGGATTTTTTCCATCGTCTTCAAAAGAAACGATGTGAGGCTAATTGGCCGATATGCCCTGGCCTGGGTGTCTGGACGACCCCCGCCCTTTGGTATAAAGACCACATTTACTTTCCTCCACAGTTTCGGAATATAGTTAAAAGCATAACTTGCCCGAAACATCTGGATCAAGCTGGGGAGTATTTCCTCAATACCTTTTTGAAGTAAAGCTGGAAAGATACCATCCCCTCCAGCGGATTTGAAAGGTTTGAAAGACCCAATAGCCCATCGAACCTTGCTGGGTGTGAAAATTTTCCCAGAGAGACTCCAGATCCTACTGTGAGGCGAATAGGCCACCTCACTCGAAGGATAATATGAGTCCTCTTGGGCTCCTACCACTACTGAATCCGGAAAGTGGGTCTCTAACAGTACCTCTAAGGTTTCCTTCCGGTTTTCAGTGAACCCCCCATCTTGCTTCTGGAGAAGTCCTAAACCATTTGAATGATCCCTGGAAAGGACTTTCTGGAGACGAGCTGCAGAGGGCAATTCATTGATTCCCTCACAGAAATTCCTCCAGGTAGCCCTTTTGGATCTCCTTAGTTCGAGATTATATTCCGTCAAGGCCATCTTATACTCGCCCCATTCACCGGTGCGTTTAGCCTTGTTAAATAATCTTCTCGATTTTTTCCTCAGTTTACCCAGCGTCCCGTTCCACCAAGGGACCATCTTTGTGGACTCTCTTCGCTTAATTGGGCAGCTGTTCTCGTAAGCCAAGTGTATAGAATTATGCAGCTGGTTTGAACAGATCTCCAAACCCTCTGGAGACTCTATGTTCCCCACAACCGAGGGCATTTCTGATTCGAGTGAGACTCTATAAGAGTCCCAGTCGGTCAGTTTTGGAATTCTGATTTCCTGCCGCTGCATGGTCTCAGCCGCCAAATCGAATCTGATGTGCAAGTGATCCGATAATGAGGCCTCTTCAGACACATGCCAGTTTTTGACCAAGTCGCTAAAATGCGGACTAGCAAGTGTCAGATCTAGGACCTCTTGCCTAATCGCATTTATAAAAGTAGGTTTCCTTCCCCTATTGACAATGTCTACATTATTTGAGATCAGAAATTCAAAAAGGTACTCACCCCTGTTATTGATGTCCGTGCTACCCCACACCGTGTGGTGCGCGTTTCCATCGCATCCTATCAGGTAGGCCAGCCCATTGCGTTTGCAATGAGCTATGAGCCGCCTAACTTCAAGTGGAGGTATTAACTCTGAGTCTCCAGGAAAGTAGGCGGAGGCCATTATAGCCTCCTGTTTGCCTCTTTCACCCAGAACCTCCACCATTACTGCAACCAAGTCCCTGGAGATGAACTCTGAAATGGGAATAAAATTAATTTGCGAACTGGCCAACACAGCCGCTCTTGGACTCTGAGTTCCGTTATGATAAACTAACTTACCCACTTGATTTGGTATACCTCTAATCTGGTTACCAATCACCCATGGCTCCTGGATTAGAGCCATGCCAATGTTTTGGCAGATAAACCTGCGACAAAGGACGTCCGAAGACGCCTTTGCATGATGCAGGTTTATCTGCAGGCAGGCGATGTGTGCCTTCACTTTACCGAAGGCCCCTTCTGAAGGCCCTGCTCAGCCTCCTTTTCAGCACCGCTACCACCCGCATGCATTCTTTGTCCGGCCGATGGCTGACCAGTGTCCTCCATCGCCGTTCTGCTGGCCCCCGCTGCCTGAGAGCCTCCAGGCCTAACCAGTGGCTTGCACGGGGGGAGTCCTTGTGAGGCCTTCCCCCGCGGAACCCCTGACGCCTTCCTCTCCCTTTCCCGCCTTCTCCTCACCTGTCTCCTGGAGAGGGCGGTCACCCCGGTGGTCTTAGCTACAGGTGCCGCTACCGTAGCTTCTACAGGCTTCACCACTTGGGTCCCGCCGACAGAAGCCGGCTTAGATCCGCTCTGACCACCCTTGGGATGCAATTGTACAGTCCCAAACTTATAGTTGACCTTAAAGCCAACCCGCTTGAGCTTCTCAACTGAAGAGTGGTCCATAGAGAACGTGAAAAAGGCCGAAGAGCCTTTCGCCTCTCTCCTGATCACTCTCCAGTTGATCGCCTGCATGCCCTCATTTTGGCTTTTTATAAACCCAAAAAGCTTTTCTGTGGGCAATTCAGCACTATTTGGGAAGGTGCCGAACACAATCCTGGCTCGAGGCAGGTTTTCCGCCTCGGCCACGATCAGCTGCGCACCCTCCCATGGCTTGATAAAACCTATGGCCTCCCTGAGCCACTGAACAGTGGCCCGGTCAGCACAGGTTAGTACCAGCCAACCAGGCCGAAGCTGACTGCCAAGGAACTTGGGTTTAAGCTCCTTGGCCTCCTGCTCTAGCACCTTATCTAGGATGCCCTCCTGGACAGCCTTTAGCTGCTCTCCAGTGAGGACAACCTCTGGAAAACCAGTGGGCAAGATCCCAACTATCTCCGACTCCGCAGCCTGCCTGAAGGTAAGTCCAGACCGGACCGCAGAACCCGAGACCGTCGGGACAGATTCCTCTCCCCTGGCCTTCTTTTGTGCCGGTGGAGTACCCTCATCCGAGCGGATCCTCTTTGACGGTGGGGCCTCTGCGGGAGCACAAGACTCCCTTTGTGGCCGCATCGCCAGAAGCCTTGTCTCGCTTCCGGGCGGTTTGCCCTCAGCAAGAAGCCTCCTGTACCGCTTCTTCGCGGCCCCACACATTTTCACGCGAGGAGCCGCGGAAGGTTTGTCAGTGCTGCTGACAGTTCCTTTCGGGTCCTCCCCGACGACTTTGCTCCCCCCTGCTTTCACAGAGGCGATACTCCCACTTACGGGGTTCGAGTTCTCATCTCCTGAGGTGTCCATGTCGGAGTTGAGAACTAATTTCTCAATCCCCGAACGGAGCTCCCCATCCGATAGACCACTCATCGAGAGTCCCACAGCGGAAAGAGGACCGATGCCCTCGAACACCACCGCGGAACTATCGCTGGTATATGACGCTTTAGGAGCGTCATCATCCTTATTATTTTTTACTTGTTTAGACATTTTATTCCCACGAGTTGCTGGGAAAAGAGAGTCGCCTGTGGGACACCCAGTTTTACCACAGGAAGGCTAAATAAAACTGGAGGGCGCCTGGTATCCAGAGTCCGCATACTTTGGACTGATTAACCTATCAGCCATTCATCCATCGGCATATGCTGTTCCACCTTAGATTAGGGTTTTTTATCAAGGGTTTCTCCTTTAGCGCCGTACTTTAGCCTGTGCCAAATGGTCAGAAGTACCAAAGGGCCTCAGTTACCAGTGATTGCCACGAGGAGGCAGTACGTACACTTGCGAATTGTGACCAGGTTACCCCTTCCACAATTGTACCCATCACGCCAGCTGCCTAAAACATGACCAGAACAGCTCGCGTAATGTGCACCCTACCGAAAGGTTACGGAGCTGGTAGATTACTCTACTCAACTTTGATCCCCCCCTCCAGTAGACGCCAAATCACCGGGGGGGACTTAAGTTGAGTAGATTAATCTACCAGCTCCGTAACCTTCCAGTGGGGTGCGCATCACGTGAGCTGTTCTGGTCTTGTCATTAGGCAGCTGCATGATGGGTACAATTGTGTAAGGGGTAACCTGTTCACAATTCGCAAGTGTACGTACTGCCTCCTCGTGGCAACCACTGGTAACTAAGGCCACTTGGCACATTTTTGGCCATTTGGCACAGGCTAAAGTACGGCGCTAAAGGAGAAAACCTTGACAAAAAACCCTAATCTAAGGTGGAACAGCATATGCCGAAAGATGAATGGCTGATAGGTTAATCAGCCCAAAATATGCGGACTCTGGATACCAGGCACCCTCCAGTTTTATTTTTAGCCTTCCTGTAGTAAAGCTGGGTGGCCTACAGGTGATTTGCAATTCCCAGCAACTCGTAAGAGTAAAATCAAACGGAATACGGGGCTGGAGTAGGAATATACGGGAGTGGGACAACCCTCTCGAGGTCCTTGAGCTCCAATGCTACCGTCTTTCTAGCGGAACTACATGCTGTAGTAAACATCTAGGAGGGAGAGTAATAAGCCCAGATAGTATGTATCACTTACCGGGAAGCAGTATTGTCAGGTTCATTAAGAACCTGAATATTGACTGGACGGATGATTAAGCAGGGGCCAGCACAATAGATCTTTTAGGTCGCAGTGCGAAGTGGCTGATCGCCCGCATGGCCCCCCCAATAATAATAATAATAATAACTTTGTCTAATCATGTGGCTGAGTTTTTTTACTTATCCCACAACATGGTTTATAACTAAATTTGATACTAATATCTTTTGAATCGCACTAGATAATTTAAACATTGCGACAAATTAATTCAATCGTTTTATTGGTGAGTTTACATTTTTCTGCGTCCGTGTATTACATTTTTATTAATTCGCTAAAGCCAGAAAGTGTAACGGCAGTCGTGACATTGTTGGAAAATGGGAGAAGCCAATGCTACATCGCTAATAAGTTCCAGATTTTCCATAGTAACGCACAACGTGTATGGTTGCTTTTCTCCGAGACAGAGTTGTTTACCATGCAACAAGGTATGGGTAGACAAAGAGTAACAAACGTTCAAGGTAACCGTTTTGTAGTTTTATCAAATCTTACAAATCGCCGTGTAACCGCTATTCAAACCTGCAGATCTTCATGCGCGAATATCAGCTGCAGGTTCTGAACTTCTATCACAACACAGGATTACTCGGCTATAATTTGCCATTTGTTTGCGGTCTCCTGATGAGCGAGATCGAATATGGTGGCGACATGGACCTTCAACAGTCAGTTAATTTGCCAGCAACCCTTAAAATTCGTCTAACTTTTTCCGTGCAGAAACACAGTTTTACTTAACGTATAAACGTATAAAATTGTTATTACCTGTGAGCAGTACACATTTCGTTAATAAACATCAAAGTTCGACAAAACCACATCGAAACATTTTTAGGTGTAGGGCGCTTTTGTTAAGTGATTAACTTTCTAATAAAAGTCAAAAATAAATAATTCCTATAACTAATTTGCTGCGAATTCTAATTTGCCTGACCGTTCCCTTACACCACCTAATATTTCGCTTGCTAGCTAATCGATGCGATCGCATAAGTTTCAATCCTAACGCAGTTGCTCAGTTTTTGCAGACATTGATGCCAACAAATCAACTAGTTCCGTCAAGTCCGTCTTAACCGGTGAGCTAAAAGGGCTAAGCCCTAGGAGGGCGCCACCGCTTTTGAAGGCGCCGATTTTCAATTCAAAACTACTAAATGTGTTCAAGTGACAATATTATATTCTGAACACCGAGATTATCTAGAATAAGGTTTAGATTAATAATGCTTGCATTTTAAACTTGTTTAAATACAGGGTGTCCTACAACCTACAAACAAGCGGCTCATAGTCACCTTCCGCTAAGCTCTCTGAATTTCTTCCAGGAACCAAACACATTATTTTAAATGTGGTATTTTAAAATTATAATTAGGGATTATAAATTACTAAGTTACAATTTTGCCAAGTTACCATAAAATTTTTTTTCATAGAAGAAAATGAGCTTGAGGATTTCAACATACTGAATTCAGAGAGTATAGCGGAAGGTCGGTATTATTTGAAAAATCGATTCCCAAAGCTGAAAACATTATGGCTCGCAAGTTGGTTTTTGACTTTTCCAGTACAGATGCAGCTTTACGGAAAAGCTTTAATATGGCGACTGAAAAAAATTAGGTGCATTATATTTACGAATGGCGTTCATTAACCACAATTCGTACTATTAATGTAAAAATTACTATAAGTAAAAAAACAAAATTTAGAAAATATTTATAAAAATTTGCGCATTAATAGTACGAATCGTAGCAGAGCACCCTGTATTTTATAGAGCCATAATCAAAAAATCTGAGCTTTTATAAGGGAATTAGAAACGAGGAAAAAACCAAACTTTTCATAGTAAAACACACAAAACATATGGGAAATTACTTTTTTTCCTAAGACAAATTTTTAAATGAAAACGTTACAAATTCTTAATTATGATTTCTGAAATACTTTCATAAATGTTTGAATTTCAACATATATGAATATCGTTTAAGTAAATCGTTTTCATTTTCTTGTAATAATTGATTTATTTAAATTAAAATATTAAAAAAAATTCATAACAACAGAATTCTGGTCAAATTGAAATAAAAGCTTACTACGATTCGTTTGGTTATTAAGTCAATATACATTACATATATGGCAGTGGTGGCCGTAAAAATTTGGAAAAATCGTACTAAAAATTACCCCCCGGGGGAATTTTAAGTTCAAAAATTGTAGGAAAAGCAAAACAAATTCACAAAATATAGGAACGTATGATAATTTTGTGATTAAAAAATTTTTTTTCGTATTTTTCTGTAATCATTTTAGACATCTTACGTACACTAGTAAAACTAAAGATAAATTTAGCAAGTATTATTTTAATTTGTTAGAGCCAACTTTGATGTATTTTTCAAATTGAAAGTTCGAAAAAATGTATTTTAGAAATAATTTAATTTTAATATTTCTGCAATTAATATTTACTTAATACCAATAGCCTTCTTGTATATTGTTCTTAAAGATATGTAGAAAAGTTTAAATAAACATTTTGTAATATTTTTGCTTTTTTCATTGAAAAACTTGAAGCTAAAAAACACCATTTTTACTATGGATTCCTATGGAAATCAGTGAAAAGTTATACCACTAAAAAAGCTTCTAAAAAATACGTCATTAAGATTATGGCTCTATACTCTAGAAAGCTCTGATCGTAGTCGTAGTTCATAAATTAAAAAATGGGTTAGTTTATTAAGCCACCATCTTGACGATATATTTTGGAAAAGCTTTATTTTGGTAACAAAAAATCCAAAGAAGTATTTCATAGTTTTTGTATGGAGAGACATGACCTCAGTTTTTTCTAAATATATTAATGAAAATTGACTCAAAATTACTTTTATTTTAGTTCAATTGAATCAATAAACTTTCATTTCCACCTGACTTGGAAGATTTTTCCGTGAGGTTTTCCAATTTACGGTAATAATGATAACAAAATAAGATATTTGATGTCTGAAAATGCTTTAAAATAGAGTACACACGTGTTAAAAACAGACAGATATACACTCCTGGACAAAATTAACGCATATTTTTTTTTTTGTAATAAAAAAAAATCCCGCTGGTCAATTTTAATACTACTAGTGTCAAATGATAGCACATTTATATTTTTAATCAGAAACCACATTGAATAAATTCCACTGCAAGCCAATCAATTAAAATTTTCAATAATGCGTCATCAAAAGTGCATTCTGTTTGAAATCTAACGCAACGATCCGCTTTTGTTCCATTGCATATCATTTATTTGTAAATGCAGTACCATTTGTTCTTGTAAATGTGTTCTAAAGCAAACACCTAAAATAAGATCCATTGTAATATGGCATCTTTTCGTGAGCTGGAGGCGGGTAAAGTCGTTATGTTGTATCAGGAAGATTATACTCAAGTACAAATCGCACGAAAATTAGAGGTGAACCAGTCTTCGGTTTCACGAATACTTAAGCGATATTGTGAGACCGGAGAGTATAAAAGGAAGCATGAACAAGGACGTAAACGGTGCACAACCGAGCATGACGACCGATTTTTAAAAATTAATTCGTTTACGTGATCGAAAGCGTACTTCTACTCAACTAAAAAATGAGTTATGTAGTGCGCGCCAAGTGAATGTTAGTGCCAGAACAATTAAACGAAGAATAAAAGAAGCGACCCTAACTCCAAAACGGCCCGTAAAAATTCCACGGCTTCTTCCCCGCTACAAATCCAGCCACTGTTCTCTTTTCAGATGAGACCAGAATCCAATTATGGAAACCAGATGGACGCAACCTTGTATACAGAAGACCTGGAGAACGCTACGCACCATGTAACATGGTGCAAACTAAAAGCTTTGGTCGAGGTTCAATAATATTTTGGGGTGGAATCAGTTGGGAGGGCCGTACGGAGCTGGTGGAGATTGGTTTGAGGATGAATGCAGACTGGTAGGTTCGGAACATTCTTGATGATCACGTTTTGCCATATGTGGACTTCATAGGTTATGACAGTTTTGTGTTAATCCGCCATCAGTCCACGTAGCTGCAACGGTACGACAATATCTCCAAGATATCGATATTAAGTGCCCACCAATGTGTCCCGATCTTAATCAGATCGAACACGTATGGGACATTCTAAAATGCCTCATTAGAGCTAGAAATCCCGCACCAGATTCGTTAGCATAGCTGAAAGTTGCAGCGGAAGAAGAGTGGAATCTCATCCCTCAAGAAATGATACAAAGCCTTCTACTTAGTATGCCCAGAAGGGTGGAAGCTGTAATAAGTGCACGGGGAAAATACTCATTACTAAATTAATCAAAATAAATTTAATAAAGCTAATTTTAATGTTTATAAACCGTTTTTGAAAATTAGAAAAAAGAAAATAGTTCGCACATTTTAACATTTTGCAATGAAAAATAGCCGCAATAATTCCATAACGCCACATTTGTGCCTCTTTTGAGAAAAATATAAATTTGTGTATAAATTAAAAGGCACGACATTTTCAATAATAAACATAACAAACAATATAGAAACTAGGTTACCATACGTAAAATGAAGCAAACCCATAATGAAGCATATTATCAGATGACAATAAATAAAAAGAAACCAAAAAATATGAATTATTGTTTATATAAATATTTCCAAATATAGTATATTTATAATTGTTATTTAATTGTACATTCAAATGTTTCTTGTCGAATTATTGGGGGTAGGTAATTGACGATTTCCAGCCAGAAATTTGGTCAATACCAATTATTATTATTATTTTTTTTTTTTTGGTTTTAATCTATGCAATCTGTTTTGGGGCTCAAGGCACTCCCAACTCTTTCGCAGTTTACTTTTACCGTCCTACTTTACGCATTAGTAGCCAAATCGAAGACGTACGGCTCGACCCGTTTTATAAAACATTGCATTGCTTCATGCCAACCTATAGTGCTGACATGAAAGGTGGGTCGGCCCATGGATTCTGCACTCTCAACAGGGGGTCATAGATGTATTCATCTTCATCACGAATTCGAGCCCGGTACCTCCCGATCTAACCGCCGCAACTTTAACCACTGCGCCGTTTGGTCGGTAATTACTTGTTAACAATGGACTAAAAACAGTTTACAAAAATCGAATTAAGAAGAATTGTTGAAACTTGAAATAAATTGAACATTGAACCTTATTATTCTTAAGTATTATTATTAAATATGTATTACTAAATTTTTATTTATTTATTTAATGTAATTACAATCTAGTCTTCTGGACTAATGAGCAATTTGTTTCTGACTTAATTTACTAACTTAAATTAATACATGGCTTCTTTCCATTGGCATTCCATAGTGTCTGGTAAATTGAAGTAAACCACATCTTTATAGCAGATTTTAGATCAGCACAATGCTGTTTAAGATGAAAATCACACCAGCTCAAAAGGTTTGGTTCTTTTAAGTCTGCGTACTAAATTCGTGTTGCTTAGGAGCTGAGTTCGCTCAATGTCCACATGTGGGCCTAGCCTTTCTTCATATCTCCGCGCTTTTTCCTGGATTTAATTTAAGATGAGGTTCACTTTAAGGTCCCTATGGAGTTAATAACATATTCTGAAATCTTTGGATGATATTTACGTTGCTCTGTTTGGTATACAACCCCAAAGCTGAATACCATAAGTCCAAATCGGTTTCAATATTTGCTTATAAAGTAGAAGCTTGTTGTATGTTTATAAAGAAGAGTTCCTTCCCATCAGGCAATACATTTTTCTGTATTTATGTCTTAATTCTTCACTTTTCTTCTTGACGTGTATGTTTCTTTTCATCGTAATTTAGCATCCAGGGCCATGCCGAGATACTTAGCTGTGTTCGCATGCTGTATTATTTCCCGATTTATGGTAATCGGAACGTGTTCGAATCGTTTGTTTGTAAAGTTGATATGAACTGATTTAGTTTTATTAGCTGATTGTAAATTCTGTGTTGATTCTACGTTGCTTTATCCAACAACTAACATCGCCGTCTCATCTGCAAAAGTCGCCACTGTTTTGTTTTCTAATGTGAAGAACCTATCTTTCAAGTAAGATTCCAGTGCATTAACTTATGGTTAAGTTCTTCATACTAAACTCTATCAAACGCTTGTGCAACGTCTAGAAATACTGTTGAACAGACTTTTTTCTGCTCTAGTGCTTTCTCAATTATACTGGTTATTCTGTGTACTAGATCAATTGTTGAGTGTTGGTTTCGAAAACCGAACTGATGATTTGGGATCAAGTTTTCACTCTCGATTATCAGATTTAACAATTTTACCAGAAGCTTCTTAAAGAATTTGAAAATGACTGGCAATAGCGAAATTGGCCTATAAAACGAGGTTGTGTGTGGTGGTTTCCCAGGTTTTGGGATCATAATTACTTCTGCAATTTCTCACAAGCTTGGTACACATTTGATTCTAAATGCTGCATTTATAAGATTGGTAAGCTTTACCAGAGCTGCTCTTCGGTCTTTAATGGAACCATTAAGTTAATTTTTTCTTCTAGCGATTGTCTAAATCTAAAGCATTCCTAATTAGTGTGAAAATTTACTAGGAACGTGTCCGATTTCTGTGCGAAATAATTTTTTTGTGATAAATTAATGTTAAACTGTACGCAACCAAATTATCACAGCACCGGTGTGTTATAATTTTGACATGTCCGTAATAATTCTTGTTTCTGTGCCGGTGAAGTAAACAAAATAAGTTTTATATAATTTAATTTTATTTTATTTATATAATATAATAAGTTCCAGCATTTTCTAGTGTTCAGCATTTTTTGAACAATATCACAAACTGCGGATGTTGTCATGTTCATTGCTGCACTTACAATTCTATAACTAGTCTCTCTTGCCAGCCACAGCAAAAATATCATTAGTTCCATTTTCGGTCCCCAACCATGGTTTTTATTGGACAAGAATTTGCTAATAGCGATGAAAGCGTTAGACGATATCCTTAAATGCATTCTCGTCACCGGATCATTATAACTAAGTATTGAATTAACAATACTGTTTGTTGAGAGAATTGTGTACATTATTAGTCACTGCAAAGGATGAATTTTATTAATATTTATAAATACCCAGAGAGCAATATCTAACATACATACCTGAAAGGAGTTTAGGAGATCCATTATTAAAGGTCACGCAAGGTTCCGTGTTCTTCTCATTAAACACAATGAACCCGAAATTAATAGGAATAATACCATATTTTGATCAAATTTGGCCTCTATCATTTTGATACACACTTTTAAATAACTCTCTACGTACAATTTGTCGTTTGTTGTATTTCCAAATGTCAATTTTATTATGTCAAAATTATTTCAGGGGTGAGATGTTGTAACCATCACGTTTTTCGCTTCGATGCATTTTCGATTGAATAACTGTACTGCTTTGTTAAAAATATAAAATTTTAAAACAATTTAGTTCTAAAATACCGTTATTCTATCGAAAATGTATCGAAGCGAAAAACGTGATGGTTACAACATCTCACCCCAATATTCGGACAGCAAATGAACTTATTTCAAATATGGAAGAGAAAATTATTTCACTAATGTCAAATTTATCACAAAAAAATTATTTCGCACAGAAATCGGACACGTCCTAGGAATGTTTTTTTTTTCTGAATGATGTTTTCACTTAACGTTAGAAGTATAGGTGAATGATCAGAGTTTAAGTCATGGCTTTCATCTACTTGTACATAATTTACAGATATGTTTTTTAGTATGAAGAAATCAATCAGGTCTGGTACTTTGTTTGGATCAGTTGGCCAGTAGGTTGGTTTTCCAGTTGAGATGGCTTCACAACTGCATTTCCTGACAGCTTTTAAGAGTTCTTTACCCTTAGTTATTGTTAATCTGGATCACCAGTGGAAATTTTTGGCATTAAACTATCCTCCAAGTTCAAATCGATTTCCTAATTTACTCAGGAACCCGAGATGATATTTTTCTTTCATTGATTGCTTCGGTGGGCAGTAAATACTAGCAATACAAATAGAACTACTTTTGGTTTTGACAATACCATCAGTTTCTGTTTCATATTTTAACTCTTCATAGTGATGAATACTATTTGTAATTATAACAGCACTACCTCCTTTAGCAGTGTTTCCAGGGTGAAAAGTGTGATATATTTAATAATTTTTTAATTTTATGATTAATTGTCCAGTAAAGTGTGTTTCCGTGATGAGACATACATCGATTTTTTCTGTGTCCATTACCACTTGCAATTCTTGTTGATGTTGCATCAGTCCATGCGTTTATGAAACATGTAATTTTATTTGATTGAAAAATCGAGTCATAAAAATTTATTTCTTAGTGAAAATTGTCTTCAAAAATAAGGTAGTTTTGAACTTTAAAATGTTGTTGTTTTTGTAATATACCATCATTTGTAATATAGTCCATTGGCATTCCAGCATAAAATGGCCAGTTTTCTGTTTAGGAATGGCTCCCTTAGTGCTGTACTCTAGTTTCTGCAATCGCTCATCAAATGTATTTAGTCTACTCAAAATTAATTTAAACATTTGACTTATTTCGTCATTTTGAGCAGTTTTTACTGGATTTGCGCTGCTCATCATTACATGAGCATAAGTCATTTTAACCAATTGTCCATGAGTAGTTCCCGACACTACATACGAATATACTTTGGGTTGGTTCATGTTAACTGCTTGCTTCCTGAATAAACTTGGATTCTTAGCAATCACATTCTTATTTCTGGTGTTTGTTACAATGGTACATAAGCAACGGGAAAATGAAACGCAAATCTCATCATATCGTCCAATAAGCAAGCTGCCCACAATCTCAAAGCTATTTGAAAATATGGTACTAACGAAATTCCAGACCATCACTTGGGGTTTCGAAACCAACATGATACTACAGAGCAAGTAGACAGAATTGTAAATGCAAGCAAAATGACCTTCGAGGAAAAGAAATATTATTCTGCTGCCTTTTTGGATATCGCACAAGATTTTGGTAAAGTTTGGCCCGATGGACTAATTTACAAAATTAAAGAGCTTCTACCGAAGAAATTTCACTCAGTTTTGGGAAACTATCTTCTTCAAAGGCAATACATGACCAAACAAAACAGCGCAACTACTTGCTTAAATGATATTAATGCAGGTGTCCCGCAAGGCAGCGTTCTAGGACCAATATTATACCGATTGTACACAGCTGATATACCTGTAACCAACAAAGTAATAATATCAATATTTGTCGATGACACAGCCATCCTGGTGTCTCACACTAATCCTGAAATTGCCTCAAAGGAATTACAGAATCATTTCAACAAAGTCTCGGGCTGGCTAAAGGCAAAACAAATCAACTCACGTCACATTCACGCTGAATAAACGCACTTGCTCGCTGAACAACAGCACTTCAAACAGAGAACTTCTGCAAGTAACCCAAGCGAAAATACTTCGCAGTATTACCAATGCTCCTTGGTACATTCGAAATAGTAATATACATGACGACCTTGTGAATTAAACCGTTAAAGAAACAATTAAAGAATTCAGTTCGAAATATTACTCAAAACTAGAAGCGCATTCCAACGAATTGGCCAGGGAGATACAAAAACAGCCGCGATTTAGGCGATTGAGATGAACAGATCCACTCGGACTGATGAACCTGTGAACTTGTTAATTTAAATTTAATAAATTGTGAGCACTAACAATAAGTATTAACATTGGATAAAACTTAAAATATGTAATAATTTTGGCTTAAGATTTGATTACTTCCTGTGAATTTCTTATGTAGAAAGATACAAGAATAAAGCCATTGGCACCGGTTAACCGGTTGGTTTTCTCCACAGTGAACGCATTAAGGTTGAACATTTTGAGCTTTTACACAATCTTTGGTATGATGTTTACCTAAACATTTGATACACGTGAGTTCCCTGTTGCAATATTTTTGTGTATGTACATAGGCTTGACATTGTTTACATTGTGGGATAAGCTTAGATCTTCTTAGAGGCTGAATAACCACTTTGCACCTCAAGATGTACTTAATTTGATAAATTTTTTCGATATCTTCATCAGTATCGAAGGTCAATATAATCATGTTGAGAGGGACTTTGCTTCTGCATTTTAGCTTATTCATGCTGCAGTTGCCTTAAATCCTTTTGCTTTCAGGTCATCAATTATTTTTTCTGATTTACCGTAGAGTGTAGCATTTTAGCCATGACCCTAATTGGTCTGGTTTGATTGTCTTCTAACGTATGCTAAGCACGGTTTTCTTTGTTCAACATTTTTGTCATTTTTCTATAAGTTTTACCATCTTCCAAGTTTATTTTGATGTTGTTTCCATTCATCACCATTGCATTAAACTCATCAGTAGTAGTTATTATTTTGATTTTCTCATGTAGTAAATCGTAGTCTTTGAATTCATCTACTACCATTGATGGTGGTGGAGGTAATTTTTTGGTTGTTTCTGGATAATATTTGGAAAATCATCCTTTAATTAAGGTGGGAAGGGTGTATTATTCCGTTTCATTTATTTCTCCCACCTTTAACTCTTATCCACTCAGTTTCTCGAGCTAGTTTTTCTTCATCCGTATGGCACTCTTGTGGAGTTGTATTCTGGTTAGGAATAGAACCGATGTCCTCCTTTGGCTTAAGAGCGTTAATTTCGTTTTCAAGCGTCTTCATGCGCTCCTGCATTCATGCAAATGATTTACACAATTTATTGTGAAGCTTTTCTTCGTTTGTAGAACGAGTGTTGTGGCTGCTGGCTGGCCCCAATGGAGGGACTATAGCCACTTATCGGAGAATACGATACTTTCTTACTCCTCTGGAAGGGATGTGATATCCTTTTCTGTTTCACTCAATTGAGCTAGTTTATTCACAACAACCTTTTAAAACCAAATTTATTATAAGGGTTCCGTTTACCGGTGGCGTGGACGAAATAATAATGTTATTATTTATGACCTTTACTAAGTCGTAGGAGTTACTAATTGCTATAGAAAAAATATTTTATAATAAATCAATACAATAAACTCAATATTCACTTAATTTTAAATAAATTTGTACCCACCCTCACATGACGAAAAAAAAAGCAATTTGAATTGATGACCATGAAAAATTTGTATTTGTAATTGAATAGCTGAGAGTAAGATTTCTATTGAAACACGTATTATTCTAAAAACGCAACATTTTATATTCATTCGTACTCAGCAAAAATTCGAGGTGCGGCCTATGTCTTATCAAAGTAAAACCAAAAATATTGGTGAAACATTATATGTACAACTTACATATCAGATAATTAGATAATGGGCCCGATTCAATGTAAATCTTCAATTTGTCTTTTCTTCTTCTATTCTGCTGTTATTTCTACGAAAACTAGATATGATTTACATTGAATCGGACCCAATGTTGTTCTTGTTATACATTTTTATTACCTCATCAATTAGTTCTAGGAAATGCACGGGATACTATCATTTTGCCGAAAATTATAACCTCCAAAAGATATAAAGTAAGTGCCCAATTAAAAAGGGAGATCCCATTGAATTTTTATGAACTGCATTATGAAAACGAAAGGATGCTACGTAATTTCTTGTCCCAGAGGACATGTGATAAGCGGCTTTGAGGCTATTTTAGTATCTGAAACACAAACGTAAATATCAATATAAATGTGAATATTTTTGTAAAAATTGTGGTTTTCATGTTATCGTTGCGCAAAGGGTTCAATGCTAAGCGAAACATTAGTAAAAGAACAGAAATTTTGCAAATTTTACCAATTTCTACAATGTTGGAATTTCTATAAATCGTCAAAGCGGAGGTTTTTGGGCAACAGGCTTCATCCTCAATTATAAAACGAATTAGAACAATTTTCTAAAAATTTGTTATGTTTAAAAGACTTGGTTCTTCGGGAATTATTTTTGTGATAACGATCACTATTCCCTAAACGAACTATTTCCTAAAAATGTTCAGTTTGAACTGATCAATCTATTATACTTATCTATATGTAGTGAGGTAAAACTATAAAAGAAGTTTCTTTCCTACAAGGAATATTTCTCGCACCCTACTTCTCGTTCCCTATACACAAACAAAAATTTTATATTTATTTACATAATTTACCATTCCATTTAAATACAGAAATCACTACACATATGAAGTATGTACGCGTATGTTATACTCTTATATACATTGTAGAATAACAATAACATGCATATATTCAAACTGAAAAAATAAAAAAAAACTATTTACAATTGTATGTAAAATAAAAATAAAAAACAGATTTTATAATTTGTCTAAAAACTAAAAAAATTGTTTAGTTGTACGAATCAGTTTGTTGAATTTCAGTTCAATTTAAGCCCTCATCGATAGTAAAGAGAACAAAATATAGTTAGACCGATTAAAAAAAAATTATAACAATTAATTAATCGCTGTAGGATTTTATAAAATATGGATACACATAAATAATCTAATTTCATAACCATAATAAACTAATAATTAATTAAATGTGATTATTTTGTAATTTTTCTCTGTTTTGTTATTTGGGTCACATTGAATCTTATCTAACGTGCTGTTATAAATTTGCATTGAATGAATAATTATTTCCAGTTTCTTGAATTAATTTGTTCATATTTAGGTGAGTTTGAAGTTTTAATAATTCTTTCGATTATTAATTAATAAAGTTAAAATATAATTGGTAGTTGGAACAAGCAAATGCTTTGCAAATAATGTATGTATTATGAATTTTGATTTTCATGTGATCCCATGTGATTTTGTTATCTAATGAATGTTCAAATGTTGCTTTGGGTGTTAATTAAATTGTGAAGTCGCTGTATTATTATTACTGTACACTTAAATCGTGATAACTATAAAATTGCACAACGGAAGTAAATAATATTTTGCTATCGCGAAATCGTTCGTTAACATATTTTTATCTTTATATTACCGAGATTCTTATCAGTGTCGCACGTGTTTTTTTGTGTCAGTTTAAATCTTTAAATTATTATTGTAATTAATTAAAAATTTAACAACAATTTCGCATATTTTGTGAAAGAAGATCTTATCTCACATAATAATAAAGATTGCCTGAACTAAAAATTGTATACCAGTGCTTAGATGAGACCTAAATATGTCTGTCATGTTGGAATTTTGACAAGTAAGATTTGAGACTTTTGTTTCAGAAGGGCATTGCGGTATACATTTACTGTAGATTTATGAGTGCTGAAGAAAATAAGTAATTTATAAGCGTTACAGTAGTGGATTTTATATCAGTCCGAAGCAAAGTTTGTTATGCTAAAACTCACGATTGAAAAACAAAATTGATACAAAAAAATGGTTGTTAAACCAAAAAAACAGTGCTAATGTCCGCATTCATAGAAAATAATATAAATGCAAATCTACAAATTTTTTTAATTTTGCTGTTTATATTTTGAGACGAAAGCATTTCGAGAAAAAAACTAAATTATTACAGTAAATTTAACTTTAGAAACGTTTTTAAAATTCATTTAAATTTAGCTGTCAACATTTTTGGAGGAAAAAGGTCTATTAATTTTTGGTTTAATTTCTTCATAAGGAGTGTTTTACAGGCTGAAATAAAAAAATCGAGTTTAATCAAAAATTAAATTTAAAGTTATATCTTATAATTTAGATCCTTTTGTTTTACTTGCTCTAAACCTGTATAACTTGGATATGATATTTACTGCATTTTAATTCCTGCAATTATGCATTGAAATAAACAACTTACGGTTTAAAGTGAATTCCAATTTGCATCCATCGATTCATTACCAACCTTGCATATCATTCCACCATAAGATGGAGCACTACCGAATACGACACGTGTCACGTTGATGGTACTAAACAATTCCTTCGATTAGAACCGGAACTTACTAGACACATTGGACATAATTCTATTCAAGTAAAATATCAAGTGGGTATACATACTATTCTGCGTACGTAATGCAGTCTATAATGTACGGCCGAATTCTTCTTTTTAATCATAAAAGAATATGGCCTTGCCTGAAGTAAGCAGCGAATGTTACTTCATTTATTTCCCTTTATTTTAGATCCATAGAGATAGATATGAAAAGGTCGGGCCACCCATACGCACAAACATCAGGCACAACATCATCAATTTTTCTTTTTTTAGTGAATAAATTAAGTCTTTCGCTTTCCATTTTGGCGTACGTAAGACCACCAAATACGTCCGGAATAACCCTCGAGAGTAAAGCAAATTATTCAATTCATTATTTATAATTGGCAATAGATAAGCGTAAAAATGCATATAACATATTTTTTTCGTGAATAGTTAGTTACCTAATTTTTGTGGGGTTCATTTAGTTCTACATTGTTGTAAGAGCCAACTTTTCAGTTTTGAGATCTAATCAAAATTTACTTTGAAAATTTAATCAAATTTCCAAGTACTGTTACTTTTAAAATTAATAATTTTTCAAATTTTAGGTGAACACATTTTTGAAACCAAAAGTTTCAGTTGTAACGCAACCTGTTGATGATCATTAAGTAAAAGTTTTTTAAAAACAAATATTTTTGTGTAATGTGTTTTCTGTGGTTTGAAAAAGGTGTTCATCTAAAATTTGTAAAATTATTACATTTTTCATGGAAGGCGACTCAAAATTAAAAAAAAAGAAAATTCTATTACGTTTACTTAATTACTTTTACATGACTGAGTTATTTTTGATTCAAGCCGATAAAGCAGAGCCTTCTAGAATATAGAGCCATAATCATAATGACGTATTTTTTATAAGCTTTTTTAGTGGTATAACTTTTCTCTGATTTCCATAAGAATCCATAGTAAAAATGGTGTTTTTTAGCTTCAAGTTTTTCAATGAAAAAAGCAAAAATATTATAAAATGTGTATATAAAAGTTTTCTACATATCTTTAACAACAATTTACAAGAAGGCTATATTGGGGTTAAGTAAATATTAGTTGCAGAAATATTAAAATTAAATTATTTCTAGAATATATTTTTCGAACTTTCATTTTGAAAAATACATCAAAGTTGGTTCTGACGAATTAAAATAATACTTGCTAAATTTCTCTTTAGTTTTACTAGTGTATGTAAGATGTCTAAAATGTTTACAGAAAAATACGAAAAAAAAAATTATTTAATCACAAAATTATCACACGTTCCTATATTTTGTGAATTTGTTTTGCTTTTCCTACAATTTTTGAACTTGAAATTTCCCCAGGTGGTAATTTTTGGTACGTTTTTACCAAATTTTTACGGCCATTACCGCCATCTATGTAATGTATATTGACTTAATGACTAAACGAATTGTAGTAAGCTTTTATTTCAATTTAACCAGAATGCTGTTGTTACGAAATTTTTTTTATATTTTCGTTTAAATAAATCGATTATTACAAGAAAATGAAAACGATTTACTTAAACGATATTCATATATGTTGAAATTCAAACATTTATGAAACTATTTCAGAAATCATAATTAAGAATTTGTAACATTATCATTTAAAAATTTGTCTTAGGAAAAAAAGTAATTTCCCATATGTTTTGTGTATTTTACTATGAAAAGTTTGGTTTTTTCCTCGTTTCTTAATCCCTTAAAAAAGCTTCGTTTTTTAGACTATGGCTTTGTATAATCAAAGCCTACTTAATAAATAAAGCCTCCATGATGAAAACAAACTTTTTTTAAGGTATCAAAAAATCCAAAAGAAAATTTTTATTCCATAGTTTTTATATGGAGAGATATGACCTCAGTTTATTCAAAATATATTAATGAAAATTGACTCGATATTAATTTTATTTTGATTCAATTGAAACTATAACCTTTATTTTCCACCTGACTTGGACGATTTTTTCGTGAGCTTTTCCAATTTACGGTAATAATGATAACAAAATAAGATATTTTATATCTGAAAAAGCTTAAAAATGGAGTACATGCATGTAAAAAAGAGAAATAAATATAAAGGAAAAGGCGCGACGTTTACAATAATAAACATGACAAACAATATAGAAACAAGGTAAACATAAGAGAAATGAAGCAAATACATAATATGAAGCATATTATCAGATGACAGCTAATAAAAAGCAAAGCCTACTTAATAAATAATTTTTTTTTAAGAATTTAATTTGTCTGTCTGTAATCAGTTGATTTTTCGGCATTTTTTATAGACAAATATATTAATTGTTCATGGCAACCCCAATATTTTCGATTTGGTAAATCAGAAAAATACAAAGGACAATCGTTCATAATATATCTACTGGGAGGGTTCTCATTTTTGCAGAGTAGTACATTGGTATAACTCTTTGGGCCTTCAGCCAAAATTACGGGGAGAGGGGAAGATATTTATACTTTTTTTCAGTAGATATATTATGAGTGATTGGCCTCTGTATTTTTCTGATTTACCAAATCGAAAATATTGGGATTGCCATGAAAAATTAATAAATTTGTCTATAAAAAATGCCGAAAAATCAACTGATTACAGACAGACAAATTAAATTCTTAAAAAAAAATTATTTATTAAGTAGGCTTTGCTTTTTATTAGCTGTCATCTGATAATATGCTTCATATTATGTATTTGCTTCATTTCTCTTATGTTTACCTTGTTTCTATATTGTTTGTCATGTTTATTATTGTAAACGTCGCGCCTTTTCCTTTATATTTATATCTCTTTTTTACATGCATGTACAGTCATACCCCGCCTAACGTTGTTAATTGGTTCCGACGTTAGGTGAAACAACGTTATAAGGGGCAAAGAATGTATATAGACATTGTTTTTTGTTTTTTATGTTTTTTGCCTTTTTTCTCAGTGTTTTTTTGCTTTGCTTATTAATTTTAAACGACGTTACAACGAAACACAGCGACGATAGAGCGAGGTTTGTTCGTATTTTACTAACGACGTTGCAGCGAAACGACGTTATGAGGTTGGACGTTGTACGGGGTATGACTGTACTCTATTTTTAAGCTTTTTCAGATATAAAATGTCTTATTTTGTTATCATTATTACCGTAAATTGGAAAAGCTTACGAAAAAATCGTCCAAGTCAGGTGGAAAATAAAGCTTATAGTTTCAATTGAATCAAAATAAAATTAATTTCTAGTCAATTTTCATTAATATATTTTGAATAAACTGAGGTCATATCTTTCCATATAAAAACTATGGAATAAACGTTTTCTTTTGGATTTTTTGATACCTTAAAAAAAGCTTGTTTTCATCATGGAGGCTTTATTTATTAAGTAGGCTTTGGTTAAGTTTTTCATTTGTGCTTTTCTTTTTCCTTTCTATGGTAACCAGTTTTCTCGGAAAATGTAAAATGTTTTTCCTTTTTTTTAAACATTTTTAGGGTAAGTCACACAACTGTCTTGTTATATACCAATATAAAGGAGATTAGTATACAACTCAAAATATACAATACACATGTAGTCATTTCATGGGAAATTCCGGTATGACCGAGGCGTCCACTTTAATAACAGCAACTTTTATTGATAATCAATTTTGTTAAAGGTATCTCATTGAGAGTATTGAGCTTAACTTAAATTAAAGTATTATGAATAATTTTATTAAAAAAAAAAGATTTTCTACTTCAAAATATTTGTTTAAAAATTTACGTACTCACTTTAAAGCTCTTATCGCTAAAATTGATAAAAGTAAATAAATCTTAAAATGTTTGTTCACGACTATCTTATGATATATAGTACTCATTGTACTTGTGTTTCTTCAATTATTGATATACATACATTATTTACTACCAGGGATTAGTCACTATTTACTAATAACAAGTAAATCATACATTTTGGAAATTTTATCTAATTATTTTATCTAGTCTAGAGACTTAAATATTAGGAACCAAACAGAATATATTTATCCGTAATTAAGACTGTCACTTTGCATTTAAAACGGAAAACACAACGAACGGAGGGAAAAAAGCGGAGCGGATTCTAAACGCAAATTTAAATTTTGCGGACGGCTTAACCTCAAACAGCTAATTTTTGACGTTTGAAAAAAGAAATGTTTTATTTTTTATTTGTAATCACTTTTAAAAATAATCTGGAAACAACTAACTCATTTTTTATGGCCCTTAAAGTTGATTTATTCTGAATCAAACAATTATTTTTAAAATTGACGGTGTAGAGCGGATAAAAACGGACGGAGCATAGTGGACGCATGCTGTTTGAACATTTATCTAGTAGTAAATTGAAACCTCTAAAACTATTTTGAAGCTAAAAAAATGTAAACGAATATTGACAGTAAAAACGAGATTTGTTTAACACTAGCAGAAATAAAAGAACTTGCAGAAATCGCCTCATTAAAGTGGGGGCGTAACGCGAAATCTTATTTCTCAAAATTTAACTTTTTGACAAATCTTACTTTCATAAAATCATGATACGGGGAGCGTATCGAAATCTTAATTTCCCAAACCTCAACACTTGATACACGTTGGTACCCAACCCCATGATACGCTCCCATTAAAATTCTCCTTCACCAAAAGGTGCGGCCCAAGTTGCAAAAGTAAGATCTTTGGGAAAAGTAAGATTTTGAAAACTGCCGTAAAGAACCCCATTAAACTTATTGCCTAAAAAATCAAGAAAATTATACACTCCGCTTCACTTAATTACCACCGTTCGATGTTGAAAGGCCAAATGTCGGAAGGCCGAATGTCGAAAGGCCGAATGTGTCGAAAGGTCGAATGTCTAATGGCCGATTGGGTCGAAAGGCCGAAAATGTTGAAAGGCCGAATATCCAAAGGCCAAATGGGTCGAAAGGCCGAATGTCGAAAGGCCAAATGGGTTGAATGGCCGACCGTGTGGAAAGGCCGATTGGGTCGAAAGGCCGAATTTTCATTAAGTTTTCCTTCACTTAATTGATTGAAATCAATATTTAAAACCATTGAATGTATTTCTTAATGTAAAATGATTTAAATAAATCACACTTTGAACCGTTGATAAGCTAGCTTTGACCCCGGTTTTTGCCTTAAATTTTAACGCTGATAAGCATGAATTTGAAGCTGATCGAATAATCGCCCGTTTATCCATGTGCCTTGTAGCCTCCGCAATGCGTCCCTTTCTATTTTTACTATAATTTTCAATATTATTGATAAAGGATCCAATAACGGTTTTCCCTCTACCAATTTTTTGGGGCTATTTGACGATTTGAGAATCCTTCTTCCTTCAAAACTTCGATCGTTGCTTTTTCGCCCTCTGAAAGTATTTTTCCTTTACCCATTTTCCTAAAATCTTATTGTTTTATCGATAAATTTGATTAAAAATAATAAATCAAAACTAATTAACAAAGTTTTTTACCGTTTCTTTCATAAGTTCCAACTATCCACTACTAGTCGTAATCAGGTGACGCGGACACTACGAATAACCAACAAAACTGAATATAATAGGTGGTCGCAATTAAGTGAGGCGGAGTGTATATGACGGCGTAAGATTTTTTTAAATATTTTGAATTATGTGTTGCATAAATCAAAGTTTTAAATTGGATTTGAATTTCAATTTTACATAAACTCGATTAATTAAAACTGATTTATTTGAATTAATTGACAAATAATAAAAAGCACAGAAAGATCATGATGGTTTGGCAGAAACAGAAATCTAATGATTTGTTAGCAGTTTATTGCCAACTCCTTAAGTAAAAGTTCCTGAAGTTTAACTTCAAGAAACAAACAATCTCAGTTGTAGAACTAAAACGTTACCCTAAAATAAAAATTCTGGCGAACACTTCAAAAATAGTTACTTCATTTTTTAATGATGAAACTTACAAACTTTGACTTTATATTTTGTGGACCATTTTTTACATAAATGGGACAGTGTCAACAACATGTGTTATCAACCTGTACAAGTGTCTGCACATTTTGTTGAGGTTTAAATAATAAATAAATTTGGCCAAGACAAATTGAAGTTGAAACACTATAGACAAAATTCAATTATTTTCTGCTAGATTACTCGATTAATTGCTAGGAAAATTGAGATGCGACTTTTTTGACATACAATAATTTTGTATACATATACGTTTTTCTCTGACTTCGATTCTCTTTTTTAAAGAAATAAAAAATGTAAGTCGAGTGTGTATTAATATCATTAGCCTTTATGTATTGAAAAATTGATACAAAAAAAAAATGTGCCAGTTTGGTTTATAATTCTATAGTTTTTCTTTGATTTATGCTTTCAAGGATACAAATATTAGGCTTGTGTTCGAATTTTGCATGGTAAATATGCCGCAATAGAACCTGAAATCATAGGATTTAGCCTATAAACTGACCCTTGACTGTCCGAATCATATAAAGGAAACTGTAGTTTCTGTATTACTTCCAGACTTATTAACATACAGGCAGTAGGCACTCTTAACTATTGGGCAGTTTGCTTTTAACGTCCTTCCTTCCGCAGTAAGTAGTCAAATCGAGGACGGCCATTTGCTTGTTTTGCATAAACCACCTGCACATTGCATTGCTTCGCGGCTCTTAGTTGTGTTCGTCATCACATGATCTTTGGTTTAATATTGGGACAAAATTTAGATCGCCTTTTCAAGACTCTAATATTAAAAGAGGTTATAGTTCTTATATGTTAAACATAAGTAAAAAATTTACAATACCCAGACTTTAGTAGAAATGTCGTTAACCATTCTATTCCAAAGAGAAGAAGTAGAATTTCCAAATGTTGACGTAATTTTGAAGATAACAATTATGGAACTAGTGTTTTCTTTGTAAATTTTTTTGTTTTGAATAGCATTAAGATTGGCAATTTTGACATCATTACTGGGAATCGAAATTTTGAATCGCTCAATTTATTCATATTTTAATTTTAAAATTGCTAATTTAATAAAACTAAATTTAATATGAAATTTCTGGAGTTCTTATATTTTAAAATATAAAAGTAGTAAAATTATTTCTAATTTGGAACATACAGTTCTGATTCGTGATATTTTGAATAGCAATCTTGAATTTGAAGTTTGGGGATATTAAAGTCTACTGAAATTTTGAATCTTAAATAAAAATTTATAATTTTAACACATGTTACTGCAATTCTAAATATTTCGAGGTTTGTGTGATAAGTATTTGATATTATATAATATACTACTTTATGTGATTGATGTCTAATTTAGTCACAAAAAGTGTTCGATATTTTTATTTTGTTTGCCTTTCAAATAAAAATATTGAATATCATTTTTGATATTCGTATAATCTCATACTTTGTCTAACGGATATAATGGAAACATGTGTCCCAGATTCTCATATTTCTCAACGAATTACCAGGATCCCCAAAACATCGATTTAAAAAATGACGTACCTGTGCTTCCGTTTCTCACAAATATGTGGGTTGCAGTAAAAGAGAAAACTACCAAATAGGTTTTCTCTAAAATGACATCGACAACTTTTGTTTTATTTTGAAAAAAAATATTACAATCCAGCATCTTTGTTTACAAAATCCAGCATCTTTGTTTACAAAAAAAGAATAACAAAAATTAGGTTGAACCATTTTTTGAAGTAATATAAAACATTTTGATGAAATATTTTTCGACGATTATTTAATACACTTTCGAAATATGTATCAACAATTGTTCCATACGACACTTTAAGATAAAATGAATGAATTACCGTGTAAATTGAAATTCTAAATTTATCTGCATTTCGTCGGCGTGAAACATAGAATCGGTAAGCTCAAATGGAATTTTTTTTTTCAGGAGACAATGAAAACTGTCTCCTTATTGTCTATAAGCAAACGCAAATTTACTTTCCAAGTCATTCCCCTTATCATTATTTTTTTATTGATGTTTCAGAAACGGGAATTCACAATTTCGTTTGATGTGAAAAATTTACTTTACACAATCTGCGTTTCGACCTGCGTTTCGATTTGTCAAAATACTGCTGATGGCAAAAAATATCGTCAATATTTCAACAACAAAAAAATTATCTAGTAAATTTTTAAATGTAGATTATTTCTGTGACGTTTTATTGACATTTTTTATGACATGTTATTGATTAAAATTTTAAAGACTTATTGATCAGATAAAGTATTCGTGAATTGCGTTAATGGAATAGTCTAGGCAGATGTCTATTTCCTTATGACAAACGGCAAAGGGCATTTTAGACTGTAAAGCTTGATTTAGATATGCGACGTGCGACGTGTGACAGGTGGAAATAAACGAGACGCTTTCTTGACAACCATTTACAATACAGTGACGGGTCGCGCCACGCAATATGTTTTGTTCTACTAAAAGGAAATATGACAAAACAATCAGAAATTAAGGAAAAAAATTAAAAGTTTTACTAATATTGGCTTTGATCAAAAATGAATCTCCTAAAATATGTATAAAAAAAATGGCCGCCATGTTTTACATTGAATTTTTATGTGTATATGTAAACCGTCACGAAAAAGATAAAATTGGTTCATGTCTCGGCGTGTAGCGTGTGCCATGTGACGAATGTCAAAATATTCGTTTCTAATAAGCTCTCGTCGCGCGTCGCATACATATGTAAATCAACCTTAATACCCAGTGTTTCACAAATTCTTTAATTTTCGGTATCAAAACAGTATTAAACCTTATTCGTAGAAAATTTTAATAAAATTTATTTAATTTCATTTAAAAGAACGCAATTTTATATATTGACGAGCGCATTTTAGTTTGATGGTTGGCAAAATGAAAAATTTTGGTTGTTTGAATGAAATTAAATCAATTTTAACAAAATTGTCTAATGTCGTATTTATAGGCCTGAAACCTTAATTTCAATAACGCAAATGAAAGAATTTTGTCAAAAATTGAGGATGACGGTTTGAGATACAGCTTTGGTATTACAGTACCCCGCCATTGAATTATGACCGGTCAGCAAATTTTAGAAAATTTAGTTTTCCCCTTAAATAAAGCAGAAGAAATTCAATTGTTTTTTATTGCAAAAATATATATTTATTGGTACATGGTTGTTTTAATATTAAACAAATAAATTTCGATTAAATTTTAATACTTGGTGCTGCCTCCCTTGGCCTGTATTGATATTAGTAACTTCACTTCACTTCTCAATTTTCCAAAACTTCCAATGTCATTTACTTGAATTTCACTTACACACAGAATTTTACTTGTTTTTTTCACTTTGAATATTTATAACTTTGATGACTGTCTCGCACACGCTTCAAATCTAAAATGGTAAGGAATGCACTTTTGGACTTATTTATAATTGCTATTTTGTATGAACATCTGGGAATTTGGGATTACCCATTTTATAAGGTAGAGGTATAGGGAAAACCCAAAAGATACACAATTATTATTTTACTCAGTGCTCATAAAATTATCAAAATTCTTTAGAAATGCAATCGTTCATAATTCAGTGGCGGGGTACTGTATTGCTTGGGGCAATGCCTTAATATTGTGAGTACTCTCTGAACGGAGTAATTTAAATTCTTAAGGATCTCCCACAGTATCAGAGAGATTTCTTCTATAGAAAATAATTGCAGTTCTTCTTAGAAGTCGAAGGTGTATAATATGTCATTAATAATAAATTACGAGTCTAGAGCTGTGAGGGGATTTATATTGTTGTGACCAATTTTTTCGTTTAAGGACTTCTCTTGTTTCTAATAACGGGAAATTATTAATGTAAATATTTGGTTGGCAACGTTTTGTAAGATGATGTGGGATAAGGGTCGAATTTCCATTAGTATCTCAAATAGTGCCTCTCTTAACTTTGCACCAACTTTCAGATCACAGTCGAGTATTTACGAGGGTTGATGTTCATGGGGCGATACTTCACCCCATCCCGGTGTTTTTTAATATTCTCAGAATTCAATTCTATCCTTAGAAATACGTCTAAATAAGGGAATTGCGTTAGCTGAAGTAAAAAAGGAAAGCCTTATAAAGACTTATTCTCATACGTAGCTGACTCAAACAATAGTTTTGTTGCTGAGCTAAATTTTCATGGCACTCAGGAGCAATGGGTGTTTGGAAGATGTTTGATCATTTCGACTTAACGCGATGCTCACTCAATGGATGGCAAGCTTTCTATTGGAATTTCAGCTACAAAACTCCTTAAAAATGCATTGAGTTTTAAGTAAGCCCATAGTATAATATTGGAATCCTGTTAGAGCATACCTACCATTTGTTTCACTGCCATTCAAAATTATGAGTCGTGAAAATAGTATTGCAAAAACGAGTCTACGTCTGCCGACTGCGCCTTTCTCGTTTTATCAGTTTATAACGAAATTACCAAAGATTGTCCTAATTAGGTGTGCTTTCAGTTCTGTTGGAGCTTTTGGTCAACCTACATAAGTGTTAAATTGTAATTGTGTGATATCACTTCATCGCAAAGAGTTCTGCTGATGGTCATATTATAACAAATCCTAGCAAGCACATGGCTGGTGACGTTCTAAAAACCGTCTAACAATGATTTTGGTGCCTTAGAAATATTCCATTATTTTTAGTTGATCTTTCATTTACAAATCATTGGTGCAACCTATACAGTCCTTAACAAAATTATACTCAATTTTTAATGCAATTTAATACAGGCAACTTTAAAAATGTATTGACAACTTGAACAATAAACTTTTCGAAAATATTAATTTGAAATTAATTATCTTAATTATTCAGCTATAAATTTCAATCAAAAAATAATTAAAATTTTAATTCTATGAAAAATTACTTAGTATTTAACAAAATTATTTGTGCACACTATAAAACAATCAAATTTTAAAATATTTTTAGCTAATTAAATAGTAATATAGTCCGTTATGTTTTGTATGCAAACAGTCAGTTTGCAAAAAATTGATTACACAGTCGGTTTTCTTAGCACCCTGCTGAAAATTGTTCGTCTTGCTATATCTTGAATATCTTTCACTTTAATATAAACATCTGCAAGCTTAAATCGGAACCTTGTTATGGCCGGAATAACAAATTATATTCAAAATTAATTGAATAATTTCGTGGCAATAATTGTTCTTGTTTACGAGAGCAACAATGCGCTGAAGATCAAATTGAGGATCATCTAATTTATCGTCAACTAGGAATGTTATCTAATTCAATAAACTGGAGTTGAGCTATGACCTTGAATAGTTGTAGTTTCAAGGGTATATATACAAACGAAATAAGACTTAGCTCAGGAAACAAAACGTGAACGGCATCATAAACTAAGCCCATTAAACTCACGAGAACTGTTTTGACCAAATTAGTTTGGTTTTGCCTTAATTTAATAATAAATATCGAGCATCAACTAGTGTGGATACCGCTTCGATAAGTTTCCCTTTCGAAATAAATAAAAGGTTCCATGGCTGTACAAGCTGCAGCTCAAGACCAATGTTCAATTCCGGTTTATTGCATGATACCTTGCTCCATTATTGTGCACAATAATTCTCCCATACATAAGAAGAGTCATTGCTACTAAATTATACAAAAATTTGTTTAGTGCCAAGAAAATCGAGTAGGAAAAGATTCTAGGTGATTTTATCAACATATTTTTGAACCACTTGGGAGATGTTATAGAGACTAAATAAAAACTGATCATTTGCATACAAAACATGAGTGACTAAAAAAAAAAATTATTTTAAATTTAATTGATTTACCGTTTCGTTTTTAATTTTTCCATTTTACACAAAGACTTATGAGAATTTATTTGTCTGCACAAATAATTTTGTTAGAAACTAAATTAACTGTAATTATTCACAGAATTAAAATTTAAACATTTTACTTTCTTTTACTCTAGTAAAATAAAGTATAGTAATCATGAAAATTTTAAACCTTGAGATTTTTAGAGATTTATCTGTTTTGAGGTCCCCTGAGTCCGAAAAAGTGGGTTTCGAAATGGTGTCTGTCTGTCTGTCTGTCAGTCTGTCAGTCTGTCAGTCTGTCAGTCTGTCTGTCTGTCAGTCTGTCAGTCTGTCAGTCTGTCAGTCTGTCAGTCTGTCAGTCTGTCAGTCTGTCAGTCTGTCAGTCTGTCAGTCTGTCAGTCTGTCAGTCTGTCAGTCTGTCAGTCTGTCAGTGTGTCAGTCTGTCTGTGTCCTCTCTATAGCCCAGATGGTTTAACCAATCGAACTGAAACTTCAGATTTAAGCTTTTTTGATAAATTGGGAGGTCCCAGTGAATTTTACTCCAAATCGGCTAACCGGAAGCGGCCACTCCCTTGGTCCAGAAACTTTATTTTGTAAATATCTTAAAAAGTATAAGGTTTACAAAAAACTACGCAAAACAAAATGTTTCCAAAAATTAAAAACAAATAAAAAAAAAAAATAAAAAATTAAAAAAAAAATTAAAAATTTAAAAATTAAAAAAAAATTAAATTTCTCAAAATTCTCTGTTCGTAAAAGAAAGTCGTGTGTTGGCCACACCTCCATTTTTATGATTGCAATGAAAAGCAGAATAATTAAGTTAATTAACCTAAAATTAATATTTTCGAAAAGAATATTATTTATGAAATTGAGCATGCACATATACTTCTGATAATGACTGTACTTCCTTAGTCTGGTGGACGCTGGTTCAATAAAAGACTGCAACTATTAAGCATATAGTATTGTTTACAAATTATTGTTGCTAACTAGAGATTTGCCCTCAATCCTCTTCCTATAAAATAATTTTACCCGTTCTTTCAGTTGGAACCTTTTAGCTTCATTTAAGGGATGATTTAACAATTTAGGTTCAATTGTTGGACATGTACAAATTTTTGATTACGTTTACTACATTTTGCTACTTAGTTCGATCTTCGAGAGATTAGAGAAGAGAACTAGATGTTCTTGAGGTGCTGTCTAAACTGATTGGTAATCTGTTGGACTGCGCTCTATTCTTAGTGCACGTTTTGGATTATAATATCGTTCGTGTGGTCTAAGAATGTCACGCTGCTTGATTAAGTATTCCACAGTTTTTTATGCGAGAACATCAGCTCCATCTTACACATAATGTGCTTGAGGCTGTCCACTTCTCTACTGCAAATAAAAATATTGTTTTTTATTCAGGTAGTTCATCTGGGCTAACTTCCTTTTATAATTCTTTAAATGTGTCCAAAGGTTCATTAATTTTGATCCATTCTGATACTGCGTGTAATTAGATTTTTGATTTCTTGATTGATAGTGCCGCGATAGTGGCAAAATAATTTTAGCTGCCGCTTAGCGAGATATTTTAAGAGCCTTGATTGTAACCCTTACTGGTAACTGGTATTTCTTCTTGGCAGTTTCTCAAAATCTGTCCCAACATTCCAAAGCTTTTCATTGCCGGCATTCACGTACAATTAAATTGCTCAAAATTTGAGTATATTGTGCAATGTTCTGACGTCACACAATTATATTGCACAATTTAATTGTACGTGAATACCGGCTTTAACTCAATTCACTATCCCTTATTCTTATTACAAATTATACGCCTGAATCTGGATAAAGGAAGCAATTACCTAATAAATTATGGTTCCATTCAGTGACGATTTTTGTTCAATAAAGAAACCAAACAAGATTATCCTCGAATGTCCGAAGTATGGACTTGATGAAAAAATTATCAAATGGCCATTATTTTCATCAAATGTTGTAAGATTTTCCGCCGACGAAATTTGTTCAACAAAATCAAAAATCTCAAAGTCAAATGATTTTTCTCGAATATCCGTTGTATACAACGTGTATTACACGAGTTATTTTATAAATTAATCCATTTCAAAGAAAACATAGAATAAAATTATTTACAAATTATTATCAATATTAAATAGACCAAACATGATGTACTCGTACGTTACATGTGCATGCTTGTAACATGAGAATGAATATTATGAATAAGCATTGCCATTAAGTTAACACTGGCGTTAAAATGAAAATAATACATTTTACCACAACTAGTAGTGAAATTGTGATATTTTATTGAAGCAATTGTATTAATGTATTTGGTTAGGAAAAATTTGGAATAACATTTCGGAAGTAAATGGTTTTTAATGACAAATCGTTATTAAATTTTAACTCCTTGTCGATTTAACTGCTCTAACAATTTTTTGGGGTTAACGTAATGATTTTCTTGAAAATAAATTTTAACTACCAAGAGCAAAAACATATTTATAGTTAAATTAAAATTTATTACCATTGATTTTAACTCACGGTTTGGGGGGCACTTCCCATTTTTTACTGTGTATGCACTTGGTGTAAAAATTATTAAATGGCCGTTGTTTGTTTGACGATACAAAAATTCCCTAAATGTATACTATTTAGTTTACTCACACTACTACATTGTTTGTTATTTGCTAAGAACTTCACTTCGGTTACAAATTTTATTTTAGTTTTATTCCATAAAGTCCTAGCAATCTTTTCGGGGATTGAGTATCACCCCTATCCTTCCAGCATAGAAGTAATCATCGCACAGGTTTTCATTGTAACCATCGACTGAAATAAGATAATGTAAAATCTCCCTTGCATCCGCTTCCTATTAGAATTCGAAACTTAAAATAAATATAAACATGCAGTAGCTACGGCATTTTCCAACTACATATCAACCAAGGCCGTGCATTAATCGACGCTATTTTATTTTGCCACTATTTTTTTTGATCGAAAACACCACAAAAATAAACCAATACAATTTAAAAAAAAACATTAAATTAATTTAATTTCTAAAATTTTTAAAATTCAGACCAGCACACAATATGACGGAACATGCAGCAGCCACATCATCTCAAATAAAATCAACCGCCCTACCCAATTCACCGTTCCCAACACGCATTCTTAAATTAATTCGAGACGAAGAGGAATGGTTCAGCGGATCTGAGTTAAAAACTGACAACAGTAGCAGCAGTGATGATGAAATGAGCCCAACGTCACAAAATTTAAATACAAAATTTAATAAAATCAAAAAAAGGCGGAAGAGCAAAGTGAATTTTAAGGATTGCATTGAGAAAAGGGATGACGACAGTATATCAACGGCTTCGGCTGGAACAATAAATACCGGTTCTGGTTTGAATGAAACTAGCAGTACTAAAATACTGCGTGGCACAGGCGATGAAAAACATGTGAATTTATTGTGTACAAGCATTGCGGAAAGTGACGAGGATGACAGTGAAATATATTGGAGGCCAAAACGAGGTAGTATATCGTTAACAGGGCTAGTGAATGAAATTAATAAAACAAGTATAAGTGAAACAAAATAGTAGTGTATAGATTAGAATATAGTTCTTGTTATATAATTTATAGAAAATTAAAAGTTGGTGCATTTTGTAAATTTATTAAGCCGGTTTTTTTTATTATAAAATAAAACACCCGCGGTGCTATATAAAACACGTTTTAATAATTACTTAATTTGATTATTGCACATAAAAGTTAATTAGAAATTAATCTACCTAAATTAAAAGTAGTTAAGTTTTAATATTAAGCAAGTTGCTTGAGAACCCTGTTATCAAATTGTTTTAATAAAATAATACATTGTATTTAGTATGTAAAGTAATTTGCAATTAGACTTGAAAGTGAAGAATATAAATAAAAGTAAATATGTTTATTGCATATTCTACCTTTTAAGATTTAAGTTATATGCACTAGAAAATAATTTTATTTATTTATGACAATTTTAAATTTTGTAATGCTAAAAGACGGTAGAATTTGTAGAGAGGCTCACTTTTTTGTTACTTGTGGTAATCATGTTTTTGTTACACTAGGACGTAGAAACAGGACGAAAATTAAGAGAAAAACTCAACTATTCTAAACTGAAGTCGAATTCTTTGGGACTTAAAAACTGATCAAAATAAAACAATACGTAACGCAGTCAAACCCCAAAAGTACTCAGCTTCTTACTTACCAAGACTGGTTTAAAACCAAAGCCCACCCTGGTCAGGAAGGTTTATCTTATTGGATTTATGTCACGACATCACTAAATGCTGTTGATTAGTTCATAAATAGTAATTTTTCTATAATATTTATAACAAGGTTTTAATTATATAAATTAACATTTATTTTTTATTTTTTTTTTATAAGTTAACATTTTTATAAGAATTCTAGCCACACAGAGATTTTACGGTTAAATGTCTTTGTTCTCGTGTTCTTCCATCACTTAGTGTTCTGCTGGACGGACCCAGATTTATTTTACAACAAGCTAGATCAGCAAATATTGCACACTGTATTGAATGCGCCCATTATTGATGAAGTTTGAATAGATCCAAATTTACCCAAATTTAATTTATTTACTAAAAATACACCGTTAAAAGCCTGCAAAGAATTCAGAATTTTGTCTCTTATTGCAAATTAGAATATTTCAGCCAAATTATAGAGTGATTGATGTGAATAGCCTGTGTTCATACGAAGATAATACAAAGGTGTGGGCGAATTACTGTAACGAACACGATAATGATATGTCACCCGACAGGTCTAGATAGAAGGTAGGGTGGCTTTTGAATCATTTTCAAACCTTTTTATAGGAGGAGCCTATTGGTGTAAGACTCGATCAGCACTAGGAAAATGCTAAAAGGCGCACCTCATTTTTAAGATTAAACTGTTTTGTCGCGGTTTCAACCTGCCAAGGTTAAAGAAGGATGTTCAAAAATCTTTTGGAAATTAAAAATATTTGCGCTAACTAAACTTAAAAAGAAACACCAAAGAATAATTTCGAAAGCGATCCGTAGTACTTCGGGTTTTGGTAAGGACCACTGGTACAATTCAATTGTTTCTATTAATATCCTAAATTCCTGTTTATTAAGTGGATAATCATGAAAAAGTCAACATTTAAAAGAATTTTATAAATATGGTGTACTTTTTAAATTGACCCACCTAAATATTTCGAATCTCCATAATATCTCGAAAATAAAGAAAGGGTTATACAAAAAATTATACTCCAGAAGAAACTTGCTTGGTGTTCAAGAGGAATTATCGAGAATATGGGCGCTACTTTAAATCCGAGTTGTTCGAATTCGTTACCTTTTCGCGTCTGTGTTTTTTAGAAACCTTAGATAATGTGACATACATATATAAATACTTTACTAATTTGAACAACTTTTCGCATCTTATGATTTCAATTTGAAGGTTACTTTCTTAGTCATAGAGGAGAAATCTTGGTAAGAAAATCTAGGGTAAATCAAGAGTTTTCGAAATCATCGTATTCATCTGAATATCGCAAGTTGAAAAAATTGTTACATGGGAGATATGACCTTCATTCATTTTGATTTTGTATATCCTGTAAGATTAGCCAAAAATTACTTTTAAAAAACGAAAATGTACGCACTTAAATTTTATTTTTGTTATAAAGGAACAAACTGGTTAATATTTTAACAATTTGATCGAGTATACCAAACCTTCCTACATAAATTAACATTTCCGTCCAATAAAAGGTTTAAAACATATATTTATTATTTATTAAAATTGGCATAAAGGTTCCCAGCAGACTTGATGCCACAATGGGGTCATGGTGCAACCGCTGGCATTCGATTAAATCGGACAACCGATTTAATCGAAATTTTTGTCTAATCTTAAAGGATTTACAGGATGAAGTCGACTTGCATTCATGTTTTATGTGACTGTAATCCAATAATGTTAGAAATTTTGAGTCACAGATTTAAAAACTAACCTCGTACATCACGCTAAACCAATAAATTAAACATTTTTATTATACGATACTATTAGATGAATGATCTCATTTCATAATTTGATTCGAAATTGAGACAATTGCAATTCATTGGAATGATTTTATGGTCGATTAAACTGTAAAATTATTTTTTTATTAAAACAAACTATTGTTTATATTTTTATTAAGTATAATTAAGTAAAATCAAATTTAATTTTGTTTATTTTAGATTTACAGTTTTTTTTCGAGATCAATTGAATAAATTAATGATCCAATTTTTTTGTGATTTTAATATTTTAATATTTTTCAACTTTGTATGTTTAACTGCTCGATAAATGTTTATTCAAATATTTTCTATATAGAGACTGCTTCGCTGAATTTGCTTCGAGATCATCCCGACCTCAGTGATAGTTTTATTAAAACAGAAAAACTTTTAGAGGATGTGTCCAATATTGATCAAGCGGATGACACTGTAATAGAAGCTACCAAACGAATGAAAAATCTTGAATGGGATTTACTACAAGCTGAATGCAGATTTGAAAAGGAGAAAGGTGCCACTGATAAGGTTGCAAATGATATGTTAGAATATCTGAATGAAATAACCCCGTTTGAAGGTGATGCTTGGAATTATATTAGAAGTGTTATTAAACAATGGATTTACTATTTGAAACTTCATGAGGTTGAACCAGAATTAAACGATGAAAGGTTTGTATCACAGCAAAGAAAACGTAATTATAAATCTTTGGTTCGCAATCGGACCAAAGGTAAATTAGGTTTTATTGATAAAAATATAGAGGTAAGTTTATTTTATGGAACAAAATATCGTTTTTAATAAAAAATATAATTTTAAAGGCGGCCAGATTAACAAAATTAAAAAGTAACATCCGTCTACCTAAACTAACAAAAGAAGATAAAGTACAACTCGACGAGCTGGTTAAAAATTCGAAAAATTTTGCACTGAACGAATATAAATTGCAAAAATCCGAACTTGATAGATTGAAAGAGATCAATTCTAAGCTCAGTTTACATCGACTTGAAAGTGGAGCTTCGGTCGTTTTGAATTCGTGGAATGAAGATGAAGTGAAACTTGACAAATTGAATAAAAAATCAAAACAGATTGTACTGCATGAATATAATTTGCAAAATTGCGAACTTGAGAAATTGAAAAATATAGATTATAAGTTGTCGGCATATAAACGACATAGGGAGGATAAAGATACAAACTTAAATACTTTATATAAAGATGAATCGCAACTCGATGAACTCTGCAAACAATTCGCAATACATGAGTACAATTTACCCAAATTCGAATATCAAAAATTGAAAGCTCTTAACTCAAAGGTGACATTCTTTTAAAATTTAAAAAGAGTTGGCCACATTTTGAGCGAATATTAAATAAAAAAACGTAACTTTGGATGATACGATTAATTGAATATATTTGCGACTGAAATCTCACATAAGCGCGGGGGGCGAGTGATGATTTTAGGTTTAAAAATAACAAATACAATACACAGCCAAATAGTTCACATGTTTTATTTCAAACAAGCAAAACTAAAATAATTACAGTAACATGTACATGATGTTTCTTTAAGTATAGAATTTGAGGTTTTACTGTAAATTTAGAATTTAATTAACCCTTAACCAATTACGTATATGAATTTTGTCAGCCATCAGTTGGCTTACAGAAGAAAACGGCTAAATTAGGGATTCACAAAATCAACATTTCAGTCTGATTAAAAATATCGTAACTATTGCTATTATTGTAGCCACGATTTTCGAAATCGTTATGTTGGAGATTTACTAGCAATGTTTATAGTGATGGATTTTGATCACTATAACACATCGTTAATGGTGGGGTTTATAAATACGAAAACTGATACTATAATTGAGTTATAGTTGTAGTAACGATAACGACTATAAATTCGGGCCTAAATTAGATATAAATTTCATATTTTAAAAAAACGAAGAGGTACACACTTGAATTTTGTTTTGGTAGTTAGATTTAAGGTGAACAAACATGTTACAAATAATAAAAGTGAAAAATTTTAATAAAAAAATTAATTTCTGTGAAAATTATGCTGCTAAATTGTTGAAAATAGTAAAGTAGAATAAGGTATGATTGAAAAGTGTTTCTTTTTTAATAGCCATTTTGAGGCAGTAGTTGACCGAATTTTCACTGAAGTTGTTCTAACGTGTTTACCTCGAATCTAACTAATAAAAAATAATTCAAAGACGTAAGAGTACCGTTTTATTTTTATAAAAACCGAAATTTTTGTTTAATCGTAAAGAATACAAGACGAAGTCGACCCATAAGAAGTTTTTAATTTAATTATGGGAGCCTATTATGAAATTTTTCGATTTCGAAATTTTACGATATCGAAAAAATTCGATACGCCGTACCCTATTATGAAACTTGGAAAATCGAATTTGTAATATTATTTATTATTATAAATATTACAATACAATACAATATTTAAAATTAAATAAACCATTTACAAAAAACGTATTTTCCGCAAAAGCACCAAATACCATAAATTTTGCAAAAGCCGCCAACTTAATAGCAGTCGAATTTTGCCATGTGCGTTCGAAAAAATCCGATGCGAATTTCCTTTTTTGTTTAATAATAGGGCGGATTCTTTCGATATCGTTAAAATCCGAAATCGAAAAATTTCATAATAGGCCCCCGGGGGACCAGATGATATGATTATTTTAAACCACGGTTCCCGCGTGACATTATTCTTGTGTTATGATATCTATAAACACGTCACTAGATTTAACAACAAAATGTTGTACAACAACGTTTCACCAGAAGAGTACAACAACAATATGTTTATCCCATTTCGTATGATTGATTGGAATAAAGGCATGAATTGCAGCTAAAACTGATCTATTCACCCCTTCGGATGCATTTGACTACTGTGAATATATGGCAGTTTTAGAATCAGTTATTTCATATATCTGCGGCGTTGGGCTGTGCACGTCGTCGATTCCTTCTTTTGGTGTAGAATTCCGTGAGGTTCATGGTTCTTTTACTCAGATTTAGGCTTAAAGTTTCAATATTTTGTTTCCTCACTTTTTCTATTCCGGTTTCTTTGCGCTTGCATTTGTAGTGATTCCGGCATTTAACGCTGTTTGAGTTCGCACAGATGCATGTGTCAAAGTTTCCTGTTCCCGTGTCGTTGGAGCTGAGAGCGTTCACCATTTCCACCGAGTGAGGTTGATTGTGGTTGGGGTTCTCGGTTTCAGGGTTTCGGGTTAACTTTTAGAGTTCAATTTCCTCCTTCATCTTAACGTTTTCTTCTCATTCTCTAGGTTTTTGATACACAGTGTTGGTTGATTTCGGAACGGCTTGCCCCAATTCAACCTCCTGACAAGTAATATTAGCAGCTCTGACGGTTGGTCCTAAGTCCCAAGTTAATTGGGTTTGATTTTCCCTGTATTGTTGGAGCTGCTGTGTTTACCATCTATTTTAAACCTTTTTTTTCGCTTCAATTTTTTTTGTTCCACGAATTTTACCATTGTAGAATTTTATCGTCAATATTGCAAGTTAATTGTTCCTAAGCTTGAAGTTACAAATACTACCATATTTTGTTATTGGTTTTATTTTTTTATCATATTCGCGGAGTAATCGTTGCTTAACTGCAAATCTTCAGCATTCTTTAACATAATTAAATTGAATAACTATCGTGTGTTAAATTGCATTTATATTCAGAAATGGAAGTCTCAATGCTGAAGTCTGACAAGATTGGAGTCGAGTGTGAGCTGCGTGAGATATCGCCGAATAAAATCAGAGCATTCGAGACTCTGAGAAAACAAGTTGAGGCGGAGCAAGCTGGCAAGGTTAGATCACCACGTGCAGCTAGAAAACCCGATGTCGAAATCGAGTTGTGTTGCGCGAGGAGATCGCGAACCTACAAACTACTGCAACAGCAGAGCAAGCAAACGGGGCTCATCGACTCGTATCTAGCAGCAACTCAATCTCCTACTTATAGACAATTAGCGCGACAGACGCTGCAACCTTGTTTGAAGTTACAAGACACTCTTGAGGAGTATTTGAACCATTCTGAAACTCTGGACAAATATATTAAGTTCGCTAAGCGGTTGGAGATAGAAACCAGGCCGGTCATCGAGCCGGAGACTTCAACTGAAAATAAGTGTGATGCTCAGGCCCAGTCCTTGCAGTCGGAACTCAATATGTTGACCGCAATGATGGCACAGTTGTCCCAGTTGACCGCGCAAATGGCAGCGTTGGGTCAAAGACAGGAGGCTCTTCAACTTAAGGTGTTGGCTCGAACGCCATTATCGCAGGTCAAGATTACCACTTTCCAGCCGCCTACCTCTTGGCCCGTCTCCTCCTCCTGTGGCTCTTGTACAATTTCAAGCTATTGTTTCTATGGTCACCATTACGAATCCGACACCGGCGACTACTACTCAGGTTACTCCCGCCATCAATCATACGTCTGCTGGTCCTCTCATCAGTACGAATCTTCATCCCGATTGAAATCTGTCTGCGTTAAGTGTCACCCGTAGGGCTCCAGTGAATACGTCGGAGCGAACAGAGCGAGCATTACCAACCGAATTTAGAGATGTTGACTGCTCGACATACTGGAAGAAGCGAAGGCACGGCAGAATCTACAATCAATGAGTTGAAATCGAATGAACTCGATCCAGACAATAAATCGGAATCATAAGATTTCACGAAAGCTATCAGCTAAGTTTCTAGGGGACTCCAGTCGAAGGAGCCCTCCCGTTGATACTGGTCCGGAATCCTCAACCTCGGCCACTTTACTTACCTATAATTTTGTAGATCCCTCAAATACATCTTCTTTTTACAGTGTTGATCCACCAGACTTCGGCACCAGGACTTGACCGCAAAGCGAATCATTCAGCCCTTCTCGACTGCGCAGTCTAACTCGTTTGTCACGCTCTAAAAAATATTGGGAGACGCGTCGGGTTATGAGATCATTCGTCATTTCCTCTATACTCGGTTCTGAAACAGGTGATGTGAGGCCTTACGCCGATGTCCTAGTTAATGATGTTCCTTACCGAGGAGCTAGTGTGAGCGTGTTGGGTTGTGGGTCTTAGAGGTGTTTATCTGATAAATCCCTGAAGATTCACAATTTTCCATCCCACATCAATACTGCCAGTGGTCATTCTCAGCGAGTATTCGGCTAAATTAATGCTCGTGTAAAGTTTAACAATAGTTCTCATGATTTAATTTTATACATAGTACCCTCATTGGAGCAGCATCTTTATCTTGGTATCGATTTCTGGAATTATTTTGGGGTTATTCCGAAAATCTTCTCACTAAGTGCCTCCAACAGTCTGCATACTTTATCGGCTGCGCCTAAATTTCACCTCTTTTCTAGCGAAGATCAACAAACGTTGCATCAAGTCAAAGAATTATTTCCATCGAGTGACCACTTGGGTCTAGGCTGGACATCCTAATCTGTCTCACTCTATTGATGTGGGATTGGTAAAACCTATCAAACAGCGCTTCTATTTGGTATCTCCGGCCATTCAGAGACTAATGTATAGCGAGCTGGACCGGATGTTGTCCTTGGTTATCTAGGAATCACAGAGTTCCTGGTGTTCACCGGTTACTTTAGTTCGCAAGGCCAATGGCAAGGTTCGTCTGTGCTTAGATGCTAGAGAACTGAACAATGAATTGTTGGGTCGTTTGAATCAGACCCGATATATGTCGACAATAGATTTAAAGATGCCTTTTGGCAGATTCCTCTCGACCCACAATCCCGGATTCCGCATCAGTTACACGATAACGTCTTCGTATACCTCGATGACCTCCTGGTCACATCCGCCACTCTGAATGAGCATTTTAAGTTGCTCAGAGCTGCGGGTCTCACTATCAACCTCAGCAAAAGTAAGTTCGAGTGAATTACCTGGGTTATATCGTCAGTGATGGTTGTCTCTACACAAACCCAGAGAAACATAAGGCCGTCTTGGAATTCCCAGTTCGAAAAACTACTAAACAGATTAGGTGTCTTCTGCGAACGTGCGGATAGTATCGCTGTTTCATCGCTGCTTCGAAAACCTTCCAAGTCCCAAGACAGCCTTGTCCTCTGATACCCGTGCTGTCTAACCCTGACTACAGCAAGCCCTTCTATATTCAGTGCGATGCCAATACCGTCGGCGTGGGTAGCCTCTTTTTCCAGGTGGACACTGA
Source organism: Tipula vernalis (assembly GCA_958295665.1). Classification (NCBI taxonomy): domain Eukaryota; kingdom Metazoa; phylum Arthropoda; class Insecta; order Diptera; family Tipulidae; genus Tipula; species Tipula vernalis. The sequence continues at coordinate 216,653,114 of OY282559.1, read as the reverse complement.
GGTTTCAAGCGGCCCATGGGGTTTATTTCCCATAAGCTCAATTCGGCACAACGAAACTACACGGTGACCGAATTGGAGTACTACGCCCCGGTACTCAGTGTGCAAAAGCTCCGACCTTATATAGAAGGGTATCCTTTTGTGATAGACACAGATCATGCCAGTTTACGCTGGTTGATGTCACAGAGAGAGATCTCAGGGCGCTTAGCACGATGAAGCCTAAAACTTCAGGTATTTGACTTCCAAATTGGATACCGCAAGGGGTCTGATACCGTGGTTCCCGACGCTCTATCGCGAGCATTCTGCGAGGAGTCTACAAAGGCAACTGAACCTGTTGTTAGTATCAAAGCTGCCAGCTCAGCCGACTCTGCTAATAATCTTTTGCCTACGAGTTCAGTAATCCGGTTCGTGTTTCCAGTCTTTCGGATCCTGTGGCCATTCCCGTGCTTCACATCGATCTTGCATCCACTGCGTTTCAGGACGAGGAATATGTTAGTCGGATTGGTCAGATTGAACAGTTGAGAGACTGTGAACACAACTTCAAAATTCAGGGAAATGAACTGTTGATCACTCCTTCTTACGGTATTTGGTAAGTAGATGCTGACATTCCCCAGTTCATATTGGTTGTTCCTTCCTTTTCGACTGTTGATTTGGTTGAGTAGGCCCACGTTCCTCCCGCCTTAGCCCACTTAGGCGGTGGTAAAACGCTTGAACGTCTACAACGACAGTTTTACCGGCCTGACGTGGCACGACAAGTAAAGCAATACATAAGCCACTGTCCTAAGTATAAAATGAACAAGGCTGTGAACTTTTCGACCAGACCAGTTATGGGAAATCTGATGGTGTCTTCTCGTCCTTTCCAGAAGTTTGTCGAAACGAGGGAATTCCGATATTGTAATAGTCGTTGATCACTTTTCAAAATTTGTTCTTATTAAACCTAGGCGAGAAGCATCGGCTTCTTTATTATGTATTTTTTTGGAAAACGAAATATTCTTACTGTTTTCCGTTTCAGAAGTGATCACTTCCGACAATGGCAAACAATTTACCTCTCATCTATTTAAAGAGCTATTGTCAAAGTATGAAATCTCCTACTTTCGAACACCTTTCTACTCTCCTCAGATGAATGCCTCTGAAAGGGTTAATCGCATCTTGTTGTCAGCCATTCGATCATATGTTGACGATGACGAGCATGATGATTGGAACAAGCATCTGTATGAGGTAGCGGCTGCTTTACGCAACGCAATTCACAATTCCCTGCACTACTCCCCCCCCCCTCACCAAAATCTTTTATTTGGCCAGCATATGTCATTACATGGTTCGGATTAAGCATTGCGGTGACTGCTCAGCGACACCGATGCAAACGAAGTTCATGTGCTTTCAAGGACAGCCTCCTCGGACTTCTGTGCTCCCGGCTTGTCCGCGTCCTTCTAGTATATTTTGACTGTGACTGCACTGAAACCATAATTTACGGTACCATTGGATTTTTCCAGTGCGGTCAGTGAGTCCCTATTTAAAATTAAGACGGCTAACCTGTAGTCAGCCTTTGGCTCCTCGAACTTGGCAACTTGCCAGTAGTGCGTTGACAAATCTAGGTTACCAACCTGCAACAACTGGATCGCTAGGCTCCGAAGGATCCACACCCTAGCTCTCGGCCTACAGGTGTCTCGCGAAGTACCTCCAGTCAGCAATCACTTTTACCTGATTCCTGTGCTAGCCCCCATCCTGACAAGTAGGAACAGGTCCTGGGTTTTCAGACAGGACTTTCAGGTAGGTGGTGCCTAAGCCTCTTCCACCTTCCTCCAATTGGCGGGGTAATTCTGCCATCCTCTTGAGACTGGGCAATGGCTGGCACAACCAGCTGATCTTTCATTATCTCATTAAAAAGGCCTCATACTGGTAGTATGGAGCTTCGTTCTTTCAGCGATCTTAGGATTTTTCTCTGAGATCTTATTCTTTTTAGCTGTGGGCCGGCCGAAGGGCCTTCCGACTTTTGTTCGTGAATTTCTTTGCCCACACAAGCGTGGCTTTATCTTTATCCGTCTTGTCTTTCGGCGAGATATTGTTTATTTTATCTAGAGCCCTCCAGGCCTTTCTCCTATAGTGTTGTAGGTTGGTCTTGAGGATACAGCTTCATTCGTGCTTTGATTCCCTTTCTTAACTCAGGTTTGGTGCCCAAGTGGAGAGCCAACCTCACTTGAGCTTATCTCCCGCGATTTGGTTGCAGACTTAGAGGCAGGCCTACAGACCCGAGTGTCCTTGTCTACATTTCCCAAATTTTTTAGAGAGCTGGACTACTATTTTGGTTTTTGGTTTTTGTGACCCATAATAGGTGTCACGAGTAGCGGAGAAAAGGGTGTCTGTCTGTGCAGAGATCCGCAATACACAGATAAGTCTACTTAATTTTGAGGGCGGCAGGTATCCGGACCCACCGTTAGCAACTGAGCTAGTTTTTAAACTGGACCCTCAGTCTGGTCGATTATCGGCACGGTATGAGTAACACCTTAACCAAGCCCAGTGATTTGTTTAAGGTTGGCTCCTTTAGCGCCATGTTTTAGCCTAGAAGCCAAACAATCAGCAATCTAGTTATCAGCGTTTACCACGTGGAGGTAACATGAGCACCTGTGTACGGAGCTGACAACAAATGCCAACTTGAATCCCCCAAGCAACTTCACGCCTGACCACCTCGCCGTGGGTTAATCAAAATATAACGAAACAGATTCAAAAAAAACCAAGGCCATCGAACTTCTACAGTAACCCACAAATATCAAGGAAGTTCAGAGCTAATTGGGAATGGTAACTAATTAATCCAAATTTATAAACATTTTGTCCGTCATCACTGAACCAATTAGAATCCTATTACGGGAAAAATTTTCTTGGCATTGGCAAATTGAACTGAAAGAAGCCTTCCAAAATATTAAATTAATTTTGTCTTTAACGCATGTTCTTCTTTATTACAACGTCAATTTATCTGAAAAGTTATCAGTAAATGCAAGCTCAAAAACATAGGTTCCCAATGTTTTATGCAAGAGGATAGCAATTCAGTTGCTTGTAAAAAATTTCGCGAATATCTTTTCCGGAAACAATTGTTAATTGAAACTGACTCCAAACCACTTGAATCGATCTTCAAAAACTCCTGAAGAGGGGTGAACATTAATAATGCAGCCTCCAGGCTTCAAGAAATATTATGGAATGTTATTAATTATTCACCACAAATCAAATATATCAAAGGCACCGCTGATTTCCAACCATCATCCATCCTAAAAAAATGCTTCATACAAGGTTGGAAAACCACGGAAGATAAAATTACACAACCACTAAATTCTTATTGGTCACAGCAAGACAAATCGGGAATGACTAAAGAGATTAAAGAATATGTCGAATCATGTTCAGTGTGCTAATAAACACAAGGCACGGACACCAAACTACCAATTTTGGAAAAGGAAATCCCTTAGCTTCCTTTCCAAAATGTGTCTTTGGATCTATTCTATTTCGGCTGATCACTATTCTGGTTTCTTCGATATAGCCAACCTTAAAACAATCAAAGCATCTGAAGTCATAACAAATTTGAAAAAATGGTTTTCTGTACATGGCAGTCCGGAAGTTCTAGAAACTGATGAAAGGCGACAATACTTTAATGCTAAACTCAAATATTTTGCTGAAAGAGAGGGATATTCAACACAAAATCTCAGGCATGGTTCCCCGAAAAAACAGTTAATCATATAATATTTTATATTGCATATATTAAGGAAATTGAATCAGTATTGATCAATTTTAGATTCAATATTTTTTTCGCGTGCCAAGTCAAGAAAAATATATTGAACGGTTATACGTAATATTATATACATAGAAATTGACAGAATTGTTATTTCAGTAAGCCATTAACAAGCTTATTAATTTATTATAATTAAATATAATTGACAAATGACTAAAAAATTCTAATTGTTTATAATTTCCTATTAATCTTTTATTAAAAAATCAATTTTTTATTTGTTCCGATATTATCAATAACAAATCAAATATAATATTTCAAAATAACACATAAATATGTATAAATGTTGTCTTAGATATTCTATAAGTCATTCAGCCTATTTAGACGTTGATTTCCTCGTTTCTTACTTCTTTGCTGATAGTTTCGTAGGAAAAGGGGTAGCAAATGGGGGTCACATGATGCGGTTCATACCCGTCTAGATAGGCTGATTGGCGAATACAACACAAATTCATTTTTCGATACAATGCAAGCGTGCGGTTATAACACAAATAACATCAAAAAAATCTACAATTTTCGTTTATGTGTCGGCATAGTACCCAAGTATTTTTATATCCGAAAGTTTTTGTATTTTTCTGACATCCCAAGTATAACAAAACTGAAAACTTCAACCTGTTATCAATTTTTGTCCGGTTTTCGGACGAAAAAATTGGAAAATGATGAAATTCGGTTTCCAACTTTCAACACATGTAGCGTTGAAGTGCAAACTTTTTTTTTCTGTAGACGCCATTACGATCGAGAGATTCGTAAATAAAAAGTGCGTACATACATATTATATAAATATGTATGTATATATTTTATTAAGATTAGTATATATATAAATATATATTTTATTAAAATAAGTTAAAGTTAGTGGTAAAGTCATCCGCAAGGTAAATATTGACATTTTGCATAAATAATTATTTTTTATTTACTAAACATTGTTTTTGTAAAAGTGAAATATGTGACAGGAAAAAATTTTCCATATGAAGTTTATATGGAAATAGTATCTATTTAATTTACATTTTTATTTGTTAAAATTGTAACGATTGCCAAATTTAATTAACCTATTGTGTAGTTTAAAGGGTATTTGTTGAATACTAGATTCATTTGGAACAGTTTTATAATTTTAAATGGCCAAAATTTTTCCTTAAAAGTTAAAAGAGGTATTTTTGGCCAACTTTCATAGTAAATCCCCTCCCGGCGCAAAAATGTATACAGCACAAATGTACAGCGTACGAACAGTTTACGAACGCTTTTTTTATAATACACTGCTACATTTACATTCTCTATACACAGTGCTGTCAATTATATCTTGCGGCTTTGTTTTAGTTTCAATTTTTTTTTTACAAATTAAATTAAAGTTATCGTATTGTGAAAATATAAAAACTTCTGATAATTATTGTTAGTTTTTCGTGGCATTCAAGAGCAGCACTATATCCATAATATCATATAAAAATCATTATAATGAATATTTTGAAAGGTATTTAAATAATACTCGAAGTACTTCATCTATGATTGAAACATTTTATTTCATTTCAGAAAAAGATTAATTAACAAATTTGGCACGTTGTGTCTTGTGTTGCGGCTTATTTGAAGAAAAATACAAATAAAAGATAAGATTGATTTAAAAAAATTGTTTTATTCTAATTAAATGGGGCAATTCGCACCAAACCGTTCGTCAATGTTACGCTTAAGCAGTTCGTAAACATTACGTTTAAGCGTACACATTATGAACACTTTTATACATGCTAATACATACACAAGTCTTCGCAAATTTGTTTCACTTCTCATGTGACAAAAGTACACATTACGTACTATATTCGTACCGTTTTAGTGTAACGTTTACGAACACCTTAGTATGGCAAAGTCTTCGTAAACCGTACGTTTATGATACACCTGGTCTGGAGGGTCTTACAATATATCGGACATTAATTCGGAAAAGAATCGGAGATGAAATCAGCGAAATGTCAGAAAAATACAAAAATTTTCGGATATAAAAATACTTGGGATTTCGCTGATTTCATCTCCGATTCTTTTCCGAATTAATGTCCGACTTATTATAAGATTTCCTATGAAAGTTGGCCAAAAAACTCGGAAAATGATGACAAAAAAAGTTAGGTTATGGTACGACAAATTTGTGGGCGGGGCTTATAATATAAATTTTGGCGCCAAAATTTCACTTTTGAATTTAAATCTAGCTTTAATTAAAAATATATTTTTTTTAAGAATACTTTTTATTTTTATTACATGTATAAATTACAATATTACATTTATTATAATATATAAATTTTAACTCCACCTGAGTAAATACATTTTTCTATCTTCATTTACTGCGTGCATCGCATGTTCAACTTCCTGAGGTGTTTCACGTTGGAGAGCTGCAGTAATTTTAAACTTAGTCCTTTTGTTTGAATAGTCAATAATTTCGGTTGAATCTTCTAATTTCTGTAAAGAAAAAAAGCGTTACAATATTATATTGTATTCAAGGTACAAGACCTAGTAAAACAAAAAAACCAACCTCTGTCCCACACAGCAACAATTTTGATTCAATTAAACTTTGAATATGCTTTTGTAACATTTCATTATTTAACTGTAGCGTTTCTTGTATATCCTTACGTCATCACATCACAATGTCTCAAACAACAATAGGACAGCCATTTGAAAAGTTTGCATCGTAATGATACAGGGTTTCTTGAGGTATGAGACTTTTAGTTCATCATGACAAAAACGGTGTAGCCACGTAAGTTTTCGTCCACAAAAATTTATATGATATGAGGTATCGGAAATGTAATTGGTATTGTTGTCGAACCAAGTAGTGGCCAGGCGTCTGATTGTAACACTTTTATTGATAAATTTATTCCTATTTCATAATTATTATCTTTTACACACTATCAGTTTCAGTCGATTTCGATTTTTTTAATAAACAAACACATGAACTATTTACGTATAACGCAATCGTAATGGCGTCTACAGAAAACAAAAATACATTTGTACTTCAACGCTACATGTGTTGAAAGTTGGAAACCAAATTTCATCATTTTCCAATTTTTTCGTCTGAAAACGGGACAAAAATTGATAGACGGTTGAAGTTTTCAGTTTTGTTATACTTGGGACGCCACTTAAAATAAGTGACGTAAAATACTATTATGTACAGTTATATTTCGATTGATTTGGAGTGACCTGACCAATTGTTATTACGAAGAATTGTTTTTTCGTAAAATTGTGTTACTATGTAAATGTTGTTATATGAATTGTTGTCGATGAATTGTTGTTTTATGAATTGAGGTTTCGTAGAATTTACACCAATAATACTTACCCGATACCACTAACAAACACCTATTATTGATCTGTACTTAAAAGTAAAAGTCGCTTAAGTGACTTTAAGCGGTTTTTATGAATTTCGCATAAATAACTAAATTTGTCCACTATGTAGATTGTATCAAATTTTGGTGAAAATCGCTTAAAAAATAAAAAAGTTATGAGGTAATACATATAATACTCACAATAGTAGTGTTTTTTTATTCGCTCCGGATAGCTGCTATCGAGAGCCGTCATATGAAAAGTGGCTCGGGATAGCGCTCCGTATAAATAGGTAGAGCCAAATATTTTTTATGTCAAGTTTTTGCTAAACAATTGAATTAAAAATGATAGTTTGATGTTAAATAAGTTTAGTTTACCAATAAATAGCGCGTCACATTTAAATTTAGGTATAGAAAAATGACGGCTCTCGATAGCAGCTATCCGGAGAGAATAAAAAAACGCTACAAATGTATTCCCATTTGATTTTAAAACTTTAACCTTCATTTTCTCAAAACTACTAGTATGCAGATAAGCGACTTTTACTTTTTAGTACAGATTTTAATGAATGAGCTAGTCTGGTTTAACTATTGCCAATACACTTGAATATTATTTAATACCAGTGATATTACAGCCCTGTATAATTAACTTTTTGACTACTGTAATTAACAATGGGTCAAATAAAAATCGTCGAGAAATTTACAATTTAAATATATTATTATTAAAGCAAATTCTGTATTGGAAATCAATTTTTTTTTACTGGCGTCCCAATCACCAGCCTAATTTACATTGTTTTGTTTCAAAGATAAGAGGAATTTTCTGTCATTTATCAAAATTATTAGTCTACTATTAATTGTTTGAGGCTTAGAATTTTGTCTATTTATACGCAGTTAAACGCAAGGCATTTGAGTGATAAGGCGAGTGTACGATTTAATAGTGAAAAATTATTTTGAAACTTTTGATTTCGACCCGCTTCTGAAAATTTTAAAAAAATATGGTTACTTCGTAGATACTTCCCGATTATATAAGTAAATATTTGTTAATTAAAATACATGGGGACGAGTTTACATACATATATTCAATAGTATATAAATAGATTCAATGGTATGATTTTGTGTGTTTTGTATGATTTTTAAATTAATTATTAAATTTTGTTGTTGTGATGGTAATGAAAAAAATAAAAATAAAAAATTGATGGTCAATCGGTTAATGAACTTTTTATGTCTACAATGATTTTGAAGTATTGTTGAAAAATTTAATGAATGAAAAATTTAATGAACAAACCTAACCTACATATGTATTTATAATTTTTACTATAAGTCTGTTAGGCGCAATGTTACTAGTGACATAATCGAAAATGTAAAGAACAACCCATATGATATTTGAATTAGTCTATTTGAATTAGGAGACGGAATGTGATAAGTTTTGTAATCTAATAATTTGTGTTTATCGACGACTTAGTTGCTATAGATGTTTTGTTTCCTCGTAGCCTACCTAAATCATTAGTTTTCGGTGAGTGTGATAAATACAAACAAAGTTATGAAACTTTTTATTGTAGCATTCGTTTCAATAGTCAGAGTTATGATTGATAAATTTATATAGAAGTGATATTATGTAATGTATCGTAAAACCATAAGAAGAGCAAGCAAATATTTCAAAAAATGATTATGTAGATTAGATTTTTATTATTGCTTTGACTATATACTAAGTAAATAGTTTTTATTGATATAATATACCAACCTACAATTCAGATGTAATCTAAGTTATAAAAAACTGTATAAACGTGACAAATACAATTAAGATCATGGCAATTAAGGCTACCAAAATATTGTGAATTTTGGAGCAATGGAATAATAAAGTTAACTGCAAGTTTTATAAGCCAAACTACTTAGCTCTACAAAATAAAAAATTTATCAAATTGAATTTCTTTTAAAAAGTAATTTGAAAATTTTTCAAGCGATTATAAAAAGAAAAATATAAAGGGCTGAAAGCTCAACTCCCAAATCAGTAACGAACTGAACCTTTACCTCAATCATCAGCTCAACTTCCACTTCAATTTACAACTCAACTTCCAACTGAATCTCAAAGCAATCACCAAAGCAACCGACAACCCATCACTAAACTCAATCATTAATTCAACACCAAATCAACTTTCAAATCAGACTTTAACCAAACCCCAAATAATTTCCCAACATCAACGCAAACTAACTCAACCCTAACTAAACTTCAGCTTAACTTAGCTCGAACTCCACTCAACTCCACACTCAATGCCAACTCAATCCCGATGTATGAAGTCAACTCATATCAACTAAATCTAACCTCCCACGAAACCCTCAACACGACCCCAAATTAATCCCCACCCGAACCCTCACTCAAATCCAATTAAACCAACTCCAACCCTATTCAACCCTGACTTAACCTCAATCCAACCGTCAATCCAACCCTTAACTTAATACTAACACGACTTTCAACTCAACCCCAAATCAAACCCAAACTCAATGTTCAACTCAAACCCTAAATCAGCACGGTTGAAAAACTACCTCGCCCTGGAATACAACTTAAACTAATATCCACCTCAACCCCGACGCAACCCCAAATAAATCCCCATCTGAAGCCCATAGCTCAACCCCAATTCCACACCCCACTTACACTCAACTACCACAAATTCAGCTCTCAAGCCTATGTGAAACACAACATCCTGCCCAATCGCCAAATCAATATAGTCCAAATGTATTTCAGGCGTACATGAACTCAACTCAAGCTACCTCCAACTCAAGCCACAACTCTCACCAAATAACCACCAAACCCCTCAATAAACCTCAACCCGACCCCAGCTCAACCCCTAAACGAACACAGTCCAAAAGCTGCATGTATTTATGAAGTCATCTCAATCCTAACTTAACCTCTAACTTAACGGCTCAACCCTCGACCCCAATTCAACACGCAGATGGAACGTAACTCTACTCTTAATTCAAACCGTAAACTCTACACCCAACTCAATCCTTAAATCAAGATATATAAAAAATTTGTCAAAGTCGTAATATCATCTCGTGGTTTTGGATCATTTTTTGTGGCAATTACTCGATGCTCTTGACGTACAGCTTCCAAAAGCTTTAAAAGTATTCGCTTTCCCATGGTAAATAGAAACCAATTGGTGAAAAAAATGTCAAATCGGGCAAGCCGTTCTCAAAGATTTTTATTTTCATTTTTATGTAATTTCTATGTTCACTGTATTTCGTGAGTCAATAATTCATTGATCTAATATGTACCTTCCGAACAAAATTCTTTTAAATTGCATATAAAATATTTTAAAATTGCAGACAATTTTTCCGAAGAATATTTACGTAAACTTGCAGTCAAATTGCTTTTTCCGACGCATATTTTACCCGACGGATTACCCCCCCCCCCCCCCCCCCCAAAAAAAATAGAGAAAGATTCTTAAAATTAATGTGTCTAGTCTGGTTATCGTTTGACATAGGGAATTTAAAATATTTGAAAAAGAAACAAAATGGCAGTCATTTGAAAAAAGTTCTGAATTTCCGTGAAAAACGTTTTTTTTAATGACCGTCATTTTGTTTCTTTTTCAAATTTTTTTAATTCCCTACTTCAAACGATAACCAAACACATTAATTTTAAGTAACTTTTTTTTTTTTGCTTTCAAATGATTCATACTGCTGTTTTGCGGTGAACAGCAAAATGTTTTTTTTAAAAGAACGCCATGTTTCAAATAAATTGGTGAATCGATTTTTTATAGAAAATTTGGACAAAAACTATGTATATTATTTTTTCAACTTTACTCTGGTCTAACCTCTTAATCTGAAACATTCGGTTTTGATAAAATCTCCCTTTAGTCGAATTCAACAGTTAAATAATACCAACCAACGCTTTATAGGGTTGTTAAGGGTCTCGGTATTGAATTTGATGGCTTACATATATGTTGGTCTTTTTTATGTAACTGGGCATTAAAGGCTCAGTGTAATTGTTGGAACAACTCTATGACTCGGTGCCTATGCTATTACCGTTAACTCTTCTTTTCCTTAAAAAGTGAAACTTCCATAAATGATCATCCTTCGAAGAACCGCTCTAAAAAACCATTTTATCGTAAAACAACTTCTTTTTGCAGTGAACAAATTTTCCTCTTAAAAAACCACTCATCCGACCTGAACGCGACCGGTACGAGTATAAGTTCCAGTAATTGATTGATTGATTGATTGATATGAATGCACGGCCAAGCTTATGAAGCAAGAAATCCCGTGTTAGTGATGTGGTCATTAAACTGTCACACCAACTTTATAACACAGGTGAATGCTCTCCTTACTGAAGATACCTAAGCACCATTACAACAAGGAGAGCACAACCACTCGCGATATCACATAAATGTGACAGCATCATGTCCACCCCTGGCCGGGTCCCACCGTGCACTCTTTCACACATAACAAAACCGAAGGATAGGATAGGATAGTTAGAAGTGACAGAATCGGCCCGGTTACAGACACCTAGGTATAGCCGATAGTTAGTAAATTGTTAGTAATTATATAGTAAAATAGTTAGCACAGGACAACACAATTTCTAAACTACAGCTAATTTACTACTTCTTGATCCTGGAGCGTTGATTCAAGCTAAAATTTAATTCTGAAACTCAGGATTAATTTAATCCCTATAATAATGATTAATTCTGGAACTATGTTATATTCTGAAAATTGGATTATTTATTATCATATTAAGGAAGAGATCCCTTTAAATATTCTCTTAACTAAATTAATTAATATACATTAATGAACAAAACACAACATAATAAATAGATTAGCACAAGACAGCACAATCTAACTACATTATTAGATGATCATGTCTCTGGAATCAAGGGTCGGATACTCAGGACTCCCTAAATTTATAACAGGACTTAGAAAAATTATTAATAATGTTGTAATTTCACCCCTGTCCGCTTATCATTCATTTACCTGCTAAAATATTTAAGAAAAATATAAAATAACAACACTTATTTCCTTATTCATAGTCCTTTTATATTTAATTAATTAATTATTACGTACTGCAACAAGGATTAACATTAACATTATAAACCATTTAAACATAAAATTTAACTTAAAACCAATCATCTATTTCCTACCGAATCAGAAAAAGAAAATACATAATAATAGATCCAATTATTCTATAAAATTTATATAAAATGATTTAAATGATAATGTTACAGTACCACAACACCTAGACTTATCAATAATTCAATTAGGTACTATAATTATATGAAGAATCAACAAATAAAATTAATATAAAAATTAATATAAAAATTTCCAGGCGACTCTGAAAACTAAATTTAATTAATAAAACACCGTAATATCAAATTTTATTACTTAAATGAATAATTATTATAACAGGATCTTCAGTATTCACGATCACACATCGTATACACTCATTTACACATACCAAAACCGATTAATAGAATATGATTATAAGTTGGGACTGCTAAGCGATTGATATATGTATAGCAAATTATTAGTACAATAAATGATAAACAGGTTAGTACAAGATAGCCATTTTAACTACATGATTAGATGCTCGTTTCTCTGTAAACCAATGCCAGAACTCAGGATTCTTTAAATCTAAATCAGGACATCAACAATTATTATTATAATTAATGTTTTAATTTACTAATTTTGTTGACATAATTAAGATAAACAAAAATCAAAATCTACGAAATTTATACTTATTATATACCCCATAAAACTTCGGCTCCGTTTATGGACGTATTACCCTGCAAAATCAAGCATGCAATGTAAATAAAATAATAAATCAATGAAAGGAACCTGAAACGTTATTTTCTTAAAAATTTATCGGTGTACCATTTCAGTAAAATTGACGTTTGTATGTAAAAATTGCAACCTAAACTTCAAAAAATCCATTAAGTTAATTAATTAAGTTCAATACATTTAGCATAACAACTTGTCTTTACATAATTCCACGTTGTTCACATTCGTTCAATCAAAATTTGGCATGCATAAATAAATACGTCATTATGTGTTGCAAACCAAATCACAACTCAACTTAAAATTAATATTTCAAAATTAGTATTTAATTATCTAACTTAGTTAATTTATAAACTTATAATATTAATAAAAATCAATTAAATATAATTTAATGTAGTTTATAATACCCTGTAAAAAATAAATCATACCCAAATATACTCTTAAATAAATCTAAATATAGTATATCCATAAAACTTTATCTCATTTCTCGTACATATTACCCTGCCACTAAATTATGCACACATAAATCTTAAACTCAAATCATCATTTTCAAATTAGCATTTTATTTATATATTTAGTTACTTTATAATTTTATAATATTAAATTAAATTAATTTAAAATCAATTTGATGCAATTTGTAATACCCTGTACAAAAATTATTAATCATAAATAAATAAACTATTTTCAATGAATTGTATAAGACGGATTCCAATTCGACTCAAACCCATTCGATTATATGAAGTATAAGAATCCTATTTTGTATAGTATCTACATTATATGCATACAAATAGCGTCACAATGTCTCGAACTAAAATTATATATAAAAGGAATACCAATCCATACATACGAACGATCACCACTGCCAGTATAAACACTATCATTTGTGCTACCACACATTTACACCGCTTTTATTCAGTGGCAATAGTTATATGTACATAATTTCAAAAAACCAACAAAAATGTCCATACAAGACAATACATACAAAGAAAATATATAAATTTATATTATCTTCCATGTGCGTAGCAGGGGACATAACAAAGCGTACGCGTATTATCTATAATACCTATAGACAATTCACTTATGAATAACAAAACCCAATTATATGCATACGTATAGATCCACTCAAAATACAAATTATATAAACAAAAAATCATACTAAATTCCTGTTCTATATAACAAACAATATTCAGGAACATATTTGTGTCGATTGTCAAAACCAACATTAATGTACCACAAACCTGATTGTCACCAATATTAGAAATTTATTTTGCGCTTATACATGAAAGTATTGGTGATCGACAGATTATATAAATGAGTGAGAAAAACAAACAAATTGTAGATAAAACATAACAAACGAATTGTGTAGGGAGAATTGGGTATGTTAATAATGAAAAGAAAAAACTAATTGGGGTTGGCTAGATGAGAGTATTTTATTCTATTTTTGCACCAACACTTTCAACTATAAGCTATTAAACGTAAGAGTGTATCTGTGTGCTTCATCACTGAATTAGGCCTGTAGTATTACATTAGTGTTGGTTTTGCGATTGCACATACAATAAAACACAAGAACACTTATAAATATGCGTAAAAATAAAATAAGATATGAAAATTAACTACGTACATTATATCAAATTAAACTAAAATCAATTTTAATACAATCCAATTATTAGATTTTAGTAATTAAATTGTATGTACAACCCCAAGAAAATTTAAAATCACGCACTTAATCAAAAAATCAAGAATTTTGATTTCTTTAGCTATAAATACAAAACATTGCCTGATAAATGCATCCCGGTGGATTGCATTTTCCAAAATTACACTTTAACTATTATTTCACTTTAAATAAATTGAATTAAATTAAATTAAATTAAATTAGAATTAAAATGTATGTCTATTTGTATATAAGGTATATACATAACACTTCACACTAACACATCACGAGTATAAGTTCCAGTAATTGTAAAGAAATTATATTCTCTAAAATAGCCATATCAAAAATACGAAATACGAAAATTTCAATGAAAAACGCGATTGGATTTTTAACGATAACTTCCATAATTTTAAGAATATCTAATCGCTCCAAAACCTATTTTGCGGAGAATTTCAAGGGCTACAAGGCATGTAAAGTTGAAGTTCATCTTCAACGCAACCCACAACTAAACGCCCAACCTTTCCTCAAATCAGCACCGTCCGAAAAATAACCCAAACTTAACTCAACCCTTACTGGACCCCAAATTAAGCCCTAGAAAAAAATCAGCTCAAGCTAACTTCCACCTCAACCCACAAATTGGCCCAAAATAAATCCGCAACGGAACCTCTCATGAAACCTCAACTTCACCCCAACCCAACTCCCAACTATACCCTCAACTCAACCTCAAACTCGATCACTAAGTCAACACGGTCCAAAAACTGCAAGCGTCTATGAACTCAACTCAACCCGGACTCATCGTCCAACTCAACCCTTAACTTAACCCCAAACTACATGTCCAACTCAATCCTAAAATCAACACCCACAAATAAATTCCCAACTTAACTGCTGACTTCAACTCTACACAAGCCCAACTCCACTTCATCTCAACCCGAACTCAACTCTAACCCCAACTCTAATGTTGAGCAACTTGGTCTCAAAAACAACACGAAAATTGAATCAAACTCAACCGTAAACTCAACGCCCAACTGAATCCTCAAACCAGTTTATATAAAAACCTCTATACCTGATTAGCAGTTAGTTGATTTACCTAATTGTGGTCCCCCTCCCCCTGTAGACTATTTCAATAAAATGTTTGCAACGGCAACTCTTAGCGGCGAAGTTAGTTTAAATCTAAAATAAAACATAGAAGTAATTTTTAATTAAAACGAATACATAGTAAGTAAACAAATATATTTTTAAAAGCACAACACAAACTACGAGTACATAGGCTGAAAAGTTGGCTGTATTGGCTTATAGAAGAAACTGTAATGAGTTATCGTTATACATATATAGTAATTTCAAAAATAGAATCTTTTATCTTTTTCTATCTGTCGTTTAGTTTGCATTTCATAAACAACAAAATTGATGTATTCTGCATTTTGTAGAGAATGGATAAATTTCAAAATCATAATCACTTCACAGCAATGTTTGTATTGAGTTAAAAGGAGAATATATTGAAGATTAAATAAAAAAGTAAAAACATTGCCAAAACACTTGCGTTTTATTGTCAATAAAGGAAACTTATCAGCCCATGTACCACCATATTATACATGTATAGTATAAAGAAACTTGAATTTGAATGAAACCTTGACAGCTATAAGATTATGAAATGTTTCTATTTGTGGCGTAGCCTGTAATAACTCTCACATAATAATCAGCTGTTTAAACGGCGACTTGCGCCGTTCATCAAAGAGAGTATATATAGTAAACAGCCAATAATTGGGCAACATCTCTTTTTGTAATTTAACGTGTTTTATATTCTATGCTACGGTGATATAAAATTTTTCTATCTTTAACTGTATGATTCTGATTAAAATCGCGCAAAATGCTACACAATATCTCTTTTGTAGTTATTTGTGTTTTATTTAATTCGAAATAATTAAAAATTGTTTGTTTAGTCAAGCCATTTAAGAAAATAACATCAGAGGCCGGTCGTCGGCCGCAATAATATAAACAAATATGAAACGTGTAGTTACAAAAAATGTTGAAAAGTAAAAGTAATTAAAATAACGAAAATAAAAGTTAAAAAATAGTTAAGTTGATTTTCACGTTTTATATGGAATGCGGTAATTATTTGCATCAATTCATTTCTTTAAAGTAATAAAATTAATGTTTGAACAATAAGATATGATGTTGTTAGACTATCAATTTCATTGGTTCAGTGTGTTGATTATAAATTACAATTTAATTAGTTTAAATTAAATTTTTGTTTGTAGTTTTAATAGAGAAATTGCATTGCACATCTCAATAAAATTAATATTCATTGTTTATTATTGTGTAATAAAATAGCTTTGTTGATTAAACAAATTCTGATTATAAATAATTGAAAAGAAATAAGAAGAGACAAAATCATGTTTGTGATACATAAAATTGTTGTATTTGTTTATGTGTGTTACAATAAAATCGATTGGTTAATCGTAGTACAATTCTGGTTACTAGAGTAATGCGTTATTTTACAGTGGTTTTGATAATGCCAACATATTATATTAATGCCTTTTGTTAGTTGTACGAAACGACAAAACAATTCGATTGTTGAGTGCGAGTTTATGTAAATATTCTGCTCAAAAATTTTCAGCAATTCGTCAACAATTTTCCCGTTCCTAATAAAATATTTATAAGTTGCATGTCATCCTGCTGAAAAAATTTCAGCAAAATATTTACGTAAACTTGTAGTGATATCGAAATATTAATACAAAATACCTCAATATAACAGAAAACGGAGGGGCACCTAGGAATTCAAATTTCTCACATTGTAGTTCATTGTACTGAATCGTAGTTATCGATCTCCTGTGAAGAGACCAAACCCTAGAAATGGAAAACAAATGACATTTTGCTAGCGACCCAATAAAATATTCACCTGTCAGGGGGCCTATTCTCGAATTTCACATCCATTTTCCACATGTGGACATCTGTCAAAGTTCACACAAAAACGTTCAAAAATTAAAACACATGCGGCATGGACATTTTCTATATGGGGAATTTTTTCCACAAGCTTATACCCATTCGGAAATATTCCCTTGGTACCGAAAAAAATTAAATTTTTATGAATTTTGACAGTTGTCCACATGTGGAAAATGGATGTGGAATTCGAGAATAGGGCCCCAGATAGCTGAAACGCTCATAAGGCAAAGTCTCTCATTCATTATCTGAAAGTTAAGATTTCTTTTATATTATGCCTTTTCTTATGAAACGAAATTCTGTTTTAGCCAAATTTGTTCATTTTTCAATTAGCTTTTTAACCAATATATAAACTTATAAATATAATAGAACATTCTTAAAAAAATTTACAAAAAAATTTCTAATTTTCTAGCGCTTAACACTAGAATTACCGACCGGTCAAAATGACCGATTTACATTTATTGAATTCATTTTTTTATTTATTATGTTAGAATTGTTTTGGAAATTTTTGATGATTTTTAATATAATTACTTTATTGTCATATTAAAACTCATCATAAATTTCTAAAATAATTCTAACATAATAATAAAAAAATAATAATTTCAAAAATGTAAATCCGTCAATTTGACGGGTCGGTAGTTCTAGTGTTAACCTTTGTAAATTAACATATCTTTTTTGATTTTTCGCTCTTAAAAGAACTAGTTCGCATTTCTTAAACAATAGGCTCAACATCTTTCACATAAACTAGTTTTCGACATAAAAAAAAGCATAAGCGGAACTTTCAAGTGTTTTGCAACTTCAGCTTCGATCTGAAAGCGAATCACGAAAAATTTATTTTCAGACTGTTTCACCAGGCTATAACGATTGAATTGCTAATTACACCTTTGATTACTTTCTATGTATAGAAAACAACCATTTAGTCGAGGTACGTAATACATATTAAGCTCATAATAATTTCAATTTAATTTTATTTAACGCATTACTTTATTCTTGGTATTGCAAAACTCTTGATAATTTCGGTCTTTTCCAAAAGAACCTAATATTTCAAATAGAAATCGCATTTATGCGATAAATAAAATTAAACTGAAACTATTAAGAGTTTAATAAATATTTCGTATAATTTGCTAACGACTACGCGATTGATTTCTACATAGAGAAGCAATCAAAGGTGTAATTAGCAATTCAGTTGCTGTAGCCTAATGAGATTTGCTGAAAATAAATTTTTAATAATTCTCATTCAGGTTAAAACTGAATGACTGGCTATGACCCAGAGGAACCTATTATTTCATAAATAAGACGGTAACAATTTTTTTATAATTTTAAATACAAATATTAAAAGTTGCATCTTGACCCCTTGTTTCACACTTAACCATGCAAGTTCCTCTTCATGACACTTCTCCACGTGTAGATCTTTCTTAAAATAGTTCGAGTAGGCATGTTTTGAAGTTTTTGTAACCTCACAACTGTTTGTTATTTAATAAAAGAATTGACGGACAGAATTCAAAATGTGGTTTGAAATATTTTTTCGCATTTATCTCAAGAGTGCTGTTTTTGTAGCACGTTTTTTAGAAGCTTAGTCAAATAAGACTTAAATAATTAGATAGTTCTCTATTTTAGTATGTGAATAATTATTAAAAACCAAAATTTTTGAAAAATCTTTTAGAATTTCAAAAACTAGTGAAAGTGGGGATTTGAGCGGCCTATTTATGCGGATTTTTTGGGTTATTGCCACCTACCCATATAACAATAGCTTCATCAGCAAATAATAGGATCTTTTGGATTGGTCCTGGCTTATTTTCTGGACACTGGCGTTGATAAAATCAGGTCATACGGTTTCCTTTCAGGCATACATGAATCGACTTTTCTTGCGGCTTCGGTTCTCTATATATTTTGTGGTGGAAGTGGACTGTAATTTCCGTAGAAGTGTTAGCATCAGGAATATATTCCGATCCACTGCCCATTGTATACTTAAACTTTGGATTAAATCATTAAGAAGTTTAAGAGAAGTATGTCTGTTTATCAAATGATTTTTTTTGGCTTTTTATAAACACAAATATATTAGTGAAAATGGCATTCACAAGATTTTCGATTGATTAATCAGAAACAAAATCAAGAGGCCAATTATCCATAAAATATCTTCCCAAAAAAAGTAGAAATATCAATCCCCCCCCTTACTTTACCCCAAGAGTTATACATAGTGTATAACCCTGAACAAAAAATGAGAACTTTCCTTGAGCTCATTGTGTTGGTAGTTCCGTATTCGTACTGAAAAATTTGGTCTACTCATCTACTCTAGCTACGACCAAACTACAAAAATTCAATTCCTACTTAATACAGATAGTGCCAAGTACGAACGTACTGATTTAGCGAATTATATTCACTAAATCAAAAAACTCAAGGAAAACCCACATTTGCGTGTGTTTAATGCCCACACAATATTAAGATTCCTTCTTGAAATTATATTTTATTTTTATAACTGAGAAACACATCCGCTTTGTTTCGACAACTCAAACATACTAGACAATTTTTTCATAACAAATTAAAAACGGAAAAACAATACCGTTAATTTTAATTTCTCTTTTATTATTACAATTTGACTGATTTTCAACAAAAATTTTAAATATTTTTTTTGTAACCATTCATGAAAAAAATAACTAGAGGAACCCCGCAGGGGGGTTCTGGCCCCTCTTCTCTGGAACATAGTGGTAAACGGGTTACTACTAGGACTGGAGGGAGAGGGTATTGAAGTTATCGCTTACGCAGATGACGTAGCTTTAGCTGTTACCGGGAAATTCCTGGGCACGATTGTAGACGTAATGCAGAATGCGCTTACCATCGTTACGAAATGGGCTGGCAAATGTGGACATGGTAATAACCCGTCCAAGACAGAGCTGGTACTCTTCACTAAGAAATACAAAATCCCAGTAGTTGTCTCTCCTACCTTAAATGACACGAGACTGGCTTTTACTGATAGAGCTAGATATCTGGGCATTATCTTGGACAGTAAGCTTAGTTGGAATCCCAACATGTTGGAGAGAATAAACAAAGCTACTATAGCTTTGCACTCCTGTAGGAATGCCATTGGTCATAGATGGGGTCTGAAGCCGGAGCTGGTACACTGGCTCTACACCACTGTAGTGAGACCTGTACTCATGTACGGGGTGGGTGTTTGGTGGCCAGCTCTGGACAAGGTAACTTGCCTTAGAGGTTATGTTGCACCTTCTTCCGGTCGACATTTTTGGCAAACAGATGGCGTCAAATACGGCTGTACGTCTTGCAGCCGTCTCTCAGTGGAGGTGTCTTAGTGTAGGACACTCTACTATTGTTAGATCGCTGAAGGATGAGCTGGCGAATCTTGACTACATTAAACCTACTCTGCGCTTCGAGAAGCGATTTCGGACCTCCTTCCCTTCAGGGGAATCCTGGAGGGATAGACCGTCATCGGAAACCGAAGCGCTGCAATTCTTCACGGCGATCAAGCGGCGATCCGGTCGTTAGAATCGGTGTCTTTGGTGTCACGGGTGGCGTTGAGTTGTCACTCATCTCTAAATGAGATGGGTGAGCATTTCAATATCCAGGTAATTTGGGTCCCAGGTCACTCGGGCGTCATGGGGAACTGCAGGGCGGATGAACTTGCTAGGCATGGTACGACTCTCCAGCTGCAATCGGAAAGGGCAAGTCTAGGGAGGCCTATCACAGCGCTGAGACAAGCAGCTTGGGAAGCAGGCGCTATCCTCAGCGGAGGAAAGGTGGTCTAACACCCTCACCTGTAGAGTTGCAAGACAAGTTTGGCCAAAGCTGGACTTGGGGCGCACTAGGGCATTAATTTTCACGCAGACGTGAATTAAGAACGGTCGTAGGAATTCTCAAGGGACACTGCCTTTTTGGAGAACATGCAAGAAGGCTGGGTCTGGAGGCAAATGACTTATGCAGAAGCTGCTTGGACGAAGAGGAGGAAGACACGTTGGTCCACTTCCTTTGCTCGTGTCCAGCATTGGCTCTCAGAAGGCACAAACACTTGGGTAAGTTCAGGATGGACTGCCTCTTGGATCTCGAAAACAGTAAAGTGCGGGACGTCTTACGCTACATAAGTAGCTCGAAATGGTTCCAATAGGGGTAAAAGGGGATATATTCTGTGGTATCACAATGGACCATCACCGGTCTAAGTGTGCATAAGCAGCCACTCCAACCTAACCTAACCTATGAAAAAAAGAAGTTGTATATTTTTTACAAATATTGCGATAAACTATAGCCTTATAAACGAAATATGACAAATTGAGAAGGAATAATAAACCTAAAAACATAGATTTAAAAACGAATCAAGCAAAATTAACTATTACATTTCGCGTTGTCTTAAGTAGTATCATTTAGAAAATGCGATAAGAAAACACAATTAGCACAAACACAATTTCAAAACTAATTAGGTTCCCATTAGAACAGGGCTGGCCAACCCAAACTACACTACGGGCCAAATTCCAATTTCTAATGAAAAGTTCATGTAAAACAATTCATATTACGTAACACCTCAAGTGACAAAAAACATACATACATATGTAACTACAAAAATTAAAAGGACGCTTGTTTTTTTAACAACTCAACTTTATTATATTTACTTCAATTTTAGTACCATCCGTAGGGACACTTCGATTGTTATTTTTGTTATATTTCAATTTCGAAAAAAAGGATTCGCACAAATAAGTCGATTCGAAAATGCTAATAATTTTTATGGCATGTTTGCGCAAATTGGGAATTTACTTTCGGTCACATATTTATTATAAAATCCCATTTTTGGTATTGTAAAAAATAAATGCTGCAGCTCAATATTGCATTGTAGGTCGATTAATTCCATTTGAAATTCAATTGGAACTGTTTTAACATCGACATTAAATGGCGAAGTAAAGATTTCGAATGATTTATTGTAAGTATTTATTTCTGCAAAACGTTTATCAAATGCGGTTAGTCAATTTTTCATTTCGTTTGCGTATTTTGCATATTTTTTGTTCACCTTCAGAATTGCTTAAACAAAGGAAGTGAATATCATTTTTTTCGTTTAATTGGGATTCCCAAAATGACAGTTTTGCTTTAAAAGCCTTAATTAATTGGCATGAATCGGACACCAATAGGTTTTCACCCTGTAGATCTTTATTAATAATATTTAATTTATCGGTTATACCATATACACTAAAAAACACATTATTTAGTTCAGATATACCTTCACATTATTCTCATTCAGAAAAATTCCGATCCTCGAGCATCTCTATAGTCTCTGGGACTGCTTTCATAATTTTCTGTCGTCAGCATCGGCTCAAATTCAGTAAAACCACCGGATGCTAAGCAAATATTATGCATGACAAAGCATTCGCACTCTACCTGAACTATCAGGTAGCTCAATCAAGTAACACTATCTTTTCACCTCCACTTGCATTTAGCATACCAAATGTTTGCTAAATAATGATATGAGCTTTCGAATGCGC
The DNA here is from genome assembly GCA_958295665.1 of Tipula vernalis. NCBI lineage: Eukaryota > Metazoa > Arthropoda > Insecta > Diptera > Tipulidae > Tipula > Tipula vernalis. Next base: position 216,630,251 of record OY282559.1, on the reverse strand, counting down.
ATGATTGAAGCGTGTTTGTACATCAGATAACTGAAATTCCTTGTATGGTGTTAAAATTGTAATAGGGTTCACCATGCATTTATACCTCGCATCACCCAATAAAAAGTAACCCTCAGGTGGAAATGTAGCGGTTCTGTATAATTGGCTATTCACTAACACTCGTTGGTCATGTACCGAACCCAGATAACCAACACACATATTTATCATTTTATAATCTGCATCGCAAACCACTTGCAGTTGAATAGAATAATCCAATTTTCTATTAATGTATTGGTCCCTTTGGTTGGGAGGACACTTGATTTTAATGTGACATCCATCGATGGCACCTACCGCCTTATTAAATATTTCCGAACGAGCTTTAAGTGTAAATTTAATGCCAATTGCATCTAATGCCTCAATTGCTGGTGGTTTCTGCACTATGTCCTTCGAATTTTTTTTAAATATTATTAAATATTTGTGAATGTTGTTTTTGATAGTGCTTCTAGGCATTATCATCGCCTTAGGTACAACTCGGTAACTGGTACCACAACCTAAGCAAAATAGAAATACTACTACTTCAATCTCTATGCTCCAGCCCTACATCTTTTCTGGGATTAATGCCACCAATTTTCGAAACGATTCTGGAATTATTTAAGCTTTTCTTTAGTTTCTTTATAATCCCCATTTAAAATTGCTATACGATAACTGGAGACTTGCCAAACTTTATTACACGAAATACTTACTTCCCGCGATTTACAAATTTCTTGCAAAATAGATTCTTGTAGCGCCAGGTATTTATTTAATAGTTAAACTAGCTCACCACACATTAAAATGATTAATGTTAAATTATTTTTATTATTTTCTTCAACATTTACGGCATTAATTTCTTCCATTGTTGAATTTTTGAAATTCAAGTTTTGACAATAACAAAGCAAATTTAATATTGGCCGTTTATTTTATCACCTACAACCAGTGAATTCAACCCTTCAAACCGGTATCTTTTTCCTGTAAAGCCAATTTTTACTAAACAAATTACTTCAAATTTGGCACGATATGAGAGGTAAATTTGTACGAATTTTGTGATTTACCTTGAGTATGGCACGCAGCCATAGTAACGATTGAAAATCTGAAAATATTTAAGTTAAGTATTTTACCTTATGCTGGGCATAAATATTTCAAAAATCTGAAAATATGATACAAATCGACCAAATTACATATAAAGAGGGGATTCCCAAAAATTTACACCAACGAATAATCAAATTTCGTAAACACTGAATCACAATATTTATTTTGATGTAAAACTGTTACAATATTGTTACGTTTTTACCTTGTCACTCAAGGTTCGTATCACTGGATTGTGAATAATACAAAATCAATTTAATTTATCTCCAACGAATTTATTTATTTCACAAGAAATTACAACACAGTTTATCAATAAAAATTCACAAAATCACTTTATATAAATTATTCTCATATTTTACTGATCACTTTTACTTTTTATTTTACACTACAACACTTTTTAAATCACTTTTTAATTACTTTTAATCTTTACACTATCGCTTACCAAATATTAGTAATAATCTTACAAGTTTACTCTATCGCGTTCCAAATACTAATAATCCAATTCGATCTTGTTCGCCTTTTTCTATACACAAACCAAACTTCTCGAAAGTTTATGACTTTTCTAGTTAGAATAGTGTAGAAACATTTAGAACTGTTTTATCATGGAAAATTCCATTTAGTACAGTAAAATATTGAGCTATTAATTTAGGTGTCCCTACCCTAGGTGTTACCGTCACAATATTTTTGTTAACCTGTTACTTCAAAAAACTTGCGCTGCGACTAATAGAAACATAGAGGTGTGGCCAACACACGACTTTCTTCTATGAAAAGAGAATTTTGAGAAATTTAATTTTGTTTTTTAATTTTTTTTTTAATTTTTAATTTTTATTTTTTTAATTTTTGGAAACATTTTCTATTAAGTAGTTTTTTGTAAACCTTATACTTTTTAAGATATTTGCAAAATAAATTTTCTGGACCAACGGAGTGGCCACTTCCGGTTAGCCGATTTGGAGTAAAATTCACTGGGACCTCCCAAATTATCAAAAAAGCTTAAATTTAAAGTTTCAGTTCGATTGGTTAAACCAGAACCATCTTGATATGAATAGAGCCGGCATGTAAAAAATGAACTTAAAATAAAGGACATAGAAACACTAAAAAATAATTTATTTTCATATAGTTTGTATGAAAAAACGAGATTTCGATTGACGAAAAAATATCAATTAAAAATTAAACCTAGATAAATAATTTTTTCTGAAATCACTAATAAACAACTCAATGACTAGCTCATTTAAAGCACAGATTCTCAAGCTTCCCCATTTTCCAGATATAATCAAAAGAAAATAAGCCAATTAAATTAAAAAACGTTCTACAACAACAACAATATGTATTAAAAAGAGAATATTATATTTAATGACGTCATCACTTATTCACAACTAAAATCAATGATAAAAAAAAGACAATACGTTGAACAGCCAAAATTAAAATAAATCAAAGAGAGTCAAAGAGAAAAAATTATAATAATATGCATTGACCGAGAAGAAATCAAAAAAATCAAATCAACCCAGATTGTTATGCATCACAAATAAACGACATAACCAACAAACAAAGTATTAGAAATATTATTTAAATTAAGTCACAGCTGAAAATAAATACGACATGATTAATAATTGGCATCGATTTTTATTCCCAAAAATTAATGACCCATTCAAACTAAGTTTTTGTTTAGAATATTTGAATTGTCATAACATTTGAGAGCGGTGAATAAAATAAAATAGCTCTTACTTATTATACCCATTCCTAGATGTCACTTAACACACAAATAAAAACAACAGGGATTCGGGCTGAGTAAACGATTTGAAAGAAAACTTTTTACGTAAAATTAACCTAATTTCTGTCATAGCAATGGTTTAATTTTATTAAATTTATAAATGTATTAAATTAATTATTATTACAATTTATTTATTACTATAGAGACAATCCACCAAAAATATGTTTAACCGAATCAAAAATCAGACCGATTTTAGAATCCGACCGGTTCGATCACCTATTTGATTTTTTTATATGTTTTTAATTGTAGGCGACATCTATGGTTAAAACAAAATGTCGTTATTAAAGCATTGCCACATGATATGAATCTGTATTCGGGCAGATTTTTATCATGTGGCGATGCTTTTAGAAGGAGACTAAAAAGAGATGGTTATAATTATTTATTAATTTTATGTTATGACGTATTTTACAACAACAACATTCCATAAAAGTTTAGCAATAGTTTATATTCCAAGAGGATTTTCACTAATAAATAAACATTTTCATGATTCGATTTTTCAATCAAATAAAATTACATGTTTTATGAACATTTTCGTATAAAAATAATGTAAAAGCTCATAATTCTTATAGACTAAAAATGTAAATGAAAACAATCGTTTTCCCATATAGTTTCATAGTAAAGAAAAAATTTTATGTACCTTATTTTATGCTTAGTAAAAAATACAGTCAATGTGGAGGCTCTTATTTATAGAGTAGGCTCTGGTTAAACCCTCTGGGCTGTAGAGAGAACACAGACTGACATACTGACAGACAGACACTATTTCGAACCCCACTTTTTCGGACTCAGGGGACCTCAAAACAGATAAATCTCTAAAAATCTCAAGGTCCAAAATTTTCATGATTACTATACTTTATTTTACTTGAGTAAAAGAAAGTAAAAGGAAATGCAAAAAACGTTTTTCTAAATTTTGTTACTGTTTTCTAGCCAATTTTATTTTTGCCGTTAAAACTAAATATTATATAATACATTATTTTATACTGAATTAATATGTATACTGAATTATTCAGCGGGCCACAAGCGGTCCGCGGGCTGGCCCCACTGCATTAGAAGCTTGAATTTTCTGGGTTTCAAAATTTTAAAGCCCGAATTCAAAGTCGTAACTATTGCTATTATTATAGCAACGATTTTCGAAAATCACTTCAAAATCCTGTCAAAAATTCGATATGAATGTCGAATTTATTTTGTTGTTTTCGATATTTTGTGGCAATTTTTTATAGCGATCAATTTTGATCACTATGTATAAACGTTGTTCAATCTTAAAGTGAAATTTATACATACGAAAACTGTTACTAAATATAACATAAGTTTTATAGTTATAGTAACAACAATAAATTCGGGCCTAAATAGCACTGAAATTCAACATTTCTAATTTATCTTTATATATTGTAAAATTATGAAATTTGTTCTAGGTTATTCATATTTTAAAATTTGTAAGTCCTAATTCTAAATTCTAACAAATCTGTTAGACTATCATAAACTATTTATTTTAAAATTAATAATTTAATTAGCTAATCAATCTAGACAACACCTCTAAAATCAAATTTAAAATAATTACTTAATTATTACATTATGCTATTACGCCTACTGTAATAGTTTAAACTAAATTTGAACATAGAACAAAATAGCAGTTTGAACGGATCCATACTAAATTAAATTACATATATGACTTAAGTACCTATAAATCAATATGTATATTACACGAGACAAAACAATTAGCGCAAAAATTAGGTTTTTGCTTCAGAAAATTAATTAAAATATTAAATCCACTGTTTGTTAAAAGTCTCGTTCTAACTTTGAGTAGAAGTCCTATTAGACGAATATGCAAAAAATTAAGATTTAATTTTATTAAATTAAAATCTATTAATCTGAAACTCTCATCGAAACATCGTAAACATTCTTTTACATTTTTGAACTGTTTTCCGAGATAATATGAAATATTTCGAAGAAATAAGTTTCTACTGTTAATACATCATCCAAGGTGTCTTAAAGATAAAATGAATAGGTAACCGTGTAACCAGGGCCGGTCCAGCCATATGAGCATAACGTGCATTTGCACAGGGCGCCAATCGAGAAGGGCGCAACACCAATAAATAAAACTCATTAATATAACATCGAGTAGACGATGCTATAAAGTTCATTTACATAACAAAATTCTATTTTTTAAAAATACCTCAGTTTAGCCGTCGATGTTATTTTTTTCCACATTCAATTTTTAAATTTTTAAATTTTTTTCTTCTCGTACCAAACAAAAACGAAAAAAAAAAGTAAATTGCCATTTAAATTTGTTTTGAATAAAACATTGATATTTATGTTAAGTGGTAGTAGTAAAAACAAAAAAAAGTTTGAGTTTTTTTTATATGGATTTTCGTATTTACTAATACACCCTAACGTTGCTTGTGCAGATTTTTAGTATGCTCAATTTGTTTGTATTTGCTTATAGTAATTAAATAGAAAGCTAAATATTTCCTTTGTGTGTGTTTGTGTCACACTTAGAATTTTTGATTGCTATATGTCAATGCCACTACATAAATAGCCGTGACATCAGTCTAAAAAGTCAAACCACTAATATAAAGAGGGGAATAAAGATTTTTATTTTCCTATGAAACGTAAACAAAATACTATGGGATTTTCAAACACATTTTTTTATATCGTCTCTATTTTCAATTTAAATAAATATTTTTATTTACAAATATAAATAATTTGATATCAAATATATTGAAATGTAAATTGTGAACAATTTTGATTGAAATTAATAATCATTTATTAAGTAATTTTGCTTTTTTATAAAAATATTTGTTTCGGCATGCTTCGTGTTCCTCTAATTTTAATAAATTTATTAAGATTAGAGGAACACGAAGCATGCCGAAACAAATATTTTTATAAAAATGCAAAATTACTTAATAAATGATTATTAATTTCAATCAAAATTGTTTACAATTTACATTTCAATATATTTGATATCAAATTATTTATATTTGTAAATAAAAATATTTATTTAAATTGAAAATAGAGACGATATAAAAAAATGTGTTTGAAAATCCCATAGTATTTTGTTTACGTTTCATAGGAAAATAAAAATCTTTATCCCCTTAACACATACTACCACAAATTTTTGTGTCATGGCTTTTTATGTAGTGGCGTTGTATATGTGCATAAAAAAAAATTGCTCCGAAGAAGGTGTTTCGTGTTTTACTTGTTTTTGTTTTTATTATTAGAGTATAGCGAAGGAGAAATGTATAACAAAAAAACATTTTTGTTTATTTCGTCTCCTACTCCTATAAAGTAAACATATACAGTCAACCAGATAAGTCTGCGTACGCCGCCACGTCAGTGAATAAAAATTATAAAAGCTAGTTAGCTTTGCTATTAAGATATTAAATACTCTACCTGTAACAGTAGCTTCAGGAGAACGAACCTTTTCTAAATTAAAAATTATAAAAAATTATCTTAGGAGTACAATGACACAAAATAGATTGGTGGGATTGTCTATATTAGCAATAGAAAGGAATTAGTTGAATCCTTAGAATTTGATGAGCTAATTGAAGAATTTGCCAAATTAAAGGCTAGGAAAGTGCAATTTGTCCAATAAACTCCGCGGTAATAATGAAAATATTTATTTTATTAAATAATGAATTTATTTATTTTAATTGATTAATTAAAAAAAAATAAAAAAATAAAAAATAAAAATTAAAAAAAAAATAAAAAAAAAATAAAAAAAAAAATTAAAAATTTAAAAAAAATAAAAAAAATTAAATATGAATTTCATTAAAATTATTTTTTGTTACATTTATGTTTTTATATTTTAAGTATTTTTTTAAATTAATTATTTTTACTATCATTTTTTGGTAAATGATATTCGAGGAGTAGGTCTACTAGGGATACCTCGCTAAAAAAAGCGCGTTAGAGTCATACCTCATGGGTAACGTGGAAATGACAAATTTAGGGGCGCGAAAGTTTAAAATTGCACAGGGCGCCAAATTAGCTTGAACCGGGCCTGCGTGTAACATGGAATTTACCTAAAATACTTTGCTGTTGGCAAATAATATCGTGAACATTTGAAAATAAAATGTATCTGGTAAGCATTTAAATATAGCAAGACATTCCCACTTCTGAGACATTGACATTTCAGTGACGTTTTATTGACATTTAATGACATTTTAATGATTGAAATTTCAACGACATGTTGATCGATACATTATTTGCGAATTGCTTTAATATAATCACCTTTAAAGGCATTATTTCTGAGTAATAAATTCTCTTAGCATTAAAAGTCGTATATAAATATTAATATCAAATTACTAGGAGACGTCTTTAAAATAATATCACACAATTAGGGTGGAACAGGTTAAGGAGAAGGGATCTGGAAGATATAGAAAATGAAATGGTATGTGACAAGGAGATTGGGTACCAAAGATAATTAACGTTAATTTTGATTTTGCGTGATTTGTGTTTTATTACTTTATACTCGAATGGTCCACAGCAATGCCCCCTATGGACTGAAACACTGAGTAAAGAATCGTATCAGCCAATTTTTACGTTGCTCACATAATGTTCCGATCTGAACAAACGGCACAAATTTTCAGAAAAAAAATGTTGAACATTGTGGTTGCTTTCTGAATGAAGTAATTTAAATTCTTAAGAATTTTCACCAGTATACTAGAGATGTATAACTGGGTCGTCTGTGTTTTGGTGTCTGTGATTTGGCCGCATGAGAGTAGAAGATTCATATTGTCGTGACCAATTGTGAAATTGGGGAAGGGTCTCCAAATTTAAGAAAAGCTGTGACATCTCGAATAACTTTGGAACCGCACCAGCTAGAAGCATGAAACCAAATCCATATTCAAGGCCATTCAAAACAATTTTAGAAAATATTACCATAGCATACTTTGTTTAATCATGTGGCTGAGTATTTTTACTTATCCCACAACATGGCTTATAACTCATTTTTTAAATGTGAACACAGCATGAACCGCAGACCGTTCAAAACAATCTTAGAAAATGTTACCATAACAATTTTGTCTATTCATATGGTTGAGCTTTTTTACTTATCCAACAACATGGCTTATAATTAAATTTGATGCATCTTTTGAAGATTATTCAAAATAACCTTACAATATGCGCAGTACCTCTTTTACTGTTTGCTCCAACTCTCTTTCCGTTGACCTAATTGCGATCACATCATCCAAATAATTGATGGCATCCTTGCACGGAGTAAGAATGTTTTCTAGGAAATGTGGAAATATTTCAGGAGCAGAAACCACTCCAAACATGCGCCTTTTATACATAAATAATCCTTTGTGTTTTATAAACATGGTTATATAACGGCTCAAAGGGTTCAACCGATGGCATGCACCCTTTAAATCCAATTTTGTAAACAATTGGGCGCTTTGCAGGTTAGTCATAAATGATTCGAAAATTGGGAGGGGAAAGTGATTTCATAGTATGTCAGTATTAGATCGTCGCATATCTACGCATATGCGTAACTCATTGTTTTCTTTAAACACAATCACAATGGGCTATATTCAACAACTTGGCCCATCAATCCTTACAATAATATCCAGTCCAAGAGCTTCTTCTTCTAAGGCTACTGGCAATCTTCCCAAACCTAATGTTTACTTCAACTATAGAATTTTTACATTTACCAAATTCACATTTATTGGCTTGTTCAAGCAATCGTAAAATAAATTTACCTAAATCTGCACTACCAACTGGTTAAAATGGCCTGAATACTATAAATGGCGCTTAAATATGGAATTTCTTTGAGGGGGAAAATAATTATTTAATTATTTAAACTACAATCTTAAATACACCATTAGCTGCGTTTTTTTATTCACTCCGGATAGCTGCTATCGAGAGCCGTCAAATATTTTTTATATCAAGTTTTCGCTAAACAATTGAATTAAAAATGATAGTTTAGATTACCAATATAGCGCGTCAAATTTAAATTTAGGCGTAAAAAAATGACGGCTCTCGATAGCAGCTATCGGGAGCGAATAAAAAAAGGGCTATTATTTTCACCTGCATCGTATTTCACTAGCGCTCCTGGAATATTATAAATTACTTCTTGAAGTTGTGGTCCTCCAAAGTGTAACAACTTGATTTTCTTTTCCTCGGTGGCTGCAATATCTTCTGATTAATAATAATAATAATGCTTTATTCAATGCATAAGCCGTGGCTTTTGTACGTCACACATATTTAGAACAACAGAGAATAACTTAAAATTAACAATAATAATATTTCAATATCAATATAACAATAATTAGCAAATATACAACAATCGACATAATATATACATATATAATTAATTACAATATGTACAAGAACTTTGATTTTAAGTTACTAATTTAAACATAACCTTTTGAAATTTATTAATAAAGCTTATATTTTTTAATTCTGTTGGCAAACTGTTCCAAGTGATAATCACATTTATTAATCCAGAGTTATTGTAAACATTAGTTCTACTAAGAGGCAAATTAACGTTCCTAGTTCTCAATCACTCAGAAGAATTCAATTTATTCGGAAAATAAAAATAGCAGTTCTATAACAGTAAAACTCAAACAAGTCGCATCCAAGGTCGCATCTGTAAATTCGGAAACACGGTCAAATTTTCTAACCTCAAGTAAATATCACATCATATAGCTGAAAATAGGTATAATTAAACTTTTAACAAGATATATGAGTAAGTCAACTTGGTAAAACTTTTTTATTAGTCTGAGCGAATATAAACTATAATTAATACGCTGGCACAAGAACTTACATGATCATTCCAAGTAAGTTTTGAATTCAATGGTAATCCTAGATTATTAACCGTTGGAACAAATGAGATTATATCATTGTTCAAATATAGTACAGGTGCAATATTATGCGAATTGTTTCTGGCGAGCAATAAAGCTTTACTTTTAAGTCCAAATAAAGTACAAATGATCTTCTCTTTGGATTTCTATCTTATGCTACAGTGGATTAAAACTCGTGTTCACCATACTCTCAGCTGCTACTCTTTTCGCATCGATATACAGTCAGGCTTAACCTGTTGTAATTCATTATTATTCTCCGTATGGACAGGTTGCTACAGTAAGCAATGATTTATTTTTCGACGTAGTTAAATATTTCACCGGCGCAAAATGGCTAATTAAATTAATCTTAGTTTAAGCAAATTAATTTTGACTAAAAATCCAAAATTGAAAGTTAAAAGCTTAATTTCGGATTAAATAGTTGGAGAATGTCTTCTTAAATTTCTAAGTAATTTGCTACCTTTCTTATTAAGGCTTCATATTATTAGACTTTGCAGTTGTTTTCTAATTTGACAATTTTGCAGATTTATTCCTGCGAAGGTCCTATTGTGTTCTTCCTTTTTCTATTGTGCCACTGTTTTATTTTGCAGTTTCCTTTCATATATCTAATAAACAAGAAGATAATGTTATATCGACTTCAAAATTGATGATTCTTCATTTGAAGGAAAATTTGATAGCTTTTATATATAGCTTAAATTAGCTAAAATAAATTTCTTCCGTTTTCATTTTCAGATGCTAACAAAAAATGATAAACAAAACAATGCTTATGAACCTGGATATCAAAACTACCACTATGAAATCCCACCTGAAAATCGGATAATCGCCAATGGGTTAAACAATAATTCGGAGCATAATGCACATTACGATGACATTTCCCAAAACGTATCATTTATGGCTTCAACACATCGCAATATTAAAATACGTGATGCTTTACCACAAATAATGGCTAGTTTAATTGCTTTCATGGTTGTGATACAAGTTGGCGTAAACATGTCTTACTCTTCAGTCATCATCCAACAATTGAATGCTACGGATAGTCCAATTACGATTACAACAGATGAAGCTTCATGGATTGCCAGTTTAGTAACAATAACATTACCAATAGGGGCATTAATCACGGGCCCGATTATGGATACATATGGAAGGAAAACCTTGACATTGATATCATGTGTTCCGTTTATTGTGGCCTGGATAATGATCGGAACCACGAATAGTGTCTACGTCATTTATTTAGCTAGGATTATTACTGGGGCGGCGGGTGGACTTACAAATGTCGCTTTGGTTTATGTCAGCGAGATAACCCATCCAACATTGCGACCAATGATGCTTTCGTTTAACAGCGTGTTTGTATCATTAGGAATATTAATTACATCTGGCTTGAGTTTAATCCTTGATTGGCGGGGACTAGCATTCTTCTATTGCGGTATGGCTGTCATAACGCTACTCGTAACATTTGTCATTCCAGAATCTCCTCATTGGATCAGGACTTTTAAATCCGACCGTAATGATCTACTTTACCGATCATTGAAATGGACCTATCGGGACGATATTGTAAGTATTCTTTCCATGTAGAAATCAGACTTCAGATAAATATAACAGTTTTAAATATATTTTACAGTTATACCAATATCAACTACAACAATTGATTGGTTCAGTAACGCAACCGACTAAAGTAACGTCGAAATTCCGGTTAAAAGACTTAAAAGAGAAAACCGTGTACAAACCTCTTATCATACTTACAGTTCTTTTATTATTTCAACAACTTTCAGGCGTATATGCGGTTATATTTTATGCGTTAAATATATTCGTAAAAATCCGTAAAAATTTCGATGGCATCTCCGATTATCAAACACTGCTACTTCTTGGTGTGCTTCGATTTATAATGTCATTTGTGGCCGCATTATGCTCTCGTAATTTAGGACGGCGCACAATGATGTGTACGTCCGGTGTCGGAATGTCATTATGCACTCTACTCGCTGGTGTCACAATGATTTTCAAGTCGGAGCAAAATGATTTATCGGCCCACCAAGAGATTGTTTTACTTATTTGTGTGCTTGGTTTCGTGTGCTTTGGATCATTAGGATTTTTGGTTATTCCCTGGACGCTAACCACTGAACTTCTACCAACCAAAGTCAAAGCAACACTGAGTGGTTTAATGATCAGTATTGGATATGTGTTAATGTTTGCGATAATCAAAATATTTCCTTATACTTTGGAATGGCTGGGAATACAACAGATTTTCTTTATAATTTCGATAACAAGTGTACTTGGCGTTATATTTGTTTATTTATATTTGCCGGAAACATTGGGACGAAGCTTTAGCGAAATTGAAAAATATTTTCGATAACATCGAACAATCATTATTAGCTTAAAATTTAAGAAATTGTCTTCCATCATACTAAACATTATTAATTAAATTAAGTAAAATAGATTTTTTTGTACAAATGAAAGTTTGGTTTTAATAATCATTTTTATAATTTATGTTGCCATCTTTATTTTAATAGATCAATCAAGCCAATGACTGGGTTTACAATACAAAATCATAGTTTATGCTAACAAAAATCAACCATCCCACAAAATCACCAATTGTATGGGTTGTTAATATAACCGTGAGATGGTACACAAAACAGAAAAAATGTTTTTTGGTTTTAGTTCGCCTAAATGTTTGCTTTTTTACTAACAGTGAAGAGCAGTACATATATTAAAAATAAAATAAAAATTTCCATTTGAGGTTAGATTAGAAGTAATTTAGTTGTGCCAGACGCCCAGACGTTATTTAACACTTCATCAAATAACATGATGAATTGCTCACATTATTCAAAAAGTGTTTAAAAGGTGTATCTTTAACAATTGTGGTCTTCCTTTGGGAATTTTATAATAACAATGCCATGTATTCTCATTCCGGAATGAATATTAATTTCATTCCACTGAGAAGTAGGCATAGAAAAATTCTCTTCACGTAGTTGTAGTGTTTACCACTAGAGTGGGGCATGCTTATAGTTAAAATGTTTGCCGCTCTTTTTTAAGGCAGTACCATATGTCAAGGATAGAATCTGATTTGTGTTAACCTTAAAAATGTTATGTGAGCTAAGCCACCGAAATAAATATTTAAAAATATTGATTTAATCTGGTTTTATATAAGTTGACACTACTTTTATGTATTTTAAAAGATGGTTTCATGTTGCGTTTTGCCATCGTGTATCGTTTCCTTCTTAGTTTATCAATTATGTAATAATGTTATTTGTAAATTAATTTTAGTATTTAGGTTTTACAACAAAATGTCAACTCAAGATTTAACAAAAAATTAAAGTTATTAGGTGCAAAAACTGCATTATTAGATGCAAAAACAGACGTAGAACCATTTTGATGGTATTTTCCCAGTCTTAATTTAATAATCCATTTCCTTTTTAATGATGGTTGGCTAGGAAACCGATGAAATTTTAAAGAATCATTTCTTGTAAATTTATTATTGCAATTTGACACACAGCAAGTTGTCACCATTTCGGTTGGTATAAATATTAACTATTAAAATAATCACACAAAAGTTTGACAAAGTTGTATGTTTTTTTGTTTATATGAAAAACCAAAATTCGTTTTTTTTTATTTGGCCCTAGTGCTCGTATTCACTTTACTTTTTACTATTTTAAAATGGAAATAATTTACTAGACTATTTTATTTTACTATACTTTTCAGTATAATTCTCTAATGCCAAATTTCATTCTATCCTTGACCTATGGTATTGCCATCTGGTAGATGAAAATATAAATAATTGCATTTTGCATGCCCCAGAATTTTAAATTTTGTTAATTATCATTTGAAATTATTATATTTTATTCAACAATTTGTTATCACTATTTTATATTTGTTACAACTCTAAATAATAAATTATATTTTTAGAGCCTGGTGCCAACTGTTGAAAGTAAAAAAAATTATTCTTGGCTCTTACTTTGGGGAAGATTTCGTTGCTATCTGAATAGGAATAACTTTTACTAAAGTAAGACGGCAAATATTCGAAATTTAATTGAGGTTTATTTAGGAGCCTTTCATATAAGATAAAATATTAAAGCCTGAGGCCTAACCACGTGCAATACGATGTCTATTTTCGACAATTGTGGTTCTGTTTCGACAATTTACGTTGTCGAAAATATATAAGCAATTATTTTAAGTTAAAAATTTTTAATTTTTTTGCAGCTTTTGTATTCTCGTCATTTTTTTTTTTATAGTTTTGTATAATATTTATTTTGCTCAAATTATTTACTATTGACCATTTGCAGTTTTTCCTTATAAGGACCAATAAAAAAAAACTTGTTAAATTTTTCAAATGTTTGAACAAGTCTGAATCTTTATTGGGAAGAAACGTAGGATAACTGGTTTAATAATAAATATTCTTCCGTTAGTGTTAGCCAAATATTTGAAATATAAGTGATTTATTTTTCAAATATATTCGTCAGTAATATGGCCACTTCTGCGAATTCACGTGGAGGTGCCTTTAACGAACCAAAGTTGCCCAATTGCTTTCTATAATTTCTTTCAAAAATGAAAGTATCTTCTAGGGTGACACTTTTATCTGAATTTGTTAACAATTGTATGCATTTTGCTGGCTACGACATTTAATTTTAATAGATCTTTTGAATGTTTAACGGGTATATCTGATATAGAGATTATGATTAGGTTCACAATCATTCAAATTTTCATGATGCTCCTTATTGATATATTTAGAATATCGCAATCATCAGGAAGGCAATTATTGCTTATGGATTGGAAAATAATTGAATGGCACATCATCTGTTGCTCATTGATTATATCACCAATCTTTTTTTCTTCACTAATTAAAATTTTTGTTTCACTTTATTATGATTTTTTATGATTTTATTCAGATTATTTCGACAAATATCTAAAAGTTTCTTCAAGTCTCGCTTTCTCCTTTGATACTTTTTACACACTCGAATATTGTTGCTATATTTCGAACAACTGTACAGATCTACATGTTCAAGATGGTCGCACAATCACAGCAGTGATTGGAATGTGGAATCAATAAACTTGAGAAATTCGGTATCTACATAAATCCATGTCATCGGATTGAATTTCTGGTGATATCATTTTTGGTTCGTTTTTACATAACACACTTGATGATGTATTTTGCGGCAAATCATAACTGTCAACATCAGGCGAAAGATTAACTAACGTTGCATTTGAAGGGGATAATCCTGCATATAGGACTGATTTCCACAACCTGCATCCTTGCGATAATACAAGTCGTCCAAATAGTTCGTTTTTCGTAGTTGTTCATATTTTTAATAAGCTTGGAATTTCGCTCAATTTAATTTTTTATCACTACTGAATTTCGATTTCTTTTAAACAAATTTTTCAACGATAATTACACACAGGGAATTTTGACAATACTATATATCTTAATTTATGAAACTGAATAGTTTGATAGTTGCCAAAGCAAAAACAAATTACATTTACATAATAAATACATTTATGTACAGGTATATGATAGAAAAAGAGACAATGAAATAAACAAAATGTTTGGCCTCATTAATTGATATGATCTCAACATTGTTGCCGTATTGTCAGTTTCTTTTATCTAAAAATCAGCATTTTCATAAAGGTAATAGTTTTCAGTTTTTCCAAAAATTTTCAAATTTATTTTATACCAAATTTCACAAAAAAATTTAAAAATTATAATTTGAAATAGAAAAGTTTTGCGAAACCGTTTGTAATTTAAAAAGATCAGACGAATTCTTATCTTTAAATCTTCAAATATTTATTGCAAATGCAACGGATGGGCAAATAATTTTCCACAGAAATTTTAGATTTTTAGTCAGTTTTCTTAAATATAACTTGGCAAAATTGATAATTACACTAACAAATGAATATAAAATATTGTTTCGTAGTGAATACAAACGAAACAAAAAAATAATTTCGTTCAAACAAAGTTACTTCTACCAGAGCATCTAGATATACAAGCCGTCAGTATCAGACCAATTTTAAAAGAAGCTTAATTTAACCTTATTCCTACTGACTTTTAAACACATTTCAAGTTTAAACTGACGATACTCACAAAATATTTTATTTTATATTAATAAAACCATTTATTTATTTTTAATTAATACCCTTAAAATTTAAAAGTTGCGTTATTTTATTTAAATTTTCATTTGTTCATAAAAGTCACATCTCAGTAGCTTGTTTCAGTAACTTCACTCAGTAGGAATAGGGTTAAAGGCTTCTTCACGGAGCGAGATTATTTTTAATCAAACTTTTTCGCTAATCAAATCGCTATATTTCAACTAGTCCCGTCCATTTTTTTCCGATTAGTTTAAATATATTCATCTGTATTAATCTGTATTAAATAAAAACACGAGTACGTATTTATATATAGGTATAAAATATAAATTGTAAATATCGTTTGGCACGGAAAAAGTAAGTATATAATATGAGATAGTGCGTAAATTTTAATTTCAATCGCTCCCCTACATTCATTCGTTGAATGGTCGGCCAACAATGGCAAGTAGCTCATCAAATACTGCAGGACTCATCCGATGAAAATTTATATATGTATCATCATCGCCTAAATGCATTTCTGCTGCAAGGTTGCGATAGAAACCTTGCTGATTCCTGCTGCGATTGACTTTGTTCACCCCAAATCGCCGAGTATTACGATGTTGATTTTCATGTTCTAAATATATGGTAACGATGCCACTTAGAATATTTAGATCACTATTTAAAATATTAAATTCTTCTTGTCTTGATAAAGAAATTTTTTGGTAAAATTGAATAACCGATGAAGTAACCGAAATTAATTATTATAACAAAAATATGTTTATTCGAACAAATTAAAATGAAGCGCCAAAACCTTAGACAAAAATTCTAAATGGAATGTGAAACAAAATAACTTAAAGATCGCGTGAAAATTAACAAAATGAAATACCGTGACAAAAACTAGGAAATATATGTTAAACCCGAATTTAAAATGAAACGCACACGAAACCAATATAAAAAAATTAAAACACACAGAAAATCTCACTATAATTAATTTCGTGTAAGCGGCGCCAAGTCGAATTTGAAAGTAAACAAAAACCAGAGAAAATAATCATGACAACCATATGCACAATTAATTGAGATCTTCGCTAACAAAAAAAATCCAACTTTATAATCTAGTTTCGTGAAGATACCATAAGGATACATTTTACAATTTCCCATAACAATCCATATAAATTTGAACATTTTTGATTAAAATTTTATCAATGAAAAATACAAGTACCAGAAAATATTGTTAGGTTTATATTTAAATCAAACCTTTGAGTATAACATATTTTGAAACCAATAAGGACGGGGACGTTTTATCTCGCGAAACGGCGAGGTCAATGGGCCACCGAGATCGTGCGATTTGACACCCTTGGCCTTCTTTCTTCGGCATGTTGGTGGAATAGAGGAACTTTTATGCAAGGATGACACCCATTTGTATGTGTGTGTGAACCGCGGTGAACATTTAGCCGATACTAGCTTTCATACATAATTGTTATCGATCAATAAACATGATTCGATAAACAAATCAAAATCATTCTAACGCAATAATTTTTATTTACTCTTAATGGTCCACCATTTATTAACCAAAACAGATCACTGTAAATAATTTTCCAAAATTTTTTTTTTGTAAATACCCTCCAGACCAGGTGTATCATAAACGTACGGTTTACGAAGACTTTGCTATACTAAGGTGTTCGTAAACGTTACACTAAAACAGTACGAATATAGTACGTAATGTGTACTTTTGTCACATGAGAAGTGAAACAAATTTGCGAAGACTTGTGTATGTATTAGTATGTATAAAAGTGTTCATAATGTGGACGCTTAAACGTAATGTTTACGAACTGCTTAAGCGTAACATTGACGAACGGTTTAGTGCGAATTGTCCCATTTAATTAGAATAAAACAATTTTTTTAAATCAATCTTATCTTTTATTTGTATTTTTCTTCAAATAAGCCGCAACACAAGCCACAACGTGCCAAATTTGTTAATTAATCTTTTTCTGAAATGAAATAAAATGTTTCAATCATAGATGAAGTACTTCGAGTATTATTTAAATACCTTTCAAAATATTCATTATAATGATTTTTATATGATATTATGGATATAGTGCTGCTCTTGAATGCCACGAAAAACTAACAATAATTATCAGAAGTTTTTATATTTTCACAATACGACAACTTTAATTTAATTTGTACAAAAAAAAATTGAAACTAAAACAAAGCCGCAAGATATAATTGACAGCACTGTGTATTAGAGAATGTAAATGTAGCAGTGTATTATAAAAAAAATCGTTCGTAAACTGTTCGTACGCTGTACATTTTTGCTGTATACATTTTTGCGCCGGGAGGGTAGAAGTTTTTTGTTAAATAGAAACAATAACTATACACAAACAAAAAAATTTGGAAAATTATTTACTGTGATCTGTTTTGGTTAATTAATGGTGAACCATTAAGAGTAAATAAAAATTATTATTAATAGGAACAATCGAAAGGATCACACACAACCGAAAGTAATCAATAATTCCTTTGGGGAAGTCGAATGTATATTTTAACCACAACCTTTAAAAGGGGCTCTCTATTGCAGGTTTAAATATGGCTGAACAAATAGTGATATAACTACTCAATAAGATTAAGGGCAATAGAAGTGCCGTCAAGACTAATAGAAGGACCGTCAATACTGAAAGTAAACTGCAAATAATCAGAGAGATTAAAATGCAACAATATAATAACAATTGATAGGTTTTGGTAATAAAACAAGTTTTTTGGCCTTCCCCAAAGAAGTGTCAGCAAGCAGAAGATGGAGAAATAGACATAGCAGGTTATATAACTGGAAACGGCCGACCACAACACAAAAAAAGACAAACAAAAGTTAAATTGATTTACAACGAAAAAATATGGAGTAATGCTAATTCCTTTTGGAATTCATTATTGGATAACTCAATATAAGATAAGTAACATTAATTACAATTCATTATGTTTACATACACAACGTATATTAATCAATAATTTTTTTCAGCTGCTGATCTTGAACACCAGTATTCACCGGATAACAGTTCAAACCATTCCCAAATCAAAGCAAATAATCAGTTCTTTCCAGTAGTTCCGCAGTTGACAATATACAATTTAAATGATATAAAAACTTTTAAACTTTTTTTAAATTTGTTTTGTTATTGTTTTAATTTAGAAGTGAAATAAAAACTTATATGTTATTTAAATGTTCTTCAAACAATCTTCTTCGTCTATCGAAATTTGGCGCTATCGGGAGCCACTTTTTATATGACGGCTCTCGATAGCAGCTATCCGGAGCGAATAAAAAAACGCAGCTAATACGTGAGAAAAGCTAAAATAGTTTTTCCTATTGTAGTAATCTTAACGGTGTCTTGCGAGAGCTTTTATTTTTATGTGCGTCCCATCGATCACTCCAAGGACGTTTGAAATTCTTCTCAATTCTAATAATTTTATTTGAATTTTACTTTCCTCATGGCTTGGCCGCTTTAATGTTGCCTTTACTCTATGCGATTTGCATGCAATATTTGTTGTACCGTATTTTGCTGTGTGGGAATCGTGTAGTCATGTAGTGTAAATATCACAAATTCAAATTTCACGTAAATTTTCATTGAAAATACGGTCGATATACGTATTAATACCAAAACTGTTAATCGACGCAGAGAAAATGACTTTTAAAACCATTTTCGCTATACTTTTGAACCAGCTATATACAATTTTTAACTATAGCATTTTCGCTGGAAGAATTATGAATGACTCGACGTCGACGAAAACAAATACGCTTCATCGCTGTCACTTGTATACATTTCTAAAATCTGTGATAAATTATATTTGTTAGTTTTATAATTTTTTATAGAACTTTTTACTATTTAAATGTTCCTCCAATTGCAACCACGAATTTTATTATACATTTAGTTTTTTGATGATTGTTTTTTTTTTTTTTTTTTTTTTTTTTTTTTTTTTTTTTTTTTTTTTTTGTTTTAATTTATTTGTTTGGCTTGAGTATTATCACTCACATCACCAATGATTAAATTTTAAATTGTGTGCTTGAGAGTAAAGTTACATTTCTGATCTATGATTTAAGCTTTCCCCTTTAATTTTATATAATTTTTTTTTTTTTTTTTTTTAACTCTTCTATAATTCATATCTTTCAATGATTTCATTTATTATGATTATTATTTTTCTCTAATTTTTATTTTTATATGACTTTATTATCCAATTTTGATTATTTGATTTTATTAAAATATTTAATTATTTAACTTTGACTTAAATCCACTTAAATTTTATCACTTATATGTTATTATATTCATTGTATTGTTTATAGACACTTCTTACAATAAAAGCTGAGACATGAAAAGTACTAAATCTTCTTTTTTTTTTTTTTAACTCAAAAATATAATTCAAAATGTCTTATTAGCTTCTATTTATTAGATCTTCATGAATTCTTTTATCATAATTATTTTATATATTTTTTTTTTTTTTTTTTTGTATTTTATCACTAAAACCTACTCTTCACTAATCTGTTTATTATCTTCAATTATTGCTTACAGATACTTCTTTAAAAGAGATGTAACTTGAAGTGTACACCAAATTATTATTGTTAAACACCAATGAAATTAATTTATATTTATTAAATCCTAATAATTTCATTTAACTTAAATTGTTTTTTCTTTTTAAATTTTTTTAATTATTTCACTTTAATTAAATCACTAAATAGACTCTTAGCTAATATATTTATTATCTTCAATATAGCTTATAGACACTTCTATAAAGAAGGGCTGAAGCTTTAATTTAAATCACTAAATAGTCTCTTAACTAATATAATTATTATCTTCAATATTGCTTACAGACACTTCTATAAAGAAGGGCTGAAACCTGAAGTGTACACAATATTATTATTATTGAATCCCAATAAAATTAAATTATGTTTATTAAATCCTAATAATTTCTTTTATCATAATTGTTTTCTTTTAATTTTTTTTTTTTTTTTTAAATTATTTCACTTTAAATTTAAATCACTAAATAGTCTCTTAACTAAAATAATTATTATCTTCATTATTGATTACAGACACTTCTATAAAGAAGGGCTGAAACCTGAAGTGTACACAAAATCATTATTATTAAACACCAATAAAATTAAATTATATTTATCAAAACCTAATACTTATGTTTATCAAAATTGTTTTTTCTTTTCAATTTTTTTTTTTTTTTATTTCACTTTAATTTAAATCACTAAATAGTCTCTTAACTAATTAATTATCTTCAATATTGCTTACAGACACTTCTATAAAGAAGGGCTGAAACCTGAAGTATATAGAACATTCTACCATTAACCACCAACAATATTAATTTTTATTACAAAATAAATAAATAGATATCTCTTGTTTATTAATTGTCCATAAAATCTTTGTTTTACTTAAGTTTAGTATAATAAACATGATAATTATAATATCTCTTAAAGATTATATACTTAAAGATTATATATTGACTTTCGATTCTTTTATAAAGTTATTTATCATTTTCAACTCCTCCACCTTGTTGTTTTTTAAAATTTCCTTCAGTGGTTTTTTATTAATTATGTTATATTTGCCTCTAATGTTATTATATTTTACACACTCTTCTATTATATGTGTTATGTCTTCTAATTTGTTACATGAGTCACATAAATCACTCCTTTCTTTTTTAATTAATTTTAAATATTTTTTGTCATATGTATGATTAGTCCTTAATCTTGTTATTCTTCTAACCATATCGACTTCTAGGTTTTTTTTGTGAAACCATGGTTTAATAGATATTAACCCTCCAATATTTTCACTATGTTTTATCCCTTTAAGTTGAGTTCTTTGAGTAAAGTTAATTCTCCATTTATCGTACATTTTTTTTTTAAAATTTCTAATACTGTCTTTTAGTGTAATTAAATATGAGACACTGATTCCATTTATACAACCTTCTTTCGCTGCAGCATCCGCTTTATCATTTCCTCCTATATAACAATGGCTAGGGATCCAAACAATTTTTGTTCTCATGCTATTTTTTGTAATTAAATCTCTTAGTAAATTTTCTAAATATTTACCCTTATTATTTTTATTTTCTAATGACCTACATGAACTCAGCGAATCAGTGAAAATCACAATATTTATCAGCTTTAGTTCAACAGCTATCTTCACTGCTTCTATAATTGCAATCAATTCTACATTTTTAATAGCAATATCTTCCTCAATTTTAAATGAAAATACCTGATTGCTTGATTCAAAATATACCCCTGCTCCTCTCATATCATTAATGATAGCACCATCCGTATAAAATCTATTCTTACAATTTTGTGATTTAATTGAATCCAACGCCCAACTTTTAATTGAATTCAAATCATCATTTTTTTTTTTAATTTTTTTTTTAAGTTCCGAATCCACCTCCATTAAATTTTGACTCTCTTCTTTTCCTGATTCCGTTATGTTAGGTAATTTATCTAAGTCCATTTTATATTTATTGTAATAATCATTTAATCTTTTATTACTTTCGCCGTTTTTAATGTTATTACCTATTATGGTGTTATGATAAATGTTCTTTGCAATATAACTGTATATAAATAATTCGATTTTTTCTTTCATGGGAATTTCACCCGCTTCCGCAATAATAGCTGTGACTGGAGTGCTATTCGTTAGTCCCAGGCAAAGTCTTAACGCAGCATTCATTAATTTTTGAATTTTGTTCAGATGATTTTCTTTGATTAAAATAGCTGAATACCTAAACCTACTTTCCATTAAGCTTTTGTAAATATTTAACAGTATAGATGGATGAGCACCGCCATTTTTCCTCGCCGCAATCTTTAATATATTAATAACCGACATACAAGCATTACATAAAGTTTTTAAATGTTTATTAAAGTTCATTTTTTTATCAAACACAAAACCCAAAATTTTAAAATCTTTCACTTCTTTAATACTATTGTCGTCCAATTTAATATTTATGACACCAGATTTATTTATATTATTTAAATTTAAAAAATTAGTTTTGTTTATATTTAAATTTAATTTTAAGTTGTTTAGTTCTTTGTTAAATAATTTCAATTTTTCATTAGCCGTTATATTTAACTTTTGTGAGTGACTTTCCGAGATAATTAGTAAAAAGTCGTCCGCATATTGTAAAATTTGTAGGTTATCATCTTCTAATTTATGCAATCCTGCAGTATAAATATTGAACAAGTCCGGACTTAAAGGATCCCCTTGAGGAATGCTGTTGCTTGTCGTGAATTGAATTTTATTGTCTCCAATTTCGAAACTTATTCTCCTGTTGATTAATGATAAGTAGATCCAATTTACATATTTTACCTCTAAATTCATCCTTAACATTTGTTTAATCAAGATATTAATATCTACTCTATCGAAAGCTTTTTCAATATCCGTTGAAATGATAATTGATAGTTTACCTTTTGATTTGTTATCTTCTATTATTTTTAATAATTTGTTGAAAAAGTCTATTGTAGAATATCCTTTCCTAAAGCCAAAACTATTTCCCGGAATGATTTGTTTTTTTATCAGTTGTTCATTGATTCTTTTTTTAATTAGTTTACTCATAACCTTAGCTAAAGTTGCATATAAATGAATGCCTCTAAAATTATTTATGTTGTTATTATCCTTATTATGCTTCGGAACTGCTACAATTTTTATGGATTTCCACATTTCAGGGTAATTTTGTTTCCTCCATGTATCATTAAAATGATCTTTTATTTTTTCGATATGTTTCAAAGGTAGATTTTTTAGTAGTTTGTAAGAAATCTTGTTTAAACCCGGGGCCGAATTTTTGCTTGACTTTATAATCTCCCAGATTTCTTCCATGTTAAATTCCTCATCCTCAATGATTTGCTTTGGTAATATCAATCTATCTTCCCCCCTTACTACAGATTCCTTAATGTTTATACTCATGAAATTTTTCATATTTTCTGGATCCTTAAAAATATTGTAATTATTTTCCCGAAACTTATTGTTAAAAATTTTTATTCTGCTCCAAATTTCCTTATAATCTAAATTAGGGTTGATTTCTTCTAAAAAGGTCGTCCATAAATTCCTCTTTCCTCTATTAATTAACAATTTCAATTTACTTGTAGCTTTTTTAAGTTCAATTTTGCAAAATATATTGTTCCTGTTTCTGTTAAACAGTCTCAGTTTCTCTTTTTTTATCAGCCAGAAATTATTTATTTCTGCACTCCACCATCTTTTGCTTTTATATTTATTATTCTCCTGTATTTCTTTAGAGTTCTTCAATATAATATTGCTAATAATACTTTCATATTCTTCTAAATCATCCGAGTGATTTGGGTTCATTTTATTTATATCATTCATAATTTTTTTATGATTACTTATGATTTTTGTATTGATTTTTGAAAAATGATTCAATAATTTAATTACTATCGGGAAATGATCCGAAGTGCCAATTTTGAATTTGTCAACTTCCCATAATATATCCTTCGAGATGTCAGGTGACGCCAACGATAAATCCAGTGTAGAAGCTCGTCCATTTTCATCCAATCTTGTGACTTCAGCTCTATTTTCAATGATTAAATTGGATTTTTGAATGATATTCGCAATCAACCTTCCTCTTCCGCATTCCTTCTGATCCCAACCCCACAATGGATGATGAGCATTGAAATCACCCATTATTATACTATTGTTGTCTTGATTATCTTCAATTATTTTTTTTATCTTATTTCTAATTATAATATTATTAACATTCGGAGGAATATAAATATTAATTAATGATATTTTTTTATTATTGTTTATTATTATATTAATTTTAATTACTTCAATTGGGTAGACAGATATACAATCAATTTTTTTAAAAAATATATTTTTCCTTATTAAAAACCCAACACCACCATAACCATCGTCTCTATGCGTAAAAATACTATTATAATTTCTGAATTTAATTTTGTTTGAATTACAAGTCCATGTTTCATTTAACGAAACTAAATCTATATTATTGTTATTTATATACTGTTCTAGTTCATCTTTATTGCACTTTAAACTTCTAATATTAATTTGCATAATCTTAAGACATTTATTCATTTGTTTTTATATTGACAACTTCATTATTAGTATTAAAACTAATAATAGATTTACTTTTATCCTTTTTGTTTATTGTTTTATCTAAATTAATTAATTGCTCCAATATCTCTGTAAGAACTAAATCCGTATTAGGATCACTCTTGTCACTATTTAAATAACCTTGCGTAATAGTTTGAATTTTTCTATTAAGAAGAATTATTTCATTCCTTTGTTCTTTCATAATTCTAATTTCTTCTATTATTTTTGTGTTTTCGGCTTTCATCTGACCTTTCATCTGATCCATTTCATTTTTTAACAGTTCTAGTTCCAATTTATTATTTTTACTTGGCAGACTAGGAAAATGTTCCTTAAATAAATTAAATTCTGGCTTCAAGATCATATTCCTTGCTTCATTGAAAGAAATTTTTTTAGACACCATAAGAAATTTGATTTTTTTCTGTTTTTTAAATTCTTCACATTTAAAATTGTTATTAATGTGCTTCTCACTACAATAGTAGCATTTCAACTCATTTCCACATCCTAGTTTCTCATGTCCCGTTTGAGTGCAGTTTAAACATTTTTTTGTACCTTTGCAATACTTTTTTGAATGGCCGTAGATTAAGCAAGCACTGCAAAATAATGGTTTAGGCACATAATATGAGACTCTTCGTTTAACCTCAAAAATTTTCACTTCCTCCGGTAGGGTATTACTTCTAAAAATAATTTTTATAGCACTAGTCTTTTCTTCCTTTTTTTCCTCGGCATTCCATCTGTTTATCCTCTCTATTCTTACAATTTTTTCTTTGGATGAGAAGTTCTCTAATAATTTGTCAACTTCAATGCTGACTGGGATTTTATTTACATAACCAATCGATTCTAGAAGGAAATTAGGAACAAAGCAGTTACAATAATGAATTTTTTCTAAATTAACGCTGTTTATAATTTTATTTGCCGTCTCCATTTCTCTGGTTTGCACTTTCACTTTATTTATCCCAAATTGTCTAATTTCTAAAATTACACCAAAATTTAAAGATCTGAGAATTTCTGCCATAACTATATCTTCTATACCCTTCTTTTCGATAATAACAAAAAAAGGACCACAATCTCCTGGTTTATATTTATTTTTGTTAACTAATTTTATTATGTTAGACTCAGATGAATTTACTTTGTTTAGATTATACTTTAACTCCTTACCTTGTGTTACATTACTGCTAATAATTTTATAGTCATTTACCAGTGTGTTATTAGTGAGGTTAATTTCACACGTGATTTGATCCATATCATCATCCATTTTATTTTCTTCAAAAGTAGAATAATTTTCCGACGAAATTTTTTTTTTTTTATCTATGTACGACAAATTACAGTTGTTTCTCCATATGTTATTTGCTTTTAATTTCATTTTATCTTTCAGTTTTTGTCGAAGCACTTTTCTATTGTTAATAATTTCATTTTTGATATTATTCGTATTAATAATTCTTTTTCTCAAGTTATGGGAATTATTTTTTGACGCAATGGCGTCGCTCATTAGAGCGTCACCACCCCCTTTTTTCTCTTACCACTTATATATTAAAACAGCAACTTACTCTATTTAATTAACTTATTCTTTAAATATCAAAATAAATCAAGAATAATAAAAACTTTACTCTCAATTAAGCACACAATTTATTACCACTTCCAAAAGATTTTTTTTTTTTTTTTTTTGATGTTTATACTTCAACTTCTGAAATTGGAATGTGTTGATGATTGTTCTGTACATTTTTGTTCGGTAAACAAAATAAATGTCAAAACTGGCCACTATTAAAATAAATAATTATTCTTAGTGGTGCTAGCGTCGGTATTTTTTAGTGGGTGATAGCGGAAATAAAAAATTTCCCAATGTTTTATTTTGACAATTTTAGATAAATCGCCTAATCAAATTTTTTTTGAAACGCGTAAATATTGGTTAATGATATTAACATGAGATGGCACACAAAACAGAAAAATCATATTTGTGTTTTTTAATTCGGCGAATTGTTTGTTAATTCATTAATTCTTATTAGATTTTAAAAAATAACGTAATTGTTACATACAAAAAAAAAAATGTTCGATCAACACCAAAAAAAAAAAAAAAAATCTTTTAAGCGAATTTTACACTATCAATATCATCTTCTTTACCGACAACATCATTACGTACAAAATCTTTTTAAATGACAAATAATGAATGAGAAATCCCGCAAGAGTTTTGGAGCTAATGATGTTGTCGGTAATGACATTAAAATTGATCGTGTAAAATTCCTTTTCAATTCAAACGAGTTCAAACAAGTAAACCCCTAGTGTATTATGCGCGAGCAATAGAAAATTTGTTGGTTGAGAAGGCACGTTGAAAACATGAAACAATGTTTGTTTAATAGGAGTAAATAGCATTGTTCGCATTATTTTCGTTATTTTTTACCATATAGCTTCACCATCGTCATCATCAATTTATACCAAATTTCATAAAAAAAGAACTAAAATAAGGCAAATATTGTAATTTGCTTCTATTAAAAACACATTTAAAGGGCCGATAAATTCGTTTTCTTTTACAAAACATAAGTATTTCATGTTTCTAACTGGTCATCTCAAACAAAATTTCTCAATTGCTCACGCAGCTAGGGGAAAAAAATTTGCTCTTTTTTGTTATATTTTCGTTTGGTTGCAACTTCATGGTAAAAAAACAAAATCTTCGGTGCTTTAAATGTGTTTTAACAGGAATAAATTACAATGTTCTCTTTATTTTTGTTCTATCTTTACGAAATATGATATAAAGTGATGATTGTGGAGAGCTGTAAGAGAACGATCACCATGATTGATCAATGATCATTCGTGCGGATAGGGCTACAACTCTATTGTACGAGAGAGCGCTTCATGAGCGGTCATTGATAAATCACAGTGATCGCTCGCTCCCTTATACCTTACTGTGTTCTGGTGTTCATCACTTTACACATTATTTAGTAATAAAAGAACGAAAATAATGCGAACATTGTAAATTACACCTATCCCTTTCGTACGAGCAAGAACTCCAAGAGCGATCATTCCCAGTTGTACTATGCATGAGCAATCGAGAAACTTTGCCTGAGATGGCACGTTAAAACATGAAACAAAAGTATAAAGTAAAAATAATAAAATTTTCCCCTATTTAAATGTGTGCTTAATAGGAGCAAATTGCATTGTTAGCATTATTTTCGTTACTTTTTTTGACCGTGTACTCAATGTGATCGTGATTATCACTTTATAGCACATTTGGTAAAAAAAGAATAAAAAGAACGCAAAGATTGCAATTTGCTCTGCTTTAGCGTGTCATCTCAAACAGAAATAATTTTCCTCGTATTTCTAGCGCAATTAGGAAAAAATAAATGTACTCTTTCTCATTTGATTTTCGTTTGGTTGCGCCCAAAATAAAGACTTTGAGGTTCAGACTAGTGCAAGTCTAAAATTTAAAATTATATAAACAACATTATTCATTTACTGATAAGTTTTTGTTTTGGGTATAAAAATAAAATTTCGGTACATTTCTCCAGCCCGCCCAAATTATTTATTACCAAATTAGAACAAAAATTTATATAAATTGAAATTTTGTTCAAAAGCTTCATTGTGTATGGACTGGCCTTCTAGGGATTGAATATCACCACACAGTACCGCCCAGTTCTCAAAAAATTGTTGCAATAAATTGTCTTTGTTCCGACAAGCTAGTGGTTCCCACTCACTATTTTAGTTCACCCATGCTTAATAGGGTTTAGGTCGGGTTCTAGGGTGACCACTCCAAAAGTTCAATTCCGGTTGAACAGCGAACCAATTCATTGTATAAGCAGACGTGTGCATTGGCAAGTTATCCTGCATGAATTCAAATACTCCATCTCGATCAAGTATGTTTACGCTCGGTAGCATCATATCATCGAGAAGTGCTGTGTATTCTTTGCTATTCAATCGGCCAGTTGTTTGACATAACTCGCCAATACCCTCTGAACTAATCCACATCCCACAACTGATTCGACCTTTTTTTTTAACCGTTTGAACAAACTTTAACCACCCTTGAGTTTTTGTTTTACCACATTTTCACTGCCGTTCTGTGACGAGATGTACCATTTTTTCTAGACCCTGCTAACGGTTTTATTACTAATTTGCTTAATGGGTGTTGCTGGATTACATTTTCAATGCTTTTTTTTTTGGTTGAAATGAGATAATTTTTTAAGGGACCCAGGTTTGGGCCGCCTCTCAATTGAATTTGCGTAGTCATGCCTATTTATCCAACGGTATACAGTAGTTTTCTTTAAAAATAATAAATTAAAGTTTGAAAATCAAAATAATATCAAAATTACCGATATATTCTAAAAGCAACCGATTTCCCCACCTGATTCTCCACTTTGCTCTTTGTTTAATGTCGAATTCGATTGATTTTTTTCCCCTCATTCGAGTACACTAGATAGAGTACCCTATTTTTTAACGTCAATCGAATGAAAATATTTTATTGCACTAGTGTTTAATTGTGTGTGTGTTTGGTCGAAAAAAATCAACAATAATAAAAATAAATGGAGAAACTAAATGTAAATTTAGAAGATTACAATTTAGTGTTTGATATCGAGGGATATGCTATAATGAGTAGGGCTTAGCGGTGTTGGAATAATTAACCGGCCAAATTCAAAATGCCACCATTCAAATCACAAAATGTCATAAATAATAGCCGCCTAAAATCAAAATGTCATCACGACAAATCACAAAATGTCATAAATCAAGTAGCCGCCTAAAATCAAAATGTCATTACGACAAATCAAAATGTCATTACGACAAAATATCACTGTCACATTCGTTGGTGTGTGTAAAAAGAGGGGTTACTCGACCAAAAAAGCTAGAGTAGCAAAAATTGCACTAGAACAAAACTAGTACAAAAAAATTTTACCCTCAACGGACGGTTTGACAGCCAATAGAGTACTATTTTTACCCTTCGAGTGAAAAATTTTCTACAATCGAACTCGACATAAGTGTTTCTATTATTTTCCCGCTGAATTTTGACATACAAATAGACAATGGTATTTTTAACACACTGCAGTATATTTTATTAGAAATATTGAGTATTAAAGCATAATTAACCACGATCAAAAAAGAAAAAAGTATATTTTTAGATTTTTAGTAAGTAATTCTTTTTATGGAAACGATAGTACGTACATTAAAAAAAAACACTTATTGATATGCTATACAAATGTAGGTATTAAGTATTTTTTTTTAAATGTACGTTTATGTAGAGTATCTTTCCGCGTGCATACAAAAATTGTAAATCGTCATTTCAGGTTTTCCAGAAAGATACTTCAACATTTCAAGTTTAGATTTATGTCAATCGTACTCACCAAGGCGTGCAGAGCAGTGTCCACAGATCTACCCTTTGTGTACGCATGCTGAGACGGTGCCCACTTTCAGGCACCTGTTTTATCTCTGATCTATACATCCAGCAGCCGTTCCAAGGTTTTCAAAAGAAAGGATGATAAAGTTATTGGTCTTAGGTCCCTAGGATAGGCATGTGAGCTTTTTCCCGCTTTCGGTATGAACACCACATTGACCTCCGTCCAGTACCTAGGAATATAGCCCAGCTTCTGCCCAGTTGAATACTAAGAGTAACCTCATTTTCATATTTATTATAATTTTTTTTAATACTTTTGTGAGAGTAGGATAAAACAATAAAAAAAAACATAAATGAGCGATGAAAAACAAAATTTGAATTAACTATGGCTCTCTAAAGTCAATGTACATACTGGTGTGCAAGGGGATTGAAAGGGTTAAACTGACAGACCATTTTTTTTTGTTTCTAATTTTTTATGAAAAATTTCATTGGCAACTTCGCTTCATATATTTTTGCAGGTAATTTTGTTAGTACAAATACTATAAAAATGTCAGTTTACTATAATAATTTTTTCAGTACTGAAAAAAAAAAAAATAAAAATATTCTTTCACACAGCACGTGAATATTTACTTTATCCCATTTTGTTTCTACTGCGAAGGGAAATTTTTGTTTCATGTCACTGTGTAAGAGGCATTTTATATTTATATTACCAAATAATTTTGTCATTTTAGATATTTCTAAACGTCAAAAAAAATTCCAAATTTACTTTTACGTTTGATATTTAATTTACTGTTTACTATTTAAACAGCCTAAAACGATGTCAAATAATTGTCCATACACTTGCACTTTTGTCAAAATTTACAGTAGCACACTAAAAATTTAACGGTAAATTACTAACGGTAAATTACGAAATTGTTTTTTGCGTAAAAGTTTCTGTCTAGTGGTATTTTTTTTACATGGTGAAAGAAATATTGTCCAATTAATTAAAAATGTATGATTGTTGTACCAAAATTAGTGTAGAAATTAAAAAATTGATCATTAAATTGGAGTGTGGAGGTAAAAGTTAAGGCTTGATTTCCATGAGAAAATCTTACTGACTTGTATAATTTACTGAAAAAGTCAGAGGAGTTAGAACAATCAAAAATTCCATTAGAGTGACATATACTAAAGATACATGTTAAACCGAAAGTGATCTGACTGAGTTTTATCTGAACGTGATCTGACTGAAAATTTGGGTTGGTGTTTACATGGGACTTTTTTATTTGATCTGAGCTGACAGTTCAAATGTCACTGTGTTTTAAAATTACATTTAAATTATTAAAAAATTATTTAAAATAATTTAAAAACTACTTAGAAAATGTATAAAAACATTTTGCCCTTTTAACAGTAAGAAAAAATCTGGGTTGTTGGGGGAGTAGTTTTAGGAGTCAAAGCTTTCTAGGATATGCGATTCTCATAAGACTTCTTCCTAGTGTAGTTACGCCTCCTCGTGGCGACAACCGGGCAATGCATCCTAGAATGTAGCCAAGTAACTTACACGACCGTGCAATGGCGGTAAATCCATTGCCCCAAGCTTTGGTGGGACAACATACGCTGAGAGCTGCGTGGCTAAGGGGGAGCTTAGTCTTTAGTATGTGAACTCCGGGTACCAGGCGACCCCCGGTTTAAAGTAGCCTTCCCACAGTATACCGATCTCTGCTGTGGGTGACCTTCATTTCTCGGATACTCGTGGGATTCAAATGGAAACCGAATTTAAAAAAAACATAGAGGGTGATGCCTCTTTAAAAGCATCAACTTCACCAGCTATTGAGTTGGGTCTCCTAAGCTATGATGGAATGGTAGATGCCACAAGGGCCACCACTCTTGATTATCTTAACGTCCGGACCAAGGAAAAGGTGGAACAGTCCACCTCTTCTACTACGGACACCTTCTGTGACGACAACATAAGTGTAATCTCACAGTTATCGGGCACCTCAACCATTGGTGTTGATATTGGGAACATGTCCCTCAACGCCGGGGAATGGGTTAAGCTCAACTCCTTCGAAAGAAGGCGTTTTAAAAAGGGGCTCAAGGAAGGCAAAACTAGAGAAGAGGCTCTAGCTGCTGCTAAGTCCGCGACCCCTCTGAAAGCATCCTCGGGGCCTGTTGCTCCTACCCTAGACAAGAGGTCTGGTGGTAAGCGTGAGAGGTCTTTTGAGGTTGCTCCGGAACCAAATAAACCACCTGCCAAAAAAGCAAAAGAAGGGCCTTCTCCGGTAAAGCCCTCTTTCAGCCAGGTAGCAGGCGGTGTTAAGCTGGGCATCGTACCAGGTGATCTCAGTGGCAATCCTCTTAGTATGGAGCAAATGGCAAACATACAGGAGTGTGTCATTGACCTCATTATTGGGATGCAAGGCTCAAACCACAAGCCGCAATTCCTTGGCTGTTTCCGGAGAACAGGTTGGCTATTTTTTATATGTTCCGATCATTCCACAGCGGAATGGATGAGGAACAGTTTTGTAAGCCTAAGGGAAAAAATTGGTCTGAACATAACTTTGGTGGAAGAGGATGATTTTCCTCGGCCAAACATCGTTAGGGGGTTCTTTCCACAGAGCCTTAGCTTAACTAGCGAGAAGATTCTCGCTACCATGGCCGCGCAGAACGATGGTCTCGCGGCCAACTCATGGAAGATACTGCAACGGACGACAACTGGCGTACTCGTCCATTTGGTTATGGCCATAGGCGAGTCTTCCATGAAGAAACTACGCGAATCCAACGGGAACATCGCATACCGCTTTGGTAGGATAAAACTCCTTCTCAAGAAGGATTCCCCCTCTACCAACCCAACCACTGGAGTCAGCTCCAGTAAGGAGGGTACTTTACCAGCCCCAGTAGTAGGCACAATCACAGACGAGGAGGCATCCAGGAACAGCAGCGCTATTGAGCATTCTGTTCCTGCTGCCTCTTCGTCGGGAGCACGATCAACGGATCTCTCCGCAACTCCTACTGTGGGATCGAGTAAATCAGCACTCACCCCGAAAATTAAGCATATGGGCGCTCGGGGTGTTACTGGGAAAAGTGGCAGAAACAGGCCAAATCCCGCAAAGCAGACGGCTGGCAAGCAGCCAGGAGCGTAGAGCTCCTTTACCCTAATCATCCAGTATGGCTGGTACTATTAGGGTACTACAAGCGAATCTGCATCACGCAAAAGGAGCTTCGGATACCTTTTGCAACAGGTTCGCGAAACAACACTTAACCCTTGGCCTTATCCAGGAACCTTGGGTTAATGGAGGAAAAATCAGAGGCCTCCACCTCAAGTCATGTAAGTTGATTTACGATCGAAGGGAGGAAGTTCCCCGAGCAGCAATATTTGTTTCATCTAATATTAACGTTCTTCCAATTCCAGAGTTCACCACTAAGGATTTGGTTGCAGTAATCCTGGAGGTTCCGACTAGCAGGGGAATGCAGGAGACAATATGTGCCTCTGCGTACTTCCCTGGTGAGTCGGTTAGTGCTCCACCTGTAGTTGTACAGGATCTGGTGGATTACTGCAACCTAAAAAACAAGCATTTCATCATAGGCTGCGATGCTAATGCACACCATATCATTTGGGGCAGCAGTGATACAAATGGCAGAGGTGAGTCCCTTTTAAATTATCTTATGAGTAGTCACATAGACATTTTAAATAAAGGTTCGAACCCCACTTTCATAAACTCGACTCGGCGAGAGGTGTTGGACCTCACTTTGTCAAGTCAGTTTATTTCCAACTCTGTTGCAAACTGGCATGTTTCAAGCGAAGCTTCTCTGTCGGACCACATGCACATCAGGTTCGATATACCGGGAGTGATCATACAGGCAACAGAGCGTCGTATCCCTTGTTTTACAAATTGGAAAACATATAGGGATATTTTATTTATCAAAGCAGACATGCTGCCAACATCTTTGAGTTCAATTAGTGACCTAGAAACCGCAGCTGGTCTGCTTAATGACGTGCTCCTATCTTCCTACGAAAGCAGCTGTGTGGTGCGTAACGTTGTGGTTAATCGCAAAGTTCCATGGTGGAACGAACAGCTGGCTAAACTTCGTAAGAAGGTTAGGAAATTATTTAATAGGGCAAAGCATTCCAATGAGTGGCATGAATATAGGCAAGCCCTAACCAGTTACAACACAGAACTAAGGCGTTCCAAACGCCTCACGTGGAGGAAAAACTGTGGAAATATCGAGGATATACCTACAGCTGCTCGACTCCATAAAGTTCTAGCTAAAGATCAGTCCAACGGGATTGGGCTTCTTCTGAAATCCGATGGTAGTTATACATCAGGTCGCAAAGAGTCGCTCGAAACCCTGCTTCAAGTGCACTTTCCGGGCTGCACTGTTTGCGACACAAATACAATCACTAACTCCATATCTGGTACACACATGGGTATAAATATGGGTTGGGTTAATAGTTTATCCGGTAAGCTTTTTACTCCGGATAAAGTCAAATGGGCCATTAACTCTTTTCAGCCTTTCAAGGCTCCAGGAGGGGATGGAATCTTCCCAGCCCTCCTTCAAAGGGGCCTGGACTTGATTACCCCTGCTCTGGTGGCCTTGTTTAGAACTAGCTTCAATTGGGGTCACATACCACAGGCTTGGAGTCAAATAAACGTGGTTTTTATCCCAAAGCCTGGCAATCGGCCATGTGAACTTCCTAAGTCCTTTCGACCTATCAGTCTTACATCGTTTATTCTTAAAACCATGGAACGACTTATAGATCTTCATATCAGAGACTGGTTAACGGCAACCAGACCTCTAAATCCAAATCAATTCGCCTATAGGAAAGGCAAATCCACAGAGGGTGCGCTGCATCTACTTGTCACCAAGATTGAAGCAGCCTATCGCTCGAAAGAAATTGCTCTGTGTGCATTTCTGGATATTGAGGGAGCTTTTGACAATACTGGATACGACTCAATTGCTAGGGCAATCAAGCGTAGAGGTATTGACGATCCGACTAACCACTGGATTAGTTCCATGTTGGTTAGTAGGAAGATTACATCTAAATTAGGTAATGAGTCAGTCACGATTACGGCAGCAAGAGGGTGTCCGCAGGGCGGTGTCCTGTCCCCTTTGCTGTGGTCACTCGTGATCGACGAGTTGCTTGATAATTTACATCTACTTGGGTACGATGCCATTGGTTATGCGGACGATTTGGTTATCATAGTCTCTGGAGGGCATGAACGTACGATGTCCGCCAGCATGCAACAGGCTTTGCTTGTTATTTCGAATTGGTGCACTGGGGAGGGCCTTTCGATTAACCCTAGCAAAACAGTCCTGGTGCCCTTCACCAAAAGACGTAATTTGAACCTTGGTTCAATTAGTCTTAATAATATAAATATCGGATACTCCAATGAAGTCAAATATCTGGGTGTTGTCCTAGATAAGAAACTAACTTGGAACTCTCATATTACTTCAACTACCGAACGCGCGGCCAGGGCCATGTGGGCCTGCCGGCGTATGTTCGGCAGGACCTGGGGCCTGAACTCAAAAATGATTTACTGGATGTACATCATGATAGTGAGGCCAATTGTAACATATGGGGCAATAGTTTGGTGGCCTAAGGTACAGCAAAAAGTTATTATGAACAAGCTGACCTCATTACAGAGACTAGCATGTCTCGGAATTACAGGTGCTATGCGCACCTGCCCTACGGCGGCAATGGAAGCTCTCATCGGGCTCACTCCACTTCATATCCACGTCAAAAAATCAGCTGCTACCTGTGCAGCTAGATTGAAGCTCGCGAATCAATACAGTCATGATGACCATATGGGTCACCTGGACATTTTGAATGAACTTCCAGACCTGAATATGTTCTTTAGTGTCCCGGACGTTATGCCGAAAGAACTCTGCTTTGGCAGGAATTTCGTGGTAACAATCCCCGATAGAACAGACTGGGATACTGGGTTACCGCAGATGGAACCTAACAGCCTAGTCTGGTACACTGATGGATCAAAAATGGATAGTGGAGTCGGCATTGGTGTCTTTGGACCCAATCACAAAATATCGAAATCACTGGGTACTTACCCCAGTGTTTTTCTAGCCGAAATTCACGCCATCGAAATCTGCGCCTCTATTATTATGACCAAAGGTCTTAAAGGCGCATCCATCCACATTTTGTCTGACAGCCAAGCAGCACTGAAAGCATTGGCTTCTAACTGCTTGGTTTCCAAGTCGGTTCAAAGTTGTTATAAACTGCTACAATCTCTCTCTTGTCAAAACAAAGTAAGGTTGTGGTGGGTGCCTGGTCACATGGGCATCACTGGAAATGAGATAGCCGACGAACTTGCACGGGCAGGCTCGTCGACTACACTCATTGGCCCTGAGCCTTTTTGTGGTATCCCGTGGGCTTCTGCAACCTACACAATCAGTAAATGGGAAAAAATACAGTGCTTGACTTATTGGAACTGTATTCCCGGCCTTATACAAGCCAAATCTTTGATCAGACCATTTCACCACAAAAATTTGGCGATCAATTTCAGCAAAGGAAATATTAGGAAACTTGTGAGTTTTCTCTCAGGTCACTGTAACCTGAGATATCATTTGAACAAAATGAACCTGTCCACAGAGACGGAGTGCCGACTCTGTTTGGAAGAGACAGAAACCGCAGAACACATACTATGTGAGTGTGTTGCTCTGTGCACACGGAGGTGGATTCATTTTGAAGAGAGGTATCTGACCCCGGAGAAATGTAAATTGGCCTCTATAAATAGCATTCTCGCCTTTATTAGAGAGGTGGAGAAGCTCCTGGAGTAACAGTACCCAACAGCACAAAAGATCTTTTAGGTCGTAGTGCTAGCCGCTTTTGGGCAGGGACGAAAAAAAAAAAAAAAAAAAAAAAAAAAATCTGTTAGTTCAACTAAACTAAAGTTTACATGTTTTACTCAATATACAAGCTGACTCAACCAACCAAATTTAAGTTGACCGAACTCAGACTACTTTCAGATAACTTTCAGTCAAGTCACCGTTTACATGTTGAATTTATCTCGGACGTTTTCAGTCAGATCACTTTCGGTTTAACATGTATCTTTACTAACAGATAGTAGTTTTTTTATAGTAAAATTTTATGGTTATATTTTGACAGATTTTTGTTAACATAACCAGTAAATTTTGTAAAATTTGTCAATTACAATATAGCTAAGTAGGTATTTAATATAAATAATAATTTAATATTTAATAATTAATAATTTACTTAATTTATACGTGTCACAAAACTTTCTGTACATATAGTACATTTATTTGGATTGTTTTTATCCAAACGTCACTTTATACAATAAAAATATCGAAGTGGGCTAACTTAATTTTTTTTTTTAGTATTTGCTTCAGTGTGCGAGAAAGATTTTCTATCCTTACACAATCTGTATGTAAATGTAGTGTAAAATACTGAAAAATATACTTCGCTTTATATTTTTCTTCAGTGAATTATGGTTACATAGTACAGTAAAAACAATTTTTTTCAGTACTGAAAAAAAAATTTTCATCTCACACCTCAAGTAAATCTATATTTTTATCTCGCTTTATTTTTATTGATAAAAATACTTTCGTAATGGAAATCAGGCTTTATCGGAAATTTGCAAAATGTCGCCCGCGATATTCGATTCAATACGCCATCCAGAACTTCCAAAAAAACAAATCCCTAGAGATGGTTCATGGGAATGGTCGCAAACGAAAGCTGAAAGAACGTCAAATATGTCTAATAGAGAGGGAAATAAAACAGAATAGAAAGCTTAGTGCCCCAACGATTACTGCCAAAGTTTATCAACGCGAAAAAATATCAAAAAGCGCTTGGAATTTAAATTTGGGATATGTGAGTGAGCCCGAATAGTTCTGGGAAAATGTTATCGCCTCGGACGAAAGTAAATTTAACGTTTTTGGTTCAGATGGGCGAGTTATGCTGTGGCGGAAACCCAGCGCTGAACTTAAGTAAAACATGTTGGCGGAAGTATAATGGTTTGGGGAGCTTTTAGCTGAAGTGGTGCAAATTTGACCTTCATTGAAGGTTGAGTAAGATTTTCGCCCCGTACAAGATAAAGATCCGAAGCATTCCTTAGTGCTGATCGAGGAACGATTACTATACAATATAAAGTCAACACCCCCTCATCTTCCCCAGCCACCAGAATTAACCCCTCTGACCACCAAATTAGCGGTAAGGAACATTAAAAACGGGTTATTGTGAAGTAATGGCCCCAAAATAAATCGGAAGTTGGCTTTCTCAATGAAAAGAAGGTTGCAAAGTATCATTTCATGAATAAATTACAACACCAAATATTGGGCCTAATTTTTTTTACCAAATTCCCTCAATTTCTTTGTGCCAGTTATTTGATTTCATTTTAGGCGGTTTAAATAGTAAATCGTATCAAAAGTGAAAGTCAGTTAATTTGAATCATGATTATTATTATTTTCGGGTTTTTAAATGTAATTTGAGTTTAAAAAAAATAAAAACAGATGTATTTTAGTTGTTTGTATTGCTCCGTCCAAACTGAAGTACTGAGTAAAGAAATATATCAGCCAATTCTCACGTTGGTCACATAATATTGTGATCTGAATAAACGGCACAAATCTTGAGAAAATAAATTTTGAGCAATGTGGATGTTCTCTGAACGGAGTAATTTAGATTCTTAAGGATTTTCAACAGTAAAACAGTATACTAGGGATATTTAATAGGAACTAATTCTTAAAGGTCAGGTGTGTGATTTGGCGGCTTGGGGATAGAGGATTTATATTGTCACTAGCAATTGTAATATTGGTGATACTGGTGAAGTGTTCTTAAAATTTAAGAAAACCCATGACATCTTTGAAGAACTTTTCTTCTCAAAATAACGGGGAATCTTTGTAAAATGTAAATGGTTGGTTTGGCGACGTGTAATGGACGCTTTGTGGGAAAAGTGTCTTTCGGATAGTCGGATAAACCTAATTTTTTTTGATTGCGACTTGAGCGAGTTCCCTTGCGTTGTTCAACTTCTTTAAGGTAATTTTTCAACTCGAAAACTGTGTGAGCTGGGAACTTCAATTTTTTTATGTACATGTAGATGTTGTCGAGTACAGCCGAAATAAAGACCAGACGGGATATTTGTGAGTCCGATTCGACCGTATTCGAGGCTTCGAAATATTGAATTCTTATTAAAATTGAATAAGATTCATTCGTTTCTTATATATAATCTAACACGACTTCGAAGAGCCGAATAAGTTCGAATAGAATTCACATATAGCCCCCGCATCGTAATATTGTTAGTACACTATTTACTTAGTGACACAAGATTATGATTACAAATTCAAAATTCAGTGTGAGACCATATCAAAGCTCATCGAAAATTAAACGAAAAAAAGACAAAAGTAAAATTAAAGTTTATCGTACCAAAATTTTTTGGTCCTTCGAACCGGATAATCCGAGCTAACCGCTAATGCCATATCATCAGCATCATAAAATTAATAATAAAACCACAGCACTGCATGAGTCACGTAGCCGCCATTAATCAATTTTCTGTTTGTTTTTTAAAATGGAGAAATTGAATAAAAGGAAAAGCATCATAAAGGGTCCGCTCATTCCCTTTTAAAATTATATTAATGCGAATGATGCAAGTCTTACCTACAATAACCTATAAGCTTGATGTAACAAAACGTGCACAAATTATAAATATAATTTATTTCGATCGTAGACGCCTTATTTGAAATTCATGCCACCACACCATCTGAAATGGATGCCGTTGACGATCAATATTAACGATCAGGCCGCAATTATAGGCGGTAATTCGGGGAAATCTGAAATTCACCAACCCTCTATCATGAGCAGTGATGCTACTGGTAATGTCAACCCAACTTCAGATTCTAAGTTGCTGTACCTTACCACGTCATCATTTGAAGGAGATCTAAAAAACTGGCAATCGCTCATGAGAATATATATAACACCAGCACAACAAATCAATTACCTAAAGGGACCCTTGGAAGGCAATGCTTACAACCTAATCAGCCATCTATGCATAGGCGATGCTAGTTACAAATCATCGAATGAGAATTTGCAACCAGAGAAACAATAACATCAGCTATCAAGAGATGTTTTTAACTTTCGAGTGTGTCAACCACAACAGAGCGAGTTTGGGTTAATTGAGGAGATATAAATCAAAAGATGATAACTGATGGGCACATTTGAAATACAAAAGTTTATTGAGGCGTCCAAGGACGTTTACGCTGCTGTCCTACATTCGCGAATGA
The DNA here is from genome assembly GCA_958295665.1 of Tipula vernalis. Taxonomy (NCBI): domain Eukaryota; kingdom Metazoa; phylum Arthropoda; class Insecta; order Diptera; family Tipulidae; genus Tipula; species Tipula vernalis. The sequence continues at coordinate 216,589,940 of OY282559.1, read as the reverse complement.
CAACATCATCGCAAGATTCTAACATCAGTATCCCTGCCACGAAAACAAAAGTAGCACCCAGAAAAACGCTATATATTCCCAAACTAGAGCTTTGTGCAGCCACATTACTAGTCAAGTTGACGAGAAAATTCACAACTACACTAAATTACAAAGCACTCACCGAGCAATTTTTCTATGCTAATTCCTCCATAGTGTGGCTCGCCAAACCTCCAAAATTATACCCAACTTATGTTGTCTATCGAACTGGCCTAGTATTATCACATACCAACCGAAACCAAAGGCACCTCGTGCAATTAAACAGAACCCAGGTCAGCGAGCAACTCGAGGAGCCACACTAAGGGAATTGAAACACGATATCCTGCATTGGAAAGGTCCTTTTTGACTATCAACCAACCTACTAACCACCCCAAAAGCATAGCTAGGGGGCTCTTCCTGAATTCGATTCGCATACGTAAGTATAAAATCTTACTTCAATTGAATCAGATTCGCTCGCTTTTTATTTAAATCACTAACTAATATTAAATATTCGAACTCGTATCGTATTTGAAGGTTTATTTCGTTCAAAACATCAATGAGTTTGACCACCTTAGACCAGATAATGTCACAGTGAAGAGAATGATCCAATATTTTCTCCGTGGCATGCCGACTTGTCTCACAAGGTTGATTACGTCAAACTGAGGTTGCAAAGGAATAATCAATCAATGAATGCTTAAAATGTCAGAAACTTTCTCGAACAGAATAACGGCTCCAAACATCACATTAAACGTGTCATAAAAGAGACTATATTAAACTATGAAAAATTCCTTATGTTTATAAAGCAGGTGAAAGCAATAGTTAATTCACGACCATTATATCGGAACGATGCCAGCGATGATCCATTGACTCAACAGACTTTATATTGCGTTATCCTCTTACACTTGCTCCAGAATCAACACTGATCCACACTAGACTAAACCGCTACCTAGGTGGCAGATGCCTCATAAGTTAATCCAGTACTTTTGACGTCGTCGGTATGACGAATATCTCCCCACTTTAAACCAACTAAACAAGCTAAGTAAACCTGCCAAACAAATATGCCACATTGACGATGTAGTCATATTGAAGGAAGATAATATTGCTTTGCGAGATGGCCACTAGAAAAAGCAGTTTTTACATAATCAATGGGACCAGATGTACATAAGAAAATTGTTGACAGACGCGCACATGTTATAAATTTATAGAACTAAAATTGTTATTAATTTGTTCAGTTCCATAAAATTATTATTGCAAACTGAAAATTCGGGAACATAAACAAACCTAATGGAAAATTAAAATTTAAAAAAAAAATGAAAGTAAATGTTTCAGTGAAATGGTTTTATTGTCAAATCAAAACCAACAAATCGTATAGTCTAGGGTCCTGGTTTAAGAAAGCTCCATAAAAATCGGTTAAGAAAAAGCCTGCACAGTGGGTAAGTTTGTGACCGCCCAAAGTTGAATTACAATAAATCGTAATGTAAGAGGTTGACAGAAAATAATCAAAAAAGGGATTGTGACTTTGAAGTATGATTAGCGCTTATGGCAGAAGAAACAATTCCTTAAAAAGAGCTGTTCCTTGGTTCTTTCAAAATAAATAATAGAGTTGCTAACCGACTCAAATCGCACCAGATCCTTCCAATCTTATCTATACATAACGCGCGAATATTTCAGGATATTACATTCAACGAACGTGTTTACTCATAATCGTTTTTAAATATCATTTTTATCTCTGAACCACCCACCACCTTTGACGACAAAATATACTGGTCCACTAAAAAACCCCGCTATTGAAACACTGTATTATTAAATTAACATAAAAGCATGCGTTACATAATGTAGTCTAATGATTTACGATACCTTAAAAATATTTATGAGACATAAATTGATATTCACAAATATACCAAACAAACAACATAAAAAACTGACGTGGTGTCAAATATCACTTAACACGGTGATATGAAGCAAAAAACAGTGATTTATCACAAAAGAGAGAACGAGAGAACATGAAGATGCAGATAAGATTTGATTTTTTTTTTACTGGTACATTATTGTAACTTTGTCCGTCTTATATTTCATTTTCTTCTTCTTAAATGAATTGCGCAATATTTTTGGTGGTTCGGTTGTATAATTTATTTGAATATTAATTTGCTTTTGGATCGCGAGATAAGGAACAAACAAGCAGATAATGTTATTTAAGATATGCTTAATAGGTTCCTCAAATCATTTGTATACGGAGGTGCTTGCACTATTGTATTTATCATGAAACCATAATTTCATTCACAAGAATTCACTATCTTCTACTTAATTTAAATAATTTAAAATTAAAATAGTTTTGATTTACAGTCATCGTCATTAGGATATTTTTTTATTTGGCTTATATCCTCATACTTACAGATCAACCACTTTTTCTTCACTGGTTTATATGTATTTTTGCCATTGTTGCATATAAATATATCAATTTCACAGACTGTTCAACATAAATAAACTTGTAAAGACATAACTTCTGTATCTTTCTTTCAATTTAATATTTTGTATTTGTATTTTTTGCTAACTTTTCTTATAAATGAATCTTCGTTTTCGTTTCTGTCTTTATACTTCAATTTTATTTATTTAAAGAGAGAAAGGAAGAACAAACAAAATCGTTATTTTGAAATAAGACGAAGAAATCAAATGAAAATTATGCAAAACTGATATCCCATGGTTGCACCATTTGATCATTATATTTTCTCCTTTTTGATATGAATAATTCAAAAATAAAATAAATAATTAATTTTAAAATTTTAATTAAAATAAAGATTTATTTTTGTTTTGTTTGGGTATGATGATATTTAAATGGCTTCTGTATTCTAGGTTCTAGTTTTTAATTTTAAGACATTAAATGGATGTTATTGCCTTGGGTACACTAATTATTGAGTGTTATCTCGTGCTAGTTAAACATCATTATTATTCAACAATATAAAGTGGTATGTTTGTAAAAAATGTACACCGTCATTATTTTGGGGCCTCTCGCAGATGCTTCGACGTTTAGGTAATATCCGTCTGTACATACTCAAAATCTGTCTTGCCGTTTTTTGTGTTGTTGGCGCTAACAAATTCTAAATACCAAATGCAAATTTCGGGTTTATGTGTTGAGTTCATGGAAAACTGTCTTGCTTACGGCGCATAATTTACACTTTGCTGTTGTGTGATGTCTTATATTTTTGTTGTATATTAGCGTATTTTCTCGAGATGGTAAGTATCCAAAATAAGTGAATCTGGTGCAATCGGTTCAAACTTTTGGTACATGTGCTCACCTCTAGTCATTTTTCTCCTTCTTCAAACATGAGGAATTCAAATTTTTGGTTTGGTTAATAAAAAACCAAATCAAAATATACCTAAAAAAATGTCAATAAAAACATGTAAGAATCAAAAACAAACAGCAATATAACTAAATAGTTTTTAGGTTATACTATCTTCGTCGGCCACACTCATAATGTTTTTAATTTTTTATCTTATTTTGGAATATGTTGTTTCTGTCTGAGTTATTTGTGCGGATATACAAGAACATAATAAAGTTCAGTCACCATTTTAATACCTTCTCTCAACCGTTCTCCTCTGAGCTTTTTTATCTTATTTGTACCATGTTACCTCTTCTTTGTGTCGTGTTATCTGTCTTATTTGTATCATTTTAAATGAAAAACTAAAAAAAACGCATATTCGAATAAACACACACATTTAACAATACTATGGCCTTCCGGTAATTTTCAACTCATTCATTCATTTGTAACCAAAAGCGTTGTCGTAGATATATCATTTTAATGATAGTTTCGTAATGCTGAAAATATGAATTATTTTATTGAATTGATTAAAAAAGTTATTTAACACACCAGGATCTATTTTAACTAAAAGCTCTAAAAAAAAATAATGGGTTCGAGTTCGGTTCGAAATTCTGCATTAAAGAATTATTTCGTAATCTTCCTTTTTGTCTAAATGGAATTCCACAAATGAAGCAGAATAGCTTGTATTTCAAGTGAATTCACAAACACTCGTCACGTGAGTACTATAGGGTCCTATAGACCATTTTTCCCAAAAATGACTTATTAATGGATTCTTATATAATCGGCCATGCTCTTTCAGCTTTTTTAATCCAAAATGTCCTATCTGTCACAGATTCTGACATAATTAATACTTCTTTTTTCTTTAGACCAAATTAGATTTTATTTATCAATATTTTAAATCTTATTTACCCAGTTATTTTATTGTATGAGGAAATTTTGGAATAAAACATCTTTGTCATTTTATTTTCCGCTTTTAACATTTAGAAAATTTAATTTGTCTTTCATGTAAAATATTTAGAAATGTTAGAACTTTAAATTGAAATTAACAACACATAAAAATTTGATTTGAATGGTGAAAAAATTTTAGTCAAGTTTAAAATTCGATTTCTCCAAAATTTTCCAAATGACGTGTAGGGCACTATAATACTCACATGACGAACTGTTAGATTAAGTTATAATAGAGTACATATATCCCTTTCTAATTGTGATAACGCTACAACTACAGTGTTTTGTTTTTTATTGCATTTGGCAGCCTTCGTCACGGAAAATACGGAATTAAGATCGCTTCGGATTTTACTCCTTTGTCAAATTTCTAATAAACACGTAATCGATATTTTTAATTGTTACAACCGAGCATATAATTCAACCCGTGCTAAGCACTCGTTCAATTATCAGCGCGGTTTTAACTAGTTAACAATTATCGGTAATAATTAAGCACAAGTTATATTACGGCTGACAGTAGAACGCAACTTTTTTGCCAATGTTTTTGTTTAATCATCACTAATCTCCTTTTAACTCAATATGCTTATCGATTTTCCTACATTGTTTTTCGAAAATTGCTGCAAACTGGTTACTCGTTCGTGCTTTCGTTCGATAGTGAACGAACGCGGCACTCATTTTACTTTAAGCTTTTTCAAATGGAAATTTCCATACAAGATCTTTTCTATACTTTGTTTTGAAACGTTTACGATATCAACAATCTCACCCAATTTCACTTTACCATCACTCAATACAATTCGACCTCGTTTAGATTCACTGAACCAAAAATGGACAGTTTCATAAGTTCGTCTAAAGTTAGATCCGCACGCTTTTTGATATAAGTTGCAGAAAAGCCTTTCAAATAAAGATCCATTCTCACAAAATGCAGAATACATCAATGTTGTTGCTTGTGAAATGCAGACTAAATAAATCGACTTGGAAATGGACGTGCCTAATAAAAGATTCTATTTTCGAAATTTATTAATAATATAGAAAACTTTCCAGGTTATGTAGTATTAGTACAATTATAAATTTTATTGACTCAGTTGTGATGTCATTAGTACTACCAACTGATATGTCATGAGTGTAATTTAGTTTCATATCGACGGATTCATTCAGCAGTATTCTGAAAAAACGTAACGTGCTGATTCACGTTTTTTTTGAGACTTAAAAGCGTGAATCGCAAAAATAATCTATATCTGACCGCAGAAAAGCATGCACGTTCCCGACATTATAAAAGCCACGTTTTTTAATTGGGTTTTTGACAGGTTTATTCGTTTTTAAGACAAGTGATTTCGAAAAAAATTATACATTTTGTAATATTAAAAAATATTAAAACTAAAATAATTTGCTGGGATGTAATTAAACAAATACTATTAACATATTAAGATGCAAGTACTATTCACATGTTACTATTAATATAACAAATAATAACAAAGTGGTAATAATAACATTGCCGGTTTGGCCAAACCGTGCTCGAGTTTCTTGTGAATTTTGTATACAATATCTCATAGAAAATATTCAAATAAATTGCAACACTTCAAATCACCTCGCATTTCCTCTATCCCGCTGTCGGTTTGTCACTGCTCGCACACCTTACTCTCTTGTCTATTCACTAAATTATTACTAATTTAATAATTAAATTCTAAAATTTAATGGCAAACAAATTATATTAGCTTTAATTACCAAATATATAATTTTTTTGCTAAATTAATTATTTGTCAAGTAAACGAAAAAACGTTTCAAAAACCGTGCCAAAAACGTGAGTTTTTTAAAGGTGGTTGCGTGCATGTCTATCAGCGTGATTTTTCAGTCAGAATGGAAAATAACGTTAATTTTTCGATTCACGTTTTTAACTGTCAAAAACAAAACATAAAACGCCAAGTTACATTTTTTCAGAATACAGCTGCAGATTGCTTTTAAAACTCGAGTTTTAAAAATAACCTGATGATGACAAGATCTACTCGACTCGAAACTAGTTGTTTTTATAAATAAATATTCACAAAATAATAGAAAGTCTAAAAAACTCAAAAAAGGCTTGTGTAGTTTTTATATCCTTCTCAAATAACATAATTTGACAGAATATTTTTTCCGTTTTTCATGTTTTACATATTCTGTTAAAAAGAACGTTCACGAACATCGAAAAGCATAGAGAACTGGGAAAACAGAAAAAATGTTCTGTCAAATTATGCCATTTGACAACAATTTTAATAGTACCTATGTATATTAGTCTGTTTGTGAATATAACAGAAATAACATGATCTTTCAGCGAACCGACGACGACACTGGCAGCCGCCGAACACACGTATTTATTTATTGATTTTAAATTACACAAGTGAGTCATTACATAAGTGAGTCATTGCTGGATTGGCCAAAATACGTCCGGATTTTTTGTGTATTTTTTATATGAAATCTACTAAAATTATTTGGTAATAAGACATTAACTTTATTCGTTTACTTACTTCAAATCATAGCAGCACTTCATCTATCCCACTGTAAATTGTCGCTATTGCGTGCCACATTTTCTCTTGTCTGTTCACTAAATTTCTAATAATTTAATTATAAAAAACGTTTCAAAACTCCAACCCCAAAAAAATAACATGGATTTTGTTAAAGTAACGTGTACGTTTGTGAGAACCTGTACGTTTTTCTTCGGTCAGAATAGGAAATAACGTTGATTTTGCGATTCACGTTTTTAACCGTCATAAAAAATGTAAATCACAATGTAACGTTTTATTCAGAATATAGCTGCTGGCTTTCGTGAACCTCTTGGTACAATAGGAGCCTGCACAACATCGAGAAATGACGCTATAAACTTCATACCTTGTATACTAATGACTCCGTAAATTAAGTCGGCGGCAACTAATTCCTCATTTGGCACATATAAATTAGTGTGAATGATTGTTAATATTTTTATATATGGTAATGGATGGATGTACCACCAAGCCTAAGCAAATAATGCCGTATTAGAAAGCCGGGTTCTACCATACACCATTTTAAACCGAAGGATAGGAGAGGTTTATTAGTATTAAGGAATCGACCTCAGCTGTATTCTGAAAAACGTCTTATTACCAAATTATTTATTTTAGTTTTTCTAGTAGATTTTGTTGTTATTACCATAATACATTGTTATTAATCCAATGAAACCATCACTATATATTGTGTAATTTAAAATCAGTAAATATTTGTGTTCGGCAGCCCAGTATCGTCGTCGGTTCGCTGAAAGATACATAGATTTTATTTATGTTATATTCACGAACAGACATGCATACTATTAAAATTCTTGTCAAATAGCATAATTTGAGAGCACATTTTTTCTATTTTTCAGTTTTCTATATTTTTTCGATGTTCGTGAACATTTTTTTTGTCGGAACAGGAATTTGACAAAAAAGAAACGTTGACGATAATGAATATCACGTTACCCGTCACGTTTTTTTACTTTTTTCAGAATACAGCTGCTGGTTTCACACAGTTAAGTAGTCGATAATTAATAATTTGTTAGTACATATGTACGAATAAAAATCAAAATATCGCAAGATAACACCACCTCTAAACTACATATCAGTTGCTGTTTTGTTGCCGAAGTTGAATCCACTGAATTCGACAGTATTCTTGAAAATCGAAATCGAAATTAATCACGTATTATTTTAAATACTACTATTCATCCGAACTCGAAAATTATTTGAAATTCAAATAATAAAAAATTAAATTTGATTTAAATATCCGACCAAGCCTTTTCTCCGAGCCGTCGCCGGGCCCACAATACAATTTCTGCAAAAAAACATACATGCTGGATGCTTGAAGATTCTGGAAAGCTGAAACAGGGCTTTCTAAACTTTAATTACTTAAACAGAGTCTAAATTATTTAAATTTAAATTTGGATTAAAATTGAAAACAAAAAATTAAAATTTAAAAATGTTTGATTCAAAAAGAAAGGTAAACTAATTGAGAGAAATGGAAACGAAACAACTATAATATAAAAACCCGGTTTAGTGTTACATCATACACTAAAAATTGTTTACGTAGAAGCAAGTACACCTAAACCTGTTTTTACACAGTAGATACTTCACAATCGTGTATAAGGGACCGTATAAAAACTGGTTTAGAGCAAAGCATTTCTAGATATATTTAGGAATGCTTTGTTTAGACATATGTACTTATTTATTAGCTTATTTATTAGAATGAAAAATAACGGAATTCCCTTTTTTTTGTTATCTGCTGTGCAATTGTGATCATTTGAAAGAAAACAAACGTGTAAAAAACGGATCTTGTAAAACTTGGTTTTGGGGTACATATATAATTCTTACTATTCTTTACATATGCATCCCTATGTAAAGCGATAAACAAGCAAAACCGCAACGTTTTCGCTTTTTGCCTTCGGTATACAAACGTTTTTGTGTTGTGTCCTTGTCTCCTATTCATTTTAAAAGTGTATCTTCTTTACTTCTGAAATGCCCTTCGAAAAACCATATAAACAAAATGTAAATTTTCATTTTCTTTACCATTCTCACTTATAGTTCATTACTACTTAAATCACTGTATGTATAATTGGATACATTCTCACTAATACCGTCAGCAGTTGATACATTTATATAGCAATGATATACGAGTATATGCATATATATAAATGATTGGGGCTATCAACGGAGAGAATTTTTAAGGGTTTGGCAGTACCTCTCAATAGAATCCCAATAAAAATAACAGTAAAAGAAACAAAACAAAAATAAAAAATGAAAACCTAGCCACAGCTGACAGTGAATTCTGCAAAAAATATAAATAAATTAACTGTTATTTACAACCGCGTGAAAAATCAAATATCAAACGAACGCGGTGCGAATCTACCTGCAAACGGATACCGGATCAGTACCGTTATCCCAAAAAATTACATCCACGAAAACCCAGTACAAATCTTCACTACACCATAAATAAAAATTATAAAGTATTAACTGTGATTGTTGAATTTGTATGCAAGAATTTGTTTCATATTTTAAATTTTTTATTTTCTAAAACTTTTTTGTCTAAAACTCTTCACTTAAACAATTTTAAATTAAATTTTAAATAAACAACAATAAATTAAATAAACTAAATCAGAATTTAATTTCGGAGAAAGGCGAACATGTCTTCTGCATCGATCTGGAAATACACTGACGTATTATATTGCAATTAAGCCACAAAGCAAAAAAAGAAACCACATAAAGAGCATTTAGCAAAACCTAGGGCATTTTGGGATTTAATAATTTGAAGTGGTGAGAGTAAATCAACGTGGTTGAAAGTGATGGGCGACTATATGTAATACGTCCCCTAAACTAGGAGATTAACTCTCGGTCTGCTAAAAAAACAGTGAGCCATTGCGGTGCTTGGGGAATGGTTTGCCAATGCTATACTTTTCAGGGAGTTAGTTTATCATCAAAACCGATGAAATTATGGATGTCCTTAAATATTCGAAATACTCGATCAAAATTTAAATGATTCTATGGTCTTCCGCTACGGTGGCGTTATAAATAATATAGAAGTAGGAACGCGTATAATTTAGAAGTATAATCATACACAATTCAAAAAACTAAGAATCTATTGGGTAATGTTAAACGAGAAGTTTCATTGAGAAACAGAGAAGCTTTATGGCCTCAAATTCAAAAGGATTGGAGAAATACAACGCCAGCCCAATGTGCCGTAAATAGTATAGGCAGGAGAAAAAGTGCAGTCTTGACGCAAAAGGGTTCCCAATAAAACTGCTTTGATTACAAATGATATTGATATACTTCTGTAGGCGGCACATGCTAACGGGTTACTATAGAAAATGTGTGCATTGTATAATTTAACGATTTACGAAACTTGTACAAAAAAAAAAATATATATTATTTATAGTGTGAAAATATTGGCCGAAGAGGAGCAAATAAAGTTTGCAGCAATTTGCATAGTTTTTTAAAAGCTGTGGACGGTCGTAAAGTTATGAAAACGGTCCCATTATATTGTGATACAACTTGGGTCAAAATAAGAACCGACAAATTGTTGGGTTTTTGAAATATTTTACCAAAACTTCAATTAATATAGATAAAATTATTGTTAGTGTTTTTTTGTTTATTGGTCGGTTATTTAAAAATAATAAAAAAATTTGGTCCAAAGTTGGAATTCCATCTTTCGCATTTTTCGCGCTTGTTTTTTGGTTTATGTATACCAATATTATAATTTCGATTATTTTTTATAAAGGTATCGTACTTAACCCTAATCAGTACGGGTTAAGTCTCGGAGACTCATTTTAAGTTTGATCTCTAAAAAATCATCTTAAAAAACAATTTTCATTTTATTAGGGGCGATTTCAACAAGGTTAAACTTCCTCCAAGAAAATACGTAGATTCACGAGTGGATGCTTTTCGCTATTCATAAGCGATTAAGCTATTCAACTTATCGTAAGCTCTACCAACTTGTTTGCTTACAAACTAATTTGGGCATTCTTTATTTGGAAACATTTTATTCAAACTAAGCATGTCGTACCACCGATATAAGTTGTTGTGCAAGTATATTCGGTTCGATATTAAAACAACTTGCACCGCTAGAAGAAAGCGTGACAAACTTGCTCCCTTTCGATAAATTTGGGATGTGTTAAATGCCAATTTTATAAAACATTATACCTCCGGAGAAAATCTGATATTCGATGATTAATTTGTGCGCTATTGATTGTACCGATCTTTCAACAATAAGTCTAAGCAGAACAAATACCTAATGAAGGTTAGGTGGATCTGCGGCAGCTCCATAAGCTATCCTCTTGAGGGGATTCCATATTTGAGGAAAAAGACACAAAAACCAATCAACCTAAGATCCACTCTGGTTCAACAATTGTGCACTCCATTTCATAATTCAAACTGGAATATAACATTTGATAATTTTTTTACCAGCATGGCACAACATTTGCTTAGTGTGGGATTGACATGTGTTGGGACTCTGCCTAAAAATATTGTAAAAGATACATGATAAATAATTATCTTCCAACCCGTGGGTGAAATCTACAATCGAACGTTTCTTATTTGCGAAAAAAGTGAGTTTGGTGAGCTACGTTTAAAAGAAAAACCGCGCGGTAATTTTATTGTTATACGCCGAATTTCTAAAATAAATATTAAAATATTTAATAAACTTGATTTTAATGTGTAAATACCATATGAGTCCGAGAGACTCATCGCGTACGTTAATGTAAGTAAAATGACCCATCAGTCATATTTATCCTCAATTTGCTTAGTCTTATCAAAGCACCTAGATATACAAGCCATCAGCATCAGATCAATTTTAAAAGAAGCATATTTTAAGGGGGATACATTTTACAATTTCCCATAAGAACTCATGTAAAATTGAAGATTTTTGATTAAAATTTTATTAATGAAAAATACTCGTACCAGAAAATATTTTTAGGTTTAATTCAAATCTTTGAGTAAAACATATTTTAACACCAATTACTTTAATTTAGTAATTTGATTAATATAATTAAAATAAAATTGTACAAATTTACTTTTTCCTTGTATGGCTATATGAAAAATATAGTATAAAATTATAGAAATGAAATCAATGACGTTGTTTGTTTTTTTCTATCTCTGAAATCTTTTCTGGGGCTCAAGGCACTCCCAACTCTTTCGCAGTTCGCTTTTTACGTCCTGCTTAGGCGGCAGCTACCTCGAGGACGTACGGCTATAGACACCTGCACATTCTATAGTGCTGACATGAAAGGTAGGCCGGCCCATGGATTCCGCTCTCTCAACAGGGGGTCATAGTGTTCATCTTCCAAATCCAATGTCGTAAAATAGTTTGCTTTGCCTAACTGGTCCAAAATCTCGGTTATGTTTGGCAGAGGATAAAATTGGTCAACAGTGATGTTGTTTAACTTACGGAAATCTACCACCAATCGCCATTTTCGATCACCGGCAACTTCTTTTGGAACGATTAACAAGGGAGAATTCCAGGGACTGGTATTGTTTTCGATAATTTTGTTTTTTAGCATTTCATCAACCTGTTTATCAATTTCGTCCAGCGTTGCCTCAGGTAAGCGGTAAGGTTTATTGTGAATCGGTTAGGAATTTTGTACAGTAGGAATTTTATGACAGCAAGCATCAGTAGTTGTCAGAGTATCGCCCTCTAAATAAAATACATCATTGAAATCGCGACAAATTTCCAATATAGATGATTTCTCTTTTCCATTTAGATGGCTGAAATTTAGATTCTTGCCGAGTTTGTTTAATCTGTTTTCTACATTCGGCTTCCAACTTCCAATGTTGAAAAGTTCATATGAATTAACCGATTCAAAACTTATTTTAATCTGTCCGACGTTAATCGCGTAATCGTTTGTATTAACTAAACTTATTGGAACTTTGTTAAGAGCGAAATTGACTACTGAACTGGCAATATACACACCATTTGTTATTTCATTCGAGAGACAGATATAATCTTTGTTAATTTGACAAGGATTAGGAACGTGTATAATCTTTTCGACTCGGGGAGGAAGTGTTTCGTTGGAAATTTCTAGCTCCACAACTGATTTCGGCAACCCACAAAGCTGTAACTGATGTTCTACACCTTGAAACAAAAATTGAAGAGTATAACTATTGTAATCGATAATACATTTATTCTTTTGCAGGAAGTCTTTTCCTAAAATACCATATGCCTGAATTGGGAATGAGTTCAGAACTAAATGAATTTTCTGGTCTATTTTTGAATCACCTACTAATCATTTACTGTGACAAAGTGCTAACGTTTCAATTTTTTCTGACGTAATGCCCTTTTTGACACTTAAACTCGGGATGACAAACTGCTCTAGGTTTAACTGAAGTTTTTTTTTATAAGACAGACATCCGCACAATGTCATCAATCCGTCACAATGTGTCAATAAGAAAGTATAAAATAGGGTTATCGGATATGTCCATATTTAGAGTGACGTATTTTGCATTGACGGAATTATTATTTGATGGCTGGTGTAGTATTTTTGGGTATTCATTAGACGTTGGTTGATTGGTTTCGATCTTTTCATTATTAACGGATACGGCGGATGACAAATCGATATCCCCCCTAACAGATTTAAGCTCAGAATTAGTAGAATTAGTGGCAAACTCGAAATTATTCTCATCAAACAAATTTAGTACGGAAATATCAGATTCAAAATTATTTTCAAAATGGTTTTCGACAAGATTGTTTGTAAACAAATCCGATAATTTTACGCTCTGTTTAGAGGGAGTAGACAAAGAACGACACAGATTTAAAGGTTTTGAACCCGGACAACTGTATCCTGATTCTTCTGAACGAGTTCCTGACAGTTTTCCGCGATATTTATATTTTTGTGTGAAGGTTGATTGGAATTTTCTCTTTGCTGATTATAATATATCCGCTTTCTACAATCTTTCAGCATATGTCCCATATTTTTACAATATAAACACCTCACTGGATTTGTGCTAGTTTGAAAGTTTGTTAATGGTTTTCAATTACTGGGCACGCAATTTCGAGAATTTGGTGAGATTGAAGTATGAGTTGAGCTTGGCTTGTTCAGTTGGAAACAATCTTTAGCGATGTGACCTACTTTGGAACATAATTGGCATTTAATAGCCGTTGACTGATATCTAGGTTTGTTCATAAATGAAATTTCCTCTTCTATGGCTTTATCGACAGCTTCCTTCAGTGCCTTGAACCGACAGGCTTTCACTATGACCGCAATGGAATGATGCAGTCCGTATTGAAACGAGCGTAATGCAGTTGCTTCGTTCAAGCTATTTATTACTTCAGCACTCTTTTTGCCTTCCCTACGTATGCAAGCACTATTAAGTGCAGATAAAGTTTTCTCAATATTGCGTGCGAACATACGAACGTTTTCATTTTGACCTTGAACATGCTTAATGAGTTCAATTTGCAGTTGCTCGACTGATCGAGAGTCTTCAAACTGCAATGTCAACTCTGTTTTCAAATCTTCCCAAGTTTCAATCGTCTTGTATAAGATTAATTCGTAAGCTCTACCAGAAAGTTTGGATTGAACAATTTGTAGAAATGTATCTTTTTGGTCTTTTCCCGTCAGTGGCTTATTAAAAAATTCACACACATTTATTTATTTACTTAGCAAGCGAACCGAACCATCGAACTCGGGTACCAATCTTAACACATGGTCAATATTTAGCGACATACCTTGATTAGTTTCGAAATTACTAAGACTTGAAGTCACCTGAGGTTCAAATTTAACGGAATGAGCGGAATTAGGAGAATCGTCAGAATCAGTACACTCAAGACTTATTTCAGAGATGGATTGAGCTTCGAGCTTACAATAAGACTTATCTAAACTATCACTAATCAAAATATTACTTACGGTTTCCTGTTGTTCAGCGTCTTCTTCATCGTTATCAATAATAATTATTTTGTCCCGTAAATGAATTGACGTTCTCTTGGTCATAAGCACATGAATATAATTGAGCTCCTGAAATCGGTGATTTATCAGATTTACCAAATAATAAAAAAAAAAATATAAAAAATAGAATTAGAAATTAATAGTTAATGCTAAAAAAAATAATTTGAAACATAGATATTTACCTAGGTTTATACCAGGTCGGAATGATGATAAGGTACAGCTATTTATTAAACTGCAATGTTTTTTTTCACTTGTTGATACTGCTATTGCTGGAAATGTGGTTTACCGTAACATATAAGATTATGATGCTGTTTAAAATTGTTGTGTCCATAATAAGCGAATTAATGATGTGATTATGGTAACCAATGAAATCCCGATTTTAATTGAACTGTTTGTTGATGAAATGTAATGAGCCGTTTCCACGTTATGATGCTGATGATAAGGCAAAATTATGTTTCTGATATAACAGCTACTGCGAAAATTTCCAAATGTAATGACTGATGGTTTAATTCTTAACATGTGATGAATGCTGCCATATGGATTTTTGATATTGAAATATAGTATACTGCAGTTATATGATAATTGATCAAATTCCGAACGATGTACATATTTGATGATTATAAAATTTTTATTTCAAATTTTGTTCTCAAAATGGCAAATTTGGAACCAACAAATATTGTTGAGCTGACCTTGACATTTAAATGAAACTTTGGACACCTATTAGGTATTGTATTTGAACTTTTACGTTGAGTTCCGTTTTCAGAAAGTACTGTAACTTTGAACGGTAATTTTCCGCTAGCCGTCCGCTAGTTTTCCGCTGTCACCAAATATTATAAGTGTCTGCTGTGTGATACAGATATGGAATGTGTTCCAAATGTGGAATTAGTGATCTTTACACTCACTTTCAGATATTTTAATTGAAAGACTTGTGATATTCAATGGCATTTATTATTAAACAAAAAAAAAGAGGTATTTAGGTTAAATTATTTAATGCAAAGCTTAAGGCGACCGAATCGATTATCATCCATTTTTCATCGATCTCAAAAATATATAATAATCTACGTAAGTATTTGTACCTGATATTTTGTATACAACAAGTCTACATGTAACACGTATACATGAGTCTCAAAGTATATAAGGCACAAAAAGTATTAAACAGAATATATACTATACATTATAAGACTTAAACACTAATACTAATGGTTTATAATACTAATATATAATAAATATATAATTCAAAGTCAGGGATGGATTATAACAGATCGTAATCAGATGAATAAAAATCCCTTTTGCATCCCGCCCCTATTCGTACCCGGTACCTCTCGATCCAACCGCCACAGCTTTAGACGTAAGATCTTGTTTTGTAAAATAAATACATAATTTAGTACAAATGTGTTGTTATAGATGGGGCATTACTATTCATCAAAGACTTCAAAATACAATAGACTAGAAATAAGCAAACTACGGACAACCACTTTTTAACAACGATAAAAACTAAATGGTTTGTTTACATAAAAGAAAGACCAACCTTATATTATTTGTAACCAACAATATATGTCTATTCCTCTCCAACTGTCCACGCTTGAAATAGAAGATTTAATATGGGAAAAATGTTTGTTTCTCCTCTATAGTTTAACTTCTTTGCTATTAATCGACATTTTTTTTTTAACAAAAATAAAAATTTACTTTAATTTTATTGTACACTTGAGGATATTTTATTTAATGTTTAAATAAAATCCATTTTTTTTAAATATATTTAATTAGTCGAGTTTATAAGTAGGTGTCACTAATGGCTAATTATAAAAAAAGACTTGAACGAAATGTGTGACGTCATGAGATAAAGATGTGTTTGTAAATAAAGGGGTTTTAGTAAAACATTAATTAAATATCTATAAACAAGATTTTATTAAATGATTTTCAAATAATTTATTTATCAATTATTCTTCTTGATAACGTAGAAATCAAAATTCATTTTTGTAAGATTTTTCATATGATTTGTATGAAAAATCCATTTCCTTTTGTCCCCTTATATTAAGTTCGAATTAGATGCTGATGGCTTGTATATCTAGGTGCTTTGGTCTTATACATGGTATATAATTGATCGGCCATTTCATAGAAGCTGGTAGGTATTTCCGAATACTTCATCCATGCCAATAATTCGAACGTACTGCTGATAAGCTCTGGATAAACCTAACGTAACCTAGATATTTACGGTATGGTCGTTTCTCGACACCTTGCAAATCCAGTATACTCAAAGAACCTTCAAACCTTGTATTTGTCTACACTGTTCTGATAAACCATATTGAAATAGCCAGAATACACGTAAGGAATTGCTTATCGGGTAAAAACATTTTGTAAGTATTTGTTATGTGTCTGCATTGGTGTTTTATTTCTGTTCCTTTAAACCGGCCCAACACTGATACAATTATTAATATAGCTATGTTACCGATGTTATTGCATTTGTTGATTCATGTTTATTCTTTTTAGGCAAGAATTTGGTTTAATTATTCTTTTGGCAACAATCTCACCTTTTTACTTTCTTTTACTTAAGTAAAATAAAGTATCTGACACAGATTTATCTGTTTTGAGGTCCCATGTCCGAAAAAGTGGGTTTCGAAATGGTGTCTGTCTGTCCGTCTGTATCCTCTCTACCGCCCAGATGGTTCAACCAATCGAACTGAAACATCAAATTTAAGGCTTTTTGATAAATTGGGAGGTAATTTTATTCCAAATCAAAAAAAAAAAAAAGTATAAAAGTCCAAAGTATAAAGTATACAAAAAACTACTGAATACAAAATGTTTCCAAAAAATAAAAAAAATAAAAAATTAAAAATTAAAAAAAAAAAATTCTCAAAATTCGCTGTTCGTAAAAGAAAGTCGTGTGTTGACCACACCTCCATTTTTTTGTTTGGTATTTAAGTCCATGAAATCGTCGAAAGGTGTTAGGGTTATTTTTTTGGTTTCTTTTTCCTACGACTGATCTCTATCGATGATGTTTTCAGTATTAAGTTTATCTAGGGTTCCCATCATTCATATTCAAAGCGGCAATTATGTCTAAAAACTGTCAATATTTTGTAATGTTCTTTTATGGATCAAATATTTCAGTATCATTCAAATGTTAAAGTTACCTTTATTAAGTGCGTCCATAATCATTTGGTGAATATCATAATAAAATTAATTTGAATTTCTGGAATTATAAGATTTAGGAATCAGAGGAATGTTTTTATTTGAATATGGTGAAAAGACATCACCACAATTCCTTTCTTCGACATCCACAGGAAGTACTGTTTTTTTTTCAGATTTTGCATCATGATATGCACTGGGGACAACTAATGACGTAATAGTTCCACATATTTTAGTTTCATTTTGATCTCTGAAGACCTGAATATAGTAATTATTTATTATTTCAACCTGTTAGTGTACCTGTACATAAAAATGTCTTATTTACGTGTGCCATATGGTTTATGTTTCTTCCACGTTCTTCGTTTTGTCGGTTTTCTGTTTTAGAGTGCCGAATGTAATTTCTGGAAAAAAAGATTCTTAATTTCTTAATATAATAAAGAAACTACTCTAATCTTTATCTAGTAATTTTTGTTTATATTTATTAGGTAAAGAAACAAATTGGCTTTCAAACTCCCAGATTGTACTTTAAATCCCTGTTTGGTGATCCATAGAACATTCTTTGAAAACGGCGGAACCAATTGGTTTCTCTTTTTTCTGTTTACAGTTACTGATAGAGAAAAGAGAGGAGAAAAATTAACAATTAAAATCATATTTTCAGAATTTGTGCCGCTGAGCCCTTTGATTAAATTTGCATCGATTTATATTTTTTCGGCGCCACTTAAAATTTAAATTTTTTATTTTAATAAAGTTTTAAATCTCATATTCAACATATTTTTTTTTTTAAAGACATTGTTAAAAATGAAAATATGTTTGTTAAATATTTTTTATTCAGTGATTAACTTCTTATTAGTTTCGTCTGTAGAAAGAATTAAACTTATTTATTTATTATTACTTACAGTAAATATATACAATCGGTAAACATACAAGAGTAGACAGAAATTTAATTTAAACAACTCGTTTCTAAACTAATTTCTTGTCATGTTTAAGGCGAAAACATCGTAAACTGAATTAAAAAGCCGCGACATTCTCAAAACTGGTTCCGAAAGTGCAAAATTCGTAGAGACATGGTCAATATGTAGCAAACGGCAACCGCGTAAACATTGTATGGGAGGGTAGATATTGAAACGAGCGAGCAATTCGTCACAATCTATTCGGAAAGTCAGAACATCGTGAACGAAGCTAGCAGATGCAATGTCTCGTCGGTGATCCAAACGTTGTAGTTTTAATAAATTACAACGATCCTTATAATGTGGGAGGATATATTGATGTACTCGCTCAGTGAGTAATCCACGAAGGGCGCACAAAACAAATTGCTTCTGAACACTCTCAATCCTATCTGAATGGCACTTATAAAATCGGGACCAGATCTGAGAAGCGTATTCTAGAACCGAACGAACAAAGGATATATACAGAGTTTTCAGTGTGAGCGGGTCGCAAAGATCTTTACAATTGCCCTTAATGAAACCTAGCAAAATGTAAGCTTTTGTAATGATACAATCAATGTGTTTAGTGAAAGTTAGATCACAAGAAAAGATTATGGCTAAGTCGGACATGAATTCAACTCTATCAACAACAGTATTATATAAAAGATATTGCTGGAATATTGGCGAGCGCATCCGAGAGAATGATAAAATCCTGAATTAACCCACTACATTTATTCAACAACAATTTGTTATTAAACGACCAACTGCAAACTTATTCAAGTCACCTTGCAATTTCACACAATCAGTAACCTCATTAATTGGAGCAAATATTTTCATATCATCTGCGTAAAGCAGACAATGTGCAAATTCAAAACACTCAACAACATAACTTAATAGGGATGAACTGACAATCTAGTTTATCCAGCATTTTTGGTAAAAATTGAATGGTCAATTTTATCGAAAGTCTTTGAAAAATCGGTGTATACTATTCCTACTTGTTGCCTATGTTTTAGTCTACTATATAAATGTCCACAAAAAGAGACTAGAATAGTCGCCGTAGACCTATTGAGCTTGGGAAATAAACCTTTTCACATGAAAAGACAAGAATTTCTGTACCATCGATTCGAAAAGTTTTGGTATAGCAGAAAGAATAGCGATTTCGTGATAGTTGCTAACTTCACTTCTTTTGCCAGATTTAGAAATCGGACGGATGAAAGATAATTTCCAGTGATTAGGATAAATCCCACTAAGTAGGCTATTATTAAAGATATTAGTCAGTGGAGGGGGCTAGACTCTCTGCGCAATTCTTAATAAGTACGGGTGGAAAGCCATCTTGTGCTGCCCTCTTATCAACTTCAAGTTGAGATAACCCATCATAGACTTCTGCTTCCGTAAATTTTATAAAGATAAAATCAGAAAGGCCGCGATTAGTTAAAGGCTTGTTACATGATAAAGCAGGTTCTTCTTAGACAAACTAGAAAAAATTGGCAAACAAATTGGATATATCAGAGGGCTGACTGGCGAAAGCGTTCTGAAAAGTCATTGGGGTAGAGAACCCCGCAATCTTCTTTGTACCATTTATGAAATTTCAGAATGTCTTAGGATAGGGATGTAGTTATTGCAAAGGAACCAGTTTAAAGTTTTAAACTCCCTACGAGCAGTGTTGAAGCTAGGATAAAACTTAATACCGTGTAACTTATATAAAGTATGTACCTTATTACGGCGTTTTTCAATATGAATTAGCTGTTTATTATACCATAGCTCCCGATACCGAGGTTCGTTTCTCATTGATGGAACATATTTTTCAATACCAGACTTGAGAAGCTCGTTGAATAAAAAAACACTATCGTTCAAGTCTCCTCCTCGTTCTATAAATACCAAGTCCGAATCGACAAGAAATTTGTTTAAAGAAACGAAGTCAGCATGCCTAAAATTGAAATGAAAAGAATTACTAGAAGTATACATAGAGTATTACAATTCTCCTGAAAAATGTATATCATAATTGGAGTATGATATATGTATAGTGTGATATATCCACGAAGACCTCACACAGCGAGATCTCCAAATACATAAGGTCAAACCAAATCGAAGAATTTCCCTCGACTGTTGCTTATTCGGTTCACCTGCATTAATGCTGTGCTAGCAAAATAATCAGTGACTGCTAATTCTTTTTGGTCCATTAAACCATCGGCAATATTAAAAAAAAACTAGAAAAAGAGGCCATGAAACCTTTCAAAGATACTAAATATGCTTTAATGCATTACATTCAGGATTTTGATTTTCACTAACAAACAATACATGTAAGTTTTCAATTTTAGTCCGTGATTAATGTTTAACTTAATTCAACATTAGAAGAATTTACATGAAGCAATTTCCATTTTTTGTCTCTAGAAAGGTATTGTTCTGTTTAAGATATATCCCCTTTAAATGAACTTATTGTTGCGTTAACCTCTAAATCGTATTTGCCTAGATTTGTATGGAAGATTTTACCCCGGAAACTGTTACTTAAAAACAGTATAGTAAAAAGGAAATTATTACATATGTATATCCTTCGAACCATTAAACTTTACTGTTGGTAGAGAAATTTTACAAACTATTTTTGGGTGAGATAAATTTCGTAGTTATACGTGTGTTTGCATAGAATCGTTCCTCCCACCTCCTTTCAAATTCCAATTAGTCGTTCGCCATACGATTATTGTTAAAATCATTTTAAAAAATCATCAAGAATTTTCAATAAATTATTAATTTATTCGAATTTATACATTTTGTTGTTAGCTTTCGCAAAATCGTCGATTGATTTATTTTTTAATAAAAATACGAAAACATCTACTTTGAGAAACCTTTTTGTTCATCTCACTCTACAACGGGGGGTTTTATGTTATCGGGTTGTTCGTTATTAAATTGCGCTTATATCTGTATTGTATAGAAACATTTGTATGTAAATATGGTTTTGCATCACCGCGCTTGGGTACTCTCTCATCTCTCTGCATAAGCTTGTGGTTTTTGTTCATTTCACATTATTTGCAATAAATTTTAATCAATTTTTGTTAAAATTTATTACTACAAAAGATTCATATACGAATACGTGAAATCAGTGGGATAATATTAAAGACTGTTTCTTATAAAACATACATGTGTCTCGTTGTTTCTTTCAGAAGTAAAATTGAAACAAAATACAAACTGAAATTCTTTGTTGGGTTTTATTTGAATAGCCTCTGTTTTGTTGTCTACTTACTTTGGACATATTGTAAAACTACTTGTAAGATTTGTGTATCTAGGCTTTGTGTGGTTTGTACATAAATTGTTTATTGAAATCAAAAACAGGATAAGTAATTATGACAGTAATTGATTTTTTACCTCATAATATGTACCTTGTTCACTTACGGTTAATATAATATCTATTCTATTTATGCATACAGGCAGCTAGAATCTTACGCAAACATACGGTGGGAAAATTTATGGTGACGGTCATCGATGTCACATGAACTGTGAACATTTCATATTTTTTTTTTTAAATATCAAAATGCAAAAATATATTAACAAACATAACATACTTACACACCCTTTAAATTTGGTGTCCGTGCAGTTGTTCCAAAAATGTGGTGTTTTTGGTTTTTAAATAATTTATTTATTAACCGTATTGAAACCGTCAATTAAAAAAAATAAAATACCGCGATAAAAAATTCAAATTAAATTAAAATAAAGAAACGCGAAAAGTAATTAAATTCATAAACAAATTTTTGTTTTTTTTTTGTATGTGTGTTTTGGTTTGGTTAGCAATATTTTTTTTTTAATTATAATATTTATTATAATAAAACGGTTTTTATACATCATAATATATGTAAAAATTAGCAGGTGCGGATTATGTTTTAATTACTAAATTTAATTTAATAATAATAATAAAAATCGTAATGATTGTAGCCAGCCAAATTTATCGTTCATTTCTCTGGTTGCTCTAATCGAACGGTACACTGACCCTCCTCTAATGGTCATCTATTCGATTAGCACAATATAGGCTGAGAAATATTTTATAGAAGGATTTTGATGTGAAAAAGTTTAGCGGCAAGAGCAAGTAAAATATTGTATAGAAATCTTGTTATGGAAATACGAAATCAACAGAAACGACAACTTAATGGAATGCAAACAACATAATTTCGATAAAAAAACAAATATTAGTTAAATTTTTGTGTTTGGTTTCAATGTGAACTTTCATCTGATTCGGATCACTTGGTCTCATCAAATACAATATTATGTGTATGTCTGAATGTATGCGTAAACTCTTTGTGTAGTACATATTCAATATTATCAATGTTGTATACATACAAGTAAGTGAGTTACTATAAATATATTTTTTAATTAATTAATCTAGGGTAACGGAACTACAGCGTTTTTCTTCTCATTGTAATTGGTCCTATATTCCTGGCATCTTTGCTGATCGCCGCTCGTACGTGTTAAAAGATGGATTTTATGAAGCTCCGAGGCTCTTTAAAAAAATCCCCCTTTTCAGGACATGGGAATAGAGGTAAGCAAACAAGTTCATAATATAGGACGCTGTTATAATGAATTATAATCGCTAAAATGATTTTTTTCAGTTTTATTCGTCATTTGCCGTAACATTTCCATGTACATATGTATAACTTGAATTCTGGGTTGACTCACACAAAATGAAATGGAAATCTAAGTAAAACAAAAAAAGTAACATAGAAAGCCCTTAAATACATGCAATTAATAGACATCGTTACGAGCTAAATAGCGTGAGCGGGAGCTAGAAAAACTGGCACTGTATCGCGTTCAGTTGAAAAAAAAACATCTGTCTTGTCTGGTGAAGCACATCTTGCGAGGTTCCTACATTTTAGCGAAAATAGAAAAGCTGAGACTATGGTTTACGAATATGTACAGTCAGTGCAATCGTAGGGAGCCATATTAGTATTTTGTCCCCCGTACATTTGCGTGACTAATAAATTTTACCAAAAATTAAATTGCTCCATCGCATGCCAGGTAATTTAAAACGCCCCATAATTTGTAATTATTGGACGTTTTTATTGGTTAACCAGAGTATTTTTATGATTTTGCTACAGCCCGGAAAGAATTGCTTTCTGAATGTGTCTTCACGCGCACATGCAACGACACACAGCATAACCGTAAAAGGAATGAGTGGACTACAGAGAGAATGACAAGAGAGGATTAAGCAGGATTGGGAGTTCATTCTTCAAAAATTCTTCTTTTAACATCGAGTTTGAATTTCTGTAAATTGTATGCCTCTAAGGCTCCAACGTTCAGCCCACTCCATACAATCGCGTACTCCGAAGAAAGAAAGAGTTTTAAAATTTGTTGGTTTTTGCAAATTTTAGTTCTATGTTATATTCGAAAAATGATGTTCTTAGACCCAGGCTTAAGTTTGTAGAGTTTCGTCGAACATTTGCTATGACAACATTTCTAGAACATACATAAGGCTCCCACATTCCGTCTGAGGGAAAGGGTGTCAAGGGTAAAGGAGATGTTAGAATCCGAAATCATATGACATACTCAGTGCTGAAAGTGAGATTGAGATTTTTTTTTTTTTTTTTTTTTTTATTTATATTTTCCGAAAAACATACATTTTTATTTTGGAAAACATCAAAATTGAAATAAAGTTTATACAATAATATTTTTTTTTCCTTAACCTATATACAACATAATTATTAAAGTTAAACAAACAAAGTAGATAAAAATACACTTAGATATTAAATATTATCTAGGCATCAACTAATATAACTATAGTACATATGTACATACAAACAAAATAATATCAATCATCAATCAAGCAATGAACAAAGAAATCAAAAAAAATCAGATTAAAAGTGAGATGGAGAAAATTTTTTAAAAAATCGCTGGAATTGAAAATAGAGAATTGTGGACACTCCACAATATATGCATAAAATCTAGACAGAATGCCACAAACGCCATAAACAAACCTGTCCCCTTCAAAATAAAAGTTTGAAAAATGTATTTCAGATATAATTTAATTTTAATATTTCAGCAATTAATATTTATTTAAGACCCAAATAATCTTCTTGTCTGTGTTGTAGCGTCGTAAGTTTAAAATCATAGTTTAGATAGAATACATTCTCGAAAATTACATTAAAGTAGAAAAAAATCTGAAGTAACATTGTAAGTTCATGTTACTGATACACTATGCATTTAAAATACTATTAGGTACTTCGAAACTGCACTTCATACTATAATATAAAACGGATTAAAGTTTTGGAAAGAGAGGGAACTTGGCTATTTCTAAACCCATTTTAGTAAATTTTACACTAGCGATGGAAATGGAATTCCAAAATGATTTTTGGATAAAGCTCTGAAATATGGCCAATTATAATTAATATTTAAAATTTTTAATTAATTAATCTGTGCTCGAATACTATAATAATGCTCGTATGTTGAAAAATCGATGAAAATAATCCAAAAATTGTAATATTTGTAGCATTACCGTAATGCAGGTTTCTTATTTAAAGGCGTCGTAACCCTAAACGGCTCATTTAAACTTTAAAATTTTGCCCTACAAAATGCAGAAATGAGCAAAACTGATTGTAAGTATATATAATAATTTAAATTATATTATCGTAAAACTGGAGCGACTATAATATTCTCCGAGATCATATAACTGCATTATATACACAAATGTTATCATAATCATAATACAAACTGTACAATATTTCTTCCTAGTCTGTCAGAAAGGGTCATAATAAGTTGAATGTATGTGTTTTATACCAAAAATTATTACGTGAGAATAATTATCACATTATTCGGGAAGGGCATTTAAAGCGAAATATGGAATTTTTTTCGTAAATTTATTATTGAAAGTTCTAAGCGGTTCAGTGAAATTTCAAATCTGTAATCGTTTTACTTAGAAAAATCATAAAAATTAGAACAAAAAGAAATCTAGCCCTGGTGAAAAATTAGTTGAACAAGCTCAAAAGTTTTAAATTGTGAAATATCAAATGAAAGAATTTATAGTAAATACAGCTTAAAATTTTACCGTTTAAATGAAGTTGTAGACTTGTAGTTTTACAAATCCATTTGCAACACAATATTGAACACCGTTGTTTAATACTCCAGGTCAATCAGAAAAAATAACACAGTTATAAGAATTTCTTCAAGCAGCGTATTGAGATAGGTTAAGGCAAAGTAGAATATGGAAAAACCAAAAACAAACATAATGAATGATTTTAAAAGTACAACGCATTGAGAACCCATTGAACCCAACTCATCAATAATGGGGCTCTAATTCCAATTCTATGAACACTAAAATGTTTTCGAGTTCTCTTTCTGTAAAAATAAGATTTCTTCTTTTATTTTAATTTATCTTCTAGAAAATAATAACTTTCGTGCCACAGCTCTTCTTCTGTTGACAACAATTGTTTGGCATAAGTGAGGCAGATTCTTTTCGATATCAAAACTGATTTTAAGCGTTCGTTAAATAGAAAGTGTATTCTTGAATATATGAAAAATATACTAATTCCAATGCCCCAGCCTTAACTATGGTATGTCCTTGGGTGTTTTAATGATTTCGGAACTTGTCCTCATTTAAATCACTGTTTTATTAGCTATAAGATTGTAAATCAAATTTTCATTATCAATATTATTGATGATTAGCAGTTTTATGTACATTTAGGAAAAATTGTTAACTATGTGTCTTAATTTCCAAGACTTTGCAATAATTTTATTACTAATTAAATATACCAGGTGTACCGTTTTCTGGATACCGTCCCAATAGAATGTTTTTTTTTTGGTTAGAGGCAAACTATTTAGAGACCCAATTTTCCACTTTTTCGTACGTTTTGAAGTGCTGCGCTAAAAGTGCTGGAGTAAGATAAGGTATATACGGCAGGTGGGTTAATACCTCCCAGGCAAGATACTTTAATTCCTACAAAAATCATGACCACGATTCCTAGAGGAAACCATTTTGGTCGTTTTTCGATTAAAGCATGGTTCAAATTGATTATTTGTTGTCGGTAGCGATTAGTATTAACGGTTTCACCTAGTTTGAGAAGCTCGTTATATACTACACCTTCCTGATCCTACCAAACGAAGAGCATTGTCTTCTTTCCGAAGCGATTGAGCCTTGCAGTCGATGTTGATGATTGATCGGATCAACCCATGATTTTTTGCGCTTAGAAAAGTCTATAAATTTGAATTTAGTTCGACACAATGTAAAAAGGATGTACAGTAAAAATAAAAATAAAAATAATTAAAATTGGCACAAACATCGGAGCATAATGTTGCTTCAAACTATGTTTAAATCCATTTTTCTTCACCAGTCACAATTCTATGCAAAAAAGGCTTTCCTTTGTTCGGCGGTTGTTCTGGATGTTCTTTGTCTTTACTTTTGAAGCGTTTTAATGAGCGTTCAGAAGTGTCCTGAGATGGAGCCTTTTTACCCGAAGATTTTCGAAGAATACGATAACTTTCAGCATCACTTTTCTTCAAAATGAAATAATAAATTAAAACTTCCCGCAAATGCTCCTTTTTAGCATGAAATTTGAGATTTTCAGCGCAACAATATCTCTAAAGTGAACACCTTATAAAAATTTGACAGATAACTATTATTGGAACCCAACTTCGTTAAGCAACAATCGGAATTAATTTTATAAACACTTTGAAAGAATTTCCGAAATAAATTACAAGTTGTAGAAATATCTGAAGACTTTTCGTTCAAATATATCATAGCCGAAGGTAGCTTACGCTATTTTTTGAATCAAGCTATTTCCAAAATAATTTTTATTCATGTATTATGTTCTGCTCGATTTTTTCGATGGATCATTATAGCAGACCTCTAAATCTTTGTTGAATTCTGCACTCAAATCAGAAAACAATTTATAATTAAGACTCCCCTAATGAGCTTGTATAATTTGTTAGCGTTATTATTCCGATTTCTTAAATTAAGGACATACCGTTCGAAGTCTGTAAAAATAATCTCATAAAATCGACTGACATTACAACTAATCCTAAGGCCAGTTATTCCTGTATTCCAAACGACCTTGTTAAAATAATCATTTAACCCATTCAAATTAGCCAATTCAAAATTGAAAATTCCTTTTATTATAACTAAACTGTCACTGTGATTAATAATAAGATCATTACAACTTAAATCAATTTCAAGGGTTTCATGTTAAATGTCATTTGATATAAATGAAGCAATGCATTCCTTTAAAGACGCAATTTCATGTTTGTTTACAAAAATTAAATTTAAAAAATGATTACAAGAACTACCAAGATCATACATTTATTTTAAATCATAGAACATAAAGATATCTAACAAATTATTTTCAGATTGACTTTTTACGTTTAAAGGTAACATATTATTTAACCCTCCGTTAGGCACATATTCGGATAGTCACATTCGTACCTCATGAGTCTGGCCAGACCCATATACATTTTTATGTATTTGTATGTAAATATTGGGTTTTTGGTGGTGCATTGAAAATTTATATGTCATGCAGGTATATACCATATTTTGTATTTTTTTTTGTTCTTACTAAAACATCTTTTTGTTTGACTTACTTTTTATTCTTACGTTTAATTTCTTATTCAAGTAATTATAATATGAAATACGGTACGAATACTTCTACTCAGTCTCTGAGGTACAATGAAAACAAATATAGTTAACTTTTGAGTGCTGCTAGCATACAGCGTTTGAGCATTTTGTCCAAAAGAAAAGAGTTTTGCGGCGCGTTTTTCCACTTCCCTCTGAACACATTTTACAATACTTCTTTTTGAAGGTATCAGCGCTACTAACGCCAGTCACTATTTCTGGTGTAATCTGAAATTATATAACGAAACAAAAACGAGACAAGTGAGACGAAGTGAAAGCAAAGTGGAAAACCCAAGACATGAATCTAAAATGAAAGTACCTTAAGTTTAACGTTTTGCATTCGTTTTTCTATGTTTGGGAGAGCCAATGTGTTACATAACGTGGTCAGGTAATTTCGTCCAGCGTCACATCTTTTGTTGGCATCGACTCGTTTGCAAATGCAAAATGCATCCAAATAAATTCTACTTCATCACTCATTTTGAAAAAAGCAAACAATCATACAAATTTTGCACGTAAAATATGTTTTATTAGCACTAACGTGTTCTGAGTTCAACCTTCAACGTTCACTAGTCAACTGGTCTGACAGGAATGACTATAAAAGAACTAACGCAAACGTGAATTTACACATCTGGATATGCGCTCACACACACTGTTACGAGAATAGAAAGAGAAGTTTGTATAGAAAAGAACAAAGAAAACGTCGAAGAAATATCGCTGAATAGTATGAGTACACACATTTATGTGTGTAAATGCGCATGTGTGCGTCTGGATACTTTAGTTTATGTGTACACAAATGCTGAGAGAATACTAATGACAATTTGAATGGAAAATTGCAAATAAAATGTAAAAAACGCGAGAAATTCCATCATCTTTCATATAAAATGTATAGGCGGCCTGGCCAGACTCATGGGGTACGAAAAAGATTTGTATATCACAAGACTATTACACCTAACTCTTTTTTTACACGGTCTTTTTTACACTACTTTTAATTAACACCGATTTTTTTTACGATCTAAATGCGGTTTAAAGTACCGCTATCATCTGGAATGAGGTTTCTCCAAATAATCCGTAAACAAAAATTTGTGTTAAATTAAAAGTAGTGTAAAAAAGACCGTGTAAAAAAGAGTTAGGTGTATAATTATCCTTGTATGGGTTTCTGGTCCTGATTTTTTCCATATATCGGTGGCAAATAAAATTTTAGGAAGGTACACGAAATTTCAGGTCGCTAGTTCAATTAGAAATATATTTAAATTACAATTAAAATCGAAAAAGTCTGGCCAGACTCATGTACCTAACGGACTATGCAGCAAAAATAAGCTTAACTTATAATTGTTCAATAATTATTTGATCAGTCAATAATTCTTAACTCGAAAAAGATGAACCAAATGCAATCAGTACTATACACCGCCACCTCGCGACTTATTCGAGAAGGTGGAAAGATGACATCTTTGGGTTGGCTACTGAATTACATCTAGGGGGGTGTATAGAAATCTCGGTTTTCAAAATCTCGGCTTTACAAAATCTCGGTTTTTATAAATGCTGGAATATGGGGATTTTATTTTTAAAATGAAAATAAATAAAAACCGAGATTTTGTAAATCCGAGATTTTGAAATCTGAGATTTATACATATATACAATATACGTAGTTACTTGGGGAAAATTCGACACTAAATGTCCTTATTAAAACTAAGTTTTCACAATGTAAACAGGACAACCCGTAGACAACACAATTTTTTTAAAATCATATGATTTTGTAAACATCCCACGAACAGTTTGATAATACAAAAAGATTTGCGTTGTACGCCTATATTGGCCCTTCTTGTGTCGGATGAAGTATGCCTAAAAACGACCAGGTACATGTCTTCAATTTAAATGATTAGTAGTCTTCTGTGAATGCATGGTTATCTTTGGGATAAAATTGAAATACTCTTTAACACACCCTTCAAAATTCGAATCAATATACACTATATTATAATCTAGTCCCCAACGAAGATGGTGAAACATTTTAGAGGAATAATAAAATATTTCTCATCCAAGAAAAGTTACAAAGCAATAACACAAGTAAACCTCAAAATTTTGTCCATTTCCAATTGCCAGAGAAAAATTTAGTCTTTAGCAAATCGTAAATTAACAACCCCCGGTTCTTCTTAACAAAAAACAGATTTCTTAACAAAAAATAATCTTCCGACAAAACAGATGATCTTGAAAAATTCGCATAATATATTTTAAAAGACATTAAATAAAAAAAATAAACCCGCTTAAATTATATAACCCTAAATAAAATTAATTTTTTTATTTCAATTATAAAATTCTTTTATCAAAAGACTTAAAAGAAGTTCGGTTGCATTATTTTTTTTATTTTTATATTATTCGACCAAATTAATTCACCTGGTATGAGGTATTCAATACAAAATTTAAAAACTAATTATCGTCCATTATTAGTCCTGATTTTAATATTGTATATACAACTTTTATTTTCTTAAGGTAAAAAAACCATTCAATTTATAAGAAAATGTTGGCACACACTACCTACGTACCTACTTATACCTTTTTTCGCCAATATTATTACGATTTCCACCTGTTTCGATCTTATTTTTATATTGATATTCGGTTTCTCTTTTATCCATTTACCAAAAAAATGTGATATTGATCGACTTACAAATTTATTTACAATTTTCTGTTTTATAATTTTTTTTATAGCTTGAATTCACTGACAAATTTAGAAATGATAAATAACAGTTATATTGTTATCTGTTGGACCGACAAGAACATGTAATTACCTTCACCTGAAGGAAAATAATATTTATTTACAAGGGAGATAAACATTGACATGAGTTCAATCACGAGCTTTTCATGTTTAATACATCACCTTAATTTAAAAATTGATAAACAGTTTTTGTTACACACAGTAAGATCAAAGTAATCTAAAAAAATTATAATCCAATAAAATAATTTTATATTTTGATTATAAGTATATGTATCATATCTATGGATGTAAATACACATACACTCAATAAACTGATTTTCAAATCTTGATGTAAAAAAATCTTCATGTCAGATTATTTTATTTTTGTTTCGATAGAGCATGTTCATCATCTGTTTTTAAAATCCAAACAGCACGCGTAAAACCCATAATATTTCGTTTAAAATGTGCCGCGATTTATTTAAATTAAGTGCAATAAAATACGGGTGGGTGGTTTATATACAATTGTGATAACAAACACGTCTTGTGATTTTGTTTTTTATATTTTATTTTATGATATGTATTAATTAGTTATTTGCATGTTTGTTAATAATTTATAATCGTATGACATATACAAAAAATTAAAAATTAAATATTTTTAATTAAAATTAATTGCAATTTAATTCTTTCACTGAAAAATTAATTACATAATTTCAATTTTGTTGAATTAGTTGAAGAGATTTATTGAAATTTTGATTTAAGATTTATTGAATTAATTTATGGTTTATGGGTTTATTAAAAATCTTTTGTGAGTGGCGCTGAATCGCCGAATACCTTTACACCATGGGTACGTTAATCATTGATTTTAACACTATTTTATGAGAAATCAACTTGTTTAAAATGACGAAGATACATTCATATGTTTTGCATGGAATTAGATGGAAATAATATGAAAATATATTAGATATATTTGGGTTTAAATTGTATTTTAGTTTTCTTATAATTGAACAAGAATAAATTACCAGTTATCTTATTTTCATTTATACGATGTTGGATTACTGACAGAATGTTCATAGTTTATTGATTTTTGCAAGTTCAAAAATCAAATCTCAAAAATCTCAGTCATTTTTTTCTTCTTCTGTATGTCGAAACAAATTTTGATTTATGGTATGATCACTTATAATAATAAACCCTGCTAGATGCGCAATGTTGGTAATGTTGTTGAAGAGCGCCAATGGCTAACGGTTTGTTCTGCATTTTACAGTATATACTTTGCTACTAATTTATCCGTACCTATTATCAATACCTATCTTCCCAAATTAGCAGGATTCCCAAATGAAAAAAGGATTCCAAAGAAAACGTTCATAAATGATATCTTCTTTGAATGATTTAATTTTTTTTTTTGGTTTTGGCCGTCTGATGGCCTTTTGATCTTCAGTGACAGTTCTTTCTGGTTAGATTCCCATAGATTATAATCACACTTCTTTACATTATATAAGTTGCTAAAGTTTCTGCACCATCACGTTGATATATGATATTTTACCCAAATGGTTGGTATTGAGGTAACGGGCTTAAAAGAAAACTGTCATTTGCGACAAGTTCATTTTCTCTCTTCTCCATAAAACGTAAAAAATACTAACTAACACTTATTCATAATTTTCCGTCGCCTCGCAGCAGTAGAACGACTTGAAGTAGTTCCTGATTCAGCGTTAGCTTAATATTGAGTAAATGATTGTAAGTAGATATATAAATGCACTGGCATTCAAAATTTATCTAATATTAAGAATAACCCATATCATAATCATAAAAAAAGCAAAATTTTACATCTTTGACACTTACTCGTATATTAAGATATTTTGTCGTTACTCACGTTAGGGTTATTAACTATATAAAGACTGAAGAAACTACATACTTGGTAAACTAGAAAAAGTAGGAGCCAATGGGATATAATACTGATAAATATTACTTAATTGGCCATGGTGATATAGCGTAAATACAGGGTGCGTTTTATGTTCTAGGTCGATGTTTTAGCGGCAATTCTGTTTATTAACAAAGCCAGCCAAGTCGAAATGTGCCTTATCGAAATTACTTCGGTCTAAAAAGACCAAAGTATTGAAATCCTGTAAAAAATGATCAAAAATTTGGTAGGTCCAAAACCACTTCTTCCGACGTTTTGAAAGTCCCTGAGTCTAAAAAAGCAAAACAAAAAAAATATCTGTCCATCTGTCTGGATGTCTGTTAGTCTGTACCCATGGTATCTCGAGAATGGCTTGTTCGATTTAGAATTTTTTTTGCCAATCTTTTTCTATGGTCACTGCCGAGATTTGAAAAGCTTTTGGAACCTGTGCGTCAAGAGGGTCGGGTATCTGCCATACAAATTGACCTAAAATACCTGGTTATAGAAATATCAACCAATTACTTCGGTCTAAAAAGGCCAAAGTATTGAAATCCTGTCAAAAATGATCAAAAATTTGGTTGGTCCAAAACCACTTTTCGCGACGTTTTGAAAGTCATTGAGTCTAAAAAAGCAAAAAAAAAAATGTCCGTCCGTCTGTTGGTGGCTGTACCCATGGTATCTCAAGAACGGCTTGTTCGATTTAGAATTTTTTTTGCCAATTTGTTTCTATGGTCAAGGCCGAGATATGAAAAGCTTTTGGAGTCTGTGTGTCAAGAAGGTCGGGTACCTGCTATACGAATTGACCCAAAATACCTGGTTATAGAAAAATTTACCAATTTTTTATATAGGTATGCTGGTTTGAATATTGAGTTGGGCATTAAATTTGGGGTAGAGTTGAAGGTTAAGTCAAGGGATAATTTGCGGGTTGAGTTGGACTTAAGTTGGGGTTGGATTAAGATTTAGTGAGCAGTTGGCTAATTTCTATATATGCTGGTTTGGGGATTGAATTGAAAGAGAGTTTGCGTTTGGGTAGAGAGTTGAGTTGGGGGCCGTTTGCGGGTTGAATTGGGGGTTGAGTTGTGGTTGAATTAGTGTTTAGTGAGCAGTTGAGCAATCTATATAAGTGAGTGTTTTTATGTATGTACAACATAAGTGTATGACTTTTAGATTAAGTTCTGTAATATGGCCAAGTATGAGGGAACTTGCCTATTTCTCAACCAATTGTGCATTGGAAATGGGATTCTAAAATGATTTTTGAAAATTCGGCTTATGCACTGGAAATGTCATTCTAAAATGATTTTTGGAAGAAGTTCTGGAATATGGCCAAGTATGAAGGAACTTGCCTATTTCTCAACCAATTATGATGAAATTTGGCTTGTGCTTTGGAAATGGGATCTTAAATTGAGTTTTGGATAAAGTTCTGGAATATGGCCAAGTATGACGGAACTGGGCTATTTCTCAACCGAATATGATGAAATTTGACATGTGGGTTGGAAATTGGATTTTGAAATGATTCTTGAATTGAATTAATGAAGACCGAAGTTCTGATCATCTTATGAGGTTTCAGCCCTCTATATTTTTCCCCTTGTATTCACAGTTGAACAATTATTTAAAAAAAATTATACAGAAGAAGATCATTGGCCATTTTTCTGTTTAGGGATGGCTCCCTTAGTGCAGTTCTCTAGTTTTTGTAATCGCTCATCAAACGTATTTAGTGTGCTTAAAATTAATTTAAGTGTTTGACTTATATCGTCATTTTGAGCAGTTTTTCCTGGATTTAACAGTAGTTAGCCGGATGGTTTTCTCCACAATGAACGCATTTAGGATGAACACTTTTAGGTTTTACACAATTTTTGAAATGATGTTTACCTAAACATTTGACACACCTGGGTTCCCTGTCGCAATCTATTTGTGTCCATAGGCTTGACATTGTGTACATTGTGGTGTACACCTTCATCGGTATCGAAGAATTTTGCCTCTCCGTTTTAGCTTAATTGATGCTTCAGTTGCCTTAAATCCTTTTGCTTTCAGGTCATAGATTTTTTTTTTTTTGGTTTACACGTAGAAATGTGTGACAAGCAGGTTTTTCTTCGTTTGACATTTTTGTCATTTTTCTGTAAGTTTCATCATCTTCCAAGTTTATTTTGATGGTGTTTCCGTATCAGTACTAGCAGTCTTTGACTTCGTCTACAACTGTTGATGGTGGTGGAGGTTTAATTTAGGTGGGGAGAGCTTATTATTCCGTTTCCTTTTTTTTGCTCACACCTTTAACTCTTATCCACTCAGTATTTAGAGCTAGTTCGTTTTCATCCGTATGGTACACATAATCTTCATTATTGCGTAATGGTGTAACTCGATTTATTTAATTAAGCATTATTACCACAGTTTCTTCAAAACAAAAATTGCATTTCACAATAAGAAATTCTAAAATGCTTTAAAAACAAATACAAGTTAACCAACTCATTTTAAAAAAATTCTAATTTGACCTTCACCTAAAATGGAACCAATTAAAGCTAAAAGAACAAAACTGACGGCAGTAGCATCTATTTTCAAAATAAGTTGAATAGCAAAAACAAAACAAAAACGGAAAGTTAACAAAAAATTGGAGGGTTCCGGGGAAGAGCCGGAATAATTCGACAAACAAATTTGAATACTTCGTGGAAGAGGCAGTAATTGGATAAAATTAATTGGATGAAATTGGTAAAGTATAATTAACTAATTTGCTACATAATTATTAAAATTAATTTACAAAGAAATACTTACATAATGTACAAAATTAAGTAACTTATTTATTTATTTTTCATTATTTGGTTTTATTTTAAGTTAAGGAAGAATTTAATAATTGGTTTGCTGATTTGTTTTATACTATACCATATATAAACTTTCAGAGACGAGAAGTGAAAAATTATAAATTCAAAAATAAGGAAAACTAAAAAATGAAATAGGTGGAATTAATTTATGCTTTCTTACGCAGTGAAAAATTAACGTCACTTAAGGAATTTATTTATGGAATTTGTCAAATTTGGTCTGTCACTTAAAAAAAATAGGCAAACCTAAAAAATAAATGTCACAACAAAAAAGGTTTGTTACGGTGCGTATACAAAATTTTTTGTTAAACTGTGGTATTAAACCATTTATTTATTGATTCCGCAATTTTATTTTAGTGTAATTTCATTCTTAATTTAAGAAATTCTTAAGTTTAAGTTTTTCGCTGGTTAAGGCTTAAGTCTTATTGTAAGTTTGAGCCAACATTAGTCCACAATCGGCCAAGCTCTAGGTAAGTACGGAGTTTATAAGTTTCATTCAAACTGATGATCCTAAATATAATAGTGACTAAATGCTTAGGTCTCATACTCTAGACACTAGTGAATTTTTTGAGATTAGTCGCAGTCTGTCAACCTCGATTTTAACTAATTCCTTTATTTTTGCATAGAATACTTAAACTAGTTTAGCTAAATCGGATTTATTAAACCACAGTCTGTTTACTCTACATTATACCATACCATCACAATTTTAAAACGGCTTATTATACGGATATAAAAAATCAGGGCATTTAAATCAGAGTGTAAATACATAACGTATCATAAATATGACGTTTTACATTTTTTTCAGATAAATGTTAAATCGAAATTTAGCTTCTGTATTCTTATTGTACCGCAAATTTATTTACACAATAAATGTTAAATTCACAATGTCAACTCGCATTTCTTCCGCGCCACTGAACTCTATGTTAAATTTTTATATATTTTTGATTTTGGATCAAAATATTGAGTTACCAAACCACTGTGTATGAATAAACAGTTCAAATTAAATTATATTCCAATTTAGCGTTATTGTTTGGAGTCAAAAGTAACACGTCGCTTAAATTAACAGAATATACAATATACCAAACCAAAAAAATATATACTATGTATACGAGACGACGGAATTCTAAGAAATGGGTCAATTTTCTAAATCATTTAAATGAGTACCAAACCGATTTTACATTTTTTATATGAAATAAATGGGGTTAAATTACAAAATAATTGATCAGAGGATGAAGGTTGCACCTCAGTCGTACATTTATATAAATGGAAATTATTTGCGGTCTTCTATAAATATGTAATCAGGTGATTAAACGTTATACGTGCTGTAGAAGCATATTCGAAACCAATTAAATACTTTGTAATTAATCATTCTTCTCGTCACACTATAATCTATATTTTATTGGAAGAAAAATAGCCAACCAATTTTTTCTGTCAATCATCTTATGAATATGTATAATGAACAAGTATATACTATACATATCTATTTTTGACACGGTAGTTAATTTAATTTTTTCAATTAAAGTAAATTAATTTTTTCGTTTTAACTTGTAATTGAATGTAACAATGTATAGAAATGTGTATATTGTGTATATTTTTTACGCATATGCGCGCGGGCTATTAATTATTTAATTTGTTTTAGTGTCAATATGTAAAACTAGAAAAATCATGTTCTATGTACATACGTACATACGTTCCACTTGACGACATTTTTGTAAAACACTTTCTTTTGTTTTACTAACGCAAATTAATTTTGTATCCATTAGGTCAATTTAACTTTGTGATCCGAAATTATGATAATCGTTAGTTATAGTTTTGAGTCTTTTGACCAATTTATTATTTTCCGAGCCATCGTTAAAAGTCTAATTAGCTTATCTTGTTGCAATTCTCTATTTTAACCCTAAATAGTAAGCATATTTATTTATTTTACATATATCCAAAACACTGCCAATTAAAATCCATTCACCCGTTTTCATGTCTGTGCTAAATTAAATAAAACTAAAAAAATTTGGATAAATCTGATAAAATAAAATAAAAATTTGTATTTAGTTTTTATAAATTATAATTAAATTAAAATTATGGTCGCAGAAAATATAATTGAAGACAAAGCTAAACTACACATATACATAGTATCTATATCTGGGTATCAATTTGACATGTTTAATGGTAAATAATAAATTCGATCAAAAAGATTAGACATAAAGACTATGTAGATATAAACATAATGTAAACACCATTAACGAGGTTTATAAGCAAAACAAACGAAATTTGCAATTTAATACGTATTATGGCCCTTGCATGGTTCACGTGAAGATGAACGATGTACGAATTTAAACACTTTATAGTTATAAGAATTGATTGTTGATAAAATATCAATTATAATTGTGGAATGAAACATCGGTTGCAGGTGAAATTTGTCATATGGGATGAGGTTCAAACAAAAACAAAAAAAAATTTAATAAAAATATTTTATTCATGTTGGTGTAAAGCGACAAAAAACTTGTCTTACAATAATATATGTATAATAAAAAAAAAAATAAAACCATGAAAGTTGATTGAACTAAAACTATGAAGATTCAGTAATTTAAATTTGAAGTATGCTGTGCCGTAAATAATTGTGCAGTGCGCAGTAAATAATTTATTTCGTTTAACTTAAATAGTAATTTTTGCCTTCTGACAGCCTGAACAAAATTTTCACTCTGATTTTATTCTTTTTGCATGGAAGAGTGTTTTACCAAAGCGTTAAACCCATGATGATCCATTCACATAATTTCTTAGCGGCAAATTAACATCAACATCGGATCTGTTGCATAATTTTGATAATTCTTTATTTAAAAGTTACCTAAGTTCTGTCACAATCAAATTTTGTTCAACATATTAATGTTAATAAAAAATCGAATATGATAAGTCCTCGTTGGAGAGTTGGAGTAAATTAAATTCTTTTAAATTAAATTAAATTTGAAGATTATTCACGGTAGGTTAGGCTAGAATGCATCTGTAAAAATACACAAAATAAATAAACTGTACACAACTTAATTTATTTTAATAAATTTTATTTATTTATTAAAAAATTGTTTTTATTTATTTAATTAATTTTTAACTTTTCACCGCGCGAGGTGGGCGGCATATGTCCTTGTAATGAAATTCGAGAGCAGACAGAAGAAGAGATAAAAAAGAATAAAGTTATTTTGTTTTGGTGTTTCGTCATCATATCGTGTATTTTGATTTTCGTGTGGATTGCGGTCAGTTGTGAACGACGTGACACAACCGTTGTATTGGTGGAATGAATGTATATGAGTGAACCGCTACAGGACACCCCTGCTAGTGATTTTTCCCTCCCTATGTTTCGATCTGTCTGTGTGTTCGGAGACTGATATTTGATCAGCCGAACAGGAGTGGCGATCGCTCCGTTGAAATGTCCTATCTCGTAAGATTCATTATCGTAGTCGATGGGAGGATGTTCGTCGAGGTTGGTATCTCTAATCTTCCTTCACTGAAGTGTGCTGTGTTGCAGAAAGAGCTGTTTTAAGATGTCTGGTGATGCAAGGGGGTAAGTGTGCAGTCTCTCGTGTCGAAACACACCAGGTAGGTTGGGAGCAGGGGCTTGGGCCAATACCTGATTTGTACCTCTAGTCTTCCCTCCCTGTCCACCTTACCAGTCCGATACAGGAATGGTGCAATGACCGAGCTTCCATGTCGGAAAACAAAGCTGTGACATGCCAGACTAGAAAATGAATTCTGAAGTCTGGAGTAAGCTTTGGGCCTGCCAAGCGGTGTTGACAGTGGCCACTTTGAGGTCAGTCCCGGACTCGACTGTGGTCGAAAAAAGTCGACGTGGGTCTCGAATTTCTCGTGAGAGAGTGGGACAGTCGAAGTGGATCTCGACTGTGTCCCAGTGAAATAGAAAGTTATACATGATGATGATGATCTTGTTGTTGTCTGATTTTGTTGCTGCTCATGCTGCAGCTGCTGTTGTTGTTGCTGCTGCCCCATGAAGACGGCGATGGTGGCGATAGTGACAGTGTTACCACTGTCCATGCTAACTGCGATGGCAGTAATGGTGGTGACGTTGCTGGTGTGATAATGGCGATGATCTGCGCTGACTCCATGTTAGTGTAGGTGGTGTGGTATGGATCCGTGTATGTGTGTGTGTGAAGGCACGCAAGTTTGCTTGCATAACACGTATTTGTGGTGTGACTCCGTGTGTGGTGTTTTTTTTATATGAATGAACAAACAAAATACCAAAAAAAATTAGCGTGGGACGTGGCCGGAAAAAAAGTTCCAATATTTTTAAGGTACATATCTTTTGCTAGGTACGAGAAATCATACCAAGCGCCCATTTTTGATGCTGCTTGTGTGTACCGTAAACACGGCTGTCGGTGGTCACCATTGTTAAAATACACAAAATAAATAAACTGTACACAACTTAATTTATTTTAATAAATTTTATTTAGTTATTAAAATTTGTTTTCATTTATTTAATTAATTTGTAACTTATTATTTATTATTTTCCACTACCATTTTATTAATATTATTTCATCATCGCGTGAGCTGGGCGGCATCTCGCCGTATTAAAATTCGAGAGCAGACTAGATAAAAAAGAATTAAATTTATTTTGTTTTGGTATTTCGTCATCACGTCGTCTATTTTAATTTTCGTGTGGAATTCGTTTAGATGTGACTGTTGACTGAGCGACGTGAGAGGGTGAGATACACAATGCGCACTTGAGTCGCAAAGCGGTAAGATATATTACGGTTGAATATGTTGTAATGGTGGAATGAATGTATAAGAGTGAGCCGCTTCACATCTCTACCCGAAATGCTTGTCACGTACAAAATATGTTTATATTTAAATTTTACAGGTCATATTATTATTTGGTTAATTTCCAATCATAAAATATCTTTAATTAATAAAATTAAGAAAATTAAACCTGATATGTTGCTATCTAACTTGCTTTGTTGCTTGTTGATTTGGTTTGGGAGATTTTGCGTTACTTGTGTAACTCAAATGATAGACTTGATCTTCCCATGTATTAATTGTTTATGCTACAAAAAACCGATAACGAATTTATTCGAATTTACCAAATTCAGCATATTGAGTTCTTATCGAGCAGTTCTTCACACTGTCACCTCTTTGATTCGGCAAGCGAAAATGTAATATTTTTTTGGAAATACTAAAACCTCGTTAAAGCGATTATGACAGTCGATTAAACAAAACAGCATGGATGGGTAAGAACATAGTCACCATATTCCATTAACATCAACCGATATTAAAAATCTCTTCACGAACTTGTTGGTTACATCTGTTGTTAATCCAATAGAGGCAGTCACTTTTTGTTTGATTACGCTTTATCTAAAAAAGGTAAAGGCAATTATAATACCGCTAGCAAAGGTCAATAAAGTATCAAGTTGATACTTGTTTTATCACTCCTATCGTGTGTAAATTGTTTAAAATTCTAATAAAAACAACAAATAGAGTATTATTTTAACAATAATCGCTTTGTAGATAACTTACAATCGGGATTTCAAGTAAGGCACAACACTGCTACCGCATTGGTTAACGTTGTTTATGATTTGGGTTCCATCCTTTATAAGCCTAATTGTTTTGCTGTTTTAATTATCCTTGGCTTCAGTAACTAAAGTTACTTAAGTTACAGAAGTTGATGCTATTTTTTAATCCGTTCATTTTTATCTAACAAGTGTAGTATTGGGGCTGGTCTTAGAACGTCAGCCACGGTCCTGTGCATGTAATATTACAGATGGTCTTCTATGGTTGGCTCGATATTGACCTTACCTCAAGAGAACCCTGCGATATCATTCCCTAATTAATCTCGGATTTACCTCATTCGGTTCAACAAAACGACATGGTGGAACCGGAGAAAAAGTTAATTCAAACATGAAAAAAAATCGCAAATTAAAAATTGGACAAAAAATGTGTAATATATTGAATAGAATAAAAAAAAATTTATATAACTTTGATGATGAGGAAGAAAAAAATTACCAACAATAAGAAGAAAAAAACCCTTATATCTAAATATCTACAAAATCGGCTAACTTATTGTCTACTGACGTCAGAAAAAGCAATAATTAATTATTTGTATAATAAAGGCAAACTCACAAAAATTCAACAATATCACATAATTATTTTCTTTATTTTTACACTTAGTGATTATTATGTTTGGTAGTAGACTGATCAACACCGCAAATCGAATTGAATTTATTTATGCAAATTACAACCAAAATGCATACATAACAGTAATTATAATATGTAAGTATGTATGTTGAAAAGTACATGTAATTAGTGTGACAATGTACAGTGGCTCAATACACTACATTCCTTCACCTGCGGATGGAACATTACCAGATGATTGAATTCGAACTCTTTTAGATCGACTATGTCATCAGGGTAGATTGGAGCTCTGGTCGATTTTGGTTTTCGGCCTTTTGATACAGGAGATTGTGATTGCTCCGGTTGTTGATTTTGCACTTCGGTTGAGTCAGCTGTGCTGTTTGTTGGTGTTAATGATGGTGTGACATCACTCGACGTTGATGGTATATTTGATGATGATTCAACGATATCGGCGGTATTGTCACGTAATCGCAGCTGATCGATGTAACAGCGGATGATGTTGCTATTTCCGGTTTCAACCTGGTATGAGACTGGTCCAATTGTCTTTGTGACAGTTGCCGGAATCAATCTTGAACCTGCAGCGTAGCTTCGGGCCCAGACTTCAGACTTAGGGGTGGGGACAGCGATCTAGTGTTTCTCGTATTGTTGGTGCTTCGTTCCGACATACGAATTGCAACAGGATGTCACCGTTCGAAATAAGTTCCGATTCGACGGTTGAAGAGAAGCTCAGCCGGACTTTTCCCTATGCTAGTGAATGGCGTTGCATGGTGTGATGCAAGAATATTGCCAAACGTTGACGAATGTCCCCGGTCGCTTCTTTTTTCAAGTAGTCCTTGGTTAAGCGTATCATTCGTTCTGCTTGTCCATTCGACGAAGGCTGGAAAGGAGTGACAAACGCATGGTGAATGCGTGTTCCCTTGCAGAATTTTTCGAAGTCGGTTGATGTAAAGGCGGTGCAATTATCGTTTACAATTACTTCTGGAATACCGTGCGTTTCCAAGATGGCACGGGGCGATTGAATAGCACACGCTGATGACGTAAACGATACCAGTTGCACTTCTAGCCATTTGGAGTAAGAGTCTACCAAGATGAAAAATACTTTCGACTGGAATGATACAGCGAATTCTACGTGGACCCTTGACCAAGGCCTTTTCGAATCCTCCCAAAAAGTGTATAGGTGCTTTGGAGTTCTCGGGCTGAGATTCTTGATATGGCGTACAGGGGCGGGCGATCTTTTCGATGTCGTTGTCGATGTCCGGCCACCATACGTAACTTCTCGCCATGGATTTCATGGGCACTACACCTGGGTGGGCTGTGTGCAACGCATTGAGGATAGTTCGATGATAACACGACGGAACAATTGGGTGCTGCCCCACAGAAGACACTCCTTGATGCAACTGAGCTCATTTCGTCTAATCCAAAACGCTTTAAAATGATCCTCTACCTTCTCAGGCCATCCTCTCATACACCACGAGGGAATACGTGAAAGATTGGGGTGTTTCTTCGTCGATTTTGGTATGTCCTCTGCCAGAAGAACTGTGTGCTCGAGCGATTTAATCAACATCACTTCCTCTATTTCGGTGATGATTAGTGCCGGATTGGGTAGACGACTAAGAGCATCAGCATTACTGTTCTCCTTTCCTGGTCGGTGGGTAAGTGAGTAATTGTAAGCGTTGACGAAAAAAATTAAATCGGACGTTCATTAAAACCCACCTTGTGTGAAAGGATCACACCGATGCCATATGGAGTGGCATCACAGACCAACAGTAATGACAGCTTCTCATTGTAGGGCATGAGAATATTGTCGGTCAAAAGCGCAGACTTGAGCTCGTCGAAACTTTTCTGGTGGGCAGTGAACCAAGACCATTTGGTGTTGTCGTACAGAAGTTGATGCAGCGGCTCTGCGATAGTAGCTTTCCTTTTAATGAATGCGTTGTAAAATTTCAAGAGCCATAGAAAAGCCTGGAGTTGGGCTTTATCCATCGGTGGCGGTGAATTTCGGATGGCTTCAACTTTGGCATCGGTGGGACGAAGATCAGTGTCGCCCACTCATTGTACTCCACCGACTCCAAAATTCCCTGGTTTAACATCTTCTGCAGCTCCTCTTCTATTGGTTAACGAAGAGCGAGAGGGACTCGGCGAGGTGGTAGTGGAATTGGTACGACTGTCGGATCCAATTTTAGTGAAACCGGTGGAAAACGAAATTCTCCTAACTCAGCTGAGAATAAGTGTTGGTATTTGACCAATATGCTCGAAAATTTCGTTGGTCGACTTAAATGCACTCCATGGATGGAGATTCCCAATGGTCCGAACCAATCAAGACCCAATATTTTGGTTTTGTTTCCAGT
This sequence comes from Tipula vernalis, assembly GCA_958295665.1. Lineage (NCBI taxonomy): Eukaryota > Metazoa > Arthropoda > Insecta > Diptera > Tipulidae > Tipula > Tipula vernalis. Next base: position 216,545,783 of record OY282559.1, on the reverse strand, counting down.
ATAGTAACAAACAATGGCATTTTGTTGATGGATCGGTCGTTGTATTCGACGTCAACCTCTGTTTCGGATTCTGTTGAAAATCTTTCAATTTAAGCCCAGATGGCTGAAGAATCGGTGGTGATTTCCAGATTAAACTAAGGGCTGGCTCTGAAATAATGGTATATCGACTTCGAAATGGCAAGGCACCTTGTTGACAGACTGTTGTGCCCGTTTTCACTTCGCTGGATAAGGATACCTGCTTGACAGAGTTTGTACTTCGTTTGTAATATTTTTTCTTAGACTTTGTTGGTTTACCGGCACGGTTAACAGGATCTAATCGGCAGATCCGCTTTAGATGACCGATGAGTCCCCAGAAATTACAAACACTGCTTCGATATTTGCAGGTTGAACGTAAATGATTCTCTCCGCAGCTTTCGCATTGAACTGAAGCACGCGGATGACGGTGTTGTTCGCGGCTGACCTTCGTGGGCTGCGCACGAGTAGAGTTGGATGGTTTGTATGATTGTTGAATAATCTTTACCTGACCGGGCTGTTGATGGGCGTCGGTGATCGCTTTGTGATCCTTAATGGCAGCCTCGGCATCAACGGCGTTATCACCAACTTTCTCCAAGGCCAAAGTCTTTTCAGCTAAAAATTGTTGTTGCATTCGATAACGGAGCATGCGTTCAAGCCTTCCGGTTGGAAAATTGTATTCCTTCGCTAATCTACGGAGCTCGGCGATATAATCTGCGACCTTCTCCTCAGGCGTTTGCTCTCGTTTAAAGAATTTAAACGAGGCCGCGATTTCCGATGGTGTGGGAGAAAAATGGTCCGTGAGACGTTTGATAATGTCTTTATACACCATTTCACTAACCTTTTCGGGTGCTATGAGGGATTCCAAAACTTCATATGTATTTCCTTCACATAGCTTCAGGAAAATCGCTTGCTTTTTTTGTAGCGTCCAGAATCTCATTCGCCTCGAAAAATAGTTCGAAACGTCGACATTAACCTTGCCAGCTAGATCCTTTCCGCACATCAAATGGTTTCATCGTTGCGATTGATGCCATTGCAACTCGTACAACGTACACAAATACATTTTTTTTTTTTTTAATTTTATAAAATATACGCGGTATTTTATTATAATTAGCAAAAAGTTAAAAAAAATTTAATCACACCACTTTTATTTTGAACGCGTTATTTTTTAATAATAAAAAAAGAATAATCTCGAGCTTTAATTTTTATTTATTATTTTATTACTTTGTTCCTCATCACCAATATAATGTTTGGTAGTAAACTGATCAACACCGTAAATCGAATTAAATTTATTTATACAAATTACAACCAAAATGCATACATAACAGTAATTATAATATGTAAATATGTGTTGAAAAGTACATTTAATTATTGTTACAATGTACAGTGACTCATACACTACAGTGGGTATCCCGAAAATTCATCGAAGCACAATTCTGCGAACAACATTTCAGAGAACAACAATTTTACGAAATCACAATGCTTCGAAATAACAATTCATCGAAAACGCAATTCACATTTAGTAAAACGGTTTTAGTGTGAGACTTCGTTTATTTTCTTTTTCTTTTTTGCTTGATTACTTATTCTTAACAAAAATAATTGTGATGAAATTATTTATTTACAACAAATAAATTAACAATAAACTTATTTAAACATTTTAATTTTAATTTGTTATTAACAATATAATTTTTAAAATTATTCGAACGAATTATATCAAAAAAAAAAGGCTCACGCAGCACAAATTCAAATAATAATAAGAAGAAAATTATAAACGATATACTGATATAGTATTTTACATACAGCAGCTCGAAATCTTGTTTTCCAAAATCTTGTTTTTTATTTATACTTTATAAAAGAGAATCGCTTCTATATAATCCGCTCCTATGTGCGGCACACAGTGCGACATGTTTGCTGATCCCGGCTCCTAGGTTCCTCGAAGTTCAAATCTAAAGCCCCTCGGCGGGCTAATCGGAGAGGAGCGCAGCGACCTCCCGTGTGTCCGTGAGAGTTACCGAAGCCGTTAGCCTCTAAAATTCTATTTATATTTTTGGTTATTTTCGTTTCGTAACCGAAATCCCCATTTCCAGAATTTATAAAAAACAAGATTTCGAGCCGCTCCCTAATAAATTATTTATAAAAAATATATTGTTTATAATTTTCTTCTTCTTATTATTTGTGTTTTTGCTGAGTGAGTGTTTTATTTTTTTGATATATAATTCGTTCGAATAATTATAAAAATTATTATTGTTAATAACAAATTAAAATTAAAATGTTTAAATAATTTTATTGTTAATTTGTTTGTTATAAATAAATAATTTCATCACAATTATTTTTGTTAAGAATATGTAATCAATTAAAAAAAAAATAATTATAATAAACGAAGTCTCACCTAAAATCATTTTATTATTGATCTTTTGGAACTTTTAATATGAATTTTTCGGTGAATTGTGTTTTCGATGAATTGTTATTGCGAAGAATTGTGAGTTCGTAAAATTGTTGTTCGCAGAATTGTACTTCGATGAATTTTCGGGATACCGCTCTGGGGACCCACAAGGTAGAATTTCGGGCCCCTTTTATTTTACATGCATATCAATGATCTTTCCCAACACTTGTAATATGCTAAGTATCATCTGTAAGCTGATGACTTTCAATTATGTATATTGGTGAATGCTTAAATGATATGCCGTCTATTATTAAACAGCTTAATCTTGAATTATAAAGTTTTTATAGGTAGTCTACGGATAATGGTTTACTTTAAGCTTCTAAATCGAAGGCACTTTTGTTGAAGGACTAATCATTGGTGGAACTCTTTCTTGGAAAGACCGCATTAAAAATCTACTGACCACATTAATAATGCTACAAAATATACTTACGATCTCGAGTCTGGTCTACGAGTCTGTCCTTGGTTTTAATTAAATCATTATTTTAGTTGATGGTCTATTTTGAAGTACTTAAATATCTTTTTGATAAAATAAAGTTTGCATTATCGCTGAGAAATCAGTAAAAATCAATAGATCAAAAATTTATAACCATTCTGAATTGATACATCTTTTCTATTTGGAATAGACTGTCGGTTGAAATAAGAACTATTACAAATTATATTAAAATAAAAAAATATTTTTTTGAATCAAAAGTTTGTTTTGATTATAGTATATTTATTATAAACTAAAATTTGATCCAAATCAATTCTATATTGTTGTACATATTTAGATTATTTTTAATTGATTGACTTTTCATTTAATTTGTTTTTAGTTTGTTGTTAATTTTTTGTTACTTCAATTTTATTTTTTCAATTTTTTTCTGCTTGTTACCACTACTACTTCATAACATTTAAACCTTCGCCTTATTGAGTATGAGTATGCATCGCAATATAAGAAATTAATAAGATATGCTCAAGGGTACGATTTTGTCATCGACTGAAAAAAATGTAAGTGTGGCCAACACACAACTATATTTACGAACAGAGAATTTGGAAAAATTTTATATTTTTTTATAATTTTTTAAATTTTATTTTTGTTAATTCTTAAATTTTTAAATTTTTTTTTTTAAATTTATTATTTTACTTTTATTTTTTGGAAACATATAGTATTGTATTAAGTAGTTTTTTGTAAACCTTATTCTTTTTAAGATACATATTTGCAAAATAAATTTTCTGGACCAAGGGAGTGACCACTTCCGGTTAGCCGATTTGGAGTAAAATTCACTGGGACTTCCCCATTTATCAAAAAAGCTTAAATCTGAAGTTTCAGTTCGATTGGTTAAACCATCTGGGCTGTAGAGGACACAGACTGACAGACAGACACCTTTTCGAAACCCACTTTTTCGGACTCAGGGGGCCTCAAAACACATAAATCTCTAAAAATCTCAAGGTCCAAAATTTTTATGATTACTATACTTTATTTTACTTGAGTAAAAGAAAGTAATATAATAGCTAACTTCCAATGGGAAAAATTTGCTAGTTGGAAGTACTTGTGAGTTGAACCCAATTGAACGAGAAGTTGAGTAACACTAGTAAAACATAGCCATCTGTTAAGTTGTTTTTTGTCTTTTGTAATTGTATATTATAGTAAAGGCGATAAATAAAATTAGATTGATAATGCGACAAAAAGTTTCACATATAATGAATGCATTGTTATTTAAATCCATTTTTCTTAAAAATTTAACATCAACAACAAAACAAATTTGTATTAAATTTGACATTTATCATTACTAAGAAATAAAAGGACTCGAACATAATGAAAACTCTCGAAAAATATCGTAAAAGTTCTAAAAGCTATCAGTTGGAATTTTCGCAACTAAAGTCCCTACTCGTTTTTTTTACGTCATCATATGAGAATGAGTATTTGTGAGTAGCTACAAGTACTCGCGAGTAGGCTAGATAAACGCAGTAGGCTATGTCCAAATAAAAGCAATTTACCAAAATGTTTGGAGTTGTCACTGGATAACGAAAGGAGCAAAATAAACCAAATTTTGAAAAGGAATTGACCATATCTTTATATTGCTATATCCTGAATATGCATATATTTACCCTAATAATCACTTAAAAGTACCATATTTTTTGTACCCACAACAAATGGCTAAACAAAAAACATAAAATGAATTTATCTCAAAACTACGGAAATGCCCTTACTACATTTTGTTAAATCACGGGAGAATTGTATCGAACAAAATAAATATATTTCTATTCAGAAGTTAAGCATTTTTCTCTGTCGCTCTGCTGTTAACTACACAAAAATCTCTAAAAACTTTAAGGGACCGGGGACAAACTTTAGTTTGCAAATCAAAATAAATTAATAAAAAACATTAAAATGTTGTACATTTCAGTTTCAACTAAAGATTCAAAATGTTTAAAAATTTATGTATTCTAAACTTTAAATGAAAATTAAAAAATTGAGGTGTGGCCAACACACGACTTTCTTTTACGAACAGAGAATTTTGAGAAATTTTATTTTTTTTTATAACTTTTTTTTTTTAATTTTTTTTTAATTTTTAAATTTTTAAATTTTTTTTTTTTAATTTTTATTTTTTTTAATTTTTATTTTTTATTTTTATTTGTTTTAAATTTTTAGAAACATTTTGTATTAGTAGTTTTTTGTAAATCTTATACTTTTTAAGATATTTGCAAAATAAATTTTCTGGACCAAGGGAGTGGCCACTTCCGGTTAACCGATTTGGAATAAAATTCACTGGGACCTCCCAATTTATCAAAAAAGCTTAAATCTGAAGTTTCAGTTCGATTGGTTAAGCCATCTGGGCTGTGGAGAGGACACAGACAGACTGACAGACTGACAGACTGACAGACTGACAGACTGACAGACTGACAGATTGACAGACTGACAGACTGACAGACTGACAGACTGACAGACTGACAGACTGACAGACAGACACCATTTCGAAACTCACTTTTTCGGACTCAGGGGACCTCAAAACAGATGAATCTCTAAAAATCTCAAGGTCCAAAATTTTCATGATTACTATACTTTATTTTACTAGAGTAAAAGAAAGTAAAAGCGTAAAAAAATGTAAAGCCTATCAAAAATAAGCCAACATAATGCTTTTACTTTCTTTTACTCTAGTAAAATAAAGTATAGTAATCATGAAAATTTTGGACCTTGATATTTTTAATGATTTATCTGTTTTGAGGTCCCCTGAGTCCGAAAAAGTCGGTTTCGAAATGGTGTCTGTCTGTCAGTCTGTCTGTGTCCTCTCTACAGCCCAGATGGTTTAACCAGTCGAACTGAAACTTCAGATTTAAGCTTTTTTGATAAATTGGGAGGTCCCAGTGAATTTTACTCCAAATCGGCTAACCGGAAGTGGCCACTCCCTTGGTCCAGAAAATTTATTTTGCAAATATCTTAAAAAGTATAAGGTTTACAAAAAACTACTAAAAAAAATGTTTCCAAAAATTAAAAACAAATAAAATTAAAAAAAAAAAATTAAAAAAAAAAATTTAAAAACTTTAAAATTAAAAAAAAAAAAATTTTAAAAATTATAAAAAAAAATTAAAATTTCTCAAAATTCTCTGTTCGTAAAAGAAAGTCGTGTGTTGGCCACACCTCCATTTTTTACATGGACTGAGCAAATAAACAAACAAAAACTCAAAATTGTCAGAAAACCTTAAAAGTCAGAAATTCAGGGACAATAAAAATACTGCTACACAATTGTACTGCCATTACTGAAATTAGTGGTACCTTTTTATGAATATCGATGAAAAAAAAAAATTAAAACCTAGACCTGGCTCTGTTTAAATGGAAAATCTCTAATCTATTTAATTAAAGTATTATTTGGTTCTTATCACAGCAAATGAACTTTTAAATCCAGATTATTTGTTTCCTCGCATGAATAAATTCATTCACTTATTTGCGGATGAAATTGAAACTTTATGGAAATGGATTCTTCAGGACCTGTCAAAAGCGCACGACAATAATTAATTTCATCTTAAAATAAAAAATTAACTAAACAGTTTTTCCTTAATACAATTTGTTTAAATCACTTCTCACTTCACAAATGGACGTGATATTACGATTTTGAAATATAAACTAAGACTTTGATCAAATGCAGGCATCAAAAATACAAAATAGCTATGGTAACATAAATTCTTTATGTACATCAATATCAATTAACATCAAATCGATTTAAAAAAAATTAAAATTTTTTAAATTCTGTATGCGTTTACAATCAATTAAATTCAATCTTTATTACCTTAAGATATCCACATTGTGAATTGTTGTCTTCTTCTCCCTATTCGCAATTCGTTTTCTTCTTGTGTTGTTATACATGTAGAGTACAACACACACATTTAATACCTTCACCTTAAAGTCTCTGGTTTTTTATATATTTGTTAAATCAAATTTTCGAGATCTAAATTTAGAAGGTATTATTTATAAATGATTATTTGTGGTTGTTGGTGGTGTTATTTGTGTGGTGTTTGGTATTAAAGTAAATCGTCTTATCATGATTAAAAACCAAGTAGAAATCTCTTTTTTTTTTTGTTTCTCTTTTTTTTTATTCTGCACTAGGCTCATTGTTTTGTGATCCCGTGATTATTGATCTGTAAAAAAGACGCTTTATGGGAATTTACAAATATTTACACCGTGATTTACTCTTATGTAATACGAGAATATGCAATACATAAAAATACGTTTCTTCTTCATCCCAAAGTTAATCCAAAATGTGTTGTATCTCGTTTAAAACATCTTCAAATAAAACTTAAAATAAAAATTACAGGATAATTAATTGATTATAGCTTGACCTTTGAGTAACGAATGCAATAAATTTTGATTTTGATTCGATATATTGTGGTTATTGCATTGTATCTATGTGTATGTATATAATATTCAGTTACATAAGTCGTTAATAATCAACATTTGGCCTACGGCAAAAAATCCTTTTACTATAGTATACTCCGTTCAATAATAACATCTATTCAGCTTATATATCGGAAACATCTCTATTATTGTTCCATTGCGTAATCATAGATTTTTGGAGCTAGAACACCATTCCACTAACAATTGCGATAACAACCCAATCAATAGATTAGCAAAATCATTTAATACCGAGGATCAATTCGATTTTAATTCGACAAAAAACCATTTGAAAATCATTTTGAAAACCTACAAATTTATGATTAATTTGTCGGACGGCTTCAACGTTCAAGAACACAATTTTAAATTTTATGAAGTTTGACTTAACTCTTTCGTTTTTATTGTAAAATTGTTTAATAACTTATAATTTGGTGATTATTTTTTACAAACTCGATTTAAAAGTTTTTAAAATAAATATCAAATTTCTAGATATTCAACCTGTGAAGTTTTTGTGTGAATTTCTCTTAAAAGAGGACATTTCTGTATATTTTTATAACTAGTAACATTGTTTTATGAAACCAGTCCTGAGTTGTTAAACTTCGAAATTTTCGGTATTCAAAGAAAATCGATAAATGTACTATTTTCGGCCATCACCATTCCATCCTCTGTTACAAAATATTGCAAATTCATCGCAAATAAAATTATACTATATGTCAAAATTTATTGCTAATTTATATTTGTACTATTACATTCTCTAGTCGGAAAAGTAAGCATGCATTATAATCAAATATTTAAACTATATAGGCTCTACTCCTGGCCGTATTTCGGGCCAACCCGCTTTTTTACTTTCTTTTGTGAATTATACAACTAAAGTACCAGAATTGAAATTGTTGCATTCTTCAAACTTTTACAACGAATGCTACACGGTAATATACGGAATGCGGCGAATTTGGTAACTAAAGTCGCAAGACTGAAATTGTTGCTTAATTCAAAACATTTTAAAAGATATAGAGCATGGTAATATTCGACCAGAGAAATTTCTTTTCACTTCATCGGGTTTTCTTAAACCTTTAGACACCTCCTTTAAGTTCCTACGATATTTGCAAGGGGACATAAATATCTGGACCATGGCGTATATTTGATAACTATCGTACTGGAACTAAAATTGCTGCATTGTAGCAAACAAACCCGAAAGCGTGCGTTTGCTACATACGTTGTAATAGTTAATTTTATAACTAAAGTGTCAGAAACAAATTTATCGTATTCTTCACCGATGTGAATTTGGCCTGAAAACCTCGATGTGTCCTCACTGAAACAAAAAACTCGATGTGTCCTCACTGAATTTATCAATAAAAGGCCGGCCCTTACATTATGAAAAATATTATATTATGTGTAAGTAACAAGAAAATAAAAGTCCGCCGCAAAATATTTTATTTTAAATTTTACCTGTAATAAAAAAAATAATGATCAAATCAATAGAAATAATTTAGGAAATCATGAATTAGAGGCAAATCCAGGTAAGTAATAATTTTTAATACACTCGTACATTATAACTCGGATCTGATATATAATTTTCGTTTATATATCAGATCCGAATCGTATACCAGAATCCTAATCGTGATCCGATGAAAATTCTTTAACTACTTTGATCTATCATTTATCATTCCGAAACAAGTGTTGTTTCTACACCGGGGCATAGCACAATAATGCCCGACAGAACTGTAGTTGTTCAGGCGAATATACTACGCCAATCAGAAAACTAAAGTTAGCCAAACAAATGAAGGATGGTTTCAATAACTGTGCTCTAAAATGCCAGCTATCAAGGCTGTGGAATTATGATAAAAGCAGATACATTTTGAGTTGTAGTGAGTGGGTCGATCGATTTTAAAATTGTGGACCCTGTAATGTATAGTAAAGCAACTAAATGGCATAAATATGTCATGCACTAAAATCAAATGGCTCAATATTTTTGCGTAGCTTTTTTTGTAAATAGATCCCTGTGTCGCACTACTGCAAACCATTGCGGATGTGGGTAGTTCTGTACATATAATAAATTCGCCAGAATGTATGCTTTTTTAAACACGTACTAACGCAATTTTGTTTGTTGTTGTAAAATCTAATTTAATTTAGGATAAACTTCATTGGCATATAAATATTTCTTTCGGTTGCTAAATAGTTTTAAACTACAACATATTATGCATTTTACAATATGTACATTTTAACTAATAAATACAAGCAAAAAATTTAATATTTTTAAAACATTTATATTTTTAGTAACACTAGCTTAATAAAGAATTCTGCAATTTTGAAATACCAATATATCAAATTAAGATTAATATTTTCGAAGTTTATTATTTATTTAATTGTATATAATTTCAACGTTGAATATGTTACGTTGCGCATTAAAAAATTGAGCATTTACTATAACTGCTCAGCAAGGCTGGGCAAATTAAATTACACTGACTAACTAAAATACTTTAACAAATTACAGCAAACTGAGTAATTAAAATACAAATTACAATTACTTTCGAGTGGAGTAATTAAAATACAAGTTACAATTGCTTTGAATTGTAATTTGTAATTAAAATACAAATTACAATTACTTTACATTTGTAAATTGACATATTTTATTTGACAAAATTCGTTTAGTGAAAAAACATATCATTTTTAGAACAACGAATATTAAGATTAGGTTTTATACTGATGGTTCTGGAACCAGATTTTAATAAGCATTGTAAAAATTTAAATAAGAAATTTTAAAAACTGAGGTAATTAAAATACAAATTACAATTACTTAGAATTTAAGTAATTAAAATACAAGATACTGCTGTTACTTGGAAAATGAGTTATTAAAATACAAATTACAAATTGTAATTTGTATTTTAATTACGTAATTTAAATACATGTAATTCGTTACTGCCCACCCTTGCTGCTCAGTTCAGTTGAATACAAATTTTAGTTTTATTTAATCTTTATTGTTATACTTATTATACAAACCAAACCAAATTCAAATCGATGCAATTGAATCTATAAAATTAAACAATGTCAAAATGTAAAAAACCTCTGGTAATGGGAACTTCTACTAATATCGAAATACCGGTATTGTAAAATTATAATATCGGTATATCGATATTGGAAAATAAATCCGAATACCGGTATTCCGGTATTCCGGGATTTCGAATCCCTCAATTGCAATCCCTAGTAGTGAGGCTATTCTATATTTTAGAAAATCTCAAAAGCAAGCCTCAACATGCTGGATACACTTACATACATACATACAGTTATTTACATACATTTTGTACCCGAATCTAACACCCTGTTTTGAGCAGTAGCTCATTCACAACAGATTGTGCAGCATGAAGTGAATTAACATAATAAACTAATAAATAAACTAATTGTTTCAGAATGGCAGCACATCTTCATATCCATATGGTGGCGTTTTATCTTTATTTGCATACTTGTGCTTTGTAAAAAAAAAAAATAAAAATGGGATTTTTAATTTGTTTGGCATGCAAACCTGCGCTGTAGCCAATCTAGTGGTCTCACGTCTAAGAACATTAGTTTTCCGAGAAGCCGCTTCAGTTTTATTTTTCGACGTAGGACTTGGACACCGACTATTTTTAGCTGTAACGTTTCGGGCTAACTCAACCACGGCCTACCTATTTCCACCGTCGATCATCATCGCTTCGCAAGTTGTAACTCCCTGGGTGTAGTATTATTTTTTGTCTACTATTACCAAAGACTACTAACCATTTATACCTCGATTAGCTTGGGGTCCGAATTAAATTAAATTCAAACTTAAAAAATAAAAAATAAAAATTTTGCGTAAACAAACTTACGACCGACGACAAGAAAATCTAATACCCTAGACAGACTGTGGTTTAATAAATCCGATTTAGCTAAACTAGTTTAAGTATTCTATGCAAAAACCAAGGGATTAGTTAAAATCGAGGTTGACACACTGCTGCGACTAATCTCGAAAAATTCACTAAATCGGTTTTATTAAATCGCAGTGTGTCCAGCGTATAAGGCTCCCATTCTAAATTTCCACTTAACGTTGTCACAAAAATTATTTTGCATTTCTACTCAGATGTAGCTACTTTATATTTGGATCAGAATATTTCCATTGTTCCACAAAAATTTGAAATTTTTTCATTCACGGTATGCATGCACGCATTGCATAATATATAAATATAATTTTTTTTTTTGGTTTTAATCTATGTCTGTTCTATGCTCAAGGCACTCCCAACTCTTTCACACGTACGGCTAAATACCCGTTTTCTACAAACCACCTGCACATTGCATTGCTTCATGCCAATATAGTGCTGACATGAAAGGTGGGTCGGCCCATGGATTCTACACTCTCAACAGAGGGTCATAGTTGTGTTTATCGTCATCACCGATCGTAATCATATGATGAAAAATCCCTTTTTGCTTGCCGCCCCTTTCGGGATTCGAACCCGGTACCTCCCGATCCAAACGCCGCAGCTTTAACCACTGCGCCGTTTAGTCGTTTAAATAAAATTTAAGAAATATAAAAATTTAAAATACTTTAAACCACTTTTAACCTTAAACGACAATATTTGACACTAAATAATTTTAAAGATTTTTTGATATTTTGGCCATTTGTATTGAAAACAAAAACAACACGAATCATGCGCAAGTGCAACTACAAAAACGTCATTAAGGCCGTGTTCGAAGTTTGTGATAATTATTCCAGCTATAATAATTACGACATTATTTTGTATGCAACCAAATTATCACAGCCACTACGTGTTGTAAATTTGACACTTCTGTAATAATATTCATAAACAAAAGAGCGCAATAACAATAACTAAGCCGTATTACGCTAGTTTATTTCTAAAAAAAATAGTACAAATAAAACTTATTACAAAATATGGGAGAGAAAATTATTTCACTACTGTCAAAATTATTACAAAAACAAAATTATTACAAACTTCGAACACGTCCTAAGAAAAACCAAAAACATGTTTTTGAAATTTTGTGTGTATGAATGTAAATTAAAGCAGAATAGAGAGTAAAAATGCTCAAATACAGGGTGGGTCATCTGTTGGTCCTTTTTTCAATCAATGAATTTTAGTATTTAGTGTTATCTGTTCTAAAAAATTCATTGACATATATAAAGTCAAAAATATGCCATTTATCATCATGGAGTCGCTAACTACACAACAACGCACTTTGATGATTGTCCAAATTTATTATGAAAATAATCGTTCAAAAATAACAACATTTCGTAAATTACGTGAGAGTTTTGGTCGACATGAACGTCCTACTGAGCGTGAAATTGGCAAAATTATTGATCGTTTTCACGCTCGTCCAGTTCGTACTTCTGATGCAGTGGCAGCTGTTAGTGAAAGTGTTCGTAATGAACCAAGCACATCAACCAGGTTTCGTTCACAAGAACTAAACATTTCACGAACCACATTGAGTTTACCGTTAGACCATTAAAATCGTCGTTGTTGAACGAAATGAAGGTTTTCATCAAAAATCATCTTTAGCGATGAAGGCCATTTTCATCTTAATGGGTAAGTCAATAAGCAAAATTGTCGAATTTGGGGAGCGGAGAATCCTCATGTTATTTCTGAAGCAGAATTGCATCCTCCAGGAGACACTGTTTGGAAGAAGCCCGGATTGAACACCACTTGATTATTTTTTGTGGGGTTATTTGAAAGGTAATATTTATGCTAATCATCCACAAATAATTCAACAACTTTAAAAAAACATTCGAGCTGAAATTCAGATCATTGATCCGCTTTTATTGGAAAAAGTCATCGACAATTTTGATGTTCGAATGCAGGCCTGAAGACGTAACCGTGGTGACCATATGAACGATATTGTTTTCATAATAAATGGCATAGAACTACCTTTCATTGTCAACAAAAAACTTTGACTTTTAATCACAAAATGTGTGTTTTATTTAAAATAGAAAAAGGACTAACAGATGGACCACCCTGTATCATCGGCGTTAAGCGTGATTTCCATGAGAAATTCTTACTGACCAGTATATTTTACTGAAAAATACAGAGGAGTAAAGACAACTAAAAATTCCATTAGAGTGACAAGGACATTATTTTTTTTTATAGCAAAACTAAACGGTTGAATTTTGACAGATTTTTGTTAACATAACCAATAAATTTCATAATTTTTCGTGATTCATTGAGTGTGGTTTCATTTTTGTTGTATTTTCGAAAAATTATTTACTTTTGTGAATAAAATATTTACTATATACCATAAAAATGTTTTTTTTTATATCTTTATATTTACTATATACCATAAAAATGTCGGATGGGGTGAAGTATTTTTTTTTTTATAGTTAGTGCTTCAGTGTGCGAGAAAAATTTTCTATCCTTACACAATCTGTATGTAGATGTATTGTAAAGTACTGAAAAAATATACTTCGCTTCATATTTTTCTTCAGTAAATTATGGTTATACACCAGTAAATTATGGTTACATATCACAGTAAAAACAATTTTTTTCGAGTACTGAAAAAAAAAATTCCCTCTCACACCTCAACTAAATCTATATTTTTATCTCGCTTTATTTTTACTGGTCAGTAAGAATTTCTCATGGAAATCACGCTTTAGCAGTGTGTATTATATATATGTACATTGAGTTATGTTGGTGATAAACAAATACATTTTATTTTTTTTATATGGTTTTTGGTAGTGACTACTACGCCTAAAGATTGATATTTGTAAATATGTGTCTGCATATCAGCAAAACAAGCAGGTATTCTAAAGAAAACTGAATAGATTTTGGTCTAACTCATAAACAACACAGAAATGTTTCCGAGATATGACTTATACCAATATTTAGCTTATGGGGTATTCTTTCCAATAAAAATGATGGAATTGCTCTATACGAAGAAGGAACCATCTTTTGTTATTGCGGGTGAACACATAAAGTATATATGAAAATGTTTGTAGTTTAGAGGGATATGACCAATACCAATACTAAGGCATAGCAAGAGTTCTTTCAAATAAAATGGTGGTATTACTATGCGGAGAGACGGAACCTTTTGTGATTGAGTGTGAAGACTTCAAGTATATATGAAAATGCATGTAATTTAGAGGTGCACTATATTAAAGATTGGTCAACTAACAGATTTGATCCAAGGATATAATGTACACCAATACTTAGCTTATGGAGTGTTCTTTCAAATAAAAATAGTGGGATTATCCTACGGAGATAAGGCCATGTGTGAACGCTTGAAGTACAATATACAAGAATATGTTTGTAATTTAGAGGCCATCTATATATATTGATGATTGGCCAACTCATAGAGATGTTCCCGGGAAATGATCTGTACGCAAATCAAAATAGTGGAATTACCCTTTAGCGAGAAGGAACATTTTGTTATTGCGTGTGAACAAAGTATAAATGAAAATGTATGTACTCGTAATTGAGGATTAGGGAGTTTTTTAATTAAAAATCGAGAAGTGATGTTCTAATTAAAAATAGTGGGATTACTCTACGGAGAAAAGAAACCTTATGTTTGTGTATATGAAAATTTATCTAATTTAGAGGTTCACTGTAATGAAGATTGGCCAACTCTCAGAGATGACCCTAGGGTATGATCTACCTACTCGTACACCAACATATAGGCTTAAGAGAAGAACAAGGGTGTTGTTTCAAATAAAGATGGTGGGGTTACCCAAGTAGAAAAATAAATTTATATTATTGCGTGTGAACACTTGAAATATATATGAAAATGGATGAAATTTAGAGGTTCACTGTATTGAATATTGACCAACTCAGATCAATAAGTTATTTTGCGGGAACATCTCTCTGAGTTGGCCAATTTCAATAGAACGAACCTCTAAATTACAAACATTTTCATGAATACTTTAAGTGTTCACACGTAATAACAAAAGTGTCATTCTCTACTTCGGGTAATCTTATTATTTTTTAACTTTATTTACGCTATATTTCGCTTATATAAGATCTCAAGTGGAGTATGCTGTAATCGTCTGGAATCCTTAGTATGATGTGCACATCAAAAGAATTGAAAGCATAAAAAAAGTTGTTCATATTCCTGTAAGGAAGTTGTTGATTTTCCCAAAAAAAAAACTGGCTGGAAATATGACTATAACGTACCTTTCTATCAAAATATGGCTCGCTTACCACTATATTCAACAACGTGCAAAGAATATAAAATTTGAACGCTTGAAAAAAGACGTCTTCTTCTGGTTGCTACTTTTATCGGAAACGTCCTACTTGGTCACATCGATTCAGCTTATATATTGGAAAATATCTCTATAAATGTTCCAATCAAGACATTGCGTAATCATCGATTTTTGGCGCTAGAACATCTTTCCACGAATTATGGCGATAACAACCAAATCAATACAATTTCAAAAAAAAAAATGTCTGAACCTATATTTTAAATTTATGATTAATTTTTCTGACAGCTTCAACTTACAAGAACACCATTTACATTTTTTTTAAATTTTGACTTAATTTTATTATTTTCTAAATTTGTGGTTTTGTTTTATATTAATTTTCAATTTTAATAATTGGGATTATTTCTTTTTATATGAAATAATAAATGTTAATGACCGAATGGATTTCTTGCATTTGAAATAACGCCACATAAGCCTATATATTGGTATAGATACCCTAGAAACATCTCTGTGAGTTGGCCAATCTTCAATAAAGTGGGACTAAATTGTGCACACGCAATAACAAAAGGTTCCACTTTCCGTAAAGCAAACTCAACAGGTTTATTTTTAAAAGGTACAGGTCCCACCCTGGGAACATCTCTTTGTGTTCGCAAATTTTCAATATAGTGGAACCTCTAAACTATATACCATTTCACATATACTTCATGTGTTCACCTACAATAACAGAAGAATATCTACGAGTTGGCCAATCTTAAATACAGTGAATCTACAAATATATGTTATTTGAATAATTATTCCATTGTATATACATAAATGTATGTGAACTTTTTAAGAATTTTTTTTAATTTTTAAATTATTTATTATTGACTTGCATTTTTAAATTTAACAAATTTACCGATTTGGTTCTGATCTTGCTTTTATCCACTGTTTCACCAAACCATACAAACAATTTTGTTGTTTTGTCGGAAATCGCACATTTGTTAATTTTAGTTTTTAAATATTATATATATATATATATATATATATATATATATATATATATATATATATATATATATATGTATATATATATATATATATATATATATATATATATATATATATATATATATATATATAATATAAATATTATATTTATATAATCAGCCGTATTTATGCATCAGATGGTTATAAAATTACAGTGTGGCTATAAACATGTCCACCGCAAATTTAATAATGGTAAAAAGTAAAAAACAACAGGAATATTTTTAACAGTAGAACAAAAAAAAATTTATTACACGAAAGGGGTGGAACAAAATGTAAAATTATTTAAAATTTATTATTTTAATTATGATTTATTAATTTGCAAATTTTTTTGTTGATAAAAAATTGTTAACTGTTTATTGTATAATAAAAACTTATTTCGTTGTTTTACAAAGAAATAACTCTTCAGATGGCGATACAACTACAAAATTAAGTTATTGGATGATTAGCATAATCGGAATAAATGTTGCCATGTTACATGAACAATTTGATTTGATAATGTTGATTTATAACGTTATATAATAATAAAGATGGAATTTGCAGAACGCGATAATAAAATATGATTTGCGTACAACATATTATATTATATATTACATGTATGTACGTAAGTACTAGCATAAGTACGGTATTCATAAGAACTTCCTTCTATTTCGAAATAATTCCGTCCTCTCATATATTTAAATAAACTGAAATAACAATGTGCAATTCTATTCACAACCTCCTCCCCAAAAAATAGTTATACTCGTACTTAAACATATTCATTACCATGACCGCGATTATTACCTCAATCATAATAAAAAACACAATATAAAAAAAATAAAAATACTTTCATTAATTAAACAAATACAATAGGTATAGAAAAAAAAACAAATTAACAATAAATTATTCTGACAGATTTTCAGTTTAATTAAATTACAAATTTTACAAGAATTATTTTTTATATTTTAATCATGATATTACCAGCTTTTATATAATAAAATTGTAATATTTTTATGATTGTTGTGCAAAAAAATTATGGCACTGCTATTACGCTGGTTTTGTACACCTCAGCAAAACGAATGGTTTTTATCACCGCGCTATCGATACCTTTATAGCCCATAAATTATTTAATTAGTGACATAAAAAAAGAAAATATAGTAATCAAAAAGATAATAATAAGATCAAATCTTATTTAAGAACTGTTATGAACACAAACACTGAAATAAAAACCAAAATAATAATGTGCTGAACAACGAAATAATAAATGGGCTTAAAATTAAATTAGTAAGCCACCTGCTCGAGAAAAGGCATTTTGTGTGCAATTTTATCGGCTTAAATTTTGTTTGAATGAAATTCACAATAATATTTTACTAAATCAATCGTTCGTTTACCTTAAGCGGTACTCACTAGTATTTGTAGTTTTAATAGGCGACCTAATAAAAGAGGACTATGCTAAAACTAGAATAATATCGAACTATGCTAAAAAGGCATTTTTTAGTTTTTGTTTGGGCGACTGTAATGAGCGAAAAAACCTGGGTCTCTATTTGTGAATCCGTTTCGAATGATAATTTCATTTCGAACACGAATTGCTATTTGTAAATTCGATCGAACCTAAAAATGTACAATGGCACAAAATGAAAAGGGAAACTTTTTTATAATGGTTTTACCTATAAGAAAGAAACAAACCTTGTTGATTTTTGACGTTTAATGGTTTGTTTTGTTGGTGATTTGAGTTTGACGTGTATTTTCATGTGATTAAGTTAAAATTTGGTTTGAAAAATCAAATATATTTATTTTACCAGATACACGGTAAGTTAAAATAGTTTGTCATGACCACAGTTAAAAAATTTTCATTATTTTATATAATTAAATTTCAGGGTGGTCATTTTGTGGTGCTATATCACATTTGGTGATAAAACTGTGATAAACTGACATTTGTCGTTACTGCGGTCCCATCTTGGATGAACAACTTCACGTCGTATAATGATTTGAATGAAAATGGCCACAATATCTTCCGTCTTACTTCTACAAGTGGAAAAAATTGTTTATTTTGTTGTTTACATTTCTTTTATATGGAGTTTGGTTAAAAACACCTCTAATCAAAATTCAAAAAATGAATGAAATTTACATTGACGCGAATGATAAATAAATGATATTTATTAACAAAATAATCATTTATATATTATTGAAATAAAATTAATGGATTATTGTTAAATTTACAGGAAAACGGAGTATAAAAATCAACAATTATTTTAATTTTGTGTAGTAAACTGTATGTTAAAAGAACCATTCTAGTAGCCTAGAATAACAAATTTCACAGAAACAATCATCCTCCTAATAGAAATGGACAACAAATAAGCAACTCTTGAATGAAAATCAACATAAACCATCTGACATAACCTCACAAAATGCAAATAATGGTCGGTGTTTAAACATGAAATTCTAATAAACCAAAGGGTTTTCTAGTTATGTTAACTTAAAAATATAATACATAATTAGACTTTTGTTAATAACAAATTTTGTTTTGCATTTCATATCAAGGTAATTTTTATTCATTTTTTTAAAATTTTAATTTAATTGTTTTATATCAAACTATATTATGGAGTTTGATCAAAAGCAACTAAATTAAAGTTTTAAAAAAATTAATGAAAATTACTGTGATACGAAGTGCAAAACCAAATTGTTGATTAACAAATGACTAATTATTATATTTTTAACTTAACATAACTAGAAAATGCTGAATGTATTAAATAAAAATGCATAAAACTTCATATAAAAAGTTCATATAACTATATTTGAGGTTATGAAGGAAAGTGAAATTATCACTTTGATTCATTACTTTCCCCTTAAAATTCATTTTGCAGTGTTGTCATTTTGTGGTAATATATCACATTTGGCGATACTGTGCGAAAAATAAATGGTCGTAGCTTACTGCGGTATTTTCATGGATGAACATTGTCACGTCGCATAAAGATTTGAATGAAAAAGACCACAACTTCTTCCGTCTTGCTTTTACAAGTGGAAAATAAATTTATTTTGTTGTTTATATTTGTTTTATATGGAGTTATTTAAAAAAAGCTCTAATAAAAATATCAAAAAATGAATGAAATTTACATTGGCGCGAAATATAAATGAATGATATTTATTAACAAAATGATCATTCATATATTTTTGAATTAAAATTAATGGATTATTGTTAAATTTACAAGAAAAACGAAATACAAAAATCAACAATTATTTTAATTTTGTGTAGTTAATTATATGTTAAAAATAACATTCTAGTTGCCTAGAATAACAAATTTCATCCGGAGCTCATAATAGCAAAGGACAAAAAAAAAATTCTTAAACAAAAATGAACATAAACCATCTGACATAACCCCATAAAATGCAAATATTGGTCAATGTTTAAACATTAAATTCTAACAAACCAAAGGCTTTTCTAGTTATAATATGTTATGTTAAAAATATATTAATTGGTCTTTTTTCAATTGACAATTTTATTTTGCAGTTGGTTTCATGATAATTTTAATTCATTTTTTTGAAACTTTAATTTAGTTGTTTTTGATCAAACTCCATATAGTTTGATGGAAAACAACTAAATTTGGGTTTTAAAAAAATGAATGAAAATTATCATGAAACCAAGTGTAAAATAAAATTGTTGATTGACAAAGGACTGAATATTATATTTTTAACATTTTATTTAAATAATAAACACCTTTGCGTTAAAGTATTACTTTATCACCACATAAAAAGAACTTCGTATAAAATTTTCATATAATGTCATTTGAGGTTATGTGGAAACGTCAACTTATCACTTTGATTCATCATTTTCCCCTTAAAATTCATTTTGCAGGGATGTGTTGGTAGACTTTCTCCATTTTTTTATATCACACAAAAAAAGTCTCCACTAGTGATATAAAGGTGTGATACAGCACCACAAAATGACCACCCTGATTTTTAAACTGATGATAATATTCTTTCATTTAGGAACGATGTTATTTTCCAGAAGATTATATAGTTTATTACTAAGCGTATTTTGTTGACCAAAATTGAATTCGAATCATTTTGGGTTTATTTGTTTTCCAAGAAAATAGCCAATTTGATTTAATTGACAAAAGCCAACCTTTCCAAATAAAATATAAATTTAATATGTATTATGACCCTGGTGGCAGGTATCATAACCAAGAATTAGAATTATGTTTAATTAAACCCAATTTTTTTTTGGGTTAATGTTATTCTTGCGGGGATTTATCCTATGCAATTGTTGTTGTAAATTTGTCAAGGAAATACGCTAACTATTGTTTTAGAAAAAAAAAACGTAAGTGGTAGAATTTGTCTTTTGGAACAATTAATTCTAATTGTCGGTCGGCTTTCTTTCAATCTCATTATATGAAAATGTATTATTTTTCTCTACACGACGAACACATAAAAAACAAAAGGATGGAAAGATTTTTCAAGGATGGATCTACAAAAACGAGTTTTATTTATGTATCCATTTACATAATCATAAATTACATTACGTATTTTGGTTATACTTTTATTTTACATATGCCTTGTTTTCATGAACGAGGTTGAGATAGGTTGGATTGAAATTAGGTTTTCGTTAAATTTCAAAATGGCGTCGATTGTTTCCATGGAAGTGAGTTAGGTCGAGTTGAAAATATTATAGCAAAGTACATTATAAATACACTTTTGACTTTTGTATTGCGTTCTTAATTTTTTGTTAGTATTTTGTTGTTGTATTCAATTATAGTAACATTTTTTTATGGTGGTAACAATAAAAATCCCTTATGTATATTTTGCTCGGCATTTTGGTTTTCAACTCTACTCAATTCCACTAGCTTCGTTGAGTTCAAACTGACTTATCGAAAATCTAACTCCAACCTCTTTTCCATGAACACCAACTCCAACTCATGCCAGTTTGAACTTTACATGGAAACAAGCTAATAATTGATTTTATTATCCGTAAATATGAATATTTCAATCTGTTAAATTTTCTTTATTTGAAAAAATATTATAAAATATTCTCCCAAACTACCACAACCCAGCCACAACAAGGTTGTGGAATCTTGCACCCAAAATGAACTATTAAATAATAATACTTTATCCACTTTTAATATATAATAGCCCGATAACTATGCTGATTTCAAATAAAGAAAATGTAAAATAACCCATTGTTATTGTATAACCCACGCTGCTAGGGGCAACGTGAGTTATATTTGGTATAACAAAATGTTGAGTAGTCATTGGAAAATTATTCGCAGTCAAATTGAATGAAAAACTATATTCCAAAAATTAGTTAAATTAAAGTACACCATGACAATTTAAAGAACGGTCACTATGATAAAATGTATTTCAAAATTCAATTCTCCAGTGTGAAAACACAAAATGGAACTATTTCTTATTAATTTACGAAATTTAATTCAACAAAAGTGGATAAAACGTTGTATGGCACTCGTGAGCAAAGAGATATTATCCACTCAGGATAATATCCCACTCGGCTATCGCCTCGTGGGACAAACTTATCCCTCATGGATAATATCTCGTTTTGCTCACTAGTACCATAAATAACTATAAGTCACCCTTTTAAATCATTATAATACTTAGGTAAAGGAAATAAAATATCCTGTTAATTATATTAAATAAACAAATACCAATTAAATATGTAACATAATTTTGGCAATTAATAAATTAAATTGTAAAATGTAAAATAAATTATTCTTAGACTGCTTGAGTAATTAGGTGTTTTTTTATTAAATTTAGTTTAATTTTTATTATACTTTTTCGCAAACATATCTCAAGAAGAGTAACTAACTTCTGAAATTATAATTTTAAATAAAATTTGTGTATAAATTAATTATTAAAATTTGTTTTTTAATAATTAAATCTGAACCATCTTGATGTACATAAATGCCTGCTCATGTGAAAATCAACGTAAAATAAGGGACATAGGAAAACTTAGTTGGGTATGTAATTTTGCATTACAAAGTATTACATTACAAAATTTCGCATACAAAATTTTGCATTACAAAATATTGCAATTACAAAATGTTGCAATTATAAAATATTGCAATTGAAGAAAAATGACATCGACTAATTTAACTTAGAATTTAGAGACTAACGGTTTCGGTATCTCTCACGGGAACGCGGGAGTCGCCCGGCCCCCCCACTTAGCCCTCCGAGGGGCTTTAGATTTGAACTTCGGGGGACGTAGGAGCCGGGATCAGCAAACATGTCGCACTGCGTGCCGCACGTAGGAGCGGATTATTTAGAATCTATTAATGACCCCTACTAAAAAGAAAAATAATTGCACTATTTTGTTATGCAAGATTTTGTAATATTGCAAGATTTTGTAGTTGGAACATTTTGTAATGCAATATTTTATATCGATCCCAGAAAAGCTATTTCACTAGATATTCATTATTTCACTATAAAATAATCAAAATAATTATTTCGGAAAACAAAATTTTAAAAAACAAGATTTTGTCGAACAAAATTTTGGTAAACTAAATTTTATACGGTAAGAAATTAATTTATATTTGATAAAAAAATTTACAAAATATTCCTTAAAATAGCAAATTTAAAAAATTATATTTCTAAAAACAAAACAAAAAAAAAAATAAAAACTCGCTTCGTCTCCATATAAAAAGTGGTCAAAAATTGAAAGAGTTTAACGAATTTAATGAAAGTGGTATATTAATGGATGTTGGCATACTGATTTTTTCTTAACCCCATACTTTTTGAAAAATCGACATTTTTTAGAACTTTTTTATAGTTTTGATGGTGTAAAAAATATTTAGGTATACGGGTCAAAAATACAAAATTTTTGCAAATCGAAGCATATTTTAGAAATGGTTTTACAATTCATAACAGTGATTTTTAGAATTCCGAACATTAGCTTAATTGTGTTTTTATTGCTTTCACTACTAATATCTATTAAAAGATTTAATATTAAACTTGCGATTTGTTTATTGTTCTTCATCGCTTTCTAAACTTTCTTCAGAAGAACTTTCGGGAAACTCTAAAAACGACGAAAAAATGTCATCGTTTTTTTCATCCACAGTTTCTGGCTGCATCCACAGTTTCTGTTTGTTTCTGTTTTTCTTTTAGATGAAAGTAAAGGATCCGACGACAAAAGAAGGTGACGTAAAAAGCTTTGTTTGTGTGTTCTCGTTCCGTTTTTCTCGTAAGGGCTAAGCGATTTCTTTGTATGCTTTTACGGGTTGCCTCTAAAGCTTCCTCAAATAAACAACCTATACCGAAGCTAGAGTTGCATAACGAAATAAATGAGTATTTCAAAAAATAATTTATCGATTGGCAAATGAAAAACTTCATAATATCAAACCCATGGATCTGGACTTTGTGAACAGAGCTAACCATGTAGCACCAAACATAATTTTGCAAATATAAATTCCATATCGTTTCCAATAGGTCACGAAACTCGTTGGTTTTAATAAGTTTTCCGCTCAGTAAAATACGCAAAATAAGAGGAACATTATAAATCAAATTCTTATCGATTTTGGTAATTTCCGCTGCAACGTCTACTTTTGCTTTGTACTTTATAGACGAACTACTCCTATTGTGTATAGAAAGAGACAGTTAAAATTTATATATTCTTTTCACAACTTCACAAATAAAATTCTAAAACGACACAAAAATTATTTCTATATACTACATATTTTAGTCATACAAAATCGCACTCTATTTAAAGTACTACCTCAATGATACTATTACGAATCAAATCTCTGTTTTCTTTCGTATAAACAAATTTTAATACTCTGCAAAATAAAGTTGATGAAGGTGTTTTGTTTATCCATTGTTCATCCAAAATATTTCTGTTTAATATTTCCGAATCACTTATTTCAACAACATCATAATTCCCCTTATTCATGCAAAAATTCACCCCTCATAAAAAACTAACATACAAAATGAGAGAACAATTAAATAATGACTTTAAACAAAAAATCAATATTGCTAAATTGAACTAGCCAACATTTCAAACTTGATAGGAATTTAGTTTTAGAATTCAGCTGTGACAATTCAAGTAACGATTGGCACTGATTTCAAAATATTTATTCATAACCTTAAAAACATAAACATGTTTGATACCTATTATGATGAAATTGGGCTTGTGCTTTGCATATGTGATTCTAAAATGGTTTTTGGATGAAGTTCTGGAATATGGCCAAATATGAGGAAACTTGTCTAGAACTTCTGGAATAAGGCCAAGTATGATGGAACTTGCCTATTTTTCAACCGATTATGATGAAATTTGACATGTGTCTTGGAAATGGAATTCTAAAATGATTTTTGTATGAAGTTCTGGAATATGGCCAAGTAATAGGAAACTTGTCTAGTACTAAACCTATTTTGGTGAAATTTGACATATGCTTTGGAAATGGGAGTTCAAAATGGTTTTTGGATAGAGTTCTGGAATATGGCAAATTGAGAAGAATCTTGCCTATTTCTCAACCGATTATGGTGAAATTTGAGCCGTGCGTTCGATATGGGATTCTAAAATGGTTTTTGGATGAAGTTCTGGAGTTTGGCGAAGTATGATGGAACTTCCCTATTGCTCAATAGAATGGGATGAAATTCGACATGTGCATTGAAAATGGGGTTCTTTTTTTTTTTTTTTTAAATGTTGCCAATGGCTTTATTCTTGAATCTTTCTACATAAGAAACTCACAAGAAGTAATCAAATCTTAAGCTAAAAATTATTACATATTTTAAGTCTTAACCAATGTTATTTTAAGTTTATTGTTATAGTTATTTACCATATTTTAAGTCTTAACCTAATACTTATTGTTAGTTCTAACAATTTAATTAATTTAGATTATACTTATTCACAGGTTCATCAGTCCGAGTGGATCTTTTCTTCTTAGTCGCCTAAATCGCGGCTGTTTTAGTATCTACCTGGCCAATTCGTTGGGATGTGCTTCTAGTTTTGAGTAATATTTCGAACTGAATTCTTTAATTGTTTCTTTAACGGTTTTAATCCCAAAGTCGTCATGTATATTACTATTTCGAAGGTACCAAGGAGTATTGGTAATACTGCGAAGTATTTTCGCTTGGGCTCGTTGCAGGAGTTCTCTGTTTGAAGCGCTGGTGGATCCCCATAACTGAGTACCATATGTCCATATGGGTTTGATTATCGCTTTGTAAAGTAAAGCTTTATTGGCTAGTGACAACTGAGATTTTCTTCCCATCATCCAATTAATTTTTATTTGGTTGCGCTTTGTTTCAATATGATTTTTCCACGTTAATCTTCTATCCAAGTGCAAACCTATGTATTTTACTTTCGTTTGTTGAGGAATATTTTTATCGTTTAATTTCACTGGTGGGCAGGTGCGTTTGTTCAGCGTGAAGGTGACATGAGTTGATTTGTTTTCGTTCACTTTTATTCGCCATGCCTTTAGCCAGTCCGCGACTTTGTTTAAATGATTCTGTAATTCCTTTGAGGCAATTTAGGATTAATGTGAGACACCAGGATGGCCGTGTCATCAGCAAATGTTGATATTATTACTTTGTTGGTTACAGATATATCAGCTGGGACACCTGCATTAATATCATTTAAGCAAGTAGTTGCGCTGTTTTGTTTGACCATGTATTGCCTTTGAAGAAGATAGTTTCCCAAAACTGAGTGAAATTTCTTCGGTAGAAGCTCTTTAATTTTGTAAATTAGTTCATCGTGCCAAACTTTATCAAAAGCTTGTGCGATATCCAAAAAAGGAGCAGAACAATATTTCTTTTCCTCGAAGTTGATTTTGATTGCATTTACCATTCTGTGTACTTGCTCTGTAGTACCATGTTGGTTGCTGAACCCAAATTGATGGTCTGGAATAACGTGCCGTTCTTCTAATATTGGTTTCAATTTCGTTAGTAACATTTTTTCAAATAGCTTTGAGATTGTGGGCACCTTGCTTATTGGATGATATGATGAGATTTGCGTTTCATTTTTCCCTGCCTTTTTACATTTTTTGTTGCCTTCCACCTTTTGTTGCCTTGAACTTCTTCCTTCAAAGAAAATCTTAGGGCCTAATAGCTCGATTTGATTTCCAAAAAATGGAATTCTAAAATGACTTTTGGATGAAGTTATGGAAAATGGCAAATTAGGACGAAACTTGTCTAATTCTCAACAAATTATGATCAAACTCGACTTGTGCGTTTGAAATGAGATTCTAAAATGATTTTTAAATGAAGTTCTGGAATATGGCCAAATATGATAGAATTTGCCTATTTATTAACCGATTATAATGAAATTCTATGGCCTGGAATATGGCCAGTTAGATTATAACGTGTCCGTTTCTTAACGGATTTTAATGGATTTTTACATGTGCGATGGAAATGGGATTTCATAATGATTGTTTGATAAAGTTCTGGAATATGACCAGGAAGGATGTAACTTTCCTATTCCTTACCCAATGAAATTCGAGATTGGGATGAGAACTTAAACTAATATTTCTAATCCCGAAACTCTGCACTACCGTCTGTAGTTTCAATACTGCGGTGCCTGTCCGCTACAAACTATATTTTTCTGTACATGGCCATACTCAGAAAACATTGAAAAAAATCATTTTAGAATCCCATTTCCAACGCAAATGTGAAATTTCATCATAATCGGTTTAGGAATAGCCAAGTTTCATCCTACTTATCCATATTCCAGAACTTTATCCAAAAATCATTTTAGAATCCTAAATTTCAAATCTTTTCACTAAAATCCGTTTAAAAATAGCCAAGTTCCGTCCGTCCTAATTGGTCATACTCTAGGTGGAACGCACATGTCAAATTCCATCGTAATCTGTTCGATCGTTGTATGATTCCGGGATTGATTTGGGAGTTGTATTAATCAAGACCGAAGTTCTGATCACCTCATGCGGTTTCAGCCATTTATATTTTTCTGTTATAATAACTAAATTTATTTAATTTGATGAAGCCTCGTAGTTACAATCACTAAACTTATTTAATTTAGTTATTTGTTTTGGTTTTCCAAGATAGCTTTGATAAAAGCAGCTTTTTACTACAACATGTCAACTTTGTAATTTCATTCAACTTTTGTAGATATCTTGAAAAATGAATATTGAACAAAAAATATTTTAAATAAAAGATGTCATCAATTGTTTACGTACAATATATTGCTGCTTAAAAATATTGCTTCTTATTGAAAAAATTAGTTGACTTTGAAATAACCTTTAAGATAAACCCAAAATGTAAAATGAATAATATTATCCTCCTTCTCCCTTAGGTTAGGTAGGTTAGGTTTGGGTGTCGGTCCACTAAATAGGACCAGGGCATAGACACCAAAATGGTCCGAAGCCATACCACGAATAATTACTCCTTCTCCCTTAAAACCGTCCAACTTTTGTATAAATCACATTTTTCAGAAACGCTTGATTTTCGAGATAATTCGGGTGGAAACCTTTCAAATGAACATACTTGGCCCAAGTAACACACCGAACAGATTTCGAAACAAAGCACATCGAACTGATTTTGTTTAAAGAATTGATTTATGTATTTTAAAAAATTAATATTTAATATATTGACTTAAAGTTTTATTGAAATAAATGTCTAGAAAAGATGGACTGGAAAAAATTGACTAGTTTTAGCATAAAATGTGTTTGTTAACAATTTTAATTTTTGTCAAATATTATCCGGAAAATAAAGTCATATTTTGAAATTTATCCCGAAGCAACATAAAAAAATCTAAGATTATTTCATACATCCATTTAATTTATAGTGAATTTTTGGCAATATAAAACGTATATACACTTTATACAAACCCTTAGGCCTTTTGGGTATACAGTTTTTAATGAAACCATTAAAAACACATAAATGAATATGTTGTTTTTATATTGTGTAAATTATTGCCGTAACATCTTATTACTGCAACAGCTGAAATAGAAATTAATTACGAAATCGTTTGAGTTCTTTCGATGGTTACTTAAGCTACAAAAGTTTAATTAGTGCTTGTATCCTGAGGAAACAATAAAATTAATAAAACAAATATATTAGCATTTTATTGATTTTAATGTTCATCTTAAAATACGAATGAAGATCAAATGATTCAATATACCTTAACACTTTGTGATGACATAGACCATCCACATGATATACACGTTTCCAGACCATCATCGTTAATCTGCTTTGGAAGATGATTGCGTTTTTTTTCAAATTGTCTCAAATTGATGATACTCGTTTACAATGACTACTTGAATATTTTTTTTTTATGTATCACTTAAGTAAAATGCTGATGAAATTTATATTCGCTAATGATATTTAAAATATCTAATAATTTGTGATATGAAAACCTAAAATTTCAGTTGTTTTAACAGGATTTTTCATTATGTCTGTGTTTGATTCAACACAACTTAAATTACAACCGAGCAAAAAATTTGATTGCTGTAAGAACAAAATATAAAAAATATAGAAACAGATATTTATATGCAGATGATAAAAATTAGATAAAAAATTTAAATATGCCAGCGCGCGCGTATTTTATCACGTTAAACCTAACTTAACGATAAAGGATTAGCATTCATTATATTTATCAAATAATTCAGATGTAGGTATGTATATTTTTAACATGTATAAATGCAATGATTCACCTGGTTAATAAAGAAACGTTAAAGTGTTTTGGTTGTGTTGTTATTATCATTATTATGATTATTTGGAGTATCATTTACGAGTATAAGATTCAAATTATCGTAAAAAGTTGAAGGCTAATTGATATTTCCTTATAAGAGGGTAAGAGTTGTAATTATGTTTATATTTCTCAAACACTCGATATCCGGTTAAAAATGACAGTTTTTTTTTTAAATAATTGCTGTAATGCAACATAATTAAAATCCATTCATTTTTATAATAACAACAAGACTTTTAATTATGATATACATAAGTGTTTCATAGGAATATTTTTTAAGGCAGTTTATTTGGTTTGATAAATAATTTTTGTTTCGAATATTGTTTGAACAAAGTATTCTCTCATACAACATATGCATACCTACTTATAAAAATATATAATTACAAGCGCATTGAAAATATGTACATGTGTTTTTCTTAAAACCAATTCTAAGATATTTTTGATTTGCTCAGACTCAGAGTAATGATTGGAACTCAATTTTCTAATTTCTGGGTTTAAAATATTTATTTTGCAGAAAAGTTTTCAGGAGAGGTACCAAATTTATAAAATAAAACCGACTAATTTTCAAAAGTAGTACCAAATTGACGAAACGAAATTTGCTCACATTATATTAAATGCTCGCTCATTATGTTAATTTTGCTGATTTGTAATTTGACTTTTTATTGTTTTGCTCAATGTATCTATCATGTCAAAATGAGAAAAATACAAAATAAAATGCCATAATAAACGGAAATTGATCAGGAAAAGAATTTTTTGATTATTTTAAGATTTATTAGCCATATTTTTGTTTTACATAACATGTAGCTAATTTATAAATAGCATGTCTTTGTTTTTATTACATAAATACATATGTACATGCAAATATTAGCTACATTGATCGCTAATGGATAAACCTAATATCCCAGTTACATTCAGTGAAATTTTGGTTAGGCAAAACAACCTTAATGCCCGATTTAGATGAAGAAAAATGTTTGCCTTGCAAAAAAAGAAGAGATTAGTATATTACAATTTTCGTTTGAATGACAAAAACAAAACATAAACATCCAAAATTATGTTAGCGTTTTTTTTAGCAATTGTTACTATAAAAACATTAAAAATAAATATGATGCTATAAAATATACTCGACCCGACTATATTTTTTTGATATTTTATAGTAACAAACAAACACAATAAAAGTAGGTATATTATGAAAACCTATACGATGATCAGAACTGAAATGTTATAGCAGAAAAAATCAAATCAAAAGCAGTTTTCCCAATTTTATTTATGAAGTTTTATTTTTGTCACTAACAATTTTATTTATTGTTATAAATTTTATTTTTGTCACACTACTGATAAATGTCTAAAAATATAACATCCAATTATGTATAAGCCGGCAAAAAATTATAGCATCGCCATTTTGGTTTACATAGTCCTTTCTCATTTTAACTAATGGATATTTTTTTATTGCGTGCAGCTCTATGCAAAGCAAACATTTTTTGCAAGGCAAACATTTTTCTTCATCTAAATCGGGCAAAAATGAGATAACTAGAACCTTAAAATTCCTAACAAAACCAGGCCTACTCTTTTTTTATAGCAAATAAATCAAAAAATATAAGAAAACTTTTATATTATTTATAGTTTGTACATAAATAAAACTTCCAGCCAATTTTGAAAATTAAAAACTCGATTTGAGATTAAAATGGCAAAAGGCGACATCACAAATAAAATTTTAATGGTTTAATAACCTTAATATGATATAGAAACTTATGAAAAACTTACCATAATTTATACCGATTTTTTGTGGTTTACCTCTCGGGTGGCTTATACCAAAGCCTGCTGAATAAATAATAGCCTCCAATATCGACTGCATTTTTTGTTAAGCTTAAAAAGTATATCAATTTTTTCCTTTACTATGGAACAATAAGGGGAAACGATTAGTTCCATTTACAATTTTATTAGAATTACGAACTTTCATTTTGTTTCTTTTTATACAAAAATGTTCATAAAACATGTAGACTTTATTTAAGGGGAGGTTCTAATGAAACTCGATTTGAAAATACGATTTTTTTTTAATTTCATTTTTTGATAGCCTATTATGTGTGGAATATATTCTCCAAACCGTTTGACTGAAATAAAGTTCAAAAAAAGTTATGGCATAATAATTTGACCCACTTTTTTACGCATCTACTCAAAAAAATCGTTAACAAAATCTTTAAATGCGTTTACTAAAAAACGATTTTTTTATATCTGTCTCCACGATAACACAAAAACTACTCAACTACTCGATCACTATTTATTATTTTTTTTATTTTGAAGTCCATTTAATTTATTGGAGGATAAACCTAAATGCAGATAATATTTGCTGTTTTTTTGTAGCACTTTAAAGAGCAAAAAAAACTTGAAAAAGCGGTACCGAAAAATTACTAGTCCGCCATTTTTTTAATTTTCGACTTTTTATTGATATTGTTGGTATAACCTCCAAAAAATATTATATTTTTATAAATTTTTTTTTTTTTTGATTTCAGATAATTTTTACAAGTGCTACAGTGGAGACCGGCAAGTCACCTTTTTTTGAGAAGGTCACTCTACAACACGTAAAAACAATTCCCGCGAGGTTATCATCCTTAAAAAAATTGTTTTGTACATTAAAACACAATAAATGAAGTGTCAAAAACCTTAAGGTGTTTATTTACTTCCTTCTATGAAAAAAAATCAAGAGAATCACCTTATTTTTGGTCGCCTGATGAGAACCTCCCCTTAATTCAAAAATTGAGTTATAAAAATGTTTATTACTTAGTGAAAATTGTCTTGGGAAAATAACTGGAAATTTATAAACAAAACAATAAACACCTCGCCTCTATTAAAATTTGAATTCGGCTATCTTTCTAGATTGTTTCGATTTTTTCTTTTCTTCGCGTTCATTGTATTGATTCAATTTTTTTCTGTTTGGCCCTTTAGTATAGTAATCATGAAAATTTTGGACCTTGAGATTTTTAGAGATTTATGCGTTTTGAGGTCCCCTGAGTCCGAAAAATTGGGTTTCGAAATGGTGTCTGTCTGTCAGTCTGTGTCCTCTCTACAGATGGTTTAACCAATCGAACTGAAACTTCAGATTTAAGCTTTTTTGATAAATTGGGAGGTCCCAGTGAATTTATCCGATAAATTGGGAGGTCCCAGTGAATTCCCAGAAAATTTATTTTGCAAATATCTTAAAAAGTAGAAGGTTTACAAAAAACTACTTAATACAAAATGTTTCGAAAAATTAAAAAAAAATAAAAATTAAAAAAAAATAAAAATTAAAAATTAAATAAAAAAAAATTAAAAAATAATATTTCTCAAAATTCTCTGTTCGTAAAAGAAAGTCATGTGTTCGCCACACCTCCATTTTTTGATTTATTTTAATTTCGGTTGTTGAGCGAAGACGTGTTGTCCTTTTCCTTACCATGGCTTTTAGATTGGAATAAATGATGGTGTCATTAAATTGAATTTTCTCGTTTTAATATATATTGTTATTGTCGTAGAATGTTTTTTAATTTAATGTCCCTTATTTTCTTTTGGTTATTGCTGGAAAATTAGGAAATTTGAGAATCTGTGTTTTAAGTGAGCAAGACATTGAGTTGTTTTTTAGCGATTTCAGAAAAAATGATTTAACTGGATTTAACGTTTAATTGATGCAAACTCAATGAAAATAAATTAATTTTTAGTGTTTCTACTCGTATATCCCTTATTTTAAGTTCATTTTTCGCATGCCGGCTCTATTTATATAACGGTGGTTCTGCTTATGCCGATTGCATTTTAAGTTACAGTTTCTCTCATCGTTTCTTTTATGATTTTTTCATGTTATATCTTAATTGTTTTGGCTACGAAAAATTTCGTTAAATATGAGAGGGCTAAGTACGATGATTTATTGGGATCGGACGACAAAAGTTCGAAGGAGACAGACGTGTTCTTGTCTGCTCCGTAAAATAAATATTTTTTGTTTTTTAGTGTAATTTATTTTTATTTTGATTCATTTAAATTATTTAATCATGTTTATAGTTAAGTGTAATTTTAAATTAATTTTTATTTTTATGTGTTTAGTATGTGAGCTAATTTAATGTGATTTTGGAAAATGTAATCCACCGGGATGCATTTATCATTAGACTCAAATAGGATTCTTATACTTCGTATAATCGAGTAAGTTTGAGTCGAATCGGAAACTGCTAAATGTTTATTTAGCTAAGATTAATTTTTTTTACGGGATATTATAAACTGCATTAAATTATATTAAATTAATTTAATTAGTATTTAAAGATTAAAAATTAACTAAATTATATGAATAAAACACTAATATGAAAATATTAATTTTGAGTTGAATTGAAATTTGGTTTGCAACACATAAGGACGTATTTATTTATGCATGCCAAATTTTATTCAATGAATGTGAACAACGTGGAATTATGTAAATGAAAATGGAGATGCTAAATGTATTGAACTTAATTAATTAACTTAATGGATTTATTGAAGTTTAGGTTACAGTTTTCACATACAAACGTCAATTATATGGTATACCGACAAAATTTTTAAGAATATAATTTACCTATTTCCTTTCATTGATTTATTATTTTACTGACTTGTATTTTTAATTGGTTTTTTTTTTTTTTTTTTTAAATGTTGCCAATGGCTTTATTCTTGAATCTTTCAACATAAGAAACTAACAAGAAGTAATCAAATCTTAAGCTAAACATTATTACATATTTTAAGTCTTAACCAATGTTAATACTTATTGTTAGTGCTCACAATTTAATTAATTTAGACTACACTTATATGTGTATATCGAATTAAATTTACAGGTTCACAGGTTCATTAGTTCGAGTGGATCTGTTCTTCTCAGACGTCTAAATCGCGGCTGTTTTAGTATCTCCCTGGCCAATTCGTTGGGATGTGCTTCTAGTTTTGAATAATATTTCGAACTGAATTCTTTAATTGTTTCTTTAACGGTTTTAATCCCAAGGTCGTGATGTATATTACTATTTCGAATGTACCAAGGAGCATTGGTGATACTGCGAAGTATTTTCGCTTGGGTTCGTTGCAGGAGTTCTCTGTTTGAAGCGCTGGTGGATCCCCATAACTGAATACCATAAGTCCATATGGGTTTGATTATTGATTTGTACAGTAAAACTTTATTGGCTAATGACAACTGAGATTTTCTTCCCATCAGCCAATACATTTTGGAAAATGTAATTTTTATTTGGTTGCGCTTTGTTTCAATATGATTTTTCCACGTTAACCTTCTATCCAGATGCAAACCTAAGTATTTTACCTTCGTTTGTTGAGGAATATTTTTATCGTTTAATTTCACTGGTGGGCAGGTGCGTTTGTTTAGCGTGAATGTGACGTGAGTTGATTTGTTTTCGTTCACTTTTATTCGCCATGCCTTTAGCCAGTCCGCGACCTTGTTTAAATGATTCTGTAATTCCTTTGAGGCAATTTCAGGATTAGTGTGGGACACCAGGATGGCAGTGTCATCGGCAAATGTTGATATTATCTCTTTGTTGGTTACAGGTATATCAGCTGTATACAATAAGTATAATATTGGTCCTAGAACGCTACCTTGCGGGACACCTGCATTAATATCATTTAAGCAAGTAGTTGCACTGTTTTGTTTGACCATGTATTGCCTTTGGAGAAGATAGTTTCCCAGAACTGAGTGAAATTTTTTTGGTAGAAGCTCCTTAATTTTGTAAATTAGTCCATCGTGCCAAACTTTATCAAAAGCTTGGGCGATATCCAAAAAGGCAGCAGCACAATATTTCTTTTCCTCGAAGGTGATTTTGATTGCATTTACAATCCTGTGTACTTGCTCTGTAGTACCATGTTGGTTTCGGAACCCAAATTGATGGTCTGGAATAACGCGCCGTTCTTCTAATATTGGTTTCAATTTCATTAGTAACATTTTTTCAAATAGCTTTGAGATTGTGGGCAGCATGCTTATGGGACGATATGATGAGATTTGCGTTTCTTTTTTCCCTGGCTTATGTATCATTGTGATCAAAGATATCTTCCATTTTTGAGGAATATAACTGGTTCGCATGACCGCGTTGAATACAAATGTTATTAGTTTTATGCATTTATCCGGCAATTCCCTTATCATTTTTCCAGTAATAAGATCATGTCCTGGTGCCTTTTTCGGGCTTATGCAAGTTTTAATTGTATTCTTAACTTTCTTCCAGTTATACTTTATAGGTTTGTAGGATAAACCATCATCCGTTGGCTGGGGTAGCACAAAATAATTATCTTCTTCGTGTGGGACGAATACTGTTGCTAGATGAGCAGCAAAAGCATTGGCTTTTTCTTCATCACCTCTCGCCCAATTTCCAGTTGGTAGTCTAATCGGTGGATTCGAATTTGTTGGCCTTTTTAAATTTTTTGTTGCCTTCCACAAGGAATAATCTGTCCTCTCGGTTGCCGAGAGATCACTTAAGTAGTTCTTTACGCGCTGGTTTTCTTCTTCGCTCAAAGCAAATCTTAGGGCCTTAATAGCTCGATTTAATTTCCACTTCAATAACGGTGATTTTGTTTGCTGCCATTGACGGCGAATCTTTCGCTTTTCCTGGATTAGTTCTTGTATATTATGTGACAGTTTATTAACTTTTTCCGAACTACTTATGCCGGGTGTAGCCCTTTTAGCAGATAATGTCATGACATCTTTTAGATTTTCTGCCGCCGCATCAATATCAGCTGGTGTGATCAGAGGAATATTAAGTAGACACTTTTGTTCGACTAACCTCCTATATTGATCCCAATTAGTTTTTTTGTTTGTAAGGCGGTTCGGTATTTCGTTCCTTAGGACATCAGTACTCAATGTTACTATTACCGGTGAGTGATCAGAAGACAGATCATAGCAATCAGTGGCCTTAGCATATGTACGTGGAATGCCCTTAGTTACACAAAAGTCAATTAGATCAGGAGTTTTCTTTTTATCCGTGGGCCAGTAAGTTGGGTTACCGGCAGATAAATAATCCAGGGACTGTTCCTCTATGGCATCATAAAGTTGTTTACCTTTCGGCGAAGTTAATCTGGAACCCCAATGAGTATGTTTAGCGTTGTAATCACCGCCCGCAAGAAATTTATTACCCAGCTGGCTGAAATAATCCAAGAACTGGAGTTTTTTTATAGCATGTTTTGGAGGGCAGTACACTGCTGATATGACGCAGTTTCCAGACCACTCCTGCAGACAAATGCTCGTTGATTGTATATGTTCTTTCTCATATTTTGTAAGTTCGTAATGTTTTAATCTTCGCTTAATCAATACAGCAGTGCCTCCATGTGCTTTACCATCTGGGTGCTTGGTGTCATAAATAGAGTACCCATTAATTTTGAAATAGCTATTTTTGGTGAAGCGTGTTTCTGATATTAACATTATGTCAATATTGTGTTCAGTGAGGAATGCATGTACCTCCGATTTATGTTGTGTTAGGCCGTTTGCATTCCATATGGCTATTTTGATGATGGTCATTTTTGGCTTTTTACGACTATCTGCATCAGCGTGCTCATATTCTGCATCATTAGATCCATGGTTCTCTCCATCATCGCCATGAAGCTTTGCATCATATTGGTCAATTTGTTTAAAGCTGTTGTGATGTTTCCCTCTTCACTTGCTTGCACCTTAGGAGCGGTACCTTTGAGAACACTTGCGTATGAAACCCCTTGGTGCACGCTGCCGTTTTCAGTTGCGCGCTGATTTTCATTTCGAGCGTTTCTGTTTACAATTTCTGGCCGTGCTTCTTTTCTAACTGAAGAATGAAGATTAAGGATTCGCTGCTCTGCTCGCTGCTTTGGATTTATTCTCCTTTTCAATTCCAGATAAATTGGACACCCTCTATAATTAGCTGTGTGACTTCCATCGCAGTTGCTGCATTTTCTCACTGATGCTTCATTTTTTGCTTTATTGCAAACCTTTGAATTATGGAGTTCACCACATATAACACAAACATCGTTCAAAGTGCAATAGGCTCTAGTGTGGCCATATTCTTGGCACTTAACGCATTGTACCGGCCCATTTCTTTTCCTGGGTTCCTCAATGGTAACCCTTCTGTGCAATAGATATTTTAGGTCAAATATTGCATGGTTGCCTTTAACCTTTTTATTGTCTGGTTCTAATTCCAGACGAAACAATGGCTGAGGAACCTTCTCCCGATTAAACATATTGGTAATAGTTTTGCACTGGAAACCTTTTTCAGTGAGAGCAGCTTGAACTTCGTTTGCATCCACGTAACTCTCTATTCCTTTTAACACAACAACCAATCCTTTTTGGCTCTTTAATTGATACGTGTAGTAATGTTTACCAACTTGGTCGAAATGTTTAATTAACGCTCTGTAAGCATCAGTATTGAGCGGTTGAATTTTTGTTTCTTTTATATTTCCTCTTTTGATCCCGGAAATATAAAATGCACCTTCAGTGATAAACTCGATCGTTTTAGCAAGTTCTCTATTTGATTCTTCCCTCAAATAGATTGGTGGTGGCTTCTCAGCTTTTGAAGTTTTTTCGGGCGGCGGCTCGTCAACAACCAAGCAAGAATACCTATTACCATGCGTTAATTCAACGCTAGCTAGCTTAGTGAATTTATTCGCGCTTGCACTGGCCGCTGATCTAGGGCTTCTTCTTCGTTTTGATGTGACAGTAATATACCGGTCTATTCCCGTTTGCACTAAACACTGACCTACATCACTGTTTATTTTATTGTCATCTGATGTCGATGCACTCTCATTGTTTTTTTTATTGTCAATATTTGGCGACGATGCACTTTTATTTTCGTTATGGTTCAACACACCAATGTTATTTAAATTAATAATTTCACTTTGATTAAAATTGCCTGGTAAGGTAATTTTTTGAACATTTAAAGTTTGTTGTCGCTTTGGACTATGCTGCACTTTTGTATTTTTATTAAAAATATCTGAGGTCGTGACGTTCGGTGGCAAATCGCTTGCGGACATCGCTGTCTGCTGATTTTGCCCAGCCTTTTTTACTTGAGGCGGAGATGAGAACATCACGATTTCACTTATTTTTCACATCACAAAATTTTTAAAAAAAAAATAAAAAAAAATGATTTAAACTGCTGATTCAACTTTTCACACAAGTAATAAGTAAACTATTTAAATGTTTACTCGGTGGTAGCAAAATTGCAATTTGCAATTTTTAATTGGTGACGGGAAATGATGTGGTGGAGATTTTTTCAATATATTGGTGATTCTAGGCTTTTTTGCGTCATAAATTAGTC
This sequence comes from Tipula vernalis, assembly GCA_958295665.1. Taxonomy (NCBI): domain Eukaryota; kingdom Metazoa; phylum Arthropoda; class Insecta; order Diptera; family Tipulidae; genus Tipula; species Tipula vernalis. The sequence goes on along the minus strand of OY282559.1, from coordinate 216,507,437 downwards.
AATTTTTTAAATTAAATTTTATAATTTTATAAATAATTAACTTCAACATTATTAATTTTCCTTTTTCTAGATCTGTAGGAAATTGCTGATTAGTTTAAGTTTAATTTTATGGTTAAATATATATTTTTAACTTGTTATTTTTAAATCTAGTTGCAGTGTGTAAACAATTAATTAACTATCTACATAAAAATGGCACGGTAACTAATGAAACAAGCGCAGTGAATTTAAATCGTAGCTTACTAATTTAAAATTTTTAAACATTCTTTTAGAATTTTAGCTTGGAATTGGGAAAGTCTCCATATTCGTTTTCATAAAATGTTAATTTTTGTAATATGTAATATGTATATTGTGTTTTGCTCATTAATATATATTAATTAATTTAGTTAAAAGTATTTTAAAGGTTTATCTTCCTTAATTTGCCTTATTATTGGAGGGCCATGCGGACGATCAGCCACTTCGCACTGCGACCTAAAAAATCTATTGTGTCCTGACCCTGCTAAATTATCCGTCCAGTCAATATTCAGGTTCTTAATGAACCTGGATATACTGCCTCCCGGTACGTGATACATACTATCTGGGCTTATTGCTCTCCCTCCTAGATATTTATTACAGCATGTAGTTCCGCTAGAAAGACAGTAGCATTGGGGCCCAAAGACCTCGAGAGGGTTTTCCCACTCCCGTATATTCCTACTCCTGCCCCGTATTCCGTTTGATTTCACTCTTACGAGTTGCTGGGAATTGCAAATCGCCTGAAGGTCACCCAGCTTTACTACAGGAAGGTTAAATAAAACTGGAGGGTACCTGGTATTCAGAGTCCCAATATTTTGGACTGATTAACCTATCAGCCATTCATCGGCTTGGAGTTTTCTCCTTTAGCGCCGTACTTTAGCCTGTGCCAAATGGCCAAAAATGTGCCAAATGGCCTTAGTTACCAGTGATTGCCACGAGGAGGCAGCACGTATACTTGCGAATTGTGAACAGGTTACCCCTTACACAATTGTACCCATCACGCAGCTGCCTAATGACAAGACCAGAACAGCTCACGCGATGCGCACCCTACTGGAAGGCTACGGAGCTGGTAGATTAATCTACTCAACTTTGGTCGTCCCCTCCAATAGACGCCAAACCACCTTAATTTAAATAATTCAATTTTCTGAATATAACATGCATAGTTTCAGAATTAATCATTATTATAGGGATTAAAATTAATCCTGAGTTTCAGAATTAAACTTAAGCTTGAATCAACTTTCCAGGATCATTAAGTAGTGAATACGCTGTAGTTTAGAAATTATGTTGTCCTGTGCTAACTATTTTTACTATATATTTACTAACAATTTTACTAACTATCGATCGCTTAGGTTTCTGTAACCGGGTCGAGTCCCTCCCAACTAATACTCCTTTCCTATCCTTCGGTTTTGTTATATGTATACAAGTGTACGGTGTGTGACCGGGAGTTCCTAATATAATGCTTGGCCGTACATCCTAATCAATCAATCAATAAAAAGTACGACGATTAATTGTATGGTGATATATGCTCGAACGAGAAAGAAGTGTTTTTGATTTTTGTCTTTCTGCGTAAATTAAATTTAAATTGTAAAATCATTCGCAAACATTTTTATTTCGTGTGTAGAAATGGTTGTTGCATGTTTACCAAAGCAATACAGCAATAATATATTTATATATTAAAATAAAAGGATTTCTAGAGGTCAAATTATTGTTTACGTTTATTATTTACATTAAATTTAGTTATTTAATTATAAATATCGTGTAATTGTGTTAAATTAAGTAATTTGTTTTTAATATTTTATCCTGAAAGTGTTTAAAAATTTAAAATATTTCATGTTTCAAAACAGTGAACATGGCGAAAAAAATTTCCGTATGAAAAAAATTTTTAGTATAAATTTTGAATATAAATTAAATTTGTAATATTTGGGATTTAAATAAATTATTATATATTTAACTTAATAATTATTTTATTTAAAACTTACTAAAACTTACGTGTACTTAGTTTACTTAAAATGGCGTTTTGACGACAAACGCCGTTTGATATCCATAATACCAAATTTTGCAGTCCATGTGATATTGTCGTCGAAACGACAACCACAATAAGGGTGAATATTTCCGAAAATTGTAAGAGAATTTAATTCAGTTTCAAATTGATGAGCTTATGAATTCAGTGTTACCACTATGGATACAATTGTATCCATTTGGTATATTTTCGTTCTCTCAGATATGTTTTTATGTTGGGAAAGTACTAAAAATTTGGTGGTATAAGCCTTCTTAAAAGAATCATCAATGAGATTTAAATTGGAAACATTTGAATTCATCCCCTCTTCTTCATCGCCTTCCAAAATAAAATTGTGGAAAATTCATTTTAGTGGGCGGGAAAATGAGTGGCAGATATGTAATTGCAAACAAAAAATTTTATTTTTTGGATTTTGCGGGTTTCTTGAACACCATCGATTTTTATTCTAAAAGGGGTACTAAAGCGAAAATATGAAGAAAGTTGGCTGCATAATGCAAGCTAAAAATAAGCAAACTTTGAGGGTTGTAAAATTTCATGAAAACCACAATCACGATCAACATCGATGTTTGGTATATGTTATTAATTTTGTTTATATATATATTTGTTTTTAATAATTTTGTTGCGTTGCTGTTAATCTCAAGTGAGAATAGTAAAAATTATTAATAAATACTATAATTTGACATTTCTCAATACCTATAGCTTAGTTTACCAGATAAACCAAAAGGATATACTTCAAAACGACCCAGAGAAAATCTTGGGGACAGTCTTGAGGAATATTTCGAGATAGAGACGACGAGACACGCATTGGAACAACAAAACAAAATAGGTATTTTATAATTTTATAAAAAAATAAAATTAAAAAACAAACCTTTTGGGGAATTTCAATCTCAAAAATAATTTTTTTTTAGCATTAATTACTCCTTGTATACCTAAAGTTATATTGTCGCTTGATGGTAATTTTGGAGTGATGGCGTAAAATTTTTTAATTTTATTTTTAAAAATAAATGGCGAAAATTGGGGGGCTATGTGTAGATTCGATTCGAAAGTATTTTTATATTCTTTGAAGTATAAGATTCGTATTTTACTTAAATAAGAAACGAACGAATCTAATTCAATTTAAATAAGAACCCATTACTTCGCAAACTCGAATACATTCGAATCAAATTCACAAATAGTCCTCCTTCCTTCCCCTCCAAATATTATATATGTAGATACCGGGTATCCCAGAATACCACATTCAGCTTTCAGATCCCGGTTCAGGACACATCTCAGAGGGCTATTTATAAAAAGGATTCAATTCTTCAAAAATTAATATTAAACTGAAAAGTGAGAAAATCCCAAAAACGAAATATTTTAAACTTTTTTCATACTGTATCCAAAATAACTCAAATAAATTTTGCTTAAAAGTAAAGGTTATTTACAAATTTTCTGAACAAGCAATAATATTTTTGGTTTGGTTACTGTATAAGTAAAATTCAAAATAGATATTTCATTTTTATACTAAAATCTCTTTATGATTAAAAATTAACGTTGTGTTGTAATGGAGCCTTTTGTGCAAAATTATGTCTTTTTTTCATGACTCTGGACCTTTTTTTCATATCACTGTGTATATTATTTTTATACATATCTTATCGTAGATAAATTGACATTTTTTTTTTTTAAATTTTAGGAACCGATCAGGACGTAGAACTCGTTATATCACAATTACATTGAAATAATTTCATTAAAAAATGAAAATTTAATAAAAAAACCTATAAGCACCCTTAAGCAAATAGCACATTTTTGGATCGACGGACATGAGGATGTTGCCGTTTGCAGCTCTCAAGCCGAACTTTTGGAAGCATCCTTTGATATTTCAACTAATTTAAATTAATTAAATATTAAAATAATTTAAATTATAAATTTAATACAATTCAATTAAATTTAGCATATTATAAATTTAGCTCTTGTATAATATAATTTTAATGTATCTTATGGACGTATTTATGTATAAACCTTAGTAATAATCCTTAATAATTAAAATTATTTTTTTGTTTAGTGGAAGATTACGGTCTTGAAGAATTATTTACATCAACGGATATTGAAAATTCACGGGGTCGACCAAAAAAAATCAAATATAAGCCAATAAATCCAAAAACAAGCGGTAATTTGACTCATTTTAGGAAAAAAAAACAAATTTTGAGAAACAAAAAATATAATTTTGACGTGGTTGCTAGACGAAACAAATATAGCGGTAGTAAAGGCCAGACGCAAAAATTAAACTTAATCACTGCGTTCCATTGGAAACAATTTGCTACTGCCAAGTACTTGTGAGTAGATGTTCAATGGAACGCAAGTTTTTGTCACAGTAGTAAAACATAAACTCAATTTAAATAAAACTGCTAGATTTTAATAAAAAATACGTTGATCTATTAATAATAATAAGTAATAAAACATTAAACAAAAAAATTATTAAAATAATTTTTACGATTTAACAATTGCGCGTCGTATCACAAACATAAACATAATTTTTTTGTTTTTAGCCCTATTCAAACCAACATATTTTTGTTATGTCAGTAAATTCAAATTCTAATCAAATAATTTACGAATTTTTTTTCAGAGAATGATTAGATATACGTACGTTGTATGGAAATGTTTCAAAATAAAATACATACAAGTTTATAACTAAATTAACATTATTTTGAAAATCGATGCATTTATCAAACGAACCAAAAAGTCACACCTTGGTTGGATTAAGGTTAAAAAATGACGTTTCATAGAACCAAAATTGGTATAGAGCCATCTATTAGAATTTTTTAAACTAAAATCCCTCTTTCGTTAATTATATGCGTAACTACTTCTAACAACTACACCATTAGCATTAGTAGTTGCGAGTAGAGACAAGTACTTGTGAGTAGTTTGCTAACGCCAATGGAACACGCTTAATGACATCGATTACGGCAAGTTAAAACTTTCATTATTAGATAAATCGGTTAATATATCATTAATACAAGAACATTGCGATGATATCGCAAATAGCTGTTTTATAATAAATTTTTACTTTATGTACTTACGAAAATAAGGTGACCTGCGAATTCTTTTTATTTCGCTTCGTCTCACAATTTGGCACGACACAGTTTTTTTTTTTGATTTTTCAAATTTCCCCAAATTTTCATTTTTGCAATTTTTGAAATTTTAATTAGATCAAATAACCATTAGATCAAATTTTTAAAAACTTAACTCACAATAAGAAACTTCACAAACACAATAATTCAAAATAATAATAAATTTCACGAATGGCTCTGAACGACAAACGATACAGGAATGATTTTTAAATTCTTAAAAGCTATCTTAACATATAGACATTTAAAAGCAAACATAACGACTTCTTAAATATTACAAAATACTCGTATATAAATATTCTTTATATACTATCTTAGCTACAATACTAAAATTTGGAAAAAACCTAAACCAGAATATTATTTTTATGACTACCAGTAAAATAAGGACGATCGACAGTAGACTAAATTGTTTTTAAATACTTATGGGAATAGTTATAGTATGGTTTATAAATAGTTAGAATATGGTAAATATAAATAACATCTCTAACAGTTTTAAATACATTTCCAGCACTACTTAGCATTTAATTAAAAAGGATTAGTTATTTAATAATCGCATATGTGTGAAAATTTATGATTTAATACCATAAAATTATTCTACTTACGTTATATATCAAAATTTTGAATTTGATTTTAGAAAATTCGAATTTAAAGTCAAGGAAAAATTGGTTTTTCTTTCTCTGTCAAACACTAGATAGGTTTTTTTACCCATTATTTTCGTTGTATACTGTATCCATTTCATTAGAGATCATTGATATATACAAATATAGTGTACTTTTTTTATATCTTAAGTGTTTGTGCTCACGTATGGCTTGAATAGACACTTTTTTTGGTTTTGCAACAACACTTTCTCTCATGTTTTGTATTATGACAAAATCAGAATATCATATACCAAACCAACCAAAAGTAAAAAATAAAAAGTAAACAAATGTCTACACAAGCCACACCATATCGACACAAACACAAACTAAACCTATACTTCTATAAGCTTTTACGTCGTGACGTAATGTAATCTTTTATCTTTATATACCTATGCCATATGCATTTACATACCCTAGGAATGTAAAAAAAATATTTTTATATAAATGAATACTAAATAAAATACAAAACATGATCGAGAAAGAGTAAGAAGAAATTAAAACATGTCCATTCATGACCAGAAATTCTATAACGACACATTTTTTTCTATTTTTTATGGACTGGATTGGGCGAATGAAATCACATAATAAAATATATAAAAAATACACATTGTATATTTCAACATTTTGAATTTAAACTTCAATTAATTAACCACTCAACCCCAAATCATTTCCAAAATACTAATCTTCATTTAACACATTTAAATTAATTTGCACGCTTTTCTATTAACACTAATTTAATATAAAATAATTTAATTCATTCTAAATAAACTTAGACATAAAACAAAATTAAATTTAAATTTAAAATGAAACAAAAAATAAAATAATTTCACTTGCGGAGACAGACAAAAACACGTTCATCTCCATCGAGCGTTCATCGCCAACCCGAAATATTCCGCGCTGACTAATGAAATGAAAAATTTTTGAAGCCAACAAAAAATTGGATTAAAGTATGAGAAATTTCTTATGTCTTTGTTAGTCTGCTTTTACTTTGAATTTAGCTTCTAAATTTCTACGAATTTACTTCGGATATCAACATCAATCTTGAATGATTATTATTAACGAATTTTTAGATTCGGATTTTCAAATTTCGAACTAGTTTAGATGTATAAACAATTTGAAAATTATTAAATATCGTAGGAAATGACGCGGAACGTTTAAAAATTATGATTTAATAGTTTTGTTGCTCGATAACGGACCACCCATCCACACATTGAATAGCCCTTTTTCAGCCTCGTGGTCGGCCCAAGACTTTATCGATCGTAACCAGATGATAATAAACTCCTTGCACTCTGTTGCAGACTAAACGCGAAACAATTTATATGAAAAAACTAGAAAAATCCTCATCATGATCATTGATCAAATACTAGTATTAACATTATTCATATTAATAAATTGTACTTAATTTGATATTACTAATATGTTAATATTTACGAATAAAAATTGTAGAGTGTGAGTGGATTGTAATTCTATGTTTTAGCGAATATGTTATTTTCTCATCTTTTTACGAATTACTATTTTGTCATATTTTAAAGTAATCCTAAATTTAAAAAAAAATAGTTTATTTGAATGAAGTTATAGTAATTATATTTTAAATAGAAAACCTTTGTATTTCAGTATTCAAGTCAAAATCTTTTACTCGCAGGTTTACTCGCAAATCCCTATTTTGCTTGGTGTGAATACTATCTTCGAGGTTTTATTAAAACAATCAATGAATACAAATATTGAGCATCTGCGCCGTTGTGTTAGTCATAATAGGAGTGGGATTGAAAATTACACCCAACAAAAAAACGAACAAGAATAGTTTTTATTTTATTTCTAGCAGTTGGTAACACATTCACAGTAAAAACATCATTGGTATCTTCTTTCATTCACCATTTTTGTTTCACTATTGTTATTACTACAGCATAATTTCAGCCGAACTAATAAAATGAAATAAACGGGTCGGTAAGAATAACGGCCGAAAAAATAATGAGGGGAAATGAATGTATTTAAGAGGCAGACTGAATACATATAATAAGTTCATAAACCAATGGAAATTTTTTTTTTAAATTCTTAAAAAAATTTAAGAAATCTGAAGAGCTATTTATGAATTCGAATCGATCGTATTCGGCTCTTAGAAGTAAAACATTCGTATTTGATTTACCAGTCAAAATTGAAAACTAAAATTTTGAAAATTTAAAGATAAAGGTGTGGTTAATATTTAATAATTGTCTATCTAGCTTTAATTCCGGAGTACCTAATATTTCAAATAGAATTCGCATGTATGCTTTAAATACAATAATATTTAAATTGTTAAAAGTTTTAAGATAATTCGCTAATATTGTAAGTACCATGGTTGATTTCTAATTACTGTGATCAAAAAGTAGTAAGACTTTTCCATTTAAATCGCACGGGCTTATCCAAACGTGTTTTTTTTCTTAGGTTGGAAGCACCTTAATAGACACCTGTGTAAGATATCGTGCCAATATCTTTAGTCGTTATTGAGATACGCTTGTTTACTGTCATCTAAAATAGCGCATTTTTTGATTTTTTAAAAAGTTCAACAAAGAAGTTGGCTACAAATTTCGATTCAAAAATGGAACTTCAGCTTCCAAAACGTTAGGATTTTGGTGACCAATCACTATCCACAGCGAGTGTTTATGATTGCCATAAGTTACTCAAATAAGGCAGAGAACGTGTTGAAGACAATGAACGTCCTTGCCGTTCTTCGATCTCTGCCAACGAACAAGACGTGAGAAGTCAAGAATTTGGTGCTCAAAAATCGTCGATTGAGAATTCGATATCTTGTTGACATCACGCAAATATCGTTTGGGTCAGAATTTTGAGCAGACAACTCTTGGTTTTTGTATCACGATAATGCGCCGTCTCACGGGCTTGATGTCAATTTACAATTACGTATCTGGATTTTGTGCAATTTTGTGATTTCTTTAAATTCTAAACAGTTTTATAGGTTTATTCTCGCATGCCTATTATTGAGACAAAAATTTTGAAACGAATGTGTGGTGGCAGGACTGAGTCGCGAGAAAATCTCGGTTCCAAATTTTTTTTTTTTTTTAACTTACTTGAATGCCATCCGTTACTGAAAATTTATTCACCTTTACAGAGCTTCTCTGTGGTCGTAGTAAGCCGGCTAGAGCTCAGGATGTGGTGGGGTTTTCCGAAGGTTTATAGGAGCATTGCTAGACCACAATAAGGATTAGGGTAACAATAAGTCCAGGAGGGAACAACAAGGTAGGAACAACTTACCGCCGAAGGTCGTGATCACGCTCGTTTACGATCTCATACCTGAAAAAGCGACAATTTTTAGGGAATTCGAACGAACTTAGCGAAAACCATAAAAATAGAAAAATTCAGTATAATAAACAAAAAGAACTCCTCATTTATTGGATTTTTAAATAAATAGTTATTCCATAGCCGTTAAAAATAAAGTGAGAAAGAAAAAAGGTACATTGAAAATTTAAAGATGACTTCCCTAAATAACTAATTATGATACTAACTTCATTTACTATAGCAATAATTAATTATTAAATCGCCAGGAAATTAATTTAGATAATTTCAGTAATTGAAATGAACAAATCACAAAAAAAAAATGTAATAATTAATTATTCCTAAATATTGAAATGAATAATCGCAACTTAACTTAAATTAAAATAAAAAGGTCATATAATATAATATAATAAATATAGCAAAAGAAATATAATATATAGAATATATAAAAAAATTCTTATCTTAATAATAGGTCGTGGCGATCCATCTATTTTTGTATTTTGTTTAAATGTTCTAGATTTAGGTACACCACTTTAAGAAAATTACAGTTATCACTATCTTTAAACTAGGGAACCTTGTGGCACTAATTAAAATCGTATTTTTTTTTTCAAATAGTTTTTCACAATTCATTTGTTTTAATTTTTGTTTTAATTTAATAATTTTTTTATTTTTTTTTAATTAATGTTTTTAGATATATTTTTTTCTAGATACACAGTCACTAGCACTGACATATTGCCTTTTTACACCACTTTCACAGTTACTATAATATACTAGCACTGACATATTGCCTTTTTACACCACTTTCACAGTTACTATATAATTTTAATTATATATTTTTTACCAATTTTATCTCGATAATTATTTGTTGTTGTTTATTTTGTTTTTGATTTAATTTATAAATTTTAACTAATACACATTATAAGTTCGTAGCACATTGGGTAGAGCGTCCTTGTCACTTCTCTACCAAATCTTATGTTAGGATATTTTAGGCACTAAGATTTGTGTGTTTTGTTTTTTTTTTTTGTTTTATTATTTTGAGTTTTATATATTTTTTCACTTTAACTTCAAAAATCTTAATGTTTAACTTTAGTAATCTAATTTTTAAGAATTATCATTTTAAGATCTACAACAAAAAAATATATAGACCAATTTTTCTTCTCAAAACTAACTGACACCATAAAATTACCCGTCGCAGTTCACGTTATATCGTTCGATAATATTTTTTTTTATGACGCGATCACGCGGTCCTCCATTTAGAGTTCACACCAAAATTAAATTAATTTTTAATAACCAATACAATTTCTTAATTTTTCTATTTTTAATTGTTTCTTTTCTTTTTTTTTCGTTCATTTGAACATGAACTCACTACAGATTTTATTTCAAAGTTTCTTTATTTTTTTTTTTTTTTCACAATATTGTACTGTGCAAAAAAAAATTTTCACTAACAAACCACGGCCATTCAAACTTTTTATATCTGATTTAAAAAAAAAAAAGATTTTATCCAGTAATCAGCTCACTGACTGACTTTTACTAACTAACTCCAAATTTTTTTTTTATTTCACCCCCAGCAACAACCAAATGGTCTCTTTTATAGGCACAGCCATCCAACAAAAAAAATTTTAAACGGAACAATCTAATAATTTCTCCTGATTGAAACTAGTTTTTCCCGTGAATTTGAAGGTTTCGCAAGTGTGTGTGTTCAGCCAATAAAATGTCAGGGGAGTTAAACATTTGGACGTTGTAGCGATGTTCAACGTTACAATGTTACAGTTAATATTCTGAGAATCAAAAGATTATTTCGTATTGATGTATATCTCATAGCTTTTTGTATAACTTTTCGTCGCTTGATAATCGTTGTGATCACACGTATACAATTTGCTCTTAAAATTAAATTTTTTTAGTTAAATAATTTATCTATACGTTTTGCGTTAACATTTTGTTTTAATTTTAAAAAATTTGCTATTTAGTTTTCAATTAAAATAACTATTTTTCTAATAACTGTGAAACTGCTAAAAATCATAAAATCTATCAATAATCTGTGATACTTAAATACATAACTGTGATTTTATTAATTAATATTTTTTGATTTAAATAATAATGTTTGTGTGCTGTGAATGTAGTGCCAAAGTGTCTGAAAACTTTTTTATTTGTGCTGGTGAATGTAATAAACTTATTCATTTTGGATATGCTGGGATTAAAAAACTTGTGTTTGATGCCATTTCGATAATTCCTAATTTTTCATGGCGATGTAGTGGATGTATTGATGTTTATAAAATTCTCAAGGAAACGAATGATCATATGAGTAATTCTATCGATGCTATATCAGTGTCCTTTCATTGCTAAATAAAACATCAGCCGCTATTAATATTAACGAGGAAATTTTGTTAAAACCAACACCATCTCAACAGTCGTCGTCTGTAAAATTAAAAAAGAAACAACAAAACAAACTGATATGGAATTTGCCACACCAATACTTACAAGATCTAAGAGTAATGAGACAAAACCAACAAAAATGTTTATACAAGCCAAACAGAACAAACACTTAAGATATAAAAAAGTACGTTAAGGCGTAGTATTAGTGATGCATATAAATAAATCAGAAAGTATATATACACAAAACAAATAAGTATAGGTGATAAATTCATAATAAATATAGTGTACATTTTTTTGATAGGATCTGTGTAGGGAGCGAAAGAGACGGCTTGTATAAACATTTTTGTTGGTTTTGAATGAGAATAATAACATAAAAACGGCTTCAACTGCTAAATCGTTAGATAATAATATGGACTCGCCTAAAAAAATTTTTATTAGTAGTGGTGATTTGAACTCTACTTTGCGTACCGTTGTGCCGCTACGGTGGATTTTTATTTCTCGATTATGTAAGGACGTTACTGATGATGATCTCATGATGTGCTATATATCAAAAACAAATTTGTAATCGAGAAACCTGTATTATATTGCTTTCGACGTAATGATGATCGCGATTATGTATCATTTAAAATCGGTATTCCTGTAAGCAAATTTGACCAAATGCTTGATTCATCGGCGTGGCCTTCTGGAGTCTTGATTAAAGAATTTTTAAATTCACGTCGGAAATTAATGAACAATAATTTTTTAGTCCCACGCTCGGCTCTAACAGAATGAATTTGGAATTTAATTCAATGCCTAATTCAATCTCAATCTATTATCAAAATGTTGGTGGTATGCGTACTAAATCAACGCAGTTTTCATTATTTCTATCGTCGTCATGTTATCCGATATACGAATATGTTTTATCTGAAACATGGTTGAAACCTGCTGTTTTAAGTTCTGAATTTTTTGATGATAATTATGTAACGTATAGATGTGACCGTTCCAGTCTAACAAGTGATAAATCTTATGGTGGTGGAGTTCTTGTAGCTGTGCATAATTCAATTATAAACTGTGATGTAGTATATCCGAATATTACTGTGGAATATGTTGCGGTGAAATTATCTTGGACAGTGAAATCAATATATTTATATGCTGCATACGTCCCACCTCTAAGCTCTGCTGAGATTTATAGCTTACACTGTGCAAATATTTATTATTTTGTATCACAGTGTAACGCACATGACACCTTATGTGTATTGGGTGACTTCAATCTTCCGGGTTTATGTTGGTGTACTGATGATGATGAAACTGCTTCTGTTTTTCCATCCAATGTTTCGAGTGATGTGGAACAGATTTTTATTGATGCCATGTTGCCTTTAAATTTACATCAAATTTGTAAAGTTGCTAACTTGAATGGTAGAATCCTGGATCTAGTTTTATTGAATGATCCTAATTGTGGATTGGTTACTAAGTCGTTGGAACCTTTTGTTCTGGATAGATTTCACCACAGTGGATTGGAAATTAACTTTGACTGCCAGGAGCTGTTTTGTAAATTCATCAACAATGCACAACCAAGGTTAAATTACAATTTTAATAAGGCTGATATTGCCGGTTTGCAGGAGTTTTTTGAATTGGTGGATTGGGAAGTAACTTTTAATGCTAAATGGAGTGATGTTAATGCTCTAGTCGACTCATTTTATTTTATTTTATTTGATGCTTTCGACAAACATGTACCTAAATGCTATGAACGTAAGAATAACCATCCTCCATGGTTTGACAAACAATTTGGTCAATTTAAGAAACAAGAAGAATAAGGCACACACATTTGCCAAAGAATTTGGTGATAACTTGGACTGTCTAAATACTTTTCTACAACTACGCCGGGAATTTGATAAGGAACAACGCCGAGCCTATAGGAACTATATTTCACGGCTGGAAGATAATTTAATTTCAAACCCAAAACTATTTTGGCCTTTTGTTGATGTCAAAAGAAAATGTTATCCACAAATGATGTCGTTAAATGATGTAACTGCCTGTAATGCTGAGGACATATGTGAATTATTTGCAGAATTTTTCCAATCAGTCTATCAAAAATACTATGATAATGCTATTGATATTTCATTAGGACCTCGTAGTTCGCATCATCAATTTAATTGGAATACCTTATATTTCAGTAAAAGATGTCAGCCTTTGTATATCCAAGATGAAATCGGGATGTGGTTTTGATAACATACCTGTAAAAATACTAAAAGATCTTAACAGCTCGCTATCATTACCAATATCTCTGATATTTAATGCGTCTCCAAAGAGTGGTGTATTTCCGTTGGTATGGAAAAAGTCAATTATAATTCCCATTTTTAAATCCGGGAAACGGAGCAACATTAAAAATTATCGTGGCATATCTATATTATCATCAATTCCAAAGTTATTTGAGCTTATTATTTCTGATTATTTGTATTTTAATGTTAAACCGTTATTATCACTTCAACAACATGGATTCGTCAGGCATCGTTCTACCACTACAAATCTTTTAAGTTTAACATCTAAAGTATTCAGTGCCTTTGACTCTAAATGTCAGCTTGATGTGGTTTTCACTGATTTTTCGAAAGCATTTGACTCACCTCAGTCTGAGTTATTTCTTGCCAAACTGGACAGATTTGGAGTGAGTAAATTGTTTTTGGATTGGATTGGATCGTATATGCGTGATCGGAAGCAGGTAGTTCAAATTAACGGGTTTACATCTAAAATGATTGAAGTTCATTCTGGAGTGCCTCAGGGCTCCCACCTAGGACCTGTATTATTTAATGTCTTCGTCAATGAAATTGCTTCTTTGTTTCAGTACAGCGACTGTGAGTTATATGCAGATGACTTGAAAATATCAAGAAGTGTATGTAGCCCGCAAAATGTAATGAAATGCAGAGTGATCTTGATTTGCTGTATAAATGGTCAGTTATGAATAAGTTGAAGTTAAATTTGGAAAAGTGCAAGATTATGAGCTTCTCCAGGAAAAAAACAGTTATTCTTCATCAATATCTTATTGGTAATCACCAGCTAGAACGAGTTATGACATTTAAAGATTTGGGTGTTGTCCTGGACCATCAATTGAATTTCCGAGACCATATTAATTTAATAGTAGCTAAGTCTAATTCTCTACTTGGCTTTATTCGTCGTATCACAAAAGATTTTCGTAATCTACAATCAATTAAAATTTTGTATTGTTCCATTGTTCGGTCTAATTTGGAATACGCGTCGATTATTTGGGATCCTGCTTACAATATTTATATCGATAGAATTGAACGAATACAGAAGCAATTTATTATTTACTATCTTCATAAATTGAATTGGCCATTTGATCCGAACCTTCCAATGTGGCTGAATAAAAAGAATTTGCCATCCTACGGTGACCGCTGTAGAATTGCTGATTTGGATTCATTGCTTGTAAGACGTAGATGTGCTGCTTCAACATTCATCGCTGATCTGCTTAACAGTTCCATTGACTTCCCTAAACTACTTGCAAAGATTGATATTGATGTGCCCTGTAAACCTACTCGGATTAGGAATTTTATATATTTGCCGACATTTAAATCTAATTACGCACATAATGCTCCGGTCCCGGCGATTTGTCGACAATTTAATTGTAGTTTTGATGTGTTTGATTTTAATATTTCTAAATGTTCTTTTAAAAAATTAATAAAAACTAAATTATAAAATTGTAAAATAAAATTGTAATCAAAAAAGGATTTTTTATCCCGTTGATGATGTAAATAAATAAATAAATAAACTTATCAAACATTAACTCAATTAAATACAACCTTCTCTTTATTGTTTTCTTATAAAATAGTAAGTAATCAACGCAGAGAAAAATTTGAAAAAACAATGTGTTAACACACGGCAAAATAGTTGGAATTTTCATCATAACATACGGCTTTGTTACTTTCAATAGATTTCAAATTTTTAAGGAAATTGTAAAATGTAGGGACCTCAAAATGAATTTAAGAGAATCTCATCAAGGATCTAACAATGGCTTTTGCAGCGGTAGTGATAAATTGTAATAAATCCGAGACACATATGTCCAAAAGCCCTGTTACCTCAAGTGTTTCACAATTTGCATCTGCGAAAAATGTAAAATTAGTCGACTATTCATCAACTTCATTTCAAAATATCACTGATGAACGTTATAGAGTTGCTGACAATATTAAACGCACATCAAAATCTTTTAGAGATAAAAATAAAAAACTGCGAATGTATGGCAAGGATTACGTTGGATTCTAGATCCATTGGGGTGCCATATAATTTCAAATTATTTTGAAAACCACTGTTTAAATTTTTTTGCAATATGGGTTGGGAGCAAAAGAAAATGTATATTCGAAATTTAAACAAAATTATTTTATGATATAGGGCTCTTTATTTTTGTATATTTAAGCTTGAGCTGTCAATCTCAATTCGGGATCGTTTACTGGATTCCATTTAACGTGGCAAAGTACACACAAGTACTTCTGTAGTTTGCTGTACTAGTTTGCTTTTTGAATTTATAGCGACTTCGTTACCAGAATATTTAGTAAAACTAATCGGTAAGAAACGGCTGATCAGTTTTCAAATTAATAATTAATTTTCCAACTTCCCATGTTGCAAGTACATTTTTTTAAATTAAATTTTATTTTCGCAACTAATTTTCTGCGTTCCATTTACCATCTACCCTCAAGTACTTATTTGTACTTTGCCACGTCAAATGTAACACAGCGATTATCAGAAGCACAATGAAAATTATTTCCAAAATAAGTTCCTTTTTATATAAAAATTCCACATAAAACAATCAAACATTTGTTACTAAAAACCGATTTTTCATGGGCATCTGAAAAATTCAAATCATTCAATCAATTTAGACAACGTCAAAATTCACGATATACAAACCAATTTTAGGAAAAAATCGATTTTGCAAATGTTACCTATTAAATCAAGTACAAATTCGATTAATATTGTGGAAGATTATGCTTATATTGGCAACTCGTATGATGTATTTATATAATTTTTTTGTCTCATACTCATTTTATTTTTATTCAATTGTACAACCTTTCTACATGAAATCGCTTTAGCCAGAAATTTTTTTTTTTCGAAAAAATTTGTCTAGCCTGTACGTTTCCATGAAAAATCGGTTTTTAGTACCAAATGTTTGATTGTTTTATGTGGAATTTTTATATAAAAAGGAACTCATTTTGGAAATAATTTTCATCATGCTTTTGATAATGATCCCGAATTGGAATTGAAAGCTCAAGCTTAAATATACAAAAATAAAGAGCCCAATTCCATAAAATAATTTTGTTTAAATAAAAAGAATTTTCTCAATATAAATAAAAATAATTTATATAATCGAAATCATGTAAAACGGGTTTCTAAGATAATTTGAACCGTGGCTACTAATTCTCGTAGACTAACAACCCTGATGTACTATTTAAATTTTAATTCTGCGTATGTATCTGTCTGTAAATTATCTTTCCTTAAACTTTGGGCATTAAAGGAGGGATTGTTCGTTCCTGAGTTCAAATTGAAGATGTTGAAATGCACTCTAGTGCAGAGCTAATTAAATTTGGAAAACCTGCAGTATTATGAGATAGAACGGATACCAAAAGCATAGTAATGTTTTTAGGCCAACTAAATAAACTACCTAATCAGCATTGCAGAAAACAAACAAGCAAATTTTCTTTGGAACAAAATTTTACGAGTTATAAAGAAGTGTATGATGTATATAAAGAATTTTGTTCAGTTGAATTTGTATCTCTTAAATCCGAATCAGAATGATGAACCAATTTAGACTAAAACATTTAGCCCTCTATATTCCAAAAAAGGTAGATGTGACATTTCTGTACAATGTGAGGCAAGCAATTATGGGCAAGACCATTACAACATAGATGTCAATAATAGAGACAGGGCTCAACATGAAAAATCATTGGACAAAATCGAAACGGAGACCTGAAAATGTATTGTTCTTTGCATAGACTTAAAAGGTAAAAGACATGCGCCTTAATAAATTGTAGCAGTTTTTATTTCAAAACCAAACTGTCCTGCCATGAAACAACAAAACAAGCAATAGTTCGACAAGACTATGTGCGATCTAGAATCATCCGTGTTCGCATCATTTATTGGTTCGCATTGGATTATTTAAATATAAAGGTAATATATACATAAATGTTTTTATTTACCTAAATGTTGTTATTTGTTGTTGCTACCAAAATCGGAATTCTGTTTTGTCAAACGCTCTCCTCTTATTTTCTAGTGAAAACAATATTTGTATAGAACAAAAATTCGTAGTGAAAGGGCATACATACATGGGGCGCGATTCTGTACAAGCCACAATTGAACGTACCCTTAACAAAAGGATAATTGAAGTACCAAAAAATTATTTATTTTATTCGCATCCAGCTTGTGAAACAGAAGAAAACACGTTATGAAATAATTGAAGTGGATCAAGGTATTTAAAAAAATCTTAAATCAAATTTAGCTTAAAACTCAATTAAACCTGGGAACAAGCCTCATGGTCCAATCGTCTTTGATATTCGTGCTTTAAAATACGAAAACAAAATTATTTTTTATCTTCTCAACTTCGACAAACAATATGAAAAATTGCCGCACCGCAGAAGACGAATGGATTTCAACAAGAATTGCAAGACTTTGAAGTACTTTTTAAAGAACGTAGATCCATTACCAAAGCCAAATTTCAAGATTTATAATCTATGAAGTAACAAATTAATAAAATTCAATGGAAATTTTATGATGAACTTAAAACTGAATAGCAGTTTTGGCTTGAATGAGCTCCATAAATGCATACAATTTTTAAACAAAAAACCATACTCTAGTCCTAACTTCATTTCAACAATATCTAAATCTATATAATTTCCTTAGACTATTTACTTTTAAAATTACAACTTTTACCTTTTGAAAAGCTTCGTTTAATTTAAACCATCATAAATTCTGTTTGTTTACATTAACGCAAATAAAAATTATGAAATATTACTAAAAAAAAAATAAATAAATAAATTATTGTTTAAAGACTAGATTGCAAAGACCTTTTGAACCATGCTTTGGTGGTCAGTTAGAGCAGCAAACTATTTTACACACAATAGCTTTTACGTCTTATCGATGCATGTTGAAATTTATTAAATTTTTGGTCAGCGGCGAAAATCGAACTCGAGACCGCAGATATTCATTTTATTTTAACGTATCTATCAGAAAATAAATATTTTTTTTATTTCATTATAATGTATCTTGATTTTAATTATTAGAATATTTTATAACTAACAAATATTATATGAAACATAAAAACAGTACAATATAGTTATTACTATTGGTGGCTTTCATGGAAATTTACGTAGATCCAATTTTAAACGTGTTTTTTTTTAATTCTGGAAAACTCAATATTTTTAGATAAATAATTGTGAATTAACATCAAAGATATACAGATACCAACAAAATATTAGGCCCACTATTCGTGGTGCCGTTAGTGGAAAATAGAATAAAATTATGAAATAAAATTCAGTTTCTTAATTTTTTTTGATTTATTAATATTTAAGGTACAATTGACCGAGCCGTGATTTTAGACAAAAGATTTGAGGCTGCTCGGCTTCAAAAAATTTCCACTATACCAGATTTTAGTCGTTGTGCGAGCACTGATGCTAATTTTTGGTCGTCGTTACAGCTTTATTTTATTAGGGTAGGTAGTGCTTTCTCTATATTTCCAATCATCAATTGGCGATTGGAAACAGAGGGAAAGCACTGCCTACCTACCGGAGTAAAATAAAGCTGTAACGACCACCTAAAAATTAGCATCAGCGCTGGCAGAAGGACTAAAATATGGTGTAGCGGAAATTCTTTGAAGAGGTGTAGCCTCAAAAATTTTGTCTAAAATCATGGCCCCAATCGTCAATAGTGTTGGTAGATTTTGTTCATGTTTGTAGAATTGTTTTAAGGCCTCCTAGATATTTAAAAATTTGTAAATTGGAAATAATTGCAACAATGGGTCCAAATAATTTACTTGGTATTACAGGATTACGGCTTGCATAGACATTTTTGTTGGTTTTGGATTGTGCCATTTTCACAGCTTGTAATCAAAAGTAAAAAGTTTTTTACAATGTCTACTTGTAAACGATCTGTGAAAATTGCACATTGCAAAACCAATAAAAACGTCTAGGTAAGCCATAGTAATGCAATACCAGGTTTTGGCAATACAAGCAAAATTTTTATTCGTTATGTTGGAAATTCATAAAAATCAATAAGTCAAAGTTAAAACGTTTTTTCATTGTGAATGCTCTGAAAGATGTATACTATTTATTATTTAACGTGTGCGTCCTTTTTCAAATATTGTTCCATTTCACTTTATCATTCACTTACACTACACTACACGGGAATAATTTATGTTGCTTTTGCTCGTACGAAAATCACCGTTTCCATTCTTACCGGAATTTCCGATCAATTTTTAATATAACTATTTTTACTTGCTTCACCCTCTAAGATGTTTTTACATCAAAAATATTTCGAAATTTATTTATGATTAACCTAAAGTAATAATTCAACTGTTCATTCATTTGAAGCAAAGTTTATTTTGATTGTTTCTTATTTTTGGAAATTCGAAGGCAATGTTTTTGTGAATCGCATAAATTACTATAAAACGATTTTGTTTAAAAATATTTGGCAATTCTTTTATCAATAGTAGTGACTATTGCATTCAATTTAAAATTTTAACTATAAAATTGCAAACTTGAAGTTTTCTGATCTAAAATTTTACGAAAACCGACAGTAAATAAAATGTTCAATTTATTAAGTTTGATTCACGATACGATTATTTTATAGTTAAGTATAACATTTGTTAATTGTTTTTTTTTTAAATATTTGACACAAATCCTGCCACCTTCAACAGATATTTATAATTGTAAATTAGTAAATTACCATTTAAATACGAAACTACCTCTCTATTCATCAATCCTTAATTTAAAAACAATTAAAAATCTCATTTTGTTGATAACAAACCATTTTTCCACCAAAAAAAAAACAAACAAAAAAACAAAACGATAGGAAAACTAAAATGGAAATTTTATGAATACAATTTTTCATAAATAAATAAAGGGGTTGGCTATAATACATACAGAACTTGATATTTTTGTGTTCTTCTAAAACCATTTTAAACCGTAAAAGGGGTGGTGGTATGCTGTACTCAGCATTGTGTTCTACGACATATAGGATATAATTTTGGTATTAAAAATTTTATTTTTTAATCAAGATTGAAACTAAATAGTAATAATAGTAATACTAAAACTATAATGGCGCCAACTTTACCGCCATTGTATATAGATTATCTAATGCTACACTATAAGTTATATGTGTTTTAGTTTTACCTTCCAATCAATCATATTTTTTTGTATGCCAACCATTTAAATTGTCGCCATAAACAGTGTTTTCAGTTTTTTTTAAAACTATTTTTTGATTAAAATAATAATTAGATTTTCCAACAATTATTTTATTTTTTGTTGCGGCGCGCTGCCTTAAACTTTGTACAAAATAGCAAGCAATAAACAAACTAAAATAGAAAAAGAACTTCTCGATATAATTATTTGATTTCTACCCTTAGTTAATCAGACTTCCTTATCAGTTTTTACATTTTTTTATTGGTGAAAAGATTTTGGCGGGAAAATGTGTAGAATCCAAAATGAGCATATATAATTTATACATTTCAATTCGCGTGACTACGATATCTTTTCACTGTGATATGTTATGGTTTAATTGTCTTTGGAGGTGGGGTAACTATGATAATGTTACTAGTTATATGTATATAGTATGTAAACGTTTTTTTTTAATATGTTGTTTTGATAAATTTATTGATCAGATTATAAAATTAATCATTGCTTATAACTTTTATTAGACATACATACATGCCGTTTTTTTTGATTTATTATAAAAGAAATTATTTAGTGACGGATAAGATTCGTCTGGGCAAATATTAATATCTTTTATTTAACTTTTGGACAAAGGAAAGTCATAACTTTTCTCATAATAATACATAAATAGTCTTCAATAATTTCTGTAGTTAAGCAGATTTTGGCACTAAGATTAAAGTAAAAAATTAATTTTGTTTTGGATTTACCCAGATTAAGCTTTGTAAATGATTACTAATCCTTCTGCACAAAAAGAAAACGAATTAAATAAATAAATTTTATTTTTCATTTAATTTAATTTTTAAAATTTTATTTTTTCTGCAAAAGCTTAAGTTTTATTTTTGAAATATTGACATACAAAATTGAAAATTTAGTTCAGAAATGATAAACCGATGATTTTAATTATAAGGAATTATTTAGGATTGTTATATTTTGTTTTAAATGGAATTCTTTTATTACTACTCTATTCTAAACTATGTATAAGTTGTAAGTTGTTTAGTTGTAAGAGCCGTCATCGTACATCCACATCAGCCAACATTTACTGAAACAAAATAAATTTATATTATGTAATCGTATACACATAGTGTAATTTGTTATTATTTACTTACTTATAAAATTAATCGTAGACAGGCCAAATTATCTGTATTGAATATTATCACATAACGAAAGATGAAATCTCATTAATAATTTATTTAGTCTTCTATTGTAAATTAAAATCACTTAACTTAAAATTCTTGTGAACACAGCTTCAGCTCTGTCTTCACATCTGTCAAATATCAAATGCCGGGACGACATCTGTGTTAATAATAATGAAGATAAAAAAAAGTTCGAACATAACTTTCGAAACTGTGTGTATATTTTTTATTGACGATTGTAAAAGTAGAGAAAGCGCCTCTCGAGGAAAAAAGTTAAAATGAGGTAACCGGCAAAATGACATTTCTCATAAATGCGACGAAAGAAATTTTTGCAATCCGGTAATTAAAAATTGTTTTTATAATCCAAAATTGGAATTATTTACAATTATTATCAATCTGGTAGGTAGAAATTGTGTTTACAGTTCAAAATTGGAATTGTTTACAACAATTTCGAACGTCAAATTAGCAGCTACCTCAGTTTAAACATTTTCCATTAGGTGGAATCTGTGATGCTCCAATCGTCAATTATAATTGTGGCCACCATACAAAAAGGATTTCCCGAAAATTCATAGAAGCACAATTCTGCGAACAACATTTCAGAGAACAACAATTTTACGAAATCACAATCCTTCGCAATAACAATTCATCGAAAAATATTTTACCGAAAAATTCATATTAAAAGTTTCAAAAGATGCATAATAAAATGATTTTAGTGTGAGACTTCGATCATTTTTTTTTTTTTCTTAACAAGAAAAATTGTGATGAAATAATTTATTTATAACAAACCAATTAACAATAAAATTATTCAAATATTTTAATTTTAATTTGTTATTAACAATATAATTTTTATAATTATTCGAATAATTAATATATAAAAAAAACACTCACTTAGTAAAAACTACAAATAATAATAAGAAGAAAATTATAAACAATATATTTTTTATAAATAATTTATTTGGGAGCGGCTTGAAATCTTGTTTTCCAAAATCTTGTTTTTTATAAATTCTGGATATGGGGATTTCGAAACGAAAATAACCAAAAATAAAAATAGAATTGTAGAGGCTAACGGCTTCGGTAACTCTCACGGGCACGCGGGAGGTCGCTGCGCTCCCTCTCGCTTAGCCCTCCGAAGGGCTTTAGATTTGAACTTCGGGGGACGTAGGAGCCGGGATCAGCAAACATGTCGCACTGCGTGCCGCACGTAAGAGCGGATTATATAGAATCTATTTTCTTTTATAAAGTATAAATAAAAAACAAGGTTTTGGAAAACAAGATTTCGAGCTGCTCCCAAATAAATTATTTATAAGAAATATATTGTTTATAATTTTCTTCTTATTATTATTTGTAGTTTTTACTAAGTGAGTGTTTTTTTTTTGTTTTTTTGATATATGTAGGTACATATAATTCGTTCGAATAAGTATATTGTTAATAACAAATTAAAATTAAAATGTTTAAATAATTTTATTGTTAATTTGTTTGTTATAAATAAATAATTTCATCACAATTATTCAATTAAAAAAAAAAATAAATAAATAAATAAAAATAAACGAAGTCTCACACTAATATCATTTTATTATGGATCTT
The DNA here is from genome assembly GCA_958295665.1 of Tipula vernalis. Classification (NCBI taxonomy): domain Eukaryota; kingdom Metazoa; phylum Arthropoda; class Insecta; order Diptera; family Tipulidae; genus Tipula; species Tipula vernalis. The sequence goes on along the minus strand of OY282559.1, from coordinate 216,483,914 downwards.
TTGGATCTTTTAATATGAATTTTTCGGTAAATTATTTTTCGATAAATTGTTATTGCGAAGAATTGTGATTTCGTAAAATTGTTGTTCTCTGAAATGTTGTTCGCAGAATTGTGCTTCGATGAAATTTCGGGATACCTACAAAAAAAAAGAAGGAAAAATCCAGAAGTTTAAAATCAAATTTGTATTCATAAAATTCATACAGAAAAAACACAAATCATTCAAAATTAAAATGGAATTAGCATTGTGAAGAAAAAAGTATCGTTTTATTTTGGACACAATCTGTATGGTATATAACATATCCAATGTGGAAATAGGTACACGGTCTAAACATTTTGGTTTGTGCTTCCCCAACAGAAATTGCTATAAGGCATTTCATTCCAGTACGAAAACTTTAGTCAAATCTAACAAATAACCCTTTAACATTTACCTTTACCGAGTAAACGGCGCAGTGGTTAAAGCTGCGGCGTTTGGATCGGGAGGTACCGGGTTCGAATCCCGATAGGGGCGGGATGCAAAAGGGATTTTTCATCATCTGATTACGATCGGTGATGACGATGAACACAACTATGACCCCCTGTTGAGAGTGCAGAATCCATGGGCTGACCCACCTTTTTGAAACTGTTATAATCAATATTATCTTAGTATCTGTACTATTGTTAAAGAATTAAATAAAAATTACAGTAATTTTTCTAACTAATACTTATGATTTCCATAATTATTACACTGGGTTTCAAAATTTGTACGTTATAATTGTATTTGCCACCAACTGACATAGGTCATGACCGAATTTTCTTTAAAATGTAATCTGTGATATTACCACAGATATTACCTAAAAAATAAAAAATGAAAAATAATATTTTAACTAGCAAAATTTATTTGGGGTTGTAAGGAGTTGTACAATTTTTGTTAACCTTATTGAAATTCGTCTGTTGTAGGACGTATTTAAATAAATTGCTTAGCTAATGTAGGAAATACTTTTGAATCTTTTTTCAAGCATATGTTAATCGACTTATACCAATCAAATCACCTGGTATTACTGTTTGGAAACATCCAAAAGCGACTATAGTTTTCTCAATTTTAATTTTTTATTTTAATCTAATTTTTATTGTTTTTTTTAAATGTTGTTTCTTTAATTTAATTAAATTTAATAATTTCTTTAAGTATTTTTTTTAGTATATATAAAATCACGGAGACTAAAAAAAACAATATTTTGCCCAAATTAAAATTCACAAAAAAAATTTAAAAAAAATTATTTAATAATGTTAATGTATATTCCAAAACATAATAGCACGCTTGTTTCAAAAAAAATTTATTTTATTCCAATTATTACCAGATAAGCCCATATAAAAATAATCGGTGTACGGGATATTTCCCCAAAGAAAGTGACTTGATTTTATAGTCTATGCCAAAAAGATTTCCACTGTTTCTATAATTTTTCATGAAAACATTATATTTGCTTTATGTGAAACATAATTGCAGAAGAAGCCATTGCAAAACTGGTGAGGTGCGACTTGGTGTGTATCGTGCTTCAATTTTCAAACCCGTTCTACAATGGTGCCCTTTCCACATTTGTATTATAATATAATATAATGTTCAAAAAGGATTTTTCTCTAGGGGCTAGATTTTTATTAGTTTATGTTTTACTTATACTAATTGACCATAGGTTGAACTGAGAACAAGACTTATAGTATACTCAGATGAAATAACTCCTTAAGTACTTTTTAATTTTTCGAAATAATAATTAAACAATTAAAAAATTAAGTTAATTTTAATAATTTAATTAATTCTTGTAAATTAGAGATTATATGCAACATGTCCTAAGACCGCTTTAAAGTGTTTTACAAGTACTATGAAGTATATTCGTATTTACGAACAAATTAGTCGACATCCATTTCAAAGCAAAATTCTTGGAATAATTATTGTTAATTTTAATGTATTGTATATTGTGAATATTTTAGAATGTAAATTACAAATGATGTTGAATGTGATACAATCAGTCCAGTCGTCGTGGCCTGAGGACAGAATTGATATTTTCATAATCATAGGTTTATCAATTCTAAACTGGATTCTCATATATATTAAAATTAATTGTTAAATCCGATAATGAGCGCATATTAACTGTCGAAAATGTATTAATTTTAATATTGTTTACTTGTTTTAATTAATATTTCGAAAATTTCACAAGTGTTTAAAGATGATTTTGTTTGAGTACGTTTCACTTATTTCATATTACACTTATTTCATTTTTCATTTTCTTGAAAATTCAAAGTGATTGTAGAGAAACCATTATATCGACAATGAGTTAAAGTTGGGTGCGCATAAGGATCTGGTGGTGTGACCGGTTCCTTCGGGGAATGATAATTTGTTTGTCTCATGTGCCCAAGAACCAGGATATGTGATTTAATCAAGACACCATTAAGATTATTAGATTTTCAGGGATTACGGTGAAAATGCGATGACATTTTTATCGTTCTCGATGGTAGAGTGAGTAGAACGCTTGCTTTATCATTCGAGGGTCCCGGGTTGAATTCCCGTCGGTGGCAAGGAAAAAACGGGTCATGTATACATTCTGACAAAAAAGTACCGTGAATTGTTAAATAAAACACAAATTTTAAGTTTAATCATAAAAATTTATTTTATCGCCCTCAAAGTATTCCCCATTCGAGGATATACACAAATGCCAGCGATTTTCCAATCATCGAAACATTTTTGATGGACACCTTCCTGGAGGGTCTTCAGTAAGCGCGCCGAATTTTGTTTTATGTCTTCAATGGAATCAAAACGGTTTCCACAGAGTAGCAATTGGAGCCTGGGAAACAGGAAAAAGTCACCTGGTGCTAAATCAGGCGAATGTGGTGGTTGATCGATGGTATTTATTGAGTTGTTGGCCTTTTATTTGTTCACAATCATAGCTCGATGTGACGGCGCGTTATCGTCGTGTAAAATCCACGAAATTTTTTCCCATAATTTTAATCACTTTTTTCACATCAGCACAAGAAATTTGGTTTGCAACACAAAATTTAAGGCAAACTCTTTGTTCGTTCATAGTAAAAATCGAGGTTCACTAATGAGGTCGACTGAATTAACCAACCGCTGTTAACAAGCTGGTTTACAAATCGTGATCAAAGTTGGCATTATAATGAAAGACAGTCCTACCAATCTATGAAGAAAAAAAAATTTTTAAATCCCACCAGCGCGGGCATTTTAAATTAACAATTCCCGGTACTTTTTTGACAGAATGTATGTGTGTTTTGAAGGCCCAAGCTTCATAAAATTTCCTTCCCCTCTTACTTCCCAATAATAATAAGTAGTGCTATTTGTCTGCGGTTGTACATGTACACATTTAGGAAATATTAAATCCTAAGCACAATTTTATTTCTTTATTAAAAAAATTAAACAATAGTAATTTGCCGCCAAGATCGTGCGATTTAAATCCATTGAAGTGGCCCACATTGACTGATTTAGCAATATTTGTGAGTTAATGCCCCAATTATGTCAAAAATTATAGCGTTCTCGTCTACACATTATTCAACTGCTGATAACTATCAAAAATTCTCTTCTTAACAGAAATAAAGTAAAGAAATGCGTGTAAGATAACCGAAATTCAAACTACTCAAGGTGCACAGTTTTTGCGTCGGTAAAATTTCTTTTAATTTTCACTTTCACTATAAAATGAAATAACATCCATTTATTTATTTTATTCATAATTGATCAATACTATTTTTTACGTTCCTCTCAAACTTGTCACACTTTTCCAGTTTGTATTACCAAAATTCAGTTAAAATCAATTATGTTTAATCATAAATTCACTTTTATAAAGTAAAAAAAATCCAAAAAATAATGTATCTCATTAAAAACAACAAATGTCACTCAAATTACACTGAATATCATTGCAGGTGCGATCCATTGGACGACAGGTACAAACGTAAAAACTGTCGCTGTATTGTTTTGTTTGTCTCAAGGAAATTTTAATTAAATAATATCGTGGAATTATTAAGTATACATATGTAAAAAAGAAAACAAAAATAAATTGAAAATTGGTCAAACGAAATTAATTTGAGATGTGGCGGATTTTTTTTTTTTTTTAAATTTATTAATCGTAACTAATTTTTCACGTTTTGGCTAAATTCGATTTTCTAGAGCTTATTAGTATTTTGCACTTATTTTTGTTAGGTAATTATGTTTTGTGCATTTACATACACGCACATCAAGTTAGCACTCAACTTATTAAGAATAATTTTTATTTGTTTTTTCATTTAATCTTTGTGATCTTTTGTATTTATATTTTTATAACATTTTTCATTGTTTGCTAAACTTAAATTATTTCAGTTTTATTATTATAAGTAAAACATAAGTATATATTATCTCTAGAATTAATATTTTCATCAAATATCTCATAAATTATACATTTTATATCAACATCTTTATTAATTTAATTTATTTTTTATTGAAAGTATTAAATTTTTTATTTGTCTTTTTTTTTTACTTTAAGAGCGTAGTAACATCCTCGAATACCGTATACATGTTGAATCGCGCTTATAAATTTATTTATGGCAAATTGTATTTCAGTAAATTAATCTTAGTCGTAAATTATTTGGAAACAATTTAATTTATCGAACGTATAAGACCTGGATAAGTGGTAAGAAGCATCACATTAACATTTTAACTGCATTTTTTTAAACTACATTTTAATTAGTTAGTCATTAATTTTTTAAAGAGAAAGCTTTATACGGTTAAGCACAGATTCAGAGAAAACAGCGATTTTTTAAGAACACTCTCAGCGTTGGCACTTTAAAATGTAAGGGCTCCCAAAGGTCGTGGATCTTCTTTAAAGGCTTCAAATTTATAAAAGAAAATTACACTTTACTTAAATCAAATACTAGCAAGCCTCTCTAGAATCAACAATTGTTTTCATGAGAAAACTTATTGAAGCACACACATACATACTATATAAGTAGAATTTTATTACATTCATTTCAATAAAATTCTTTCCAAAGATGCATTCTTACGTTAACTCTCTTGAGGCAATTAGTTGTACTTTTTAATGTTTTTAGTCCAAATAATTTTGTCAGAATTATTTGTTAAGCTTACATACTTTATTACAACCTAAACAATTGATTTGCATGTTTTACTTACGTAGTACTGCGGCTATGTGATTTACTTCTGATTTGGCATGTATCTATAGTTTGTCTTGCTGAATTTGTTAGCTTTCCGTAGAGATTGAGTTATTTCACATAGCATGAAATGTTGGCCAATAGCAGAGCACCCTGTATTTTATAGAGCCATAATAAAAAAATCTGAGCTTTTATAAGGGAATTAGAAACGAGGAAAAAACGAAACTTTTCATAGTAAAACACACAAAACATATGGGAAATCACTTTTTTTCCTAAGACAAATTTTTAAATGAAAACGTTACAAATTCTTAATTATGATTTCTGAAATACTTTCATAAATGTTTGAATTTCAACATATATGAATATCGTTTAAGTAAATCGTTTTCATTTTCTTGTAATAATTGATTTATTTAAACCAAAATATTAAAAAAAATTCATAACAACAGCATTCTGGTCAAATTGAAATAAAAGCTTATACGATTCGTTTGGTCATTAAGTCAATATACATTACATAGATGGCAGTGATGGCCGTACAAATTTGGAAAAATCGTACCAAAAATTACCACCTGGGGAAATTTCAAGTTCAAAAATTGTAGGAAAAGCAAAACAAATTCACAAAATATAGGAACGTGTGATAATTTTGCATTAAATAATTATTTTTCGTATTTTTCTGTAAATATTTTAGACATCTTACGTACACTAGTAAAACTAAAGATAAATTTAGCAAGTATTGTTTTAATTCGTCAGAGCCAACTTTGATGTATTTATCAAAATGAAAGTTCGAAAAAATATACTTTAGAAATAATTTAATTTTAATATTTCTGCAATTAATATTTACTTAACACCAATATGTGTAACATTTTATAATATTTTTGCTTTTTTCATTGAAAAACTTGAAGCTAAAAAACACCATTTTTACAATGGATTCCAATGGATATCAGTGAAAAGTTATACCACTAAAAAAGCTTCTAAAAGTACGTCATTAAGATTATGGCTCTACATATACTCTAGAAGGCTCTGCCAATAGCCTTGAAAATGATGGAGATAAAGCTGCCTATGGTTTCCAGCGATTTTCATTAAAAAAACAACACAGTAGTTTAAACTGAAACTTAACCCCAAATTCAAATGGGTTTAATTAACAATTGGGTTTTAATTCATAGTCAATATACGCATTTACGGTTTGACAAGGAGATTTATTTTGATTGGAAAGATTTTATTTTTTATTTAAATTGATAATCTTTTGTAAACTAAAGTTGGGGAAGAATTTTGAAAATTGTAAACGCTTCAAAGCTATATCTTCTAATCTTCATATAAAGTGTCTTGTGGTTACAACCCCTTGCAGTAGTTCCGGCTGACTAAATTTTACAATAAATTGATATTGATGGTTTATATGCATATCAATTTCAAGATTTTAAACAGCATGAGCTCTAAAATACCATTGAAAATAGTTTGTTGTGTCCTAAAGCGATTTAGCAAAAGATAACATTTATTATCAGGTTTGGCCACAGAAGAAAGATTAACCAGAATAGACATTGTAAAAAACCGCTGAAGTTTTATAAATTAACGAACTAACATAAGTTGTACCAATTTTTATTGTAAAATCGTTTTATTTTTATTGTTTTATTTTATATAGTTAATTTGTTGTTTGTTGTGTTATTTGAATACATGAATGAAAAAATAAATTATTTGCATGAAATGAACACGGCACCAATTGGACTTGACTCTTTTTATTACAAAAAAAATTATTTATTTTACATTTTTTTGGTGGTCACAAGCGACATATACTCCGAAAATAATTATGGTAAGAATGTGAATTATGGTACAAAATTGTGGTAAGAATTAAATTTACCATTACGGAGTGTTCACAATTATTTTACAAATACTAGTTATAATCTGTTATACAATATTAAGCAATGTTATGGTTTGAATCTTAATGAGGTAAGTAATCTGCGATATAAATATATTGCAGTGATTAAGGCGTAATTTAAATTAATATAAAGTAAGCTGATACACTAAGTGCAGTTCTTATTTTCATTGTTAGGAAAAGTGATTGATGACAATAAACAATGTGAGGCGCAGCCACATTGCGTGGACCAAATTTTTTTTTCATCTTACCTTCTTTTTTGGACATTGAAGTAAAATTGTTTTTGAATATTATAAATCCAAGATGTTGTCAGCAATAGCATTGTAGCATCCAATTTTGAGTGTGTCAAAGAGAATCCCGTCTGGGGTTAATAAACCGTCTACTGTCGAACGGAAAAGCTGTTTTAGCTTGAAAAACCGCTAAGCGAATTTGTAGTTGGAAAAAGCGTGAGTGGTGAAAGGCATAGTTTTCAAACTCTTAATTTATGTATTTAATACCGGCCATTTGATTTTTACAAGCGGTTAAATAGCTACTGATGCAACACCAATTAGGAAACACTTCATTTTGTGTAACAAGTGGATTGTTTGCGGAACGAGCGAAGTTAGTGTCGCAATATCACACGACTTAAAGAAAATTGTAATTCCTAACGTGTTTTATAAAAGATGTGTGTGAAGTTTAAAAAAAAAAACATTAAATTATTGAAGGTTCCATTTCATGAGAAAAAATTACTGACAGCAAACAAAAACTGAAAAGAGAAAAAATATAAAACCGCTTCGGCAAAACAAAGTTTTTTTTTATATTTTTTACTTTAAAGAAAAATTGAATAGAACAATTTTAACAGCAATTGTATCATAATCAATAAAAATTCATAAATTATCCCTTGATTCGCATATTCAAAACTACCACAGTAACTTTTCCGGTAATTTTGCAACAGAAGAACTTTAAAAAAAAACAGACACTTTGGGCTTTGAAAACAGAGAAAAAAGCCTGCTTTTCACGGCGATTGTAGGAAAATTTTATATATCAATCAAGTCTTACAGAGATGGTATTTTGTTTGTTTCACACAACTATCGAATTTAAATTTTTACCGCATTTTAATTTTTAATGATGCTGCAACCTAGAAACTGTCATCAGTAACTTTTATGGTAATTTCGCAACAACAGTAAAATTGGTTGGTTGTACTAAACTCACCCTTATTTATCTTTTCCCGTTTTGCTTTTTTACTCTGCTCATTACAGTACCTAGTTTCGAATTTGATTTATGTGAAATTAATTTAGTGTATACATATTTTATTAAAATAGAACGAAAGCAATGTGAAACATCAGTTAAATTATTAAATTATTAATTCGTCGGGAAGCGAGGGAAATTTAAAAAAAATGAGAAAATGGCTCAAATGGTTCAACGAAGTATTTCTACAATACATAACATCATAAAAATATATCAACTTCAGCATCGAGTAGCGAATTTATCGAGAAACACCAACCTCAAAAAGTTTACCGAGACAGAGGAACAATTAAATGAAACTATTTGCAAACTAAATGAAACAATTTACAAATAAATTGAAACACAGTTACTTGATTGACTGACACTTTGCTCAAAAACATCTATCAAATTATGCCGAATTGTTATTCTTCAAAATATTTGTGAATATTTGGGAATATGGGAACAAAAATAGGACATAATTGTTAGAATTTTTGAATGAATTCTTTAACTTGAGAAGTTTTATGTATCGAAGCGTTATGCAATACCAAATAAAACCCATTGCCATCTAGTTTCCCAATCAGTTCTGTGAGGAATTAGTTAATATTTTGTGATGGAAAATGCCCCGATCACATAACGCCGCTATTAAGTCATGCTCCTACCCCGAACCGTAGGAACTAATAAATATGAGAAAAATGTAATAATTTGTATTTCTTTTAAGTAACAATTTTCAGCCGTAAATTACTTACTAGAAAACTGCGTTGCATATTGTTTTCGCAACTCCATTGTTCTAACCGAACTCATTTCGCAATCTCTATTGAAGCTATTTTTATGGTAATCTTCAGTTTGTTAAGGCCATTTTGAATTATCGATATGCTGAGAGAAATGTTTTACTTCAAATTTTTGCAGAACCTCCTGTATCAATTTTTCTAGCAAGGCTACAACCTAGTGGTTTAAAACTAATTCCTCCTGATTATGATGTATTGTCATAAAATAATTTTGCCCTATTTTTGTTCATATTCGCTAGGTCTGCCGCATCAGCGGTTGACCTTCCCTCCTCTTACAGTTTCATCAAAAGTTTTTTTGTTATTTTTTTAAAGACATCTTTGTGTGTATACAACTTGTCCTCGATTTTGAATGCCTATAACATAAATAATTTTTTTATTATATATTAATATCCTTACCTTCCTGGTTGTTTTCCGCCGTGATGGAATTTGCGAAATCTGAAAAGTCTGAAGAAACTATTCATCTTTCGTAATTATAATTTTAATTATAACTATAGACACTGAATATTTAAATGATGAATGTAATGAATGCCCTAAATGATCTGCTTTTAGAGAAATAGAATGCGGCATTTCAGGTTTTGTGCAATTTTTGTTTGTTTGTTATTGTTTATTACGTACGATAACGTAAAATAATGGTTCCTCATACACATAAATGAGGTGGAAGTGCCAAAATTTCAATTATATAACAGTTTAAAATATGTATATATTTTAATGATTTCGTTTAATTTGACAAAAGTTTCATTTCATCTTCAAAATGTTTCGCACAATTTTCAAAATGTTTCTGTCCATTTGGTAAAAGTTTTATCAAAAATTACAAAGAATAAATTTAATTTAAGAAACCCATAATAGAACCAATATTCACTAACGTACATGAAGCAAACCACAAATAGTATATTATTCAACGAGCATAAAATGATAGCTGTTATTCACGAAGATCATCTGAGTGAATAACAGACATTATATGCGAGTAGAATACAATACTTTGTCCACGACCGATAAAAAATTGTATTTCATTATCAAATCTTTTAAATAAACCAAAAATAATTTCCGTTGACATTTTGACGTCTCAATTTAATAATAATGAAAGTAGCAAGAGACTATTAGATAAAATTTCAAAACAGAATAATTGACTTGGTAGTAGTGAATAATGGAAGAAGAGACTACTAGATAAACTAGCAGTGAATAATGGATATCATTATAATAAAAGAAACAAACGTATAATGAGTATATTATACGTTAGTCGTTGACAAATAATGTTTTCGAACGTTAATGCACTATGAATATGTGATGCAACTAATAATACGTAAATAAATGAAGATTTATAAATATGCGATAATAAAATTAAAACAGAAGCGTTTTCGCAAGGACTTCGAACCAAAAACACAAAAATTCAATATAATGTAATTGTAAAAGGTTTCATTTAATTTGGTAAAAAATTTCATTTTAATTGCGAAACATTTCACTTAATTTGCGAATAGATTCATTTAATTTAGGAAAAGTTTCAATTAGTTTGGAGAAGGTCTTATAATATGAAATAAAATTCATATGAAATAAAAAAAGAAATATTTTTGTATAAAACACGTTAGGAAATGTAATTGTGTTTAACTTGCCTGATTTTGCGGAACCTCCACCGTATGAAGTAAGCCTTCTTTTTTATGTAATGAAACAACTCCCAGCTTTATGTTAATATCTATGAAAAAGGCTTACAATATTAAAATAAAAAGAATAATAAAACTAATAAGAACTTTGGTTAATTTAAATTTTACAAATGTTGAGGTTTTATTTATCTTAGCCCAGCACCCAGATTCCGATTCTATGACAAATGAGAATGTCAGTCAGCTCCCATTCTCATAAAAATTCCGATTCCGATTAGACCAATGTGTTTTGATTTGGTATAAATTGAAAAGCATTTGGTACATTGGCTAATTTCTTAAAATAATAAATTAGTTTTTGATATATGTATGTGTATGCTGTAATCAGAAACTTTTCAAAACGTCTATGTGTAAATCAAATATTTTTGTAATATGTTTTGTATTAAATCATATATTTTGGTTAAGCGAATTGTTCAGTAATTTCATAAAACTAGCTACGCTTATACAGGTTTTAGCTTTATATTGTGAATATATAGGTTGTGTTTTATATTCTACTAAAGTTTTATGATAAAATAGTGGTTGAAATTCAAAACAAATTATGGACTAACATACTTTTTCGTCCTACTAGAAGACTAGCTTTAAATCGAAGGTAACTTAATATATAATTGAAATAGCTTAACAGTTAATTTATTATTAATTAAATTTATTGTACTTTAGGTTTCGTCTAGTGAAAATTACACGTAATTTACGAAATGTGAGTGATCCGTTTAAGACAACAACACAAAGAGAATTCCAAAGGCTCTTTAGATTGAAAAAATCCATTTGCAGATTGTTAATAAATCTAATTGAATGCCCGGATTAAATTTGACACTCAGCATTTTGTGTGCTCTGCGTTTCCTAGCAGTCGATTGCTACCAACGTCCTATAGGTCAGGATTATTTTATTGCTATGTACCAAACGTCGGTGTCACGATGTGTTTACGAAGTTTGCAAAATAATCGAGCAGAAGTTAGCAAATGAGTACGTGAGTACGTGAAATTTAATTTAAACTCTGTCGATGTTGTTCAGATGAAACAACACTTCTACAATTTACATGGATTTCTATGTAGATGAACTTCTACTAATTTATACGATTAATAGATGGGACACGCATCTCCATAAAAAAGCCAGAAAAAGATGTAGAGCACGTTTAATATGCTACTAGGAAAGCAGGATATACCAAAAATATGGAAATGATTTATGATGCAAATTTATGGATTTTAAACGTAAATGCACGGTATGAAGGATAGGCGCACGGCAGCTTTATTTGGAATAATTCCTTAATTAAACAAAAAATGATTTCAAATTTTGAAAATGGTGGAAGGAATACGTTTTTACTTGGTAAACTAAGCGGTTATTATTTTTACTGTAAATGTTAATTTGTTTTTTTTACTATATATTAAACAATTTTAGGTGACATCGGGTGTGGGCCTCAACCTTGGCTGATGACTCCATTTGCGGAACCAAGAAGCCCTCAGGAGGAAGCTTACAACATGGCTCACAAAAAACTAGGCATGTAGTTAAGCGGTATATCGGAGTACCTTCTATTCCGATGCCTTATTATTAATGCGTGTGTAATTCTACATAATATAATGATAATGCATGGAATACCGCTATCACCGGATGATGAAATTGCATCTGAAATAGAAACAAACGAAATTGCAAATCATCCTGAATCATCTGGCAAGAATTGTCAACTGTTATAAACAACGAACACGCGAATGCTGTAATTTATATCTCTTAACCTAATATTGCCCTAATCTGTCATTAAAACATGGAATTGTCCGCATTTGCTTGCAGGATTGAATTGAATAATTACTAAGCGATTTAACAATCCCGAGCTTGCCACTGGTGGGGGCTATTACCGGAATTATGAATCTTTAGTTGCGATGGAGAATGCATATAAGGCACGCTGTTATTGGAGCGAATCGGATACTCTGATCACTTAGAGATGAAAGAAACTTGTGCGTAGCCGCACTTATATGTTCTTTCAGCAATGTACATCAGATTAACGAGTTTAAGAATACAATACTTTTATTGTTTACTTTGATGAGTTTCGAAGATACAATTATTAAAGATATACTGTGTTTGCTTGATGAGCTTAGAAAATACAATTCATAATTTGGTTAAAATTCCATGTTCTTATGTACTAAAAAAGTGTGTAATGTTTTACACAAACAACAATATTGCTGCATATAACTTTTGTTGTAATATTACCAAAGTCATTTACCCCTATTGCAGCAGGCTTATTACAATTTGTGTAGTTTGCACTATTCGTAAATTTATAATTTTTAATTGTTTTATCTTATTTGATACAATGTTGTGTTGTACTGATTTTTTTCATATTCAACGACGTTCAACACTTTTATTATTAGTAAGCATTTTTGATTAATTTTCTGTTCTATATCTTATCGTATTTTTCTTTAAGTTCAACCACCTACTTTCTTCGTATAATGTTTCTTATCTATTTTGTTTTTTAACGCCTACAGTTTAGTTAATTATACAATTAGTATTAGCGCCTAAAGTTATGTTAATTATATGTGCGCATGGTTTACAATACATATTAATTTTGCCTGCATGGTTCACAATTTGGGTAAAAAGTGGTGAGTGATTCACAACACAATATTGGAAGAACAATAAAAGACAGTTTTGTCACATCATTTATGTGATCAAAAAAGTGAATACTTATTATTATATATAAAATAAATTCAATAATTTAAAAATATCAATTCACATTGTAATTTTAATTAAATAATCTAATATGCCTCTTATAAATTCATTTATTTAAAATATTAAACCAATTTATGTTGTTAACTACTATTACGTTAAATATTCTGCCTTTATCGCGATAAACTCATTTTCTTTTAAAATTAGCTCCCGCTCCCTAATATCGAGTTCTCTTGCTTTAATTCGAAGTGTTCTGTTTCAAATTTTGATTTATATTAAGTTTCTAGTTTTAATTTGTAAATGTTTTCTATTATTACTAATTTTTATTACTAACTTTCTTTCTCGTGTGGGTTCTTGTGTTTCCTAACGAAACGTTATTTTATTAATTTTGAATAAATCCACTATTTTTGCTTGAGTATACTATATGTACATACATTAAGATCAGTTCCAGAAATAGTTACACTGTTCGGTTGCCTACTAACTCAAACTTGGTCACCTCCCAGTTCCGGAGTTTCTTGATCGCCTTATACAGCATCTTTGGAAATTATAGAAATAATTGTATTTTCACTCTCTGTGAGAGCCGGTGGACCTACTCCATACCACTTTCGTTTTGAAATTGTTCTAACTTCGTATATTTACCTTTGGCTCTTAATCTATAATGTAAATTAGTACAATTTTCATCAAATATAAAATTTTATTATAATATTATTTACCTGAAGTCCCCAAATACTTTTCCATTTTTATCCTGTTTTGTTGGCGCCTCCGATTGAGTTTAGAGTATGAGCCACAGCGTCCCAGCTGAGAACCTGTAATTAAAATTTTTTTTATTACAAAACTTAGGCAGAAATATTCTTTTAGAAATACTTACTAATTGCGGGCTAAACTTAAATCTATTTCCAAATAGGTTATTAAATAATTTTGCTGCTCTTTGCTAGCTTTTGTTTTGTTTGTGTGGTCGCCATCTAACAAAAACAAAATGTTATGTTGCGACAAAATATTATAAACAAAAATAATTTATTGCTATAAATTGCTTTCCATTAATTATGCTTTGAAAATATTTTGATAAAATAGTTTATTAAATACATACATATACAAACAGACTTCTCATGTAACAAACTTGTTACGAGTTTTCAATTGCCACTCATAGAACCGGAATCGCAATTTCTCAGTTTTTATACCAATTTCAATTTTTAGTCGAATAAAACCCATATGACAAATTTCCCATCAAACCGGAATCCTGGTGCAGTAAGGATAATTGAGAACGAGATGTAAGCATAGATACAACTCTTTGGTTTAATTGTTTATATAAGCTTAGAAGTAAAAAAATCTGCCCTTCGTCTCTTGGTAGGAACGTTCTTTTTACATAAATTACAAAAATATGCCAGCTAATGTCAGTCTAGAGGAAATAAAAGCGTTTTTCGGAATTCTAGTTTTGAGTGGTTATAATAATCTACCTCGGTGACACTTGTATTGGGATAAAGAGGGTGATGTACATTATGAAATGGTTGCTAAAACGAGGCCTCGAAACAGATTCTCATTTTAATGACTAATTTAGACGTGTGTGATACCTCAAACTTAGACCCGGACGATAAATTTGCTAAAGTTCGTCCACTATTTAGCCACCTTAACAGAAAATGTTTAGGGCATGCTCCTGTCGTATATACTAAGGAAGGCACGGTGCGAGACAATTTATTAGAGGAAAACCAATTAGATGGGGTTATAAATTATGGGTTGGAGTTGTGGTTATATGGGGTTATAAATTATTAGTTTAATTCGACCCTTATCAAGGAGCGGATAAACAAAATACTGGATACGAAGATATGAATTTGGGTACAAAGGCAGTATTCACTATTTTGCAACAATTTTTTCTTCAGTATCGAGTTATTTGAAGAACTCTATAAGATAAATTTGAACGGAACAGGAACATTCAGAGAAAATCGTTTATTCAAATGCCCTCTTCGTGATATTAAAAATTTCACAAAGAGCGATCGTGGATTTTTCGAATACAGTTTCTGTGTAGAAGGAAACCTGACGGTCTGCAAATGGAATGACAACAGTATGGGACAATTGGATCAAATTTCATTCCAGTTTACCCAACATATACGGTTAAAATATATTCCAGTAAGGAAAACAGAAAGGTGCAAGTCTTGCAGCCGGGACTCCTCCATAAGTACAATAAAGGAATGGGTGGTGTTGATCGGTCCGATCAAAACGTGAGCTTATACCGGACTTCGATTAGGGGAAAAGAGTGGTACTTCCCTTTAATTGCTCACAGAAACTTTTCGTCAAATGACAGCCATTCTGATTTCGAAGCAACATCAAAAGTGTCATACTTTAGGCAAAAGGTGACACTCTATCATTGAAAGTAATATATAACTCGACATCTTGCGTTCGTCTAAATGACTGCGGTAATTCAGTCATCGGTAACGGATTTTGATATCGTGGAATGATAATTTGTTTGTCTCATGTATCCCAAGAACCCCCCGGACATGTGATTTAATCAAGACACTATTAAGATTGTTAGATTTTCAGAGAATACGGTGAAAATTGCGATTAGATTTTTAAAGTTCTCGATGGTAGAGTGAGTAGAACGCTTGTTTTATCATTCGAGGATCCCGTGTTGAATTCCCGTCAGTGGCAAGAAAAAACGGGTGATGTATACATTCTGTCAAAAAAGTACTGGGAATTGTTAAATAAAACACAAATTTTAAGTTCAATCATTAAAATTTATTTTGTCGCCCTCAAAGTATTCCCCATTCGAGGATATACATAAATGCCAGCGTTTCTACAATCATCGAAGCATTTTTTATAGGTGCTTTCATGGAGGGCCTTCAGTTCGCGCGCCGAATTTTATTTTATGGCTTAAATCAGGCGAATGTGGTGGTTGATTGATGGTATTTATTGAGTTGTTGGCCTTTTATTCGTTCAAAATCGTAGCTCGGTGTGATGACGCGTTATCGTCGTGTAAAATTCACGAGTTTTTTTCCCATAATTTCGCTCATGTTTTTCGCATCAGCACAAGAAATTTCATTTCCAACACAAAATTTTAGGCAAATTCTTTGTTCAATAATTTCGTTCATCGTATAAATCGCCGTGCACTGATGAGCTCGACTGATTTAACCAACTGCTGTAAACCGACTGGTTTACAGATCAAGCTCAAAGTTCCCATCATAATGAAGGACATTCCTACCAGTCTAGGAAAAAAAAATTGTAAACCCCTTCAGCGCGGGCATTTTAAATTAACAATTCCTGGTACTGTTTTGACAGAATGTTTATGATAATCGAAACTCGAAAAGTACCCTACTTAAATAAATATCGATAGAAAAGCTTCAATTTAAGGGTGGCTATAGGGAATCTAATTTGATATGCGAGCCTACATTTTTACTTTAGGTAGCAACCCCTTACTTTAAAATGAAAATTGATCGTTTATTCAAAATATTAAAATTCTTTTAAATATTACCTTATAACCAGTTGTGCTTTTTCACTTCTTTAAATAAGAAGTTATCAGTAAAACCAAAACAACCTTGATTATACAAACGAAACTTTTCATAGTAAAACCAGAACCATCTTGATATGAATAGAGCCGGCATGTAAAAAATAAACTTAAAATAAAGGGCATAGAAACACTAAAAAATTATTTATTTTTATAGAGTTTGTATGAAAAAACGCGATTTCGATTGACGAAAATATATGAATTAAAAATTACACCTAGATAACTAATTTTTTCTGAAATCACTATCACTAATAAACAACTCAATAACTAACTCATTTAAAGCACAGATTCTCAAGCTTCCCCATTTTCCAGATATAATCAAAAGAAAATAAGGGAATTAAATTAAAAAACGTTCTACAACAACAACAATATGTATTAAAAAGAGAATATTCTATTTAATGACGTCATCACTTATTCCCAACTAAAATCAATGGTGAAAAAAGACAATACGTTGGACAGCCAAAATTAAAATAAATCAAAGAGAGTCAAAGAGAAAAACTTATAATATGCATTGAGCGAGAAGAAATCAAAAAAATCAAATCAACCCAGATTGTTATGTATCACAAATAAATGACATAATCAACAAACATTAACTGCAGTTTCGGTCTAAGATCGGGTGAAGAAGGTTCTACCTATATTGAAAATTACGAAATTTTTTGATAATTAAATTAAAAATATAAACTCAAAATTGATCTTAATAAATTTAAAAAGAATAAAAAAACTTTAAATAAAAAAATTTTATTAAAAAATAAATTTAGGAAAAAAGTGAAAATAAACATTAAAAAATCTATAAAAAGTGAAAGTGTTAAAATACAAGGTTGCGGCTATCATAGTCGACCATACTGCGTAGATAAAAATAAAATGGAGGAGGTGGATATAACAACAGATAGTGATGAAGATTTTAGTGGATTTACGGAAATTAAAAACAATAAAAAACGGAAAAACGAAAATAATAATGATTCAGAATTAGATAAAAAATGGCTAAGAACAATAATAATAAAATAAAAATGAATAATAAAAAAAGTGAAAATATAAAAATGGAGGTTGCATTAATGAACCAAAATAAACCCAATGAGCAAAAAAATATGATGACAGAAAATTTGCAATCGTCATCGAAAGCAGATTTACCCAATCTACAAAATAATATACCAGAAAATAAATACATAGCATCAGACAAAGGACCTTTCTATGTCCTGATAGATACAAAAACACCCAAAAATATGATTACAGTGATAATATCAAGGATTTTAAAGGAAAACAATACCAAAGCTAAAGTTATAACAGAGGTAAACAAGAAAATAGTGAGAGTTGAATTCGAGACTTACGATAAGGCAAACAAATGCATTAGGAAGGATGACCCGTTATATAAAACTTTGGAAGCAAAGGAATACAAATGTTTTATACCAAAAGCGTACACGCACGTAGAAGGAGTTATAAGAGGACTAGTAGGGGAATTTGATATGGAAGAAATTAAAGAAAACCTTAAATGTGAGCAAAATATAACAAAAATTGAAACAATACAAACATGGGATGGAAAAACTCAAGCTCTAAAGGACACCAACATATTAAAAATCGAGTTAAGAGCAAACAGCCTACCAAGATATGTGTTGTTCTACGACGTTAAAGTAAGAACAGACATATACATACCAAAAATAAAATTCTGTGCCACATGTTTAAGCTACGGACACATAAGGAAATTTTGCAAATCCAAAATAAAACGATGTAATAAATGCGTGGAACCGATAGACCAGGGAAATCATGAATGTCAAGAAAAACCTGAATGCAAATTCTGTGAAGGAGAAAACCACTACACAAATTCAGGAATTTGTCCAGAAAAAAAAACAAAGACACATAAAAATTCACATGATCAAAAATAAAACGTCATATAGAGAAGCAGCATCAATACTTTATCCAAGAAGAGAAAATTTAATGAAAGAAATGGAACTACAAAACTACCCAGCAATCAATAACAAGAAAGACAGCACCCCAAATCCCTGGATAACAGAATCAAACAGACAAGAGACAATAATAAATGAGCAACGGAAGAAAATCGAAGATCTTCAACAGGCCATAGATAAATTTATTCAAATAAGTAACAAACCATACGGCGATATGATGGACCTGCTAATGATAGACCTAAAAACATTAGCATCAAAAACGATGAAATAAAATGGACCAGAAATTTAAAATACTACAATCAAACATAAGAAGTCTAAATAGCAACCTAAATATACTACAAGTTTTTATGGACACACACAACATAGACATAGCAATCTTAAGCGAAACATGGACACATCAGGATAATATACCACGTTTACCAAACTACAAAACAATATTGCAAAATAGAGATGATGGATATGGAGGAGTAGGTTTTATGATTAAAAAAACGATTGGAGCAAGAGAAACAGATTTAAATACAAACTTAACGCACATACAAGCAATGCAAATTCAAGTTAAAACCAGAAATGAAAAAATAAACATAATTGGATTTTACAATCCGCCCAACGGTCACACAAATACAAAAATCGACGATTTCAAGAAAATAATGAAAAAAGCCGAAAACAAACCAAACACCATCGTGGCAGGAGATATAAATACCCATAGCAGTATGTGGGGAGATGAATCAAAAGAAGACACACTGGGTAAAGACATTGCAGAAATTATATCAAATAAAAGCTTACAAATCCTAAATAACGGAAATTCTACAAGGCAAGATGTCAGAAATCACTCAAATTCAGCAATAGATATTACGCTATGTACGCAGGACTTATTAAACAGGATCACATGGGAATGTTTAGAGGATAATATTGGATCAGATCACCTACCGATTATAATAAACATAGATATCAACAACTATATAAGAAAACAAATAATAAATTGGAAAAAAGTGACACTTGAAATAGCTAACATAAAAGACACAGAAACCGATAGTAACTTGAACATAGAAACCATAATGGAGGATATAATTGCGGAAAATACAAAACAAATTACAATAAACAAACGGCATAAACCAAAAGTGTGGTGGAACGAGCATCTACAAAGGCTATGGAACGCGAAAACTCAGAAACAAAAATGTTACAATAGATACAGGAATATCCACACAGCTACAGAACTACTACGAGCAATAGCAATACTAAAACGGGAAATTAAAAAAGCAAAAAGGGAAACGTGGGAGGTATTTGTCAATAGCATAAACCCATCACAAAATAATAAACAAATCTGGGACAAAATAAACAAACTGAAAAATAGAAAGGAGAACGGTTTCAACCTATTAGATGATTACGATATGGCAAAAAAATTTATCAACGAGAATTTTCCAGAAGCAATCGAGGAGATAAGACTACCAATGGAAAAAATAAAAATACACAAACATATTTTCAACAACAAAACAATAACAGAGACACTGAAGCGAAAACAAAATACGGCCCCGGGGGAAAACAAAATCTTATACAAAATAATAAAAAGCATAATAGAAATAAATCCGAACTAGTCAATATGCTAGTTAATCACTTAAACAACATCTACACAGAGCAACAATATCCAGAAGCTTGGAGGATATCAAAAATAATAGCAATAAAAAAACCAAATAAAGATGAAAATGAAACGGAAAGCTACCGACCGATTTGCCTACAAAACACAATATCTAAAATATTCATCAAAAAAATATTGGAAGAATTAAATCAACATCTATACAACAATAGCATACTACCAAATAACACTTATGGATTTCGAAAGGGGTATAACATTATGGACTACTTCGTAAACCTATTCAGTGAAATAATGAAAGGGAAAACAGACCGGAAAGTACAAATACTAATAAAAACAGACATATCTAAAGCATTTGACAACGTCAATAAAAACATCATAATAAATAAATTAAAGAGAATAAATACACCAAATCACATAATTAATTGGATATATCAATTCTTAACCAATAGAATAATTAAATACAACAATGGAACATCAACGGTGAAACAAATAACAAACAAGGGAATACCACAAGGCAGCTGCCTAAGTCCTTGCCTATTCCATAAATATACAACGGAAATCCACAGCATGGAAAAACAAGAAATATCAATATACCAATTTGCAGATGACATAAACATACTGGTCAAAGAAAAAACAGAAGAAGCAGCACAAGCAACAGCCAATAATATATTAACAGCATTAAACGAAGAGATGAGGAAATTGGAGCTTAAAATAAACCCAGAAAAATGTACATACATGAGGCTGTTTAAGAATAAGCCGGTAGATCTACAAATACGGATTGGAAATATAAATTTAAAAGAAGAACGGATAACAAAACTACTAGGTATCACTTTTAATAATAAATTATCACTAACACCACATTACAAAAAATTGGATAAAGAAATAGTAAGTGCAACAAACATACTGAAAACAATAACTCACAGGAATGGAGGAGCTCATCCATACATCATGTTAAATGTCTACAAAGCAATAATCCAAACCAGAACGAAATTCGCGGATATCATCACAGCCACAAACATAAAAAATAGCATTAATATTAAACAAAAAATAATAAATAGGAACCTGCGAGTTTGCATGGGAATGATAAAAACAACACCGATCCCGACAATATTAGCAAAAACAGCCACTTTACCAGCGGAACTAGATAATAAAATAACATCTCTAAAATTCATAGCCAACCATTTGAGCAAAAAAAGTGACACAGGTGAAAAAATAAAAAATAACAACACAATGGAAAAATTATGGAAATTGTACAACGAACATGACTTCCTGGGGAAATTAGCACAATTGGATAACAGTCTAACAAGAACGGCGAGAAATATAATAATAAACGAGGATTTGCCACAACTGAGAGAAAAGAAACACATAAACAAAATCGAAGTAATGACATCATACATCGAAATACTAAATAAATACAAAGAATACCATGAAATATATACGGACGGATCGCTAAACAATAAAGAAGGAGGTATAGGAATATACTTTAAAAACATAAACAATGAAATTAAAATAAAACTAAGACATCAAGCAACAATCAAAACCATTGAAACCATAGCAATTAAATTGGCAATAGAAAAATCAATAGATAAAGGACTGGACAAAATAATCATTTTCACAGATTCTAAAAGTAGCTGCACATCAATAAACAAAGTAAATGAACAAAATAAATTAAAATACTATGAAAAGGAAATTATCAAAAGCGCAATAGACAACCAAAACATAAACATCATTATACAGTGGATCCCAGGTCACACGGGAATCTTAGGAAACGAGAAAGCAGACAAGCTGGCAAAAACAGCGATAGAAGAACCAGACGAAACAATAGAAAACCCGATAACAAAAGAGGATGCGCATTACATTATAGAAGAAACAGTAAGACGAGAATGGAACGCACAATACAATAACTGGACAACAATAGTAGGAAGATATAACAAACAAATAACAACACGCCACCTTTAAAACCATGGTTCGCAATAACACACCTGAGCTCATACAACATCAAACAAATAAATAGGTTGAGGGCCGGCCACGCAAAAAATAAAAAATTTTTGAACCTCATCGGAATAGAGGAAAATAACCTATGCGACGTATGTAATATAGTTGAAGACAACCAACACATAGTGGAGAGCTGCATAAAATACAACAACATCAGACAAAAATATAGCACAATACAAAACAGCAACCTAATAGACATATTAAAATCAGGAGACAATATAAAATATAAAAATGTATGTGATTATCTGAAAGAAATAGAATACATTTTATAGTATTTACATAACATTTAGAGACTCAATTAAATTAACTAAGTATTATACAATAGTTTTAAAATGAATTATATCAGTTAGTAATTATATTTAAGTAGTTATAACAAATAATTGAATTCAATATTGATATGGAATATTAATAGCTATTATGAAGATGTAGTAAGGGCAAGTGTTATAATTATAACACTTGCCTGACAAATGGAATTTTTGACATATGTATTTTGATCTTGTGGATAGAACTATTCAGACCTAAGCAAATAAAAATTAAAAAAAAAAAAAAAAAACATTAACTGTAATATAAATGCCTTATTTATTTCGTAAGTATTAGAAATATTATTTAAATTAAGTCACAGCTGAAAATAAATACAACATGATTAATAATCGGCATCGATTTTTATTCCCAAAAATTAATGACACATTCAAAATAAGTTTTTGTTTAGAATAATTGAATTGTCATAACATTTGAGAGCGGTGTATAAAAAATACTAGCTCCTACTTATTATTCCCATTCCTAGATGTCACTTAACAAACAAATAAAAACAACAGGGATTCGGGCTGAGTAAACGATTTGAAAGACAACTTTTTACGTAAAATTAACATAATTTCTTTCATAGCAATGGTTTAATTTTAGTAAATTTATAAAAAAAAATTATATTAAATTAATTATTATTACAATTTAGTTATTACTATAGAGGGAAGCCACCAAAAATATGTTTAACCGAATCAAAAATCAGACCGATTTTAGAATCCGACCGGTTCGATCACCTCTTCGATTTTTTTTATATGTTTTTAATTGTAGGCGACATCTATAGTTTAAACAAATTGTCAAAGCACTGCCACATGATATGAATCTGTATTCTGGCAGATTTTTGTCATGTGGCAATACTTTTAGAAAGAGACTAAAAAGAGATGGTTATAATTGTTTATAAATTTTATGTTATGACGTCTTTTACAACAACAACATACCATAAAAGTTTAGCAATAGTTTATATTCCAAGAGGATTTTCACTAAGAAATAAACATTTTCATGATTCGATTTTTCAATCAAATAAAATTACATGTTTTATGAACATTTTCGTATAAAAATAATGTAAAAGCTCATAATTCTTATACACTAAAAATGTAAATGAAAACAATCGTTTTCCCATATAGTTTCATAGTAAAGCAAAAAATGTATGTACTTTATTTTAAGCTTAGTAAAAAATACAGTCAATGTGGAGGCTCTTATTTATAGAGTAGGCTCTGGTAAAACACACAAAACGTATGGGAAATCACTTTTTTCCTAAGACAAATTTTTAAATGAAAACGTTACAAATTCTAAATTATGATTTTTGAAATAATTTCATAAATGTTTGAATTTCAACATATATGAATATCGTTTAAGTAAATCATTTTCATTTTCTTGTAATAATTGATTTATTTATACCAACATATAAAAAGAATTCATGAAAACAGCATTCTGGTCAAATTGAAATAAAAGCGTACTACAATTCGTTTGGTCATTAAGTCAATATACAATACGTAGATGGCAGTGATGGCCGTAAAAATTTGGTAAAATTGTACCAAAAATTACCACATGGAGAAATTTCAAATTCAAAAAATGTAAGAAAAGCAAAACAAATTTACAAAATATAGGAACGTCTGATAATTTTGTGATTAAATAATTTTTTTTTGTATTTTCCTGTAAACATTTTAGATATGTTACGAACACTAGTAAAACTAAAGATAAATTTAGCAAGTATTATTTTAATTCGTCAGAGCCCACTTCGAAATGAAAATTCGAAAAATATACATATTTTAGAAATAATTTAATTTTATTATTTCTGCAATTAATATTTATTTAATACCTATATAGCCTTCTTGTATATTGTTGTTAAAGATAAGTAGAAAAGTTTAAATAAACATTTTATAATATTTTTGCTTTTTTCATTGAAAAACTTGAAGTTAAAAAACACCATTTTTACTATGGATTCCTATGGAAATCAGTGAAAAGTTACATTACTAAAAAAGCTCCTCAAAAACACGTCATTATGGCTCTATACTCTAGAAGGCTCTGGTAGAAACCCTGGTATCTTCAGATACTTAAACAATTGATTTTTACTTTATTAATTTTTTGTTGAATGCTAATTAATTCATGTAATTTCTAATATGCTCCCGGTGATTATATCTTTTTAAATGTGTTTTTATTAACACTAAAAGTATATTAGTATTTACGAACAGCAATTCAACGAAACCGACTAATAGACAGAATTCTATTTATTTAATTATTTGATTTTAATATGTTCCGAAGATTGTAAGAGAAGTCAATCCAGTTTCGAACTGATGAGCTTATGATTATGAAAAAATCAATCTTCTCATCAGGCCGCGGCGACAGGACTGATTATACTACAAATTACATTCTATATATACAGAATGTGCTGTACGTTAAGTACTAGCTTATATAGTACTAGCGTAAGTACTACTATATAGAATGTAAATTGTGGTATAATCAGTCCAGTCGCCGCGGCCTGATGAGAAGATTGTTTTTTTCATAATCATAAGCTCATCAGTTCGAAACTGGATTGAATTCTCTTACAATCTTCGGAACATATTAAAATCATATAATTGATTTTTATTTAAGTGGGAAAGATTTCTTAAATAATATGAAGTAACTGGCATGTGCGCGGAATGATAAAGTTATTTTAGTAAGGTTATTCTTGTTAGCCAGTAAACATTTAATCTAATATCCGTCAAATTAATTAATGCGTTCATATTTAAACTTATCGTTTTTGTTGTTTATTGGTGTACTAATATCACTATCAAGATTTATATTAAAACACAATTATTTTGGTTTTGCCACTTTCTTATTTTGAGTTAGTGTTTGCTAGAAATGTGACAAAAGGATAACGTCCGAAACGATTGTAATTTTAAATTTACATAAAATAAAGATCACAATAAGAAAGTGATAAAACCAGAATAATTATGTTTTATATAATATATGAAATCGACCATGTTTATAAAAATCCAAAACTCACCCTTTAAGTTATTCTGCAACCTCAATTCAACGAATAAATTATTTTGTTTTAATTCAATTTGTAAATTGAGGGGTTCTCTTACAAATTTTACAGCATTTTTATTAATTTAGTTGCCATTTTCAACCCTTACTCTTCAATTTGGCATTTAAATTTTACTACAGAAAGAACTTATGTATGGATTATCATGTCACGATAACATTTACGACAGTTAAGAGGTTGAGAATGAAGTTCTAGGTGTAATCAAACTACAAATTTGACATTTGAATAGAAACTATTACCGAAACGAAAACCAATTCAGTTGGTGAGTTTGCACCTCAAAATTTTTCAAAATATTTGAATGAGAGTTGAATAATATATGTACACAGATAGAATGAATACCACAGCAGTGCATTTTGAATTTCAGAATTTTTTCAATTCTTTGGAAAATTCGAATTTCATTAATTATCTAAATCACTTTGTTTTGAAATCAAGATACTCGTAAAAACCTTTTCGCAGATCATTAAAAATCAGATTTGTAAAACTTAGTTGGCTATCCAACTATATAGTGTTACACAATTTAACAAACATATAAACAATTAGAGCACCATTATGAGTTCTGATTATTTATTGCATATCGTTAAATTCAAATTTATAAAGTCTATTCAAAATAAAAAAATTAAAAAAATATCCGGCCGCGAGCTTTTTGTATAATTCTATATATTCATATATCATACAATGCAATTAATCAAAGATCGCTTCAAGCCTTACACTTTAGCTGAACAAATACGAGTAACAAACCCAGTCATATCTGTGTGTGTTTCTAATCCAAATGATATTCAACATATAACATTATAATATCTATACAATTGTTGCATATCATTAATCTTTGTATACACAAACTATTTGTCGACTATATATGTGTACATAACTATACTATTATCACTTCACTTTATAAAATCTTATATACGAGTACTTGACACAGAGAAATTAAACGAAAAATACTTAAATTAGTTTTGTTTGACAAATTACATTTATGATTATTTAATTATAATTTACAATTATTTTTTTTTCTACATGAAAAGCAATAAAATTTTACATGTTTGTTTTATTTGCTGTTGATTAACAAGATTTTATTGTAGTGGCATGTACGCGCGTATTCAAACGAGTGCATGCTTTTTATATTTTTGCAATTTTACACCGCATTTATATGTACATATATACGTTTATGTTGTATTATTATGTAAAACTCGATCAGTGTGTAGTATATGTATATTCGGTTGAAATGATACAATACTCATTTAAGCCCAAATAATAATTCATAAATGGATGTAGGTAATGACCACCATAAATTTATGTGTACTCGCTACATATATATTCAGATAACATATAAAGAAGGAAAAACATTATTCCAAGCATGAAGTGTGAATTAAAATTTTATGTCTGCCTTTATTATGTTATATATGTATATATACGTACGAGTAGGTGTACATACTATAATATGCATTGCAGGTAGATACATAACACAAGAATATTAATTAAAATTCTCAATTACTACTCTGATATACGCATTTATAAAAAAAATGTATATCCTATTTGACATGGGTCTATAAAACACAAATCAAACTGTCAATAAATTAAATATGGCCACAGTTTGTCTGCGTTTTTATTTCCAGTCATCGATTTAATAGATGTAATCCATTCTTTAGGTTCTCATCCAATCCCGAGATACAAAATATTTCAAAACTTAACCATATCTCCTTTAATTGGTTGTCTATTATTGGTTCTTGATTATTAAATCTAAAACATATCAAACCTTAAAGAATCGACAAAAGAACTCAAGATCAAATCAAAAAAATTAAAAAAAAAATTCTCAGACTTTAAATTTAAGTTTATATTTTGAATAAAATTAGATAATTGATCAATTTTATTTCGAAAAAGCACAAAAACAAATTATTTTTCCATCTAAATTAATTTAAACTCTTCTACATAGGTATTGCCTTTTTATATATTTTTTTTTAATAATAATGATCCTTGGATCTTTATACACAAATGAACATCAATTAGATTAAATTAGAAAATTAGTTTTCGTTTATATATAAATTTATTTCATAATGCATTTTATTGGCAGGGTAAATTATTAGGTTTGATACAAACAAAAATGTTGTAATCGTCACGACAGATTAATGAACAAAAGAATGGCGGAGTCGTGAACAAATAAAACGACGAATATGTTAGTTTAGAACCTCTCTAAAGAACACAATAATATATGTAGTTTAGTTTGGCCAAACAGCTAGTTTATTTTCAGATTACAAAAAGATAACAATAATTTAATTTTTGTAGCCCAAGTGTAATTTTGATTAAGTACGAACGAACAACAATAATGTAAATTATCGCTCAAACAAGTTCTAATTTATGGCCTACCGCGATTTCACTCGTACGAGTAAAAACGATTCACTGATTTCTTTTAAGGTCGATCCGCACGATGTGTTTTCAGTTACGTTCTAACAAACGAAATTATGTCAAAAAGTACAAGTGTGTTTTAAAATATTTGTGAAGTTGAAAATCACATCCACACGGTCATTAAAAACATTTGTGTTTTCAATATTAAGTCTATTGCTTTCAACCAATATGAGTTAAGTATTTTTTTGGTTAACGGCTGGTCAAATCAACAGAAAAATTAACCAAATTTTGATCTAATTTTTTTTCGTGTATTTGCTTGTCAATTCGACTCTTGTGGCAGGTATTAAAACTAAAAATTTGGTTAAGATTTATTTAACCACTAAATTTTTTTGGGTTAGCTAAACTATTT
The DNA here is from genome assembly GCA_958295665.1 of Tipula vernalis. Lineage (NCBI taxonomy): Eukaryota > Metazoa > Arthropoda > Insecta > Diptera > Tipulidae > Tipula > Tipula vernalis. Next base: position 216,455,606 of record OY282559.1, on the reverse strand, counting down.
TTTGTTCAATCTAGTACGATTGATGTTGTAATTTTTTTTATTATTGGTGAAAGCAATACAACTATTAATATGGACGGCGATAGATTAATTTATGACCAGGCGACTTTGATTACGTTCGATTCAACATTTTTAAACAAGTTTCCAAAATATTAATTAAAATAAAACAAAGAGCATCAAATAAATAAATAGATTTTCAACATACATACATGTCATCGTCAGAACCTGATTCTGCAAAATTATTTGACTCAAATGTATTTAAATTTGTTTGACTTTTTATCTTGCTACTTTGAGCCAAAAATCATGTACCGGCTAATTGCGTTTGGAGAGGGAAATTTGGCCGACGAATTACTGCTACAGAATGATTCCACGACTTACACAAGCACACTTAGATTTTTAATAATTCATTACCAACCTTATGATGAGTAATTTCATGTTTCGGCAGGAGTGACTGAACTTCCAGAGTTTTGATTAATTGTATGGAGCAATTAAAAACGAAAATAAGTGCATGTAACGTACAGTGTGGCTCCAAAGTTTTGCAAAAATTCAACAATTTTTTTTTGAGTTTATTATGGTAAATATTGAAATTATAAATTCTTATAAACTTTTAATCAAAATTCAAATAAAGCGCAACCCCAACCATCGATTCAATCACCAATTTAACCTCCTCCTTAACCTGACCCCATAAACTCAATCTACGAACCCCTCACTTCAGCCCAATGCAAGCTAACATAACCCAACTCTACTTAACTTAGCTTGAGGCAAATCTCAACCCTCGATTCTATTTGAATCAAATGCGATTTTCAATAACCGTCATTGACGCTGAAGTCTTGATTTAATACTATTTTGTTTTAATCTCAGGCTGCGTTTTGACACAATAGTTTTAATCTTGGTTTAGTATTAATTTAATTTAGGCCAAAACCTTCAATGTATAAACTGACATATATTAGCTGCTCAACCGGAATTTAAAATTATTCAAATTCAAGACTTTACGCTTTGTTACAGCCACTTTGCGTTTATAACAAACCAGTGTTGGTTGAATGGAACTGTTCTCTGTTGTTGCATAATGCCCTTGATTTAATAATCATCTCATATTATTTTAGTAGAAACAAACGAAATCACCATCATAAGTTTTGTTTTTTGTTTTAAAGGAGAGGATTAAAGTAGTGCGTATGATTCGTTATTCTTAATATGTTTACATAACTGCAGACACATAGCACCACTTTTTTATTTTGATTGGAAAACAACGAGGAAAGGACATTTTTTATGAGGCTAATGATTTTCACAACACATACACATATGTACGTCTACAAACACAACACCCAATTGTGAAATATTTTTGTTGTCACCACCGAGAATCGAACCCTGTACCCTCAGACGATAAAGCAAGCATTCTACTCACTCTACCACCGAGAATTTTGATTACATACTATCATTTCACTAGGAAAATTACCGTGTATAGATATTTTATTTGCTTGTAGAGAAGGTGAATTAAAGAGTAAAGGGTTGATTGCATTTAAAATAATTAGGGCTTTTACAACTCATTTTCTGATCGTTATTAAAATATTAATGTTGCACCAAGAAAAACAAACTTCTCTCGAATCAAACTTATATTCGTAAATATGTAGCTGAAATAACAAATCTTGCTTTATATTAAACCAGTTCATTGACCGAGGCTAATGATTTTCACAACACATACACATACGTCTACAAACACAACACCCAATTGTGAAATGTTTTTGTTGTCACCACCGAGAATCGAACCCTGTACCCTCAGACGATAAAGCAAGCATTCTACTCACTCTACCACCGAGAATTTTGATTACATACTATCATTTCACTAGGAAAATTACCGTGTATAGATATTTTATTTGCTTGTAGAGAAGGTGAATTAAAGAGTAAAGGGTTGATTGCATTTAAAATAATTAGGGCTTTTACAACTCATTTTCGGATCGTTATTAAAATATTAATGTTGCACCAAGAAAAACAAACTTCTCTCGAATCAATCTTATATTCGCAAATATGTAGCTGAAATAACAAATTTTGCTTTATATTAAACCAGTTCATTGACAATTATTATTATTATTAAAATTGGTTGGGACCAACCGAGGTTCCGTACTTAATGCTATAAAGGGCAAAAGATACGCGACAAACTGAAAAAAAACTACTTTGAATAACGAATAATTTGTTAGACCTAAATCAGCGAATTTTTATTTAAACAAACCTTCTTGATTGTATATAACCATTCGGTTACAAACATTCTTAAAACTCACAATTTTATTACAAAATTCAACATTGCTTTGCTTTAGTAAAAGCGCTGATTTGTTTAAAGTTAAATAATTTCCGTATAAGAAAAATTGATTTAATTTCAACGCCATATATAAATTTTGTGCCAAAATTTGTCAAATTTTGCGTTTAAAAATTTACATTTTTCTGTGGCATGCACGCATGAACTCAACTCAACTCGACTCCAAATTATTTCCAAAGGAACCCCTCACTCAAATCTAACCCTCAACCCAACCCTAAACTCAACCATAATGCGTCAACTTAACCTTCAATTCAACCTTCACCTCACCCCTTAACTCAACCCCAAACTCAAAGTTCAACTCAAACCCTAAATTAGCACTATTCGAAAACGGCATGCGTACCTGAACTCTATTTAATCTCCATGTTCCACCCAAATAATTCCCTGACTGAAGCCCATCGTTCAACCCTAACTAAACACCCTACTTAATAATAACTCAACTCTCTTTGCAACCCTCTACTAAACGCCCAACTCAATCTTCAAACCAACACGGTTGAACCGAAAAACTACATGCTTACATGAAATCAGTTCAGAACAGGTCCAGGTAACGTCCAACTCAAATCCCAACTCAACATGTCAACAGATCGCCAACTGAACCATTGAATAAATCCACAAAAATTAACCTTCAACTCAACCCGAAAGGCCAGAATCCAACCTTCAACTAAACCCCAACACACAACTTAAATCCAAACTCAACGTCCAACTCAATCCTCAAATCAAAGCATCTCAAAAACAACATTCGTACATGATTTCAACTCAATACAATTCAAGCTAACTTCCAAATCAACCCTCAATACAAACCCAAATACTTTCAACTTAACCGCTGACTTCTGCTCAATTTATGTACAACTCAGCTCCTCCTCAACCCTAATCCAACTCCAACTCAACATTGACTAGAAGTGTAACCCAGTCATTAAATCAAGCCGAAACTCGCGTCCAACTCAACTTCCAATTCAAGGTGGTATTAAGAACTAGTTGCGTTCATGAACTTAACTCAAGCTAACTCTAATTCAACCGTCAATTCATCACATAAATTCGCAGCTGAAATGCTTACTAAACCCTAACCCAGCCCCAACTCAACCCGTAAATGGAACCCAGCTCAAAGGGACCTCAACGCCCAATTCAATCCCCAAACCAGGATATATGTAGAAACTATTGCTAAACTACTCACTGAGCCCTAATTCAACTCCAATTGAAGCCGGAAATGGAACCCAACTCAACTGCAAACTCAAGGCCCAACTCAATCCTGAAACCAGCATAAAATCGTCAACACGGTGGTTTTGGGTCAATTCTTATGGCAGGTATCCGATCCTCTTAACGTACATCTTCCAAAAGGTTTTCAATTCTTCGCCTTGGCCATACAAACAGATGGGTAAACAAAAATTCCAAATCGTTGGTCCCCAACCAAATGTTTGGTCATTTTTAACAGGATTTCAATACTTTGGTCCTTTGACCGAAGTAATATTACTAATTAGGCTTAAAATTTTTCAAAATATTGACCTAAGATACGTAACTAAAATTGCAAAATATGTGGTAAAAATATGTGATTAAAATGAAAAATGCGTGGTCAAATTTTTTGAAAAGAAAACCGACACTCTTTAAAAAAAAGTATCAACGATTTTGGCTGTAAACCATGCAAACTAACTCCTCTATATTATAAAGGGCTGGAGAGGTAGTCCAAAAATGTTTAAACATTTCCAAACACTTAAAAATTTCGACACGTAAACTGTTCCTCCTACCTCTAAAGAACGCCGTGTCGGTTGAGACGCTTCACGCTAATAAAATAAGGTAGAATTACATTTTCTATTTAACATTTTTTTTCTTTATTCATGGACTAATATCACTATAGAAGATTTTTTATAATAAAACACAATTATTTTGGTTCTGTCACTTTCTTATTGTGATATTTATTTTTATTTGAAAATTGAAATTACGATCGTTTCGGATGTTGCTCCTTTTATATCCTATTTATTGTGCCTATGTGACTTGTGAATTTCTTCTCTCCTCTGCTTAATATTTTCCTTCTCATTTATAAAAGAAAAGCTGGTAGTTACCCCCTTCCTTTTTATATAAAAAACGAGAACCATAAATTAAACTAGAAGAAGAATTTGTTGACTATCTGGTGTTTGCAAAAAATGCTTTTTTTTACGGAGATACGATGAGGTGGGAAATTCATTTAATGCGATGAATTTTTTTTCTTTAGTAATAAGGGGTTGTATCGTTCCTTATATATTTTCAGTGCTTCTGTTGATTAGTGATATTTTCATATTGCTTTGACGACAGAAAAATATGATACACAGAATACGAAAAGGATCACTAATGAAACAGTAAACAAAACATTTTTTACATGTAGACCAAGTAGGCCAAGAAATTCTTCTTCTCTTTTATTTTATGGTTCTAGATTTTTACACAAAAAGGAAGGGCGGTAACCCATCCCTTTTCTTATTTAAGTGAAAATGTAACAAATAATTAGACGGGAGAGGAGATTCACATGTCACGTAGGCACAAGAAATAGGATATAAAAATAGTTTTTTAATATAAATTTAGTTAGTGTTAGTTAAAATTTGATAAAGGAGTAACATCTGAAAAGATCGTAATTTCAATTTTGAAATAAAATTAAATATCACAATAAGAAAGTGACAAAACCAAAATAATTGTGTTTTATTATATAGAAGCATTTTATAGTTCAAAGTACGCTTGTTTGATTTATTTAAATTAGCTAGAAAACGATAAAAACAGTTAAAACCAGGTCGATGTACCGGAACTGGTTTTAATGTTTTTAGATTTGAATAGCATTGAAAATATACTGTATAAATAACAGGCAGTATAAAACATTTTAAATGAAACACTCAATAAAGCAACATTACATTCGCCTTGTGTTAGGTCAAGCCAAATCGCCAGTCAATTTGTTTTATCGCTTAAATTGGTGTAAAATACATGTTCTAAAAAATTCAAGTGGTGTACTTCATTTTGAATAATCAATGTTTTAATGCAACTTTGCAAAAAAAAAACTCATGAAACATTTGCTAAAACATAAAATAAGTTGCAATATGGATTATGCAAAAATATTTAAATGTACGAACGTGAATAGGGTTCATACGCCTTTATTTTATCTAATTCCAATAAATATCTATCAAATTTAGAATTTGATTTCCCAAAAAAATATTTTTTTACCTAAAAGTCTACTAATAATAGATATTTAAATTGGTGGCGTAACCTTTAGAGAGAAAACACCGAACCTGTAAAGTGGAAAAACGACAGGTCAACCCAATAGGTTTCTTCAAAAAGTAGAACCTTCAACAAATACTTGTCTTGTAGCCATAGTCGCAAGTTCAGGATTCTTAGTCAGTTCGGACCGAATCAAGTCTTATATAGCAGATTTCTTTAAATAATTAGGTGATAATTAAACGTACGTCAGATACTGCGTTGTTAGAAGGAATGTGTGAACATCTTGACAAGGATGTGCACTATTATCTTATAGGAAAACGTCTTAACGGCTGCCCTCCATTATAAACATCTAATCTTATTTTTTTAGATTACTTCCTATTTAAATATTGTTTATAAATTGTTCGATCTTTATTTTGAATTTTTCTTTTATATTTGCAAAATATTGAAAGGCTAAGTTCCCAGAAACTGCAAGTAGGAGTATAATAGTTCTAAATATACAACAATTTAAAAACTAATTACCATAAATAGCGAAAAAATAAAATATAAAATGGTTTTTCGCTACTTTTTCAAGCCTTATCATTAAACACTACCTATTTCCATCAACATCATCATCATTATGATTAACAATATATGTACATAAATAATATATTGTGTACATACCGAGCATTAAAATCACTGGTTAGTGATTAACTTTCAGCAGCAATTACCTGCTAAAGCAACAGAATTCGTATTGTTTTTTTGTGTAAGGTTTTTATTTATGATTTTCCAATAATTTGCATAATAAGTTTTCCATGAAGCAACAAAAAAATAAAATTAACTTTAATTACAAGTAAAACTATTTTATTAAAACACAAGCTAAATAAAAAAAAAAAAAAAATTCTGTTATTATTATTTACATTTTTTTAAAATAAATATGTACATACTATGTGTCTATGTACATAAAGCGCCAAAAGAGTCCAGAGTGTGTTTAGTTAGTGTACATAATGATATGTATAGTATATGCACTACATATCCACATGTTACATATTTACGGGTATTTTTTCTTCTTTTGTGTATCGCTCAATTTTTATTTGTTTGTTATATTTTTTGCCGCAGTCTTATCACTGAATTTTAATCTTTGACCAATGGAAACTATTTACTCTGTTCTGTACATACAACGAGTATTAAAAAAATAATAATAATAAACAAGAAAAATTGTTTCTACTAGTTTTTGTCATAAATAAATATTTAAAATGTAGTTTATACTTTAGCCTGTTGTTATTTTTTATTTTATTTTGTTATTGCAATTATTTGATGCAAACTGATAATTTGATATATTATGCTGTAAAGGGGACATTGTTAAGTTTAGATATTGTACTTAGTTTTGTTTATATGCATGATGAACTTTAGCTTTGGTAAATGCATGGTATTAAATAAATTGTCATAAAAGTATACGGTCAGCCGTGGTCTGATATAATAAAATGTGTACAGTGCTTAGGAATTTATGTAACAATAGAAATGACATGTCAAACTTATATCGATCAAATTAACATCATTAATAATAAAATAACAAAACATTCTGCCTTATACTGAGCATAAACAATTATTCCCCTCGTAACTGTTGCATAATTGACAAAATAATATTCGAAGTATTCACAAAATACCGAAGTAGTTTAGCACACGAAATTGGGCGAAGTCAGAACCATCTTGATGTATATAGAGCCGCCATGTGAATAATGAACTTAAAATAAGGGACATAGAAACACTAAAAAAATAATTTATTTTCAAAGAGTTTGTATGAAAAAACACGATTTCGATTGACGATAAAACATGAATAAAAAGTTAAACCCAGTTAAATAATTTTTTCTGAAATCGTTAAAAAAATACTCAATGCCTAAACAACATTGTACAACAATAACAACATGTATTAAAAAGAGAAAATTCAATTTAACGACGTCATGGTAAGAAAAAGACAACACATCTCCGCTGAACAATCGAAATTAAAATAAATCAAAAAGAGCCAAACAGAAAAAATTAAATCAATACAATGAGCGTGAAGGAAACAAAAAATCAAAACAATCTAGCATGCTTTGCAAATACAAAATAACAATAGAAAGATATTCGAATGCAAATTTGTATAGAGGCAATGTCTCTTTCATTATTGTATTGTTTCTAAATTATGCGTTATGAGTTTATGACGTATATTACAAAAATAACAACAATTTAAAGTTCAAAATACCTTATTTTTGAAGATGATTTTCACTAATAAATAAAAATTTTCATGACTCGATTTTCCAATCAAATAAAATTACATGTTTCATAAACATTTTCGTATAAAAACAAAACAAAAGCTCAAAATTCTAATAAACTATAATTGTAAATGAAAATAATCTTTCCCATATAGTTTCATAGTAAGGAAAAAATTGTTTGTACCTACCTTATTTTAAGCTTAGTAAAAGATACAGTCAATACTGGAGGCTCTTATTTATACAGTAGGCTCTGGTTAAGTTCATGAAAAACCAAAAAATCAAATCACTCAAAATAATCAATGATCAAAATAAAGGCTAAAAATTCATATTTATAATGGAGTCAAGAAATAAAGGCTTTAGATAAAAGTTTTATCATATGAGGCGTATAATTCCAAAACTGGACATCTGTTCATAAAGCCGTTTCGAGTGATTTACTAAATATGTCTAAAGACTTAACAAACCGTAAAGTCTTTATTAATCATCAGTTTAATTTGAACTAATATGTTTATGAGTTCTATTTATAAACTTTCAGTAATTTATCTTAATATGGCAGTAATGGCATAATACTAAAAATTAAAGTTAGTTTTGAAACAACAAAATAAAAACAACATTATAATAACTAAATTTCTATTTAATAAATTTCAAATTTATTAAGTTGTTTTAAAATAATAAAATTATATAACCCGAATAATTCAGTTTTTTCAAATAAAAATCTCAAATCTAAATACAAATTTCTTCATCACATTGGCCTTCACACGAATCTTGACATTCGTTAGCTAATTCTTGATGGCCAGGATCTGGTTGCGTAATATGGATTAGTTCGTTGTAATATGATAAACTTTCCATTTTCCTTGTAGGAAGTTTTAAAGTTTCCTTTGCCATTTGCTTCCAGTCAAAAACTTTACAATCAATGCCTAATCTGGAAGCCGATCCATGTTTTTCAAATATTTCCAAATGTTACTTTGAATCAATTATGCTTGGCCGTTTTCTTAATTCCTTCTCAATCCTTCCAAAAACCCTATCGGGTGCTATATAGGAATGACCAACAACGGGAAATACTAGCTCAACCTCTTGGACGTTATTTGGTCCTTCATTTCTCAACCAATAGGTCAGTTACTTTTGGTAAAACTAAATTTTTCTGGCAGTCGTAACTCAAGTTCACTTTCTTATCTTTAATAATTCAAAAAATGCTTTTGCTCGTAATTTATGCAGCCTTAATTCGCACATCAAATTACTTTTTTGTACTGAAGTGGAAGTAGATTTAATTTTTTCACGCGACGATATACAAAACGAGCACGCATCAGTCGCAGGAGCTCCAAATCCAATGTTATACAAGATATTGAAAATTTTGTTAGAGAAAGAATGCTTTACTTTATGGTTAAGAGTAGCTGACTCATTGTGCTTTCGCCATAGTTTGCTAATATTTAAATCACTTGATAAATATTGCCTTTTTGAATTATCTCAACAACAATAAGATTCGGTAATCGCTAAACTTTCAATAAAGTCCTTTACTGATTTCTTTTTACCCACGCACTTATGACTTTCTGTATCTCCTTTACGTTTTTCACTTGCTGGTTCTCCAGTTTCCAAATGACGCTTGCATTTGCGTCGGAATTTTATAAAAAACTGATTGACAATGCTGGACATCTCTTCTGGTCAAGCTAGAACATGCCAACGATTTTGAATTGTGTCCACATATTGGTAATAATAAAGCTGATTGCACACCCATATGCCTACACAACCGAGAATAAATGAATTTTAACTAGAGCAATGTGTATACAAACCTTTCTTTATTGGCAATTTTTTCCCTGCATTTACCCTTCTCAGCTGGAACACAGAGCTGATTAAATCCATTTTGAAACAACGTTTACTATTAAAATCACAACAAATTATAATTTATAATAAATTTAAATTGCACACTCAGGTCGTACAGTACTTCTCCAAAAAGCTAATGTATAATGAAAAGTATTAGGATAGCAAACACCCCTTGACAAATACCGTTAGTGAGATGGATTCCCTTTATTATTAAATTTATATAGAGAATAAAATATCAAGTTATGGAATATAAATTTTAAAAAGGATTTATTTTGTTGAGTAGAGGACAAGTTTTGCTACAGTCAACTTAAAGGCAGTTTTAGAATAAGAGCGATATTCATTTTGTCAAGTTTTGGAATAACATCGGCATAGTTTTGGTATAGAATATTTTCCAATTTGTAGCCATTAAGGTTCTTTTCAATATGGCGCATATAACTAATTTTTTTTTAAATTGCCGAATGTCCAGTTTTGGAATTATACGCCTCATATATTCTAAGTTTTTGTAGTAAACATGGTAACTTGGGAATTTTACAAAGTTTCAACCTGAAATTACGATTAACGAACGGCCGAATAATTGCATACACAGCGAAATAATAATCCTGTTTAGATTTGAATAAATTTTAATTTGTAGTTTACATTTTATATTACGTACGCCATTTTTAAACAACGGTTTTTAGATACGACTGGTATTTAGTGTTGCATCTCTAGGTTATACTGTTATTCTGATTCATTATCTTATTTTTCCGTAGATATTTAGCTCGTTTTTCTTCGAAAGCTTAACCAAAATATGCTATGTAGCTGCATGTGATTTGTGTTACATTTAGGTAATATTTATGAGCTGGATGCTCATAATAGCGAGATTCGATATTTTACGTTATCGAAATACCTAATCCTGTGATTGTGCCTGAAAATCAGCCCGAAATAATTTGGTTTATTTCTTGACTAAAGTATAAATCCAGAAAAAGTGTAGATATTGAACAAAATGTAGCACCATCCCGAGAAAAAATTTTACTTGTAAAACGTATGTAAATCCAAATTTAAAATAATTTGTTTGTAAAACAAATAAATTGTTAAATAAATTAAATTTAAATAAAATAGTTTCAGAATAATCTGAAATTTTATTACTTGAAACATTTTTGCAAATGGCCACCCAGTGGACAAGTCATGTGTTTGTAATACCATTCTAATATTAAATAAATTTTTTTAAATGAAAATTGAAAGTGAATTAGTTGTGAATTTATTTAATAAACTATTAGTTGATAATAACTTTTGAAATTAATTAAATATAGTGTTTTAAATTGTGTATAAAACAATATTAACCCAGCTGTCCTGTCCTAAATAAATAAAAAAAATTACAACTAGCTATATAAAAAAGTTGTTATTATAAAAAATACATTTCGCTAAACAAATTAGTACTTTAATTCTTTTCATAAAAGTTTCATAAGTTTTCTAAAAGCCGCCTAAGAGAAATACATTTCAATCTTCTTCAGTAGCAGATTCTCCGGTTGTTACCAATTCGGGAGGTATAATTGCTGAACCTATACTAACTGTAGAGAGTAAAACCGGAACCAAACCGAAAACCGTAAAAAACCTAAATTTTTAATGAACCGAAAATTGGAAACGAAACGAAATAAATAAAATGTAGTGAACCGTAACCGTAACCCGAAAAATATTTCCATGCGGTTTATTTCGTTCATTTTCTTTAAGGTTCAAGTATTTTTACAAGAAAATTTTCCATTTCTCATAAAAACGGAAAAACATTTAAAAGTTTCTAGTTAAGTTCGGAACAAAAATACATTTTAAATACAATTTTATGGTTTGATTTATGATTTAAAAAAAAAAAAAGTTTATATTTGCCTATAAAAAGCTAAAAAATAAATTATAAATTATGAAAAATTCACTGAAAAGAACAATTCCGATAATTTGCTTGTTTATTTAACACGCCCTCCGAAGGATCGACCAAATTCGTTCGCTATAACCAGCAGAGTCGTTATATCCATTTCATTTTATAGACCGTTTACATTCACTGAAATTTTGCCTACCATTACCTACACAAATTTTTGGAATTTGTTACTCGGGTTTGCTTATGCCGGTTGACTTTTTTTAATTATAGTTTTACTCTTTTTTCTTTTACGATTTTTGTGTGTATGTTGCATCTGAATCGTCAAAATTGCATTGAACGTAAACGGGCTATTAACCAAACGAATGATGGAAACAAACGTGAAAATTTCAAGCACTAAAGGTTTAAGTCGTTATATGCTAAATATCGCTAAAACCTAATGTCGTTAGGTCACGCATATCTTCAATATGTCATTTAAGCAAATGTCATTAGGATACCTTCAATAGAGGTCTCTAGCTAATGGTGTTGTTCTTTCTTACAATTTAAATGACATTGCTACGAGCGATTAGTGAATTTTTGTGTATCAAATTTTGTGTAACTATTTTTCTGCATTGAACCTTTACTGACTGACAAATGGACGAATCTGATGGAAAATAATCTACAAAATATTTTAATGATTAAATTAAATAATGAATTTAAAATTCGTTAAAATTATATCGTTAAAAATTTAATTTTTTTTATACTTGCACTAGTCGAGTAAAAAGAGCCTCATGAGAAGGAAAAACTCCTACACGTTGTTGGCTGTTTTCTGCCTGCTGAGGGATAAAGACGGGGCCAAATGGTATTTTAAAAATGTTTCCGAAACTAAGTAAAATATCAAAAATCTTTTCGAATAAGAGTTGATGATAACAATATTTTATTTAATTGGGTTTCTGTTTTATTTTTGTTATACAATAATTGGATTAATTATGAAAATATTAATTTTCTATATACCTGCTAACGGGAAAACAGGAAATCACTTCGCATGGAAAAATCGTTTTATAAGCAAAGACTGCTAAACATTTTTTAAACATAATTTGCATTTTAACTAGTACCGGACGCTCAATCACTCCTTATTCAATATCACCTTTGGTTACACCAAAACAGCCTTTAAAAGTTAAATTATAGCTGGCTTTCTGCTATACACTTAAGTGATTTAGTGTTTTATATGGGCTGATTACCTCGAATTTTCTGGTTCCTGTAATCGTCTAAGCGATCAATTTTACATTGGGGTTGGTTGTCGTCCTTCCTATCGATAACATTTCCCAGCAAAAAAAAACAATACAGAATCACTAAATCATGACCCAGAATTTTAATTGCGTACTACTGGAAATTGGAAATGATAGCCGCCAAGTAGCCTGACAAACTTGAATTTTTTGTACCATTGGGCCAATTTGCCAACTTTACCAGAAAATACGACTTAGCCAAAAATTAAATGCGCCAATTAACTACATATATCTGACATGAAAAATCTCCCTTTAATTGGTTTAGGCAGTCCTTTTGGCAGTCCTTTTCAGAATCTATATCAATGATATTTTTTTCTTGAGTATAAACGGTCGCCTTCAACTTTTCGCTGATGATGCTGTTTTGGTATACCCCACTGAAAATTAACAGAAATTGTTGGAGATGATGGTCCATGATGTAAAAATCTTGCAGACGTTTCTTGCGAATCATAAATTAGCGATGAATTTTAACCAAACTTCATTTATTTTATTTAAACTAAAAAATAATTTAGAATCCTGGTCTATTCTCAACGAAATAATTGTTGATAGCATTGCTGTTAAGCGATCTGATACCGTAGTGTTCCTTAGACTTACAATTAGCTCGAATTTGACGTGGACCAATCATATTCAGAGATTGCGGCTTAAAATATCTCCCATGATTGGTGTTGTGAAATGTGTCGGCAAATATCTCAACATAATAAGTTCAATGAAGTACATATATTTTTCTCATATTCACTCTTATCTACTTTATCTGATTCCAATACACGGATGGGGTGGGGCCTCTAAAAGCAATTTAAATAAAATTCAAATATTACAAAACAAAGTTTTGAAAATATTGTATGGGTTGCCGATAACCGAACCAACCAAGAACTTACATTCAGCTTCAATCTTGCCGATAAAGAAGCTTGTTGAGTTTGAATTTTTGTTTTTAATTTATAAGATTAGAAATGAGATGTTACGGTGTAATTTACTTCTATACCAACTAATTTAAGTGTAACCCATAGAAGTAGTTGATATGCCCTACATTATTGGTTGCTGAATTTTACATATTCACTATTACAAGAAACGTTTTTTTACCGTGGCTTGAAGCTTTACAATGAAATAGCACAAAATATAATTAAAGATTCAAGCAGAGGTTCGTTTAAGAATATAATATGTAAAGCGAAAGCTGTTAAATGAATCTATTCGTGATTACGATGTTCATCACTAGGAGATATTCAAATACAGGGTGGCTGAGACCAAGTGTTACCAAATGAAAACGCTGTAATTTTTTTAATTTTGATTATTTTTTATTGAAATTTCGTGGAATATGTTGAAAACATATTACATTTTATGAAAAACATGTTACTGCTCGATATGACCTCCTTTGGCTTTGATTATTTGATTCAGTCTTCCATAGAAAGCATTGCATGCTGACCGAACGTGGGCTTGCGGAATTTTATTCCATTCTCGAACAAGAGCTGACTTCAATGCATCAACACTTTCGTATTTTTTAGTGGACACCTTACTCTCCAAAATGGACCATATGGAGAAATCCATGGGATTCAAGTCTGGTGAATATGGTGGCCATTCTTTCGACGAAATCAGCCGCGGAACGCAATTTTGTAAAAATTGCTGTGTCGCTCGAGCTTTGTGTGACGGTGCCGAGTCCTGTTGGAATGTCCAACGGTTCGTACCAAAGTGTTTACGTGCCCAAGGTAGCAAAGCATCGTTTAGGATCTTTTGGCGGTACATCTCTTGGTTTACCTTGACTCCATGTTCGATGAAAACCAGAGGAGTGCGTCCATCTGCAGTAACTGCAGCCCAAACCATAACATAAGCTGGTGATTGCTTGCGCATGGCAACTCTTGTGTCCAAATTATCGTTGGACTTGTCCTCTAACCAAACACGATCATTTTGTTTATTCACATGCTGTTGAATGGTGAAAATTTTCTCATCAGAAAAGACAATTTTTGGAATCTCATCACGTTCGGCCAAGGCCTTCAATGCTCGTGTTCTTTCAAGCCTAACTTTTTTTTGTGCCTCCGTAAGATCTTGAACTTTTTGTATCTTGTAGGGCTTCAAGTGTAGTTCATTTTTCAATATGGTTTGAATGCTGTATCGTGAAACATGTAGACGTGCGGCTAATTGATTGGCACTTTGACGAGGATTTCGTTGGATTCGTTTCTTCACCTTTCGTATCATTTCTTTTGATGTTGCTGTCTTTTTAGGACCGCCTCTGTTGCGTTTAGCGATGCTACCAGTTTCGTTGTATCGAGTTATGGTTCGATACACTAACATTTTATTCACATTCAAATGCTGGAGCTGACGAACTATTGCTGTTTGTGAATTTCCACCCAAATACAGTGCAATTACACTATTACGTTTGAATTCCATTACGATTTTTTTATTAAGATATTAATTTAGAACAATTATTTATTGACCACATATAAACAACTAACCAAACTTCAATCTGTCAAAAAATTAATGCGCGAAAATGACAACTACACAAATGACAGCAGAGTGAAGTTAGTAACATTTGGTCTCAGCCACCCTTAATAACCGTTCGTTTGATACTCTAATTTGACAAGTACGCAAATAATAAATTATAATGATGAAATTAACTCTATTCAACTATTTTTCATTAATGACGAAAAATGTAAAATTAACACGAAACAATTTTTTTTACTTTTTTTTCGTTATGTTAGTTTTTCAATCACAAAACTTAGTTAATATTTAAGGTCATATTACAAAAGAAATCCAGATATTTTTGTATAAATTCGGTTTTCATTGCTTTCCTGTTTTATAAAATGTAAATTCTTTTGGAAGGTTGTTCGAGGATCACTGATGATGATGTAAAAACCTAATCTGAAAATAGTTAAATTGATTAGTTTACATAAATTGTATTATAAATCGCTTTATGTTAAATTTTTACCTTTTGTTTATATCCAAGTTAATGACAGATCACTTTATAAATTTTAACACCAGGGAAACCATAAATGTAGACCAAATATAAATGTAGACCAAATATTAACGTAGACCAAATGAGTGCGTTTCATGTTTGTAACTATAAATATTAATGGCCATCTATCAGTAATAACTAGTATTAACTAAATGTCAATTATGTAATTGTCCATAACCAAAAAAATTGTAATTTTTCTTCTTTTACGAACTCTTGGAGAGTCAACAACACAAATAAATTATAAATTATAAAATAAAATAAAAATAAAAAAAAGAAATAAATTGCCGATAAAATAAAATACCATTTGGCTCCAATTACTTAAGCAAGACCAAATTTAAGATTATACGTTGAATTAACAACGTTTCGGTAATTAATCCATGGTCCTTCGAGCCGGATCCAACGATATAATCCAGCAATTAAGATAGATACCATCGTTGAATTCCAATCAGCATTAAGAGAATACATTTGCCACCGCTACCAGCCACAGCCGCCACCACCATCAAATTGCTAATCATCCAAGATCAATAACGTGAGTAATTCATATAATTTTAATACTAAAAGGCGTTCAATAACCAAATTATAATTAATACGTGCGTTAATAAAACTAACATATTTGGTACGCGAAAATTATAAACAAGAAATAAGCGAAGCTCGAACCAAATCGAATAATAAAGTGTAGTGAAAATAAAAATTCATTGAATCGTGTTAATTTACCAAAGTGAACAACTAAAAATAGAAAATTATTGATCAAAATATTTTGTGGTAAATCGATTCAAAATGGAAGCCTTAAAAAAGCAACGTGGTGTGATCAAGGGGTCTATGACAAAACTGCTCGCCTATACAAGAACCAACCTGGACAAAGCTAACATCGATGAAATATATGTTAAAATAAGTCGGACACAACAATTAATGAACGAATTCACGGAAGTCGAGAAACAAATATTTTGTGAAGATATTGCTATCGAATCGGATCTATCAGACTTCGAAGATAATTATTATGCAGTGTTAGCCGGCCTAAATGCAAACATCCGAAAGCGAAGCCTTACCACACCAATAACGCAACTGAATAATACCAGTTTTAATACGTCACAATCACAAAGAACCGAAATTCGTTTACCAAAGATTGCCATTCCCACGTTTGATGGAAATTATATGGAGTGGCAATCTTTCTACGATATCTACACATCAACGATTCACAGCAAAGATGACTTAACGGCAGCAATAAAATTCCAATATTTGAAAGGCTTAGTCAAGGGTGAACCAGCTGCTCTAATTCGTCACTTTCCAATCACTGACGCAAATTATAATGAAGCATTTCAAAAATTAATTCAACGCTACGATAGAAAACATTATACGATCACCACATTTATTAAGACGTTTATGGAACATCCAGCTATCACACAACCAACGTCAACCAATATTAGAAAAATGGCCGATGCGTTTGACGAAGTCATCCGAGGACTCAAAGCGCTAGGTACAAATGCGGAAAGCCGAGATCACTGGCTAATATACATTGCATTAACAAAAGTGGACAGTGAAAGTAGAGCACTATGGGCACAAGAAACCGCTGGAACAGATTCTGAAACTTTTGATAAGTTGTTGAAATTTTTGAATAAGAGAACAGAGGCGCTAGAGACGGAAAAAGGATTCAGCCAGAAGCTACAATCAACTCGATCAACGAAACTGCGAACATTTACAACAACCACCTTTCCTGTGTGCTCAATATGTAACCAAGGCGAGCACTTAATTCATCAATGCGAGAAATTTAAGACCATGTCAGCTGAACAACGCTCAACGATGATAAAAACCATGTCCCGCTGTTTTAACTGTTTAAGTAAGAGCCATCGAGTGTATGATTGTAAATCGAAGGCACGGTGCCAAAAGTGCCATCGAAAACATCATTCGTTGTTACACGAAGCAGTTTTGGAGTACAATTCCAATCAAGATGACACTAACCGAGTAACGACAGAAGTAATAACCCCTAAGGATCAATCAGATAAATCTACGACGTGCGCCAACACATCGGTTAAAGTCGCTAGAACTATATTACCAACAGCTATAATAAATATTCGGGATCGCCATGGAGAATTCCATATTATTAGAGCGCTATTAGATTCAGCATCCGAGTCTTCATTTATTTCTGAATCCTGCGTTCAACATCTAAATCTAGATCGCCATCATGGGCGCCTACTGATAAAAGGAATCGGTGAAAGTACCGTTGGCCAAACAAGAGGTACAACTGAGCTATGGATTGCTCCTACCAGAGACACTCAACCAGAATGGAAAGTTGACGCATACATCGTGTCTAAAATTGCCACTAAACGTACTGGCTGTAGTAACACATTCGACGATAACGTAATATTGAGCGACATACCATTAGCCGATCCAACATTTAACGAGCCTGGAACCATAGATGTACTACTTGGGGTCGATATATTTGCAAAAGCGATGCAAGGAGAAACGCGTGCACTAAGTAGTGGCCTCATCGCAATGAAGACAATATTTGGGTGGGTGATAGCAGGCACCAGCAAAGTTTCGGATCAACCAGAAACTGCAAATTTTAACATTTTGCTCGATATTGATCGCAGCCTTAGACAATTTTGGGAAGTGGAGGAGATTCCCAGTCCACACAGTCAATCAACCGAAGAAGAAGCATGCGAGAAGCTTTATACAACCACTACGACTAAAAGTGAAGACAATAAGTTCAATGTGCGTCTACCGTTTCGTGAGCGCTCTGGTACAGTGGGCTCATCTTTTCATTTCGCAATGAGTAGATTACATTCTGTAGAACGGAAATTTAGAGTGAATAACGATTTTAAAGATATGTACAAACAATTTATGAGAGAGTACATCGAACTTGGGCATATGAGCAAAATCAAGGGACCAGTATCACAGGGCATTTATTATTTACCGCATCATGGTGTGCTTCGAGAATCAAGCTCTACCACGAAATTAAGGGTCGTTTTCGATGGGTCCGCTAAAGCTACAAATGGCGTATCTTTAAACGACGTATTGATGGTTGGACCAACCATCCAAGACTCGCTTACTCAAATTCTAATTCGCTTCAGACAACACAAGTTTGTCCTCACCGGTGACATTGAAAAAATGTACCGACAAGTCTGGGTGTCAGAAGACGATCGACGTCATCAAAATATATTATGGAGAGATGATCCACGTATGCCGGTACAGAGGTATCAGCTCAATACTTTGACATATGGAACTGCCTCTGCACCATTCCTCGCGATTAGAAGTATACAACAAGTTGGCATCATGAATTTGAAAACATCACCTTCAGCGGCAAGAACAATTATGCGCGACTTTTACGTAGACGACTTGATGACCGGGGCAGAAACAAACCAAGAACTTTTGATGCTAATGAAATCTGTTATCAACCTGTTGAGCAACCACGGTTTCAACTTAAGAAAATTACGATCTAACAGCAGTTCATTACAATCGTTCATAGAAGTTAATCAAAGTAACACGGTGAAATCAATAAGTAGTTATCCAACTTCAATTAAGGTTCTTGGACTATCATGGGAACCTAATCATGATACATTCAAATTCAGTTGTCAGCTGAGTGATTGCAAAGTACACTCGAAACGAACACTATTATCAGAAGCCAGCAAAATATTTGACCCTCTAGGGTGGATCTCTCCTTTGACTGTTAAGGTCAAAATCCTATTTCAAAACCTCTGGCTCCAAGATTTATTATGGGATGATGAATTGCCAAATTATATACGTCAGTCATGGTCAGCAATTAGAGAAGATCTAATAAACATTGACAAAATTACAGTTCCGAGATGGCTGGGCACGACGAAACAAGTTGCACTTCATGGTTTCAGTGATGCCAGCGAGAAAGCTTACGCTGCAGTTGTATATGCAGTAACAAAAGATGAATATGACAGTAAATCAGTTCTGATAGCTTCAAAAACAAGAGTAGCGCCATTAAAACAGAAAAGCCTACCAAGATTGGAATTGATGGGAGCACTTCTACTATCGCAATTGATGAAAATGATAGAAACATCTCAAATCGAGTTAACGGTGAACGAGAAAATTCTGTGGACCGATTCCAAAATTGTTTTGGATTGGTTATCAGCGCAACCAAGACGTTGGTCAACCTTCATAGCCAACAGAACCAGCGAAATATTAGACGCCCATCCTAATGGCAAATGGCAACACGTTCCGAGCAAGGAAAATCCATCCGACATGGCAACCAGAGGAGTATCGTTAAGTGAATTAGTTCAAAACAAATTATGGTGGAATGGACCGGTGTGGTTGACCAACAAGAATTCTTGGCCGAAGCAATACCCGAAAAAGGAGTACCATGAACTCACAACAGAAGAAATGAGGTCTATAAACACCATGCATACCGTAGTAGAGAAAACTTGGTTTGATGAATTCATTGCAAGATTTTCGAGTTACTACAAAATGGCAAAGATTTTGGCAATGATTATCCGATTCACAAACAATTTAAGATCAAATCTGTGGCGAAAAAGCGGCAATATTACTAGATGTGAAGTATCCGCCGCAGAACAAATCATTGTCAAATATGTACAAAGTAAAGAATTATCGGAAGACATCACGCATATTTCTAAGGGCAATCAACTTCCATGTCGCAGCAAATTAAAAAACCTAAATCCTTTCCTAGACAACGAAGGAATCCTACGCGTTGGAGGGCGCATTCAAAAGTCTTCTGCTCCCTTCTCAGTTAAGCATCCCATAATCCTATCGAATCAGGGACATTTGCCGAAAACAATAGCTTACGACCTGCATCAGTTGTATCATCATGCCGGAATTGGGTTCTTAATCAACACCATTCGTCGTAGATATTGGATATTGAGAGTGCGACAGTTGGCAAAACAGACAGTGCATAAATGCATAGCGTGTTTTAGACAAAATCCTAAAAGAGAATCGCAAATTATGGGTAACCTACCGGAAGCTCGAGTTGTCTATTCTCATCCATTCAACAAAGTTGGGGTCGATTACTGTGGGCCGTTTAAAGTTCACACAACACGAAGAAGGGGCCAAGTGCCATCAAAAGCATATGTATGTATTTTTATATGCCTCAGTACTAAAGCAGTACATATCGAGGTAGCTATGAGTCTTTCGACTGAAAGCTTTATAGGCGCGTTAAAACGGTTCATAGCGCGACGAGGACTGTGTAGCGCTATATATAGCGATAATGGTAGTAATTTTCTGGGTGCAAACAACGAGTTAAAAGAGTTGTATGAATTTCTTAAACAAAATTTTAATGACATTTCTTCATTTCTTCTTAAAAGCAAAATAGATTGGCATTTTAATCCTCCAGCAGCGTCTCATATGGGCGGTATTTGGGAAGCCGCTGTTAAAGTTGCCAAGGCGTGCTTGAAGAAAACATTGGGAGAAACAATTCCAACGTTAGAAGAATTTTCAACATTGATGATTCAAATTGAAGCCGTAATGAATTCCAGGCCAATCTGCAGCCAGTCCAATGAAGAGATCGATGCGCTCACACCTGCTCATTTTTTGATTGGCCGACCGCTCACCGATATCCCAGATGCTGATTTCACGTATAAGAATCCGACACCTACAGCACGATGGCATTTAATTAAGCAGCTGCAACTACACTTCTGGAAGCGCTGGCAGCGCGAATATTTAACGATGTTGCAAACACGACAAAAATGGTATAACCTACGAAACAATGTCACAGTGGGTGATTTAGTATTATCAGTCGATGACAATTTGCCTCCAACCCGTTGGGCACTTGGAAAAATTATTGACGTACATCCAGGTCATGATGGCAAGGTACGAGTTGTTACGTTGAAGTTGGGTAACACAGGCAACATCATTAGAAGATCAATTCATAAAATTTGCAAATTACCAGATGACAATATCAACTCTATTGAATCAACCGATTCAAGGGGCCCGGAATGTTCGAGGATCACTGATGATGATGTAAAAACCTAATCTGAAAATAGTTAAATTGATTAGTTTTACATAAATTGTATTATAAATCGCTTTATGTTAAATTTTTACCTTTTGTTTATATCCAAGTTAATGACAGATCACTTTATAAATTTTAACACCAGGGAAACCATAAATGTAGACCAAATATAAATGTAGACCAAATATTAACGTAGACCAAATGAGTGCGTTTCATGTTTGTAACTATAAATATTAATGGCCATCTATCAGTAATAACTAGTATTAACTAAATGTCAATTATGTAATTGTCCATAACCAAAAAAATTGTAATTTTTCTTCTTTTACGAACTCTTGGAGAGTCAACAACACAAATAAATTATAAATTATAAAATAAAATAAAAATAAAAAAAAGAAATAAATTGCCGATAAAATAAAATACCATTTGGCTCCAATTACTTAAGCAAGACCAAATTTAAGATTATACGTTGAATTAACAACGTTTCGGTAATTAATCCAAAGGTAAAATAAAACAAAAAATAAAAATTCTTGAGATAAAGCCAACTAGTGGCATATACGGGGAGAAAGGCTAAAATAATTTCAAGCAACCCTGAGTACTCCCACGTTAAAATATATAATTTTTAATTTTTATCTTATTTGCCTTAGTGTAGCTTATTATAGCAGCCGTATTTAACGGTGTTTAGAATTTTTAATTTTACCATTTATTATACAGTTGAAATAATAGATCGTGCAGATTGCGAGAACCCATACCTGCGCATATGTCGCACTTGTTATTGCATTTTGAGGCAAACCATTCAGAAACCCAATTTTTCAGTTCTTCATACATTTTGAAATATGTGATACTCTGCTGGAGCAAGATCAGCTGAATACAGTGGGTGGGTAAATATTTCCCAGACAAAATACTTTAACGTATCTATAACCAGTTTTGAAGTGTATGATGGTGCATTATCATGTAGCAAAATTATTTTGCCATGCCTTCAGGCCTTTTCACATGCGGTTCAAATTGATTATCTATAGTCGGTAGTGTTAAAGGTTTGTTAGTACTAACGGTTTCACCTCGTTTGAGAAGCACTTAACAACCACGCCTTCTTGATCCCACCAAATTGCAGAGCATCATCCTTCCATAATTAACCCATGGTTTTCTGCGGAATTCTAAAAACAAATCCACTTTTCATCGCCAGACACAATTCTATATAAAAAAGATTTTCGTTCGTGACGTTAACGCAACATTTCACTGATAACTTTTCGGCTTTAAATTTGTCTTTTTTTCAGTTGATGTGGCATCATTTTTCTTACTTTAAGATCTGGTCCATTGCATGCAAACGATCGGAAATTGATTGCTGAACAACGTTTACACGCATCTTTATCCAATATTGCTTACAGATGTTGGTTTCACAAAATTTTTCGGTTAACCTGGACGTTCTTTGTACTTGAAAATCTTCACTTTTGAAATGTTTAAACTGGCGTTCACAAGTATCTTAAGATGGAGCATATTTACCATAAGCATCCCGAAGAATATGTTAACATTCAGCAGCACTTTTCTTCAAAATGAAATAAGGAATTTAAACTTCCCGTAAATGCTTTTTTTGGCACGAAATTCGACAATTTCAGTCCCAAAATTTCTGTAATGTCAACATGAAGTTTTAAAGCTTACTGTCAATGAAAAAAATCACGTACCGGTCGATTCGCATATACCCGAATATCAACACATGTGTAACTCCATCTAATAAAAAACCGCCTAACCGGTAGTCCTGAATAAGAGAATACAAATTTTTTGAACATTTTTAAATTATTTTTTGATAACTTTGAATAAATAAGGCGCGCGGTTATCTGATTAAGTTCATTAGTATATCTGCATACAAAACAAACCAGTTTAAGAACATTTTTACTAAGACTATCAAAGCTATCAAGATTCTTTTGGCAAATGTAGTTATACGTCTCTCTGGCTTACTTGAACCAAAGCTTATTTGTTTCTTTACCCTTCTTCTGGACCTAAATATTCAGGTGCTATTTGTGAATTTGATTCGAATGTATTCGACTCTTCAAAGTATAAGATTCGTATTTGATTTAAATAAGAAACGAACGAATCTGATTCAACCCAAATAAGATTCCAATACTTCGGGGACTCGAATACGTTCGAGTCGAACTCACAAATAGCCCCCCCCCCCTCATTTTTTTCTTTTTTTTTTGTGGATGGGTGGCACTCGGTAATCGGTATACGCGGCTTGACGAGATCTTTGTAAATGATTTTGTTTAAGAGTATCGGTTCCGTTAATTGGAGGGAAATGGAACAATAAAAAAAACTCATTTTAGGGTCCGTGCGTTGTGTTGTTATTTATATCTTGTTCCAACATGATTTGTACAATTTAATATTAATTTGAATGAAAAGATCAAACTATCCTAATTCATTTACGATCAAACTATTCTGTTCATGCCACCGATTTGATTTAAATATAAATTGGTTTAAATGAACCAAACGCTATTATTCTGACTAAAACATGTCCCTCCTACTTTAACATTTATCCGGCTGGATACGTGCAATTGTACGTTCTTATGTTTTATATGAAAATATGACAAATATATGATGGGTTTTCATTTTTAATTGCGTTATTGATTATTTGTAGCGCCAAGACAGGAATTTATATTTGCTTATATATTATTAAATAAATATGGGATTCTAAAATGATTTTTAAATAAAGGTTTTGGTTCTGGAATATGCCAAGTAGGATGGAACTCGGCTATTTCACAACCTATTATGGTGAAATTGGACATGGGAATAATCCAATTCTATCCACTTTGGAAATGGGATCCTAAAATGATTTTTAGATAATTTCCTGGAATAAGGCCAAACAGGATGAATCTTAGCTATTTAGCATAAGGAAAAATTATAAAGTACAAGCGTTCGAAAAATTTAACATAAAACGACATGCACATATTAATATATATAGTGTAATGAGATCATCCCATTGACAAACAACTTATAGAAATTCCAACTCAATAGCAAAAACAGAATTTTTTGACGACTGAAATCCCAACCCTTGTTCAATCCTCTCTTGTCAGTCTCTTTTTAGTCCTTTCCTTCCTAATCACAACCTCCTAATACAAAAATAATACAATAGGTGTTATTGGGCTAGAAGACGGTACGCATATTATTATAAAATGGCCGCCTTGCGATGTAGAGCACGCGCATTTCGCGGTTCGCAAATCGGCTCACACAAAAAAATGTCCAAATCGTAAGATTTATAAACTATTTGTGTTCATTAAATAATAACTAAGTTGTGTATATTTGTATTAGGTGTGCGACCCGGCTTACAGAATATGTATGGCGGATTAACTCACGACAGCTTCGTCGGGAATAATTCAATTCTAAATCACCATCTGCAGAACGAATAGGCCGCTGGAGTTCGTAACTCATATTTGCTTGGCAAGCCACCTTTGAACATATGAAATGCCATCATCCTGATGTTAATATGTTATTATTGCAGGAGATAGTAGCTACGGACAACGTAGCAGGATATACCGCCATACACCAAATGTGCGGCATATTGTCGAGCGATGCATTGGTGTGTCAAAAAGCCGCTTTCGATGCATGAGTCGCCAGAGAATTCTTATGTATTCGCCGGGTGTTAGTGGACAAATAATAATTATTTGTGCCACATTGCACAATATATTAATAGATATGCAATATCCATTGCCGGACAATTTGGAGAAATGGACTCAGTAACCATCCGGAACATCGGAGTAAACGCACGCGCGCGTTTAATAAGTGAACACTTTTAATAAAAAATGTCAGTAAAATAAAGTAAAACAAAAATACAAAAATACAAACAACAAATATAAATAGTAATAACAATATAAACAATTTTAAAAAATATTTCGCCCTAAAATAACTACCTTCGCTTTGCGATAAGCTTCTATATTTTCGATTTGTAATTTTTTTTTTTAATTTCTACCATCGTTGCAGAAATTTTGTCTAAATCATCTAAATTGCTCGCCCCATAGTCGACCAATTGGCCTAGCGTAAGTAGTTTCTTCTACACTGGTCGTTTGGCTATCGGTATGAGGTATCCTAGTTAAAATACTTTTAAATTAGTTCGTTGATTTTTGGATGTTTTTTTACTTACCGTATCATTATTTAACCGCGCACTTTTTTTTTGGAGTCAGGGGTACCATTCGATGCGCATTGTGTTGGTACTTTTTCATCGCTGGTGAGTAAGTAATCCGCTTTTATTTTTGCTGCATTTTTAGGTGTTATTATATCGGCAATTTTAACCTGCAACACAACACTTATTAATTGTTTGGTATTTAATAATTAATTAATAAACTTACGCCTTTCGTTTGTTCGTTTCCAAATTTCTCGGAAACCGCATTCAGCGTGACACATTCAGCAATACCCATCACATGCTGTTCTAGGGGGCTAAGTTCCTCTATGGGATTATGACCATTTATTGTGGATTGTCCAAACAGTGACCGGATTTCTTGCGCTTTTTTTGTTTGAAATCAAATCAAATCATCCCAGCATTTCCTTTATTGTTTTGAATCTTTGTTGGCCCCGTCAAGCGTATTTAGCTTACTTCCCAAGGTTTGTGCTCTCCGTTTATCGCGGTTATATGTATACTTAATGCGGTGGCACGATATTTTTAAATAAAGAACTTACTTGTTTTGAGCAACCGAATGAATATCTTCAAGGAAGGTGACCATTGTATCCCGTTGTTTCGTTGTCACTACCGTGCGCCACTTGTTTTCTTGTTTGTTCATTCTAAATAATGGTAACCAAATTAAATTTGTTTTAATTACAAAATGTATATATTTTTAAATTACTTACTTCTCTTATAAAAAAAAAATCTCCTTACTTTTAGCATTTATTCCATATAGAATACTTGATATTTGAAAAAAAAACGTTTTGAAAACCAAACCAAAAAACGTGGGTTTCTTTAACGTCGAGAACGTGCAAGTTTTTCTTTATTCAGAATAGTAAAAAAAACGTAAATCACAAAGTTACATTTTTTCAGCTGCTTTAATATACAGCTGCTGGACATAATTCATAAATTGGAATAATTAATACAATTAAATTGGGCTCTGTGATCATGTCTGCTGTGGCTAAATTCTCAGGCTTTTACAAAAGAAATGGCGCGTAAGTGCGATCGCCCGAAATCTATAAACGCTAACCACAATACAAAACATAATTGGCAAATTTCAGTCTCAGTTACAATTCCAACTAATCATAATCGCACTAAATTAAAAAGATATAACCACGTTCTCCGTACATATATACAACGTAGGAGAATATACATATCTGTTGTATAATAAGAAGACCTATTTTAATTAGATCGTCCCAAAAAAAAAAAAATATATGGATATACATCACAGATATAATTTTTTTAAGTAAAATTAAATTTATTTAATTTCAACAGAACCGAACATGTAAAGAAAAGACCGCCGGGCAGAATCACAATACACATACATAGGACATACATGCATACAAAACTAAAGAAGGCTAAAATTCCAGTTAGAAATTATAGTTTTTTTTATTCTAAATTAAACAATTTACTAGAAACATTTTTTTTATATTTCTTCTAACATATAATTTTATAATTTAAGATGATTTACTGTGGGAAATGCTATAAATCTTTATAATGACATATGACATGTATATGTAATGTGTTTTGTTTTCTGCTTTGTGTACATGTATTCGGTTTTGTAAAATGTTTTTTATCTTTCATTTTTTTATATTTCTCTTGCGACAAAGATAAAAATTAAGATAAATTAATTAAATTGATTTGTTGTTTTTAATTTTAAATTATTAACAGAAAATTTTAATGCTTTAGATGCTCTGGTACAAACATAAGAAGTTAAATTTTAAATAACGCCGGATGGGTTTGTGTTTGAACAATAAAACCAAAAGCGGACGCACTATGTAAAATCTTTAATTTGTTGTCACTGAAGATTTTTGTATGGGTTATGAAGATTTTTGTATGGGTTAACATATTAACCGTTTTTATTCACTATATAATTTCGATCCATTTAGTAATTTATGATAAACAAAAAAAAAGTCATTTGATTGCGGCGTCATAAATCATTCAGAGAAATCTTGTTTAGAAATAAGTTGGCTAAAGGAAAAAAACCAAATACATAAATAAAATCGGTGTCCCCACTCGTAGAACCTCGGACTTTAATGCTCCCTGCTTTTACGAGTTATTACAAGCTTGGGCATTAATGTTATTTTATTTGTTTAAAGGTCGAAATTATTTTAGATAAGTTAAATTTATCCTTGTTCAAAATTCAGTTTTCTTTCATTAATAAACTGGAAAAATAGTATCCGTGTTTCAATGAGAAAATATAAAGGGCTGAAACCTCACGCCATGGCATGGTTACATTAATCGAATAATCGATCATTTAAAATTGTTCGATTAATCCAAGATTATTAATTGATTAATCAAAAATTTCTTTTTTCGAAAAGAGAATCAACAAAAAATTGAAATTATTAACTGATATTATTTCAATCCTCTCTATTTAAAAATAGGCCAAAACTTGGAAATTTTGGGCAGAAACTAAGTTTATTTTTGATAAATTGGACTTTTGAACAAAAAAATGAAATAAAAAAAAAATATTTCGTATACATTTTTAAATTATTAAAATTTGCTTTAATCGATTGCTCAACCATGTTCTAAGAATTTCACAATTTTAAAGTTCATAAATATTTAAAAGTAATATGGTGTGAATAAGGGGAGGAGGGGGGGGGGGGGTTATAGCAGGGTTTTTCTAATTTCTGCCATGTTTAATAACAAGACAATTTCTTTTCTGTTATGTTATTAAATGTATGTTAAACCTAGAAGCTAGTTTTGTAAAATCTACTCTACACCGTTTCCAATTGTAATTCAGAGAGCGTCAATGGTAATTCGAAAAGCATCAATTGTAATTCCGATTAGTCAATTGTAATACAGAAAATCTCCACTCTACATAACGCGGCTTTACACACTAATACATATTACATTTCAAACATCTAAGTTCATTAATTGTTCATTCATTTTTCAAGTTAACACACACACACACAAACACACAAGATAATATATAGTTTAAATGTTTAAAACGTAAAATACAAGATTTCTATCCATAAAAATGGAACTAAAGGAGAATTGCGCAATTTGCCAATTTGTAGTGACAAGGGTTCTAATAATATGACTACTACCATGCCTACATATATATATCACTCAAAGTGTGCGCAACCGATATATAATCGATGTTCCAGATAGTACTTCTCCTGTTTGCTGAACTGTGGCGATTGGAACTGATGCAATTAAAAGGAAGAAATACAAAAAAAAATAATCAAAAATATCGAGAAAGGTTAGTGAATTGGATAGCTTTGGCTGTAACGCTGGAAATAAAGTACAACGCCGAATATCACTGGGCCCAATCTGGGCGTGATACAAATTTTGTCTGAGGATGAAATTGGTTTGATGATTTCCTGGCTAGAAGAAGACTAAGACAAATATTTAAAACAAAAAATTATGAACAGTTTCTGAAAAGTGGTATCTGTGTCAACCATTGGTAACTACTTAGAAGGCAGACTCTTCACTACCAAAGAAGTGCACATTGAACCTATAACAATGAATTCGGAAATCACTAAACTAAAACGATCTGAATTTGTCCAATCTTTGAACCACCACATACAACAGGACAAACAAATTGTATGGATGGATGAAACAAGTTTTAATTTGTTTTGCCATAGAACAAGGGGCCGTACAAGAGCTGGTCAAAAGACGTCCAACACCATCCAGCACCAAGAGGTCTTAACATACAATTAATTGAGCAATTTCTACTACCGGGTTTGTGTTTATGGAACGCAGAAGAAGTTCACTTACTACACAGTTAGCAAATGATTGGGTAAGAACAATATATGGGAAATCAACTGGCAGATTTAGTCATTCTTGCAGACAACGCACCTTGCCATTCAAGACTAGAATCAGTAATTAATAGGACGACAGCATCTCTGTTGCGGGTACGACTCTATTCTCCAATGCTAAATCCCATTGAGATTATTTGGTCTAAAGTCAAGCCCTATGCCAAAGCCAGATTCGTATTTCAAATGTTGAAGGTAATGCCGCTATTTAACAAAGATTGGCCTACTTGGAGAATATTATAGAACATGCAAAGGGCACCATAGTCAGAGGTGATTGTGCTTGGGCTGTGCAACACTGTACAGTAGAGTAATAGAGTAATTAAATATAAAGTAAATTAATTAAAATAAACTATAATTCTTCAAACCATCAAAATCGTCTATGAAAAAGTTCCTGTGTGCTGCAAATAATAATTAATTGAAATTAATTCCTTTGACTGAACTAATAGTAATTAATCGTTAGGTGGAATTGTAAATAATGACAAGCTGAAATAATTGGTAAAAATTGCTGGGTGAAATTATTAAAATAATTGGTGGTGAACATGGTAAATTATTGCTAGCTGAGACTATAAGAGAATAATTGTTTGCTGAAATTGTAAATTGATATCTGATGACATAATATTAAACAGCATAACTATAAACTGAAATAATATTAAATAATTGTAATTTAATAAATTGTAATTCGTCACATTTTTATTGGTGTTTCAGTCGACATTCTTTGTTTCTCTGAGACCTTTTTAAGCCCAAATATCCCTAGTTCAGCTGTGGCCATCAAAGGTTATACTATATTTGGGAAAGATAGAGCGGTACCTCCCCTTAATTATGGTGGTTTATGTATGTTTGTTAAGGCTAGATTAGTTACCGCACCTTCTAGTTTTTATTTGTCAAGTTTTCATTAGTGGTCGTAAAATCTTATTCAGTATCGTCTGTAACCCACCAAAAACTAATAAGAGGTCGTATGCCCAATTAAAAAAATCACTTGTAGATTTAGAAAGTTTATTTAGTTATTTATCTTGTAGATTCGATGAAATGTATATATCAGGTAACTTTAATTTCGATATAATCCAAAATTCCGGCTTCCCTCGGGATTATTTGAATCTTTTAAATAGTCTTAATTTATCCGTACACAACACGGTGGTACCAACGTTTTCTTGTCCAACCGCTAGCGATGCCTATTATTCCCTTATTGATCATATCATCCCTTTTGCTAATATGGGTATAGCTTTAGAGATTTTTGTAGTATAGATATTTCCCGCCTTTAATTAGTTTGTAACTCGGTTCCTTGGGAGGATATTTTTTGCCTTAGTTTTGCAATTAGCCAAATAGAATTTTTCAACTCGTATAGTTTGTTGTTTGATAGTTGCGTACCGCTTAAAAAGGTTACTTGCAAAACAAAATCTCCGCCTTGATTGTCTCAGAAAATTTCGAATGCCTTAAATAATAGAGTTAGTAAATATCGTTTATGGAAAAGGTATCCTAATAGTCAGTCTCATTGAGATTACAAGCACGCTCGTAACAGAGTTGTAGGGTTAATTCAAAGTGCTACACGTAATTTTTTCAAGGACAAATTTTTTCAAGGCAAAAGTTTTTTTCGACAATTCCTTGTCTGATTTCCTTCCTGTAATTTCCGGCGTGCCTCAAGGTTCAGTGCTGGGTCCTCTATTATTTTTGATGTACATCAATGAGATAGAATCCTCTATTCAACATTGTTCATTTCATATTTGATTATTAGAGGTTATCTGTTGCCAGCAATTTTGATAGTAAATTTTCACCGTAGCGTGATTTTAAATGAATCACAACAAAAACGCGTGAATTATTCGATGTGGTTCACATTTCAAAGATGAGTAACCGTACATTAAATGTGTGAATTATTTATTTTAAGTGCTGCAAAAACCAATGTATGTTACTACTAAAACTGTTGTAAAATACAATCCTTTAGTGAGTTACCACCAAAGGCGCGTGAATTAAATTAAGAAAAAATTTGAAAAGCTGTTTTTTCGAGCAACAATTTAAATAATTAAAATGGGAAAATCATCTACAATAGTGTAAATTTAAACTTAAATGCAGTTCACGATTTTTGTTGATGAAATTGTTGTAAATCACACAATGATAATAGAGATTATAAATAAAACAGACATTACATTTTATTTCATTTTACAAACTATTTATTATCAAAATATAAAATTATGATAAATATGTAGAAGATACATATAACATTTAAAACAATTGATCAAACTGTTATTTGTTTGATTCTGTAAATTAATTAGAAATTTATTTTTTATTTATAAAATAATAATGATTCAATATTTAGAACATGCTATAGTTCTAACCCGTTTTATTTCGTTTTCGGTTGTTTATAAAATTACATTAAGTAATTGTAAAATTTGATATAATTAATTGAATTAACAAATTTAATAAATATTTATATAATTAAATAGATAGTAAAACCAATTAATAATTAACGATATTATTGTGTATGTGTAAGTTTACTTATTAGCGTTTGCTAATGGTTTTCTTGGCTCCCCTTACTGACTCCGGATGGTATTTCAGTAAAACTCTAACTAAAAATTCCATTAATTGGGAAAATTGGTTGGGGTACTTTATGTTCATTACATAATATAAACAAATTAAGTTTTGTACAGTTTTTGTCAGAGTCATGGGCTCGTGCATGACGTATTGCTTCCCAACAAATATATATGTAATATTGTTCTCCGCTGGATCAAAGCTTATATATGTATATATATATATATATATATATATATATATATATATATATATATATATATATATAATATATATATATATATATATATTTATATATATATATATAAATATATATATATATATATATATATATATATATATATATATATATATATATATATATATATATATATATCTGTAAATAGAATTTAAATTTTTGGTATTAAAATATTTTAATTTAATGCAAATAATGTTTTTATGTTTACAAATTACAACATGGAATAAAAATGTGAAGTACGCCAAAT
The DNA here is from genome assembly GCA_958295665.1 of Tipula vernalis. Classification (NCBI taxonomy): domain Eukaryota; kingdom Metazoa; phylum Arthropoda; class Insecta; order Diptera; family Tipulidae; genus Tipula; species Tipula vernalis. The sequence goes on along the minus strand of OY282559.1, from coordinate 216,423,223 downwards.
AGTATCAATATTCATTTACTTCAGAACCAAGAAGAATTTTTTTGTTCATTCATTATACTATTCCACCTATTCACAATTTAAAAAATATTAGATTGCATTTAATATAAATGTGCTATCTTATACAGAGAAAGTTGTGAAGTTGGACCCCTTTAAACTTGAACCACTGTGTAACTTGGACATGTTCTAAAAGAACCAAGAAAAAATAAAACTTTGATTCGTGAAGCAAATTAATATAGTTTTTGGATTTACAATATTTTTCAATTATTCACTAAAATCTTAATTCAGTTAGGTGTATCATCCCACTTAGGGCTATAATTTACATTTATTAGAGTTTATTTAGTTTTATTGTTTTCAGATGAGATATTTGTAAGTTGGCAACATTTATAATTTGCGGAATTGTGAGTGGCCAACTTAGACAGAGTATGTACTTATAAAAGACTGCGTGAAAGCTAGAGAAATGAGAATATCATTTGAACCGCTACAGCGATTTAAATAAATTTCCTAAACAGAAATTATACAGAATAAAATAAGTATACATTAAGAACATGATTCTAATCTGAATACTTACTTATTATATATAGCTACCCACTGTGAGTTAGTTGGTAGTTCGCTTTTAATGGCATCTAATGTTGTTCCATGCTGAGAAAGAAAATATTTATATAGAAGTATTTCATTATTTTATGGTAACATTTCTTATTTAATTTAAACTTACATCGAATTCTTTTAGCAAAAAATTATTATATTTCTTAAAATATTTCAATATTTCAGTATTTGAGATATTTGGATTTTGAATTTTTAGGTAAGTAGTAAGCACTGCATATACAAATTGTACGATATTTTTACGAGCTGCATTAAAATTACTTTCAAAAATATGTTCGTTAATTTTTGAAAATGCTGAGCTAAACTAATTTTATCAAATAGATACTGCCACTCCTTTAAAACATCTCCAATTGAAGGTACATCCTCCATATTATTAAGGAAAACTCTTTGCGTGGAAAAACATTCTTAGATATGGTATAGAGTAAACCTATATGAATACCAAAAAATAAATTTTAAATATTTATTCCAAAAATTCCTAGAATTTTAGGCATGCACATTGCCATTACCTCAAGAGCACAAGCTATTTATTTTATTTACTTCAATTACACTTTATTTTATTTTAATTACACTTCCACAAATTATTTAAGGTATGCCACTTTTCAACTTTTACCTTACGCGTTTCTGAACGAAATGATTTTTCGAAAATGCGTTTTGCCTATTCATTTGTTAAAGAAAATAACATTGTATGTTACTTACCACAAAAATAGTGTGAAAATACTTTTTTGAGAAAAAACGCACAGAAAAATTGTAAATCACTTTTATAGTGTAAAATACGAGTAAATTGTGGGGAATTCACACAGTTTGTTAGTATGCTGCGCGTCTTTAAGTGTAAACTGCGGCGAAAGAGTGATTTACGTCATTTTTGAATAAATCAAAATCAGGATTCTATTTATCTCTGATAAATGAAAATTTAAGTTATATCATTAGTTGGTCGGTCTCTAACAGGCTCGTTTTAAACGCAAATAAATCTCAGTCGATTATAATTTATAAAATACCGTTATATACCTCGTCGTTTCCTCGTATTTTTCTGCAGGGTTCGCTAATTGAATATTCAAATACTGTTAGGGATTCTGGCTTAGTTATTAATAAAACTCTTACTTGGGGTAACCATTTAGTTAGTATTGTTTGTATAAAATAGTAAGATTTTCTGATAGTCAGTTTAGGAAAAAATGGTTTTTGTCTTGTCTTCTTCTTCATTTTATCTACGGTCACATAGCTGTTTTCGGTTTGCTTCAGGAAAACATAAATGTTCTCCAAAGATGTTTCAATGCTTGTACTAGGTTTTGTTTTGGTAGTAGGAAGTTCGATCATATTTCTGCCTACTCTAGCCTTGTTTTACGATGTAGTTTATCTTTTTTTTACGAATTTCGCGTTTGTCTGTTTATTTTTAAACTTCTCAAAGCTAAGGAGCCTTCTTATCTATATAGGAAATTAATGTTTAGTAGGTTTCATTCCTCCAACTTCCACCTAATTCCGGCCAAAAATTGTTGTAGGTCATTAAACAAATCGTTTTATGTCATGGGAGTTTATTTTTGGAATTAAGAGGATAGGATCGGCAAAATTATTTAAGTCAAAATTTTTGGAGTGGCGTGATTGATGGGCAATACGTAGCTTTCTAATTTATTTTTAATAATATTGTTATTATTGTTATTTTTTAATATTATTGCACCTCTTGCTATACATTTTATTGTAAATAAGCTACTGCTCAAAATAGAATATGCAAGCATGAGATGGAAATTGTTTGGAAAAATTTAAGAGGTTTTTATGCCTAATGGAAGCCACTTTATTATGTTTTTGTTTCGATTTCTTTGTTTCCATGTGTGCTTTTCCTTTTGATACTAAATTATTTATAAAATACTATAAATAAATAAATTAGACATTAATACAGTTTTATGGAGAGGAGAAGTTGAATTTTTTTAAATTTTAAATGGTTATGAAACGGACAATATTTGGGGGATCTTAAAACTTGAGTATTTTATAGAATTGTTTCAGGCCTTTGTGAATCGTCACTAAATTTACCACCGCACTTGCTTTAGGAGTATTTGTGATGTGTGTTTGTAAAATAGATTAAAAAAGTTAGTCTATAGATTGAAAAAATGAGAAATTACTCTTTTCATAACACCATTATTCATCTGCTCCATAAAAATGAAGCCCATATCATTAACCACTTTTATTTGAGTGGAATGAGAAATTCGGAAATTTAATAAATTATAATTATCAATTTAAAATTGCCCGTAAAGATCTTGTAACTTGCGCCTTAGACAGAATAAATTAGAGTCTTTCGGGATTGCAGTAAATTGTAATCATACATACATACATATATAGGAGGACTATACTTTTGTAAAACAACCCGAACCTCCTTTTCGGTTGGTCAGATGGTAAAATGTAATTTTACAATCTGACAAAGATAAAACTGACAAACATAAAATTGTACATATCTGACAAAGATAAAATTGTACATATTGTTGAAAAATTCTACATAATTTTATCTGTAAAATAAAATATGTCGGGAATTCTAGATGGATCACAAAACCCTAAATGGGAGCTTTCTCAAAATTACAATTAACGCTTTCTGAATTACAATTGACGCTTTCTGAATTACAATTGACGCTTTCTGAATTATAATTGATACTTTCTGAATTATAATTGGAAAAGCTGTAGCCTAACTTAAAAATTTATTTAGTTTATTTTGTTCAATTCAAAATAAAACGGGACGAACGTAAAAAACATTTTTTCTCATGAGCATAAGTATCAAATAAGCAACTATTTAAATTATAGTCGAACAATATTGCTCTATACAAGTTTCTTTTTCTGTTGTAATGTTAGTCGTCTGCCAGATTATTCTGCCCAATGTTGAATAAATTGTTAATGTCTTACTTTGGTAAATGTTATTCCTATTCGAATGAGAGGAATGCAATTTTGTCCAAAGTAAGAGCCAAGAATATTTTTATTTTACTTTTAAAGTGCTTTACCCATTGAAAAACGAAAAGAAAACTCGGATTTAGTTTTATCGATATAATTCCAAAATTATTGCTTTGTTTCCGCTAAAACCTTCTAGTTTTTGACCGGATGTACCATACAAAACTATTTTCAATTAAAAAATTTCAAAAAAATTTTAATTAGCTGAGAAAATGAAAATTTAATTTTTTTCGTCCGAAAAAAATTGTTTAGAACCGGAAAAATTAAATTTTCGTTTTCTCAGCCATTTAAAAATGTTTCTGAATTTTTTAAATTGGAAATGGTATTGTATGGTATACTCGATCAAAAACAAGAAGATTTAGCGAAAATAAAGCAATAATTTTGAAGTTATATCGAAAAATCTAAATCCGATTTTTCTTTTCGTTTTTCAATGGGTAAAGCACTTAACAGAAGTTTTTTTTATTCTTAAATTATTGCAGAAAGTAGAATAATTCCAAATGATAATTACTAAAATTTAAAATTGTGATTTATCGCAAAATTGAGAATTGTTATTTAATATCAACCCAAAACTAAATACATATAATTAATATATTTACTCTAGTGGTAAGCACTAGAACTAGTGAAGTTTAGAATTATTCTATTCCTACTTTTAGGTGGAATGAAATTATTCATTCCGAAATGGAATTGTACGGCATTGTTGTTGTAAAAATATCAAAGTAAGACTACACAAAGCTCGGAAGGAGAAATCTTGTAGGGAAATTTACCATCTGTATTTATTTTTTCTTGTGGTACGTCGCAAACACGGTCACGTAACGATAACTTGCCTAACATTTAGCATATGTGTTGCGACAGCCTGGTCCATCGTAAAGCGTGCTTCATCATGAATATCATCTGTAACTGCCAATTATATAAAGTGGCCGTTCGGGGTACAAGAAATTCAATAAGTCGCTTCCAAATTTGATTAAATGAAGAGGATTTCCGATGTACTTGGTGCGATTTACAGTTGGTTTAAATACATTCATCCGAATGGTAGTAGAAAATGCCTTTGGCTTATTAAAAACACGATCACGGCGACTGCTTCTGCTTCACTTAACGGAACACATTGATTTAAAAGCCATCGTAAACTTGACTGGAGCGTACTGTGTTTTACGTAATTTATGTATTGATGTACAAGACGCTTTAAATTAAAAATATTTAATATTTTAAATATTATTTTTATTTTTTATTTCTTTTTAATTGTGTAAATTTATCAAAATTACTAGATTTAATTGATTATAATTTTTAAAAATTAATAATCTTACTTAATTTCTAAATTTTCTAGAACCACCTGGCCTTCGCTGCTCCTCGTTACAATCAAGTGTCGTCAATTACGACTCTGTTATCTTTTAAATTTATTTTAACTTTCATTTTTAATTTGATCCAAAGCGTTTAAATAATCTTTCCGTTACGTTCAAAATTATTTTTTACAGATGTCAAACACACACACACGTATATAAATATGGGCAACTCGATTGTATTGCTCGATTCGCAGAGAAATTTTTGATTTTTTTGATTTCTTTTTCAGAGAGGGGTAGAAGCAAAGCAACCTTGATTATACAAAGTCATAGTCTAAAAATAAAACATTTATAAGGGAATTAAAAACGAGGAAAAACTCAAACTTTTCATAGTAAAACACACAAAACATTGGGGAAATCACTCTTTTCCCCCAAGACAAATTTTTAAATGAAAACGTTACAAATTCTTAATTATGATTTCTCAAATACTTTTATAAATGTTTGAATTTCAACATACATATATGGAATGTCGTTTAAGTAAATCGTTTTTATTTTCTTGTAATAATTGATTTATTTAAACCAAAATATAAAAAAAATTCATAACAACAGCATTCTGGTCAAATTGAAATAAAAACTTACTACAATTTGTTTGGTCATTACGTCAATATTCATTACTTAGATGGCAGTAAAAATTTGTTAAAATCGTACCAAAAATTACCACTTGGGGAAATTTCAAGTTCCATAATTGTACGTGTTATAATTTTGTGATTAAATAATATGTTTTCGTAGTTTTCTATTCGGTCTCTTATGTCACGGACCATCGAGCAAGCAGCATCAATTTTGTTGGAATACCAGAGTTCTGTATGTTTTATTTAAACTATTCAAAAGCACATCGCAGCCTACATCAAACATCCAGATATGAACATTCAATGAACACACTCCAATGCCACACAACACATGCCAAATCCAAGAGTTCCTTACCTGGTATGCTACACCCAAAATTCATAAACAAGGAAATGTGATGGGACCAATAGTATCTAATATATGTACTCCTACGGAAAAGCTATCAACGTGGCGTATGGCACGCTAAGAACACTCTTGAGCCTGTGAATAAAGTGGAAAATACTAGATTGGCTAACGATGAGATAATTGTCCCCTTTGATGTTACGGCACTATATCTGAAAATTCCAGTTGATATTGGTATACAGTGTATGGTAGATCACGCTAGCGAGAAAAACGTAAATCAGTGTAAAATCGAAATGTACAGGAAAGTAGTCGAAACCTGTATAGCACAGAGCATTTTCCAGTTCAAAGGGAATAACTACAAACAGACATTTGAACATGCACGTGTAGTAAAATATCACCATACCTTAGTAACGCCTTCATGTGCATGTTTGAGAAAAAAAAATCTGCAATTCCTCTTGGTTCCCTCGAATATGGTTTCAATATGTAGATGATATTTTCGCCGTATTGAATAAAACCGATTTTAACAGTACGCTTAAGTGTTTGAATAGACAATATTCAACAATAAAGTTCACCTCCGTAGTAGAAATAGACGGTATCCTTAATTCTTTGTTCGTTAATACGATGAAGAAGGGCCATAAATTAAAATTTTTATTCCGGTTCACGCAGGCCCCTAGTGAAGGTGCTCAATAAATTAATAAAAATCGTTTAATACTGTCTCTAAAACTAAAAAAAATAACAAACAAATGTTAAACCCTATTGAATTACACTTTAAATAATATTAAATGTTAAAAATGTTTTGATAATATGTGAAAATTCGTAATCATCACGTAAAAATTTAAAATATTACAAAAAATATCCCGGCGCCACCGCCGAACAAAATGTGACAATTAATTTTTGGTACAAACTACGCAATATAATAAATTAAAATTTCAAATACTTTATTAAAGCAATTATTTCTGCCACGATTTTATTTTTCAAACTAATTCACAAAAAATAATGAATTTATAAATTATCGAAATAGTGAGATTGTTCAAGTGTGCTTAAATCATTTAAATTGAAATTATATGTAAATTAATTTCAGGGAAATGAAAAGAATTTTCAGGCGAATTTTTTTTAAAGAACAAACAACATAAACAAATAACTTAAAATTCATCACTGTATTACCGCTGTATTTTGTTTTAATAGAACTGTACATTATGTATGTAAGTACATAAATAATTTTTTTAAATTTAGTAAGGCCTCCATTTTTACTTTATATTGCACTTGCTTCATCAAGCTGCACTTCTTCATTTTGGTTATTTTCTTTTCATAATAAATTTCCTTTATTTTAATTTTCTAGTGGAAATATTTTTATTATAGCAAATATCATTCTGGCTTGAAGTTTCCATTCTAAACTGTTATGGTTTGCCCTTTCTAAGGGTAAGGCACCATTATTTTGTCATCGCTTCAGTGCCGTTATTTTCTTCACCCTATAACGACTGTTGGAAATTAAGAAGTTGCTTCCGAAAACCTTCTCCATAAAATCTTTGATGGATACGTGAACAACCGCAAAATGTTTAACTTATTATTTAACAATTCCACCGTTGTCGGCTGTGTCTACAAATAAATAGATAAATAACAAGTACCTAATACCTTTTAATTTTTATTATGTATAGCACTTGACACACTTCCCAAAACTTTCCGGGAAACTAAGTCTTCTAACCGTTTTAAGACGTTTGATGTGTTTTTTTAGAATATATGCACCGCATATGTGTTTTTTTTAGAATTTTCAAATTCTGCTTGCCTCGCCATGATAACAGAAACACGCGCATTTCGGCATACTGCCAACTGCGTTTACCACTGGAAAAAAATTATTGTATAATTTTTTTTTATGTACATAAACCTAGATAGATAAGGGTATACTAGCTATTCACGATCTCGTTATATTTTTATTTTGTTGCACCAACCAGCTATTTGCCAAAAAATATAAAAAAAACTGAAAACGTTTTTTTTATTTTTGTGTTATCAAAATTATAATTAAAATGTTTCTAATAGTTTTGGGCTTGAATGTACTGCTTATTTTTTACTATATTAATTTTTTGTTGAATATTAATTAATTCATGTAATATCTAATATGCTACCGGTGGTTAGACCATTTTAATTGTGTTTCGATTAACACGAGAAGTATATTAGTATTTACGAACAGTAATTCAACGAAACCGACTAATAGACATAATTCTATTTATTTAATTATATGATTTTAATACGAGTATATTCCGAAGATTGTAAGAGAATTCAATCCAGTTTCGAACTGATGAGCTTATGATTATGAAAAAATCAATCTTCTCATCTGGCCGCGGCGACTGGACTGATTATACCACAAATTACAATCTTCTTTACTTCAAAAAAAATTAAATCTTTTTCCGTAGAAACCAAAATTACTGTGTTTTTGATTTCTTTTAAAAAGAAAACGTGTATCGTAAAAAGGTTAAAATGCTTTTGAAAATCGACTCGAAGTAAGTCCGAAAGCTTAAGTTAATTTAAAAATAAAAACAGAATATTGCACAAAATCATTAAAAAGATTTTAATTATATAAAATTTGTGGCTAATTAAGCATTTAAATATTAAAATTATATTCCCAACAAAATATAATAATATTGTCATTTATTTATGGGTGTTAATAAACCAGCACCAAAACAATTAATATTTGAGATTAAAAAAATTATTAAAACAGCGCCCTTTACAACAAACAAAAATTTCTTGGGATCATAAAAAATAATTTTTTGGAAGAAAATACAATAAATTGGCAACACTTCTAATTCATTGGATGTATTGGAAGGGAACAAGAAAAACTATTTTTGGGCATCGAAATAAAAATTTTGAGACATAACTATTAGAAACAAAAATAATAAATCGGCAACAAATTTAATTTTTGGACCAAATTTACCACCTTGTTATGAAAAATTTAATTATAAATTAATATTAATTTTTAAAAATTCTTGAAAATAGAGATTTATAGTATGTTAAAATAGCTACGTCCACCTTGCAGACACAGATCAAATATTAAATTTGATGGTTACCGAGCAAACGGCGCAGTGGTTAAAGCTGCGGCGGTTGGATCGGGAGGTACCGGGTTCGAATCCCTATAAGGGCGCGATACAAAAGGGATTTTTCATCTTGTGATTACGATCGGTGATGACGATGAACACATCTATGACCCCCTGTTGAGAGTGCAGAATCCATGGGCCGACCTATCTTTCATGTCAGCACTATAGGTTGGCATGAAGCCAATGTAATGTGCAGGTGGTTTATATAGAAAGGGGTCTATAGCCGTTCGTCCTCGATTGGGTTAACTGCGTAAGGTAGGACGGTAAATGGGAACTGCGAAGGAGTTGGGAGTGCCTAGATCCATCCCCAGAACAGATTGCAGAGTTTCAAAGAGGAAAAAAAAATTTGATGTTTTTTTTAAATTTTTTTTTTAATTTGCTGTTATGTAAGTATTTAATTAAAAATTGCAATAAAATTTTGACTGTCGAATTTCGACGTGTCGGCTAATAAAAGATAAAAATGCATTTTCTTTAATCAACATCCGTGTCTACCTACCTAAAGCAAACTCGCTTTTATTTAATTATATGTATAATTTCAATAATCCTTTAGAGGAATATCTGATGTCAGCATCAGCCATATTGCCAAGCGCATTTTTTTTAGAAAATTTCTACTTTACATTTTACTTTCTTTTACTCTAGTAAAATAAAGTATAGTAATCATGAAAATTTTGGACCTTGAGATTTTTAGAGATTTATTTGTTTTGAGGTCCCCTGAGTCCGAAAAAGTGGGTTTCGAAATGGTGTCTGTCTGTCAGTCTGTCAATCTGTCAGTCTGTCAGTCTGTCAGTCTGTCAGTCTGTCAGTCTGTCAGTCTGTCAGTCTGTCAGTCTGTCAGTCTGTCAGTCTGTTGGTCTGTCAGTCTGTCAGTCTGTCAGTCTGTCAGTCTGTCAGTCTGTCAGTCTGTCAGTCTGTCAGTCTGTCAGTCTGTCAGTCTGTCAGTCTGTCAGTCTGTCAGTCTGTCAGTCTGTCAGTCTGTCAGTCTGTCAGTCTGTCAGTCTGTCAGTCTGTCAGTCTGTCAGTCTGTCAGTCTGTCAGTCTGTCAGTCTGTCAGTCTGTCAGTCTGTCAGTCTGTCAGTCTGTCAGTCTGTCAGTCTGTCAGTCTGTCAGTCTGTCAGTCTGTCAGTCTGTCAGTCTGTCAGTCTGTCAGTCTGTCAGTCTGTCAGTCTGTCAGTCTGTCAGTCTGTCAGTCTGTCAGTCTGTCAGTCTGTCAGTCTGTCAGTCTGTCAGTCTGTCAGTCTGTCAGTCTGTCAGGCTGTCAGTCTGTCAGTCTGTCAGTCTGTCAGTCTGTCAGTCTGTCTGTGTCCTCTATACAGCCCAGATGGTTTAACCAATCGAACTGAAACTTCAGATTTAAGCTTTTTTGATAAATTGGGAGGTCCCAGTGAATTTTACTCCAAATCGGCTAACCGGAAGTGGCCACTCCCTTGGTCCAGAAAATTTATTTTGCAAATATCTTAAAAAGTACAAGGTTTACAAAAAAATACTTAATACAAAATGTTTCCAAAAATTAAAAACAAATAAAAATAAAAAATTAAAAAAAAAAAATTTAAAAATTTAAAAATTAAAAAAAAAATTAAGAAAAAAATAAAATTTTTAAAATTCTCTGTTCGTAAAAGAAAGTCGTGTGTTGGCCACACCTCCATTTTTATTAAAGAATTCGCGCAAAACTCACCGTTTAGTCATTTTTGGCGTCTTTTTTAAGCAAACGATATTTAACGGAGCAAACGTTTTTGTGGAAAAATAACCAACGCAGAAGCATTTTAGTTCTATATTTTTTTAGTTTGTTCAACCAAACTGTAGACTAAACTTTCAGTCTTTCTTGTTGTTCGTATATATAGTTGGAGGAAAGGACGCAGTCACGCCTCCTTTGTGTGCTCGTCTGAACAACATATAGGGCTAATAAAAAACATTGAGTACATTTCGGCATTTAAACACTTTACATTTTAGCAATGGTCTTAGAGAAAATAAAGATCGACATTTTATAATATTATTGAAATAAGTTAGGAAATAGCCCAAATATTTCAGATAAAGTATTTCATTCTGAGCTGATAGATTGTATTCAGAGTAAGAGAAGGAATAGTTATATGAACATTTAAAAGTATTGGTATGTTTGACCTCATTATGGTACCAATATATTGTTTCCAAAAAATACAAAATAGTGCAACGGATAGTATGGTTTAAAACTCTGAAATGCCCTACAGAATAGAATACAATACAAATCTTTCCAGGGCTATAGCTAAAATTACTCACGGTTAAGTTGAAATAAGCATCGGTATGGAATTGGTTCACTAAACGACTTAGGCCATTTTTATATTATGATGTGATTTCTCTATATTTGGCTGGAAAATCACAGCCGCAGATTGTTAACCAGTTAAAACATCTGCATGTGAATAAAATGTTTGTGTATCGCACCATAAATTGTTATAACGATACTGGCAGCATTGCAAAACGCCATGGTGGTGGACCGAAACGCACTGCAAAATCGTCGTATATCATTCGGAAGGTGAAGGCCAAATTGGCTCGGAATCCGCGCCTTAGCGGCAGAAAAATGGCTCGTGAGGCGAACATTTCGCTCGAACGGATGCAGTACATATTGAAAGATCATCTTGGACTAAAGGCCTTGAAATTCCAGTCACACTGTAATGTTTAGATGAAGAATATAAGCTAATGCTTGCAGAAAATCACAACCAGTTTTACTATGTGATAACAACTCATAACATTCCTGTAAGCAGTTGGTGCAAAACACTAATGGTCAATGCTATGCAAACTATTAATCTGTCCACAACGATTAGCTGAAAACACAACTTAAAGTGGATGCATTACTTATCAACAAACATTTAGAAGAAATGTATATAACAACCTTGTTCCGCATCAGGAAATACATATTTGCAAAAAAATGCGAAGATTCCAGAATTAATTTAACAATTACTAAATTTCCTTTCGAATGAGATAAGGTTGCCATATTGGAAAACGAAATCAGCAGATAAGCAAAATAAATTAAAGGATGTCAAGTAAATTATTCCAAACTTAACGATTGCGCAAATGATTTGGTTCTGATAAAACTGAATTGATTGTTTTTCCAAATGAAGATAATTTTATGGTTTTGCGATTATTTGATTAGGTTTTACATCCTAGGCAAACTTTAAGAAAGCGTGAAAATATAATTTAACCGCTAAGTCTTATATATTTGGATGCCAAATTGTTAATGAGACGGTTGATACTGACACGCCGGTTGAATCTCGCGATGGAGACTCGTAGATTTTTTTTCCTACTTTAATGTAAAATTGGTTTACCTTTTAATAGAAAAAAACAAACGCGATAGGTGCTTTTCTGCGAAAATACGATAAGCATCCTAAGATAAGTATCACAGATCGAAAACTTTCTGAGGTTACAAATAAAATTATCATCACTAATCTAATCACGCAACATACAAAATAAACCAGATCGTTATTCAAAGAGATAGAAATTCGATTTGGAAAAACCGTTTACGTCTGCATGTTGTATGTATGGATGTCGTTTTGAAACAATCACAACAAATAGTTCATTCATTAAAGTTTTAGTAAAAGAAGAATGTTAAATACTATAAATATGTAATCACGATCTCGGACAATATTTTCCCACTACCACTTTAGATTATTTATTACCTGTATCGGATACCTAAAAAAAAAAAAAATCGCGTGAAAACCGCGATCCACTCTCAATGTAATGTTAATTGCGTTGCGCACAACTCAACTTACCTTACATAACAAAGCGTCTTCATGTGTTGGATTCATTCATGATTACATGCAAGTTTGAATTAAAACGTAAGCTCATAAATCTTTCGTCAATTTTAACATCTCATTTATGTCTATATATATATATATATAGGTAGGTATTCGTTGGTGGTCAAAATTTAGCTTACTAGTATTTAAATCACTTATGCGATTGTAACCAAAAACCTGCAATTGTGTTCTATATTCATGCGTTACATAACTACTTTTTTTATGTTCGCACGAAAAAGCCCTAACGTTATCCCCTGCTACAAAACAACACATTCAATTATGTTTTAGATTCAGAATGATAAATAGTAAATAATACGAAATACCGCCCCTTAGTCGCTTCAAGTAAATAAAAATATACGAAGAAACAATCCAAAAGTAAATAAGAGAGAATTCGTTGACGCCCCTAAATGTGTTGTATTCATTCTAAATTATAGGATAGGATTGATGTTTATTTTTCAAAGTACACTGTTCACAAAGAAACAATAAAAAAAATTGCAGCCGACATGACAGATATGGCTTCCGTTAATTATGCATCTGAGCATAAATTTACTTTCCGTTGTTAGTTTGCATTTTGTTGTAAATTTGCAATAAGCTTTACTTTATGCATCAAAGCTTTTATGATTTGGATGGTGTTTACCTTTTCGTCTACCGCAAAGGTACTAAAAATGAAACAGATGCTTGATGATTATATATTACTGACTCTTTTTTTCTTTGGGCGGTGCGTATTTCTTTTAAAAGAAACAGGAAGATATATTTGTCACTTCAGGAAAATCGTAGTTTTATAGCCGTTTCGTCAATCAGCATTATATTATGATCCTTTTCTTTTTATTTTATTTAAAAATGTCAACCGATTTGTTCATTTCATTAAAAGTTTTTGATTGTTCAACAATGAACAATTTAAGGGTTTGGAAAATATTTTGATTCGATATGTTTGGATTATCAATGTCATCATTTTAATGTTTGGATTATCAAAATACGTTTACTTATGTGTCGCGTCACAAGCTAGACAAGTGATTATAATGGAAGTTTTCGTTTGTGTGTGGTATTCATGTGATTAGTTGAGTTTTTATAAATAAAGTGTTCGGTTTAGGTGAAAGTGAAATTTTAATGTTTGTTTCATCTTGCAATAAATCAGTTCCTCCAAACTCTATAATAATTAGCCTTTTGTTTTATTCTATAAGGTGAATTGAGATAGTTCAGAAATTTCTCCTTCAAAAAATTTTAAGTTCTAAATTCCTTACCGTGGTTTTACCGTGATTTATGATTTGTATTATGCAAACGCCTGATGGAAGTACTCGTTAAGTATCGAAAAATCAAAATTTTCCCTTAGGAATAAATGAATTAGAAACTGATAGCTTACCCCGATTGTATCTGATTAATTAACTATAAATTTACCTCACTCAGTTGATTCATTGAAATGAAAATCTTGCCGAAAGCAATACTTATTAAATTAAAACGTCTTTTTCATTTTATATACCCAGAGTAAAAATGTTCTCCAAATTTCAGTGGTTGCATTAGGTATATATTTTTCCAATTGAAAAAACCTTTCCACTTACGACGATTAACCGTTGGAAATCAGCTTGTATTTTTTATTTGTAGCAGTGTTAATTTTGTTGTTTAACATAAATTGATTTTCCTTGTTCTTACATAAATATTTCCAAGTTCTCTACACGATCCATCATATCTCCTTTTTTATCCTATACAATACCTCTAAATTTGTTTTTATGTTGAACGAATTTGAATTCTAGACTGTCTTTTACACCTCGTGCATTTGAGTTTCAATAATTTTGTATTCATCACAAGAATATAGAATATGTGTGAAATATATGAGAAGCAATTTTGAAAAAATTATAAAAACTGATCATGGCGTAGTAAATATAAAAGCTAGCTACAGCTAAATATAAACATGAAATTGTAAAATTAAAATGTTACGATATTGTACGTTTAAGGATTTTTTGTTTTAGGCGAAATATTTGCGAGCCCCGTCAAACGGTTTTCTGTTTTTCAAAATTGCCCCACTCTAAAATAGGTGGGCATTTAATAACCATTGTGAATATGGCGAATATATATTGATGTTGGTAATTTGTCGTCTATTTGGTACACAATTTTGGGAGACCGGTAACACAATTAAAGATTACAATTTCTCGAGAAATTTCATTATCTAAAAATCGAGAATTTTGTTTCCCGACGAATTTCATTTCTCGAGGACTCGATAGTTTTGAATTTTTGCTCGAGTATCTCGGGAGTTTTCGGAAATTTTGATATTTTTTAAATTACTAAAATTTTGTAAAAAATAATTTTATTACTTTGAGTTGTAGTATAGATTTGATTGTAGTATAGCTAGCCGTAGTACGCTCTTGAAAATTCATATTATTTTGGAAACCACAAAAAATATAAAATTACGATTCTCCGTACAGATCCTAATTCAGCCTACAGTCTCGGTAATTTGGAAAGTCAAAGAAAACCATGCTTTGCACAAGAATTTACAGTATAAGAAGACGGGGTGCTTCCGCATTTTTATAGTTTTGCTTGATTAATTCATACAAACTAGCTACTAGAAACTTATGAAAAAATCAGATGTGAAAAACGAGTTGACAAACTTATCCAAACAATATTTAAATGAGCGGGCCTGAAACAAATAAAAAATAACATTGAAAACTTTTAAGATAATAACTAAACTATTAACTAACTAACTATTAACTTTTAATATAATTTAATAATTCTCCAAAAAGATCTCCAAAACTCTAACCGATTTTGGAGCCAGCTTTCTTCAAGTTTTTTTATAAGTGCTTTCTTTCTCATATAATTGAAATTCCTCTTGGAACAATTTTAACATTTGGCTATAAAACACCAGATTTTGCAGCTTTAGCTGCAGGAAATTTAGTTCCGTAAAAATGTAATCCGAAAATTTGAATTTGTAGCATAAAATAAATAATAAAAATAAACAACTGAAAAAAAAACAACAACCTCCCATCGTCACCAAGTTGAACTCAGCTCAAATTAGAGTAATGAATAAACTTAAAGTAAGCAAAACCGACATGAAGCTTACGCGTATTGGTCTGAGGGTGACAACTTATGACAAAACACACTACACTGAGCTATTCGAGGAGCTAAAAAAAAAAGATGCAGAATTTTTCTCATTCACACCAGATGAGAATAAAACTTCAATATTCGTTTTGTTCGGTCTAATATCCATGGCTAGTCAGGAGGTGGAAACTTACATTGAAGAGGTCGTCTCTCACCATCGCATATTACAAATGTTCTACTTAAACAGGAGAATAGGAATAACGATAGGGTTATTTATTTTGTCTCCTTCTCAAAGACAATCATTTTAAACCAGTGGAAAATCATCGATTTATTGGACATAGTGCTCATCGATTTATTGGATAATCCCCATAGGAAATCGGAACGACTCATACAATGCTTGAAGTGCTTCAGGCTCGGTCACACTTTGGGAAACTGTAATATGAACCCACGTTGCGCATATTGTGCCCAAGGTCTTATGGGTGATGAAGAATGCCCGTTTAAAATTGTTGAAAAAAAACATTTATGTGCCAACTGCGAAGGAAATCACATTGTCAACTCATAACGATTTGTCCAAAATGGGATGAATTTCTACGCATTGGGGAACAGATCAATAAACGTAACCAACCTAAATCTACGCAATCTTTCAATTGGGGGCATCTACATAATATGGGATATTATCCCAGCTCGTTGAGTTCTAAAGATAAGCAATTCAATCAACCAGCTAACATAGAAGCCTCAACTTCTCAAATTCAATGATTAAATTTATTTAGCAGTGAATTATTATTAATATTAGAAAATATCATGGATGAAGTCAGGAGATGCCTTACACCAGCGGAACAGCCACAAATCATTGTGGCAACAGCCAAAAATAAATATTTCAATATCTGCATCTGGAACGCTCACAGTCACGCAAGCGTTTACAAAAACCGCTGTAACTTTGTTTCTGAGCGCTTCTTTAAAATGAGGATTAGATGACAAAATGACTGGTCAAAAACGGAATAATACTAACAGTAGAATTCAATTTTCACTTATGTCGACATAAGCTACTATTACTAAGTTTCTACGGCAGAGTTTACCGGAACTAACTTGGATTATCACGTTATGGAAACGGATGTATAAAATCATCATGTCGTCGCGAATATTTTGCAATGACAGGCAAATAAATTAATGTGAAATATTTAAAAAAATTTAAAATGAATATACAAGTGGAGCGCTAATTGTTATTAACTCAACGAAACTCTTAATTCGGGTTAACTTGATCATGGAAACGTAGTCGGCTTATTGGTATAGATTTAATAGTATTTTTTAGGTTAGTTTACGAGTTTGTTGGATTGCTTATGCCGATTAATTTTTAATTACAGTTTTTCTCTCTTTATCTTTTACGATTCTTGGATGATGTTCAGAACTGTTTTGCATATGTAAAATTTAATTGCATATAACGGCTAAAAAAATTAATTTACATTCAAAGATTTCGCAGATGTAATTAAATTTAAACAAAAAAAGTAAGCTTATGTAAGCTTATAATATAATGATTTATGCACGTATAGCTATCGAAGATTTTACAGAAAAAAGATGAAACTCGACCACTACAAAAAAAACCCGATGATTTTTAAGTTTTGTTCTGGGGTTCAATTGACTGTCTTAAGGTTGATTTACATTGAAAGGTTTTCGAGGATACATACGTCAAATTAAAATTTCGTTTTCTTTACACAAAAACTAAAATTAAACAAAAAATAACAAAAAACATTATAAATGTTTGGTTTTATTTTAAGGGACTGTAACCTTGTTACAGTTATATATATGCATGTATTGATGATTTTACAGAAAAAAACTTCAAATAGAAGTCGACTTTTAGGTTTGTTTCTTGGGTTCCATTGTCTTTTTTAGGCAGATGTTATTTCTGTTTTTGTCGTATTAGTGTTTCTATGTTATGTGTTATGTTTCAACTTTTTTGCGGATGTCGATTGTCATTGAATGTAAATCGGCTATTAAGCAGAAGATTCATTCTTCTCTTTTTCTATAGTTTTTTCAATATTGTCTTTCAATTTTTTTTTTTTGCGACGAATGAAAAAATCTACAGCACGAAGCTAGCTACATGAGTTGAATACGTAACCAATTGGTTCCTAAGTTTGTAATCCTGCGGGTTAAATTTTCGCCCTCTGAACTAAAAATGTTGTGCTGTGAACCATTTTGGTTACATTATGTTGGTAACCCTGGTTGAATTTTGGTGCTAGTTGAGAATAATGCAGCTCCTTTAACTGACTTCGTGGTGTACATTTTTTACCAGAAATGTACCATGTACGCACCTTGAATGTTAATCTACAAACCGATTTCGGCGGATTTAGTGTTTATAATAAACAAATAATTGGTTCAACTACTTGATCTGGAATATTCGTATTAGATGGACAAATTATAGATTCTGGGCAATTTTTTAAGCAAAGTCCTATAATGGCCACATCTTCATCTTTCAGTTTTCATTATCGGCATGATTATCGATAAATAGAAGTATAAAAAAATTAAAGAGTGGTAGAGATAAATTGTTGCTTCGCCTAACTTGCACTTTTTTGGACAATATTTGTAGTATTTTTGAAACATGTCTAATGAGGTGACAACATATTTCTCTGAAATATTCTGGCAATTTCGACCATTTTTACGTGATCGTTGTAGGTTTCGGTTTAATTAACTAGTTTAAGGTTTAAATATCAGTCTGAGCAGTTTAACCCTTTCAATGTGCACTCGAAGGCTATGAAGTTAAAAAAATATTTGTTATGCAAACACCACTCAATATTTAATTATGTGGCAAAATTAGCAGAACTAGGTTGTTCAAAATTCAAAAAAAAACAATTCAAAAATGAATAAATAAAATTATCATTTCTTTGTTGAAAACATTGTTCGGTATGAATTATGCATTTATTTTAGCTGGAATGACTTAAAACTATTTCTTTCCCGGTTAAAGCCAATTGAATTTTGTGCAAATAAAAACTGTTTCAGATTTACAACCCAGAGCTTTATTGCGAGATGTTTCTGATGTTTGATCATGTTCGGGCCAGTGATTTACAATATACACCTAGTGGGTGCGTTTTCGTCAGGATATTTTCATGGTCTGCCTCGTTTCTGTGCTTGATGACTATCAATTACTGCTCGACCTACATAGATCCTCAAGGCTAATAGATTCATTGTTGGTGTTTTCCCAGTTTTAGAAATATCTTCCTTATATTCCAGCTAACTATAGCACAACGCCAGATCCACAAAATGAAAAATGATTCGTAGTGACTTTAGGAAAATTCGATAATAGCTGATAAGTTGGAGCCAGTATGAACAATCCAATTATCCTCCCATTTTACAACGACGGCATTTCCGTCTCGACTACTTTTTTTGATTTCAGCTCCCGTTAACAATGGAAGATTACTAAACCGCTTAATCTGTATAGTGCCAACCGCCTTAATTTTTTGAGTTTTAATATTTCAAAAAGCTGATACGTAGAAAAATAGTTATCGAAATATTAACTATTCCGGCGATTCCTGTTATTTTTTTTACTAAATGGCGGTCTGCGCCAAATCCAAGTCATTTCGTTTCAATTTGGGATATTTCCGTGAATGGCCCTTGAAAAATAATTAAATCCTGAGGTTTCCCATGTTCCATTTAATTTAGGTTTCATATACAGTTTTATTCCCAAAGTTCATCTAAAGGGAATCATTTGCTCGTCAACACATAAATTTTTCTCTAATGGAAATTCTGGACACCGGTCTGACAACCGGCGTTAGTTGAGTCAATTTCCGTATTATTGACAAAATGCCGATGTGTCCTTAGTTGGCAAAATCGATCATAACTTATACATTTCGTCACTAAATCTAATTGAAGATCTTAACAAACCGCACAAGTATGTGAATATCGAAAGCCTTGATGCGTTCGTCGGCTCTAGTATATTTCAAGGCAGCGTGTGTTTTAAAAAAATTCCACCAGCAGTTATTTAAAAAAATATGATAAAGACGTCTACGTCAAGGTTGAGATCATCTCGCTCAGGTTCGGTACACATCACTTCTGATTTTTGGAATGTATAAGCAATCCTCGACGACATTCTATTTTGCATTTCGGTCCTATGATTTTGAGAACAGCATCATTGCTAGATAAAATTTGGTAATTGCAAATTGACTCGTTAGTTTCTTCTTCTGGTTTTTCAGGAATTCGAAAGTCTAGTACATCGACGGCAGCTTTTGGGCGGAACGTTTGCAAAATCATCGTGCAGAACTATCCTATAAATGACACAAAAAAATTAATATTCCATAAATGGGACATGGCAGTTGAATAGAATTGTCCTTTTTTGGACAGATCGGAATTGCACTATATTTTAGTAGAATTAATTGGAATCATTTAATGACAATATAAATTCTCTACCCCAAGCCACCAAATTACAGAGTTATAATTAATCTTACATCATTTTGAACTGAGGAATGTTGAACATCAATCGAAATCGCGTTTGCGCTTTTTTAACTTCGGCCTTTAAGAATGTGCTCCACCACCATATACAACTCTAGTTTTCTTTTGAAATTCTTTAAGAATTTAAATTACACCGTTTAGACGGCATCCACAATGTTCAACATTCCTTTGAGTGAGCAACACGAGAATTGGCTGACATAATTCTTTACCTAGTGCAGGATGCTGTAGACTTTTCTAATAAAATAAACAAGTAAAATACAAACAATACCACAAGAGAATTAATGTCATTGCGTCAATGTAATTGCGACCGAAACCCCACCTCTTTGTCATATAGTATTATATTTTATGTATCTCCTCCACCGCTCTCTTCAACCACCACCGCCTTACTAGCGTTACATTATTTATGGGAGCCCCATAGTAATTTGCTATATTGATGCATGCCCTTTAATACCAAGAGAATTTATTGATCAGAAATAATACCTTTAAAAGCGATTTTATTAATTCAATTCATTAAGTTGGCCAAAATTTAATTTGAATTATTTTGGGTTTATTATTTTTCCAAGAAAATTGCTAATTTCATTTAATGAACACAAAACAAAAGGCCACCTTTCGAAATAAAATATAAATTTATGTATTATGACTCTGGTGGCAAGTATCATAGCCAAGAATTAGAATTAGGTTTATTTTAAACCCAATTTTTTTTAATTCCCTTAAAATAATTTATATTTAAAAGCTTAGTAGATAATTTTTTTTTTTAAATATTAACGATATTATTTGTCACTATAGCAAAGTAATTTAAGGTAAATTTATAAATATAAATTCCATATTACACGGTAACCTATTCATTTTGTATTAAAGACACCACTGGAACAATTGTTGGAATTTGAAGATTTATTAACTGTAGGAAATATTTCTTCGGAAAGTTTAATATTACCTCAGAAAACAGTTCAACTAAATTAATTTACGGTTTTTGTTAAAATAACCATCAATTAACGTTTCAATTGAATGATTGCTTGAGATGTACGATCAAGCATTAAGCAAGTCTCCCGTATTATAAATGCGAATACCACACCACTATACCCATGTTGCAACACGACACCATAACTCTCCCTTACCAAGGAAATATGTACCATCATACTCAGCTTTTTTCATGAAGCCACCATAGCAATATTTCACCCCATAAAGGAAGGCGCCACATATATAAGTCTAATAGTTGTGATATCCCCCCCTGGCCAGGCCGCCGTCGTACACCTTTTTACATATAACAAGATCGAGGGGATGGGGAAAGGAATATGTTAGCAACAAAGACTCAACCCGGTTCCAGACACCTAAGAAACTGTATACGGGAATGTACATGTTGCTGTTACAGTTTCAGTTTAACATTCTATTAAACTATCGTTGTAAACTGTTATTCTACAGTTCGAAAAAGTTTCGGGGATTACCCTATTTTTATGGAGGTTGACATTTGAACCCGGGCCTATATCATTTTCTTACAATGAAAATCAATTTTACATTGAGCCATGTTTAGTTTTTATGCCCGAATATATGCCCGAAGGAAAGGAAAGGAATGTTAGCAACAAAGAGACTCAACCCGGTTCCAGACACCTGTAAGTAGTTGATATAGTTAGTAAATTTGTTAGTAATATATTTTTTTTAGTAATTTATTTAGCACAAGACAATACATTTTCATCTACTGCTCCAACCTGTAAGAAGACACAATCACAACACACAAATTTCCTGGTGTCGCAAACCCTTTTTTCTGAAAAGCTGTAAACAACTATTATTATTCCCTCCACCATTTTTTCCATCGGCGGTTGTGAGGGGGGGGGGCGATTTCATTCCATCGTCATATTCCCATGCGGTTACCCAAATTTCTACTAACTGTAGGTAGTGTTGCTTGACGTTGTTGTTGAAAACGTTGCGTCGCTGCTGTCCCTGCTACTCGCCCCCCACTTCAAATTTTTTATACAAGTGGATGATGGAGCGTCACATTTAGCACCAACATTGAAAAGAAATCGTCGGACCAGTTTTTGAGAAAAACCTGGCTTCCCAAAATTAAACACAAAACTGCTTATTACTAAAATCTATCTTTGTACATAATTTCAACCAAAATTATTAATATTTGTGAGAATGGGAGGCAAAACAAAAATGTGTGGCAGAAAGGGCAGAAGGTTGGACGGCAACCTAATTAGTCTAGAAATATGAAAATCTGGAACAAAATTTTTTTCGTGATTACAATACTTACCCACTATAACTTCGTTATAGTGGGAAAAGTAAAAAAGTTAAAATACATACATACATCTCGACCTAAAATAAGTCCGCCTCCAACTTCAACTGAGTAATAAAAATAAACAAATGCTTACAATACTTAAATACGTTTGCAGGAAAAACTATCGGATGATTTGTCTAACTATCTATAAAAAAATATACTACTATGGAAATACTTAAAGGATGTTTAAAATACGTGTCCTATATGTAGAACAAGCGGAGCGGAAGGGTTTTAATACCGAGCTATTACAGACCTGACATATCCAGTAATTTACTTGCTAAATCTTAACAAATTATACAAGTTTTAATTATTATTCCTCCAGTAATTGGTGAACTTCAGTTGGCAAATGTTCGCTTTGCAAGCCAAAATAGTCATAAGAAAATAAGTTCAATATTGTTAACGTTATCTTCACTAGCAAGTGCTCACTATAAAGCAACATCGACTGAGTGATTGACGACTTGCACGGTGCGTCTAGCGGAAGGAATTGTAACCGAGAAAATAATGAAAACAAATTTTCGCAGTAAGTAGTTATATGGAAATATTGTCCAAATAATTTTAATTTTATTTAAAAGAATCCAACATAAAATGCTACCAATACAAACGTAAAGTATGGATATCCTATATTTGATTGATTTGGTTCAATTTTAATATTAAAAGTGCCACAAAATAGTGTTCAAACTTGCATAAATTTGATAATAAGTTAGCGCCCTTCATCGTGATTTTATTTTTATTACACTAAATACTCGTATATTTATCACTATAATTTACATCATATTTATTGTAAGATTAGAACAAACCAAACGTCAAAATTATATCTTACATTATATTCAATGGTGGTAAATTAATGTCAAATTTATGCAATTTTGAACAATGTTTTTAGCACTTTTAATATTAAAATTGAACAAAATCAATCAAATTCAGAAAAACTGTACTTCACATTATGTATTATGTTTCTATTAAAATTATTTAGACAATATTTCCATATATAGATACTCGTAGTTATTCCGAAAATGTCTTTATATTAATTTCAAACTTATAATTCTGCTACTAGAGGCGCTTTTAATACTTTCCCATTCGTCAATAGTTTCAAGTATAAAATTGTTCATTATCGATTCGGCTGTAACACTTAACGAGTTAGTTCTCAGATTATTTGGGCAGTTTATTACTGTAATTATATGAACCGTTAACGTACCTTGCCTTAACAAAACTGGATCTATAAAAAAAATCTACATACGTCTTAGTATTCTGTTAAATTATGGTCATATCTACACAATTATAAAATCTTATAATAAATTATATTACTTTTAATTAATATTTATTTAATTTTTTATTTTTTATGTCAGGAACATGTAATTTTATTATTTTAACTTAATAACAACACAACAAAAAAAATACAGAAACCAAAGATTTTCGTGAGAAATTGAATTCTTTTGCATATTCATTTCTTATAAATTTATTTATAACATCGTCGAATATACTGTAAGAAACGCAAAAAATTGAAATAATAAAATTATGCGAATATTCTAAGATCAATGGGGAACTTGGATTGGGAAATGCTTGCTGATTATTATTTATTTATTTAAAAATAATTTTAGGGTTATGTCAAAGGTTAAAGACATAGAACTTATTGTTGCCAGTTTGCAAGCGAAGTTTTAGCATTGACATCAAACCCGATGCGAGGTTTAAAAATATACTAAAATCGTCTTGGTCATAAGAAAAACAAAATGTTATATGGCAACAACAATAACACCGTTAATTATAAAATATTTAAAACAGAACAGAAAATCATATAACTATAAATTATAAACTATAAAATTATAATAAATTATAAGTTTTGTAAAGTTTTATATAATTTCCAGTTGTCATCAAAAAATCCAAAAAAAAATGTTCTTCAAGAAAAAAAAATCGGCAATGGAGAGACGATATAGTCGTAATCCAACGTACGCGACCGCAAATATAATTTATTCAACAAAAAGCAGTCAAATTTGTCGTACAAGCGATTGAGGAAGAACAGTTTATACTTATTGAAATTACTATTCCGCGACATAAATATTTTGACATATAAAGCAAAAAAATTTAAACGTATAAAAAAGTAATTAAATAACAGATGATTGCGATGATACGACCATACATGAGAATGAATGAAGGTGGATAGTAGAGACACACAAGAAATGTCGGAAATTATTTATGCAAATTTTTTATTTTTATTGATAGGAACTTGATTTCAGATAACGAATTGTATAATGATTTTTCTTGCTCTCTACTGCTAAGGAAACCAGTTTAAACTTTAGAACGAGAATGATTGATCTAAGTAAAAAAAAGTTCAAACACGATTCGAACAAAGGAAATAATTACTACTATTTAATTTAGAATGCTAATTCTAAAGCTAAAAAGCACTTTTGATTTAGAATATTATAGAGTTAGCCATCTGCATTATGTAATATACAGACTTTCTTAACCCTATTACTACCACGCTATTTTAGTAACGTAAAGGACCTAACTGTGACTCTGAGACGCACAGTCAAATTGCTCATTTCAAATGGCGAATTCATTTAGTTTATTTTAATATTGTACATTTACAAATAATTCAAGAACAACATTTAGGATTATACATTTGTGATTATTTTTTAAAATTAAATAGTGACTCAGAGATACAGCTCGGTAGGAATAGGGCTAACCCTAAACCTCTTAACACGAGCGTGAGAGTCTCTAAGTTTTTTAATTCTCGTGTATTTCAGCCAAACGCATGCTCATTTTTCTAATCTTAATTTACCACTAACTTTACGAGAAAAGAGTGATTTTTTTTTTTTTTTTTGGTAAATCCCATTATACTTTGGATTACATGTACATAATATGTTAAGAGGTTTAGGGTTAAATATGCTTTTTTGCTAGTTTAAAGCAAAAACGGGTCTTCAGTTAAGCAACAAGTAGCTGCACAGAAATTTTAAAGCTGAATTTTAATTAAAATATTCGACTAGAACTATCGAAGGTAGCTCTCATCTTCATCCAGTCTTAATTAACTTATGGTGTTGTGACGCTAACCCTTTGTGTACGAATGTTTAACAACAACAATTCAATTGATTAGGAAAAACATCCTTACATAAACACAAGTTCAAATAAACAACAAATTGTCAGCAATACTATGAAGGACTGGTTTTTTCATAATACTCGAGATTTCATTAAATATGCAAGAGGCACGGGTTTTTATGTCAGTAACGATAAAGCAATTCTCAATATGAGGGTTAAAATAGAACCGCTTAAGAAAAACACGAGGCTAATACCTCAATGCAAAAAATGCCAAGGTTTCAATCACACGCAAAAATATTGCAGACGGGAGCCAAGATGCGTAAAATGTGCTGGAAAACACAACGCGAAAGAGTGTACAGAAAGTAGAAACACCCCTGCAAAATGTATAAACTGTAAAGGGCATCATCCTGCAAATTATAGAGGCTGTGAAGTAGCCAAAGAACTTCAAAGACTAAGAAATAAAACGCATCAGTTTCCTCAAAACCCTAGGGTTACCAGAGAAGAGAAACCAACTAAAACCCAAGCGGAGGTATAGGTACAGAGCATTCACAAATTGTACAGCAATCATCTAATGCTACGAATGATAACCCCCTTGAAAGGATTTGTCGAAGCATAGAAGCCATAAATATAAGCCTAGCAAAGCAAGAACGTGGTCTAGAAGCTTTATATAAGCGTCTAAATATGCATCAAACCTTGAACGAGGCAACAGCCCTCATATACTAAAATGAGCAGATCATTAATAATTGTCACCTGGAACGCGAACGGACTAGCGCAACATGTTCCAGAGCTAGAAATTTTTTCAAATTTAGAAAAAATAGATATCTGCCTTATATCGGAGAGCCATTTGACAAAAACATCATTTATTAAAATACGTGATTATGAATGTTACCATGCTGTTCACCCAGGAGGAAAACCCAGAGGAGGATCAACAGTAATAGTGAAAAAGAATCTCAAACACTATGAAGAACCTAGTATAGAAGAGGAAAGTATGCCAGTTAAAACCATAAAAGTTGAAACTAACAATAATAATGAATACAGTATTTCCTCTATCTACTGCCCTCCACGCTATAATCTAAACAAAGAAGATTATAATAGACTCTTTAGATCACTAGGATCCAATTTTATTATTGGTGGTGACTTTAACGCAAAAAACACCTATTGGGGATCAAGACTTACAACCCATAAAGGAAAAGAGCTATTCGAAGCCGGACGAATAAATAACTGCGAGTTCCACTCTGGAGGTAAACAAACATACTGGCCTGCTGATATAAATAAAATACCAGATCTCATTGATTTTTATGTAACGAAAGGGATCTTCGAGGATTACATGTGCATCGAAAACAGCGAAGGGATATATTCCGATCATACACCTGTTATCATGACACTCAGCACAATGATAATTAATAAGGATAACCTGCCTAAATTAACAAATAATAGAACTAACTGGGACCTATTCCAAGAACTAATTGAAATGCAAATAAATATACGAGTGCCGATTAAAACACCGGTACAGTTGGAAGACGAACTAGAGGTATTTAACAGTAATATTTAACAAGCAGCATGGGAAAGTTCTCCTGCTAGTCACACCGAATCCCGTAGGAATCAAAATTATCCTATTGAGGTCAGGGAGTTAGTTAGAGAGAAACGGAAGGCAAGAAAAACCTTGTAAAGGACACGCGCCTCGGAAAACAAAAAAATCCTCAATTTTCTATGCAATAAACTAAAACAACTTATAAAAGAAATTAAGAATGAAACTATTAACAAGTACTTAAATGGTCTCACCGAACATAAAGATACTGATTACTCTCTTTGGAAAGCAACAAAGGGATTAAAAAGAACCAAAATGCATGTGCCGCCTATTAAAAATGGGGAAGGAACCTGGGCCAAAAGCGACAAGCAAAAAGCTATTTTATTTGCAGCTCACTTGAAAGACACCTTTCAACCGTTACCTAGGCAAACAGCAGATGAAAACATAATTACAATTTGCAAAATTGATGAATATAATATTCAATGTGTAACATTACAGGAATTAAAAAATGAGATCAAGTGTAATTTGAACGATAAAAAAGCTCCAGGATATGATTTAATTACTGGACAAGTCGTAAAAGCCATTCCCGAGAAGGGACTACGAAAATTGGTTCAAATTATCAATGCTATCTTCAGACTAAAATACAACATTGGCCAAAATTATAAAGCACCCCTCCCAAATTGCAGTATCTACAAAACGAATGAAGACAAAAATTAAAACTCAATATTTTTAGGAAATACTTTTTATATTTTATTAATTTTAGTATTTTGTAGGTCCTCCTTTGGCTTTGATGACAGCCAGGACTCTTTTATTCATCGGCCGTACTAATTTTTCGCAGGTATTTCTCGATATATTTTTCCATTCCTCTGTCAGCGCACGTTTGAGGTCTTCCTTTGAAGTCATACTGCGATCCTTGATTTTTTTTTTTAAAATTGACCACAAATTTTCAATGGGATTTAGGTCTGGTGACTGGGCGGGCCAGTCCATGACTCGAATTTGTTTTTTTCGAAACCAACTCATCGTAACGCGGGAAGTATGGCAGGGGGCATTATCCTGTTGATAAATTATCGAAGAACTATCCGTTTCCCCAAAGATTTGCCGAATTGAGGCATTCAATGCAGCCTCGAGGACGGTAACATAGTTGGTACTGTTCATCGAACCCTCACAAAACAACAGTTTTCCCACCCCTGATGATGCCATACAACCCCACACCATCAGTTTACCCCCTCCATGCTTTACGGTAGGCACTATACAATCAGGATTGTATGCTTCCCCGACTCTTTTTCTTACGATGGTGGCGCCAGGAGTTCCAAAAATATATAAGAATTCCATCAAATTTAACATAAATTTCTCTATTAATTCTTTTAAAATACATAGCACAATGTTTATTTTTTTTTTGACTAATTATTTTTTAATATTTATTTTTTATATTTACCTCAAAAGTAGATTCATCTGACCAAACAACTCTCGCCCAATCCACGTCATTCCAATGTTTGTGTTCTCGAGCCCATCTCAAGCGACTTTTTATGTTGGTAAGTGAGAGCAAAGGTTTTTTTCTTGCTTTACAACCTTTCAATCCAGCTTACAGGAGCCTTCTTCTAACTGTCCGTGCCGAAATGTGAACTTCTTGTTCTGTTAAATGCTCTGCAGCTATCTCAGCAGATGTTTTTCTTCGGTTTTTGAGAGATTTTCGCACAATTTGTCGATCGTCTCTTACCGAAGTGATACGATTTCTGCTTGAGCGTAGTTTATAGGCATAGTCCCCGGTCTCTTTAACCCTTTTCAATGTAGATTGAACTGCTCCACGAGAGCATTTTAATTTTTGGGATATTTTAATTTGGCTTACACCCTGGGAATCCAACAACACAATTTGTGCCCTTATTCCTTCACTGAGTTGGCACGCTTTAGGCATAATTATCACAAACACACTTTTTTTCTCAAAAAACTTACGAAAACTCTTTTTGATTTAAAACACTTTATGTGAAGACTGCACACGATCAAATACAAAACTAAAATAAAAAAATTTTACGACGCTACAACTTCTTGTTAAGAACCTAAAACAAAACAAAAATTGGTGATTTTCAATAATTAAGGGTCGCATTCGGTGGGATGACTCGTTCGTTAACACCCATTGTTTAGAAAGACATAATATTAATATATAATGCTAATAGATAGGGGTGCTTTATATTTTTGGCCAATTCTGTATGTCCCACGGCAATTAGAGGTTGCTGAAGTAATTATGATCCCCAAACCAGGCAAACCAGCGAACGATAAAATGTCGTACAGACCGATTTCACTACTTCCTGTAATTTCAAAATTATTTGAAAAATTACTGCTCAAGAGAATCAAGCCAATAATAGAAGAGAGAAATTTGATTCCACCACACCAATTTGGATTTAGAGAAAATCACTCTACGATAGAACAAGTTCACAGAATAACGGATATAATCGAAAACTCACTTGAGAATAAGAAGATATGCTACAGCATCTTCTTAGATGTAGCACAAGCTTTCGACAAAGTTTGGCACCAAGGACTTGAATTTAAATTGCATCGAGATCTACCAAAGCAATTCTATCAAATTCTTAAATCTTATATCGCAGACCGACATTTCCGTGTAAAATATAACCGAAAGTACTCTGAACTAAAGAGAATATCAGCAGGCATACCACAGGGTAGTGTACTGGGTCCTATATTGTACATCCTGTACACCAGAGATATGCCAAATACAGAAGGTGTCACCATAGCAACATTTGCAGATGATACAGCTATTCTGGCGACTGGAAAGTGTATATCAGAAGCAACGACCAAACTTCAAAAAGCAACCGACACAGTGAGTAGCTGGACAAAGAAATGGCGCATTAGCCTAAACGAAGCAAAATCGGGTCACGTAAACTGGATTCCAGTGAAACTTAATTCAAGGCCGGTTCCAAATGCAAATACAGTCGAATACCTCGGCATGACTCTCGATTGCAAGCTTAGATGGAAAGAGCATGTTAAAAAGAAAAAAGAAGAATTGAACATTAAATTTAGGAAAATGTATTGGCTAATAGGTAGAAACTCTGAGCTTACAATATAACAAATTGCTATTATATCAGCAAATACTTAAACCAGTATGGACCTACGGTATTCAACTTTGGGGTTGTACCAAGAAGACAAATGTACAAATGATTCAATGTTTACAAAACAAAGTGCTGCGTGGCATTGTAAACGCACCATGGTACATTAGAAATGATAACCTCCATAGGGACTTAAACATGGAATATGTTAGTGAAGAAATACAAAATCATGCGAAGAAACACATTCAGCGGATATCTCGGCACCAAAATGCAGACATACGAAGTTTATTGGATACCACCAATGCAGTAAGGAGACTTCAAAGGCAGAAACCTTATTTGGAATTGGGCAGTTGTATTTAATTAGGATAGAGAAAAATAATTACTATGTAAATTCAAACGGGAGTAACCATTGGGCTACTGCCCGTCAAATGTGAATCTTCATTTAAGAAAGATAAATTACTAAATGATTTGTAAATCAGTTGTAATATTAAATAAAAAAAAAAAAAAAAAAAGTAACGATAAGAGAATAAGGTGTCAGGTGACAGATTTTTATTTACCGCTTTTCAATTCCCTTTCAAATCCGGGGCCACACTAAATTTATTTTTAAAATATCTTTCTTTTGCCAGTGGAAATTAAACTTTAATTTTACAATTAATCATATTTAATTTTTACTTTCCTCCATTGTTTCTGTTTTTCTACTTTTATCTAATACTAACTAAATAATCATTCATTCAAGGCTCACGATTGGAGTTTTTACAAACCTATTTAAAATAGTAGTATACTTTTCAACAAATGCAATAAGCGATTTTCGGATCATCAGAAACAAATATTGTACTATAATCGCAGGAAAATAAAGCTTCAATGGAATAAAGCTTAATATGGTCAAGACAAGTATTTGATTGCTGTCTAGTAGCATTATTCAGAACCAAATCCAACCCAACGTAACAACCAATAATCATCCATCAACTGTGAGACCATCAACAGATATAGTAACATCTCTATATAAAATTTTTTGTTTGATTTGTCTGCATCCATGAACACATGTTAGTTCATTAGAAAATCCTCAGTCGCAATAACCAACAAAACAAACCAACATTTAGAAAACGGCAAGTTGCTTTCATAATATTTCAAGATGTTAAGTTAATGGAAAATACACGATGGTTCAGGGAAAATTTCACAAATACAACCACACTACTATATTGGTCGGGCTCGTCAAAACCTTCTAAATAGAAAAAATTAATTTTAGACGCTATATGGCCGTTTTTCGTGATAACGTTTACACACAGTGAAAGAAATGAAAGACTGTTTATGTTTAACATCGATTTAACACACACTGCTCTCAATCATTGTAAATTACTATTTTCTGGTTTGTAATTTTAATTAAATTTTAAGTGGAGATTAATTACTGTCGCAGTTTCTTTGCGCAAATATTGACTACACATAAAAAAATAAATGGTTACCACAACACCGAATCGATGTTACATAGTTTCCCACCGATCGATAATTTGAATCCAATCGGATATTATAATAAAAATGACATAAAATACATGTGGATAAAAACTTTAGCACCGCATAAAAACCAAACAGGAACATTCATGTTTAGGAAACCACCGAAACGTGTATTTTATTAGGAAAACACCGAAAGGTGTATTTTATTAAATCCAAAAGAAGTTTTTCTAAAAATTTTTCTTTTCGGATAGTTAAAAATATTTATCCGTTGATGCGTGTTTAATTTTATGAAACTATATTCGGTTGGACAAAAATAAAATACTTTTTCGGATAACAAACAAATTAACACCGCATATTTTTTGGAGTGTAGAATTGCTCCGATGAGATTAGATGTTCTCTAGTTGCAGTCCTCTCAACATTTGTACATCGCTATTTTCTAGTATTTCATTTTAATTAAACTTATGTAAAGATTAATTACTTTAATTTAAAATAAATTAACCGCCACTGTTTTATACGCAAAAACTGACACCAGATATGGTTCGATCAGATGAGCCGTTCTCTCGCTGCAGTGGTTCTAGCATTATAAATCGCTTGAGATAAGAGTTTCGTCAGGAGGCTTTCCTCGCCTCCTGATGACGTCATTGCGATACTATTATGCATGAGGCATGAAGCCTAAGAAACAACCTTTGCAGTCATACATTTAAATTAAAGGTAATGCTTATTGTGATGAGTAATTGCCCAATACCAAGAGCAAAATTTTGCGTCGCTCACTTCCCGAACATGATGCTTTAAGGTGTAAGACGTTATCACGTCAAAACTTTTACAAGAACTTCACAGAGAGAAAAAGATTTGCATGGATCATGAATACCAATTCATAAATGAATGAAATGGATATTTTTCTCTTTTTATGCATAAAATTCATTATTTAAGAATAACAATCATCAACCATGAATAAATGTCAGTGAATGCTTATTTATAATCTAATCCATTCGCTCATAACATTAAAATAAATAAATACAAATTATAAATACACACACCAGTTTTCCTTGAGTTTTAAATTGGTGAATATTGTAATTCGCTAAAACAGTACGGTCTTACTTGGTACTAAACGTAAAAAGTAAGATTTTTATTTTTGAATTTTAGTCGTAGGGTCATAGTCGTAGCCACCTGATGAGTAGACCAACTTTTTATCTGTACGAAACCAAACTACCGAAGGAGCTTAAGGAAAACGTTCAATTTTAAAGGGTTACATACTTTATATAAACCTTGGGGTAAAATCTTGGGGTGATGATATTCCTACCTTTTATTAGTAGATATATAGTATTAGCTGTGTTTCTTATTTCTGATCTAATCAATCTGATTGATCTGAGTACTAAAAAGTTGTTTCTTATTTCAGATCAGATCAATCTCATCAATTTTTTTGATGTTTCTTTTTTTTTCAGATTGATTAGATTGATTTTTTTGATTTGTAAAAATATTCCGATTTCTCAGATTACTTTTAGTTTAGCTAACTTCACGTAATTCAAATATATACATTACCGCATAAATAAATATCATTCTCATCAATTGTTTTTTTGCAAACGTTATAAAAATGGAAATTGAAGGAAATTTTAATTATTATGTAGACGAAGGTAAATAATTTTATTAAATAATGAAATAAATATTTTATACAACCACATATTTTTTTATAGAGTATTTGCAAGAAGTTGAGGACGAAATCCAAAATAATACTTTGAACGATTACTTAGAAGTGGAAAAAAATGACAGTCTCAAGTGGACGAGGCCCCTTATTCTTTCATTACTTGCATCTACAAAACGGCTATATGATGAGTTTGATTTTAAATTAAAAAAGAATGTTTGGAATTTCATTTCAAAGGAAGTTCAAAAACTGTCGGGTATCAAGCTAAACGGGCAACAATGCGACACAAAATTTAAATTATTAAAAAAAAAATATAAGTTTATGAAGCTAAATAATAGCAGTAGTGGCCGAAAGAGAATGGCTTTTAAGTACTACGATGAATTGGACGAGATATTGGCTAAAAGGCCGGAGGTGAACCCCGAAGCGACTTGTAGTAGCGATTCCTCAATGATTGCCAGGCCCAATAGAGTTTCAACAGAAACAACAAACTCAGAGTCTGAGAGTCAAAATGACTTTTCACCTTCTTCTCCAGAACCTCCAAAAAAGAAAAAACGAATTTCAGACGTGCAACGTCGTCATGACAAAAAAATGTCACGGCAAGACCGCTTCTTGGATTTAATGGAGAAGATGGTAAATAAAATGTAATAAAATATGTTTCTAAATTTCTTTCTTTCTTTCTTTTATATTTCTAAATTTTTAAACTATTTAAAATGAATTTCAATAAAGAATTTTTTTTTTATTTATAAAGAATTACAAATAATTTGTCTCTTATTTGTCCCTGATGATTCGGCTAGCTCGTTTTGCGGCGATGAGTTTTCATCTTCCATTTCTTCACTTTCTACCTCAGTATCGTCATTCTAGTTAATGCATACATTATGCAGAATGCAACACGACATAATAATTACAGCTACAAAATCCAATATTCGATTTTCGATCAACTTCAAACGCCTAAACCGAGACTTCATAATTCCGAACGCATTCTCAATGCATACTCTATACTTTTCGCTAAGCAGCGATTATAATTTTTTTGTCTTTCGGTTAAATACCCACTATTTTTAAAAGGAGTCAGCAAATATTCCGTCAATGGATACGCGCTGTCACCAATCAGGTGGAGTCCTTGTTCAATTTGTTTCGTCCCATCGGCCAGATTCCTGTAAATTGGTGACCTTAATTCCAAATAGACGCATCATGCACTGACCCAACCTCGCCTACATAGCAGTCTATAAATTGTTTTCGATCATTACAAATACCTTGCAACACAACAGAATGATATCCTTTTCTATTTATGTACGAGGAATGGTGTTGCTTTGGTGCCATAATTTTAAAGTGGCACCCATCAATTGCCCCAATTACTCCTATAATTTATATAATAATTAAATATTAATCTACACAATTATTATAAGTATCTGAATCACTTACCTGGAAATTTTGGAAACCCACTTGAAATTCGACGCTGCTCGGTTTCCGAAGGCCATTCTATTATCTTGTTTGCCACATTGACTTTCAAAAGCCTTTTACTTGAAAACAAGATGCTCTGCAAAGGTTGAACCTATTAGCCACCGTCCTATAATGTTTGATATATAAATTCCAACATAAAAGTGAAAATAAAAAATAAAAATTATACCTAAATGTTTCTGCATTTGCTAAATACCACACAGTCACCATCAATTGCTTTTCTATTCCCATTTTGGTCCTTGTTGTGTTTGTGCAAAAGCTCGCTAAATACCCGCAAATGTGTTGGAATGTTTCGCGGTTCATTCGGAAATGCTGTTTGAACTACCCATCCAACATTCGTGGTACAATTTCCTCAGCGTAATTTAACACGTTAGTATTCCCTTCGTGTTCGTATTTCTCTTCTTCTTCTTCAGAGTCGTTGAATATAATCATCTCAGCTCCTTGCAATAAAGCAGAAACTTCTTGCATTTTTAAGTCGATCATTTTATCAATCGTGTAGCGGGTTTCTCGTATCCAATTTTTAAGCAAAGGTCAATAATTTGTTGATGATTTCTTGTATCCAATGTTTTAAGAGTGGGTCAAAAATTCGGGTAGCGGTTTCTCATCACTAAATCTCGTTGGCGTTGTTCATTAGCTAATGAAAATAATTTTTTTTTTGACAGTTCGATGACAGTTGAACATTTTTCTGATCTACAAAATCTGAAACCTGTTTCTTATTTCAGATCGACCAAATCGATCTGATTTCAGATTTCACAATCTGCTCGATCTATGGATTTAAATAAGAAACACAGCTATTGTGACTAGATAGCTCTTATTTTACTGTCTCAAAAAGTCATATACCTAATTATGCAATACAAAGTATAAAACAATAAAGTATGTGTAATTCTTGAGTTAATTTCATAAAAAAATATGCATTATTTTTCATTAGACATGAATAACTAAACATTTATTGTGAAATAGTCATGCACGGTGCCAAATCAAAGGTTTTATTCATAATTTTTGTACCCTTATTCATAATACGAGACATGATTTCTCTCTGTGTATAATCACAATAATAGCCGGCATTATCTGCGAAATTATATACGCAAATAGCTGGTTCAATATTTACTTTTCCTTGTATGAGTGTAATAAAACGAAAACTACTAATTCTACTACAAAAAATTATTATAGTACATGCAATAAAAAAATGTACCAAAAGGAATAATTCAACCCCATTAATGAATTAATGAACTTGACTATTTGGAAAAATTTAAAATTTCATCCAAAATAAATAAAAATGTAAACAAAAACAATAATATTCCAAAAAATTTAAATAAATGTTGTATCCAAAATTATCTCATAAAAATAAAATAAAACATTAAAATTAATTGAAAATAAAATACACCGAAAGTAGTAAACCTACTAAAATTTTCAATTGTCAAACGACTTATTTGAAATTTGTATTATTTTTTTATATTTTTTGTTATTTACATTATTCGGCAATATGGAATTAAATACAATAAAAGAAAAGTAAGTTTATATAGAAAGGAGAATAAAAACCATAAATTTCGTAAATACCATAATTATTTTTGATAATTTCAGATGAAACAACGAGGAAATTGAGTTGCTCATATAACATGTGGAGAATAAACCGTGCTTGTACGATTTACGTTGGAGAAAATACAAAGATAAGCAATTCGTGGATGCTGCTTGGGAGGCAGTAGTAAATTTTCTCTTTTAAGGTACCTAATGTAAAGAAAAGTAGATTGTATTGCGGACACAAAAGCTAAACATATACGACACGGCGAAAAATAATAAATCTAGTTCAGGAACGTAAGTTATTAGCTACGACCATAAAGATATATAGGCAGAGCCTAAATAAAAAAATGCAAAGTAATGAGAAAACCAAATACGTTCGCTAATATGTCAAAAGTTTCTCTTTTTTGTTTCATTTCAATTTTGTGTTTACATAATAACGTTAATATGTTTTTAAAAATTATTAATCAAAATAGTAAAATAACTTAAAAGGTATGTTATTGTGTTAATAATTGTGATATAGTTTATCGTGAAACTGCTAATACAGCCGAAAATAGTCGGCATTTCACAAGGTATTTTCAGTAAGTAGTTTAAAAAAAATAATTTAGTAAAACTTCAAACCACTCGAGAAATCACGTTGGAATATTAATTTTTTTTGTGTTGTGTTATAAAAAATTATAAATATAATGCTCAAATTGCTTTTTTGTTACGATCAATGTAATTTTTCATTAAAAATAATCCAAAGAAAGAATTTTTCTTTCTGTTCACATATTTCTGTCATTTTATTTTTTAAAAAAAACCAGTGCCGGGGAAAACTATATTTTTCCTGAGGTATTCCAAAATCAAAAGGTTTATGTACCTTGAAAAATAATTTTTATTTACGTACGACTATGGAAACAACCAAATATAAAAATGAGAAAAATAACAGAAAAAATCAAAAACAAAAATATATATGACAGCAGTAGCTACACGCTCGAAATTGGATATACTGCTCGGTTGATTATTAGATACTGTATGCGTAGGGAAGTCGCCTCAATGATTTCAAAGGTACTTTTTCCGCCATGGAAATGGCAGAGTGTATAGCTGTACTGCTCGACTGTACTGATGCGCGTAGACGGTGCGCATCTACGTTTCAATGAATTTAGAATGTTTCTGGTAAACAAATTCATTTATAGTCGTTTGAGTGTAATTTTCATCTGGTGTGTGGAAGCTTCTAAGGTAAGAAAACACTAATTAAATAGATTTGCTTTTTTTGGTAAGTTATATATCTATTAGTGATTTGTTTGCCTCTAGCAGTTTTGTGAAAGATTTTCTCAAAATAGTTTTGCTGTTTTATGAACTGTCATGCACGCTGTGTCTTATCTCGTACCCACTTACGCTTCCTAAGTCGTACCACCGGTTCTTCGTATAAGATTGATCTCAAAAATAAAGAAGATATAAAGGTGAAGAATAGTAGAAACAACGATTTGTTTTGTAAAATATGTATGCAACGATATCCGTGAAGAAAACATGATCCAATGTTTAAAATGCTAGTGTTGGATTCATGATGTTACGGCGGAGTTACAAAAATACAAAAAAATATGTTTGTATTGAATATAAATAAAGATATAGTTGTGTTAATAAAATATACATGTTTAAAACATATATTTATTTAATTTTAATTTGAGGTACGATTTAAGTAGTAGGTAGTACGACCTAATGTACTGGTTCCCTTAGTCGCATCGATTTCAATTTTTTGAATTTTATGAGTTTATATAAAATGTGCACATACTATCTAATTTTTTGCAATAAATAAAAGCAGAATTTACTAAGGTTTCCAATGCCACTTATTAATAATTTATTTACTAATATATTATCCATGGTGAGATGTTCTAACCATCACTATTTTCGATGTTCGATAGTATCCATGACTCTCTTTTCAATAATAAAATAGTATACTATTTCGATTTTTGAATTGTTCTTTCTATTGCGATCTCATTCTTGTAGAATAAATGTATATACTGTTTCATTTTTTCACATCGATAAAGTGCCACCAACGAAACTTTGGGTGATAAAGAGTGATGAATGGAAGTAGAAACAGAATGATGTTTTATGTGAGCATGCTGAGATCGAAATGGTGTACAATTTTATTCTTGAAAAGAGAGACATGAATACTGTCGAACATCAAAAATAGTAATGGTTAGAACATCTCACCACTGATTTCTGAAAACGTTTATTTAAGGTGTACGACTTGAGCAACCTTACCCTATATATCTAAACTAGATACAAAATATTTATTTTATTTTAATTAATATTATGTTATTCGACTACAGTCAAATGTCTAACATACAACATCCTATGGATATGAATGTTGATGAAAACAGCGACCGTTATACCAGTTTTCAATTGGCAAGGCATCTTCATTGGTTTTTAGTGAAAATACATCCATGGATGAAGTTACAGAAATTTTACCCGAAAAATCGACACCACCACCACAAAAAAAAAAAAAAAACAGCGTCCATTACCAATTTTGACACAACGGTGGACCAGATAATAATCAATTATATAAATAGCAAGAAGAAGGAAACTAAACTATGCTGGCTTAAACTAATTCACAATGGAGTGATATTTTATTATAATTTACAAATTCTAAATGATGATTTTTTATGATTTACTAAATAATATATAGATAGACCTACATATGTGGGTTCAATAAATAAATAATTTAAATAAACCACAAACCTACATGTATTTTATTTAACCATTGGTGGGAGTATGAATGTCAGTTACCAGTTCTTGCATTGTCAACCTACCTCACATGCTAGTTTTAGGCATTACGTGTTCTTTAGCTAGCCTCTTTCCATTCCCCTATTTTAAGAAAACCAATAAAATATTTTTAAGAAAATTATAAATTTTATTAAAATTAATATTTCTAAATTTATTTAAGAAAAATCGGTTGGCCTATGTTTTTGGTTCTTCCGTGGCACTTGACTGCAACAGCATCAAATGACAGGGCTCTGGTATTTGAAGTCTGGCGAGGAATATCATCAAGCTTTTGTCGGTTTGATTTTTTTTTCTAAAAGCCAAAGCGACATTGCTATCATTAACAATGCACACGTTGCTTAAACTGTTTTAATCGTTTTTTCAATATCCGTAAGGAATGCTGTGTCGAAAATACGAAATTTGCTTCCCAAATGCACATTCAACATTTATGCGAGCTCTGCTCAGATAATGAAAATTTTTTTTTTTGTGCGGTCGTCTTTACCAAACAAAATGTTTCTTCCAGCTTATGAGTACATTATATGGCTCTTTGAACGCTTCATCCGCGATGAAAAAATAGGGGTATGGCTCTTTTTCATCTCGAAATGGTTTTGCTCTGATTAAGTCCAATTTATTTCGAATAAAATAACTTCCCCAACGAAGAATTGCGGAAAACAGCATTATCGTTCGCAACGCCACATGCTCAAACGTCTATAATGTATGTAGTAGTATTAACGGCTACTAATAATACTAACGAATGGAAATTTTTGTAGTTGTGGTACAAGGACCCTCCATTCCATTAGGTTTCTGCACCCTTTTACCGTCTATACTACCTAACCATAATGGTATTGGCCGATAATGGAGGTATTCCCTGGATATTTCGTTCCATTTCTTTTCTGAAGGTTTTCCAATGTATCATTTCTTAAGTTCCATAAATATGGTTTTCGAAATGCTACCAATAATATTACTTATTGTCGAAAGAGCCATCCGGAAACAATACTGAAGAGCCGAAAAGAAACTACCTGTGGCGTAATATCTACAAAATTGAAAATATTTTCAATTACCTTTTTAGTTCTGTCGCATAGTTACCTAATCTATGATATCTTACCTAAACGTAACCATTTATCGTTCTTCAAGGTAAATCGTACGATTTACATTGAAGTTGTTGTTCTTAGTACAACAATTTGTTTCAACCATAGTTAATAGCTTATTGAATGTTGGTCTTTCCATTCGAAAATAATTTTGAAATTTAATTTCGTCTTCTTACAGTTGTGACATTAATATGGCGTACACACATTCTTCATGGCGTTTCACAAATAAATCGATGCCCCATAATCTACAAAAATATAGATTTTAATCCATATGTGCCATATATTATATACATAGCTAATATATCGAACATACCTCTTTGTACGTTTATTTCTTTCCATTTTCGGAAATTATCTCGACTAACGACATTAGGAAAAAAATTGATTAAATTGGCACATGTCAAATTTTTTAATTAATTATATTGGATGGTGCCAGTATTTGAAACGCCTCTAACATTTTATTTCCGAAATCGATTTTTTTTACCAATAGACGACTTAATTCACTATAAAATGTTTGGCATATACGATCGAAATTCAAGTTCCGCTTCTTATCGCAATATACTATACATACTTAGTATGTGTTATTGCCAAAGAAATGTTCACATCAGTCCCAAAATAAATTTCCTTTAGCTCTTTTAGAAAGTCTAAACTTATTAAATTTATGGTTGCTAAATTCCCCACCGTTAGATATTCGTCTTTAACGAAATATTCAAAATTTTTGAAATAGTCTAGTAACCTCCGAATATAACAAATGTAGTTGTGGTGCCCCGCTTTGAAATAAGCGGTTT
Source organism: Tipula vernalis (assembly GCA_958295665.1). NCBI lineage: Eukaryota > Metazoa > Arthropoda > Insecta > Diptera > Tipulidae > Tipula > Tipula vernalis. The sequence continues at coordinate 216,382,600 of OY282559.1, read as the reverse complement.
AATTTGTGGAGCATATTAAGGCTGCTTGCCATATTCAAGGTAAATCACAAAATTTGGTAAATTGTAATTTTAATACAAATTTACCTCTCATATCGTTGCTAACAACCAAATTATCGAAAGAAGTTGGTGCTTTAATTCTTGTTGTGGCCTTCCTCCAAAAGGCTTATCAGAAACGATGTTTTCTTGTAAAATATTAAGGAGTTCCTCCAAAACAATTCATTTGAGGAGGAAATTTTGCTGGAACTGAATTTTGTCGTAGAAGTTCACAATCTCATTGATGTAGCCCATAACTCGTGGTGGACCTCGCTTTTGGTGCTTCATTTTAATTAATAACAATTCTTCTTCATCTTCGTCTTCCGAAAGGCCATTATTGTCTATTGTAATCACCACCTACAAAAAACAATTATTATCATTTATATCCTGTTTCGTTGTTTACACAGTAGCCCTTACATTTATGAGGGTATGTTTCTTACACATCAAGAAAAATTAGATTATTATCCATTTTTTTCTTTAATTGGATTCGTTTCTCGTTTTTACTTTGTAACGTTTGTAAATCGTTGCTAAGTGCGAATGTCATTTATTCAATGACACTTGTAACATTGTTCTACAATGTTGAGTTTATGAACGTACTCCGGCTACAGATGTTTTCATATCAAAAATATATTTACATATAAGTTTGAAATGGTTGCTTTTTGGTTTTTAAAAAAACCTTGAGTCGCGTTTTGAGTGGCGTCCTGTACATTATTGCGATTTGAATATCTAATGAATCCTAAAATCGTTAAAATGTAGTATTTTTTCGTTTTCAACAACATAATAAGTGTATTTTGTTGACCAAAATTTAATTCGAATTGTTTTGGGTTCATTTTTTTCCAAGAAAATAGCCAATTGACAAAAGCCAACCTTTCCAAATAAAATATAAATTTAATATATATTATGACTCTGGTGGCAGCTATCATAACCAAGAATTAGAATTATGTTTAAATAAACCGAATAATTTTTGGGTTAATGTTATTCTTGCGGGGATTTATCCTATGCAATTTTTGTTCTAAATTTGTCAAGAAAATATGGTAAATAGTGAATTGTTGAAATACTTTTATATATGAACTTTAATCAACACAGTAGACGACAAAGGAGCTTTGAATAAATCACTGACTGAATCATAAATGAACAGGCACATCGTCGAACCGATGGTAATAAAATCTGAAATAAAAACAAATACGATCCAACACTTTTAATTTTAATTAATGCAAAGATACCAAAGCTGAACAGCAAGGGTTTGCGGTGAAAGGTTCAATGTTATTGGATTGGGACATATGCACTTCACTGAAAGTTACGCAACCATCAGCTGCACAAACTCTCGAATGGACGATATAAATAATTTAGAGATGTAAACTTGTGTCCAGTCGCGACTTGATGCAAGGATTATTTGTTTCATAATCTGCTCGAACCTGGTCGATAGTTCACTTACAATTTTCAGAATATTACCTTAAATCCTAAGATGTAGGACCTTACCTTAAACTGTGTTTTAAAAAATTGTTCGTTATTTGTAAAAAATACATTAAAATGGTTTTAGGACCAGTTGCTTATAATAGCTGCGTTTTTTTATTCGCAAGCGATAGCTACTATCGAGAGCCGTCATTTTTCTACACCCAAATTTAATTTTGACGCTCTATTTATTGGTAAACTAAATTTATTTAACATTAAACTGTCATTTTTAATTCATTTGTTTAGCTTAAACTTTATATAAAAAATATTTGGTTCTACCTATTTATACGGAGCGCTATCTGGAGCTACTTTTTATATGATGACTCCCGATAGCAGCTATCGGGAGCGGATAAAAAACTCAGCTATACTTTATCATATCAAAATCACATTTTTGTCAATAACTTTTTCTATTAATTGTGTGGTAAGTGAAAATTTCAAAAGTTTGTGTGCTGCATAGTTTTATTTATTCTAATGTATATTATATTGCTTATGCAATATTTAGGCCTAAGTATCAAAACGAACATCTAAGTCATCAAAACGAAGAGCTAATATTAAACAAATTAATTAATAATGTTTGTATAAAAGAGACAAACAATTATGAATATCTGAAAACAAATTAGTTTATTACATATGATTAAATTATTTTATTAGTTGAATGAAAATAAAAAACTAAACACAATTATAAATAATGTAATAATGGGGTAATTACGTTTTATATTAGTCTATTAAACGGATTTTTATGCTATTTACATATAACCAACATATTTGTTGTCATTTAATAGTGACGTAAATTAATAAAGATATTCCAAGTTAATTTTTGTTGTGTGTACGTGTGCTAGCTAAAATAAATTCCTTGGTGATAACGATAACGAATTTATTTTTACGAAATAAATAGTTTGCTGAAAAAAAATATTTTCAACTAACAACAAAACAAAGACAAGAAAAATTAATTTATTTGATTAAATTTAATTGAGCGCGCATAATATAAATTTTGTAAATAAACTAAAATTACATTTTAAAACTATAATTAATATCGTATAATAAAGTTTTATTTTTATGTTTGTATATACACTATATATGTATATGCACATTGTACATATGTACATAGCTATTACAAATACATATCTACAAATTATAACCTAAAAAAATAACATAATATAGTGTAAATAATTTTTTTTTGTGTTTATATTTAATAAATAAAAAAAAAAATTAATTATTTAATAATCTAGACCGTTAAATTAGATGATAATTAATTTGTTGTATTTTATAGTTTTATAGTATGTAGTTAGATAGCTAAATGTATGTTTTTAAATTTATTTTTATGATTTAAATTGGTATCAATAGTAATTTTGTTTTATATATTTAAACTAAATTTTGATATTAATCGAAAATGGAAATAATTTAATTAAATTAAATATAGCTAGAAAAATAATATTTTCAATTATTGTATTCAATACAACTTTGCCTTGTTTAATTTATAGTTTAGCTTTTGGAATTATGTAACAGTGCGTTTTCTCTAGTCTAGAAGTTATAATTATATTGATGAAGTACTTGTAATGGTGTTGGTTTATTTTAAATTATAAACAAATGCGTTGTACCGTGCAAAAAGAGATTATAACATAATTGAAAATTGAAATTTTGTATGTAGACAATATTTCTTAGGTATTTATAATTATTATTCAGAAGGCCTCCACCAGATAACAGGAGTTCTTGGGAAATCTTTTAAAGTACTTTTAACAGCCGCTTATATCAGTGTTTAGAAAAAAAATAATTAACCCTCCCTCCACCTGTACGCTACGTAGAATTCGATTAGAAATATTTTGTAAAATTTAGTGGGCCACGTTGTTATCGCGTTTATAAAAAGAGCAGTGTTTCCCTTTATTTCTAAAAATCTGGGTCCATTTAGAACGCGAGTTCCACGTTGCCCACGATTGGAGACTTTCGGGTAAAGCAAATTTCCCATTGTGGATATGTATTATGGCCTGATTTGTAGTCGATAATGATCAAATAAAAAATTCCGTTTGGCATATTTCCTATTTTTTTTAAATAACGCATATATTAATGCTGCTTATTACACATAAATTCACAGAAAAACAAATGATTTATAACAAACAAAATTGATTCTATTTGAATCAAATGCGATTTCGAATAACCGTCATTGACGTTGAAGTCCTGATTTAATATATTTTTGTTTTAATTTAGGCTGCATTTTAACACAAAAATTTTAATCTTGGTTTAGTATTAATTTATTTTAGGACAAAACCTTCAATGTATGAACTGGCAATATATCAGCAAATTACAATTGTTTAAATTCGTTACAGATGGGCGTGTTTTCTTTTGATGGCGGAGAAGTAAGAGAGGACAGATAGGTAATATATCGGAGAAATCCGTTAAATATTTTCCTTGATGTATCCGAGAAAAATAAATGACAGTTTTTTTAGCGTCGTAGAATGTCGGTTTATGGTGAGAAAAACGTCAGTTTATTGTGAAAAGAAAATCATGTTCTTTTTATTTAATATAAATGTGTGAATATTTAATCAAACAAAATTATTTTTAAAAATAAATTTCAAAAACCCCCAAACAATATGTCTCGTTTCGACGCTTCTATGAAGATTCCTCTATGAAGATCCCCTTTCTCAAAATATTGTAAATTTTGTTGAGGAGATTTTGCCCACTTATCCAAACGAGCAATTTCAGCAGCATTTCAGGGTAAATGTTGAAACATTTAACCAAGTTTGCAAATTCGTTCACAACTTGGATAACAGAATTATGCATTCCGGACGATTTGAAATAGCAATCAACAAATTATGATCGCTTTGTGGTTCTTCGGCAATCGAGAAACATTTAGGAAAGAAATCCTTAATGTTGTTTGACATACATATGTAAATAATATATTAATTCCTGATTATTCAGAACTATAAGTAATCGATTTGGATGTGTAAAATCAACGGTGTGGCACATAGTAAATAATATCTGACAAAATTATTAAGACTTAACATCCAAAAGGGAATAGTAAAATGGCCGACAAACGATGAAAAGGCTGCCACCAAATTACATTATTTTGTAAAACATCGTTACTTTTAATGGTTAATATTCCATTATTGATTTTTGGATTTTATTCTAACATTTATTCTAACGAACTGAAATCCCAATCATAGCACCGTACGATCACCCGAATTCAAATGCAAATCAAAAGGGATTTCACTCTATAAAACTCCAAGCAATTTGTGACTGTAGGATGAAATTTATTAGTTTATATGCTGGGGAGGTTAGTTTCGTCCACGATGTAAGGGTGTTGCAACGCTCAAAATTTGAGAATTGTGTGCAATCAGCTTTGATACATGAAAATTATAAGTTTTAAAAATCTTTAAAAGTTGTAATATTTTCAGGGGAATGTGGTATGATAGATTCAGACCATATTCTGGGAGATTCCGCATACCCATTGAGAAGTTGAGAAAGGATATTTCTTTTATGGAGGCTCAATCCACATCATATTACAAACATTATCCTCACTATACCACCGAAAGCTTTGCTTGCATAATAATACTTCACTAGGAACATCACCGTGTATAGATATTTTTTGTGCTTGCAGAGAATGTGAATTCAAGAGTACAGGTTTGATTCCATCTAAAACAATAAAACATTTCTACTCTAAATTGTATTGATGTATGGTACAGTAATTAGCAGTAAATATGCATTTTTATTTAAATTTTGCGGATAAATGGAGGAAATCAAGCAAAAAGCATCAACAATGCTGAAAAACGGACAAATAAAGCAATTTTTTACTAGTCTTTTGAATTTGTTTGAAATTTAAGTAAACTCGAACAGATTGACAATTTTAAAATGAAAGTGTTCAAACCAAACAAAAATGCTTGTCAGGAAACAACAAGTTAAATAAAATAATTGAAACTTTTGAATGGTTGTAAATAAAACCAATAAATAATTTTGAACTAAGAATAATTCGTATTTGTGTTAATCTCCAAAATACCGCTTATATTAAAATTTATATTTTTGGTTCAGATCAAAAGCTTAAATTTAAACAAATATGGTTTAAAATAAACTACACTAACCACTTTAAATTTCAAAATTCACAGCTTTCCTTTGCAACATGTTTGATTTTTTAATCTAAAAAATAATTATTTGATATAAGAAAATATGATTAAAATCAAAAAATTTATGAAATTGTGGACCAAAATTTGGCAAGTTTTAATAGTAAATAATTATTTTTTTCTGTGTTTTAGGTTCGTCATTTAAACCAAAAAAAAGTCACTTAAGGTTGAAATTTTAAATTGAAGTATAGATATAGTATTTGGTCGAAAAATTAAATAGAAATGCCTTTCCACCTTCTCAAGGTATGAGCAGTGAGGAAAATTTATCATAATAGGTGTAAAAACCTATACCTCCAAACCTACAAAATTTTCAAGAAAACGAATTTATCGAAACAATTGAAAGAGAAAAAATATCTCAAAAAGGTTATTTACTTTTGATCTCTCAAACAAAGAGTTTGGCCGCCCTGCTTTGTTTTTAATTATACTAAGTACCATATATCCCGACAATCTATGAGCGAATTTAAATGAGACAAAGCTTATTCTCAACAGTTTGTGTTTAAAAAACTTTAAAAACGATAGCTTTATAGAATTACACCGAATACTGCACAGTCCGGCCATTAAAATTCATTAAATTTTGCATGGAACATAATTCATCAATGAAATTGTAGCAAAACTGTTACATACAGCTTATTGTAATCGGTCAAAATCCCGCTAATTTTTGAGACGTCACCATAACGTAAATAACTTTTTTAGGGCATTTTCTCCTCTTTAAAAAAATCCATTTTGCACCTAAATGTAATTTTGCTCCCACCTCCGCGCCTGCGGCTGGCGGCAAGGTCTTTATTTTAATTGAACAACCAAATATCTACTTAAATCCAGAATTACAGCCTAAACCATCTTTTCTTGGTTAAAAACAAACAGCCGCCTGAAATATTAAAAAATGGTGATAAAAAAGGAAGCGGAATTTTTTTCTTTTTGGTATCGACTACAAATTACCGAAAGTTTGGTGGTCCTTTGGACTTCCAATTAAAGTTGGTTAAAGCCCACCGTATTCTGAGAAGAAAAGAGCAAACTCAAATATTTTCAACGATAAATTGATCGGAATTTTAGTACTCTTATGGTGTAAAAGTGTTATAAAATTGTTCAACACTTTTTATTGTTAAAATAAACCAAAATAGCTTCAAAAAGACAACACGAAAAAAATTTCCTAATCCATATGGCACGCTTCAAGTTGTAAAGTTTTGTAAATTTAACTTAATGGAAAATATTTAAGTTCTTATAACAGCACATCTCGAAAAAATATCTAACCGGAAGATAAAAGGACACAATTTTCATAAAATCTGTGTCGCATAAACTATTTCTTAAAAAATCCGATTACCAAGAGTTACGGAAAATAATATTACATTTTAAAGTGGAAACAAAAGGTAATTAAGTGCATCCATACGGGGTGTGAAGTAGTGCACAAATATCCGCACATAAAATTGTGAAGGTGAAGTGTAAAGACATGGCAGATTTCTGTTGAAAAAATGTTTGTTTCTGGTGAAACCACAAAGTTGGCTAAATCAGTTGAACACATAATAAATTGGTTACAACATTTGTAACCATGCGGGTTAAATTTTTGTCCCGTGAACCATTTTCGTTACTTTATGTTGGTAATCCTGGTCCAATTTTTATCCGAGTTAAGAATAATTCAATTCATTTAGCCAACTTCTTGGTATACATTTCAAATGTATCATGTACACACCTTAAAGTGTAAACATTTGTTACATCTCCTATATACATGATCTCTTAAATGTTCATTGTTCACAACTTCGTGAATGTGCATAAACACTTCTACAACTGTTAGATATTTTTCAAATATCTTAACACTGAACTTATTTTTCATATTAATGCATGAAGCAAACATACGCTCGTTCGGTTTCGTTAAATGTACTAACATTAGTACTGGTTTCTTGGCTAGAAGTGACCACTAAACGAAGCAAAATGGACGTATATTTTGTTGTTTTGATTTGATGCGTCATAGCATGCCGCCATATTTTGTAATTTAATGCATAAACGACAAAAGCGACCTTTCAATCATTTTCCAATAAGAAAATTTTCAAAAAATATGGTTCAGATTTATTGATGAGTGGAAAAGTGAATAAAGCTAAATTAATAAGTTTATAAGTTTGAAAGTAATATAATCAAACTTTGGCAGAAAGCGGTTATATGAAAATATTACGCAAATAATTTTAATTAATTAAAATTATTGTGATTGTTTTGCAATATTTAATGTAAGATTTGGATGGATTATCCAATTTAGAAACTTGTTTTTATGGCACTTAATATTAAAACAGAATCGAATCAATCAAATATTGCAAAATTACGTGCAAGTCGTTTTATTATTAGAAAATATTAAAATTATAATTTACTCCGTCCGCCAGAAAATAAAATTGATATTTTCAAGAGTAAGAGTAACTCATTTTGATTCAGATTACTCTTTTCCTGGCAAAAATAAGCAAAATAAGCTCGTTTTAAGTTTAGGCTCAGGTTTAGGCATAAAAACAATTTAGATTGTTAAACGATTTATTTATTCATTAATGTTGATATGCCCACTTTAAAGCGAACCTTTTCGGATAAACCACACAAATGCCGGTATCTTCAACAGTCCTCAAAACTTTTGTAATATCCTTTTAGGTATCCTGTTTGGTTTAACCTTCAGGATATTCAGCGATTTTGCATTTTCGCCGTTAATGTCGTAAAAAGTATTCTTTAATCGTGTTCTCCAACGTATTACCTGAAAGTGTGCAATATTTCCATGAAACAATTTTAGAAAAAACGACCATAAGTATGAAAATACTCATGCAAATTGCACCATGATAATACTCCAGCTCGTACTTAACTAATTGGTCGTAAATTTTGGTTCAAAACATCATTAGTTTGCTGCCCGACTGCCACAGCCACTTTGTATACCGAACATAACTCAATGATTTCTTCCTTTCCGATAAGATGAAGAAAATCACGAAAGAACTACGAATCACCAAACACCCCTCACACCACTATAAAGAAATATCGAGACAGAGTGACGAGAATGAATTTTCCTTTTCCTCCAAATTATGTATAAAAACTGTTAAAATTTAATTTTTAATTTTTAGTAAATGCACGTTCTTTAGCTATCGTTAGTTAAAAGCGTACGATTTTAACGATTTTCTTATATAACTGACGGTGAAAAAGGAAACTTTCTTCTTGTTGATCGTTCTCTATGTGCAGCGTCCTTAACTGTCTAACACGATAAGTGTGTTGTAGCAAACTTCTGAAAAATTACAAAATACTTTTTTTCGTTAAGTAACGAAAAAAAAAACTTATTTTTTGATGGCTTCAAAATTTAAAATTCTGTGGAAAATATTCTTTCGCATTCAAAATCAGCCTAAAATGTCTATGTGATTTCTTGGAGATTTATGGTGACCGTCATAAAAAATTATTTAGCTCGAGCAGAATGTTTCAAAATATTGTTTTCGTTTTTTTTTTTAAATTATTTGTTACAATTAAACAATTCAATCATTTTTAACAAGATGAATGACAACCGGTTCATTCTTATTAGATTTATGTTTTCAATTTACAAATGTGTCAATCTGTTTATTTTTTATTTGTAGGCAACGTTTAATTTTTTCCTGATCATCGTGAAATTCATCTCGAAGCAAATTGTTTTCAAAGCTGTGCATGATTCACGCGACTAAAAGCACTTGATCAACGGTAAATTCGGCTAGAAGTCCTGAGTAAAGAGCAGCTGAAATAATTGAGCAACATGATAACATATCCAAACACTTTCTTAAAAATATACGAAAGTATAAACTATATTATTTTTCAAATGACATCTTTTGGAGCAACGCATGTTGTTAAAGATAGAGGTTTCATGTCCACATTTAAAATATAAGGACCAGTTTACCATTAAGTCGGTTCACTTCTTCCTCTACAGCACAACTATTCCAAAATTTTACAAATTTACCTCATGAGCGGGGAGACGGAGAAGAATCAACTTTGTGCCATTAGTCCAGGAACAAAACATTATATCATTTCTAGTTTATAAAATTTATTCCAAGAACGCGTCTGGTGTATTTATTCACAATCGCATTGGCGCAGAGCAAATGCCATCGTATGATCAGAGAGTATCCATCGGAGCAGATAAAACACCATCTGGTGAACGTGATATTATAATCCACAGACGAAATGTCTACAACATATTACTGAGGCACACTGATCGTATTTGCTCTTCAATACCCAATACTGTTTTGGCAAAGAGAAGACGGGTATCATTTTAACGTGGCGGAAACTAACCTAATCACAGGTATTGCAATAACGCAAAATCTTTCCTGTATGGATTTTTATGCCTATCGTTTCTTAATTATAATATTCGCAATACAAACGACGAAAACCGAATGATGGAAAACACATAGTTACTATATCAACTATAATTGAACAATGTAGACATTGAAGAGAGAACAATGTAGACATGAGATGGGTTGTTCCTCACACTTCGATACCCTCGAAAACATGTAAAGTACATATAATTGTCGAATACTGCAATTCAGTAAAGAGATTAAATACTGCTTTGTCTATCTTGTTAGGTATATAAATTTTTATCTTTATTTCAAAATTTTAAAAATTACATTTTATAATATTTAATTTGCACCAATAATTATTCATCTACCTCGGAAAGCCGCCCAATAATAAGGACGGTATTTAAATTCGTGCGAGGAAATCATGTTACGAAACGTGATTGAACGGGAACCTACCTCATTTTCGAAAAAAAGTATCCCAACAAAAATGAGGAAGCACTTTTGTCGCAATCTAATAACATATCTATCAAAAATATCGCAGAATAAATATTTCGCAGACAAAACAATTTACTGTGAAATATAAAGTCACATGTTTCTCACATGCAACTATCAACACAAACAAAAATTCTCACTGCAAAAAATACCGCATACAAATGTTTCGCCATAAATTTAATCTCTTTATGCTGTGAGCAATAATTTCACTTATAATTGTGATACAATAGGAAGAATTATATAAATTATGGAAAAGCGGGGGTTTGGGGGCGGCAGCCCCCATCTTCTATAGTATATAACAAATTAAAAATGCATTAAAAAATTGTTATATTTACAAAAACTGTTTTTTTTTAAATTTGTGGTACTATCAGAAGAAACGATAAGGGCGAAAATACTCTTTGATCTGTGTTTGCAAGGTTGACGAAGCAATTATTATTAATTAATACGCAATCCTAAAAAATTTACATCTTGCACATGCAATATTTTTGGCTTGCGATATTTGTATTCGCGATTTAATTTTTCTTCGGAGAAAACGCTTTCAAGATTTCTATCAAGCGTTTATTTTGTCTGCTATATTTTTACTGCGATGTCTGATATATTTTTACTGCGATGTGGTCACTCATATACATAGATTGGCTGTAACTGTTGTAACTTCAAAAAGTAGAGCTTTTCATTATACATTAAATTTTAACATTCACGAACGCTATCCAACTGTTGTGCATCTTAGTGTTTACTTAGAAAATGTTTAACGAATCTACTTTACAGAAGAAAATGTTCTGGGGAGGGCTGACATTAACGGCATTTTTCAATTGTGTCAATCAGACACATTTGAAAAACAAGGTGCCAACATCTTTTCAAGCACCAAAAACTATCGATGATGAATTAGTAGACTTACTCTCGTGGAAACATCTCTTACGTGTCTTCCAAAACAAATACGCACTCTTGTTACAATCACATTAGTGACTTGCGCACCGTCTGATCCTAAAAGGCTTTCAGAAAAGCACAAAAAAAGCCATTTTATCGAAGATAGGCTTCGACAAGCGCGTAGAACAAATCCTGCCATGGAAATAAAATTTTCAACCACTCATAGTACTTGAGGATAGATATAAATCCATTAACAGTAAATTTGTTTGTAACGGAAACCACGTTTCTGATAGAGATCTACTATGAGAACAACAATAAACGTTGATCAGCTGAAAACTCTTTTCGCTGAAACTCAAAAAAAACTATTAGCGAATGATCAATGTGTAGACTACACCACAGTGATGCAATACATATCAAAAGGAAACAAAAAAATTAATTTGACTGATGCACCAGGAAGCACTGGAAACAAATGTCTGCTCACTTTAATAGAGATCAGACTCGCTGTAGTATCGCCTGCAATTGCATCAACGTTCCTTAATGAAAGATGAAGACAGAAAATTCTTCTTGCAACATTGAGAGAAATCCGTGAACTGCAGCAGTATTAATCATACAATCTCATTTTTTGTGATAAATTTACCATGGGATATAAAAAAGCACTTGAAGCATTTGGTCGTATTCTGCGCGATTTGAGAGGAAGTGACCGACCAATGGGAAACGCTCTTATACTACTGGCAGGTAAATTTTGTCAAACTTTGCCAGTCATTTGAAGGTCAACACTCGCAGTGGAACTCAATGACTACTCGAAAGCGTCACAACTTTTGAGACATGTTAAGAAAATCACACTACGCATAATCCCTTAACATATCATGTAACATCGTTTCCAACTAATTTTTGTCAAATGTAGCCGTCCATTCAAAAATGGACCTTGCTTGCTCCAAAAGGGGGAACACCAAAACATTTATTCATTTTCGCAGTGAATGGAAACAATACAAATTAATACTAGTTAAAATATTTTCTTTATTATTAACTAAATAAAAAAAATGTAATTTCTTGTATTTCTCAGGCGTAGCAGCATACAATTTGTATTGGCTAGTCAACTAATAAATTTACTGTACAAAATAAGAAAAATACTTTTAATTAGTTTAAAGATTATTATGAAGCTTTTCCACATTGTTATGTAAACTACAAAGCTGCTTAAAGAGTTCGAACCCGAATTATTTCGTTCTGTTTACAATATAGGTAAGTGGTTGCTCTTGGTGGTAGATTGCAGGTAACGGATTCGGTGACAAGTTAAAATTGTTACGATTAAGTTTTGCATTGTATGTGCGCATAATGGCATTGATTGCAGGAAACCCTTGGACACGGTTCCGTCAACTTAATTCTATTTCTAGTTAATAGGATGAACATTTCTCAAGAAAAGTGCATTTTCCTATCCAACACGTGCTTTCGTTAGAGTGAACATCTAAATTCTTTAACTGAACTAATTAATTATACAATTAAAAAATCATTTTAGTATTTTAATTAGATTTATGCTAATTCAGATAATTTATTATAACTAACAAACTAACTATGTATATTATTTTTTTTAAATACACATTACTAGTTAAAAAATTCTGTTTCTGTAAAATTTCCAGATAATTAAAAATTCAATTTGTCGATAAACGTAAAATATAATGAATTAAAAATAAAAATAATTTGCGATGTATTTTTTTTATAACTAAACGAACTATACATAGTATGTACATGGATGGCTATGTATAATGTTTGGAAAAATTTCGTTTTACTTGGTTTTCCAGTTTTATTTACTCAAACGAAAAAAAATCCATAAATTTCCAAACTGACGCCAGACGGAACTTAATCGATTGTTTTTAAAAAAAGCTCTATAATTTTAGTCGTATTTTGGAAGAATTTTTTTTATTCGTTTATTTTGCTTTAGAACAAATTTTATTTAGTTTTGTTTTTGATGTTTTCTTCTGCAATGACGCAATGACTACCAAATGTTTTCTGTATTATTAATATTACTTTTTCCCCATTTTAATGGTTAAGTTCAAAAATTCCGAAATGTCAGTTTTAATTTAGGATTATATTAAATTGTGTATAGAAAAAAATGTACCGATATTTTCTATCGTAGAAGTTACGTCATATAATGGAATTTAAATTATATTCTGGAGGGAAATTAATTAATTAATTAATTAATTTCTTTAAATTACATTGAACAAGTGTAATGACGAAAACAGCGGAAAGTGTTATGAATTTTTTACTTTAATTTTGTGTAATTTAGTTGTTTCCTATTTTTACTCTACACAATGGAGAGCTTTAAATTGGTGCAACTTGCTAAAGGGACGGTTATGTTAATTTTGGGGATGTATGTCTTTGCTATTTATTAATATTAACAATTTGAAAAAAATACTGATTTTTGGAGATGTTTTTAATGAATCAGTTCAACTTCGTAAAATAATACGATTAGATTATTGTATTTAAACACCATAGTTTTTTTTAGTCGTTTTTACCACAGCTAAATTAGTAGTGCTACAAACGTCATTTGTCATGTTGGCTGAACAATGTATTGTTTATTATCCCGATCATAATGTTGCTACAGTTGCGATTTTGGTTTAGCATTACTAATTTAGTTGAGGTATAAACCCAACAAGTGAGTTTAAAATTATCTTCCCCAGACATATCATACCATCGTTGGTACAGCCGTAGATTCGACTCAATAAAGAGAGGAATTAATGGTTCAATGCTATGCACATTTCAGTCAAATTCCGTTTGCATTGCAAAAATTTCAAATTCTTTGTTTAATTTTCCAAAATTTATGCCGAAATTTTCACATTTATTTTCGGATTATTTCAGATTCAAATTCAAAAACCCTTATAGACGAATCAATTTGATTAAACGGTTGCTTTACTTAGAGCTTTTCTTTGGTATGTACATAAAACAAAACAATGTTTTACGTTTTTTCATAAAATTTACGGAAGGTGAGGGAAGGAGAGGAGGGGAAAGAAAAGAATTAAAGATGCTGTTTTTGAAGAGAGATCCAAACGCCAAAACCAACGCTGCTACTAGAATTGGAAATATTTTTTGAATATTACAGTAAAACCCTTGTTATGCGGAATGCTTAGGAATGAAGGTATTCAGGAATTCCGGATTGTTGAATAAGTGTATTGCTTTCAACCAAAATGAGTTAGGTATTTAATTTGGTTAACGATTGGTCAAAGGAACAGCAAAAATTAACCAAATTTTGGTATAATTTTTTTTCACGTATTTTCTTGTCAATTCAACTCTTGTGGCAGGTATTGAAACTAAAAATTTGATTAAGTTTTATTTAACCACTAATTTTTTTTGGGTTAGCTGAACCATTTTTTGGTCTATCTAGTACGATTTTTGTTGTAATTTTTTTATTTTTGGTGAAAGCAATACAACTAAAGCCTGAATTCCATTGCGAATAAAAGTTTGTCAGTCAAAATAAAGGGAGATAAAAATATAAAATCGGTGGTTGTGTGAAAGAAACACAAAACGAAGTCAGTCAAGATTTTACTTACATCAAATGTGTGTTTGTATTAGTGGATCGCCATAATTATGGTCAAAAATTATCAAAATCGAAGTCATTTTATGGTTATCCAACTAATATATGCACACAAATTTTGTGTACTAACGCAAATTTTTTTCCGCACACTAAGTTAATTAAAAGTTTGTTATTTTTATGGAAAGTGTCATAATTTTTTTTGGTGGTTGCTTCTAAAATAGCTGTGATAATAAAAAAATATAAAGTTTGTGTACAGTTAAATTATGATAAATTAGGATCAATTGTGATAATATCGCTAAATACTATTATTGGCAATTTGATAAAGTAATCGTTTTTTTTTAAATAATTTATTGGTGATGAAAAAAGCCAAATTAAAAATCCAAGTGATAACCAAAAATTTATTATTTTTATTTTTAATTTTTTGCTGTCGCTGTCAAAATTTATCAAGAAAATAGTGCTATAAAAAAAAAATAAAAAAAACATGCTTTATCTTTGTCACTCCAATGGATTTTTTTTTGTTGTCTTCTTTCGACTTGAAGTCAGTTCAGTCAATTATTCACAGTGGAATTCAGGCTTAATGTTGCGTTAATAAAACAATGTTTACTACGATTCGCTTTATTTAATTATATTTGATGCATTTAGTTAGGTTTCTAGTACTTATAATCAAAGTTTATTTTCAATCAAGTTTATTACTTTTAAAATTACTAGAAAGCTCAATAATTTTACATTCTAAATAAAGTTCATTCAATTTATTGGAAATAATAAATATTTACAGAACATTAATTATAAGAAGAGTAACCCAAATATTTAAATAATATATAAATCCACATCGTGTAGGAAAACATAAAGGGTTAGTTGAACCCCGGATAATACGGAATATACTGTTTCTACATTTGTGAAATTCTTAATATTTATGAATATTGCCTACTAAACTTTTACAAAATACAATAAATAAATATATTAGCTGCTTTGGACGATCATTCAATCCCTTTAAACCAAGCATCGCTTTCCTAACTGGGGAAGCGAAGAAACCCGATACAAATTTGTGTCGAATTAAATGTTGACATACACACCCGGTAAACAACAAGGGATTATTCGACGAGTTTTTTGGAAAATTAAAATATCATCAGTCTATAAATGAAGTGACTCCTTATTTGCATAGGCAAGAGAGCCATGAGGATAAATAGCAAGCTGGCCAAACACTCTATAAATGACTTTCACCATTGAATGAAGTTATTTTATAGTCAGAATATTTGTCGATGAAATTTTCATTCTGAATGTTTTATTTCCCACTCATTCGTTCTTCATTTGTCGTAAACCCAATATACAATATCCAAATGATCGACGTTAAAGAGTGTTAAATTTCGTACTTCCACGTCACTTATAAGAAAGAGAATTTACAATTCAAACAAACATTTACAATTTATTAAATTTTAAGTAAAAATAATTAAATTTAATAAAAATAATTTCAATAAATAAAACAAAATTATATTTGATACATAAATTTTAATAAGGTTTTTGATGATTTTGCCATTTAAAGAAGTCCTCCGCCACTTGGCTACCTAACAGTACTTTATTATAAAATCCAGCTACTTATTTTTTTTTAAACTGGAACTGTAAACCAAAATTATTAGTTTTATATTTTACAAATAAAAGGTATAATTGCTCACCATTATCCTCAGCGGACAAATTGTCGTCATGTTGGACTACTTTTTCATTTAAGAGATTTTCAAAATTATAATCCCATTCACCAGTAATACTTCTTTTTTTTTTTATTTTTTGGTTTTAATCTATGAAATGTGTTCTGGGGCTCAAGGAGGGGCTTTCGTAGTTTACTTTTACCGTCCTACTTTAGTAGCCAAATCGAGGCGGTACGGCTATAGACCCGTTTTGTATAAACCACCTGCACATTGCATTGCTTCATGCCAACCTATAGTGCTGACATAAAAGGTGGGTCAGCCCATGGATTCTGCACTCTCAACAGGGGGTCATAGATGCATTTATCTTCATCACCGATCGTAATCAGATGATGAAAAATCCCTTTTGCATTCCCGCCCCTATAGGGATTCGAACCCGGTACATCCCGGGTCAGTAATACTTTTCCTGACGAGCAGTTATATTTGTATGCGAGGTGCAGAGTATTAGCGTCATACAACAATTTCATCCAAGCAAGGCTCCAATAAAATTTTATTCAATTTTTGTTTTAATTTTATTTACTTTAAATTATTAATGGAATTAATAATAATTGTTTCCAAGCACAAAAACCTTTTACCAGGTGTGTAAATATGAAACCGGAATTTTTTAGTAAAATGTACACGTTCATCGTGTGTTGATGGTTAAGAGTATTTTATTCAAAGTATGGTTAGGTTAGGTTAGGTTGGAGTGGCTGCTTACGCACACTTAGACCGGTGACGGTCCATTGTGATACCACAGGATGTATCCCCTTTTACCCCTATTGGAACCATTTCGAGCTACTTATGTAGCGTAAGACGTCCCGCACTTTAATGTTTTCGAGATCCGAGGGGCAGTCCATCCTGAACTTACCTAAGTGTTTGTGCCTTCTGAGAGCCAATGCTGGACACGAGCAAAGGAAGTGGACCAACGTCTCTTCCTCCTCTTCGTCCAAGCAGCTTCTGCAGAAGTCATTAGCCTCCAGACCCAGCCTTCTTGCATGTTCTCCAAAAAGGCAGTGTCCCGTGAGAATTCCTACGACCGTTCTTAATTCACGTCTGCGTAAGGATATTAATGCCCTAGTGCGCCCCAAGTCCAGCTTTGGCCAAACTTGTCTTGCAACTCTACAGGTGAGGGTGTTAGACCACCTTTCCCCCGCTGAGGATAGCGCCTGCTTCCCAAGTGCTTGTCTCAGCGCTGTGATAGGCCTCCCCAGACTTGCCCTTTCCGGTTGCAGCTGGAGAGTCGTACCATGCCTAGCAAGTTCATCTGCCCTGCAGTTCCCCATGACGCCCGAGTGACCTGGGACCCAGACTACCTGGATGTTGAAATGCTCACCCATCTTATTTAGAGATGAGTGACAACTCAACGCCACCCGTGACGCCAAAGACACCGATTCTAACGACCGGATCGCCGGTTGACTGTCCACATAGATTGTGATATCGTCTGAGGATAACACATTATGCTTCAACCACGTCATGACCTCCTCAATCGCTACGACTTCAGCTTGGTACACGCTGCAGTAATCAGGGAGACGAATAGAAATATTTACATTTAATTTGTCACAGAATACTCCAGCTCCTACTTTGCCGTCTAGCTTGGAGCCATCTGTGAAGAATTGCAACGCTTCGTTTTCCGATAACGGTCTATCCCTCCAGGATTCCCTTGAAGGGAAGGAGGTCCGAAATCGCTTCTCGAAGCGTAGAGTAGGTTTAATGTAGTCAAGATTCGCCAGCTCATCCTTCAACGATCTGACGATAGTAGAGTGTCCTATACTAAGACACCTCCACTGAGAGACGGCAGCAAGTCGTACAGCCGTATTTGCCGCCATATGTTTGCCAAAAATGTCGACCGGAAGAAGGTGGAACATAACCTCTAAGGCACTTGTCGGTGTCGACCATAATGCCCCGCTAACAAGCATACAGGCCGTTCTTTGCACTCTCTCAATCTTACTTTTGTAAGTTACCTTGTCCAGAGCTGGCCACCAAACACCCACCCCGTACATGAGTACAGGTCTCACTACGGCGGTGTAGAGCCAGTGTACCAGCTCCGGCTTCAGACCCCATATATAACCAATGGCGTTCCTACAGGAGTACAAAGCAATAGTAGCTTTGTTTATTCTCTCCAACATGTTGGGCTTCCAACTAAGCTTACTGTCCAAGATAATGCCCAGATATCTAGCTCTATCAGTAAAAGCAAGTCTCGTGCCATTTAAGGTAGGAGGGACAACTACCGGGATTTTGTATTTCTTAGTAAAGAGTACCAGCTCTGTCTTGGACGGGTTAATACCAAGTCCACATTTGCCAGCCCATTTCGTAACGATGGTAAGCGCATTCTGCATTACGTCTACAATCATGCCCAGTAATTTCCCGGTAACAGCTAAAGCTACGTCATCTGCGTACGCGATAACTTCAATACCCTTTCTCTCCAATTCAAGTAGTAACCCGTTTACCACTATGTTCCAGAGAAGAGGAGACAGAACCCCCCTGCGGAGTTCCCCTAGTTACTCGCCTCTTGAAGGTGGAGTCCCCCAACTTCGAGGTAACAATCCTGCTTCCCAGCATATAATTGATTAACCCTATCAGAGGAACGTCCACCTCCAAAAATGACAATCCCTCCTTGATTGCCTCCGCCTTCACATTATTAAAGGCGCCTTCTATATCCAGGAAGGCCACCAAACAGAATTCCTTCGAATTAATCGATTTCTCAATCGTAGACACCAAGGCGTGCAAAGCAGTGCAGAGCAGTGTCCACAGATCTACCCTTTGTGTACGCATGCTGAGACGATGTCCACTTCCTGGCACCTATTTTATCTCTGATGTATACATCCAGCAGCCTTTCCAAGGTTTTCAAAAGAAAGGATGATAGAGTTATTGGTCTTAGGTCCTTAGGATAGACATGTGAGCTTTTCCCCGCTTTCGGTATGAACACCACATTGACCTCCGTCCAGTACCTAGGAATATAGCCCAGCTTCAAACACCCTTTGAATATAGCTTCCAGGTAGGGAAGAATAATTACTGAGTTGTTTTGAAGTTCCGCTGGTATAATTTGATCCGGACCAGCCGATTTAAATGGTTTAAAACCCCTCAGTGCCCATAGGATCCGTTATCTGGTTACGATATCCTCTGTGGTTACTGACAGTGATTCCTGATGATTGCTACGCACCAACAGGTCTTCAAAGCTCCCTGGGAAGTGTGTCTCGAAGAGAAGCTCCAGAGATTCTCCACTAGAAGCTGTCCAAGATCCGTCCGGTTTTATCAAAAAACTAGGACTAGATGTACTTTTGGAAAGAATCTTCCTAAGGCGGGAGGTTTCGGATACCTCTTCCATATTATCACAGAAGATTCTCCAAGACCTCCTTTGTGCCTTTCTTAATTCTTTCTTAGAAATTCCGAGTTTCTCCTTATAGGAGTCCCAATCCTGAGCCTCCCTTGTATTTTTGGCTCTATTAAAGGCTATCCTACAAGCCTTACGATAGGTTCCCAGTACCCTGGACCACCATACCGGTTTTTGCCTACCCCTAGGCTTAGCCAGTGGGCAGGCAGCGCGAAAGGATCGGTTGCATGCGCTAGTAACGCTAGCCACCATGTCCTCCAGCTCCCCAACGGTTGTCGGGGGCTCCATAGCCCTCGTCGGTAACATTTCCTCCAATAATTCCCCATATTTGCTCCAGTTGGTCCTTCTAGGGTTCCTGAAGGCTTCCCGGGTAGCAGGGTGAATATCGAGGCTATAGGTTAAATATCGATGATCAGAAAAGGAGTGTTCCTTATCCACCCTCCAATTTTTAACCATATGAAGAATATTATTTGAGGCAAGGGTTACGTCTAGAACCTCCTGCCTGTTACTAGTAATAAATGTGGGTTCCCGCCCAATATTACACACTGAAAGGTTAGTACTCATCAAATAATCAAAAAGCGACTCACCTCTTTCATTAATGTCTGTGCTTCCCCAGATAGTGTGATGCGCATTAGCGTCAACTCCCAGTACCACACCTACCTTTGATTGTTCCGCTTTACGGATCAGCTCCTCCAGGTTATCCGGAGGAACCTCCTTCTCCCGACCCATGTAGGCTGAAACTAGCCAGAATCTACAAGTGCCTACTTCCAGGCTAACTGCAGTAGTGTCACCATTGCTGTATTGAGAGAGAAGGAAAAGATTAATATTATTTTTCCCAAGAATACAAGATCTGATCTTCCCAGACTTACTAGAGGATATAATTTTGTACCCTTTGGTTCTGAGGCCACAGATCCTGTTATTGTTAATCCAAGGTTCTTGGATTAGTATCACATCCTCACCCGAACTAGTCAGCCTGAGGAGTAGAGCTGCCGAAGCAGCCTTAGAATGGTGAAGGTTAATATGAGTTATCTTAATCATAACCATTTCACCTCTACCTACCTCTATGATAAATTCCTGCTACCGCAGGAATATTATTCCCGGTATTTTGGGATACGCCGGATACGCCCGTCTCGCCACCCCTCATACCCTCTGTAGAGGACTTGTCAGTGCCCCCTCGTCTGGCCGGGCTGTCGACATCCTCCTCCATCGGTACACCAGCTCCTTCGCTTATGTGCCCCTCCTCATCCTTCGAGAGAGTCCTTGCCCTTCCGAGGTCGCCGGAATCACTCTCTTCCCTACCCTCAGCTTCTTCCCCCATGCTGCTGGTACCCCCTTCAGGCCTGGGCGGGTTGCCACCGTCCTCCGGTTGGCCTCCCGTACGCGCTTCCGCCCCATCCTTCTTATAAACGTTGAGAGTAATTGACCCGAAACCGAAGTCAATTACTCCCTTCGTTTTGTGAAGGAGGGTAAGGGACTCCTTATTTATCACCATGATTGATAATTTCGAGCCCCCCTTGGGGGCTTTTTTTATTCAATGTATTGCCCGTTATTATTTATACATTTTTCCCATCTTTCTGGCAATGCGTGGATGCCACGCCCAAAAAACTTTTCTTCTTTTGAGGCAAACCAGTTATCGATCCATTTTCGTAGATTTTCGTGGGAAGTGAAGTGCTCCTCAGCAAGTGCCCCATCGATGCAAATAAGTGATAATCGGACGGTCTTCCACGTTCTTCGTTTCTCAAGTCAAAATCACTACTTTTGAATTTATTAAACCACTCATATCATTGTGATTTACCAAGAGTATGCTCACCGTAAGCTTCGACAAGCATTCGATGTGATTCTGCAGCAGTTTTCTTCAAATGCTAACAAAAAATCAATGATGTCCGCAAATCGTAATATGTAGGCACAAAACTCGACATTTTTAACACGTAAGAAACATGCGTTGTTGTATGAAACTTGTATGCCACATTATTCACTTCTAAACTACGCATCTCAATATAAGAACTTCGCGTAATTAGGTAAAACCTAGATCAGATCAGAAATAAGAAAAAATTTCGAACGTCTGGAGTCCGTTCATAAACCTTACATTGTAGAACATTGTTACAAATGTCATTATAAATATGATAACTTTGGTTAGCAACGATATTGTTACAGACGGCAAAACATCCATATGTCAAACAACATAAAATCGAAGCGATTAATTTAGAAAAAAAAATAATTATTAGCTCTGGTTGGTTTCATTAATTATAAAAAAGCGTTAGTGATGTAAGTACTACTGTATCTGGTACTACCTAGCTAGACATTGATAAATAACATAGATCATAATGTGATATGTATGTCGTTGTAGACGAGTCTAGGTAGAAAAGAGAAGACGAATTAATTTATAGAATTTTGTGCAAGAAAGGAAAACAGAAAGAATTACGGGATATATTGTGGATGTCGTCAACTATTTCGATGATATTTAATTCCAACAGAACTTTAGGTTTAGCACTTGACCGTCTGTTACAATTAATTTCTCAAAACATGAGTCTGGAGGTATGTAATGTAGCTGGAGGTAGACCACAAACAGACATCAAACATCAGCTTCTCGCGGTAATTTGTTGTTAGCAACAACAGATTCATACAGGTATTTGTTATTCATACAGATATTGGTTTTATCATCGTTTACTTTATTTATTGAAGATCCGTTGGAGAGAGATTCCATTTGTCGAAGACCATGGTATCCAATTGCTTCGTAAGGATAATAAATCAACTCAATTCCATAATGAACCAATTTATTAAATGGACAACTGGTGCAGTATTGGAAACAACAAAACTAAAATTTGGCACTTACAGCGTGTTTAAAAATTTAATCGGAGTTGCCGGCACATATGTTGCGCTTTCCATATCAAAAGGTAATACTGTAGCACACACTAATAGAAAATACTTTACTTCGATAACACTGCAGGCAATTTGCGATGCAGATATGCAATACATCGATGTTTTCGTAGGATTGCCAAGTTCGGTATCCGACGTAAGAATTTTGATCATTCTAAAATTTATCATGCGTCGGAAGAAGACGTATTGAGATATTTTCCCAATTATGAGTATATTCTGGGAGATAAGGCATACCCATTATTAAATAGGTGTATCACACCATTCATGAATCGTGGTCGCATGTCTCCGAGGGAAGTATAGTTCAACAAAAAACATTGGAGGAGCAACCTAATCAATCCTTGAACAGCACTAACGAAAGCCAGTTACGGCCTGCTATTTCCAATACAATAAATATTTAAAATGATCAATTAAAGAAACCAAATATATGGGTATAAACTTCAACAGTTTTTTTATTAAATCTATGAGATCTTTTAGTTGTTGGTCCACCGATACGCTTAAATGTAACACCTTTGATTGGAATTCCTTATTCCTCGCCTTGTCTGTTTTTGTTTAGATCTTGTAATTCCAAAAAAAAAAGATCTTCTTTTGATTTTTTTCTTTTGCTTGTCCGAAGTGGTTCTTCTTCGGAATCTACATATTATTTAGCGCCCGTATTCTTAAATTCATCGAAAAAAGTGACCGGTGAATTTAGTATAAGCTAATTTAAAATTTCGATTGAAATGGTAAATTTACTAATGGAAAGCATCTAAAGCAAAGAAATGCCCCTTTAACATATAAAAACTTATCGTTCCCATGCAAAAAAATTCAAGTTTTCTACCAATATTATTTAGTGGCACTAACAAAATATAGTGGCTATGGCGGTGAAAACCACGTCGAATCCAAAAAAATTTGTCAACCTTAGTAATTTTTCGTTGATTTCATAATAGAAAATTGGAAATTTATCGACACATCGATATTTATTTTAAAAATGAGAACTGTCAATCATTTTTTATTGTTTGGAATTGCAAACTTCAAAATGAATGATTAATACCTCAACATATAACAGACTTCGCTTCTCTTCGCCTTTATGATTTCTTGCGACCACATACATATATACATACATAGGTATATGCTGAGAGTATATGCTGAGAGTCGAATCGAGTTTAATCCTAGTTTAACTCTCACTATATACGGAGTCGAGTTAAACCCTCCTCTAGAAAATGTACTATACGTATACGCATAGTAGAGTTGAAAAAACAACAACAAAATTAACGAAAAATTCGTGTAATTTTTTCAATTAAATTTATTATTTTATTTTAAATATCTTATTTATTAGGATTTTAATTAATTAATTTTAATAATAAATTTTTGTTTTGTTATTTAGCTTTTTAGTTTTTTCGAAAAAATTACTCCGATGGCGATCAACAACCAAGGGTGGTCTGCCCCGTAATTTTCATGGAGTTTGATTGAAAATTACAATTTTTTAGACATAATATCGCTGGAAACATTATAAAAACATGTATGGCGAACAACAAAAAGAATAATCAATCTAATGATCATCTGAAATGATATTTTGGTTAGAAAATAACTCGACTCCGACATATGTAGTTATTTATCCTAGTTTAAATCTCACTATATACGAAGTCGAGTTATTTTCTAACCAACTCTATGTACGTGTATACCATATACTGCAGAGTTAAAAATACTATATGCAGAGTTCAAATATGATTGAAACAGAGTTTAAAAAAATGGAACAAAAAATCATTTCAGATGATCATTAGATTGATTATGTCTAAAAAATTGTAATTTTCAATCACTCTATATGAAAATTGCGGGATAGACGAAATAAAAAGCTAAATACCAAAAAAAATTATTATTAAAATTAATTAGGTAATTAAAATCTTAATAAACAAGATATTTGAAATAAAATAATGAATCTACCTAATTTAAAAAATTTAAACGAAAATTGTTTAATATATTTTTTGTATATCGCTTTTATTCTTCAACAACATAATCTAAAACAAAAATGGCAAATTGTTGTATGAATTTTTCTTTAATTTTGTTGTTGTTTTTTTAACTCGGCTCTAATCTGTGTATAAAGTGCATTTTCTAGAGTAGAGTTTAACTCGATTCTACAAATTATTCAGGTCGAATCCAATTTAACTCGACCCGGTATATAATGAGAGTTAAACTAGGATTAAACTCGAATCGACTCGCAGCTTATACAATATAATATACAACATAATAGACGCCGCTAATCAGACATTTACTTATATGAAAAATGTTTGGGTTTTGAGAACAAAATATTTTCATAAAAAAATATTTGTTTACTATTTATTACGACTAAATTTAAGTTCCAAAAGATTTTTTTTACAATTACTTTCTCATATGCCCATTTGAACGTAAATTTCAGCTAAAATTACGAGTTTCCAAGTATTTACTATAAAAACAACAACAACAAATCTAAATGCCATTCGTCGCAAAAAATTATCAAATTAAAAAAAAAACTTAAATAATTTTTGTTGTTAAATCACGATAAGTCCAAATCAACATCGAAACGCAGGGCGAAAACAATACTGTGAATGCATACTTGTCGAATTCTTTGGGAAAAAATTGATTTTTTTTGACATTTTGACATTACATATTCTTTCGAAAGAAATAAATTGATTTATTTTTTGATCCGGATCATTTGTCACAAATCCGGATTTTTTGGTAGATTTCATAAAAATTTCACAAATACGTAAACATGTAAACGTCAAAATTAGGTAAACAAAAATAAGCCACTATTCTCATAAATCACTTGTGGTTATATTTCGATGCGAATAGTTGCGTTTTAAGGCCTAGTTACAATGCATCCGTTCCATCCCGTTCTGCTTTGCCAAAATTGTTTCCGATCCGTCTTTTCCGTTCGCTAGTTACAATGTATCCGTTCCGTTTATCTTAAATTATTTTTAGCTGTCAAAAATATTAAAAATGGATGACTAGGAGGATTTAGAATTTCGATATTTCATATTAAAAATATTCTGAATTATTTAAAAAAAAAAAGAGAAGATGGTGGGTACGTCCATTAAATTTAGATCGGGATAGTGCTGGGTATTTCCACACCATATTCTTATGGATGAAAAAATTGGACTCCGAAGAGTTCTTCATCCAGACATGAATGCCGCGGAAACTATTGTATATGATAAGCTACTTAATCTGGTTGAAGATCAGGTCACAAAAAATCGATGCGGAAACCTATTCATTTTGAAACTAGGTTGGGACTAACTTTATCGTAAGTAACGAGAATATATTATTATTAATTAATGTATATTGGATTGTAGATATTTATCTCAAAGAGTAACTCCCAAATTTCTATCGTTTACGTTCAAGATGGGAAGAACAACTACCAGAAAGATTATTTTAGAGACGTGAGATGTTTTATGGAGAATATTGGCCCCTATCTACGTTTCAGCGCCAAACAAAGCTGCTTATTAAGCAACAGCGACAGAATTCGCCGAAAAGTGGAACATGCCAAACTGCGTTCGTTCCATCGACGGGAAACATATAAATATCAGATGTCCGCCAAAGAGTGGTTCTAGTTATTTCAACTATAAGAAAGCTTTTAGTATAGTTTGACTCGCTGTATGCGATGCTAACCGCATATTTACTTACGCATGTGTTGGTGCTTACGGCAGTCAAAGTGATGGAGGTAACGTATCCTATTTCTCTCCCTCTCTGCGATATTTCATTTTGGTGTATCCTTCTAGGTGTACTGAAAAAATCGAAATTTAATCTTATTTGAAAATGATGAACACGATGATATTTTTTTACCAAATTCAACCATAATATTTCCGCATTATTTCGTTGTGGATGCAGCGTTCCCGCTTAATAAAAATATTATGAGACCATATCGCGGGAGTGGGGGCACATTTTGATAATAAGCAAGACATTTTCAATTATCGGCTGTCGGGAGCTCGACGTACTATAGAAAATGCTTTCGGAATACTTGTGGCTCGTTGGAGAATTTTATTAAACACATTTGATAGGTATCCAGAGAATGCTAGTAAGATAGTTTTGGCCCCCGTTGCACTTCAAAATTTCATAAAACTTAACAATTCCGCCAATAAATATTGCCCAAAAAATTTTCTAGATTGGGAGGATGAACACAATATTATATATGACGGTGAGTGGAGAGGGAACGTCGAAGAGTTGAGGTCGGTCCGACTGGGATCGAGAAACGCTACGAAATTTGCTTTTCATTTAAGAGACTTATTGAAAAATCATTTCTGCAATGAAGGGGCTGTACCATTTCAGTACTCTCGAATAAATATATAAAACTTGAATTGGCGGTTAAAAAATATATTAAAATATATTTCAAATTACAGATTTCCTAGCCATTTTTTTCATACTACAACCGATGGATTATAAAAAAAATCCATCTTCATTATTTTCCAATGAATTGGAAAATGACGAAGATGGAACTTTTAGTTTTTTTTTTTTTGTAATTGTTTTAAAGTGGCGCGAAACGCATTGTGTAATACATCGTCTTTTGATTTCCTAGTTTTTTTAACACTAGATGGAGATGAAGAGTCATCTTCATCCGCAAACACTATGTCGTCATTATCTTCAACAAGTGTGACATTATGGCAAGTATCATCGTCGCTGGATGTTTCCATGATAAAATCTAAATTTTCAATCATCCTACAAAAAAGAAAAATTTAGATTTATTCTAAATACCCATATTACTAAACTTACTTTCTTGGTGTTAATGTATCATTTAAAAATTCCCAAATGGGTAATACCTTGGCCTTTGATCTCGACGCTTGGGATAACAGCCTTTTTCCTCGGACATTCTTGTCTCTTAAATAATTTCATTTTTGTTTGCTGTAAGTAATATAACAAAACTAAAACAATTATGCTTTATTTCAAGTCATCAGATTATACTAACAAACTAAATATGTACATACATACCATCAATAGAAAATATTTCATTTAAATTGCCCCAAATTCTTTGCATTATTTTCGAATCCATGTAAAATTGGTTTTTTTGTCATAGAGCTGGGGAATTTCTTTATTTCTTCAATAAATGATTCGATATCCATTATTTTGAATATTTATTATTAAATAATTACAAATTTTGTATTTGTGTATATTTATTATTTTAAAAAATTAAATCATATACTAATGATGGGAGATTGGTATTATAAGTACTGTCAAAGTATCAAGAATTAAAATTGAGGTTATACTTTCCGCCTTTCCGTAAAATTTAAAATTTAAAAAAAAATATGTCCGTCTTCGTCCGTCGGATTCCGTTAATTGTAACAAACCTTTCCGTTTATTTATGTAAATTATATAGAAAATGTCAAATTTTATTTGTGGCGGAAAAGCGGAACAGGACGGAACGGATGCATTGTAACTGGGCCTTTAATCTAAATAAACATTTTTTATCTTTTTACCGTAAAGATTAATACAATATGCCAAATGTTGTAAAATGATTAAACATAACCTCGCTTTTTTATTTGTTAATTTTTTCACCAATATAACTACAAATAAATCAATTTATTTTTTTTTTTTCATATTTTTTGGCAAATAAAAAAAATCGAAAGTATTTAACATTATACTATTTAAAGATATTTCATTTGCCGAACTTGTAGATATACTATTATTAGTCAAATCAAGACTCGAAGAAGTCGCTGTTGGGGTACTAGTATGCTCCCTTCCAAACATTTCGTCGAATTCATCGAAATAATCAAACTCTATTGGTGAGGGACCGGTACAGCCATCATTATCACTTTTTTCTAAAGTACGACATTCAAACATAAATGATCCATAAGCCCAAAACAAGTTCTCCAACATTAAAATATTTATTTATACTACAATTGTCGAAAAAATACATATTACGAGTATATATGTACATCTGTGTACGTATATACCTGTTTCATTATTAAGAAACACAGGCAAAATAGTTTCATTATTATTATAAATAATTTCTTTATTTATATTGTATCTCGCCATTTTTTTTCGCTTGTTGAAATTTGAGAATGATTTATGTTTGTTTTTAACAGCTAGAAACGCAGTGTGAAGTATAGTTGAGAATGACGTGTGGAACCTGGAACGATACGCAAAAAAGTTTTGAATGGTACACATGGCTGTCGTTACAATGTAGTTTTAAGAATGCATTCGACTTGTCATTGTTAACAATATTGTTACAATGTAGAGTTTATGAACGCACTAGATAGTTATCATTTGAAAAACAACATTTTAATAGTGAAAGGTTAAATAAAACAAATTAAAATATTAATTTAAAATAAAAATTGTATTATTATTTTGTTATTAAAATATTATTATTCTGTAAATAGAAGTATTACACCTACTCGTTATAATTTGATTTTAAATTAAATATAATATTTAATTTTTTAGTACAGTGGTGAAGCTTTCATTAGTTTCTTTTCATCCATCTTATCCAAATATTTCTTTAGTTTCCTTTGTAACATAAGGTTGCGAATATGTTTCATAAATTAGATACCGCTGCAGTTTTCAAATGCTTTTTTACTAAAGTTAGATAAAGTTTTTTCAAAATTCAATACGTCCGCATCTCATTATTTTAGACAGCACGAAAAACTAGAACAGTGTAAGCTGCTAACCAGTACTGACATGTTTTTTATTTGTAGTAAAAAAGGTGGTCAGTTCCAATCACTTGTGTTATGTTTCGTCATGTTTTGCAATATTTATGAAATCTAAATAATTTCGTATTAAAGTGCCCTCTTGATAGTTGTTTTAGAAAATATTAGTAATGCAAAAATTTGTCGCAACCATATTAATTTTACTGATAAAATGCAATTTTAAAAGTATATAACCGTAAATGAGCGTGAATTGAAGACAAATCAAAAAGACAAATGAATAAATTGACCAGTAAATTTGGCTACAACCTCACTCTGGGCTACACATCCATTTGAAGAAGTTACAATAGATGATTTAAATGAAAATAAAATCTTATTTAAAACTTAGGCGAATTTAATATGCCAGAACGTATAATAGCTATAATCGCCGAAAAAGTTGCATACTGTTCTGATATACTTGTTTCACAAGTGAATAACGCCATTGAGATAAATTTTGAAAATTCGGAACATAATAATTTGAAAACCAAAATTTTATTTCCCATTATTCATAACATAAATTTAATGGAAAATAGTTCATTATCAGCCTATACAAACGCAATCAAAACTACCCAATCACACATCCAATTTGTACGTCAAGCCAGTCCAAATTAGCTTAGGGGTTAATAATTATCAAAAAAATGTTTTTTTTTATTATGTTCCCATATTAGAAACTATAAAATCGCTCTTTCAAGATCCAAAAGTTATATCTCAATTTAATTCAATCAATCAAACATCGAATTTAAAAGTTCGAGATTATACGGATGGTTTACTCTACACCAATAATATTTTTTTTTATAATTCAAAAAGGATTAAACTTATATTTCATTTAGACGCTTTTGAATTTTGTAATCCGTTGGGTTCAGCTAAATCGAAGCTCTTGGAAGTTTAATTTATGTTACGGAATGTAAATGTTTACAATAGATCCGCAACTAATAACATCAATGTTAATTATTTAAAATAAATAAAATTTTCGAGAAACTTATTTACGATTTAAAACTTTGGGAATCAGATGGTATTCATCTTGCCGAAAATAATGAATGGTGAAAATTCAGTACAAACCAATTCCTTTTGTAGATTGTCACTTGAGTTTATCGGAATTTCGGGAAAATTAATAAACCAGAACAGAAAATAGATCAAAAGAATCATATAACTCGGACATTTATAACTTAAATTTTGATGTGTCCAGCAGAGGAATTAAGGGGAATTCTTGTTTTAATGCATTAAAGCTTTTCACTTGAGTAACCCGGTCTGCTGCAATGTATTGCACTTGATTTATTTATATGCACTGAGAAAAATGTGTATTGGTCTAAAGCAAATAAAATATAGAAAAATATGATTTAGGGTATTTTCCTAAATTTAAAGTAATTTTTCCAAGCTACAAGACATAATTTCTAATCATATTGTTGAAAATGAAATAGTCTACAGGTAATTTTCCATTATATTTTGGATATTCTAAATAAATTTTTAGTTTGGATAGGTATTACATTATTTAGATAAAAACCCTATTTGATATTGGTTGTCTCGCAATAAATATAGTAAGTTTAGACAATTAATGAGCTTAACTAAATTATTAGACATTTTACCAATAAATATAGTTCCGTATACGCTCTTTTAAAGTGCCATTTAATAATTATTGAAATAATCAAATTTAGTGTTTTATTTTGGAACGTAGTTTAGCGCTGTTTATTGTAAATAAAACAGGACAAATTAAGCGAGAGAAGTTTAACTACAATTCGCTTAAAGTTATAAACAAATTATATGTGCTTCTATGCAGGTAAGTAAATTAATTAATAAAATTATAAATTAGTTATGTATTTCTAATTTAATCAAACGCCATATTTGCAAATTTCGTCATGCCATAGAGTCCTCTGCAAAATTTCATAAACGCAACATTTATTGTGAGGTGGTTCATTATGGGTACCCCAACAATCTATATTGGTCGGCCATCTCATTTGGTAGAAGAAACCGAATTATTGTAAATCTATAAAAATAGTAACATTACTAAACTTATTGGTATAAAGTAATTAAAGTTTAAGTAATTTTTCATTATCTATTGGTACTTCTCCTGTAATGTAGGTACGTGAATATTGTAAAGGTTTTTGTCTAATTCAAAACAAATGCTTGTTGCAGCATAGTTCTTATTGTGATTTTCGATCGAATAGGTGCACTTGTGTCTTTTTTGGTTGAGTTTTCAAAATACATTTTTTGCATATAGATTTGTAATTACATAGTTCGTCATTTTTTAATAACAAAAATTTTAAAAATAGTGAATACATATAAATTTAATAAATATAGTTGTGAAGTATGAAATATCAAGTATGAAAAATATAATAAAACAATATTTAAATTAAGAATAAAATAACTGGAATCTATTACAAATAAAATGAATCTTAATATTTAATGTTAGAAGTAAAAATGAAGATATCTTGGCTTTTGAATATAATTTGTTGGAATGCCTAATTTTGATAAAACTCAACCTCACCCCTTCTGTTTTTTTTTTTGTTTGCTCTACTATTTCTTTTCAGATGAAGAAAAAGATGGCCTCTCATTTGTTAAACTAAAGCATTATTATAGCATTATCAAAAAGCGGATTGCAGGGCATAACTGTTGTACTACTGGTAAGAGATGTTTCAACCAAACTTAGCGAACACTGATTTTGTTTGCAAAAAATTCAACCGGTCAAATAAAATTTGTCAATCTTCTTTTTAATTTTAGATATCGTAACAACACCACCGAAAGTCAGCAATTCTGAGGCAGTCATCGCCATTATTTACGTCAGGATAGCTCAACTTTTGTGCAGCTGTATCTCTTGATATTGATTAAAGCCATTTGTTTGCCTATTACTTGCACGCTTACGATAAAATGAATGCGAGGGCAATAAAGAATAAACAAATCTTAACAGCTTTAGTTACACGAATTTAATTTATTATGAAAAGTTGTTTTTGTATTTTATTCATGTGTATATAATAAAATAATATAATATTAAAATGAACGTATACGCCATTATATTCAGATTTATATTAAGAAATTGAGAAATAAATATGCACCTATCTAAATAGGTAAGTGAGTCCTCCAATTACTCTTTCATAGGTAAATCACTTAAAAGTTTTGGCATATCACCTATAATATTCCTGAGAGTATAGTAAACCTACCTCTTTGTCGAGACTGAGCTCCAATATTAACTGGATATAAATATGTGCATTGGTCCTTTTTCGTTAAATCTGGTTACAATCAGTATAGACTTGTTGGCAGAGTAAATGGGATTTCTATCAATAAAAGTTGTTGCTTCTACGGCCCAACTATTTTTGATAATGCCAAACCTATAGGAGTTTTATCTATATTATTAGTGATTTATTTCTATGTGTACTGCTTTTCTCTCGAATGTGTTAAGGAGGATCGCCAATAGTCTATAGGTAAAATTCCACACAATCTGTTCCATTACATTTTTTCAAATAGTTTAATTTCCTATATAATCAGAAATTTCGTCCATTTGATAGTTTAGAAAAATATAGAAAATGTAACAATAATTTCTTGTTGTCCCAAAAACGCCTATAACTATGGTTAAAAAACACGTCAAAAATAGGGAATTTTACCCATAGTTTTTTTCAGTGTGAATTCATTATTTATTATGACATTTGTTTAGCACTGCATTATTTTGTCGGTAACAATTGGTATACGTATGACTATTTAAATTTAATGCTTGGGCGTATACAAAAGTTACTCAAATATAATGTTAGTTTTGCAGTAATAAAATATAAAGGGCTGGAACCTCATAAGTGCAATTCAACTCCCAAATCAATCCCGAAATGACCCTCTTAAGTCAACCTTCAGCTCAACCTCCAACTCAACTTACAATTCAACCTCTATCTCAATCGCAACACAAGCCTAAACGTAATCAGCAAATTAACGGTCACCCCAGTCGTCAATTAAATCACTAAATCAACCCTTAATCCACTTTCAAATCAACCTCTGCTCAACTCGACACTTATTTTCCAACTTAATCCCAAAATTAGCTCGATTCGAAAGCTACATGCGTGTATGAACTCAACTCAATCAAACCTCCCACTAAACCCTAAACTCGACCTCAAATTAATCCATAACCGAACTTCTCTTTCAAATCCATCTCAATTTCAACGCAAAGCCTACTGCCTCACCATGATACGTAACTCCGTACAATCACCGCCATACGTAACGCCGTACGATCACCTTAAACAATCATTCCATCATACCATTATTACATTATACCATCATGACATTTTACCATTAAACCATCATACAATCGTACCATAGTAACGTTGAACTATCCCACCATTACACCATGACGTATATCTTACCATCAATCTACCACACCTTCATACCATCATAATATCATCATACCATCTTACCATCATACCATCATACCATCTCACAATCATACGATCAAACCATCATACCAATATACCATCATATTATTATCCCATCATGCAAATTTTCCATTTCAAATTCGACATTTTACATTCCAGATTGAACAAATTACATTTTAAATTGAACCCTTAACAAATTATATGAATGGCCAATTAGGATGGAGCTTCATGTATGCGTTGGAAATGGGATTCTAAAATGATCTTTTAATAAAGTTCTGTAATATGGTCAATAAGAATATAACTTAGCTATTAAACGATTATGGTGAATTTTGACGTTTCCAACGAATAGAAGGAAATGTTGCCCAAAAATTATTTTTAGACGAGGTTATGAGAAATATGTCAATAGGGCTTTTATAATGTTGTCTATTTAGGTTTCTATGAATCATGCAGCTGTTGAGATTCCTTTCAAACCGATCCAATTCAAACTGATCAAGATTATTTTCGTAAACAATATTCAAGTTCCATTAGAAAATTTTCTTCCAAATCCTGTTATGCTCTCTAAGTATTTGCTGTCAGAGCGTTAGGTTTGGCATAGTTAAGAAAAATATAGTGTGTAGCGGACACGCGTCTAAGTATTGAAACTAATAACGGTAGTACAGAGTTTCGGAATTAGAAATATAATTTTAAATCCTCATTCACAATCTCGAATTTCATTAAACTCAGTTAAGGAATAGCAAAGTTAAATCCTACTAGGCCATATTTTCAGAACATTATCTAAAAATAATTTTAAAAACCCGTTACCATCGCACATGTAAAATTCCATTAAAATCCGTTAAAAAATAGACAAGTTCTATCCTAACTGGCCATATTCCAAAATTTCATTTAAAAATAATTGTAGAATCCCAATACCAGTCTGCCTATCGAACATGAACATAATCGGTTAAGAAATAGCCAGGTTCCATCATACTTGGCCATATTCTAGAACTTGATTTAAAAATCATTTTAGAATCCCGTTTCCAACGCACATTCCATCATACTTATCCATATTCTAGAACTTCATCCGAAAATCATTTTGTAATCCTATTTCCAATGCACAAGCCGATTTTCATCATAATTGGTTGAGAAATAGGTAAGTTCCATAATACTTAGCCATAATCCAGAACTTAATCCAAAATTCATTTAAAAAAATCACATTTCCAATGCACAAGCTGAATTTCATCATAATCGGTTGAGAAATAGGCAAGTTCCATCATCCTTGGCCATCTTCCAGAAGTTCATCCAAAAAACATTTTATAATTTCATTTCCAATGCACAAGTCGAAATTCATCTTAATTGGATGAGAAATAGGCAACTTCCATTAAACTAGGCCATATTCCAGAACTTCATACAAACATCATTTTAGAATCCCATTTCTAACGCACATGTCAAATTTCATCATAATCGATTGAGAAATAGGCAAGTTCCATCATACTTGGCCATATTCCAAAACTTCATCGAATAATCATTTTACAATCTCATTTCCAAAGCAGATCTCACATTTGACTAAAATCCGTTAAGAAATAGATAAGTTACATCCTAATTACAACTCTCAACCCAAACGCAAATGCTCTTTTAATTCAATCCTAAACCAGCATATATAAAACATTGGCTAACTGCTCATTATTTTTTAATCCTAGCCCAACTAAACTCCAACTCAACCCGCAAATTGACTCCTAACTTAACCTCAAACTCAACGGCAAGCTCAATGCCCAACTCAATATTCAAACCAGCTTACATAACAAATTGGTAAATATTTCTATAAACTGGTGTTTTGGGTCAATTCGTATGGTAGGTACCCGATCCTCTGGACGTACAGGTTCCATTTTGGCCAGGATTTCAATACTTTGGTCTTTTTATTTTATTTTATTTATTTATTGAGATTATTGACATAAATTTTGTATCCCTTCATATTTTTAAAACTTTTTCAGCCATAAGCTAACACATTCTATTTTGAGCAGTAGCTCATTCACAACAAATTGTGTAGCCTACGGTGGGATTAACATAAAAATAAATTTAAAAAAAATCGATGAGTCAGACCGAAGTACTAGAATTAATGAAAAAAATCCAGGACATGCGATGCAATAATTTTACTTACTTACCCTATTACCCATTGCTCCAAGTAAAACGGAAAACCAGCCTATTTTTGGCTAAATTGCTACACTTTGCAATAAGAAAATTATTAAAAAATAGTTCAAATCTATAAGTTCCACCTTATTCTAAGAAAATTTTACTAACATTGATTTAATTTCATTCAAAAAACCCCAATTTTATATTTTTCCGGCCGTCAGGCAAAAATCTGTCCGTCAAAATATAAAATTGGAGTTTTTGAATGGAAAATTAATTGTAATAAAATTTTCTACGAATACATATTGAAAATCAAACAATTTTGTCAAAAAATATAGTTGACGGTTTGAAATGCCAATTTGTCGTTTGTACATGGGACAATTCCTTTAGTTTAGTTATATAACGTTTAGAGATTACGCAAATTGTTTCATCACAAACAGTAACCAATTCTCAAATTTATTGCATAGTTGGATTGATAGATAGATATCTTGAATTCAGAGTTTTGCTGTTCCCCCATATTAGATTAATACCAAAGCATCATTATTTGCAGCACTATCCAAATATGATAACCATAACGAAAAAATAAACATAACGAAAACTTTAACCGAAAGGCATCAAACTTTTCAATCTACGCATTTTGAAAAAAGGGTTTTAAACGAAATAGAAAAAAACCATTTGATGGCCATAAAATTTCAAAAATTTGCAATAAGTATTTCTCACATTTATACGTTTCATGTAAAAACGATAAACGAGATGTGTTCATCTTCATCACCGATCGTAATCAGATGATGAAAAATCCCTTTTGCTTCCCGCCCCTGCAGCTTTAACCGCTGCGCCGTGTAAAAACCTTAACATGCAAAAATACAAAATATTTTACTAGTTAATCTTTAGCAGTTTTGAATAATATGGACGGGGTTCTCAGCTGCTTAACCATTTAGAATATTTTAATTGCTGATAATATTCTACGACAGCATTTCTTGGAAATGTTTTTACTACGATCTATAGATATGTACATATAAGTACAAAAAGCGACCAAACGGCGCAGTGGTTAAAGCTGCGGCGGTTGGATCGGGAGGTACCGCGTTCGAATCCCGATAGAGGCGGGAATGCAAAAGGGATTTTTCATCATCTGGTTACGATATTTCATAGCCAATCCTTAGAAAAATTGCATCTCAGCTTTTAGGTGCATTTCGAACAAGAGTGGGTGTGGTCGATGTTGACCGTTACTTAATTTGCACCGATGCTGTTTCATTAGCTGCTAAACTAGTAAACTACAACAATTATTTAAATAGTGTATTAAACACCGGTAACTATCAGCAATCAAAAATAAAACTTAGAATATCTCAAGGTCCTATATTCCAAACTTCTAGAGAAACGCAGCAATTTAACTACGCACAAATGAACGACGAAATAATGGTATCATTTCGGAGCACATTTTCGGCGCAGAGAATGTTTCTATCTACAAACCCAGCCTAATTTACTTAAAGACGATTTTTTGAAAAACTATTTTCTAGATTTAGTGTAACTAAAGGCATCATAGTATTTTGATAAATGAGAGGAATTAAAATCGGAAATAATGAATTTGGCACGCCGACAAAAACAAAGTTGAAGAGATAGTCACTGCTGAAGAAGTCGAAGGTATAAAAACTTTTAATTTCAACGAAAATTTAGATTTTCTTCTTATAGTGAGTATATATAAGGTCGGCACTACACCAAATGAAATGAAAGCACCAATGGCCACACTATAATTCAGTATCGTAGGTACTAACAACGTTAATTGATCCATTTTTCAGTAACTAATTATGTTCTTATTTTCTCAGACTTTTTAAAATGAAAAATAATTGGAAAAGACTATTTATTTTTAAATTGAAAAGGAAATGATAAATACCGACTCTCACTCTATTAACCGTGCTGTGTATGCATTGCGAGCTATGCCGTGTTCAACATCGAGTATCCGGTCGTTTTATCGCAGACTATGGAGACGATTCAACGGGCATTTTTTATCGTATCCCGTTGACCATCTTTTAATATTGCAATAAATTTTTCAATTGAGAAAATGAACGAAACGAAATGAAAATCGATCGTGTGGACCAGCGATTACCAATTAATTTTGGCGACGCCACCTTTTTATAGGACATAGAATTTTATGGAACCCCAATAAGATTTTGACTTATAATATATGTATGTATATACATATGCATCTATATATATATATATATATATATATATATATATATATATATATATATATATATATATATATATATATATATATATATATATATATATATATATATATATATATATATATATATATATATATATATATATATATATATATATATATATATATATATATATATATATTATATATATATATATATATATATATATATATATATATATATATATATATATATATATATATATATATATATATATATATATATATATATATATATATATATATAGATGTAGGAAAAATGTAGATCCATTCAATATGGCATATTTCAAAACCAGATATTTCATTCGATAAAACGCGACAAGTAGTACAGGAAGTCTTTACTCTAACTTGAGCAAACATTAAACTTAGGTTATATGTACAAAATAGGCCAAATTTTACGAAAGAAAACAGTTTAGGAGTTTTAGGATCCCCGGAAACTTGTAGAGATGATGAGTTTTATTTTTAATAAAAAAAAACGATTAACATTTTTCGATTATCGATTTTTCGAAACTTAAAAATGGTACAAATCGTAAATTATTATTTTTGATTGATACGACAATTCTAACAGCATTAAAAGACATGAGCTGCAACGTCAATATTAAAATGCTGGGCCTCGATTCACTATACCATACTAGTACACTCCAGTGAGCATAAGCCAAGAAAAGTTTTAATCATATACTGAGAACAAAAAACAACTTATTCAAATGTTATTGAAAACATTCACAGATAATTGCATCAAAGTCGATCAACTTGTAATGATTGCGACAAGTCGACTGTCGATACATCAATAGATTTAGCAAGGACAGTACAATAATATAAAAGAGTGGTTACTTTTAGCTCATGCGATAAGCAGCTGCAATACAACGAGCGCTCAATACAATAAAGGAAAAAAAGGAATAATAAAACGGTTTACATAAGGTTTACTTCGAGAGAAAAATGCTATAACTGCTTTTTAAAATGAAAATTCTTCTTTAAATGAAGTCAAAGAGGCAGGAGAGAGAATTTTTTCGAGTCTTTAAGAATGTAACACAAATATAACACATGTGCTCGTCTACACAAATTTCATATGTTTCAACAATCACTTCGAAAACAACCTGCTCATTTGGAATCATTGCCTCCAACGGCTGCTGCTGCAGTACAACACTCATACAGAACATATTATCAGATGCAAAAATGGCTTGGCAATGAAAAGTTTTCTGAAGAGTGGGGATCGGAAAAAAGAGGAAATATTCTGCAACCAATCCAAACCGATTTAATAGCATGTGGGTGTACAGGAAACTACTCTACGTTACAATGCAAATGCAAGAAAGCATGTCTAAAATCTTTTGTAATGTGTAAAATTTGCGAATTCTTTGATATCAATGGCCATACTATATTTCCTGTAATTATTGCTATACAATTAATTTTAAAACACTAAATTAAAGATTGAAGAAACAACTTTTATCTGCACTATTTTTCTGTAAATGCCATATTTCCCGAGAAAATAGAGATACGAGTACATCGATTTTTTTTATTAAAAATACCACTTTTCACCTCCTACAAGTTTCCGCGGATCCATAAAACTCCTAAATTTTTTTGTTTCTTGAACTTTGGCCTATTTTAAACCTATAACCAAAGTTTAGGGTGTGGTATATAATATTTGAATTGAGAATAACAAAAAAATGACAGTTCTAGTGAAAATGACAGCAAAATGACAATACTAGTTGTTGGTACATAATTAGTAAAATAGGGGTAAATCTGCCAATAAATCGAGATTTGTAACCGAGCAAAAATTTTGCTTGGGCTCTTAATCTTCCTCAAGTTTTGGACAATAGGCAATTCAAAATTTCCCGTCGTTTCTCGTCCATTAAATTTTCGTTATTAATTCAAAGCTCTATTCAAAATCATCATTACCTAAATAATACCCCAAAACTCATATTACCCTAACGTTCGTTTTATTTAGTAAAGTAACTAAAATTTATTTCATCCATTGAACAAAATGTTAACAATTACCATAATTTATTTTAAAGAACAACAACAACGTGACGTAAACACCACCTCATCAACTTAATAAACTATAATAGTACTCAAATGTTTAATTAAGATATTAAATTAACCAAATTAAAAATTTAGTTAAAAACAAAAAAATCGCATTTATCAATCTTTCTTTCTTCTGAGTTATTTGTTTACAATATTTCCAAGGAATTCCAGAACCTTTCACAAATATGGTTTGAAAGTGACCACCAAAAAGGTTCCGGGTTTGTAACATAATTACTAAATCGCCAGGAAAAATGAATCTTTCAAGACAGCGTGTATTTTTTTTTTTTTTTTTTTTGAATTATTCATACTCACGCGCAAATTATTTTTGTGGTTGATTTAAAGTATCGCTGAATGCCAAGCAATATTATAATGTACATTAATAACATCCCATTTTACTTACATATGTACGAATGTATGCTAAAATACGAAATTCTTACAATTTAATGGTTTTATGTTTTTTATAATATGATTTATTTTAGACATTTTGAAATTTTTCATTTTATAATTTAATTACATTTATGCTGAACAAGTAAAAACCAAATTATGTTAGTTATTCTGTTGTTTTAAAATTTTGGTGTGGTTTTTATAGTTTTTGATGTTAAAATTAATTAAATGATAAGAAATAACTGTATAATATTGTATGAAATAGATATGCGGTAGACATTTGTGTTATGTGTTGGGCTATTTATGTTTGTAAAGTTAATAAAAAAGTGTAATAAAAGTATTTTGATTAGGGCAATGTAGGTAGGGTACAGGTACTGTTTTTGTTGTTCTATACAGCATTGCAAATCCCAAAGCATTTATTTAACTAAACTCAACTTACAAATTAAGTTCAATAAAGGAACTAAATGGGAATTTTACAAATTTTAGTGAGTAAACTCCACTAAGGCGAAGATTTTTGTTTGGATACTTGCAAGCTCATGGCATTTTGGGATTAGGATCAGGGAACATTGTTATGTAACGCCTCTCCCGTTTCAACACCATTTTACGTTGTTGAGAATTATTCGGAGAATATAACGGATTTAAAAGAGCAAACTTGTGGTGAAGCTACTTTTCCCCATAGTTAGAGTGAAAAATTAGTCAAGCTTGTACGTATTACTTAATACTCTTCAGGTACGAAAATCCGGTTGAAAAACATCTCCTGCGGCCCAGGGCCGGAGCCGAACGTGTCGAACTGGAACGATAATGAAAGGGTGCTGACAATTTCGTGCCAAGCTGAAAGTTTGTCATTCGCTAGTTAAAGTGGTGGCAGACATTTTTACCAAATACAATTTTTCTCTTTAGCGAGGCGTTCCGAAAAACAGTCTGCCAACAGTTTAACTAACGTAACTATCAAATCAAATTTATTCTGTATAGATATAGATAACAAAAATAACTGCGAGGCGGTCTTCTCTAGACATACCCAAATCAGAAGATAAGGGCAGATAGGACCTATTTCTGAGAGAAAAATAACAACAGATTACAGGCATAAGCGCAGATCCCGTAGTTGAGGACCAAGTACGGGGGGCACTCAATTGCCAAGATGCCTGGATAATGCGTGAAAGGTAGAGAAATTTTTGCGAGAAATTAGACAAACTACCTGTTGCTTGCGGACTCTAACAAACACTCTCCTTGGAACCAGGAATTAAATTTTGGGTGGATTAGGACTTTTTTGAATCCTTTGAATTTGAAAAAGTATCAGTGTACTT
Organism: Tipula vernalis; assembly: GCA_958295665.1. Classification (NCBI taxonomy): domain Eukaryota; kingdom Metazoa; phylum Arthropoda; class Insecta; order Diptera; family Tipulidae; genus Tipula; species Tipula vernalis. The sequence continues at coordinate 216,340,987 of OY282559.1, read as the reverse complement.
TCGAGCCAAAAAAGTATTTTCATTAAATATAGACGAGTGGAGTGAACGGCGAATTCTATAAAGCGCATTTGGATGACATTGACGCAACTGAGGAAATTCATTTTGAACAGTTAAAATTAAAATATTGTAATCGCATTCGATTTATTGACCTTCGCCTGATATTTGGAAACAAGAAAACTATCACGATCATTCGACCTGGTGCTTAATTTGAATACGGAGAATTTATACACGGTTAAATTGACCACCGTTTTACAATCGGACACGAGATATTTACAATTCTACAAGAACAATGTTTAAGCTTTTGATATCTGAATTTTTGAAGCGGTGAATTGCGCCTTACAAATGCATATTATGTAGAAATTCAGGCCGAACTCATTGGCGACACTTTGTTCATAGTCCTTTTAACCGGATTAATGCCCTTCTTCTAATAAGCCTGTAAGTAAAATCAATAAAAGTGTGACAAAATTGAATGCAGGCGAGTAGTAATTAACAGAAATCGTTATTTAAACTATGCTACTGAGAAACTTGAAGTGGAAAGTTACTGAGAATGTTTCTTATTAACTGTACAATTTTCGAAATTTTTTGTAAAATTAATTACGGTCAGTGAATTGGCTACAAAATGCCGGAAAACATAGACATTCTTCGCATATTGAGGGGCTTTGAAAATATTAAAGTTCGAATGAAAACTTTTAGCAATACCACTCGTATAACGAAATTAAATAAATGCAGTGCGCTTCTAGAAGAGGGATGGGTGGAATTCCAAATTATAGAAAAAAATGTGAACGGCGAATTTAAAAAAGCCCATCTGAATGTCTTCATTATAGTGAGGAAATCCATTTTGGTTTGAAGTATGAACTAATCAAATGGGAAAAATTCCATGAAGTAAATCAATCATGCTTGCCAAAATAATATCTCGATGAACGATATAATACAAACTCAAAATAAATTTTTGCAAGAACTACGAGATCAATTCAGAGAAAATCTGGAAATTGGGCGTTTGAGGAGATTCCAGAAACCAATGATAAAATAAATAGAAGAAGAGGGTAACGATAAAAATGATGTGAGCAGCACAGATATATAGTGGTGCAACCGAAATAGCAAACCGGCACGACGTCATCATCAAATCCAAAACCACTTGAGGATTCATTTAATAATTCGTCATCACCGAACAAGATCAATGGCATTAATCGGAACTTAAATTTATTTAATGCAAACGGTGTTTGGAAAATCGCAAAATATAATACGTAATTACAAATTCCCAGCTGGAATTTGAACAAAATATAAAATTGAAATCTAAATTAAACTTTTTTGTTTGAATTTCCTTAAAATAAAAGCTAAATTCTTTTTGTCTATTTATTTTGGACTATACAGAACTTAATGTTTACATGACAGATTTCAGTCCGGAAACCAAATCATAGCAGTTCAGAAAAACACCACGCCTACTTCCTTTAAATTAAAAGAAATGAATGAACTTATGGGTTTGTTTTTTTCACCACGCAAAAACCAGAGCGAGTTAAAAGAAAACCAATGCAAATGATTTTAAATACAAACATCGAACTCGTACTGTAACAACTCCTTTACCGCCCTTGTAACGTAATACTATTAAATACTATTAAATTTAAAAACAAATTTTAGCAAGAATTTTTTATCGAAATTCCTTTGGGTTAGTTACTCTTGGTTATTAACTCGTAATTAAAACTATTTTGCTTACTTTCTTAGGCCATTAAATATCGCATATATAAATAAGCGATTCGAGCGCATTAAACCTTTAATAAAACGGGAGTGGGGGTATGGAGACCGAAGGGTACAAGGTACTTTCGAGCCTGAGAAAATACTCTCTGACGCCTGGAAAAAATACTATTGGAAATACCCTTGTATCTTCCCTGCTTGGAATACAAAAAACCTCTCTCAAAAGAAATCCAACTATATCAATCGAAGCTCTTGAATATTAAGTGACAGGCCCTGAGTTCCTTGCAAACAATAAGAAAACTTTATGCCGAAGAAAGCTAATAAGCGTTCGATAGAAATTTTCAGTAATGAAGCGCTAACACTATACTCGTATTATAATAAGGCCTGAGCATTTTATTACCGTATGTAATTAGATTACAAATACGTGGCTAAAGCATGTAATACGTTCTTAGAGGATAGAGGGATGAATGAACGAATTATTTTCATGCATACTACCCCAAAATGAAAATTAGCCATAAGGATTACAAAATAAAGCTAATTTTTGACCAAAATTAAAAATTTACTGAAATGGCTCCAGATGCAGATGAATCATTGGGCGATTACAAAGTAACGGTCCTTATGCGCTGAACCTGTACCGGTTTACCACTGGAAATACACACTGAAAGAGTTACGATAGAGAATCTTGCTGGGTAAAATTTTGATAATTAATACATAAATCATATACCTGAGAGATTTAAATGCCTGGCGCCCGGTTGCACACAAAATAAGTTAACCGTTTGAAAGCAATTTGATTAATAAGGATCTTTGTCTGAAATTTCATTTCGTTTTACAAAATATTTTCCATTGTTAGTTGACAAATACATACGTCGGTATTGTCGATATAACAAAATTTTACTCGACCCTATCGATAAAAAAAAAATATCAATCTATCCGATATTTTCGCATCCCAAAACCCACAAATTCCAACAAACCAAATTCCAAAATACGTCCGTCCAACTTTTCAAATACCGAAAAATTATTGCTTTCAGGCGTGATAAAGCAATACCGAGACATTATCGAGTGCACGAAAACGGATAAAATTACTTGGGGAGCTTAACCCAAATTCTTCTAGCGTCATATGACGACAAAATAACTTTTTTTTTATCTCCGTAAAACGCTACAATTTCCCATTAAAACCGGTTGATATATGTTTAGCTGCATAAGTTCGTCATATTACTTGATAAAATTTTCCACTTTAAGGCTTCTATTAAAACGGCATAGTTTCAAACGCAAATATAAAGTTGTGACTTTGAAACAAAAATTAAAATCATGCCATCATCCAACAAGTAATATAAATTACAATTAAATTATATAAATTATGTATTTATTTTGGAACATAACATGGAGCCAAGGAGATGAAACCGTGCAGCAAAATGAATTACCTTCAGCTTATAATGAACATGATTACGGTGATTTTACTGCGGTTGACTATTTTGAATTATTTTTTGATGACGTTTTGGTTCAAAAAATAATCGACGAAACCAGGGATTATTGTTTGTCGAAAAAATGGTCGAATATTCAAATATCTAAAGGGGAGCTTAAAGCTTTCCTTGCCATTTTGATTGTATCCGGTTATAATATATGGCCAGGAAAGGCTTTGTATTGGAATGCCGGCCATGATTTACGCAATTATGCGATCTATGATGCTATGCGAAGGGACAAGTTTGACAATATTATGAGAGCGCTTCATTTTCGATCAAACCTAAATTTGGATAAATGCGATAAGTTTTTTAAATTGCGCCCGCTCATTTAACATCTGCAGGGCAAATTTTTGGAAAACAATGATGCATCTTCTGATGCATTTCACACGATGAAGCAATGTTCCAGTATTTCAGTAAACATAGCTGCAAACACAGGCAATTAAAAAAAAATAAGTTTATTCGATATGGTTATAAGGTTTGGTGTCAAAATCCGTTATACGGCTACTTAATAACCTTTGATCCATACCAAGGATCATTTCATGGTGATGACATAATGGAAAATAAATTTGGTAAATGAGCATCAACCCTACTTTATTCTTCCCTTTGCTAAAGAAACTCAAAAGACGTAGTTATAATTGTACTGGTACAATTAGAGCTAACCGTCTCGGATAAGATTGCTGCCTTTCAAATCTAACAGAATTTAAAAAGAAAAACCCGGGTTATTTTGTAGTTGTTATTGCAAATGTTGATGGAGGTAAGTTTTTTATCTGCCGTTGGAAAGATAATTCAGTGGTATCTAGTGCATCGACCTGCATCGTGAAAAGATGGAGCAAGAGTGAATACAAACATATTTATGTGGCTATTCCATATTCCGTTGGGAACTGACAGAATGTATCAAATTGTCAGCGCATACTGTATTCCTATACGCGGAAAAATTGGTGGTGGTTCCTTTTCACTTGGCTGATAGACGTCTCCGTTCAAAATCCTTGGTTATTGGCACGACAAAACAATCCGAGTTTGAATCAACTTAGCTTTCGACGAGATTTGGCAATGTAATATCTTCTATCGCGGAAAAACCTGCGAAAGAGTACAGGAAGGAAAACAAAACCATTAGACGGATTTGAAACAATCATTCGCTAATCGAAAGTTAGTATAACTTTTTACCAGCCATACCACACTAAATAATGAGTCTTAAGGCAATTTAATGTTAAACTAACACACTAAACTGTATTATTTTAATTAAATTCGTTATTTTTATTGAATTTACATTGGATTTCTTTATAACAATTTTAATTTTGTTTTATTTTTTTACATATTTTCAAAAAGTTTATCAATATCGGCAACAGGTGTTTTCGTTTGAATTGTGCTCATATCCTATTCTACTAGCCTCATTATATGACGACAACCCACAATTCCAGGAGCAATTCCGATACAATTAATTCTCAAAACCTTTGATGTTTCTATGATCATTATAAGCCGGTCAAATGAATCCCGCAGAATTTAAACAATTATCTACCCAATTCTGCAAAGTTAAATTTAAATGAAGAATTAGCTGACTGTATTGTGAGATAATTTTATTACTAACGTCCAGTTATATCAAGGTAAACTACTGTTATCTTTTGTATGCAACCGGGTATGAGGAATATATATCCGCTAGAATACAACAATCTTGGCACTCTGATGTCCATTGTCACACAACGATAGAGGCATCTCCAAATCGAAAAGAACATTATTAAAATGTGGAAAAGAGTTTATATATAAGTATTAATGACCGGTTTCACAAAAAAAAAAAGTTAAATAACATTTCGTCCCTTTCTTCATTTATGAAATTATGGTCAGTTTAAATCTTGGTTCAATAGGGAGCCTGGCCATTCTCGAAAAATTTCGCAATATGCTTCATAACTTATTTTCGCTGCGTTACGCAGAGTTCTACCCTGATTTTGGTCTTGCTCGGAAAGAATTCCAAAATTTGAACTAGTTCTTGCACTGTAACTCTCATGGTTACTGCGAAATCCGAAGCCCCTCAGAGTAGTCACATTGGTCCACTTTTATTTAAAATATTTATAAATCATATTGTTAACAGTTTGAAGTTCGTAATCAATGTGCTTTTCATTGATGACATCAAACTTTTCGCCGCAACCCCAAATGTATCCGACTTCCTGTGACTACAAAGCAAATGTATCCGACCGCCTGTTACTATATCTGGACGGATTTTGCAACTTGTCATCTAAAAAGTTTTTCTTCGCTTTCCTATAGTTCATCAATATTAGCAGTATAATAGAGTTATATGCGGGTCGAATACTTCTTACCTTACCGTAACGACTTTTACGACTTAAAGCATTGTATTTTGTCTTTGTTCGATCCAAGGGTCGGAACAGTCTACTAGGGTTATAGCGACCGCCCCATCGACGTGATGCAGCCTCGGTCATCTTATTTTTAAACACGGTTCGCCCGAGTGTTGTTGCTGTCGTATTTCAACATTTTCGTCCCTCCTCGTTGTACACAGATGTAAGGCGTGGTAACTTTCTCTTTATTGAATCTGTAACTTAAGCCACGGTCTTTTGGAATCACTTTTGATTTAAAATAAAAACAATTAATGTTTATATTATTATTTCTGAATTTTATTATTTTTCCTTATTGTGGTAATATTTTTAGTTTATTTTTTAAAAAATCGATTTCGGAAATAATTCCTTCATCAGTTTATATATAATACTATTCATTAATATGGAATAGTATTATATATAAACTGATGAAGGAATTATTTCCGAAATCGATTTTTTAAAAAATAAACTAAAAATATTACCACAATAAGGAAAAATTATAAAATTCAGAAATAATAATATAAACATTAATTGTTTTTATTTTAAATTAAAATCGTGGTAAAAGCACACAAAAAAGTGATAAATGGATATCCAAAACATCACTTTTGAGTATGCATCGTTTGTTAAATTCCGTGTTTCAGTAATTCGAATTTTCTATTTCAAGAGAGTCGTACAGTCAGGCATTACATAAACTTTATAAGGCTAGGCTTACATTTATAATATTTTTTATCTAAAATAAGGTTAGACTCCAAATAACTAAAAATTAATTTAAATAAAACATTGAATGTTGTCGCAAATTTTCAAAGGAATTGCAACAAAAACCACATCTACTTAAAAGTTATGGGCTATTTTTTTTTATTATTTTACTGTACCCAAAAATTCATTTAAGGTTTACGTTGTTTTATTTATTTATTTTTTTCTTGTTAACGTTAATTAAGTCTTTAGAAAATGTACATATTTCTGTATTTCTCGTCTTTGTTACGGTGCGTTAGATAAAATAAAAATAAAAAAATTAAAATATTCTGAATGTTTCATTAGCTTGTTTTATGGTTTTATAATTGTTAAATTAACCCTATTAAAAACGAATAAAATGTATACTTGTACACATTTATTTAACATAATCTGCTGTTTACGTTTGTCGTTTAAAAGTGTTCGTTTCTGTAGATCATTGCGCGCGATTAAGTAAAGATATCCATTTTTAAAATAGAATCGTTTTAAATTCACACGATTAAAAAATTTCATTGAGTAGAATTTTTTCTGCTGTGTGTATATCTCCTTTTTACAACCAACAACAAGGAATATTGGTTTGTTCTTGTTTACCTTAAGATGAAGAAAAAAAATGAATTTTTTTAAAATCTTAATTGGTTTCTCCTCAAAATGATATCACAAACGCACCACCGTTCCATCCAGATCCAACACGGTTTTTTTATAATTTCAGTTTATTTTTTATCTTTTAGTCTCATTTTAGCAATACGTATATAAGTTTAAGAAAGAAATCCATTAATGATTATCAAAACGGTGCCAATTGAAATTCTTGTTTGACTGTTCTTAAGTGTTTGTTTGGTGATTTTTTATACTTAAATATAAATCTTTATTTTTAGTTTTCCCACCATAACGATGTTATATTGGGTAAGTATTGTAATCGGATTACCACGCTCCAAAGCATTGATTAAAAAAATGTCATATCAGGAGAAGGGATGTCCAAATTTAGATAAACCCGTGACCACATTTAAGGACTTCTCCTCCTCCAAATAATGGAAAACTATAGTAACTAGAGGGCCCCGTCCCCTATTCGCTACGCCCACCAACACCCAACGATACCTGCTCACTACGCTAGCGAATAATCGACTATAGAGTTCGACTAGAATAGAGTTTTTTTTCGGTAGAGCATTTTTATTTTTATACATAGACAGAAATGCCAATTCAACAGCGATATATAAAGAAATTCTTATAAGATGACGCTTTGTGGGAAAAGTGTCATTAAAGGAGTCGAATAGACCTAATTTTTTAATTTATTTTATTTGTTACTTCATTAAAGTTAGGAAATAAGCCAAAAGACTAAATCAGGTGTTTCGGTCTAAATTAATTATTTCTTATATACCCGAACATTCGTATCACCTTGCGGTCGCTAGGTCCACGAGGAAAAAGAATGTGTCTCTGACTATAATACTTATTCATTAAATATTTGTAAAATTGTCTGTATATAACATATACAAATAACCGGCAAATTCGTTCGTCCTACCAATAACTATTTTAGAATTTGCTTTTACCAAATAAATTACATTCATTTCACACTCTATGTACGAGTATGGTAAGCCCGATGTAATCGCACTAAAGAAATGGTTATTCCAATTCTTATTCTGATCATTAAAATTTCACACAACAAAGAATTCCAATAATCGTTCAATTCGGAAAAGAAACTTGCAAATTAAAAATAACTTTTAAAACAAAAACTGCTACCGTTTAAATGTTTCCGTTTATATCAACCAAAAATTAAGAAAAAATATATCTGAAACCTAGAAAAAGAATAAAACGTAAAGATGAAGAAGAAAAAGTAACTTCTGATAAATTTGTCTCAAAGGAATTTGAATTTAAATATTTTCTTGTCGTCTGTGTTAAGTCGTTTTGTTGTTTGGTAATTTAACAAAGCTAAAGCGTCTTTCGATTTTTTTTTTTGTATTTTTGTTCTTATTATTTTTCTTAAGTTTGGCTTGTAATTATTGATGTAATCTTATTGTGTATGAGGAATAAAAACAAATAATTTAAATCGCTTCGCGCACTGACAACAGAAGATGTTTATAAATACTCTATGTAATGTTTGAGATGTGACTGTAATGCAATTGATGGTAGTTCAAACATATATGGATTGAAGCAAAATAACTTCCAAAATAAAACTAAGAATATTTTCGGAAATGCTTGTTGCATCTTATTCGAAAAAACCGATAAACGTTTTACTTCAACAGTGCTAATAATTTCAAATAAAAATACTCTCAAAGCTTACAAAAGACCATTTGGCGGATTAAATTAAGGAAACAATAATTTACCATCGTGGTAGATAGATAGTAGAATTTAAATTTATGATTTTAATTGCCTCATGATATAATTTGCATTTATTGAATTTAGTTAATAACTTACAAAGTATTATCTTTAAATATATTATTTCAAATTCAGTAAGGGATGCAAAAACACCTTTTTGAAATTATGATGATCACGTAGTGATCGAAAACGTTAATTCTGTAAATAAAACCAATTACAATTTTATAAAATTAAAACTTTGAATTTGATTATAGAAATCGTTATAATAATTATTTCTTTAATTTTAACAAAACATAAATTTGAAGAAGTGTTGAAAATATAATATAAATTTAAATGAAGTACGTGAAGCAGGAAAGAAAATCGAAAAGCAGTACGAAATATGTGCCAATACGTCTTCCAGTTGTCAAACGCCCGGTAAGTAAACGTACTACAATATATTTCTGATTTTTTTTATTAATGTTAAAGAATTAATTTCTTTTTCAGATTTATTAAAAACATAAGATTAAACAAAGCCGCTCTTAAATATGCTTTAAAAGAATTAAACTCTAAATTGGTACCAGGTCTTTTTCGCTAACTCCAGAAATTAAATATACAGGATGTAGTAGCAGAATTGACGATTGGACCGTGTCCTCTAGCGGAAAAAAAGTAAACTATCGTACCCATTGATTTGATATTTTGTATTTATTTGATATGCCAATAAAAAGAATTTTGTTTTAGATACTTCAAAGCAGTAGGATTGTGTGTTGTTTATAATTATTTATAATGGATTCGTGTGAACCAAATTCTACAAAAAAAACATCGTGAGCATTGTAGTGTGCCGCAATGTAATAATTATAAATCGGACAAAATATCAATGAACGGCTGCCAAAAAGATATGATTGAAATAAAAAATAAAAAAATACTGATTCATTGAGTAGCTTTTAAGTTATCATGGAGACATAACGCATTTAAAGATTTTGTTAGCGATTTTTTCGAGTTGATGCATAAAGAAGTGGGCCGAATTATTATGCCATAATTTTTTTATGAAATTTATTTCAGTCAAACGGTTTGGAGAATATATTATAAACATAATAGGCTATCAAAAGAACCTCTATACAGGATAAAGTGGATATTGCCATGATACCATATATCGACGATATCGATAGTGTTTTAAGTGGAGTATCGAACTTAAGTCATCCTATTTTAGCTGATAATAAGTTTAATAATTTTGAAGCAAATAGACCAAAACAAACACATAATATTTGAAAAAAAGAAGAAAAATTCAGCTTACTCAAAATTTAATTTAAATTGAAGTCTTGAGCGATATAAAAGTTATTTCAGGTATACCTAATATTTAAATTATTGTATTTTCTTAAATAAACTAAAAGCTATGCTCCATATTTATGATGGAGATAACTGGGGTATCACATATTTAAAATAAACATCACAGAGTAACAAAGGTTTTTAAAAAACTTCGTCCCTAGAAACTTGTATTACTTCGTAGGTTTTATCATACGAACTAAAAATAATTAAATCGCATATATATAAATTGGTTATTGCTAACTCCAATTGAATTGGCCGTAGTAACCATGCTGTTTTTTTAATTTATAAAACCGTCCAATATTTTTTATGTGATCTACATTTTGAATTAAGTAAGCTGCAATGATATTCGCTCTATTTTTGGGTGATTTAATTTCTATTAATTTTTCCATTGATCACCATCATATGCGACAGCGTTAGGACTTATAGCAAGGAATGGTAAATCAAGACAGATCATAAGGCCGCATTCAAACAATTCAAACAATAAATAGTGACCTTCTAAAATATGCTTCGCTAGTTCTTCAGCATATTTGCCATATTCTGTAGCACAGTTTCCTTTAAAATTACTACTACATACTTATATACAGGTTTTATTCCCCTCCCCTCCCTCCCCTCCCCCCCCCACGAGACATTTAGGATTTTTATTTGAATGGTAAGTAAACAGCGTATAAGAAACACTACCTGAAATTCTAGGTTGCCTTTCAGTTAGCCATTGAGTAATGTTTTGGGATGTAGAGCTAGTAAATATTACCACAATTCTCTCAGATGACTTTTTTACGTAATTTTCAAAAAATTGGTTCACATTCGGCGATACAAACGGTTTCATTATAGAAACACATTTGTTTAATTGGCCATGGCTTAGTATCTGATCTATCGATAAAATTCTTCTTGTGATTTATTTAAATTAATAGTGAAATGTTAAAAGAGATCTTTGCAAGAGCAAATGCATTTACATATTGTAAAGGGGCCTGTAAAATTATTGTGAGGTTAAATAATCGGCCCTATCAGACGATTTGTTGGTAAATTTTGCTCAACTTCAATGAAATTCATCAATACCGCATTTACAGGAGGAGCGTTTAAATCCAACGAAATAATTTAAAATATCAAAGGAAATGTTAAATTTTTTACTGCTTTCATCTTCTACCGTTGTTCGGTAAATTCCTAAAAATGTAATAAGTTTAAGAGAAGTATATCTGTTTATCAAATGATTTTTTCGGCTTCTTATAGACACAAATATATTAGTGAAAATAGAATTCACAAAATTTTTGATTGGTTAATCAGAAACAAAATCAAGAGGCCAATTATTCATAATATATCTACCCAAAAAAAAGTAGAAATATTAACCCACCCGGTACATTACCCCTAGAGTTATACAAAGTGTATAACCCTGAACAAAAAATTATGAGAACTTTCCTTCAGCTCATTGTGTTGGTAGTTTGGTTTCGTACTGAAAAAGTTGATCTACTCATCAGGTAGCTACGACCAAACCACAGAAATACAATTCCTACTTAACACAGATAGTGCAAGTACGAACATACTGATTTAGCGAATTATAATCATTGAATCAACTCAAGGAAAGGAAAACCCTCATTTGTGTGTGTTTAATTGCCCACATAATATTAAGAAGCTTAAGAGAAGTATGTCTGTTTATCAAATGATTTTTTTCGGCTTTTTAAAGACACAAATATATTAGGGATAGTGGCATTCACAAGATTTTTGATTGGTTGATTAGAAACAAAATCAAGAGGCCAATTATTTATTTTTATTTTTTTTATTTTATTTAACATAGTAATAGCAATCTGTGGATCAGAAGATCATCTGGCGATTGCCGTATATATATATATATATATATATATATATATATATATATATATATATATATATATATATATATATATATATATATATATATATATATATACATATATATATATATATATATATATATATATATATATATATATATATATATATATATATATATATATATATATATATATATATTATATATATATATATATATATATATATATATATATATATATATATATATATATATATATATACATACAATTAATGAACAATTAACTTAATAAAATTAAAATAACATAACTACTAAGTCTATCTACTAAAAAATAATACATACAAAATAATAAAGAACAACATTTAAACTTGGAATTGTAGCAAATCATTTAAATTTGAGTAGCTAAAAAGGAAAGCCTTTAGACGCGTGGTAAACATATTCAAAAATTCTCGCATGTTTTTAATTCCTTTGGCAGTCCATTAAATATTTTTGGACCCAAAATTAAAATGTAATCCTGAAAATTAGTGGTCGTGAATTTTTGAGGATGAATATGATGATTGTTGCTCAGGTTATACATATATATACTTCGTTGTACCATTACAAGTTTCATTTCTAGTCATTCTCATTATATAAAAAATTTTCATAACTTTCTAAACAAATAAATGTCTCAACGGAAAAATGTCTAGATATCGAAATAACGGCCAGGACTCTGTAAGCTTTGGTTTGTTATTCATTATTCTCAGTATGTACTTCGGGGCAATAGCTTAGCTGCACTCTAGCGAAATATTTACCCCCCCCCCCCCCCTAAAATTGAAATATTTTTCCAGTACGGAAAAAGTATACTTCGCTTCATATATTTTTTCACTAAATTTTGTCAGTATACTATAAAAATGTCAGTATACTACAATATAATAATTTTTTCCTACAATCGCCGTGAAAAGCAGGCTTTTTTTCTCTGTTTTCAAAGCCCAAAGTGTCTGTTTTTTTGACAGTTAATAAACAAATTACTTTGTCACACGTTTCTCTTAGAAACGTGTGACAAAACTTGAAACCGCACGCATGTTTAAAGAAAGACTAATGTTTGTATAAAACATCAAACCAAATTTTTGTTTTTCTTTATGAAAAATAAAAAAAATCTTTGACTACTCGATTGAACAAAATGTCGGTCCTAAAATAAAATCGTATTGTCAGTATAGTAAATTTTACTACAAAATTATCTTTTTATTATATTTTTTAAAATGATTGTAGGAAAAATAAAGTGTGAAACACGTCCGCAAAGTTGTTTGTCACGCTCGAAAGGTTGCTGGCCTCCGTCCCGTCGGCCAGCAATTTCCTTTCTCGCGTGACAAACTGGCACTTTGCGCTCTTGATACACAAATAACTATTTCAGTACTAATCTGAAAAAAAAAAAAAAAAATCTCACACAGAAAGCGAATAAATATTTTAACCCGCTGTCTACACTATGCAAATCCACTGATATTTTTTATCATGATATAAATTTTATCAATATATGTGTGTGTATATTATACGCATTTTGACACTATTAGCAAATTATCAGGAGGCTATTTCACGTAATTTTATTAGTAAATATTTATGAAATGTGATAAAAAGGTTGCTTTGTTTTGCCATTTGAAATTGTTCTCTCAAGTTGAAAAAATGTCTTTTAATACCGAAAGTACAGTACGATTAATCGACTTGTTCCTCAAAAATAAAATTTTATGGAAGATAACCCATAAAAATTACAGACGGATCGACATAAATAATTCTGTTTACAAAAAATAGCGGACGAAATGACCGTAAACGTTGAAAACCTTAGGAAAAAAATAAGGAATCTTCGAAATGTACAAAATAAAAAATTAAAACCGAGTAAAAACAAATCTGGAAGCGCTGTTGTTGACGATAAAAAATATTATTTAGATTTTTGTACGACGAAATAAAGTTTTTGGACGAGGCGGTGGTTCTCCATATTGTACACCTTTCTGAAAAATTTTCTTCGACAAATTATTTTTAACCTAACCAAAACTGGCAAGTGTTAAAAGCAACTAATTTTTTCATAGCATTCAAACAATGTTGTTTAATATTTGAAAATATTATTATGATAGTGAAATGCCCAGCTATGATATTTTTCGGACAAATATTGTTAATACATTGAAAAAAAACATACTATATACAAACATAAAATTGCTGATAGAAAATATCGGTGAATTTGCATAGTGTAGACGGCGGCTTATCCCATTTTCTTTGTACCTACTGTCAATTAATATTTCATAATGGAAATCAGGCTTTAAAAACATTTTTGTTTACAAAAATTAAGAAATTTTCATGTAAACATTTAACATACTTAACACAATGTTTAAGAATGAAAATAAGCTTATTGTGAAAACTAAAAAGTCTATTAATTAAAACTAACTTTAAATCTAAATATATTAACAACAATATATAAAAAAAATATTTTATTTAGAAGAAGTCATTTACTAAAAATTGTATCTAGGCGAAAAGTTAATATCATTTCCGGTAGTAGTAGATTGCATTTTTTCGCCATGTCTCTTTTAATACGAATAACTTTAAACATTATAATTATACAATAATGGAGACAAAAACCAAAGATTATTTAGTAACGATGCATGTTCACCTTCCAAATTGATTTTCGAGTTAAGCCTGATTTCCATTATGAAATATTTACTGACAGTATAAAAAAAATGAAATAAAAATATATATTCGCTTGCTGTGTGAGAGAAAAAAAACACTTTTTCAGTTTCACAGTACTGACAAAATTATTATAGTATACTGACATTTTTTATAGTATACTGACAAAATTTACTGAAAAATAATGAAGCGAAGTATATTTTGTCAGTACTGGAAAAATATTTCGATTTTTCAATGCAATTTTTAAAAAAAAATTAAAAACAAAGAATGATCTGTGTCAATTCAATGAAATTTTCGATGTTTACGTTTTTATTCAGTAAAAAGTACTGCCAGTAAAAGTTTCATAATGGAAATCAGGCTTTAGGCATATAATTTACTTAGAAAAGCTGACGCTGGGTATCCACTTTTGTCGTGGGTTATTACAACATATCAAAAAGTCGATTTAACAAAAATTATAGTTTCGGCTGTGTTATTGATAAGCGTACATTCGTTATCTGAAAATAATAGTGTAGAAGGCATCTACATCTCGTTGGAGTATCCAGGCATTTAAATTACACATCTGAAAAAGTGTTGGTTGAGAAAATAAAATTCACGGTAAATTTATTACTCTTTATTACTCTCTTGAAATTCATTACTCACTGTGTTAAGTGAGCGACATCTCGCCGCGATGAGATTTTAGAGCCAACTGATTACTAATTTTAATTTTATTTATTTTGTGTTGTATTTTCATTTTATTTTGTGTCGTTGCTCCGTTGGTATACCTGAGATTAAATAGGTGAGTTCTTTTGTGTAGAATGAGTTCGTGTGCGAACTAGCTATGGTGATGAGTGAATACAAAAACTGAAAAACTGATTATATGTATATGAGCGAGCTACCAAACAGTTCCCTACTTGCTTGTTGATATCAAAATTACGGGTGCTGATGTCCAAGAATGTTGATCCCCAAGCAGTTCCCTAGTTGCTTAATGATATTAAAATTGCGGCTGCTACCTATTATTGATACGGTAAACGAATTCTCGCTGACGATAACGACGGTATCGTTGTAACTTAGATAACCATTCCTCATTTCCAAAAATTGGACCATTTAGTCTCTCGTCCTTTAAAAGGTCATATCAGATGAAACTGTGTGCGGCGTACTAAGGTGACAATGTGTACGGTGAATCAGGTTATGAGTACCAAATTGGAATAGAAGAAAGGTCCAAATGACTTTAGCCAATTTAGCTCAATCGTGCTTTTCATGAGAACTCGACTACAACCAGACTGTTCTAGAGTATAGAGACATAATCATAATGACGTAGTTTTTAGAAGCGTTTTTAGTGGTATAACTTTCACTGTTTTCCATGGGAATCCATAGTAAAAATGGTGTTTTTTAGCTACATACCTTTAACAACAATATACAAGAAGGTTATATGGATATTAAGTAAATATTAATTGCAGAAATATTAAAATTAAATTAATTCCAGTGTTTTATTTTTATTCACAACATGCTTTAGCATGTTGTCTTTACAACCAGCTCGAGCAAGCCGCCATATTACCAAAATGGAATATCAACCTTAGAGGCCATTTCTTCGATTTAATAAAAGTGCGGTAATAGCTAATCAATTAGTCCATTAGGTCTATCCCGCCTGATTTCTAGTAGTTTAACCGGTACTATTGGTTGTGCGATTTCTCCCATCGCATTGTATGTTTTTCGTCACTCTCTATCTACAAAGTGGGAAGCGAGATGGACTGATCGGTTGTCAAGCCACTTTACGACTACTACATTACCGTCACTATCGGTTACTTCGTCACTGAAACCTCTGGGTTTTTTCTAATTTTCTTGTCATCAATTAATAGCGGCCGATTAAAGCGATTAATTCTCATCGTCCCAACGGCGTTAATTTGTTTCAGCTTTAATATCTCATATAATTGAAACGGTGGAACTAAATTATCAAAATATAAATTGTGGCCTGGTTTAGTAATTATTTGGCACAGGTGTAACACCGTTGTTGGGCCCAGTCCAAATTTTTGTTGATCCAGTTCACAAATACCAATGGATTTACCCTAGTATATAATGAAGTCGTAAAATCGTCAACTTTTGCCACATAACATATATACTTTTATTCCCTAAAGGTTTTTGAATGGTATCATTTGTTCATCAATACACAAGTTTCTCTCCAAATTGTATTGCAGATATCTTGATGTAACTGAATCAATAACTGGGTGAACCTTAAAAAATGGATCCTTACAATTCTTAGGAATTTCTAAGTTATTGTCAAGATGCAAATTATTTCGCAGTTGGAAAAAAATATCGAAGGGCATGGCTTTTGTAACCAAGTAAATATTCAAAATTTTATTCGATTATGTTCTAGTTCGCGATAATTTTAATCCTCCCATCAATATGTGTAACGCGAATAATCTCCGAAGCTTGGCGGATTTCGTCGAATTGAACCCTTTTACGTCATTGTCTGTTTGGCTTTTAAAACGTTGGAAATGTTGGAAAAGGCTTTTGGTGACAATGCATTGTACAGAGCGAGTGTTTTTGATTGGTATCAGTTGTTCAAAGAAGGCAGAGAACGAGTTGAAGACGATGAACATTTATTTCTTGCTCAAAAATCGTCGATTGACAATTAAAGATCTTGTAGACACATGTAAATCGAGCATTGTATTAGTGTCCGTGAAACAATAATTCCCTATCTTCAAGTCAAAGGCTATTTGGATATTACTCCTTTATTTACGGCGGTAAATTACTGAACCAGTGTCGAGATTATTCCATACTTTCGACTTTATTTATTTCAGCTTTATTTAAGTAATTTAGCGACACATACAACAATGTTTGGGAAATTTTAGCACAGTAAAAGAAAACTTGATCGTGGATGGATTAAATTAATTAGAAAGTCGATAATAAATGTCTAAACTATGTAGAACTGAAAGGAGCACATGTGTTTTGGATGCAGACCTAAGTAAATCATTGCATGGAGAAATTCTGCAAATGTGCTTGCAGCATAACACATAGTTCAAATTGCAATGTTCTTTATTTATCACACATACATATTATTACTTATTTATTACAAACGTCTGGTTCTCATACTAAATCGCTTGCCTACCTATAATATGGGTGCTGAATTGCTTATATTCAAAACTAACAGAATTTTAGAATTTATATTCACCGATAACCATTCTAAACCAGTTTCACAGAAGTAATAATCATGACAAAATTAAATTTATTAATTAAAAAACTCATTCCATTAATTTTACGCGTAGACAAACAGTTTAAAAGGTAAATTCAATTAGTAAACAACTGGACCAAAAATTCTATAGAGAAATTGTTCAAAAATTATCCACCCGAATTAAAGACCCACACAATATAAACACACATGAAACTTATTAATTAAAAATTGCCACTATCATCCCAGAGCTAAACAACTGAACACCAACAACAACAAAACATAATTCAACTTCCGCATTTAATATTTATAAATATTTTTTTTTTTTATAAATTAAATTACAAAAACTTGTTGTAATTTAAATTTTAATTTTAATCATTAACTAAAATAAAAAACTACACACTGTATAATAGTTGGGATTAGATAGTTCTAGTTTGAATGAGTTTAATAAAAAAATATTAACATTTTTAATGGTGTGTGAATAAATAATATTTTAATGATAAATTTATATACAAATATATTTTTAATTTAGAATATACAT
This sequence comes from Tipula vernalis, assembly GCA_958295665.1. Classification (NCBI taxonomy): domain Eukaryota; kingdom Metazoa; phylum Arthropoda; class Insecta; order Diptera; family Tipulidae; genus Tipula; species Tipula vernalis. Next base: position 216,323,046 of record OY282559.1, on the reverse strand, counting down.
ATTTTAATTCACACCGGCTCCGTTCTCTGTAAATACCTATAACATGATTAAATAAATGTAAATAGAACGTAAACTAAGCGCATCAGCAGCACCAACAACAAAATGCAACCTTTCATCCGCGACTTAATGATGTTATATACATATTCTAGAATTTTGCTTTGTGTATAGTTGTTGATTTTTTTAAAATCAACAAGAACAAAAATCGGACATTTAAAAAATAATTAGTTTACTCTATTAAGTGGTTTAAAATCTGCTACCGAAAGAATTTTATTTTGACAGGTACAGAAGATAACGATATTAAAATATTTGCGCTACCGGTTTATAAACAGTAGCAACGATTTTGGCTCTACCTTAATATATAAACAAGGCCAAATTAAACTGCAAACGTATCTAGAAAAAACTACAGGCACAATAAGTTAAATAAATTAACAATCCTAAATAGCTTTTAAAATTGGTGTAATAAATGGGTGATAAAATAACGGCAAAAAATTTAAAAATTATGGGACGTGTTCTGTACACGCGATCCCTGCGTACTACACATATTTTCGTTTTAAATCCAAATACATACACATGGAAATCTTAAATGTAACCCAATAACATGCACAATTCCTGTGTACTCGACCTTGGTATACCGACGTCGACATTGAAATTACCGCATTTCATGTTAATTCAAATCATAAATTTTTGCTGTTTGTGTTTTAAGATCACACAAAATTCAAATTGCACACAAAATAGTTTTGATCACGCATCAATGTTTTTTTTTTTTTTATTCAATTCGCTTCTCATTAACCCACATTTCGTGTTAATCAAAATGAATATCTTTTAAAATAATCACAACGACAACGGCACAAAATTGTGTCTAAAACCTATTTAACAATATACAATACATAAACAAAGGCCAACAATTATCATAAAATATCCAATAGTGCGTCTCTCTGAAAAAGCCACCCGCAATTTTTACAGCAACAACAACAAAGTTTACAACCAACCAAAACAATAACTGACCTAGACAAGAATTTATCAGATACACGCTACTTTGCGTTTTTTTTTTTTCAGAAGAACAAAAAATCGAGTTCAATACACATAATCCTCGTCAAACTATATAAATCAATGAAAACATACCAACAACGGCAACAACTACAAATTGTTGATTTTATAAACAATCACATATGTAGGTACATATTACGTTATTGTGCACGAAAATTATAAATGAAAATTTATTTTCACAGAATATCTTTTACTGACATGACATTTTATTTTGACGTACTATTTTGTATTATTGTATTACATAACGTATAAATATTTCGCTGGGTACACAAAGAACAGTTTTCGTTATTAACGGATTTTTTAACATCAACTGGGTTGAGACTACTCATTATGGAGGCCATGGTTGGATCATTTTATTTAATGAACGTTTTTTAATACAATAATTGTGCATAAACAAAAAACAAATGGCAGCAGAATTATTTTTCCATCTAACGTGATATGAACACTGAATTCGTAATCAAGGTTTATTCGTCAGCTTCACCTTTAAAAACACCGGTTTGCAAGTATTTAAGATTGAGTTCAACCCGATTGGCCTCAACCCGAGTCAAAGCTGTTGAAGCAATTATCGTTTAACGAAGAAAAAGTATTGGCAAAACGATATTAAGAGTAAAGGGGTAATTACCATCTATCAAAACGAACGCTGAATTTATGGATGTGAAATTCGTCACATTGGGTATTTCCTAGGTTGTAGCTAAGATGTTTAGGTAGAAGCTAAAATGTATGACAATCGATGTAATAAAATAGATAGAGGTTTAAACAAAGTACGGCAAAAAATGTTCAGAACAAAAGAGAGCTCACCGACAGGGCCCATTTGTTTCTCGCGTTATTAATCTACAATAGCCATAACAAATCCGCGAAGAAAATATGTCGCATTATAGAATTTAATATCACTTACTGTCGAACCACCATGCGAGATGGGAGGAGGTTTAAGGCAAGAATCCTAGACGTTCAGTTTACCGCAAATTGTATTGCAAGAAAATCGGATTTTTTCATAAAGAAGTACAATATTAACAATATGAGATAGTAGAACTGTTACTGCCCAGAAAGTTATGTTCGTTTCCCTTGCAAACAACCAAAGTTCCGCTCATTATTAATGGAATTAAAAAAAATTATTAAAATATTAGCAGAGCGTCAATAATAGTTCGACGTAAGGCCTCTGATGAAAGGATATCAAATTAAGGAATATGTTGATAGACTAGATTTTGACAATAATAACAGCCTTCAAGAGTTACGCTGTTTCTTGAGGTTGGATATGGAGATGGATGACTGAATGACTCTTTTCTTATGTGTTAGAGGTGAAATTGTCTCGAGATAATCACCAATGACTTAGTTTGATAGAAAAATACTACTTCTACATTGATAACATTTTGGACAGTTGAAAAATCTTAACTACAACACACAGAAGTTTATTATAGAAATATTATTCAACCCTTAGAGTATTAATTATATTTTGCATGGATTGTATATGATACGCCACCAACTTAACAATAGTTATTTACTTCAGAGGGGCGTTTGGTAAATGATTTAATATAGTGCAAGTTCGATGTTTTTGCTAGTTACTTATTATTTAGAATTTAGAAACGATTACTATGACGTTCATTTACTATAACACATCAACCAAACAACGTTTCATTTCTTACTAAACATGGCATTAACTCTATTTTTTCACTTAAATAAAATTTAAAGCAAAAACATGAATTTCAATTTAAAGAAAGCTCTTACTGTCCGTTGACTTTTTGCAACATGTTGAGAAAAATAATCATATTAGTTTTTCTACGGTAGTGCAGTAACCTTTGCTTTCGATGATGATGGAATTATGCTTTGCACAAATCGTGTTGCAATTTCATTGCACAACGATTTCTCAATTGCCACAGGATTTGTGATGACAACCAAAATGTTTCAATTGTATTGTGAACGTTTCAGTTATTAAGTTTTGTTGGTCCGTACAAGTTTGTTATGTTTGATGTTGCTAATTATTTATAAATATTACAGGATTTTTGTATAGTAGAAAAAATAGCGTGTATAACCAGCCACAACCTCTGGTTATACCAGAGCCTTCTAGAGTATAGAGCCATAATCTTAATGACGTATTTTTTAGAAGCTTTTTTAGTGGTATAACTTTTCACTGATTTCCATAGGAATCCTTAGTAAAAATGGTATTTTTTAGCTACAAGTTTTTCAATGAAAAAAGCAAAAATATTATAAAATGTTTATATAAAAGTTTTCTACATATCTTTATTAACAATATACAAAAAGGCCATATTAGTATTAAGTAAATATAATTTGCAGAAATAATAAAATTAAATTATTTCTAAAACATATTTTTTCGAACTTTCATTTTGAAAAATACATCAAAGTTGGCTCTGACAAATTAAAATAATACTTGCTAAATTTATCTTTAGTTTTACTAGTGTACGTAAGATGTCTAAAATGGTAAAATATAAATACGAAAAAAAATTATTTAATCGCAAAATTATCACACGTTCCTATATTTTGTGAATTTGTTTTGCTTTTCCTACAATTTTTGAACTTAAAATTTCCCCAGGTGGTAATTTTTGGTACGATTTTTCCAAATGTTTACGGCCATCACTGCCATCTATAAAATGTATATTGACTTAATGAGCAAACAAATCGTAGTAAGCTTTTATTTCAATTTGACCAGAATGCTGTTGTTATGAATTTTTTTTAATATTTTGGTTTAAATAAATCAATTATTACAAGAAAATGAAAACGATTTACTTTAACGATATTCATATATGTTGAAATTCAAACATTTATGAAAGTATTTCAGAAATCATAATTAAGAATTTGTAACGTTTTCATTTAAAAATTTGTCTTAGGAAAATGGGATTTCCCATATGTTTTGTGTGTTTTACTATGAAAAGTTTGGTTTTTTTCTCGTTTCTAATTCCGTTATAAAAGCTCTGATTTTTTGATTAATGCTTTATAAAATACAGGGTGCTCTGATAATATCCGTAATATTCGTCTTTCTGCAGACAATCCATACTGCTCTCAATTATCAGTCGAAGATCAAATTGTGTTTTTTGTAAACTCTGTTCCTCAAAGCATAGTTAAAAATTTAACAATTTCCATTGATGGTGGGACTTTAAGCAACTATAATTTTATTTGCAGTATTGTTGATAGTAACGCCTTATTAATAGATTTAAATGGAACGAAATCAAACGCCTCTGGAGGTCGTGATATCTCTTTAAGGTTTATTGAAATTATAATTCCGCTAATTTACCCCTATATTAGTCACCTTAGTAATGAATGTTTGTCTGGATCACTTTTCTCATCTCAATAGAAAATTTCCATGACAATGCGTGTGTCAAAAACAGCTCATATTAGTTTACTTATGTGACATACGAGAAATTAGCATTCTGCCTGTTATATCTAAAGTTCTTGAACTAGTCGTGTGTGATCAAATAATGTGTATCTTAAATAGACAAAACAAACTTACTCATTTTCAGCTTGGTTTTAGGACAAAGCATTGCTACAAATAACTGGTGATATTCCTAATACACAAGGTATAAACCTTGGTCATGTAGTTTTGTTAGTTTTAATAAACTTTCCCAAAGCTTCAATTACGTTGGACCATAGCATACTACTAAGAAAATTGAGGTTAAACTTCAATTTCGTGCGTCAAGCCGCACTAAATTAAATAAACATTGTCCTACCGTTCGAATATAGTATATTAAATATAATGGATATTTTATATCAATGAACAAATTTCAAAATTAACAACATTTCAATTTATCATTTTATGTTTGAAAAAGGGTATTACCAATACAAATAACGTACTGGAGGACTCTAATTGAAAGCTTCGTTTTTTATGGTTTTAGATTCTAACGGGTAATTTCGAATTAGTAGTTTTTTTTTCAAATATGCATAGGGATAAAATAATTCCATTTTTAGAGAAAAATAAGCAAACATTGTATGGCAATTTTTAAAATGGAATTATTTGTATCCTATATTTAAAAAAAAAAAAACAATCGACACGGTATAGTTATTACTTTGAAAAAAATTATACCAAATTCATAAAAAAAATCACAATAAATCAATTCCGAATACCTTGAGAAAACTATAATAGAGCAACTGGTTAGCTTATTTTATTGTGCATGTTTAGAATTTAAGGATGTAAAGCAGCTGGTTGACAGTTAGTGTTAAATTGCGTGTTTTATAAACCTTGTAGAGAGAGAGAGAGAGAGAGAGAGATCTAAAAATTAGTTTAAGTTCCTTTTCAATATACAGTTTTAACACTGAATTATGATTTTTCAATTCAGAGATCCAAATTTTCTAAAGGAGAAATTTGGGCTATCTGTTGGTTATAAATGCCACGGACTTTATAACAGAAAATAAAATACGATTTTCTGTTATGAATCCGTCAATTTTGGTAAAGTTTTCACAATCCGCCTGCATTAAGTTACGAACTATCAATTTATCATTTTTTGATACTTGAAGAATAATTAAATTTAAATAATGCTATTTTAAAATATAACTAAGAACAAAATAACTTGCACTTTGTCATCACACCTGTTTTTGAGATGTCTTATTATTTTCTTGGATTTGTTTGTGTTTTTGTTTACAACATAAACCAAACAGCATAAATTCATGTTAAATGCATTCACAAAATAATATATTCGACAACAACAAAACACCACCAAAATCTGATAAGAAAAATGAAAATTATAATATTTATATATTTTTGCCTTATTTTAATAATAATTATAGAAATAATAAGAATACTAATAATAACAACAACAATAATTCAGTCCTGTGTGATGTGTACGTGTATAGCTGTTGTCGTTTTTATGCGATATCTGTTCATCGAATATGACCAAAAATTATGTAGCTATAAAACCATTGATTTGACATATAAGACGAAAAGTGAAGAAGTTGAATTCGAATTTTGGATGACTTTTAACATTTTTTTGGAATTTTTAATTGGTTCGATGATTGATTAGGGCGAGTTGATTATACGTTTAATAAGGTAATTTACGGCTTATAACATAATATACAAAGTAACAGAAAACGTATGTTGGGCTACAAAAATGCAAATACATATTATGTAAATAAAATGCGCGCACGGGGCGAGATATTAATCATATTCTTTGACAACATTTTGTGTATTTTGCAATATATTTGTGAAATGCTTTTGCTTTGGTAAATATATTATTTAAATAGATATTATATCATATAATTGTGCATTAATTATATTTAAATTTATAAAATACTGTTTGAGTGACCTACATATTTTTGAGAACTCTCTAGCTTTCTCAGTCGCGGATTAAAAGAAACCCTACTTGCTTCATATATAGTTTATAAACTCTATGAACAGAATTCACATCGATTCTCTATCCTCCTATAAATCAACAAATCGAGCAAGAAATTTTCAGAAAATGAATTATTTACAAAACAGAAAAAACATTTCTATACGATCTATTCGATCTATCAGGCTGTCTATTGGCTACATCGTACAAGAAAAACTGACCAACTGTGTTTGCTGTAAAGATAGGATATTAAAGTATTGAATAGTTAAAAAAAATAAAATAAAAATTTAATTTTTCATTGTACAATACTAGTAAATACCGTGACAAGCCAACATTAATTCGCGATTGTACATCTAGAGCTACAGAGAAACGAACACACAAAAGGTAAACAGTTAAAACCAATAAAATATTTTAAATTTTATTTTTGTGTTCATAAATAAATATTGAATAAAACTATAATCATATTGACATCCCAGCTGATTCTAATCATCGATTGTTAAGTTTTGTGTTTTAGAATTGAAAAATGTAATTGTCCGTTTTTTGGACTTCCATATTCAAAAGAATTTAATTAATTAATTTTCAAAATTACAGAATAGTACATTGTGTCTTTATAGGATTAAAAGTAATACTTTGTTTGACAAGCAATTATGTTTCATGCGAAGTGAAGCGCACGCAGCCGAGCAAGTGCAAAGATTGCTAATCAAACAAAGCCACTTTCAATCCGAATAATGCATACTATAGTCAAATTACATCCATTTAACATTTCTAGATTGAATATTTTATTGAAATATTTTGTGTAGCTAAAGAGGACATGACTTTATTTTATTTATGTATGTTAATAAGCTATGACGCGTCAATTACTTTTAATACTGGAAACAGTATTGATGATTGGAATGAACTTCTGGAGGCGAATAGCGTAAGTTGTAACAATCGAAACAAATCTGACGTTTGAATGTTTTCCTATGTATTTTGCGTTAGCATTGTCTTATTTTAAATATTAATAATATAAAATTATAAAATAAAATATAAAATTGTCAACGAAATAATATTTCTTGTGTTGTAAATAAGTTTTTCTTTAAGTAATAAAAGAAAGAACTCCAAGAAAATTTAATTAAAAAATGAAGGTGTGGCCAACACACGACTTTCTTTTACGAACAGAGAATTTTGAAAAATTTTATTTTTTTCTTAATTTTTTTTTTAATTTTTAAATTTTTAAATTTTCTTTTTTAATTTTTTATTTTTTATTTTTATTTGTTTTTAATTTTTGGAAACATTTTGTATTAAGTAGGTAGTTTTTTGTAAATCTTATACTTTTTAAGATATTTGTAAAACAAATTTTCTGGACTAAGGGAGTGGCAACTTCCGGTTAGCCGATTTTGAGTAAAATTCACTGGGACCTCACAATTTATCAAAAAAGCTTAAATCTGAAGTTTCAGTTCGATTGGTTAAACCATCTGGGCTGTAGAGAGGACACAGACTGACAGACAGACTGACAGACTGACAGACTGACAGACTGACAGACTGACAGACTGACAGACTGACAGACTGACAGACTGACAGACTGACAGACAGACAGACAGACAGACTGACAGACTGACAGACTGACAAGCTGACAGACTGACAGACTGACAGACTGACAGACTGACAGACTGACAGACTGACAGACTGACAGACTGACAGACTGACAGACTGACAGACTGACAGACTGACAGACTGACAGACTGACAGACTGACAGACTGACAGACTGACAGACTGACAGGCTGACAGACTGACAGACTGACAGACTGACAGACTGACAGACTGACAGACTGACAGACTGACAGACTGACAGACTGACAGACTGACAGACTGACAGACTGACAGACTGACAGACTGACAGACTGACAGACTGACAGACTGACAGACTGACATACTGACAGACTGACATACTGACAGACTAACAGACTGACATACTGACATACTGACAGACTGACAGACTGACAGACTGACAGACTGACAGACTGACAGACTGACAGACTGACAGACTGACAGACTGACAGACTGACAGACTGACAGACTGACAGACTGACAGACTGACAGACTGACAGACTGACAGACTGACAGACTGACAGACTGACAGACTGACAGACTGACAGACTGACAGACTGACAGACTGACAGACTGACAGACTGACAGACTGACAGACTGACAGACTGACAGACTGACAGACTGACAGACTGACAGACTGACAGACTGACAGACTGACAGACTGACAGACTGACAGACTGACAGACTGACAGACTGACAGACTGACAGACTGACAGACTGACAGACTGACAGACTGACAGACTGACAGACTGACAGACTGACAGACTGACAGACTGACAGACTGACAGACTGACAGACTGACAGACTGACAGACTGACAGATTGACAGACAGACACCATTTCGAAACTCACTTTTTTGGACTCAGGGGACCTCAAAACAGATAAATCTCTAAAAATCTCAAGATCCAAAATTTTCATGATTACTATACTTTATTTTACTAGAGTAAAAGAAAGTAAAATGGATGAACGATAAAAAATAAACAAGAGGAAGATATTGGGTCATTGCGGAGTACCACAATGTAATATTTACAAATCCAGCACGGTTATGACCAGCTCCAGCCGAACTTCTTAAATGGAAAGTAGCGGTTAAAATGGGAAAGGAATTCCCTAACAATTTTTGATATGCAGTCGTCATTTTGATGTCAAATATTTATTGACACCAAGCCATACATATAAAGGGCAATTTAGAGTTAATTTAGCGAAACCTGATTTTCCAACGGAAAATTTGCTGAAGTCAAGTCAATAAGGAACGAATCAAAGACAATGGGAGAGAAAGCCGCCATATGATGAGTTCTGCAGCTGCTACTATTGCTGAAGTGTCGCGGTTAATGTTTTCCTCTTCTATATTAACTCTTAATATTACAGCTCTAATACTAAAGATGTTGAAGGTGTTTATATGGAGCAGGTTGAATATCTACAAATCGCTTTATATACCGATTCAGCGGTCCAGTGTCTTCGCGGTCTAATCGATAAGGGGAATCAGGCAACTATAGCTGAATGTATTAATATAGCATCATTTTGGACTACGGATAAAAAGTTTAAAAGAATGACGAGAATACCAAGTTTGGACATTTTAAGGTGATGATTGAAGCATGCGAAGATACTAGGAAAAATGATAATTGCACAATGTCATTTAGAGACTGTATTCTTTTGACGATGCACAAATTAAAATGTAATTGTTCATTTGCGGAAGTTTCCAGTTAAGCGATAAAACCGCTAAACTTTATTTTGTGGACATTATTCGGCTTCTCGCAAAATTAATGAAAAAATTAATTCATTGGCAATCGAAAGAACGAAACTTAAACAATTAACCAACATGCTTTAAACAAATTTCTAATGTAATAACAGTTTTGAATTTCTATGTCAAATTGTGTCGATTGCAACATATGCTGCTATTGATTACTAGAGGCGCGATTTTGCTATTTCCAATCGTCAATTAAAAGTACTATAACGCCTAGAATTAAAAGAATAGCCTAGCAATACGTAACGGGTGGTCCATCTACTCTAATTCAAAGAAGAATGAATATTTTTCAAAGCGGTTTGTTTTATTAGAAAAAGTATACATTGCCATTAAGTATGGAACACAAATTGATTCAAATGACTTTCATTTCTGGCTTTACAGAACCCCATTCTGTCAAACCAATTGGTGGAATAGCCAGAACACTTTCGATTGTATGGCCTCCTGTCTCATCAGTGGCAACCTCTATTTGATCTTTCAAGTCTTATATAGTCTCTCAGTTTATTAGTCTCAGTTTATCCAATAACAATCTTGTTTCAACTCGCTTCACAAGTTGATCCACAAATGGCCTTGTAGGCATTTCATTTCTACCGAATTTTCCATGTAAATTTTTTACAGTTTGGGTAGAAAACTCACCACTTTCAAAGTAAGTTTTCAATTTTTCCCAGTGACCCATTTTGAAAACTGCAAACGTTAAACTAATTTTCTGTCGTAACACGCATGACGTAAGCGTTGCCACACTCGAAATAACCGGTAGTTAAAATTGCAAACGATAGATGGACCACCCTACACGTTTTTATAATCATAACAAAAAAAGCAACCCAAATAATAGTATTGAAACAAGCTACTTTTAAGGAACTTGGAGATAAAAGCTATTTTTTATTTATTCCAAGACACAGAGAGATAATTTTTTGCCCGGATATTAAGAAAATCAGATATTTTTGACAGTTAAATTACCTCTCCGTTCTTTCAGATACATGAACCAGTGCGGTTTAGAAAAATACCAGGCCAATTTTCTGTAAATTAACCCATTTGATCCCACACCAACAAAAAAGTATGTAAAATGTGTTTACTACTTTTATTTTATTATGTGACAATTAAAAGAAAATGCAAATTACTTATTCTGTTTTGTAGGTGTGTGTGCCTATGTACAGTGGCCTCTGGAAGCGTGCTTTGTGTGTAAAAAGTTTTAAAGCAAATATGCTCGAAGCACAATGCTACATTACAGTTCTCACAAATCCACTGAATTCGCTGTTTTTGGGAAATGTCCACGCTGCCCAAAACTTATAGGAAGGAACCTTTGGCTTCGGATTATATTTTTTGAATGCCGACTTATCGTTTACTCGAGCCAAGTTTATTATTATTTGATAGATTTATTTTATATTACATAAACAATTTAAAATTAAATAAAATCTAATAAAATTAAATGTAATAAAGTTAAACCCCAATTAAATAAAGCGATAAAATAATTGCGTTTAAATTATGCCTTCATTCATTGTTACAAACAATGTTATTATAAGCCATACAAATAACAAAAATTAACGAGCATAAAAAATTTGTAATATTTAGTTCTAAACTGAGAAGGATGTGAAATTCTCTTCTCGATAACTGATTTACGTACAGTCGTGATTAGAGTCACATATCTTAATGAGTTAGCACATCTAATTTTGTTTCTAAGATATTCAGGACAATTGCTATGAATAATATTAAAAAGCATCTGCATTGCCTGTATTTCAAGTAATTTTCAATAATACAACGCAATAGACATTTCGAATATTTTATAAGTACCGGTAATGTCTTCATTACAGACTTATCATCCAGTTAATCAATAAAAAAATCCGAGTATAAAATGTAACTTATCAATATTGAATGAGCGAATGCATTTTTAGTTCCAATGGATTTTATTCCATGTCTGAGCTTGGAAATTCTCTTCAAACCCGAATAAATTTTTGAACAAATATGATTAACATGTTCAGTCCATGGAAGTTCTGAATGCAGTATAAATTCCAGGTGTCGTTCTTTACTTGTTTATAAAAGTGTCTGTATTAGTTTTGTTGAAAGCCATCCCATTTTCTTTGGTAGAAATTCTGACTCGAGCTACTAAAGAATCTATTGAATCAGGGCGACCATCTAAATATATTTGTACATCGTCAGCCTATAAATATTGATGACAATAACTTACAACTGTGACGATATCTTTAAGAAATATAGAAAATAGTAGCGAACTTAACATGGATTCCTGAGGAATTCCACGTTCAGATATAACAGTCGAAGATACTCCACAAATTCAAATAATATCCATACGAATTATAAAGACGCTGATGTTTGACAATTATTAATGCTAGGTTTCAGTTCATAAGCGGATGTACTCTGGTTGTTAAAAGCTAAAACAGCAAATATTCCAAATTACCGATACTTTTCCAAACCGAAATTCGATAAAGCCTATTTATTTTTAAGCACTTCTTATTACACCAACCAGCAGCTAGCACCAAATTTAAAGAAATCAGTTACCATATTTTAAATATTTTCGTTGTTTGTGTTGCTAAAATTTATTATCAATACTATTATTATTTATCAATATTTGTACATAAAATTGGTTCATGAAATACTATATTTAAAATAAATAATTTTTTGAAGGAAAACTGCAAAAGAGCTGAATTCGCACATCACAAAACTCACTTCTGTAAGTAAGACTAAATTAAAATCTAAATCAAATTTAAACATAAATTCAGAACGGTGCCAAACTTCAATTGTATTTAAATGAAAATTTTTTTTTTTTTTGATTATGAGAGAGTGTTTTGCTTTAGTATTTGACGGTATTGCCGGAATTCTAAGAATCTTAAATTCCTATTTAAAAAATTTCTGGACAAACGAGACACCACATCAAATTGAAATTTAAAAAACTTAATACTACTATTCTTTACATAATATCGACTATCTCCAAAGAAAAATCAAATTAAGACGGTCAATACCTTGTTATATAGGTAAACGTCGTATACCAAATTCGTAGTAATCCTAATACAAAACAAAAATTATAACCGAAATTAATATATGCTATATATAGGCCAGGTGCAAAGGGTCAAATCTATATATGGATATAATAAACACAAGGGTTAGAAATGTATACCACCACGCGCTGTGTGCCAGTACATTATTTAGTTTTAAACTTACAATAAATCTAATTTTCAATCATGTGTCGGAAATAAATAAACCAGTTCGTTTATTTATTTTTAATTTAATAGGTTTTTAGTTATAGAGGGTAGATTGTTGTAATCTACTACCTTCATTGTGATGACTCATATTTAATCAATATAATTTATAGCGAGGTACAACACCTAAAGACAGTAATTATATAATTCTGATGTAGTTGTTATTGTAAATGAAACATGCAAAATCAACAGTTTGTCTAAAATGATTTTTTTTTATATTACAAAGGTACAATTTGATTGATAGAATGAACCGTATGATCGGATCTATTATTTTCATATAAACGATTCAACAAAGGTTCATATTTGCTACATCACTGTGATGATCCCTTAATTTATAGTACATACTGTGCGATGTCGAATGACTATCAAATTTCGTATTGTTTTGCTGTTTATAAACCAATTATTGTCTTACATTTTACGAGTTTATATGGTTTGTGTATGTCGAAATAATTAATTTTTCAATTTCATCCCTTGTTAATCGATTACACAAAATTTTGTTATGCTCAATAAAATTGACGGGCTGAAGAGGAATGAGATATCAATTTAGTGTAGAACAGAATTTATTACTATCTGTTGACTATTCCCTTGATCGTATTGCGCATTTTTTTTTCGGATTAAATGTTGAAGTGAGTTTTCAGGATTTCCGATTAGTATCAAATAGTTTTCCTAAATATACAAGTTGGCGATTGACCAAATTGTAAAAACTATTTTCAATTTTATCGATGGGTCATTAGTTTTTGAAAAACTCATCAAAATGGGAAAATCCACTTTGCAAAATCATCAATACTCTTGCCTTTATATTTTCGTATTAACCGAAGTTTTAAGACAGTTCGTACATATGGTATGTCGACGACAATTAAACGAATATTTAAACATATAAGATACACGTGCCATGTACTATTTTAAATTACCAAAACCAGAAATAATATAACCAAAATATGTACAAGATGAATGGCCACCCCCGCACATAAGACAGTCTTCGCTATATGAATATACATTTCCAATTTTTTTTTTTTTTTTTAGTTTGCTAAACAAAACGACAACATTCTTTTTAATCATTAATTTTCATTAAAGGATATTATTTTAGATTAATGTAGTACTTTCGGAAAATCGTATAGACGTATGCGGTCAATACAACAATGGTAACGTAAATAAAGGAGAGTATCTCATGCGAAACCAATAAAAAAATAGTTTTATAGCTTTACTAGGGGTGACGAGATATCAAGCGTATGTATTATTTATGTATACATAATTATTTGAAACTTTTACGCAGGTATTACGGATTTATTTGGAGGAAAAAGACTCAAGAAATATATTTATGGAAGACTATTGATGTTTAAAAGATGAATTTGACAAAAATCGATTCTATGGACAAAATATTCAAAATGAAATTTGCGCCCAGAAAAATCTCAGCCACCTATATGCGCACAAGTGAAAAGTCCTCACGGAAATTTGCTCACAATATATTAAATCGCCTTTTCTAAATACTGAAATTTTTCAAAGATAGGGATTGTTTTTTTTTTTTTAATAATTTACGTATCCAAATTAAGAACAACCCGAAGGCGATTAACATTAGACCCTTTGCAAAAATTTCCTGTCATGAAATTCCTAAATTTTTTCATGTGCTTTCTACCAGCATGTGTGCCTTTTCCGTGCGGCCTTATCTTGTCACGGAATCAGTTTAGGCCGGTACGACATTTAATAACCAAACAATTGAATTGTCTGGTTCAGCTTTTAGTATTTGTTGATGAGTGTTTAGTGATGAGGTTTCTCTTTTCGCAATTCTCGTGCAAGTTTTTTTTTCTGGTAACAAGCTACACCATCTGTGATCACAGATTAGTTCAGATAAATGTTGGTGCCTGATTGATTGATTGATTGATTTTCAATGTACGGCCAATCATTATCGTAGGATCTCCCGGACTCCCGGGCATACACCGTACACCCGTTTACACAAAACAAAATCGAAGGACAGGGTAGGATTATTAGTTGGGACAGACTCGACCCGGTTACAGATACCAATGCGATCGATAGTTAGTAAATTATTAGTACAATATATTATAACACAAGACAGCACAATCTAAATACATTTCTCTGGAATCCAGGGCCAGATACTCAGGACTCCCTAAATCTAAAACAGGACTTAAAAAATTATTAATGTTGTAATTTTACCCCTGTCCGCCTTTCATTAATTTATCTGATAAAATATTTAAGAAAAATTTAAAATAACAGCGCTTATATATGAATAATGAATTCATGTTCGTTTTATATCTAATTAATTAATTATTACGTATTGCAACAAGAATTAAAATAAATGTTTAAAACCATTTAAACATAAAATTTAACTTAAAACTTATCATCAATTTTCTACCGATCCAGAAAAGAAAATAAATAATTATAATACACACATTTTTTAAATTTAAAAAAAAAACACTTGTTTTAATATTTCGTTAGTAGATACTCCTGATGATGGCCTAACAAGCCGAAATAGATCGAGTGATTTTTTAAACCTATAAAATTTGCAAAATATTAAAACAAGTGTTTTTTTTTAAATTTAGAAAATGTGTGTATTAAGTGGTTTCGCCAAGTGCCCACGGCAGATAGTGTAAAAAGAAATAACTATAAATTCTTTTATTTCATAAAATTAATATAAAATGATTTATAAATGTTAATGTTACATTACCACAACACCCTAGACTCATCAATAATTTAATTAGTTACTAGAAGTATATCATGAATCAACAAATAAAATTAATATAAAAATTCCCAGGCAACTCTGAAAACTAGATTTAATTAATAAATCGCCATAATACCAAATTTTATTACTTAAATGAATAATTATTATAACAGGATCTTCAGTATTCCCGGGCACACACCGTACATCCATTTACACATACCAAAACCAATGGATAGGATATGATTATTAGTTGGGACAGATTCAACCCGCTTGCAGACTCCTAAGCGATTAATAGTTAGTAAATTATCAGTACAATAAATGATAAACAGGTTAGCACAAGATAGGATATTTTAACTACAAGATTAGATGCTCGTTCCTCTGGAATCCAATGCCAGAACTCAGGATGTAGATATTCTCCAACAGGCAAAAATTATTCTCTCAAATATGATATAAGGAAGAAGTAAAATAAAAATAAATAGCAACGCTTTTAACCTTCTCTTTGTGTATTGGGTCAAATTCACCCCAATCGATTTTAAAATTAAATAAAATGGTTTCTTATTACTTAAATTCTGCTAGCCTTATGATATAGCTCCAACTATTAACTTATAAACGCAAAACAAAAAAAATACGGCCCAAATTACGTGAAAATTTGGTAATTTGGTTGTTTTTATTTACATTCCCTATGAAATACATATATTAAGATATCTGTGGGATCTGATTGACCCATATACCCATATACAGATAATGTCATCGTAAGTGATTAATATGGAGCTATACACAGAGTGAAGGTTAAATGCAGGAGAGGATCCAAATATATTTACCAATTAGTGAAATCTCATTTCTCTTTCTCATGCTCACACAAATACAAAACATAATATTCAAAGTTATTGTAAAAATCAGAAGTAATTACGTAGTTTCTCCGCGCTATATAATGTGAGAATACGCAATGGTTTAAAGCTGAAACACAATGGTGCACTGTCCGTTCCGTTCGTTTTTTATATGTTCTGCCTTAATCAATTTCGCCTACTCCAACATTGTAAATTTGGATCTAATGTTGCATTCGTTTTATCCGTCTTCGTTTGTAGAATTCAACTCTCCGCATTTTATTCATAAAGATGCTGTAAATTGGGATGAAAAAACCCGAATGGAACAGAACGGACATCGTTCTTTTCGAAACTCCATTCTGATTAATTCTTGTGAGCATATATGTACGGTCCAAAAAGAAGTGTTATTTGAATCTATGTAAAACGTGTAATAGGAATAAGATATTCATGTTTGAAACAAATTCTGTAAGTCAAATAAATTATAATACTAGGCGTTTTCGTAAATAGATCCTGAATTACTTCAGGCTAAATTTCGATCATCAAGCTTATCCATCTATTTACAAACGATTGAGATAAGTTCAAATTAATTTAAATGTTGTTTTAATTTTTTTTTTTTTTTTTTTTATAATTAACTGTAAATACAAATAATCATAAAAAGAATACATTATTAGCTGCATTTCTTGGCTCATAGGGATTAGATCAAAATTTACATGTGAAGCAACAACAACATTGGATCCAACACTCATTTTGGATCACAAATGATGATCTAAAAGTAATTGTAACAATATTTTGTAAAGCGACAAAGAATAGATTATGTTTTCCGAAAGGGGACAGATCGAACGAAAGTAGTACATGGTAAGTACATTTAAACGATTGATGTTAAATCATAATAAGAAAGACTTTTTGCGCCGATTAATATCATGTGATGAAACACGGATTCATCACTACACACCAGAGTCTGAACAACAGTCTGCACAATGTATGGAATCTGGTAAAATCCAACCAAAGTGGCCAAAAACACAACAACAGCTGCAGAGTTTATAGTCACTATCTATTTTTGGAGCACCCATAGAATATAGCTAATCGACAATCTAGAAAAATGAAAAAAAAAATATTATTGAACAAATTGATCAAGGCAAAACGAACAAATTTGGTGAGAAAAAATTATCTTTTTTCATCTTTTTGCTCACAAGTCAACAATCGTGATGGCAAAATTGTATCAATTAGTTGCATTGTAGATAAAATCTCGATAATGATAAAAATAAATTTTTGACGCAACATAACTGGGACATGATGATTGACATTGGGACGTTGCTTTTAACTTCACAGCATCAAGAGCGTTTCAAAAATCAATTGAAACGATTTTTAGGCTGAGGACCAATAGCAGAGCACCCTGTATTTTATAGAGCCATAATCAAAAAATCGGAGCTTTTATAAGGGAATTAGAAACGAGGAACAAACGAAACTTTTCATAGTAAAACACACAAAACATATGGGAAATCACTTTTTTCCTGAGACCAATTTTTAAATGAAAACGTTACAAATTCTTAATTATGATTTCCGAAATACTTTCATAAATGTTTGAATTTCAACATATATGAATATCGTTTAAGTAAATCGGTTTCATTTTCTTGTAATAATTGATTTATTTAAACCAAAATTAAAAAAAAAAAATCATAACAGTAGCATTCTGGTCAAATTGAAATAAAAGCTTACTACAATTCGTTTGGTCGGTTAGTCAATATACATTACATAGATGGCAGTGATGGTCGTAAAAATTTGGAAAAATCGTACCAAAAATTAGCACCTAGGGAAATTTCAAGTTCAAAAATTGTAGGAAAAGCAGAACACATTCATAAAATATCAAAACGCATGATAATTTTGCGATTAAATAATTATTTTTCGTATTTTTCTGTAAACATTTGAGATATCTTACGTACACTAGTAAAACTAAAGATAAATTTAGCAAGTATTATTTTAATTCGTCAGAGCCAACTTTGATGTATTTTTCAAAATGAAAGTTCGAAAAAATATATTTTAGAAATAATTTAATTTTGATATTTCTGCAACTAATATTTACTTAACACCAATACAGCCTTCTTGTAAATTGTTGTTAAAGATATGTACAAAACTTTTATATAAACATTTTATAATATTTTTGCTTTTTCATTGATAAACTTGAAGCTAAAAAACACCATTTTTACTATGGATTCCTATGGAAATCAGTGAAAAGTTACACTACTAAAAAAGCGTCTAAAAAATTTGTACGTCATTATGATTATGGCTCTATACTCTAGAAAGCTCTGCCAATAGTCGAGATAAATACGCAAAATTTGGTAAATGCGTTTAACTTTTTTAAAAAGATGATATGTTTAGATTATTTATTTTATGGTTCTATGAACAGAGTAAGCGATTTTTACCGTACTAATTGAATTATCCGACAATTGGTTCGCAGTATTAGAATAATTTACTTTCAAGTATTGTATTTTGAAAATATTTTGTTATTACTCTAACTATTATTATACGGCTTTTTTAATTATATTTCTGGATATTTAGTTCCAATTACTTTTGATTTTTTTTAATATAGGTTCGATTCAATGGACGGGTGGTGGGACAAAATGAGTCCCTTAAGGCTTAGAGACGGTTTCCCTAAATTATACCATCACCAAGCATTTAGTTTTTCGATTATTTTATTGTTTGGTTGCTAAGATACATTTTAACCCTACTAAAAAAGTACATACTCTTGGTACATTTTACCTGGATTTAAAAAAAAACAATTAATAAAACTTTAAATGCGATTTACCTCAACTATGTTGTTCTTGTACACTACACCGTTACTAAAGGGACTGCATATTTGCATATTTTATTGTAAGTACATAAAACAATTTAAAAATCCTACCAAATGTCAAAACGGCCCCATACTAAATATATTTTATTTAAGCATATTTTTCTTGTGACCAAATAATTACCATACGTACTAGTACATCTTAAATCCATTAGAGTAATTATAGAATTAAATTTGGATTTTTTTATATTTAATTTCAGTTTTTCCACTTTAATATGATGTTACTATAAAAAAAAATAGTTTCACTAACAACCTAAAATAGTTAAAATAAAATATATGTCAAAAAATGTTTATATAATAAAATTAAAATAAAAAAATTAAATTAGAGAGAAAATAAAACAGAAAAATGGGAAAATTCCAACAACAATAACAACCAAATGTTAACCGTTGTTATAAATTTACTATACATGTATGTATATGTAAATAGGAGGTACATACCAAATGAAAACTCTGTGTTAGTTAATTAACATAAAAATGTACTAGATTATGATTTTTATCAAATCTCATAAATTTCACCGAAAATTTATTAACATAATGCGCACATATACAATATAAAAAATATATTCAAGAAAATTTTTTTTTGGTTGTTTTAACAAATTTTTCAGATTATTTATTTAGGATTCTTTTGGTTTTCTTCATGAGGTGAGGTGGCTTGTTTTTCTAACGCACATGTCGAGAAAAATTTATATTTGGGTATGACCAAACTGGAAGTGAAACTTTAATTGATTAATACTTACGTTGGTTTCTATGTCTAGAAAGGGCCCTGAATTAATTCATTTGTCATTTAGTGAATTTTTCGTTATAACTTGTAAGTCTTGTAAACAATGCGTTCTGTGGTTCAAACTATCCCAACATTTTCATAGGGTGGTTCTAGGTAGCCGTGTCTGACCTGTAAATGAAGAATTGCCGTAATTAATTATGTTTGACCAGTTTAACTAAGCAAATTGTTGTTGTCCTTTGGCACGATCAAGTGAATCCCAACATTCCGTGCTAAATTTAAACAGTTCTTTAAGTGAGGTAAGGAGTTTCTGTATATTTTTGGCCTGACTTTTTCTTAGCCGACGAATTATCTGGAAAATTCTTATTAACTTGGCACATCTGTGGTATATTAACAACTTTTGATCGGCTTAATTATCAAATATGTCAAACAGCCCTACACAAATTGAACTTTCGCCTAAATTGGCCAAGTCAAGGTGCTTACAATGGAAACTGTTAACGCAAATTTATACCTAAATGGGTACCTAAATGCGCGTTCGGAAAATTTAAAATTCGATGTAGTAGATTAAATAATAATTAGATAATTTTTTTAAAAAATGGTGGTTTTCCAAAACATGATTGAAGCCATCGAATATCAAGTTGCCCTTGCTTTAAATGGTGATCAACAGAACAGAAATCAGTTCAGAGAAGGCAGTGCTGGTTTATAGACAAACTTGTTCAATAAAAACATATAAATATTTTGTAATAAATCAGTCATTTAAACATATTATAATATATAACCCTAAAGTGGGTTGTTATTCAGAATCGCCATCATTCGGTATCTCAAATGATATGCTAAAACACTGGGAGAAAACCTCCATACAATTTTAGAAACATTTGTTCGCGTTTGCAGATTCCGAACCTCGAGAATAATTTCTCGCTGGTGTACTGAGATTCGGTGATGTCTGGCTTATTTTTTTTGCCTTGCTTATGTTTGATGTCTGGCATATACTTAATGCGAGGTACCACTAAAATGCATTCAAACCTACTTCAATTTTTATATCATTTTGGTTTTCTAACAATTGTAAAAATGAAAAATATTTTAAGGAATTTATTTATGTTTCTATGCATTATTAAAAATGGTCGTTATGTTCTTAAAAATATTGACGACATTTATTGGGATTTGTGTAGGGTTTTATGCAATTTTAATTAGTTCAAAATTTTGCATATTCCTAGCATATTGGTCTGTCTCATAGAAAGAAACTTTTTTTATCAATAATAAATATCACATTTCAATATAAAAAAAGAAAAATATAAATTATAAATAAAATAAATCTTCATTAAAAATATTAACAACCCAGAAAATTTGATTAGTTCGTAAGATCGATTGCGATAGCTAAAGGATGATTCACTCGGAGGTTACAATTTTAATCTTGTAATATTTTGATTCTATTAAAGATAAACACCTGATATTTAACAGTTGTGTTAAGTATTAACATTTGAAATTATGGAACGTTCAAGCCAGAACAAAGGTGTCTGGGAAGTATTAACTTATTTTCTTACTAAAATATTTAGCAGAACATTTCGCGAAAACTTCACGGTGCGGTTGGGTAACGAGAAAATTTTACTAATGAAATTACAAAACATTTTTTATTGTAGATGTATTACTGAACTACCTGTGTAAAACGAAAATTATTATGTCGGGAGTTCATTTTTGAGATTTTAGATGTCGAAATACATAAAATGGCATAAAGAGATGCTACTCCAGCATCAAAAGCACCTCGCTTAATTTTGCGTGTCGTCAGGGCTTACAATTTTGTTTGAAGCCATATCGTTCCCAATCAAACCAAGTGTAATACATAATTCTGCGGATCTGATACTTGAGATTTTGCCAGTTGCCATATACATAATGTAGTAACTAGAAGCTATCCAAATATCAAAAAAATACCTCCCTTATTTTTGCAGATGGTCAAAAGCTTGGTACAAAAATTGGTTAAACAAAAAATTCTGTAGAACAATATGGTACCAAATGGAGTTGTAAGCCCCTGACGATCCACAAAAATAAGGGAGGAATTTTTTGATATGGGCGTAGTTTCTAGTTACTTTATCATGCATATGGCCAATCGGAAAAATCTCTAGGATCAGAACCACAAAATTGTTTGTGTAACCAATTTTTATTTTGAACAATAAGGTATCAAAAGGAGTTGTAAGCCCCTAACGATCCGCAAAAATAAGGGAGGTATTTTTTGATATTGGGATAGCGTCTAGTTACTTCATTATATATGTAGCCAATTGGCAAAATCTCAAGGATCAATCATTTTTCATTGAGAAAATGGTAATTTTTTTCACTACTTTAACACAACTTTTTTCCATTTTTCTGGTAATAAGTGATTCCACAGTGAAAAGGGGCGATCGGTTTGATACAATCTATTCATGGAACCATTTTTTTAGCTTCTTCATATGTTTTGAAGTGTTCATCAACTAAACCTTGCTGCATTGAACGAAACACGTTATTACCAGAAGGAGCAATGTCTGGTGAATATGCAGGGTGGGCTAAAATTTCCCAAACAATAACCTGTCTTTAACAGACTCCGCTACACATGGTCGAGCCTTGTTTTGCTGGAAAATCACTTTTCGTCGATTATTATGAACTGTTTCTCATTTTTGATTAAATGCTTAGTTTAAGTCAAGTGTTGATGACATTGACAGTCAACAGTTTTTTCCTGTTTCAAGAGCTCATAATAAATAACATTTCTTTCATCCCATCAAATACACAGCAAGGTCTTCTTTCTGTGAATATTCCGTTTTACGTGTGATGTTGATGGTTGGCCAGGGTCTACCCACAATTGTTTGCGCTTTAGATTGTCGAAGTAGATCAACTTTTCCTCACCACTCACTATCTGATAAAGAAACGTTTTTTTTTTTGTACCGAGGAAGCAATGAAAGACCCGTAATGAAGCGATTTTCGATGTTCTTTTTTCAGCTTTCCTTCCTTTTGAATTTTTAATATTTTATGTAAGCACTGAAAGTTGGTTTCTAGTTTGAGTGCTGCCTTCATCCAATAATGCTTGCAAATCGTCTATTTCGAACTTCCATGGTTGACCTGGGCGTTCTTTGACTTTGTCATTAAAATCACCACTTTTGAATCATCTGAACCATTCCTTACAAGTAAAATCATATTCCCACAAAAATTATATGAGCTTCAACTGCTCTTTTTTATACGCTAAGCTATGTATGTTTATCGCGAAAAATATTTTAACTAAATCGAAGCATCGTCAATGTGCTAAACGATATCATTTTATAATTGTGTGCTTTTAGAACGATTCAAAAATTTTGCAGTTTTTCAATTTTATTTGAATGATCTGTAGGACCTTCTTCCATTATGTAATGGTTTTTAAAATCCGAATTAGGCCGATCGGTGAGAAAAACTAATTTTGTAATAATAGTCTCAATATTATTAAAAAATAAATTCTATATCTACTTCCCGTACACAGGATGGCCCAAGTAAAGAAAAACGCATCTCAATTGTTAACTGGCGATAAAGCGAAAATCCGTATAATGAACCCACTATTCTAAGGAAAACGCACATATGGTATGCACCTGTTCATCAACTTTAAGGCTAGGATTTGCAACTGCTGACCCCGAAACATTCCTAATCAACATCGTCTCTTTTACCAGCTTATTTTTCTCGTTTTGATTGTTGTATAAATTTTTGGATACTGGAAGGATTTACCGTTTCCTGAACAAATTCTTTGTATAAATAAAAAAATCAGGGTAGCTATGTCTAAAAAAAGCAAAACAAATTTGTATTAAAAAAGGCAAAACATTTTCCGATATTTCGATCGTCTAACGAATTTTGATCCCAAACGAGTTTTTTCCGTAATTTCGAAACTCGATATTGCTGAAATTTTTATTTGGAGGCACACACGAGTTACTCCAAGTGATCAGATGTGTAATTTTGTTATCACAAAAGACACGTTCTAGAATTTTGTAAAACACCGACGCGATCATTGCCCATACGCCTCCTAGCAGCGTCATTCTGTAAGACATGCTATACGATTTTTATTATAGACAAATGAGCGGTGCAGAACCGAAACAGAAAACGGGCCACCCTAAAAAAAATTTTTTTGTGTGCGAAAATCTTTCGAACCGCACTACCTAGAAATATCAAACAAAAATCAATATCAAGGCCATTCATTCAAAACAATCTTAAACAATATTACCATAGCATACTTTGTCTAATCATGTGACTGAGTTTTTTTTTCTTATGCCATAAAATGTTTCATAACTCAATTTTCAAATATGAACACGGCTTGAATCGCACTAGCTGGAAACATGAAACAAAAATCAAATTTTAGGTCATTGAAAACAATCTCAGAAAATAAAGGATGCCATGAAAAATTTGAATGTATCGGCCAAATCGAAAATTTGTGAAATTTTTTTGCGATATTCAATCGTTTGATTGTCAAGATTATATTTGGCTGTATCAGAACAAATTTAACAAATTCTTGGTAATTCGTAGCAATTTTAGAAAATATTACCATACCAATTTTGTCTACTGATGTGGCTGAGTTTTTTTTACTTTTCCCACATCGTGGATTATAATTAAATTAGATGTGAATATCTTTGGAACCGCACTAGATGGAAACATGAAGCAAAAACCAAAATGAAGGTCATTCAAAAACACCTTACAAAATAATAGCTTACTTTGTATAATCATGTGGCTGAGTTTTCTGACTTATCCCACAATATGACTTATAACTAAATTTTCAAATATGAATACCACTTTACCGCATTACAGACAACAACATGTCTTGCATTATCGTCCATTGACATGAAATTATCGCCTATGAATGGTGCTTAGGGAACAACATATTCTTCCAATATTTCGCTAATATTAGCGAACGGCCGTTAAAGAACCGGTTGGAACCAGGTAAACCTCGGTGCGTGCTGCCATCGAAATTTCTGTCCATAGCATGACTGATCGGCCTCGAACCCTACCGCCAAAGGTGCATGGAGCGTAACGCTCTAGTGGTCGTCGACATACTCGTTCTCGCCCATCAGGAGACCGCAAAAAAAATCTCGATTCATTGGTGAATAAGACTTGGTTCCAATCAGGTTCAATCCAATTTTCATGTTCCCTGGCCAATTGTAGCCGAGCAAACCTGTATTGTGGTAGAAATTCTGGACCCTTGGCAGTTCATTGTATGCCTTAACAGTAGTTGCATCGTTGTCTGCCCGTATCTTTTCTTCTGGGGTACAACCCTGCCTCGAAAAATAGCAGCGAAACACGCTGTATGGTACTACGGGAAATCCGAAACTTATTAGCGATGTAGGGTTGGCTTCTCCCATCTTCCAACAATGCCACGATTGCCGCTACACTTTCTGACACTGTCACAGCAAAATGTAATTTCGACCATAAAATGATAGAATATCGCAACAAAATTTCGCAAATTTTCGATTTGGCCGATACATTCAAATTTCCCATAGTATGCTACATTTTCTAAGATTATTTGCAATGACCTAGAATTTGGTTTTTGTTTCATGTTTCCAGCTAGTGCGGTTCAAGCCGTGTTCAGATTTGCAAATTAATAATTATAAAGCATGTTGTGCGATAAGTAAATAACCATAGCCACAATGTCTAATCAAAGTATGCTATGGTAATATTAAGATAAGATGGTTTTGAATGACCATGAATTTGGTTTTTGTTTAATGTTTCTAGCTAGTGCGGTTCAAAACATATTTGCATAAAAAAGAAAATAAAAAATTTTTAGGGTGGCCCATTTTCGGCGCAGGTCAGTGTATGTCTAATTTTGAAAACTAATACGTCTCGTTGATATGCTCCTCAGACATGTTATAACTTTCTGAATATCAGGGCAAAGAATGGGTACTTTGCTTTAATTATCAACCTTGAGTTATGAAAGTTAAAGAAAAATCGGTAATAATTGCTTTTTACAGGCAAAACGTTTGACTCTACGCAGTAGGCGATTTTTTTTTCTAAAATCATATATGGGGTTGATGTGGGCAATATAAACTCAATCTTATGTTTCTTAATTCCTCTAGAGCTTTTGGTAACCTTTTCGCCCTACAGAACTAGTGTGCCGAAACGACATAACAAATGTGGATAATTAAAATTGTTTGCATATATTTTGTTACCGTGAAGATTAAAATAGTAGTAAAAACGACAATTGTCGACGAAAAATCATATCTGATTTACGTTTCCTACGGCTATCAAGCCGCTTCTCCTTTGTTGTTCTTGAAATGAAATGATATTTCCCCGCTCCGTGCCGTTCACATTTCAATATTAGTGAAGAACATTGAAATTTGCAATTTGATAAACCACCTTTTTGAAGGTTTAATTTGTTTCTTGGTTTTACTTTTCCTTGATAATTTACAAATCGCTTGATATTGTTTTTTCCGAACGTTTGATTTCTAGTTACCAGGGCTGCTTTGCCGTTTTGTTGATTGAATCTATATTAAAGAAATAGAAATTTGAAAAATTTAAGTGGCATGTCTTTGATCATATATTTACCGCTTACCAATTTGCTTTTGCTTAACAGCCAATTTACATTCAGTGAAATTCTACATAAACAAAACAACCTATAACAAAATAACTCGGACAAAATTTTCCACGACAAAAACGAAACAAAAAGAAAACTGAGCCTACTCCGTTTTCATAGCATATATTTCAACTATAAGAAAACTTTTATATTATTTATACACCCAAGACTCAACTCTTTTTTATACATGTTTTTTAATATAAGTTTTTTAAAGGTAAGGATTATAATTTTCCCATTTTTACGTTTTCTTTGGTGAAACGAATGTTTCGTGTATAAGGGAGTTAGGTGCTGTTTGTAATGATATTCTTATGGCGGAAGTTGTTGGGTGACTTTTGGAAATTAGTAAATCCATTTAGAACAAGAAAACGCCAAAAGAATAAGTTTTTAACGGTTTAATAACCTTAAGTATACTTTTCTAATTTTGAATACGTTGTTATGTAATTTTATAGTAACTTTCAGAAAACTTATCATAACTTCTACAAATTTGTTCGGTTTGGGTTTCGTGTTGCGTATGCTGATTAATTTTTTAATTATATTTTTCTGAATTGTTTTGCTTATCAAACATTTTATTGAATGTGAATCGGCTATAAAACGGATATTCATATACAGACAGTTGTTGGCCCAATTTTGGAGATTAAAAACTTCATTTCAGATTAAAAAATGACCAAAGGTGATATCACGAAGATCATACTTTCTATGTAACCGATAATTTTCGTTGATTTAACAAATTGCTTTTGTTCGACTGAATTCATCAAAGCTCCTCCAAAAAAAATTTAAAATGGGAGCATCTTTTTGTCATGGTTACTCCTAATGATGTAATTTTCTATTAAACAGAATACAATTTTCTGGTTAGTATATCAAAAGTTCATTCCCTTAATAATACTATGTATATAGCAACCGAAATAATTTAAACATTCATTCAACATTTCCCAATCGAATTTTTGTCGTAATCAATAAAATTCTTCAAAACATTCAGACGACAGACAATTTCTTATTTATTTGGAAATTTCTGTTGTTGTTGAATACAGTAAAATAAATATTTTTGGATTTTGAACAATGGCAGAAATCAAAAATGAAAACTAAAATATATTACTGTTGACATATTTAGCGTGTTACTCGCAATATAACATGTCTCCATTGATAATTTGAAGAAAATTATAGTGAAATTAAGAAGGAAGAAATACATTTTTCAATTAATCCTAATGTCCAAAACTAACCTTTTCGTTAATTTATATATTTGGTTTTTACTTTATGTAAAATTTATTTTAATAAGCCGCACCAATTTTTGTATTTTCAACCCAAACGGTCCTTTACAGCGATTACCATATAGAATGTAAACAATAACTAAAAGAATTTTGAGGTTATTCCAACAACCATTTGCCAACCATTTTTATTGATAAGAATTTTTTTTTTATAAAATTATAGAAAATATCAAAACTGAAATTAGCGGTTTTAATATTTATGGCCCATATATCATTTTCTTAGTTATATTGATATGACTTTTTTATCGTTTAATATTTTTGAAATAAAAAAAAATTATTATACACACATAGTTTTCTTATTGTTGTTGCAATAAAATATTTGTATTTCCTTAAAAAAAAAACGTAGGAAAGAAAAGTTTGGTAAAATACACCGCAACATTAACTATAGGGTGGTCAAAAATCTAGATTTAGCTGCCTTTGCTAGTTATGTAGCTTCGATTTAATATCTGGTCACCCGTTCTTTACCTTTGGAAGGGTAAATATATTTGTACGATTTGTATCGTACTTGTTTTGGGTGCCTATTTAAAATAATAACATCACCCCTTTTAATGCCGACTGCTTTCAGATTCTGAATTCCCAACCAATCCGAAATTCAGAAACAAAATATATTTAAGAATAAATTTCTTATCGTGGTCATTAATAATAAACATTCTGATTATAATTTTTTGAATGTTTAAATAAATCAATTTTCGGAAAAAAAAAATAACAAGAATGGTAAAAAAGCTCACGAATATTTGGTTTTATTACTATTGTTAATTTTCGTTTTTTTTTTTAATCGAAAATAATGGTAATAATAATAATAATAATCTAAATATAATTTAATAGTATTAAAATTAATTTTTCTTAAACAGTTTAATGTGTTCGAGGAAAATTTATTTGTACTTTTGAAAATTTGTGATAATAAAATTGATTGATGATGCTTTTATTTTACCGATTGTTTTTATTGTATTATATACTTTTCTTGATTCATTAAATTTTTGTTAGCACATTAAGCTTAATAAAGTTTGGATATTTATTTGTTATTCATTGTTTAATTGAGATGGATTTTGGTGAATAAAATTCATGGAGCTTTAGTTTTACGGTTACAGTTAATTTTGAAAGGAATCCAAATTCTTTAATGGTTCCACTTGTAAGAATATAATTTTTTGGTAAATTGATCATGAAACTGCTACTTACCATAATAACTCTACCTCCAGAAATAATAAAATATTAAACTTAGAATTCAGGGGCAAAAAAACGTAATTGCGTAAATATGCTTTAAGATTCAGTTTTTCAATCATATCTGTAAAGAAACAAAAATTCTTTCCCTTTGTGAAATTTAGAAACTTTTAAAATTCATGTATTATTCAATTTCCTTTTCTTTAAAACTCCAAAACTAACAACCTAATTTAAATTAAAAAATTTTGAAAATTGATGAACAGTAAGTTGATATAAGTTTTAAATTTCTTAACATCTGATTTATTTTACAGTTTAGAATATTTAAACTTAAATTGCAAATTTCTTGAAATAAAAATTAATAAGAACGGTCCTTAGGAGTTGTCTGCTTTACGTGTTTTGCAACTAGTTGAGAAGTTAACCATTTTTCTTTTTTCAACCCGTCAACGTCGAGATTACTTCTGCTCAACTCCATGATAAGATAAAGTGCGAAACGAGATATCGCAGATCAGAAATTACAAAAAAAAAAACGGTGAGAATGCTCAAGTTTGGCAGAAATTATCTCTTTAAAAACATCAACATTTCCAAGATTCTTCGAATAATTTTCGGTGTCATCAAAGAAAAGGTAAAGTGGACATAATCGGATTCATAAAACAAAAATCATTAAAGTTAAGATTTACATTCTTTTCGTTTATAAAATCGGACCATCGAATCGGCACCATTAAAACTAGGGTCTGGCGGAAGACTAATAAACCGATGGACATTCGACGTTGAAGGGGACTTAAACACACTCGCTAATGGTCTCCGGAATTTTTTTTGTCGTGGATTAGACTATTTTGGAATCACCGTTGAGGCGCCAGATCGCTTCAAGGGATGTAGTGCCTGTGAAGTAGTACTAGTTGAGAATGGATAAAAGGGTTAGGTTTTCGATCTTTAAGAATCCTATTTTTGATATGTTTTTAAACCTCTGGAGCTTATATGCCCAAGAAAAAGCAGTATCGCCCAGCCCGTTCCACATCCGTATAAATCAATCGAAATTTTTGTATTATAATTTAGGTCTAAAGATCCAACTATGTTGATCGACTCGGAAGTATTTAAATTTGAAATGACAAATAGAAATGACAAATCTACCTGTGAAAATACAAGATTGGAACATTTTGGGTGTATGAATTCAACTCTATTGGCCTCACCTTACTCAAAAATTGACTTAAGATGACGCTCTTGTCGAAATTTCAAGCCATACTGGTTAGAACGAAACGAATCCTATGTGCCTCGGGCTTTACCAATACATATTTTATGACGAGGAAACAGAGCATTAAGGTTATACAAATATTCGGTTGTCTTATTCAAAGAAATTTCGACAGAACTAGTTTGTCGAAAACACAAATATCGCTGTGCTAGTCAAAAATTTCCACATTGATGGGTCCTGGTAGTATTTAATATTGTTTATTTTTGAGTGAAATTTTAATATTAATATTATTGTTTTTATTTGTGTTCATTGTATATTTGGTTTGAGCAGGTTTGATTAAATTCAGTCTTAATAAAAAAAAAAATTAATTGGATTCTGTTATATGGTTTATTAAGTATTACTTGGGTGGTCAGGTGTGATCTTGCTCGGGGCATTCAAGTTTGTAATTGTTTTCAGCTCCGTACCATGCAGTTTCCACAAGTGCTCGTGGTGACCTCCGGTGACTAAATTTCTGATTCTTTGGCTTCTAGGCTAAAATACGGCGCTAAAGGAGTCAAGCTAAAATAAATCACTGGGCTGTGTTAAGGTGTTACTCGTACCGAACCGATAATAAACGAGACTGGGGCCCAGTTTAAAAACTAGCTCAGTCGCTAACGGTGAATTTCGATACCTGGCGCCCTCTGGATTAAGTAGCCTTATCTGTGTATTGCGGATCTATGCACAGATGGACACCCTTTTCTCTGCTCCTCGTGTGACCTAACATGGAAGATTCAAAACAAAACCAACAAGATACAAAAGAGTCCGCCCCTCTAACAAATCCGGGAAATGTAGACAAGAAGACTGGGGTCTGTAGGGCTGCCTCTAAGTCTACACCAAAAGCGCGGGACCTAAGCTTAAGCAAGGCTGGTCCCTCTACTCGGGTGACCAAACCTGGGCTAACAAAGCGGCACCAAAGCATGAAGGAAGCTGGTTCTCAAGACCAACGTATAATACAAGCACAAAGGCCTAGAGGGCCCTAGTCAAAATAAATAACATTTCGCCGGAAGACAGGACGGAGAAAAACAAAGCCACGCTTGCGTGAGCAGAGAAAGTCACCGAACAAAAGTCGGAAGACCGTCCAGCTGGCATGATCGGTTACATCCATATTCTCTAAGTTTGATGGAATGATTACTGAAACCATCGCTACGTCGGACATTTTTGTACATGTTGTATTTGTTTTGATGCTTCTGGATTTGGAACAACTTGACACATGTTTTCTGCTTTATGCTTTCAATTAAATTTTCAGTAAACACACATTTCAATTGTAAATGTTTTGATTCTTGCAGGCTATGAATAAGCTTTAAATGTTCAAATAACTTTGACAAATTTGATGTTGACTTTTTACATACGAAATAAAAGTAATTCATTTTTTTATTTGAAAACTATAAATAATAATTACCAAATCATATTTCGTTCTATCGTTCTTAACGATGATATATACTAAGGATTAAACTCCCTTATTAATGTCTCTAGGTTAAGGTAAACTTCTTTAGTAGTTGCCGATATATGGCAACTGAATTTATAAATGTAATTTTGTAGAAGGGTCCAAAATAGTCGAAGATTATCAATAATCTATTGCCGAAATTATATTTGTGTTTGGCGGCAATGGTATCAAATTTGAATCAAGCACTACTAGATACAGGATTATTTCCGCTTTATTTTGTCCCAAAGCTACTATATAAGGAGCTTGATTCGCAGACCCTTTGACGTACTCAGCATTAGTTTGTCCGGTCTGGGAATATAAATAAGTAAAATAATTATTTACATTATTTTGAAAGTAAAATTATTAAAAAAATGTATAAAATTTCTTACATGAAAAAATCGAATCAGATTTTGAACTTTGTTTCTGTCTGCCGGATGGTGAGGATGGTAGCAATCGAATCAAATTTAGGAATGTTAATGTAGAGGTATTCCAATCTGAAATGAAACAGGAAATGTTTTAATTAATTTATATGAAATTGGTCAATACATAATTCAATATTAAATTTTAATTTGCAACTTTTTATTACTCGTAAGTTTCAAAATATGTACAAATTATCGATACTTAATTATACTCGTATATGAAAACACATTTTTTTTTGGTTTTTGTCACTTTCTTATTGTGATATTTTTTTATTATTATTAAATTGAATAATCGCTGATAAAAACGTAATATTTTTACTTATTAGTTTAAATATTAAATTGAAATACGCGTTTCGGATTTTCGTAGGGGTAAATCCGAAACGCGGAGTAAGGAGTAAAATCCGAAACGCGAAATTTCAATTTAATAATAATAAAAAAATATCACAATAAGAAAGTGACAAAACTCAAAAAAATTTTGTTTTCATATGTATATAATTTTCAAAAGTGATATTTTTAGTACACGATAAACACAAAAAATGTTAAGTATCGATACTTACCTAGATTTCGGTTGAACTCGGTATATAGTATAAAATGGATTTTCCCGAATTTCTCACAGCCGTCATTATATGTCCCTCGTATTTACTCCATGCTTCAGATAAGCTAAAGTGGCATTGTGGGAAGCATAAATTAAAATCAAATAAGATCTGAAAAAATAAACCAAATTCAACAGAATTGCAAAAGTAATTATGTACTACTTACTAACAATTAAAGGTTTACCAATTCTGGATATATAAAATAATAAGTGCTGTCAGATTTAGAGTGGTAATCGGCTTTGTTCCGCTGTTCTTTTCTAAAATTTACTGTAGCTTTTAGTTTAGCTTTTAACACGGCAGAGTTAATTATCTGTAAATATCGTTTCGCCTTTTCGCCGTCAATAACTGCCTCTTCTGGCTCTTGTATTTCAATTGAATCAGAGCTAAAATGGGATTCCAATTTCCTTTTTTCACTCGATCGTCCTTTAGTTTTATTTGGAGAAAGCCAGTAGCTTCACAGTTAATTAGGAGATCCTAATAGCAAATAATAATGGAACACGATTGAAATATGTACAAATATTTTTAGTTTTCAATAAATTTAAAAATATTTTTTGTATGAATGTATAATAATAGCTTACCCGATAAGGCAAAATCCAGGTACAGCAATTCACTCATTTCATTTACATAGTATTTATTAATTTTTGAAATTTTAGGTTCACCGTTTATATCGAACGTAATAAATATATTTTCTTCGGAATTTATGTTGAACGAAATACAAATAAATAATTATTAGCTAATGTATAAAATACAACAGAACACAAATGTTCTAGGCTCACTCACTGACAAGTCTCCTTAAAACTGATATTGAATTATGTTACAGGTGTAAGAAGAATTTTGCCAGTTTTGTTGCATATGTACATACGTTCAAAGACGTATAATAATATAATAACTAATTTTTTTAATGTTAATATGTTTCACTACAGCTTTTAAACTCAAAGTAAATTCACTTTGCTTTAATTTAAAGAATTTAATAAACTAATTGTATATTATTATACACTATTTTAATTTATATTAATTTATTTATTTATTAATATATTTAATTTATATTGATTTCACGTCAAATTAATAAACTAAACACTTTCCATTGTTTTACATCGACTTAAAACAAAAAGACAACAATAAAGAAGTATACAACATCAAGAAACTTGCGTACTGTATAGTTAAAATTGAGCCACCTAACAAGACAAGGGACATTCCACAATGTACGAATTGTCAACAACTTGGACATACCAAGAGTTTTTGCTATCGTCAAACCAAATGCGTTAAATGTGCTGGAGATCATCACACGACAAAATGCAAAAAACAACCAGATATCGCGCCTTCATGTGCTCTTTGTCAACAACAAGGACATACTGCAAATTATAAAGGATGCTGTGTATATCAGAACAAAATTAAAAGTCAACAGAATAATAGAACAAGAGTAGTACAGCGATTACAAACCAAAGCTGCTAAACCACAAACAACAATCACACCATCCACAGTTGGATTATCCTATGCGCAAATCACCAAGTTATCTGCTGATGAATCAAACCAAAACAACAAACATATAGAAGTTAATAACGAGTCTAATAACTTTGAAATTATTAAAAAGCTTAGTCAAATTCAACAGACACTTGGTCACTTAACAGAAAGGGTGGCAAAACTAGAAATTAATTTCTATCCGCCTAGCAAAAAAAGTCAGCATACACACAAATGATTAACTCGTTCCTACGCATTGTAACTTGGAACGCTAATGGGCTCAACCAACGAGCCCATGAACTGGAAATATTTCTCCATACAAACAACATAGATATTGCACTTATTTCAGAAACGCACTTCTCCAACAAAAGCTTTTTTAGAATAAAGGGATTTAATTCCTACTGGACAACCCATCCTAGTGAAAGAGCCAGAGGTGGTTCAGCTGTACTAATTAAAAATAATATCAAACATAATCAACAAGAGGATATTCGAGAAAGCTACATGCAAGCAACTGTTATCTCAATCCAATATAATGGCGCAGATCTAAATATTGCGGCAGCATACTGTCCTCCACGGCATACACCAACGAAGTTACAATTTAATAACGTCTTTAATAAGCTCGGTCCAAGATTTATTATTGGAGGGGACTATAATATAAAACATACAGCTTGGGGTTCCAGGCTAATTTCTCCTGGGAAAGGAAATGCTTTGTTCAATGCCATTCATAAAAACAAATGTGAATATCTGTCTCCAAGGGGGCCAACGTATTGGCCAACGGATGCAGGAAAAATACCAGATTTGCTTGATTTCTTCATCATAAAAGGTATTTCATCCAATTACACTATAGTCGAAGGAATTAACGACTTAACATCTGATCACATTCCTGTACTGTTGTCAGTAAGCGCTATAGTCATCAAGAAAAAAAAGAAGCAAAACCTTACTAATAGATTCACGGATTGGGACCTCTTCAGAGAAAAACTGGAGGAGCTAGTTGAATTAAAAGTTAGTATTAAAAGTAATGAAGAATTGGAACAACAAACAAACAATTTCATTGAATACACTCGTATGGCCGCCAGTCTAGCTACTCCAGAATTAAAGGACAAAGCGGAGATTGAAGTCAAATACCCGGCTGAAATCAGGGAACAAATCAAGGAAAGGAGAAAGGCAAGGAGAATATGGCATCTCACCAGAAATCCCGCTGACAAAACCACCTTCAATCGAATAAGTAACAAAGTCAATAGGCTAATCAAAAGCTTCAAACAGAATTGCTTCGACAACTACTTAAGCGGGCTAGGTCCAGAAATGGATAAGGACTACTCGTTATGGAAAGCAACCAGAAAATTTAAACGACCTGTAGTTCGAGTACCACCTATAAGAAATGCTCAAGGCAATTGGGTTCGACATGACAAAGAAAAAGCGGAACTCTTTGCTCAACACCTAGCAACAGTGTTTCAACCCCATGACATTCAATCCAACATTGACGTAACACCTGTCTATCAACCAAATCAGGATTTTAAAAGGGTCACGCCAATGGAAATTTCTGAAGAAATCGACAAAAGTCTTAGTCAAAAAAAGGCACCAGGAATTGATGAAATATCACCGGGTCTATTCAAGGAACTTCCACGCAAAGCAATCATCATGATCACATACTTATTTAATGCCTGTATGAGATTGAAGTATATACCCAAATGCTTCAAAACGGCTCAAATAATTATGTTGAAGAAACCAGGTAAACCAGATGAAGAAGTAACATCATACAGACCAATTTCACTGCTTCCGACCTTATCAAAGCTGTTTGAAAAACTACTACTAAAACGTCTAAAGCCAATGGTAAACGTTCCTGATTTTCAATTTGGATTCAGGAATAACCACTCCACAATAGATCAAGTCCATCGAATAACTACGGTAATAGAGCAAGCGTTAGAAGAAAAGAAATATTGCCCCGCCGTATTTCTGGATGTATCTCAGGCCTTTGATAGGGTTTGGCACGAGGGATTGACATTCAAGATGAGCAAAATGCTACCACAAAACTATTGCCAGCTGCTTGAATCATACCTCTCTGATCGCCAATTCAGAGTCATCCATGAAGAAACATGTTCTGACTTTTATCCAACTCTAGCGGGAGTTCCGCAGGGAAGCGTATTGGGACCCCTCCTCTACCTTATCTACACTGCGGACATACCTACAACGAATAAAACGTTCATCGGCACGTTCGCTGACGACACTGTAATTATGTCAGTAGACGAATCACAACCAAGGGCAGTGGAAAATCTTCAACGAGCAATGAACAACGTTATTAAATGGACAATTGACTGGAAAATAGTGCTTAATGAGCTCAAATCAACCCATGTGACATTTACACTCCGACACAAAAATAACAGTCTACACATATACCTCAATGGGGTGCAAGTGCCGCAGACTGAATCGGCTAAATACCTTGGTCTGCATTTAGATTCAAGGCTCAACTGGAAACATCATGTGAGACAAAAAGCTGAACAGATACGATTAAAACAACGTCAAATGTACTGGTTAATTGGGCATCATTCCAAAATGAACCTGTATTGCAAAAGACTAGTCTACCAGACTATCTTCAAACCAATATGGATGTATGGTGCGCAGCTATGGGGTTGTACTCATAAATCCAATAGAGACATTATACAACGTAGCCAAAATAAATTTCTTCGAATGGTCACCAACGCTTACCGATTTGTGACTAACAGAGAAATACACAATGATCTAAAAATACAATTGATAGATGACGTCATCCGCGAATGTGCCATTAAACATGAGAAGAGGCTTCTTAAACACACCAACGTTGAGGCCGTACAACTACTGGACAGTACAAACGAAATAAGGCGGCTCAAACGAATCAAACCACATGAGCTAACCGTATGAATATTATATCTTAAGGGAACTGGATACTGGTCCAGCAGACCCACACAAGTTTATGCTTATCTCATAAGTACTAATGTCAACCTTACTAATGAATTAATAATGTTTAAGATTGTAGTAGCCATATCAATAAAGATGTTTTAAAAAAAAAAAAAAAAAAAAAAAAAAATTAATAAACTTAAATTCACTTTGAACTTATTATTAAATGTTATTATTGAAGAATTAGATAAATTAACGTCCACTCGAAAACAATATTATAATACTTATGTAAATTATTGTATATTTGTAAAGAGGAACACGATATTTCTTGTTCTAATTATTTTAGATGAAAAAGTATGAAATTTATAATGTTTTCGTATCAATGCATGATTTTTTGGTTTTTAGTTAACGGTAATTTTACATTTCGTATTATTTTTGTATATAATTTATATATTTTTCATATTAAAAGATATGTGAATTTGAATAAGAACTGTACTGTTAGGATTTAAAAAATTGTTTTATACGAAGTGGGCTTATACTTAATACGAATATTGTGTAACCTGGATTTATAAATTATTTCTTATGGTCTTAAGACAATATTATTATTAGATTTATATGAAAGTCGATTTAAAATTATTTGATTATTTTATAAATTCCAACGATAAATTGAATCTTATGAAAATTTAGATGAAAATCCGTATAAACAAGTTTTATAAGAAAAATTTATTATTTATTTTTGGATAATTTTCAACCGTGTATGGTTCGGTAGTGCATTCTCAATAAAACTAACATCAGTTGTTTTCTGCTATCAAATTTAAGCAATGGAGATGTAGCAGCGGTCAGCGTTGAGGTCGATAAACGAAATCTCTGGCTAATATCAGCTTACGTAGCTTATGATGAAGTGGATATTCCCCATTCTAGGTGAGCTAATCTTAGAGTCCCAGAAGCGCAAAGTTTGAGTCATCCTGGGGGGTGATGCAAATTCTCATCACACGATCTGGGCAAGTACGGACACAAATGAACGAAGTGAGTTACTCCTTGATTACATTTTAAGTACTAACCTTCATATATGTAACATAGTACACAATAAGCCGACTTTTATAACTATAAATAGACAGAAGATATTGGATATTACACTTGTCCCAAACTTTTTGACAATTAGTGTATTAAACTGGAAAGTGTCAGAGGACCACTCCTTTTCTGATCATTTTTTTCTCAATTTGAAATGGACTTGGCTTCTCGAAAAAGTCCAATCTACAGATATAGGAGAAAAACCAACTGAGATACCTTTAGAATAATTCTGGGTAATTATCGCTACCAGTTCCGGTGACAAAACCTCCAAAAACAGCGCAAGAGCTCTATGGCTTAGTGGACGAGCTGTCCGACGCTTTTAATGAATCTCTTAGCAGGCCTAGTGCTAAATCTCGGTCACCCAGGTGGTCCAAGGAGATTCAAAAAGCACGTCAAAAATGCAAAATACGTCAAAACAGCAAGGAAAACAAAAGGCGTTATCTCCCATAAAGAAGTCCTCAAAATTTACAAATATCAATTGAGAAGTGTCAAGAACCAGTATAATCTCCAAGAGATCTTAGAGATTATACTGTAGCAAAATTCAGGAGTCTTCGGAGATGTCTAGGCTACGCAAAGTACTATCAACTGGTCCTTCCACCCCAAGTCATATTCAACGGCCGCATGGGATATGGACCACTAATAGTGCGGAATCGTCGGAACTTCTGCTGGAATCTCATTTTCCTGGTTGTTCCGAATCTGTACCTATCACTTCAGTGGGTAATAGGGCTAGTAGCCTTGCAGGCCAAATTTTTAGCAGAAAAAAGATCCTGTGGGCGATAAATAGTTTTAAACCATATTAGTCCTGGACTCGATGGTATTATCCCTGCGTTTAGAGGTAATTTTCAAAGGCAACCTAGAATTATGTCACATTCCTAGTAAGTGGACGGGAGTGAAGGTTGTATTTATAGCTAAGGCGGGAAAACACTCACATTGCAATCTCAAAGACCTTAGACCGATTAGCCTGTCTTCTTTCCTTTTTAAAACACTGGAAAGACAAATAGAAGCCCATATTAGAGGCACGATTGTGCCAGAAAAGCTGTGTAAATCTCAACATGGTTATTGCAAGGGGAGCTTTGTAGAAACTTTAGCAACGTGCTTCCATGGGCGATGACACGTGCACTTTCAGATCTGGAAGTGGATGAATCACTCAAGGACTGGATAGGTTAAATGCTAAGAGGTCGGATCATAAATGCCAGTCTGGGGAAATCCTCTGCCAGAAGATTTGCAAGCCGAGGTACGCCGGAAGGTCGCATACTATCCCCCCTGCGAAGTCGTGGGCTGGTTAAGGTATAATGTAATATCGACTTGTGTTATTTGCATACATAAGGATAGACAGGCTACCATTAAAACGCTTCAATCACTCCTCCTCACGTCGAAAATACTCCAGAACTGTCCCTCATCTCTTAACGAGATGACAAATCACTTCAACATCCATATCATATGGGTGCCAGAAGACTTTATTACTACAGGGAATATGAAAGCCGATGAACTGGCTCGGCGTGGTACAACGGACCACATTTCAAAAAGCAGAAAGGATATTGAAATACCTTGACGAACGACACATGGTCAAGTAGCATACGTAATAACTCGGCAGATCTGGTCAAAGTTAAACTTGGCGAGATCCAAACAACTGATCTTACTTCAGCGGAGTCAGATTAGTGTGGTTGTGGGAGTAGACCTGGTTTCTTCTCACATGCCTAATGTCGAAGTTGCATGGACGAAGAGACAGTACTTCATCTTCTTTGCAGCTGCCCTCGCCTAGCACGAAACAGACTAAAGTTTTCTAGGGGCCCGCCTTCATTGACCTGGCGGACCGTAACAAGATGGGCGACAGGAGTATGCAGCATTTCGTCAGCAGCTCAAAATGGTTCCAACGAGTTGGAGGACACTTAAGTAAATCGTAGTATGGCTATGGATCATTTTGTGTCTATGCCTGGTCCTGGTGGACCTCCACCTAAACCTAACATAACCTAAGTATTACTTGTTGCATTGCGAAGTGAATAAAGTGATTATTTTTTGAATTTACGTGAAAAATGGGATATTTGAACGGATAAAGGATTAATCACGTTCGAAATGTACACAATGGAACTCTAATTAGGTACTCGTTTGGCAGGAATTCTCACTCCACGTACGTTGTTTCGCATGTGGTGTAGAAACCAGTTAATATATCTATGATTATTATATTGGTTTGTATTATTTGTTATTGATATAAATACATAATGGTGTTGAATCTGTTTTTCGGTTTCTCCGAAGATTCATCGAAGCACAATTCTGCGAACAATAAATTTACGAAACCACAATTCTTCGCAATAACAATTCATCGAAAAATAATTCACCGAAAAATTCATATTAAAAGTTCCAAAAGATCCATAATAAAATGATTTTAGTGTAAGACTTCGTTTATTTTTTATTTTTTGTTTTTTAATTGATTATTTATTCTTAACAAGAATAATTGTGATGAAATTATTTATTTATAACAGACAAATTAACAATAAAATTATTTAAACATTTTAATTTTAATTTGTTATTCACAATATAATTTTTATAATTATTCGAACGAATTATATATACCATAAAAAAAATTCGATGAATTGTTCGAAAAAATTCGATGAATTATTATTGCGAAGAATTGTGATTTCGTAAAATTGTTGTTCGCAGAATTGTGCTTCGATGAATTTTCGGGATACCGTTTTTCGATCGGTGTATACGTGAATATGTGTTAAAGATATCAAAAAATAGAGAATGTCATATTAAACTTTTGGAACTATGGAAATGTATCAGTGCAAATTTTAACATCGTTGGTGGACGGACATACATATCTATAGAAACATTCTCATTTAGTTTAGTGTCATTGAATAATCTCATTTCGTATTTAGGATGTGTTGGTCGTTTGTATTTACCATTGTAATTAGGAGAGAGAAGTTCCCACGGTTTTGTTTGTATATCTAAACAAACACATCGGGATATGGTCATATTTGGTACAGTTTGTTTGTTCGATTTTTAATACTCAATAGCCGTGTTTTCCATGAGAACTGCACTAGAACTCGATAAACTTTAAATTACTTTTATTCTATGTAAACCGAAAAAAAATAAATTCATCAAGCGCGAATATGTAGTGTATTTGACTTAAATATACATTTTAAGTTGAAAAACTTCCCCTTTCAGTTATTTCATCAATATTTTCTTATTTCTTGGTGACGTCATAACACGCAACTACACTCGATAAATTCATGGATTTATCAAGTATAACTAAAAAATAAGCTATAATTGTAATTGTTTGTTGCTGTAACAACTTAAAATGTGGATTTATGTTAAATGCACTACACATTAGCACTTTATGAATTTATTTTTTTTTCTGTTTACATAGAATAAAAGGAATTTAAAATTTATCGAGTTCTAGTACAGTTCTCATGGAAAACACGACAAATGGCACAGGGTATGATCGTTCTTATTATTGTTTTCAATTTTGCCCAAAATATGCTGGAGTACAAAATGCTTTACGAATTCGTTTACAAAATTAATAGTTTTTACCGTTCAATATCCAAAAATGTCTAATTAAATAATTTATTCATAACATTTTTTTATAGGGGCAGGGTTATTACAATTTAAAATTACTCAAATAAAATGAACATAAATTTAAATATTTCGATCTTCCTCTAACAGGAATTCTATCAGAGTTTATAATGAGATTTTGATCAAAATATAAATTTAAAATTTCAATAGATGTAATTATGCTTAATTGGATTTGCTGTAACTCAGCATTATTTTAAGAATTAAGTGCATCACTTTACCAAAATTTAATTAACGAATTTTTTTTTACAAAATTCAGAGTTATTGAATAATTTTTTGCTGTTCAATAAGTGTAAATATTCTGAAACTAGTTCACCAACTTTAAATACAAAATTTGTACGCTTACTTATAAGGCTTTTTAAATTGGGAATTTTCACAACAATTTTCAGTTGCCTCTGAGTGAGCTCGTTGAAACCTGCTATATTTTAATTGTGATTGAATCCTTAGCCATAGTTAATCTTTCATTTAAAATTGGTACAGGTATTATTTTTTGGTTGTTTTTTAGGTGATGGGTAATTCTACAGTAACCTGATGCGGCTGCTATTTAATGTGCTATAGATTCAATTTAAGTTTACAGTAATTTTATTAAGCAGTACGAAGGACTTAACGTTTATATTGTATAGAGCCGAATTGTGACTCCTAGGGTCTGGAATTCCTTTTACTAAATTTTTGATTAAATGGCTAATGCACAAGGAAGAATTCTTTAGGATAATAAAGGGCGGGTATTGATATATTCTATTCCTAGTGCGTTTGTTTGTTATTGTAGTGTGTTTGTTATCTTATTCTAGTGGACTCCCGATAGGGGAAGAGTTTCTAGGATTTAACATGCATCATGGAATCATGGAAGATATTGATTTGGATTTCCAAAAGAACATATTCGGTGTTTTCTCTGAAATTAATTCATTTAATTGGAGAAAAATGGAATGTTTGGTCTGTTGGTTTGTATTTCTCAAGAAAAAAAAATTGTAGTTTGTTGAATATACTTGAGAATAATCCAAAACAATTCAGAATTTAATATATTTTAAAGTGTGTGAAATCACGAAAATGACTAAAGTTAAATGTGAAAAGCGATAGACAACATTTTTAAAATTATTGTTCCTTCTAAGATATAATTCTACAAACCACTTTTAATTTCTGCGAACTATAAATTTAACTTAATCGAACTACTTCGAAGCTCAATTTTTTATTTAAATTATATGTCGGTCGAAAACCGTAATAATTGCAAACTTATATGTAACTGGACTAATATTATGCACTGTTTTGACCTCACTGAAAACCACTTAAATACAAGTGAAGCGAATATCCAAGCGTTTCGCTTGATGTTGCACGATTTTCTGGTCTTCCCAAATTATTTTAGTTTTTACAATATTAAATAGCTCCTTGATGTAATTATGTAATTAATCAATCTGTGGAAACAATGTAAAGTGTCAGGGTCACACAACATCAGATAGCCCATTGTTTTACTACACATATGTATGTACACATAAGATACAAATTAACATCAATTTGTTTAAACCGCATGTTAATTAACATCTTTGTTCAAAACCATGCGTGATTCCATCAAATCGATTAGAATCCAGAGAAACCAGCACACACATAGATTATATTTAATCAATCTTCTATTTAATTGATAAAAACACTCTTCATAGTATATTATGTGTATGTATGTACATACCTCCAATAAAATATAAAACAACAACAGCACAATAATAATAAATTAAAGTAAATTTTTATGTCTTTTTAATTGACTTGAAAATAAAAATTCTGAAAATTTGATTTTAATATTCCAAATATAAATGAAGAAAATTTTTTTTTTTGGTCTGTCTCATCTTTTGTATCTTGTACTTTTGTTTATATACTCTTACATCAAGAGAATTTTTTAATTCATATAATAGTAGAGTACATTTTCGAATTGATGTAATTAAAGAAAATCCACCGCGCAGTTCCAATTCCAACTTTTGATTTATTACTATACACATTTAAATTTATTAATTCGCACACAATTTTCTTACTCCTCTTCATGGTCTTTTTATATTTAATATAAGATGATTTCATAATAAATATTAAAATACAGAATCCCTTTAGGTTAAGATAACATTTATCTTTCTTCTGCTGTCATAAGGTTGCATAGAGTAATTGATGATTAAATAAATTTTGTTGTGTATATATGATTGATTGTCATCGTTGGAGTTGGCGTATAGGGAGGTAGACATTTATGAAAATATCGAAAACCATACTCGACAAACAACTTTATTTGCCAAATACTCATTTAAGCAACAATCCACGCACAAAACGTTATTAAAATCATTTTAGATAGGCTCTAGAACGTGCACTATTCAAAGTAAATTTAAAACACGTACTAGTTTTTTATTCACCACTTAATTTATTTTATTCTTAAAAGTTATCGTACATAAACCATACCAGTCGTTAAAAATTCTATAAATCATAATTATTTTTATTTTACAGAATTATTATTATTTTTTTTAATTAAAAATTATTATTAAAATAAAATTAAAAGCTAACAATAAAAAAATGAAAGAAATTGATTTATCTTAACGAAAAGAAATTGTTTGCTCATTGGTTTTGTTTGTGTGTATGGTGTATCTATACTCGTATGTACCATAATTTTTATTTTATTTATTATGCGCCACATAGGGGGTATATTCGAATTTTTCGACAACAACAGCGTTGTTCCGTTAATAATTTATAACTGAATAAAAATCAGTATGGGATATAATTTGAAAATACTATAAGAGAGCAAGAAATTTATAATTTGTGCCTTATACGTTTAGTTTAATATTTACAAAACTTTAATAAGGTCTAGATCTTATAATTATAACAAACGTGCTTAATAATATTTGAAAGGAAACATCGAATAGAACATCGTTGATGCAATGATCGTTGAAAAACGTGTTTATTGTTGTGCCTTATGTGGTTCAATATTTATCAAGAGTCGTAGGCAAAGGTGGATTTCTAGCATTACAGTAAATCGGCAGAGACATGTTTTAATGAATTTTCAGCTAATTTGACAAATAATGTCTGTAAAATATGTACAATATAAAGGGTGTTCCAATTAGAGGTTAATTTTTAAATAAATATTGCTGGTGTAAGTGCTTGTGTTAATGAGAGTCCTAAAACACCAATTCGCCATCGTTCACAGCAATTACACATTCCCCCAACCACTTTAGTAGAATGTCGCACAAAGATCTTCATTCGAAGGCATACAAAATTCAGATAACTCAAAAAATAAAGCCATCAGACTTCTGATTACGTCATCTATTCGCTAATTGGGCCAAACAAAAAA
Source organism: Tipula vernalis (assembly GCA_958295665.1). Taxonomy (NCBI): domain Eukaryota; kingdom Metazoa; phylum Arthropoda; class Insecta; order Diptera; family Tipulidae; genus Tipula; species Tipula vernalis. Next base: position 216,278,242 of record OY282559.1, on the reverse strand, counting down.
AAAATTGAAAATCCGAATCAATAACTATATAAGATTTCATAAAGACGTCTCGTGAATATTTATTTTCAAAAACTAAAACAACAACAAAGAATGAAAACTACAGTATAACCGTAATAACTTTACTTTCTTACTCTCTTCAAATCAGACTCTCTGTTAATTACAATCTTACTTTTGTAACAGTTATTCCTATTCGTATAGCACTGAAATTTTGCGCAAAGTAGGAGCCAAGAATAATTTTTTTTCTACTTTCAACAGTAGTTGGCACCAAGCTCTAAAATGATGATTAATTGTTTAAAATTTAAAATAGTGTAAATATGGCCAATTATGATGGCACTTGGCTATTTCTTAAGCGATTTTAAGTGAAATTTGACAGTACATTGGAAACGGGATTCTAAATTGATTTTTAGGAGAAGTTCTGGAATATGGCCAATTAGGATGGAACTTGGCCATTCTTTACCCGATTTGAGTGAAATTTAAAATGTGCAATATAAATGGGATTCTAAAATGATTTTTAGATGAAGTTTTTCGATCTGCCTCATAGCAGATAAACCTCGACAGCTGCATTTTTTTTTTTTTTTTTTTTTTCATTTAAAATAAATTTTATTTATTTATTTTATGTAATTACAATCTAGTCTCCTGGACTAATTAGCAATTTGTTTCTGACTTAATTTACTAACTTAAATTAATCTATGGCTTCTTCCCATTGGCATTCCATAGTGTTTGTTAAATTGAAGTAAACCACATCTTTGTTGTGGATTTTAGATCAGCATAATGCTGCTTATACTGAAAATCACACCAGCTCAAAAGGTTTGGTTCTTTTAAGTCTGCGAACTAAATTCGTGATGCTTAGGAGCTGAGTTGCCTCAATGTTCACATGTTGGCGGAGCCTTTCTTCATGTCTCCGTGCTTTTTCCTGGATTTCATTTAAGATGAGGTTCATTTTAAGGTCCCTATGAAGGTCATTGTTCCTGACATACCAAGGTGCATCAACGATGTTCCTTAATACCATATTCTGAAATCTTTGGATGATATTTACGTTGCTCTGTTTGGTACAACCCCAAAGCTGAATACCATAAGTCCAAATCGGTTTCAATATTTGCTTATAAAGTAGAAGCTTGTTGTATGTTGATAAAGAAGAGTTCCTTCCCATCAGCCAATACATTTTTCTGTATTTAAGTCTTAATTCTTCACTTTTCTTCTTGACGTGTGCTTTCCATCGTAGTTTAGCATCCAGGGTCATGCCAAGATACTTAGCTGTGTTCGCATGCGGTATTATTTCCCGATTTATGGTAATCGGTATATGTGAACTGATTTAGCTTCATTTAGTTTTATTCTCCATCTTTTTGTCCATTTATATATTTGAGTTACAGCTGATTGTAACTTCTGTGTTGATTCTTCGTTGCTTTTTCCAACAGCTAAGATTGCCGTATCATCTGCAAAAATTGCCACTGTGTTGTTTTCTAATGTAGGAAGATCATAAGTATATAGTAGGTATAAAACCGGCCCTAATACACAGCCCTGTGGAACTCCTGCATTGATTTCTTTCAATTCAGAAAATGTATCATCTAACTTAATCCTGAAGAACCTATCTTTCAAGTATGATTCTAGTATCTTAGCAAATTGCATTGGTAGAAGATTCCTTAACTTGTGGTTAAGTCCTTCATGCCACACTCTATCAAACGCTTGTCAACGTCTAGAAATACTGTTGAGCAGACTTTTTTCTCCTCTAATGCTTTCTCAATTATACTGGTTATTCTGTGTACTTGATCAATTGTTGAGTGTTGGTTGCGAAAACCGAACTGATGATTTGGGATCAAGTTTTTACTCTCGATTATCGGATTTAATCTTTTTACCAGAAGCTTCTCAAAGAGTTTGGACATGACTGGCAATAGCGAAATTGGCCTATAAGACGATGTTATGTGTGGTGGTTTCCCAGGTTTTGGGATCATAATTACTTCTGCAATTTTCCATAAGCTTGGTACACATTTGATTCTAAATGCTGCATTTATAAGATTGGTGAGTTTCACCAGAGCTTTCCTTGGCAGTTCTTTTAAGATTTCTGCAGTAATAAGATCGTACCCAGGAGCTTTTTTCGTATTCATATTAGCTGTTATCTCACGCATGACTTCTTTTGGTGTTGTGGGTAGGATTTCTTTACTTTCTTGCACAGCTTGTTCAGTTATTATCTCGGCTTCCAACGTTTGGTCTTCATGTGGCTGGAATATTTTTTCGAGGTGTTCGGCAAATTCTCGAGCTTTGTCTTCATTATTTCTAGCCCATTTCTCACCTGCTATTTTTATTGGGGGAATCTGCATTATTGGTCTTTTGATTCTTTTGGTTGCTTTCCAAAGAGAATAATCAGTACTGTTATCATTAGTTAATTTTCTTAAATAGTTGCTGATTGATTCATCTTTCAATTCTTTGATCTCTCTTCTTAATTGTTGAGTGAGGTTGTTCAAATGAGTTTTATCTTGGGGGGCCCTTGTTTGTTGCCATACTCTTCTCGCTCTTCTTTTTCCTGCGAGGAGTTCCCTAATTTCCATAGGGTAATTGTTTCCCTTGATTTTCGTTTTAATTTCAGGAGTATTTTCCCAAGCTGATTGCTGTATATCGTTTACAAATTTGTGAACTTCTTTGTCTAATTGTTCTTCAGTCTTTAATGGAACCATTAAGTTAATTTTTTCTTCTAGCGATAGTCTAAAGCATGCCCAATTAGTGTGATTATTTACTAGGAAAGGGTTTCTTTCTTTCTGAATGATTTTTTCACTTAACGTTAGAAGTATTGGTGAATGATCAGAGTTTAAGTCGTGGCTTTCATCTACTTGTACATAATTTACAGATATGTTCTTTATTATAAAGAAATCAATCAGATCTGGCACTTTGTTTGGATCAGTTGGCCAGTAGGTTGGTTTTCCAGTTGAGAGGGCTTCACAACTGTATTTTCTGATAGCTTTTAGGAGTTCTTTACCCTTAGTTGTTGTTAATCTGGATCCCCAGTGGACATTTTTTGCATTAAAGTCTCCTCCAAGTACAAATCGTTTTCCTAATTTACTGAGGAACTCGAGATAATCTTTTTCTTTCATTGAGTGCTTCGGTGGGCAGTAAATACTAGCAATACAAATATAACTACTTTTGGATTTGACAATAACAGCAGTTGCTTGTATTTCTTCCGTTTCATATTTTAACTCCTCATAGTGATGAATACTATTTCTAATTATAACAGCACTACCTCCTTTAGCAGTGTTTTTAGGATGAATAGTGTGATATATTTGATAATTTTTAAATTTAATGTTTGATTGTCTAGTGAAGTGTGTTTCCGTGATGAGACATACATCGATTTTTTCTGTGTCCAGGACCACTTGCAGTTCTTGTTGATGTTGCATCAGTCCATTGGCATTCCAACATAAGATTCTAAGATCTTGGGCCATTTTTCTGTTTAGGGATGGCTCCCTTAGTGCTGTACTCTAGTTTCTGTAATCGCTCATCAAATGTATTTAGTCTGCTTAAAATTAATTTAAGTGTTTGACTTATATCGTCATTTTGAGCAGTTTTTCCTGGATTTCCGTTGCTCATCATTACTTGAGCATAAGTCATTTTACCAAATTGTCCTTGAGTAGTTCCCGACACTCTACGATTTACTTCGGGTCGGTTCATCTTAACCGCTTGTTTCCTGAATGAACTTGGATTTTTAGCAATCACGTTCTTATTTTTGATATTTTGCAGTTCAATAGCAACGCTGCATCCTCTGTAGTTAGCCGGATGGTTTTCTCCACAGTGAACGCATTTAGGTTGAACATTTTGGGCTTTTACACAATCTTTGGTATGATGTTTACCTAAACATTTGACACACCTAGGTTCCCTGTTGCAATATTTTTGTGTATGTCCATAGGCTTGATATTGTTTACATTGTGGTATAAGCTTAGACCTTCTTAGAGGCTGAATAACCACTTTGCACCCCAAGATGTACTTAATTTGATAAATTTTTCGATATCTTCATCAGTATCGAAGGTCAACATAAACATGTTGAGAGGTAATTTGCCTCTCCGTTTTAGCTTAGTCGATGCTTCAGTTGCCTTAAATCCTTTTGCTTTCAGGTCATCAAATATTTTTTCTGGTTTACACGTAGAGGTAGGTTTTTAGCCAGAACCCATATTGGTCTGATTTGTTTGACTCCAAACGGGTGCCTAGCACGTTTTGCTTCGTTTAACATTTTTGTCATTTTTCTGTATGTTTCACCATCTTCAGTTTATTTTGATGGTATTTCCATTCATGACCTTTGCATTAAACTTATCAGTAGTCGACAGCTGCATGGATTACGGAAACTGCCACTGGAAATAGCTTTTGAGGTTGCTCCTATTGATATATGTATGTACTTATTTATTTTACATTTGCCGTAATAAACAGGTTACTCATATTGATATATTTATTATACATCTGCCTTATACTTTATCTAAAAATCATTTTAGAATCCAATTTCCAACGCACATGTCAAATTTCTCTAAAATCGGTTAAGGAATAGCCAAGTTCCATCACAATTGGCCATATTCCAGAACTTGATGCAAAAAACGTTTTAAAATCCCATTTTCAACTCACATGTCAAATTTCACTAAAATCGGTTAAGGAATAGGCAAGTTCCATCCTAGTTGGCCATATTCCAGAACATCATCTAAAATAATTTTACAATTCCATTTCCATTGCACATTTTAAATTTCACTCACATCTCATTTCCATCGCGAGTGTCAAATTTCACTAACATCGGTTTAGAAATAGCCAAGTTCCATCCTAATTGGCCATATTCCAGAACGTCACCACATTAACAAATTCCTTAAAAAAGTCGAAAAAAAAATTCATACGCGACTTCTTAAACTGTCAAAAATTTCAAATGATTGATGGCGGTAACGTTGTTAAAATACTATCAGCATTTTGTAAATAAACATGTAAATATTTATAAAGTAAATATGGTATATATTATATTATATAAATGAAACAAAAAAAACAAAAAAAAAAAATCATTTTAGAATCCCATTTTCATCGCGCGTGTCAAATTTTAAAAAAATCAGTTAAGGAATAGCCAAGTTCCATTTAAATTGGCCATATTCCAGAACTTCATTTAAAAATCATTTTTAAATCCTATTTCTATCGCGCATGTCGAATTTCTCTAAAATCGGTTAAGAAATAGCCAAGTTCCATCCTAGTTGGCCACATTCCAGAAATTTATCTAAATATCGATTATCGAACTTTCTTTTTTTAATGATATTCAAAGAACAATTCGTGTGTTACAAAAAAATTCGCTCCCTAACGTATTTTCTTCAATGGCTCTGTAGAATGGGTTGGGAGCGATATTTTTAACTTTTACGCTCCCTGCTTAAAGAGCAAAATTAAAAATAAAAATTTTAATCACTTTGGAAGAGCGAAATAATTTTTTTTTGTGTTTATCATTAGAGGGTAAGAGTGTAAAAACCAACTGAAAAGAATTTTATTGGGTGCAAGAGCGAAAATTTTTATAAAGAGCTCTAAAAGAGCGAAAATTTAAACTCTGCATTTAATATATTTACTCTAGTGGTAAACACTACAACTAAGTGAAGAAAATAATTTTTCTATACCTAAATTATCACAGCCAATACGTGTTATAAATTTGACACTTCTGTAATAATATTCAAAAACAAAAGGGCGCAATAACAATAATTAAGCCGTATTACGTTGATTTGTGTGCAAAAAAATACTACAAATAAAACTTATTACAAAATATAGAAGAGAAAATTATTTCACTCCTGTCAAAATTATTACAAAAACAAAATTATTACAAACTTCGAACACGTCCTAAGACTATAAATTTCTCACTACCACAAATTTGTTTTTGATTTGCGTTTGACTTTGAATTGACTGCTTTTTAAAGAACACAAAAAACAAATACGGCAGAACATAATTCGTATTTCTCACTATTTTTTATTCGTGTTTATTTTTTGTATGTATAATTTGTATGTGTGAGTAGTACATACAAACGAAATGTGCGCTTATTTGCAACAAATAAATAAAAAACATTATGTTAGATAGAAAATAAATGTTTCCTGGATAGTTTCCTAATTAATTTATGTTATTGGGTTTGGATTTTTTTAACATTTATCTAACCTTTATCTTTTAACCTTTATCTAATTTCAGCCTTCTCTAACCCTCAAGTTCTGTAATATGGCCAAGTAGGACGCGGCTTGGTTATTTCTTAACCGATCATGCTGAATTCAACATGTACGATGGAATTCGCATTCTGAAAATATTTTTAAATGAAGTGCTGGAATAAAGCCGATTAAGACATACTCGTATGTACGTTTAGGATGAAATTCTGGAATACGGCCAGAAATGGGACTCTGAAAGGATTGTTAGATAAAGTTCTGGAATCTGGCCAATTAGAAAGGAACTCGGTTATTTCTTAGCGGAGTAATATGAAATTCGACATGTACGATGGAAATGGGTTTCTAAAATTATATTTCAAAGAAGCTCTGGAACATGGAAGGAATTCAGTTAGTTCTCAACCGATTTTGGTGAAATTTGATATATAGTATACGATCGAAATAGGATTTTAAAGTGATCGTTAGATCAAGTTCCGGAATATGGTCAATTAGGAAGGAATTTCGACATGTTCGTTAGATGATGTTCTGAAATATGGCCAATTAGGAAGAAACTTTGTTATTTCTCAACCGATTTTGGTGAAATTCGACACGTACGATGGAAATGGGATTCTAAAATGATTTTTAGCTGTAGTTTGAGGCCAGTTAGGAAGTAACTCGGGTATTTTTTTAATTGAGTTTCATGAAATTCGACATGTGCGGTGAAAATGGGATCCTAAAATGATTTTAAATGAAGTTCCGAAATATGGGCATAGAGGATGGAATGAAACTTTTCCTTAAAAGCACCTACTTAAAAGCGGGATCCACAAATCGATCCAATTTTTGATTATTTCGTAAGCAGTGAGAATGCTGCTCATGTAGACCATGAGTCATCGACCGGAACAGTCGGAAGGAACAATGTCTGATGAATGTGTCGCGTAGGGTGGGACATCCCATTGAAGCGCCTCCAAAGTTTCCTTGACGACTTTTGCAACATTTGGCCTAGCGTTGTCGTGCTGAAGGGTTACTTTGTCTTGTCTTTTGGCGTATTGTGGGCGTTTGAGCTTCAATAATCGGCTTAATGGCATCAATTGTTGTTGATAACATTCTCCAGTGATGGTTTCGTTAGGCTGGAGTAGCTCATAATAGATCACTCCGAAATGAACCCACCAGATGCACAGCATTAGCTTCCTGCCTTTGGAGCAGTTGCTCGGACATGAAAAAACGGCGTTCGACGTCTCTTGGCTTGAGTTCATACGGAACCTAATTTCCTTGTTTGCAACATGCCTATGGCCTTGAGATGGTTTTGAATCGCTTGTTTGAGTCACTCCCAAAGTTTCAGCGAGCTTCTCTTGAGTTTGGCATGAATTTTGGTACAATAACGCCTCCAACTTAGCGTCTTGAAGCTTTACTGACCTTCCTTACCGTTCTTTGTTAATGGTGTCAAAATCGCCACTTTCAGAACACCGGAACTAATAGTCACATCAATCGATGTTCATCAGCGGCACTTTTCCTCAAATTAAGATTAAAAAGCAGCGCTTCCCGCACATTGTGTTTTGTCGCCACTAAGGTTGACATGGTTAGAGCACAAAAAAATTATGTCGTTTACACTTCAGCGAAATGGATGGAAGTATTGACGCTTTAACATGAATATAGTTTCAAGATGGTCCGATGCGATTTAATACTAGTTACGCCATTTTTTGTAAATCCCTCAAAACTTATTTGTACATTCAATAAGAATAATTATATTTATCACCGACTCTTTCAATGGTGAAAATGTCTACAATTTAGATGGACCTCCTCTGGTACCATTGATACTAATTTTATTAATTTATATTTTTTTCTTGATAGGGGCGCTGGTGACGGGTCTTTTCTCCATTTTTTAGGAACTAAGGTCCAAGTGCATTGTTTCTTTTCTGAATTTGTCATTAAAGTTCACTGTAGAAACGAAATAAGTTGTTATTACCTTATCTGATCCACGTTATTTATTACCTTATCGGACTGGCATTAAGTGGTCATATGTAGTAATTCTGAAAACTTAAGATTTATTTTTATGCAAATTTCCATTTCAAGAAGTTTTAGATTTTTCCCGTAACTTGAAACATCTGTGATACCACAATCAGTAGAAGCGATACGATTGATACTATTCCTTTTCCTTTTACTTGAGACATTTGTGGTATGTACAAATATCAGTGGAAGCGATTCTTAGTGCTACAATTCCTATAATAAAAGGAAAATTATATTCAAGAATTATAAAAAAAAGACAAATTTTTGAAAAAATTAATTTTTAGTGCTATTGGTTTTTCCAAATATCATTAAAACCCACAACAAAAAGTCACTAAGAACCTTGGGATTAATACCTTTTTAGAAAATAAATAACACCTGCGATCCTTAATTCATAAAAAAAAAGGAGAGGGACTGGAAATCTAAAATTAGAATTCTGAAGTTTGATTAGAAAAATGAACGGAACTTTTGTATAGGGTTAATCGTTTTATCTCAAAATAAAAGCTCACCGACGGAATTTAATGAGCGGAATCACATGAAACCAGACACAATAAAATAAAAGTGCCACCCAACCGGTTAGGTTAATAAAAACAGAAAATTAGTTATATTTAATTTATAAAATGTACAAAATTATTATACTTGAAATAAATAAAAAAATTCAATCGTATTACAAAATATTACATAAAACACGCTTCTTATTAATTTTAATTCATAATTGAAACGTAAAAAACTCTAATTATCATGGGGCGTTTGACACGGGAACGTGTCGTTTTTGAATCGTAAAACCGATTCATGAACGATGTTTTGTGTGAACAGCAAAAATTATTTTCGTATCATAAACGAATTTCTTTCTTTAGAGCGTACAGTCAATTCAACACTAAGCGTATTTTGTTGAGAAAATTTACAACTACATTTGCACTACAGTCTTACCCCGTATATAACGCCTAGGGATTTTATTCGATAGTGTCAAAAATTGCGAATTTCCAAAGTTTTTGAAATATTTCGATTACAGCGCCCATTCGTATGAACCCTAAATTCATCATAATATAGAAATAAAACACGCTCTTGCAGTTGAAAAGCAAAAAAGCGTAATTTGAATTTTATTTAAATTATCGAACATTTCAGTTCATCACATTACAATTTTAGATTCAGACTTTTTGATCTTCGTGATCGTCGAATTTGCCCTAAAACTTTAAAACACGAACACTTGTTTTAAAGGTTTTTGTCAGTATAACAGAGAATCGTAAGGAATTTTTGTTCGCTGAAATGGAAATTTGTTATATGGAAATATGAGTTTTTAGGATCTAAAGTAGGAAGATTTTATAGTTTCATAAATGCGTTACAATGAAATCCGAATATGACGAATTATTTTCTCCGATCCCGTTTGCTTGTATGTATTGACTTTTACCATTTAACGAAAATGTTACGCACAAACTCTTCAGAACCTCACGCAAAAAACGCTCAATATTGTTACGAGTAAACGAAGAGGAAATGGGGCATCCAGGCACGTAGAGTTTACTGAAAATATTTAGAATCTACATTTCTAAAAGCGATAAAAATGTACAGTCAACTTGATTTAGTGAAACTAAAAATTCTAGTCGATCTAGTCTTTCGTTTCCGTAAGATATCCTGCATTTTAGAATATCTTAAATGTAGACTCTACATACATTTTTTTTTGTTGCGAACTCTTTAGTAAAAGCAAGTTTTCATAAACTAAACGTTTTCATTACGAAACGTTGGGAGGGAAATAACAAGAATTTTAGGCAAACACATTTTTTCTTTTAAAAAAAAGTGTTTGCCCAATATTATAATCAATATAACATCGACCAAATGTGAAAGTTATATAAATTACAAAATTAATCCTGAATAGAATTTTATTTGAATAAAAAACCTAGTAGTTATTTACGGGGGAAGAGCAGCCAGATGAATTAATTAATTTAATTCAATCGTATGTATATGTTTTTCTATTGGTTATTCAACCAAATTGAAGAGTGAAATAAAAGAATAGAAGGGTGATCTTACCGACCAAACGGCTCAGTTGTTAAAGTTTAGGACTTTGGAAAATGTACCGGGTTCAAATCCCGATAGGGGCCCGATGCAAAAGAGATTTTTCATCATCTGATTACGATCGGTGATGACGATGAACACAACTATGACCCCCTGTGAGAGTGTAGAATCCATGGGCCGACCCACCTTTCATGTCAGCACAATAGGCTGCGCAAAAGGGGTCTTTAACCAGCCAAGTAGGACGGTAAAAGTGACCTGCAAAAGAGTTGGAGTGCCTTAAGCCCCAGAACAGATGCATAGATTAAACCGAAAAAAAGTGATCTTTTTTTCGGTTTCGCAACAAAAAAAAAACAATTTAGTTATCATAAATTATCAGATTAAGTTTCGTGTAGTGTAACGAACCTATCAGCGTTATTGCAAGAAGACACGTCACAGACTCCAGTGTGGTGATTCCAGGCTGCATATTTCGGCCGGCTAGCGGTCGGTGCTGTGGGGAGGTCTTTTTCTGGGCCACACAAGAGCTAGAATTCGCTGCTATTCGGCGGTTGAGCTAGCACAGTTATTCGAGAATATCTGTTATTTTTTCACTGAATAACTGAATCACAAAATACATCTCCAATATAAATTTCCAGTTCATTCACTCACTCATGTGATTAAAGCTAAAGCATCATACAAAAAAACGAAATATATACAAAATACAAAAATAATAAAAATAAAATAAATAATAAATTTTTGGATTTACGACCTTTCTTGCTCAAATTCCAACACATTCTGCCCGTTGGCTCTTATCTCTCCTTCTTCGTTGTCTTTGTTTTTCACATCCGGAATCTTCATTCACAATTTTATTACAATTTTTAATTTATTTATTATAATACAATTTCATTTTTATTTTCTATTCTAATACAATTTAATTGATTCATAAATTTATTATTTTATGGTACAAAAAAATCAAATAATATACATTCAGGTATAAAGATAAAAATGGTACATACTGTGCAAAAGAAATTATTTACAATACAGTGAATAAAAAAAAAATATAATGATAAAATAAATAAATACAATTTTCAAAATTTATGATCTCATTTGCCACAGGAGTTAGTCCGGGAAAATTCGTTTTGATAAAAGGCTCGTATACAATTTAAAAATTTGTATAAATTCAACCTTTAAAGTTTCATGTCTGAAAATTGATTCAATTAGAGTGCCTAGCCATTGGTTATTACTGGAAAAATTATCAGGTGATATTTTATATGGGGAGCCCGGGAAAATCCCTTTGAATGAAAGGCCCGTATAAAATTTAAAAATTTGTTTAAATTCAACCCTTAATAAAGTGTGTGTCATGTCTGCGGAAAGTGGATAACTATTGGCTAGGCACACTAATTAAACCAAACACCAGACATGACCCTTTAAGGGTTGAATTTAACAAATTTTTAAATTTTATATTTTTTCATGAAACTTAACGTTTAATTCCTTTGGTAAGCAGTGACAAACCAAAATAAACCTATGTAGGTACATATATCCAGCCATATAAAATTACAACATGAAAATACCGGTTAATGGGGTAAGGTTGTCTTGACAATTTTTCATTTTATATAAAATATGTTTCACCACAAATGTGTCATCTGGTAACTTTCGGCTGAGTTAGCCAAGACACTATCTGCATTATCGACATTTTCACTTTCGGCTGAAAACTTTGGCTACCTTTAACAGCTAAACGCTATGGCTACCTTTAACGGCTACCTAAAATAACTACTCGATTTCGTTTTATATATATGATATGTACAAATTATTCGCATTCCAAATTCTAATTCAAAAATACCCACTTTACCAACTCAAATATTTTTTGCACGAATTCGTATTCAGAAATAGCGAGCCTAAATTGATTTGGGTGTTTGGTTGCTATGCTTTACTTCAGTTAAATATTTGAGCTCTGATTTAACTAAATATATTGTGAAGATAATTTAGATATTTTGTTTCGAATTTAAACATCAAAATCCGTTTGATTTAAAATTATAAAGATGTTCAATTGAAGATTTTTGCTTCACAAATAAGGAGAGATGATGAAATCATGAGTTAATTTATCTGAATAAAATAGAACAAACTATGGTGACAATGAACCGGTATACATGATGTCGAAGAGTTTTATTTAATTATATCGATTATCTGCCCGACTTAAGCAAAGATAGCTTTAAACGAAAGTTCAAGCAACATTCTGCTCTTCCTGATAATATTTGTATGTCAATTTTAATTCTTTTTTACCTCCTTTTTATATTTATGAAGTCAAATTCATAATTTCATCAAGTTTTCTCTTGTAAAATAAATAAATAAATACTATGGCGTTCGTCTAACACATATCATTACCCTGCACATTCATATCTACCTTGCTATTGGGTCATATATATAAACATGAAACAAGTTTTGAGCCTAATTTTGTTCATCAAATGTTCATAGTATGAACTTGATGCTGAAATTATCAAATGGCTGGCTCATAGAGTCGGTCAGTTCAGTTGCAAGTTAATTATTCCAATAACCTAATTATCTATTTATTAGTGTTTGTTAATATTGTTTTGTGTGACAAAATGACAGCAGATGACTGAAAAATAATACCTCTCAATATGAAACAAAGAACATGAATTTAAAAATATGATTGAGAAATATTATCAAAACAGGTGCAAATGAATTGGCCAGCGCATATATAAATATAAATAAATAACTTAAAATTAATAAATAAAAACAAAAATAAATAAAACTACTTAAAAAAGTGCAACTGGTAAGAAAAATTAATAAAGAAAATTTACTTTACTTACTCATATATGTAGTTGATATCGTATGTACGAATGTATATTATTCACAACACCATCATATTATATAGGAAAGACAAGTCGCGTGCCATTTGATTATACTTTTATTAAAATATTTTATTTTTTGGTACAAAATTATTTTATGTATACATAAAAGTACATATACGAGCATACATATGAATACTTACACGCAAATAATTTATGGCATATCATGACCATTAGCAATTTAATTAGCATAATTGTGATGTCAATGCATTCATCTGTTTTGGACGACTGAAACAAAACACAAAAACTAATAAAAATATTTTTTTGTTGTTGTTTTTAAAACCAACAGTAATTTAATTGTGATTATAAATATGTCAAAAATATAACACTTTAAAGTTTTACAGACTTTTCGCTTTTTCCGCAATGCATACAATAAATTTGTTAATTTGGGAAAGTGATTACACCAGATTCAAACCATTCTACAACAAGGCTAGTTTTATAAGTATTGAGATTGTTTTATGGCAGTGATCAATTATTGTATTCGGAAGGTTTTCTTAAAAGAAGACTCTTCAGCAAACCAGAATGTTTAAGACACATAGTAAAGCAAAATTGTATTTTGTAATTTTCTTTAATCGGAAAATAAAATTCAAGTTATGTAGTTTTATAAAAGAAATTTGCTGATCAAATTCAGAAATCTGTTTCCAATATTTAAAATCGTAATAATTTTACTCAAATTGGAACTCAAATCAATGAATTTTAACCCCGATTCTATGGTTGAATGAAAATACAATTTTCGAGGGTCCCGGTCTTAACACTACAGCATATTTCAGAAAGGCATATTTCTGTGCGGCATGTGGTACGTTAGGCCGTACGGTACGCTCTGGCATGTTTTAGAATGGCATAAGATACACTACGGCATGTTTTAGTATGGAATATTTCGCTAAGGCATATGGAGGTAGGTACACTATGGCATGTAAAAGTAAGGTACACTATGGCAAGTAAATGAAATTCTATGATGATAAAAATCATATTAGAATATCATTGCCATTGCGTTTCTCGAATTTCAAGGTATGCCATTTTGAAATTATCCATTTAGTGCCTGTTCTGGGATTCTTATTCGTATTCACGATATAAATGCTTGGTAATTTTTGTTCAGAGAAGTGTTTCGACTAGAAAAAACAAAAATATTTTTCCGGAGAAAACTACATTTTCGTAATCGCCATTTTAAAATGATTTTCCAATATTTTTATGCCACACCGAAATGTGCCGTTTGGAAATATGCCATAGTGTACCATATACCATATTGAAATATACCGTACTGAAATATACCTTAGTGAAGCCTTTTGCGATCCCCATACCAAGTTTGTTATTTCTTTTAAAGTGAAAAGAAAAAGTAAAATTAAAAAAATTACATTGAAGTTTTTAAAAAAGTGTCAATTGAATTGTGTATTTAATTTTAATAATCAGTGTTGTTAGTGAATTTGATTTTTTCAGCAAAAAGTAAGCATAAAAAAGAATAAAAAAGTTAAAAACAAAGACGCGGTTTCACTCAAAAGTGTTTTCGAATCAATGTTTGGCAATGATTTACGAAATATATAGTTATTCCCAGATCTAAATCAGTAATTTTATCTGCAATATGTAAAAAATTGAGTGTCAAAGATAATTATCGCAACCGTCTTTCAATTTATGCTGTATATAATAGACAGATTATCCTCGCACATAATCCACCCAAGGCACGAGACACGAACCACGAAGATTTGAACTTACAAGTTCCCAAAATGAAGGTCAGCCACACGTGCAAAACCAAACTGCTCCTCACATCAACATTTCAAATAATATTTAACGAATATTTCCAAATGTTTCTTCAAACATATTGTATCCAGTAACACCAATTAAAGACGCAAATCTAACTTATTTTAATGAAAATGAACACGAAAATGAGAATTTGGGTGAAAATCTTCCTTTAATTGACATTGATAACCGCCCTGTTGACATTTTTAGCCCATCAGAGACCTTACCGAGATAACAACGAACGTATTTAATGAATGGTCTACTGAATCACTACGAAATAGCATAAGATGTTGGTTAACTCAAAGTGTAAATAACTGTGTGCTAAGCTTCGGAACTATCAATTACAATAACCGCGATTTCAAAGTTATACAATATGCCCGATGTAAATACCGAAATCACTGACAACTTTATAAATTTCACATACAAGGAGAGTTTATGGAAATATTTACAAAAGGGAAAGATATCCAGACACACGGGCACTTGAAAGAGTTTACGCAGCTTCGAGGTAAACAAAGGATAGACATGCAGGATCAAATGGAACATTTATTATAAATTTATAAATTTTACCTAATAATGCCTTATAAATTTTACCTAATAAATACTAAAAGCGTCAACAAAAATTTGCTTTGCTCCGGTAATACGCAGTCCCTTGTAAAACTAGCAGAGGAAGATTTGATTAAAGGATGTGAAGTGGTTGATATGAGTTTACTCGATTTAAAAATCAGACAGACAGGTATGTTGACTCGGCTGCATAACCTTCGTCGATTATTATGATGAGAACGGAGACCCTACGATTATTAAATAATAATATTCCCGTGCACATTGATGCTAGGGGAAGGGGGCTGGTACGTAATCCTAAATGCGGCATCGAACACACCAATTCCAGAATATATTATTATGCTTGTACGTTAAAAACACGACGTGGACTAAATGCCTGAAACTGTCTTTCGACATCATAGGGGTCTGTTCTTCACATTTTTCAGCAATAATTATCCATCAAATCTTCGCAAAAATTGATAAAAGTCCCAAAGAATTGCGGGAATTCATTATGGTAATTTGTTTTTAAATATCCCTTTAGATGATTCCACTATTCAAAAATTGCCGAAATTTGCTAAAACTTATTCTGATTTACCGTTTTATTCTCAGTTTTACAATATATATAGTATTTAGACTTTACGAATGAAATAAATACAGCCTAGAAACAATGCTTAGAATTATAATGATAATGAGTATTTTGCTAAAGATTTTTTACATTTTGCTTAAATAATACTTTGCTTACTTGCCATTAGAAACTTCCACTAGTTTAAAAAATATCAGTGTAACTAATAGACCAGCAAGCGCAATCATTGAAAACTGGTTCAATTTATAATAGATCAATTGATCTAGAACCTCATATGCAGTATGAGATAATTTTAAACCAGTAACTCCACAATCAACACCTAGAATAAGACATAATGATGAGGAAAATTCACATAATGTTGTTCTGGAGGAAATATGGGGAAAACCAAGCGAGATAAATCAAAATATTCAGGTAGGCGTGCATTGAAAAAGTTAATCAAACCGAAAAGTTTGGATTTCTTTGAATGAAAAAGCTTGAATTATTTTGAAAATATTACGAAAAACGCGACTGTTTGAACATTTTCGAATTCATTTTCCAAGGGCGCACGGTAAAATGGCAAATTTATGTTACCCGTCCATAAACCATAAACAATATTTTACGGCAAACAGTTTATTTATTGCTTGTAACGTGCTGCTAATAGGTACATCCAACGATTGTCTTGACCGGTATCAAACAATGATGGTCTGTAATAGTAAGATTCAATATAAAGTCACCGAAGATGACGAACTTATAAAAATCTGTCATTTAAAAACACTTATTTATATTCCTATTCATAAAAATGGGAATCATTAGATTATTGTCATAAAAAACACATCTAAAAAAACCATCCAAACCTATGATCCACAAAATCCCAGCCAATTAGAAATTATTTGGGGTAAGGAAATTACAATATTTAAGTCAAAGGTAAATTACTAAATTACAGCCTTCCTCTTCAACAAGATAATTACAACTGTGGAGCATTAGTAGCTTATGCTCTAGATGTCACTTCTAGTAACCGGATTATTCCGGAGATGAATGCCAATAACGAGAGGTTTATCTAAGGGAAAGTTTCTAGGGGCACCCCTCTTCAAGGAGCTGACGGACCTCTGTAGGATGGACGTCAGGAGTATCCAGCGCTTTGCTAACAGCCCAAAATGGTTCCAATGAGTTGGAGAAAACAATTATTCGTGGTATGGCTGTGGACCATTTTTGTGTCTATGTCTGGTCCTAGTGGACCGCCACCCAAACCTAACCTAACCTAACCTAACCTAACCTATCTAAAGGAAGTAAAAAAGTACCGCATTTACTTAAAAAAAATATAATGGAGAACTCAAATTCAGGATTACATAATTGCTTAATGTGTTTAGAAATAGTGCTTGAAAATCCGTTAGTGTGCTCATCCTGCAGTAGAAAAATCCACACTATTTGTAATGCTACAAGGCAATTCTAAATATTGCCAGTAAAGCGAAAAGAATATGCAACTAAACATAAGTTTAAATTCCGTTTAATTAATAAATAATTCCGTTTAATAAATTTATATATTGTAAAATACCAAAATGAAATTAATAAACTGAAAAAAAAAGAATATTTTGCATTCAATCGAAAATGTTCTGAAAAATTGGGTTGACAGAATGGGGTACTGTAAAGCTAGCCGTGGAAGTCATTTTAATGAAATTGTGTTCCATACTTAATGGCAATGTATGGTATATCCTTTCTAATAAAACAAACCGCTTTGAAAAATATTCAATTGCGAAATAAAATTGCAAACGTTAGATGGACCACTCTTTACTTTTTAAAAAGTTTATTTAGGAAATAATTGAATATGCAATTTCGAAAAGGGCACGTCTCTGAAAAATTAAAAAAAAAAATCATTAGAATCGAAAAAGGCACATCTCCAAGAGTGGTGAGTTGTGACCTTTTCGAAATTATTGTTATACACACCGACACTGGTAGTAGTTTTAATACAAGAGGTGTCCCTATTTCAAACAAAATGTTATCAAAATATAAGAGAACCCCCCTTTTCGCAATTACATATTTAATTGAATAATAAAGTTTTCAACTAGCTTAAATTTATGTTATACGAGTATATGCAAGTTTGAATAATTGAATTTTTGAATTTAACAAAATTGCACAACAAAATACATATTTGCGAGTTCATACTTATATACACGCAAATACAAGTATGGCCGCATAATTTGATGCAAGCGATGGGTTAAGTGTAAATGTATTTCACCAAAAGTATCATATCCAGCTGCGGTTTTTTGTTCGAATACAAACACAATTTAAAATGCGTTAAAAACAAAACAATTTAATTAAAATTTCGACTTACAATTTAAATTTAATTTTTAACGTTATCTAGATTAACTGTCAATCGATAAAAAAATTTGCGAAATTTTAATTTTTTAATTATATTTTAAGCGAAAAAAATTGTAGTTATTAAAATTTGCAATCATTTTTTTATTACTTACTGTTTCTACATTTTCGATTTCATAATCATGCTAATGGGTATAAATAAATAGTACTTACAAGTATAAAATAAATGAAGGAATTTTTCTCAATCAAACTGCATTAAATCTAACCATAATATTAATTATTTATTTTATTATATAATGATTAAATTGATTATAATTAAACGGCATTTAGCAAAACATGTAGATTTTAAATTATAATTATAATTAAATATGAACACCCTTCTTTTACGTATATGTTTGGGATGTTGAATGAAAAATGTTATTACTCAAAATTACTCAGAAGTGATTGTTATATTACTTAGGTATGTAGCGTTTGGAAATAACTTAAATCTAACTGTTCCATCACATTGAATTTATGAATTTACAAAAACACTACAAGTTGCACTAGGGTTAACGAAAAATTCTAATGATTTCTGGAAAATCGAATTTTCCCAAATTTCTCACAGGAAACTTTGCCTGAATTTTTTTCTAGTGATACCTATTGACAAATGAAGTCGATGCAATTCATCTCCAGACCGATACCAATGTTAAATAGTTTGTTGTACGAGTAGGTGGAACAAGGGTTTTCCATGTACACAAATGTGTACTATTCACAATAGTCTTCAATGGAATCCAGGCGCCCTGTTAACTTACGGCTAAACACTATCGGCTGATATAGACTAATTTTTTTTATTTTCGACTGGGCTGTTAATTACATATCTGCATTATTGACATTTTACTTTTGGCTGATACTTCTGAGAAACATTAACAAAGTTTTGAAAACTTCGAAACTCCGAACAGCACGGTATCGATGTATCGATGTATGAAAATGTTGAAGAATCTACAACAGGATATTGCGATGATTCAAGTTGTTTATTCGTTTGTCGAACACTGCATAAAACTACGGCCACATCCCCTTCACTGAGCATCGAGATAGATTCAGCTGCAGCAGTATCCCGCTGAACAAATCTATAAAACGTGAGGGGTGAAGATTTTCCTTACATTTCCTCATAGTTTCAAACTATACTAAATCTATAATCTCAAACCGTGAGGTTAGGGAAACCTCCCCCTCACGTTTTAAATATTTGTTCAGGAAGGCACCTATTCAAATATTATGACTAAACTTTATATAAAAAATGGAGGTGTGCCCAACACACGACTTTCTTTTACGAACAGAGAATTTTGAGAAATTTAAATTTTTTTTTATAATTTTTTAAATTTTTTTTTTTTAATTTTTAAATTTTTAAATTTTTTTTTGAAATTTTTTTTTTTAATTTTATTTGTTTTTAATTTTTGGAAACATTTTGTTTTAGTAGTTTTTTGTAAACCTTATACTTTTTAAGTTATTTGCAAAATAAATTTTCTGGACCAAGGGAGTGGCCACTTCCGGTTAGCCGATTTGGAGTAAAATTCACTGGGACCTCCCAATTTATCAAAAAAGCTTAAATCTGAAGTTTCAGTTCGATTGGTTAAACCATCTGGGCTGTAGAGAGGACACAGACAGACTGACAGACTGACACACTGACAGACTGACAGACTGACCGACTGACAGACTGACAGACTGACAGACTGACAGACTGACAGACTGACAGACTGACAGACTGACAGACTGACAGACTGACAGACTGACAGACTGACAGACTGACAGACTGACAGACTGACAGACTGACAGACTGACAGACTGACAGACTGACAGACTGACAGACTGACAGACTGACAGACTGACAGACTGACAGACTGACAGACTGACAGACTGACAGACTGACAGACTGACAGACTGACAGACTGACAGACTGACAGACAGACATTATTTCGAAACCCACTTTTTCGGACTCAGGGGACCTCAAAACAGATAAATCACTAAAAATATCAAGGTCCAAAATTTTCATGATTACTATACTTTATTTTACTAGAGTAAAAGAAAGTAAAAGGAACTATAGTCCAAAGAAAAGGTGTTTCGGTCAGAATACAGTTTGACTAAAATGCCCTTGTATTTGGACTAAACACACAACTTTTTGATTAGAATTCTTTTTGGATTTGGGACTGAAATATCTTTTAAAAAGGAGATTTAGTAAAACAACTATAAAGGAATTTCAGGTATAATTGGTCTCCGGGAATACAGTCAATAACAATTCAGTCAAGAAATGAAAGGAGTTTCAGTCATAAATATTTTTTGAGAAAAGATGTTTCGGTCGAAAAACAGTTTGACTGAAATACATTTTGTTTATTTTGACTAAACAACCTTTTTGAAAAGGTACTTCAGTCACAAATTTTTGGGCTGGAATACTTTTTGGTAGGTTTGCTTTCATTTCTAGAATTCTGGAAAAGGAAGATTTAATTTTGAAATAATCTGGAAAATGGAGACAGGAAATCTGCATTTTCCTAATTTCATTTTTTACAACAATTTTGCATGGAAACCTCCTTTTCAAAAAGGATTTTAATAAAAAATTCAAATAGAATCCCTGCCCAAAAGTTTTGACTTATGAATGCCTTTTTAGTTATTTGATTGAACTATCTTTTGAAAAGGCATTTGAAGCTAAAAATATTTTGATTGTGTTACCTTCTAATTTTTGACTGAAACTCATTTCTTTTTCGACTGGGGCCCCGGAGCCGACGTGCAGGTCTATGAAGGCATTTCAGTTTTTAAAATAAAAAACAACTAATAGGTATTCCAGTCCAAAAATTTGTAACTGAAATGCCTTTCAAGAAAATTGTTCAGCCCAAACAGACATAGGGCATTTCAGTCAAACTGTTTTCTGACCGAAATACCTTTTTTTTTGACTGAAGTTCCTTTTGAAATGGAGTTTTAGAAATAATAATTGTATGAGCAATTTTATGACTGAAACTCTTCTCGTTCTTTGTCATAATTGTTTTTGACCGGAGAACAATTTTGTCTGTAATTCTTTTTTAGTTGTTTGACTGATTCACATTTTCAAAAAGAATATCAGTCACAAATCCAAAAAAATTCGAATCAAAAAAGTTTTGACTTGAATGCCTTTTTAGATTTTGATTGAACTTCCTTCTGTAAAGGCATTTCAGTCTTAAACTGAACTCTTTCTGTTTTTGACTGAACTGCTTTTGACTGGGGCCCCGGAGCCAATGTATAAGTCTACTTGGTATTTCATTCAAAAAAACCAACCAACTGAAAGGTATTCCAGTCCAAAAATATGTTCGAATCGTCTGTTTGTAAAGTTGATGTGAAGTGATTTAGTTTCATTTAGTTTTATTCGTCATATTTTTGGTCCATTTATATATTTGGGTTAACGCTGATTGTGTAACTTCTGTGGTGACTCTTCGTTACTTTTTCCAACAGCTAAGATCTCGGACGCCATTGTATTTTTTTTTTTGTAAAGTAGGAAGATCATAAGTGTACAGTAGGTATAAAACCGGCCCTAATACAATGCCCTGTGGAACTCCTGCATTGATTTCTTTCAATTCAGAGAAGGTATTCATTTCATTTAAACCTGAAGAATCTATCAAGTAAGATTCTAGTATTTTAGCAAATCGCATTGGTAGAACATTTCTTAACTTGTGGTTAAGTCCTTCATGCCACGCTCTATCAAACGATTATGCAAGTCTAGAAATATCGTTGAACAGACCTTTTTCTCTTCTAGTGATTTGTCAATTATACTGGTTATTTTGTGTATATGATCAATTGTTGAGTGTTGGCTCCGAAAACCGAGGTGATGATTTGGGATCAAGTTTTTACTCTCGATTATCGGATTTAACTTTTTCCCCAGTAACTTCTCAAAGAGTTTGGACATGACTGGCAATAACCAAATTGGCCTATAAGACGAGGTTATATGTGGTGGTTTGAGGTCATAATTACTTATGCAATTTTCCACAAGCTCGATACACATTTGATTCTAAATGCTGCATTTACAAGATTGGTGAGTTCACCAAAGCTTTCCTTGGCAGTTCTTTTAAGATTTTTGTAGTAATAAGATCGTAACCAGGAACTTTTTTCGTATTCATATTAGCTTTTATCTCACGCATGATTTCTTTTGGTGTTGTTGGTAGGATTTCTTTCTTTACTTTCTTGCACAGCTTGTTCAATTATTCCAACGTTGGTTGTCCACGTAGCCGAAATATTTTTTCGAGGTGTTCAGCAAATTCTCGAACTTTTTCTTTATTATTTCCAGCCCATTTCTCACCTGCTATTCTTATTGGGGAAATCTGCATTATTGGTCTTTTAATTCGTTGATCTCTCTTCTCAATTATTTAGTGAGGTTATTGAAATTAATTTTATCTTGGAGGCCCCTTATTTGTTGCCATACTCTTCTCGTTCTTCTTTTTTCTGCTAAGAGTTCCCTATAATTTCCATAGGGTAGTGGTTTCCCTTGATTTAATTTTTAATTTCAAGGGTATTTTCACAAGCTGATTGCTTTATATCGTTTACAAATTTGTGGGCTTCTTTGTCTAATTACTCCTCGGTCCTTAAGGGAATCATTAAGTTAATTTTTTTCTTCTAGCGATAGTCTAAAATATTCCCTAATAATGTGATTATTTACTATAAATGGGTTTCTTTCTTTTTGAATGATTTTTCACTTAACGTTAGAAGTATCGGCGAATGATCAGAGTTTAAGTTTTGGCTTTCATCTACTTGTACATAATTTACAGGTATGTTCTTTTTTATGAAGAATTCAATAAGATCTTCTACTTTGTTTGGATCAGTTGACCAGTAGGTTGGTTTTCCTGTTGATAGGGCTTCACAACTACGTTTCCTGATAGCTTTTAGGAGTTCTTTACCTGTAATCGTTGTTAACCTAGAGCCACAGCGGACATTTTTTGCACTAAAGTCTCCTCCAAGTATAAATCGTTGTCCTTTCGGTTCTGTTGTGTCAGTATTTATTCTGTTTCATATTTTAACTCTTCATAGTGATGAATACTCTTTTTAATTATAACAGCACTAGCTCCTTTGTCAGTGTTTTCATGGTTCATAGTGTGGTATATGATAATTTTTAAATTTAATAATTCATTGTCTAGTGAAGTGTGTTTCCGTGATGATGCATACATCGATTTTTTCTGTGTCCAGGACCACCTGCAATTCTTTTTGATGTAGGAGCATTAGCCAATTTTATGTTTAGGATGGATCCCTTAGTACTGTACCCTAGTTTCTGTAATCGCTCACCAAATGTATTGAGTCTGCTTAAAATTAATTTAAGTGTTTGACTTATATCGTCATTTTGACCAGTTTTTCCTGGATTTCCGTTACTCATCGTTACTTGAGCATAGGTCATTTTACCAAATTGTCCATGAGTGGTTCCCGACACTTTAAGATTTACTTCGTGATGGTTCATTTGAACTGCTTGCTTTCTGAATAAACCTGGATTTTTAGCAATCACATTCTTGCAGTTTAAGACATTTCGTCTGAACGACTGAAAAAACATTAGACACATGTGGGTTCCCTGTTGCAATAATTTTGTGTATATCCTTGCACCCCAAGTTGTACTTAATTTGATGAATTTTTTCGATATTTTTATCAGTATTGAAGGTCAACATCAACAAGTTGAGAGGTACTTTGCCTCTCCGTTTCAGCTTAATTGACGCTTCAATTGCCTTAAATCCTTTTGCTTTCAGGCCATCAATTATTTTTTCTGGTTTACACGTAGAGGTAGGTTTTTAGCCAGAACCCATATTGGTCTGATTTGTTTGACTCCAAACGGGTGCCTAGCTCGTTTTGCTTCGTTTAACATTTTTGTCATTTTTCTGTATGTTTCACCATCTTCAGTTTATTTTGATGGTATTTCCATTCATGACCTTTGCATTAAACTTATCAGTAGTTATTGTTTTTTTTCTCATAGTAAATCGTAGTCTTTGATTTCATCTATTACTATTGGAGGTGGTGGAGGTATTTGCTTGTGGTGGTTTCTGGATAATATTTGGAGCATCATCTTTTAATTTATGTGGGGAGGGCGTATTACTCCGTTTTATTTTTTTTCTTACATTTTTAACTCTTATCCACTCAGTTTCTCCAGCTAGTTGGTCCTCATCCGAATGGTAATCTTGTTGAGTTGTATTTTGGTTAGGAGTAGAACAGATGTCCTTTGTTCGCTTAAGGGGTTTAACTGGTTTTCAAGCGTCTTCATACGCTCCTGCATCATGCAATTCTATCATTCAGTTGCTTGTTTATATTGTTGGTTTCAATTAATGCACTATTAGCTTTACACAATTCATTGTGAAGCTTTTCTCCGTTTGCGTAACGAGCAGTTGCTGCTGGGTCCCAATGGAGGGACTGCCAAATCTATCGGAGAATGCGATACTTTCTTACTACTATGGAATGGAGTAAAATATCCTTTTCTGATTCACTCAATTGAGCTTATTTATTTACCAACATGTCTTGGGATTGGTTAAAATAATTGAAGGATAGCAATGACTGGCCCACAGAATCCTATTCATTTAATTTTTATTTTATTTTAATTAAATTTATTTTTATTTTAAATTTTATTTAATTAACATTTTTTATTTTATTTATTCATTATTCTTCACCATTTTAATTTTGTTGATATCACCGCGCGATGTGGGCGCCGTGTCGCCGTTTTTGAAGATCGAAAGCAGACTGAAGTACATATAAGAAATATTTAATTTTATTTTGTTTTGTTGTTTCTTCATGTTTAAGAGACAGTAGTTTATTGGTTGAATGCGTGTGTTCCCAAATGGTAATGTCAACATTGAGCGGCGTGAAGACGTTGCATTAGTGGTTGGATGAACACAGACGCCAATGTATGTGAGTGATACTTTGTGGCGGAGTACTTTATTTCAATTTTGGAACTTGATCAAACCACCGCGCACGCCATATTGATCCAATATTGCAGTACGTTTTTATTTTAAATGCTGTTTATGCTTTGCAATTTTAGGAAGGTGTTTAGCCAAAAATCAGGTCGAAAAATTGTTGGGTTTTCCAGTTATGGGTCTTCAACATTTCTGATATTTTCTATCATGATATAAATTTTACCAATGCACGCGTGTGTATATTATACGCATTTTGACATTATTAGGAAATTACCAAGATTCTATTTCATATAATATTATTAGTAAATTATTATGAAATGTCATAAAAAATTATTGTTCGAGGTTATGTTTTGCCATTTGAAATTATTCTCTCAAGTTGAAACATAGCGATATAACAAAAAATCATAACCTAAACACAATTTGTTTGCATCTGCATATTTTATAATAATTCCAAGTCAGTGTTTGTACGCGTTAGTTTTAACTTATATACATAATGCACGACATTACGACATGTCCACGAATATTTTTTAGGACACAATAACGGCCCGTGCTCCGCAATTACCGTGGACAAAGGAGGAAATGTTCGCCTGAGTTCTTTGCGGAAGCGAGTTTGAATATTATAAACTAAATGTTTATCCGAAACAAATTAAAATGTGTCTTCATATGTAATTCAAATCAAATTGCAAATATATAAAACCAAAATTTTATTTTCTAATAACACTATTATTTATTATATTCGGCCCTCTAAAATAAGTTTGCTACTGGGTGCAGTTATTTAGCACACATTATATTAAAAAGATTCAATATAAATATCTATTTTTTGTCTACGAGTGACGCAATGCGCAATAACGAAAATGAAACACGGGAATGTACATGTGCTAGTACAGTTTCAGTTTAACATCTATTAGCTTATTCAGGCTCAAGAAGTTGTAAACTGTTATTCTAAAGTTCGAAAGAGTTTCGGGGCTTACTCTATTTTTATGGAGGTTGACCTTTGAACCCGGGCCTATCATTTCCATAATCCTACAATGAAAATCAATTTTACATTGAGCCATGTTTAGTTTTTAATTTCTAAATTTTGGTTTTACTTAAACTGGCCAAATAAAATTTTTCTCAATTTTACGTAGTCCTACGGAGTTGGTGACAAATGCCCGAAGGAAAGGAAAGGTATGTTAGCAACAAAGAATCAACCCGGTCGCAGACACTTAAGTAGTTGATAGTTAGTAAATTTGTTAGTAATATATTGTTAGTAAATTATTTAGCGCAAGACAATACAATTTAAAGTTCATACTGCTCAATTTCCTATAAAGTTGCTTCGGTTTCTTCAAGAATATGCATTAATCCTTTGTAATAACTATTCTAAAATTAAGTACACATTTAATTCTCTTAAATAAATTATAGATTATTCTTTATGACTACAACTAACATGAATAGTTTGACAATAATTAAACCAACTACCACCCTTCCATCGTACTGTCACCTCAGCCAGTGTCATCTTGTTCGAGTTTCTCAGGTGTTTCCTAAACTAAAACCTTTTTAACTAACCATTAACATTAATACGAGTATCAACATTAACACTAATACCAGCATCAATACCAATATCCACATCAATACCAATACCAACATCAATACTAACATTATGACCTTAATGATTAGATTACACTGAAAAATTAATTTTACTAAATTTAATTCAATTTAATTTTAATAAAAATTAATTTAATTGCATTAAATTCAGTTAAACCGAAAACCTAATTTAATTCGCCACTAATTTTTTATTTAAAATCAGCCCTCAACACCCTTAAATATAATAATTTCAATTCAGCATCTAAATTGAAGGAAACCAATTTATAACCTGAAATTCAAGCTGCATTCAAAATTTTAATTCTAAATTATGAATTTTAAACATAAATATCTATTTTTTTTAAGCTAAAATTCTAAAATCAGAAACTAAAAATCTGAAATCCTACAAAATTTAATTTAAAATTCTTTATCTTAACTAGCTATTGACTCCAGAAATTAAAGAAATTAATTAACTAATTCCAGGTATACCACTAAAATCAAAATTAAATAATTAATTGTTTATTACTTTAGTCGTGTTTTCCATGAGAACTGCACTAGAACTCGATAAATTTTAAATTCCATTTATTATAAGTAAACAGAAAAAAAATTAAATTCATAAAGTGATAATGTATAGTGCATTTCACATAAATACACATTTTAAGTTGTTACAGCAATAAATAATGACAATTATAGCTTATTTTTTAGTTACACTGGATAAACCCATGAATTTATCGAGTGTAGTTGCGTGTAATGACGTCAGCAAGAAATAAGGAAATATTGATGAAATAACTGAAGGGGGAAATTTTAAAACTTAAAATATGTAATTATATCAAATACACTACACATTCGCGCTTTATGAATTTATTTTTTTTCGTTTTACATAGAATAAAAGGAATTTAAAGTTTATCGAGTTCTAGTGCAGTTCTCATGGAAAACACGGCTTTTATTCTGCTTAAGTAGCTCTGTAAAATAGTTTAAATTAATCTGAACATGTTACATACTAATAGTTCCACGTTTCCCTAATTTGTTCAACGAAATTTAAATTCAGATTTAATTTGGTCCAGGAATCCAAAACTTTACCAACCTTGTCCCAAAGAAAATCGCTTGAACAAGCTACTATAATATTGAACTTACGAAAAACTATTGTATTTCTGACGATTAAATAAAATAAAATAAAAACAAAACTATAAATTGTATTAACGCATTTCATCTAATAAAAATTGTTTTCAACCCATGCCCTATCATATCTAATTATTTTGCACTTATTTTTTTATATATGCACTGCCATGAATTCAAAATAACATGCATCTACCTAGAATTACAGTTGCTTTGGATATTACACACAGACACAATATAAATTCCGATAATAACAATTCAACTAAGCCGAAATACAATCATAAGAAAAACAAAAAATTTAACAATTTGGCTGCTGCAATATACATTGCCCTTCCCATCATGAAACACACATATAAAGGCATAAATTATTGCTATGTTTCCACTTTTTGGTGCATTTCAAAACCAAACAAAAATGTCTATGTATAAACATTTTTGTAGGTTTTGTGCATTTCCATTACCAATAACTTTGGAATGCATAAATAAATTGTTATGTATTGCGTCAAAACCAACAAAAATGTCTATACAAGCCATACAGTACAAACACTTAAGATATAGTAAAGTACACTATTTTTGTATATATACACAATCCGAATAAATTTGTTTTTGTTGTTGTTTAAATATTATATGGAAAAAACAATACATCAACAAATATAGTGTACATTTTTTTGATAGGATCTGTGTAAAGAGCAAACGAGACGGCTTGTATAAACATTTTTGTTGATTTTGATTGCGAACATCCGATTCTGAATTCAAGTCAAACGTACTCAATTATACGAAGTATAAGAACCCCATTTAAATCAAACACAAATCAATTTGTTCTGCAAACACACAAAACACTATACACTTCCCTAGTGGAAAAAGTTCATCAAGTAACCAATACAAGAATGCATCAACTCAATTCAACAAAGTATATAGAATTTTGTTCAAGTGTATAATTTTCAACTGTTCAAGTTTAGTGGTATATGTAAAAAATGTGAGTAAGTGAAAATATTAAAGAATAATACAGGGAAGTTACTGATGCCATTCTGGTCCTTACTCGGTTTAAGAAATTTAATGTAATAACTCAGACAAAAACAGTTAAAAAATTCTATATTCTATATTTCTTTCTCCCTTCTACCCCGATTGTACCTCAATTTGTTTTACGTTTTAAGGTCGATTTATATTATCAGTTCCTTTCAGTTCCTACTCGTATCGTGTCAGACAAAAAAAACATTGTTACATATATTTTCTATGGGAGTATTTATATTATCCTTTCCTATCCGTTCCTACTCGTACCGACACAGACACATATTGTTGAAAAGAATGTTTTGTATGATATCTGAAGGCGAAAAAATACGAAAGAATAGCGAAGAAAACAAAAATTGTAAATTGCTACTAAAACATTTTTGTATTTTTGTGTGTTATCTTTACTCTTTATGTAACCCAAACATACGAATATATAATGAATATCATACGAATAAAATGTCTGAATTGAAAGGTACGGATAGTATAAATTGATGATGTCTGACACGATACGAGTAGGAACTGAAAGGAACTGATAATATAAATCCACCTTTATTCAGTTTGTTTTTAGACATTGTGTAAATTAGTCACACACTCGTATAAACAATTTGGTTTGATGCCAGAAAAAACTGTATCATCTGATCAGCTAAAAATTAAGTAAGTTATAATTGTATAAAATAATTATAATTAATAAATTATCGCAATGTCTTTAAATGGCCTGAATGAATGACTTTTTCTATTTTACTGCGTACTTTCCCTTCCAATTTGTTACAGGTACGTTGATTTTACACACACATTTCATTTGGGATCTCGTACGAAATTTCTTACTATTTTACAACAGACTTTCTATCCAAGGTCAGTAAGCAATGAATTAATAATTATTTAATGATTATGTTACGTAAACTTGCAATGAGTACATTGATGAATCGCTCTTCAATATTCATTTAGTTCATCTAATGGGTCATTAGGAATTTCATAAAGAATTCATCAGTGAAATCATCAATTACCTTCTACTATGGTTTTGGTAAACGAAATAATTACCAGTTTTATACCACAAAGCCAAACATATATGTACATATTTATTAGAGTAGAAAAATTAAACAGAACAATCTGTTGTACAAATGTCCATGTATATACCAGAAATATTTAACTGTGTATATAACTACTATACCAAAACCAAAGAGATCCCGCCGTAAACGGGGGTAAAAACGTACTCCATACCTGTTTCGTATTGCTTTTTCTAATAATATTTAAACAACAATAAACAAAAACAGATTTGTGTATATGATATATATATAATATACGAGTAAAATAAAACGAAACAAAAAATGTTTACATAAATTCATACCAAATATACATACGTATACATACCAGTATATGCTGTATGAAAATACCTCTAACGATATCTGGATAGTACCGTTATGATTTTTTGAACACATATTTCCTTTGTTGAAGTTTTTCCTCATCAACTAAATGTTGATAATCACTTCTACTACACAACACTATTCACTACACAATCACACGCGATATTAATATTAATCAAATTAAGCGAACTTTTTACCGCGCTTACAAGAAAAAATGACGCACTAAACCAAAATCACTCACTTTTATTATTATTATTTTGAATAAATAAAATTGACTATTTAATTTTAACTTATTAATTTTATTAATTACTGCATTTTAACACTACAGACAAAATCAAAATAAATAAATAAAATAAAATAAAGCGTCAACAACCGACCAAAGGGACAAAATCCCGAAGGTACAAAATCCCGAGGGTACAAAATTCTGAAGGTACAAAATCCCGAGGATACATAATCCCGAGGGTACAAAATCCCGACGGAACAATATCCCGAGGATACAAAATCTCGTAATCTCGAGGATCACCCCTTCTGGTGAACGAAAATTTTAATTTAAAGAAAAATAAAAATCAATACCGGGATTTTTATTTTTGCGGAACCGGAATTTTTATCGCAGGATTATGAAAAAATGGAGTTTAAAAAGCGGGATTTATGCGCGATTTTAATTAAGCTGGATTTTGAAATGCAGGATATCGTCGTTACGATCGCGTTGTAACCATCACTATCTTCGATGTTCGAGTTTTGTTAATATACATCTTTAAATCAAGGGAAAATTGCTCCAATTGTGTAACAACTAGATTTTGGAATTTTCATAGGCTTGTTTCATAGGCTGTATTAAACTTATTTTTAATCTTAATAAATTCCGCTTGGTTATAAGGCTAAAATAGTTTGACCATGGTACATCTGTAGTCACCGTTATATTTTAACATTAAAATCGTTTATAAAAATATTTTTTGGAGACCTTGCAGGAATTTCCTTTTTATTACATGTTTTCAAATTACTGCACACTGTTGTAAATGAGCTTATGATGCTCAAAATAGAATGTGCCCAAAGTATTGTAAATTATAAATAAATATGTAACCTATTTCTGTTCAGAAGCTACTGGGCATAACTAATATTCTGTTCAAAAGTGAATATCAGGTAAGTAAAATAATATTGAAATAACTAAACATAAATCTTCCAATTTCATCACACAAATCAATAACTTTCAAATTGATAGCGTATTACATTTTGCAACATAATACATTTTCCAATTTTATCGAAAGATAAGTAATAAGTTAACGTCACACTCCGTGTTGTCTCAAGATAATAAAACGTTCGGGTAAATTAATAAAATTAACGACATTTAAGCAGTCATTAATATTTAAATTACTTGCTTACCTTTTAACATTCACTATCTCGAGAATATGGAGAATTGTAGGCGTTAAATTTCAAATTAACAATTTCTTTTCCCGATTTCTTTACCTTCCACTTGTGCAACGTTTTGTGTTTATAGTACGAATATACATACTATATATAAAATGTTTAGTTTTAAGATTGTTGATTTGTAAATTGAAAAAAATCGCAAATATGTTTCACCAAGATAAAAGTGCTAAATTTATGTTTGAAAGATTTTAATTCGCGATTAATTGATTTATGGTTTGGAAATCCATATATTTACATAAATTTTTACCGTTTTGTGTCTGTGTGACAATATTATAAATTGGTTTTGTGACATTTCTTAATTAATTTAATTTTACGTTCGCACTAGAAGTGACGTCTTAAATTGGTTTGGTCTGCTTGTACTTATTTATGTAAACTTTCGCACATCACATAAAATGTATTAATAAAATTTTAAATCTACAGAAAATATAAGTTAAATTTATTTTTGATTAATTTCCATAACCGTAGATCTATATGGATCTTATTGCTTTGAGCAAAACAGTCATATATAAAATAAATAAATAATAACATCATATACGGAAATTGTTAAATGAGGTAAGATAAACATAATATCTTTATCGAAATGCAAAATTATAAAATCTTAATTAGTAAACCAGATGATTGAGCGGCTAGGAAATTTTATAATTATTAGAAAACTTGTACATACTTACAAAACGTTAGTCAGTGGCTTCAGATGCGTTATGTCCTGAAAACAAAACTTTATGATTCGTTAATAATCGTCCAATTAAATACGCCCTCGATCCAAGCACCACAATACATACGTTTATTGATAAAATAAAACTATTATCAACGGTCAATTACCATAACTATTGATTATACCAATATATAACGCGGTGACAATAACAACTTTAATTCATATTTCTCATATATGTACATACATTAGAGAGTAAAACGCTTCCACCTACCCACGCAAACACCTCCATTTTATTATTATAATGTAAATGCGAACGTAAATTATTATCTCATTAGAGACCAGTAATTATACTGTCAATTTAAAACTGACCTATGTTGTTATTACTAATAAATACAATAACAACAAATTTGAAAAATGCATTGCATGTAATTAATTTTGATTCAATTTAACTAGATAATAGATATACTCGTATACATACACAAAAACATCATATGTGTATGTATTGTCCTAATTAGTTCGAGGAAAATACTAATAAATTTTAGTTTTTGAATTAATTGGGTATAGTTAGTACATAACTCGTAATAACAATTATTTGTGTTTCGTAAACCGTCATTGTCATGTAACTATCGACTGGACTCCAATTTTTTGCTGTATTGATATAAATATGTGACGTAACTAACTAATTTAGAATACAAATGGGGAGGAAACGAAAATTAACAACATTTTCAACAGTTCCAAAATTTCAATAAAGTTGGTGATCAACTTCATTGATATAACTTTGCACTATGTTTATCTTTTATTGATTTAATCTTAAATTGGAGGATGACAAATGATATTCTCTCTATACATTCTATACCTATAAAACAAAATGGCGCACAACAAAAATTCGTATTTTTCAGGAAACCACTTTAAAAATTACGACGAAAAATCCAGCACTAGAGTTCACAATGGAATTAGTAGAAAACGCAGCAAATCATCATTCCTACAAGTGATAATCGAAAAGCAAAAAGGAAACATCGAGTTTGACATACATATAAGAAAAACTACATTCAATGGTAACCGGGCATATTGGGAAAAATAAAAATCCCCCAAAAAATCGAAGTAAAGTGCCCCGTTAAAATGGAAGACCACATTGAATTTTTATTAAGTACAGTTTGAAAAGAAAAAGCTGCTACATAATTTCTTATCATCCTTACGCAGCGAGATCCAATGCTAAACATCTTTGAAAAGTTCTCTATCTTAGTATGTCAATAAAAATTTTTGAAAAATGTTCTAAATTCTTTGAATGTTAGAATTTAAGAAAATCGTCAAAGCAGGGGTTTGAGGGCGACAGCTCTAAGGTAGTACTCTGGGAATCAAAACTTTAATTTAGATTAGTTCCAAAAAAAAGTGGAGTTAATTTCGGGAAAATAATTGGAATTAAACACAAAAATTTCATGCTGCGGTTTCCCGCTCTCCCGCACTTCCCCGGATATAACCCATTTTTTGGAATTAAACTGGCAGAATTTTCTGAGTTTAATCTTTTAAATAACTTTTAAAAATTTTAGTGATATTACTTAGAATATTATATGTATGTATATTATTTGTTTGTTAGTATCTAAGGCTAAGAGATCAGTTCTGGGGCTCCAAATTCTTCCAGCTTCTATAAAATCCTATAAAAGATAACAGGAGAAATCACCGACATTTTCTATAGAATTTCCGATCCGTTAAAGTTTTAGATTACCTTAAAATATCTGCAAACTTACCAAGGAACCACTGAAGATCGTGCCGATGATTTACTAACAAAATACCTATGAAAATAAATAATTTGGTTCTTTTAGAGCGGGCCGAATTAACCGTATTGGTAATTCTGGTATTTTAGATTACGTTAAAATGTCGATAAAATTCCCGAGGAAATTCTGAAAGCCAATGTTTTATTGACCAAAAAAATCAATTTTATCCTAAAATACAAAAGTACCCCCAAAATAGTGTGGGATATACCACATACCTGTATCATCTTCGTTAACTATATCTTAAATTAATTCGTATTAAATTTTTTATTCTAAAATACCGGAATTCTAAAAATTGTTGAATTAGTAAGTTTCGTAAAATGCCGATAAATGTCTTGATTGGAATTGATTGATTGGAGTGCAGAATCAAGCATTATGCAAGTCTCCCTGAGGAAGCCGGGTCTTTACAGTACACCATGGTTGAATGTAACGAAAGATAGGAAATGTTTGTTAGTAAGGAGGGAACGAATCCGTTACAGTCTTCTAAGTGTAATCGTTAGTTAGTAGCATAACACAGTTAATCTACATTAACCATATAATATAAAAGGTGCATTCTGAAATCAAAGTAAATTAAGTCTTAATTTATTATTAAAAATAACTTAAACAATAAACGCCTTTACTTGTTTTGACATACATATATTGCAATACTTCCCTATCTAATTCCCAGTCTAAATCGCGTTTTGTTTGGTCATATCAATCAGTAACTTACATATTGTGACGATGTTTCCCTAAATGTCTAACCCTCCCTGATCCCCCAAACAACCGTACAATTTACTCACACTGTTGAAATTTAAGTTTAATTGCAAATCTACATAGCGTCGCCCAAAAATTAGTTTGGTCCATACACCATTTACTCTAATCTCGAGAAAACCAACTTTTATGTTTGAAGCGAAATAAAACAAAAAGTACTTGATAGAATTTTTTTATTTTTTTGTAGAATTTCACTGCATACATTGAGAGCTTAAATTCAATTTAATCGAAAAGGTCTGGCGCTTCATTGGTTCGGAATTGGAGTTTTCCAGAAACGCAATTTTTTTCAAATTGGTCCATATCCACACTATTTTCACTAACTTGTTCGTTCTGTAGGATATGGACCAAATTGATTTGGATATGGAACAATCTAATTTGAATAAAGTTGTCAAATTTCATTAGAAAATTAATTTGATTTTCAGATTTTGGTAAATAAAACATTTTTTTTTGCTTATTCAATTTATTAAAACGAAATTAAATGATGATAGAACACAACTTTTGTTCATAAGTTTAGTTATATCATAAAATAAAAATAAAATAAAGAGCGTTTAATCACAGGTTTTTTACAGCTTCAAATATAAAATTGATCACAAAACAGACTTTATTGTCTTAATATAAAATTGATCACAAAATAGACTTCATTATCTTATATCTAAAAAATTATCTCTAACATCCAGTTTATTTTTTTCTACTATTTTGGAATAGAGCCTTAAAATATTCCACATCTTCCGTTGGCAGAAATGGGAAAAGGGCAGTAATATCTTTAATTTTCTTTTTGGCAATCGGGTGTGCTGGTAGCGTACCAATTGCATTATTAAAACGGTTTTTTGGAGTGGGAAGTACATTTCTAGTAGCCTTTTTATGCAGGGAGCAAGTTTTGTAAGTCATTTCTTGAAATGAAAATTTAAATTTTAATGTAAAACAATTACTTTCCTCTTGCTCATACAAAATTGATTTAATTTTGAAAAATGGAACTCTACCAAAGTCCATCTTACCAGCCGAGTGTGAATATATTTTAAAGTCTGTCGGCTTCATTTGCAATACGGCCAGTGAAACATTTTTAAAATTTTTTTTTTTTAACTAATCGCACAAAATGAAGAGGACTGTGTACTTCCAAGTTCTTTAAATATCGATCAATAGCTGAGTGTACACAATCAACTTCCTGTATATTCGAGTGGCCTGGCTCTGAAAACCTTTGAACTATTCGCTCTAAATTTCTGTTAGAGTTCAAAAATATTTTTAGTGCTGTTGTATTAATTTTGTTGCGATTTTGCGGTACACAGGAATTGCTCCACAACGTAATACATTTAATAAATGGTAAATCTGAAATCATCTGATTCAGTATACGAATTAATGCACTACAAATATCATTACCGGATCGACCACTATGTGCCTCGGTCCATATGGCACAGTATGTAATTTTTTTTCTATTCGGAATTATGGCTGTTCCTGTCAGATTATACAGGTTTAGTTTCCGTTTATAATATAATGATGAAGCATTTCTCTTTGGCAAGCCGATCACTCTCTGTAAATCGTAGCACAAAATGCATGTATTCGGATCAATATTACTCCTATCAATATCTCGATCACCTCTGCATGCTAACTTCTCCTTTTTATGTTGCTCGTATATCAAAGTTTCTTCCTCGGATGGTGTTTCATTTTGTTGATATAATAAACATTTATCGCATTGGTCCTTTTTTGGTTTGTAAAATGAAATATTGAACTCGTTATTGAAAATGTTTCTGTAAATTGATATTTTAACTGAATCGTCATATTTTTCTACGTAAAGCTGGTACGTTTTTGCTAAACTAAGGTTAGTTTCCAAATACTTTCTTTGCGAGTCAGCACGGCAATAATTGGAATCAACTGTTTTGAAACTGTTAATGTGATCTCGCACTTCGTTGAGTTTTACGGCAGACGTCACACGTTTTGTATTTTTACCCCGTTTCATAGGCTGCGGACAACCAGTTTCAGTTTCAGCAAAATTTTCGAAACAATAATATATTCTTCGTTTTGTTATGTTCAACGTATTCAAAAAAAATAACCTACAAACACGAATTATGTGGTCATTTAATTGAAGGAAAAATTGAAACGAATGCTTTTTCACTTCAGACAGTACTCGACGTCGCTTAATAGTCACTCGTTTGACAAATTTAAAATAAAATGTGGTTTTATCATCATCTGACATGCTCCAAAAGCTTTCAAATATTTTCAATCTATCGCTGTCAGTAAAGTTTTTAGAACATAAGAAAAAGCAAGTATTTTTGCATGCAGGTTTCATTTGTCTAGCAGGCATCGGTTGGTTCTTCCAATTTGTATATGGTTTTCCAGACTGCCTCAATTTTTTATTGACGGTGGATTTCCAAAGATCAACATTTTTTTTTCTTTTCCTTGTAATTTTTGGAGATTGATTTTCTGAGCCTATAATAAATATGGATCAATTTAGTGTCATAATAATCAATTTTCGCATCATTAGCAAAATATTAGCTCTCACCGTAAAAACTTGAATTAGATGGCAAATCTCTCAAGATCTCAACTTGTTCATAATTTTTTATCAAAGGAAGTGGAATATTGTTACTCCTATCTAGAAATAAAAAAAAACCAAATTGAATTTAGAGATTGGAATTGTTTCAAAAAAACTTACTAAAACATAATTCGTTTACTACATTTTCTCCTGGTATGTAGGTAGGATCTTCATCAGAATCATCGCCTGTTAAATTACAATTAATTAGCAATAAGTTAATTCTAAATAAAATAAGTACATACAAAATTATTTGTATATACCTGAAAAGTCTAATTCAGAACGATCGCTGAATGAATTATCATTTTGAAGACTTTTATCTTCTTCAGAATTCAAATCAATTGAATTCATTATACTATGTGTTTAAAATATAATTAAATAAATAAACAAAAAAAAAAAAAATTGACGATTTAAGTACTCGTATGTTTGACTTACGCTAATAACTGGGGAGACATAGGAGGACTCGGTGATGACATCTCTCCAAATTTCGACCCTCTGATATTTTTAAGGAATTATACGCGAGTAACTGTTTACATTCGATATATTGTCGAGCAATAAAATATAAATCGTTAAAAAAAATGATACGTCTTTTCACTTCGAGTTTTTTTAGAACAATGATGGGAAAAAAAATTGCTTCTCTTTATATACTTTTGTGATTTTACGTTTTGTGAAATATGGATATGTAACAAACGTTAGTTTTTTTTTTCCTTTTTCAGTTTGTTCCACATCCATTGAACATATGTATATTTGTGGAACAAACTAATTTTTACAATATTGTAGAAAAAAATTATTATTGGGCGTTTGGCCCAAACTAATCGTTAAGTTATTTTTTTATCAAAATACATTAGAATTTTGTTCCATAAGCCAAAAATCGCGATATGGACCAAACGATAATTTAAATTTTGTAAAAATCTGGATATGGAACAAACTGAGGATTCAATATCTCATCAACGGTTACGAATTTAAAAAAACCGACTACAGATTCTGAAAACGCCGATCATTTTACACTAATCTGCATCATCAGTTTAAAAAACCCAAATTTGGCGTATGGACCAAACTAATTTTCGGGCGACGAATAGAATAATTATTTTTAATAATAAATAAATTCCTAAGGGATAAATAAAACAGTGACTCGAAACGAAAGTCTTGGTCAATCATCGAAAAAACTTCGTTATATGTCTTTATTATTAAAATTAGTTGGAACCCATACGGAGGTTTCGTATTCGAGTGAAACAATAGTTTCCATTACCTCCGGCTTTTAAATGATTTATGTAAAATCTACTCGTATATTGTGCATTTATTATTATTTCGGCTATATTAACACCCCACATAAATATGAACAATGTAAAGACCTCATAAGTCCAAATGTTACATAATTATGTATTATTATTGTAATAATTTGTAGAATGAACAGAATCTGTCAAAATTACGAAAATGGTTTTATCTACTTTGGAACAATTAAGATAAATTTATATTGTTGGTTTTTATCAACATACATAAATTTTGATTGATTAGATGTGGGCCTAATTATTATTTTTTTAAATTTATTTTTAATCGCTTTTTATTCAACAAATTAAATTAGTATTTGTTTCTGTACGAATAAAAGATCGAGTTCAAATCCACCCGCACCGGTGATGATTTATTATTAAAATGAAATTATTAACACAGTATTGGTCAGCATACTGTTTTAGTTTTTATATAAATAACCATTCACCAATATTTGTGGTGTTTGGCTTTTCTCGAACATATTTTATTTGTAATATTATATTAAATTTTAATTAAAAATAAATAAGTTTTTAATTTTTTCTTATTTTTTCTTTAATACTTAATTTTTTTTTTCGTAATATTTTAATACAAACATGATAAAAATATAAAACTTGAAACGAACGGAAAAAAAAATTCTGTCGAAAATAATTCAAATTAACAGCATGAAATTTGTTCGAACATTATCAAGGAATTTATCAAAAAAAAAAAAAAGTTACAAGACGAAAATATTCTCTTAAAGAAATTAAAAAATATAAAACTGCACAGAAGAATGAAGGCGAATCGTCTTTGCAAAATTTCTTCAATATACTAAATCAAAATACCTAAAATAAATTTTAAAAATAAAAATTATAAATTAAAATAAAAATTTTAATAAATTTTATTCAGAAAAATAAAATTTGGCAACAGAATTTTTGTTCGTTTGTTTGTTTCTCTTGCTTGTCTTCTGTTTTTTCTTACTGTTAAAATGGTCCATTGTGTCTGCGGATGAATCATTATTGTACAAATTTCCAGGGGAATATTCATTCAGTAGCTAAGTATATCAAAACAGATTAAAATCGCCAGTAGATTAAATGAATACGTTGGTGTTTTTGGTCATTTGTTTAGTTGTTTTTATTAGCTTTGAACAGTATAATGCATGGTGCATGTTTTAATGGTAAATATAGTTGGGACTGTGGAAGGCTGACATAAAATCGGTAGTTAATTATATTTTACTACGTGGTTAAAACTATTATGAGACCTCTTGGGCATTATTTGATACTAAATTAATAAAAAATTTCTAAGATGTATGGCTATAATACTTTGGTTAGTTAGGTAATTACAGGTATGTTACATCGTAGCATCAAATTTTGTTAGAGACTTTTCAAAAACCATCCAATAAACACTAATTAAAATTTGTTTTACGTCCATCCAATCCATCTCCGGTGCCGGATTAATTGTTTTAATCGTTAACAAGATAAGCTTCTTTGTATCTACATACAATCATAAGATTTTTAACCTTAAAAGAAGGAATGATGTCGTCAAATACACCCACATATTTCTAAGTTAATTAATATTCCGAAAACCATTTTTTCAGACTAATTATAAAGTAACCATAACGGAACCAAGGGCCTTATGGTTGCTTTTTAGACAGAACTGTTCATTTTACTAATTAATAGCCACGTTTTTGGAAAAGTTTAGGACGTCTCATTTGCCTGCAAAATGATGATGTAAACACATTTATAGATTGCATTTAAAATTATTTATTTAAATAAAAAATTATGACTACAATTTTACGAACATCAAGTGTGGTTGGTGATTGCCGATGGTCAAACAAAAAATAATCAGTTATTTCTAGGTAATACTTACTAACCAGAACTAAAAGTTATTTAAATTTAGACTTTGAAACCAAGTATAAGAATAAATTAATATAAAATTATCTGATACATATTATGTTAAATAAATATGTCATAATCCAATTTACCGGTTCACCCAAAGTTGTATCTAAATTTTCAATAGAAAAATAAAAACTATAGGGTGGGCCAGTAAAAGTTGCACCGTGTGAATAGTAAATAAAAAATTGGGAAATGTTGGAATAATTTTGATTTCTGTATTGAATCATACTTATTGTTCGATAACAATCATTTGTGAAAGATAATATCGGCCAAACGTTCACCACGGCTTCGGCGGCACCTCGTTTGTCCAAAATTTACGATGATATCCTGGCATATTTTTCTATTCCACCAATATGCCTTATTATCTCGTCCTATCTCTCATGAATTGTTGCTGGCTTATTGGCATAGACCTTACTTTTGAGATAACCCCAAAAAAAGAAATCCAAGAGTATCAAATCGCAGTTGACTTCGTTGTTTTACTAGTAGCTTTGTTGAACCTACATATCACCCACATCCGTATCATCTAATTCGGGCCGTAAAAAGTTAATTATCATGGTACGATAGCGCTCACCATTCACAGTAACAGCATTGCCGACCTCATTTCACACCTTTATTTACAGCAGCAATGTTTTCAGCTGCAGGGCCTGTATGAACACGCACTGATAATTTCACAACTGCTACCGACCCCCTTCAAAAATGGTAAAACTTGGTTGGTTATTACATGCATTTCTTTTGGAACGCCCATTTTCATAATAGGCTTTGATCATTTTCACGCGTTGTGTCACCGTGCATCGTTACATGACTTGTTAATGACTGTAGATGACAGATGTCAATATGAAACAATTTATTTTTGGACATTTAGATTTTATTCACCATTCTCATGGTGTAATGCCCGTTGACATACCCTTTATTACAAGGAACGTCCAATTTGAAAACAAAACGAGCAGAAAACCAAAACACTTTCCAACGCCGCTTTCCTGCGAACGGCGCGGAATTGCCTAATTTGAGTGCTCTTTCACGCTCTCGCATACAACCGCAACATTCTCAGCACTCCGTGCATTTCTTTGTCTTATTGGCACGGCAACATTATAAAGTGAATAAAGACTGTAACGAATCGGGAGATGAATGTTGCTAGATCTGCAATAATCCGCCACGGTCTTAAGCGTGCGATGATTTCAGACACAACACCAACACCCGATTGTCAACAGAAATTTATTCATCTAGAGGCTTTCAGGCGGTTTTCTATGGTCGGCTAGGACTCAGGGTACGGCGTGGGGTTTCTAAAAGCTTAGATGAATCTGGTTGAACCGCGTAAAATGATAAAGGGGAAAAACGAATGCAAGCACGAAATACTCACCAGATTATCTCAAAGCGCGACGACCTACTCACCTCATCCTCTGCAGCTCTACAAACTATCTCATTTCTGAAATGCGATCAAAAGCGAACCAGAAAAAAAAATAAATTCGGAATAAATATTGAAAATTAAAAAAAATTGTTGTACTATAGTTTACAAATAATTCCTTTGACAGGTTGTTATATTTTTATTGTAAATAATTAAATGAAAGGAAAAAAAAAATTCTAATTTGTGTTGACTTGATTGTGCGTTAAAAATTACAAAATTGGAAACAATAAAAAACTATTAACTGTAACTCTATACTATATATACTAATTATTATCATTCTTAATTCCAATAATTAAACTTATGTATTCCATCATAAAATAATGAATCCATAAACTTATGTATATAATTCCATCCCCAAAACCAAGTAAAATTATTAAAATTAAATGATAATACTTAGCATAACCATAGTACCTAGTAACTAAAAATATTTACAGAAACCAAATGTTTATTTATTTAATTAGTAAACTTAATTTAAAAAAAAAATATATGTATTAAGGAAAACTAAGTATTTAGTATAATAATGACTTAAAATGAAATACGTATATAAAAAAAAAATTCATAATAAAAAAAAATTCGTAATAAACAAAAATTCATAATAAAAAAATTACGAATTAAATAATAATAATTACGTAATAATAAAATAAATTCTTAAATATAATTTGAACAGAAAAACTTAACTTAATTGGCCAATGATGTGACGTCACTTTGCTGAAATACCGTGCCTTGGTACCAATGGTTTTCCATACATTTAAATATGAATCATTATCAATACAAGCTGATTGATCAAAATGTATGTACTTATTTGTATCGATACCTATATCGGTACTTTAAATATCGTTGCACAAACACCACTTTTCTGACGATAACTGTGTAGTTTTTTTTTTCTCAGCTTGGATCGAATGTTCCAGATAAATCACTGTTAGATAG
This sequence comes from Tipula vernalis, assembly GCA_958295665.1. Taxonomy (NCBI): domain Eukaryota; kingdom Metazoa; phylum Arthropoda; class Insecta; order Diptera; family Tipulidae; genus Tipula; species Tipula vernalis. Next base: position 216,235,653 of record OY282559.1, on the reverse strand, counting down.
AGGATTTATCTGGCTTTTAACACTTGTAAATTGTTTATTTTCCAGCAATTTTATCTGGCTCAACCACACCCTTTTCTTTTTTGTTTTTTTTTTATTTGTTTTTTTTTTTTTTAAATCACATTTGTTTACACAACCAATTTTAGTAACACAATACTTTTTGTACAAAGCTCAATTTAAGCTTGATCACACCGGGCTTATTTAAAATTTTGTTAAATGAAACACCGGTTAATATTTCCAATAAGAAATACAGGCACAACACATAATTGTTTTATGAACATAATATAGTTTATTAAGTTCACTGAGCACTATTAACTTAAACTACTATAATTTTAAACTTAATAATTACTTAAATTAAAGAATTTACGAATGCACTAGTTAATAGTTTTATTTTATCCATTTTTTTTTTCCATAACAAATTCAATTTATATAGCAAATTTGGGTTTAAAATCCCGTATATTTATTTCTAACACCTTAAAAGTCCACCGTAAACATTTTCGTTTTTTTCCAGCACAATTTATTTTTAACTTATTATTAATTTTCAAATTTTTATTTTTTAAATTCCGCAATTACTGGTATCATCACAATCAGGTCTCGACTAACTCTCTTTTCAATTTTCAAAAATTCGAACCCGTCGCTTCGATTCAAAAAAAAAATCTATTTATTACCTCTTTGATACAATAGCAAACATTTCCCCTAAATGCTAACAACCAAAATAACAACACCTTGTAAACCGGGTTTTAATTTATTTATGTTTATTATATTCCCAAAAAAATTTTAACCCTCAATTGGAACGATGTCATCGTTACAAAGCGTGGGGACGACTCACACCCAGGAGATGTCTCAAAGCCGGGCTGATTAAATGCTAACAAATCCAAAGCGAGACGAGAATAATTTATATCTTAATATCCTTAAAATGATAGATTCCCATTGATTTGCCTTGGACATCCGCAACCTCGCACATCACATTACCAATCAACCTAACAATAACCCCCGGAGTATACCTAGGTGCTAATTTCGCAGCGTATTTGTCTGCTGCTTTACTTTGAGTGAAATTTCTTACATAAATGGATTGGCCTAGTTTTAATTGAGGAAGCCGACTACGAAGATTATAGGCTTGATTATTCTTAGCAGTAGCCTCAATTAGATGACTACGAACGGAAGAATACAGGTTGTTTAAGGTATCTGGCTTATCTTCAAAACATGAACTGCTACCAGTAAATTCATGTATGTCTTTCAACATTTTATACACTGAGCCATGTAAAATAGGATGTTGCCCAAAAACAACATAATGAGGAGAAAATTTTGTACTGTCATGAACAGTATTACGCAATGCATGAGTGATGGCACTTAAATTTTCATCCCATAATCTTTGATCATTCTTAATGTAAGAGCGAATTGCCGCTAGAAGAGTACGATTAACTCGTTCGGACGCGTTGGCTTGGGGTGAATATTTTGCCGTAAACATGTGAATGACGCCATATTTCTTGCATAAACTTTGAAGCTGTTTCGATTCAAATTGACGACCATTGTCTGTCACCACTGTTTCAGGTACTCCAAACATAAGAAATATCTTCTCTTCTAAAAATTGTACTACCTCAAGTGATGTTGCTTGCCGTACGGGATGAGTTAGAACAAATTTTGAAAAATGATCTACTACGATCAAAATGGAAGTGTTTCCCCCTCGGGTACGAGGATAGGGACCCAAAAAATCAACGTATATTCTCTGCCAAGGTCGAAAGGTTGGGGATAGTGTCCCTAAAGGTGGTCGATTACAATAATTAATCGCTTTGTTGGTTTTGCAACTGCCGCATTTGTTTATAAATGTTTTAACATCGTCAACAAGAGAAGGCCAAAAATAATATCGTTTTAAGACTTCGCAAGTCTTTTGGATTCCAAGGTGTGCAGCAGATGGCGGACAATGGGCCGACTCAATTAAAGAACCTCGCATAGTCTGAGGAATAATTAATTTCCAATCAGGAATATCACTAGACAATATACAATCACGAGGGCCCAGATTAATATAAACTTTCCCCAAAGAATTCTTTAAATTAACTTTACACGATCCATTCTCCAATTTTTTTATGAATGCTACATACTCAGAAGATCCGAATGCTGGCGAATCAAGGTCGACGTTCATTGGGGAAAGATCTAACGAATCCATGTTAACTCGCGACAAGGCATCCGGAACAGCATTTTGTGTGCCCTTTCGGTATTCGATTTGGAAGTCGAAACTCTGTAGTTGGAGGCTCCAACGAGCAAGTCTACCTGATAAATCTTTCAGTGACATTAACCATGTCAAACTGGCATGGTCAGTTATCACTGTAAATGGAAGGCACTCGACATAAGAACGGAATTTTTTTATAGCTGTCACAGCTGCTAAGCACTCTAGCTCAGTAACGCTGTAATTCCTTTGAGCTGCATTTAATTTTTGAGAAACATAAGAAATGGGTCGATCACATCCATTTTCGTCCTTTTGAAATAGCACTGCCCCGATACCAGTAGAACTCGCATCACACTGAATGTAGAATCTTCTACCGAAGTCTGGCGTTGCTAATACAGGAGAAGAGATTAGGGCTTCCTTAAGATCATCAAAAGATTTTTGCGCGAGACTAGACCAAACAAATTTCCTACCTTTCTTCAACAACTCTGTTAAAGGTGCTGACAAAACAGAATAACCACTGATAAACCGCCGATACCATCCCGAAACACCCAAAAACCGTCTTACTTGCCTAATATTCTTTGGAATTGGAAACTCTACAATGGCTCTTACCTTGTCCGGATTAGGTCTTAATCCTCCCTCACCAACAACATAACCGAGATATTCGATTTCTTTCAACAAAAACTTGCACTTGTCCACATTGATGGTTAATCCAGCTTTCGCTAGCCGCTCTGAAACATCTGCTAATAAAGACAAATGTTCCTCGAATGTGGCAGTAGTTATTAACAAATCATCAAGATAAACGAACACTCGGTCATGGAGATGATGGGGAATCACCTTATTCATTAATCGGCACAAGGTTTGAGGCGCATTGCAGAGTCCAAAGGGCATAACTTTAAATTGGTATAAGGGACGCCCCGGGACGGTAAACGCAGTTTTCTCTCGTGATTTCGGATCTAGCGGAATTTGCCAAAAGGCATCTTTTAAATCCAGGCTTGAAACATATCTAGTTTGATCTAACCTGCTCAATAACCCTTGGATCAAAGGGAGTGGATAAGCATCTTTTTTGGTGACGCTGTTTAATTTCCTAGCATCCAGGCAAAGGCGAATTTTCCCGTTCTCTTTTGGCACATTAGCCATGGGGGAGCTCCAGGCACTATGACTTTCTTCTATAACATCGAGATCCAGCATCCGATCAATTTCGGCATATATTTTCAACTGAACAGCAGGGGACACAGGGTAATGTCGCTGTTTGATCGGAGCTGCATCCCCAACGTCTATAGAATGGGACAATAAGGAAGTTCTGCCTAATCCGTCTGTTACATAGTTAGGAAAAGTGTTTATTATTTTTTCCAGTTGGATTCTTTGCTCGTCAGATAAATTATGTTGATTTTGATTCAGCTGTGGTGGTTGCAAAGACGAAGTGGAGATTTCCGAAATAAGTGGTTTAATACCAAAAGCCTCCCAAAAATCGTATCCAAGATAAAGTTCTTGTTGCAAGGAAGGAACTACGAATATCCGCATTTTGATCGTTTGGCCATTATATGTTATGTTTCCTCTAACATAACCCAATACACGTTGAGCAGAACCATTGGCAGTATGGATGAAAGCGGCCATTGGGTGCAGAAATAAATGATTTTCCGTAATGAAATTTTCAGCGTGCTTACCTAAGGCGCTAATAGTAGCCCCACTATCGAGAAGACCACGAATTTCAACTCCTTCTATTTGTATGGTGGCATAGGGACGAATATCTTCACACAAACCTGAATGAGGGGTTATCACGGATTCAGAAATTTGAGCAAGGACGCGTTTTCGATCTCGAAAATATTTAATTGAACGCTGTTTATGTGTTGGCAAAAGTGGAGAGGAAAAATTGGGAAGTTCTTTTGGTTGAAAAGAACTGGTCAGTGGTATGGTTTTCGTTCTTGAGGATTTAGTTTGGGTCGGACCTGTACGGGATTCCGGAAATGGGTGGACCCGGTTCTCATTTCCGCAAATTTGTTTCCCAATTTACCCTGACAGTAATTACAATGAGGCTTCAAAACATCACTTGCACCACACCCAAAACAGAAAATTTTCCGCAATGGAATGTCGCAGTCCACGAAAAGGTGTCCCGGCATTTGACAATTCCAGCAAATGACCGGGGTAACTTCCCTAGAAGCAGTGCTACCCTGCATCTCTAAAGAGGTGTTATTCATTTTGTAAGCATCAATATAATTTCTGATATGGGTATCATTATTTTCCCAACCACAATTTGGGGAATCATGCGCAAGGCTAAAAACTTCATGAATGTGACCTGGTCGATGATTCATATTAAGTTCGGGGATATGTCCTACGCTTCTCCAGGCATCTTCGGTAGCAATACAAATACTGACCAAATCAGGCACCGATGAAATATTACGTCCTGCGAGATGAATACGTAACCCGGCCCGCATATTTTTCTTTAAAATTTCAAACAACTCTAATTCAGAAAAAGGCACTTTCAATGGATGAGCGAGATTCAAGATATCATAATAAAAATCCATGAAAGATTCTTTTGGTTTCTGCTTTCTGTCTCTGATAATCTCTTTTATGTCCACATCTGTTCGTCTATCCTGAAAACGGTGAAGAAAAGAATTACGAAGATCTCTCCAAGTTAAATTGGGATTTTGTCTAATTGTAAGCCAATAGTGTTCGCTGGCCTGCTTAGCTAAAATAGAATGTAGGTCATTCACCAATTGTTCTGGAGTAATACTATTTGCTTGTGCTAAATATTCAACCCTGAATAAAAAGTGTTCCACTGGCATTCCAAATGGAGACCCATCGAATTGAACGTTCCATTTATGCACAGGAGTGTATCTTACTCTGTTAACTTGCATTGAGGAATGAGGGTGACTGGCTGGTAAAAAGCTCTCAGGTGGTGGAAAATTAGCTCTAGCTGCAGAACCTGGATATCGAGATGACGTAGTTTGATGAGGTGGTCGTGTTGCATTCGAATTAAAAATATTTCTCCCATAGTATTGAGAATTTGCTTTAGAAGTACCAGGGAGCTGAAAAGTAACATTTTGTGTACGATTGGAAAATTGTTCGTCTGTATACACGCTATTCAATTCCATATCAGTGTAATTTTTAGCTTGTGTGTTTATGTTATGGTTATTAGATATAATGGATAAGTTTTCCACAGAATGATCGGAACTAGGTAATTTATGACTAATATTCGGATGCCGAGATTGAATATGCGGCATGTTTGTTGGCAAATACTCTGAAGAATCCGTTTGTGTTGGCAATTTAAATGTCACTCGCGAACCAGTTTCGGGCAGAGCGCCTGACGTAGATGACTGAACGTTCCGAGTCGATGAAAGAATTGTTGGACTGATAGGAGAAGAAGAATCCTGCGGAGCGCTTGTTTCTTTAGAACTTAGATCTACTGTGGCCATTAAATTCTCTATAAATGCATCTGTATCGATTTGTATAGCACTGACATTAATCACTGACTCATTAGCGTTTGCAGTATCCGATAGAGTCTTGTGGCACTCCTCAAGCAGAGCTTCACAAGTCCCCTCTAATCTAACGGCAGCTATTTGAATTTGTTTTATGCATGACAATCTATTTACACGTCCCTTGAAATGGATCAGTTTTGATATAATGACCTCTAAATTTTCGAAATCAATCGTCGAACTTTGTAGTGAATTTACTAATTTGAGCTGTAGGGCTTGTATTTTAAATGCACATATGGTAATCTCGCTATACGGATATTTCAAAGCTTGGCTGTGGAGACGCTTGGGCATTATTTCTGGGTTTTCTTTCTCTTCTGCAAAACGAATACCTAACAATTGAATTTGTTGCATTTCAGAGCCCTCGATCCTACGAATTTCACATTCAATTGGAAACTCATCATTTCCCAAATGTTCGGGTTTTATCACTAGAGAAGCCATTTTGAATTATAGGATTCGGATTTTGGTTATTTAAATTCAATTATATCAAATTAAAGTCCGATTTACGTATTGATAGTGAATTAATTAGATTAATGGTGAAATATTCAAAACTATTGATCAAAAATTAATAAAAATAAAAATGCTAATATATGTATTGTCCAAGGTTAACCCGACAAATAATAATTATGTTATGAAATGTCAATAATATGTTATACGAGTAATATAAACAAAAATATTTAATTGAAAAAAAAAATTTGCAGATGAGGATGAGATGATAGGTCGCTTAGCTACCGATCCGATGAAAATTTAAGTTTTCATTGGGTCTTTTCGGGAGAAACTTATTTCGTGCTTGCGATTGGGTTTAGGAGGAAGAAGAACTAACGTAAATAACGTAAATACGAACAAAATATCTCCACAGTATACATTCCACATACTGGAAATACTTGCGCTAAACGCTTTCAGAACTATTAAAATAACATATATTTCAGGCTGATAACAGTTGGCGAAATCGACGTTAACATTAACGGAATACAGGCCAACGCAACGTGAAATACAAACAAAAATCAGGGATGATTGATTCAACTGCTTTAATTTGTCATCCAAATCAACGAATCATCGGAAAGGATGCCCTGCAGCCGCATCACTCAACCCAGATGAATTAAATGAAGACTGATTTTAAAGAATGGAAAAAAAATGAAACAAAACGTATGAATACTAACATCAGAATCAACAGGTATTAACTGGACCAAGATGCGCATACGAAAAAAAACTAAATTAAATAAAAGTGTAAGGATAATGATGCAATAGGAATATGCTGGGATTAGTATGGGATATGACAAAAGGAAGCCAATTTGGTTTGGGCGCCACTGTAACGAATCGGGAGATGAATGTTGCTAGATCTGCAATAATCCGCCACGGTCTTAAGCGTGCGATGATTTCAGACACAACACCAACACCCGATTGTCAACAGAAATTTATTCATCTAGAGGCTTTCAGGCGGTTTTCTATGGTCGGCTAGGACTCAGGGTACGGCGTGGGGTTTCTAAAAGCTTAGATGAATCTGGTTGAACCGCGTAAAATGATAAAGGGGAAAAACGAATGCAAGCACGAAATACTCACCAGATTATCTCAAAGCGCGACGACCTACTCACCTCATCCTCTGCAGCTCTACAAACTATCTCATTTCTGAAATGCGATCAAAAGCGAACCAGAAAAAAAAATAAATTCGGAATAAATATTGAAAATTAAAAAAAATTGTTGTACTATAGTTTACAAATAATTCCTTTGACAGGTTGTTATATTTTTATTGTAAATAATTAAATGAAAGGAAAAAAAAAATTCTAATTTGTGTTGACTTGATTGTGCGTTAAAAATTACAAAATTGGAAACAATAAAAAACTATTAACTGTAACTCTATACTATATATACTAATTATTATCATTCTTAATTCCAATAATTAAACTTATGTATTCCATCATAAAATAATGAATCCATAAACTTATGTATATAATTCCATCCCCAAAACCAAGTAAAATTATTAAAATTAAATGATAATACTTAGCATAACCATAGTACCTAGTAACTAAAAATATTTACAGAAACCAAATGTTTATTTATTTAATTAGTAAACTTAATTTAAAAAAAAAATATATGTATTAAGGAAAACTAAGTATTTAGTATAATAATGACTTAAAATGAAATACGTATATAAAAAAAAAATTCATAATAAAAAAAAATTCGTAATAAACAAAAATTCATAATAAAAAAATTACGAATTAAATAATAATAATTACGTAATAATAAAATAAATTCTTAAATATAATTTGAACAGAAAAACTTAACTTAATTGGCCAATGATGTGACGTCACTTTGCTGAAATACCGTGCCTTGGTACCAATGGTTTTCCATACATTTAAATATGAATCATTATCAATACAAGCTGATTGATCAAAATGTATGTACTTATTTGTATCGATACCTATATCGGTACTTTAAATATCGTTGCACAAACACCACTTTTCTGACGATAACTGTGTAGTTTTTTTTTTCTCAGCTTGGATCGAATGTTCCAGATAAATCACTGTTAGATAGAGGATTTATCTGGCTTTTAACACTTGTAAATTGTTTATTTTCCAGCAATTTTATCTGGCTCAACCACACCCTTTTCTTTTTTGTTTTTTTTTATTTGTTTTTTTTTTTTTAAATCACATTTGTTTACACAACCAATTTTAGTAACACAATACTTTTTGTACAAAGCTCAATTTAAGCTTGATCACACCGGGCTTATTTAAAATTTTGTTAAATGAAACACCGGTTAATATTTCCAATAAGAAATACAGGCACAACACATAATTGTTTTATGAACATAATATAGTTTATTAAGTTCACTGAGCACTATTAACTTAAACTACTATAATTTTAAACTTAATAATTACTTAAATTAAAGAATTTACGAATGCACTAGTTAATAGTTTTATTTTATCCATTTTTTTTTTCCATAACAAATTCAATTTATATAGCAAATTTGGGTTTAAAATCCCGTATATTTATTTCTAACACCTTAAAAGTCCACCGTAAACATTTTCGTTTTTTTCCAGCACAATTTATTTTTAACTTATTATTAATTTTCAAATTTTTATTTTTTAAATTCCGCAATTACTGGTATCATCACAATCAGGTCTCGACTAACTCTCTTTTCAATTTTCAAAAATTCGAACCCGTCGCTTCGATTCAAAAAAAAATCTATTTATTACCTCTTTGATACAATAGCAAACATTTCCCCTAAATGCTAACAACCAAAATAACAACACCTTGTAAACCGGGTTTTAATTTATTTATGTTTATTATATTCCCAAAAAAATTTTAACCCTCAATTGGAACGATGTCATCGTTACAAGACGTTCAATGGGTTCCTTCAGTTGGACGATTACAACAACCGATAATTTCACCTAGCGCAAGTAAAGTTGCGCTAACCGATCACGAACTGTCATAAAAATTTGGGTAATTTATAGAAGTTGTTGCGGCATGTATTGTTCCATGATTAAATGATGGACACTTACACAAGCAAAGAGATTACCTATAGGGCAGAAACAAAATTTTTCCCAATATTTTTATAATAAATCTTTAATACAAATACTGATAATCAAATATATATTTTCATATTATACGAAAAAATAGAAATCTGAGTTTTTAAATTAAACATTTGGTTATTTTATAAATTAAACTAATAACATTGTAAAGTATGTGGTAACTATAAATATTCGGTAATTTCAATTAAAAATATTTAATAATTTAATCAAAAAATGTTTCAACGAAATTTTCGTATCGCTTGCCATGAGCTACGCCTTCGTTATATCTGAAATAAAAGGTTGCAGTAGCTTTTAGTAGTACATAGTTGTTCATTTTTATTTAAAATATTATAAAACTGAAACTTAATTTTGAAACTTTAGTGATTGTCAAATACTTTTCATTCATGCCTCAAAATCGAAACAAATGCAGTTAGCTAGTTTCTCAAAAAAAAAAACAATGATATGTAATAACAATTTAATTGTTTTATGTTATGTACTCATAATTTTTTCTCAGCTTTTTCCATTTATCTTAAATATTATACTCGAAGGGATGATTTCGTAAATATTTCGATCATAAAAAGATATATGTAAAGTGTAAAAACGAAACCCTTTTAAAGCGGTAACCATACTTGGAATAAGAAAAAAAAATAAGAATTTGAGCTTTTCTTATTTCACTTTGACATTTCGACTACAGATAGCTTATGTGGTTTTCGATTCACCAAAAAAGAGCAAGCCGGCTTGCTCTTTCTGCTGTCAAACTGTTCGATTCGTCAAGAAAATTCGCTCGGTCGAGCAAAATTGTTGTTGATTTACGAATCTCGATTTTTTGGCAGATTTACTAACACAAACACAAATAGAACTGTCATTTTGAAAGCGTCATTTGTGCTTTGTGTTATATTTTGTGTTTCTGTTTATTTTTATGTAAATATTTTATATTAACAAATTAACTTGTTGTTGTTATGTTGCTATGTATATAACATTAGAATATGTTAAGTTGTTTTTTATAGAGTATCGATCTTCTATAAAAATTATAGGTTATGTTTACATAAACGTCAAAAACACACACATATATATGTATTACGGAGCAACTGTTCGATTCACACAGCCTACAAAGTGATCTTTTAAAGATTTGGTAAAAGGTGAATCGAAATTGGCATTAACGCTAAGGAAACACCATACAAAATTTTTTGTTTTAAAAAAATTGTATATCTCAATTTTATTTTTTAGGTTATGTTATGTTTCAATCTTTGTTTGAGTTTTAAAGGATGTCTCATGAAAATTAAAAAGTTGAAAATGTGTGATCTCACGAGCTCAAAGCAGTAGTACCAATTCCTTCTTTTTTTGCTCATTCTCCTTTTTGTCGTTTGCTTATTTGAATTTCTTAAAAGTTTTCTAGTGGATGGTTATGTTATCGGTGTAAATTTTTAAGTGTTCTAATTTTGTTTTTTGTGTTTTGATTGTGCTATTTGTGGAATTTCTCTTATTATTTTACCATTTTATTAATAAAACTTGTTTCTTTTTCGTACGATTTAAAATAATTTTTGATATTTGTATTTTTCCCGCGATTTAAAGCAGTTTCATATTTTAATTTTTTGACATCTGTGTAATTTGTTTTGTTTTTATTTATATTAAATTTCATTCATTTTTTCGATTTTTTTTTTGTGTTGTAACAAAATGGCAGAATTACCATAAGAACTGTCTTTATCCAGACAACAACAATTGTCTTTATCAAGACAACCACAACTGTCTTTTTTAAGACAACATCTGCAAGGTCAGTTGATGTTGTCTAAAAAAAACAGTTGTTGTTGCCCTGATAAAGACAATTGTTGTTATCTTGATAAAGACAGTTCTTGTGGTAATTCTGCCATTTTGTTACAACACAAAAAAAAATCGAAAAAATGAATGAAATTTAATACAAATAAAAACAAAACAAATTACACAGATGTCAAAAATCAAAATATGAAACTGCTACTTTAAATCGTATAAAAAAGAAACAAGATTTATTAATAAAATGACAAAATAATAAGAAAAATTCCACAAACAGCACAATCAAAACACAAAAAATAAAATTAGAACACTTAAAAATTTACACCGATAACATAACCATCCACTAGAAAAATTTTAAGAAATTCAAAAAGCAAACGACAAAAAGGAGAATGAGCAAAAAAAAAAGAAAAAAGGAATTGGTACTACTGTTTTTAGCTCGTGAGATCACACATTTTCAACTTTTTAATTTTCATGAGACAGCCTTAAATGTACGTACAATATAGATATGTAAAATAAACGGAAAAAGATTAGAAAAACTCATTAGTACATAACATAAAATAATTAAATTATTAGTACATATATTTACTAACAAAGGACGTGTAAGAAGTTTTTGATAATTTTTTTTTTTTTTTTTTGTAATAATTTTGACAGGGTGAAATAATTTTCTCTTCCATATTTTGTAATAAGTCTAATTTGTACTGATTTTTGTAGAAATAAATTAACGTAATATGGCTTAATTATTGTTATTACGCGTTTTTGTTTATCTTCTATATTATTAAACGAGCAATAATTGCGGGTATGTATATATGTCCGCACGAAAAACTACTTCGAGACCGATTTCGTTGACGTAAAATGGCTATATGATGTCTTTTTGCATGAAAATGCGATTGAGTCTGGTCTCAAGGCTGGGAAAACTCTGTAAAGCCTTCAAATCTGGAAAAATTATCCAAATTTTACAGCGCCATCTCTAAAATGGTCAATTGTATATCGCTCATTTGCTACCACAATGGCATAACTTAAAATCGGTCGTTTTTGACTTATTTATAGAGAAATATCGGCTTTTTAATATAGTTAAAACTGATATAACGACACACCTAAAGCTATAAAGCTCACTACAAGACAAACGGAAATATCTCTCAAATTATAACATTTGTTATTTTTAAATTGTGTCATTGTTGCAGCAAATGAGCGATATGTATTGTGTATTTTTTTTTATAGAAAAGAATGTTTGATGATTTTTTTAAATAGTACAGCTGCTAACTAGCAGCATACGGAGTTGGGATGTATTTAATTTTTTTTTTATGATTTTTTTTTCATGGATGTCCATTTTTCAAAAATCACGACAAAAAAAAAAAATTTAAATTAATGTTGGATGATCAGCATATTTTTTTTAGTCTTTTCCCGACGAATTTTCCGAGTGGAAATTCGCGATTTTCTCGCATTTTCCGTGATTTTTCCGATATGATGTAAAAGGAAATTATTCTTAGAATATTTTTCTTCATCTGTATACCAAATTACAGAAAGATCTGACAAATTTTATCTTTCTCTATGTTGATACGTCACATTGTGTAAATCTATCTACATATTATATAATTTGGAAAACGGATTTTTTATCTAAAACAGTTTATCTAAAAACAATTTATCTAAAACATTTTATCTAAAAACAATTCGTCTAAAAACATTTCGTCTAAAAACAGTTCATCTAAATATAATTCTTCTAAAATCAATTTATCTAAAAACAATTTATCTAAAAACAATTTACCTAAAAACAATCTATCTAAAAACAATTCATCTAAAAACAATTCATCTAAAGCAATTCGTCTAAAACAGTTTACCTAAAACAATTTAACTAAAACCAATTTAACTAAAATCAATTTGTCTAAAAACAATTTGTCTAAACACAATTCATCTAAAAACAATTTGTCTAAAACAATTTAACTAAAAACAATTTGTCTAAAAACAATTTGTCTAAACACAATTCATCTAAAAACAATTTGTCTAAAACAATTTAACTAAAACCAATTTACCTAAAAACAATTCGTCTAAACACAATTCATCTAAAAACAATTCGTCTAAAACAATTTAACTAAAACCAATTCATCTAAAAACAATTTGTCTAAAAAAAATTCTTTAGATAAAGGTAAATTCGTCTAAAACAATTTGTCTCAATTTATCTAAACTTTTTTAAATATAAATAATTACTTATTTTTGGTCATTCGAAAAAAAAGTTTGTAAAAATGTGTCCTTAGAAATTTTGCTTTTCAATCGACTAACCGCTAGTTCCCGCTAGTAGTGAGGTTTCTGTCTTTGCTATGTGAACTCAGAAAATAGTAAAACTTAACCTAAAATTATTTTTTGAATGTTATTAGTCAAAAAATTAATATTTTTCTGTGATTTTAAATCGATGCATACAGACGTGATTTTTATTGTGGATTTTTTTAAAACAGTTTTAGTGATTATTATAAATAAAAATATTTCTCTTTGATTAAATAACCTAAACAGTTGAAATTAATAAATTTCTTAAGCAAAAAATTACCGGTTCTACACTTATTAGCGGCGAAATTGAGTGCAGCTAGATAATTTTTAGCAAAGACAACTTTTCTATTAGCGGGTAATAGCGGTTGGTACTGAAATGCAACTAATAAAAAATGCGCGAAAAATTGTATATTTTGTTTTATGCATGATTTATAATATGGAGTTCGATTGGGCAAAATAAATCAATCTAATGTCAAAAAAAATGTCAAATAATATTACGTAAATCATTTGTTTCGACAGTAAATTGATTTATTTTGCCCAACCGAACTCACATAATATTCAACGAAAATTTTGAGATGAAGCTTTTTCAGTACATTTATAAATATAGGAATCACGCACAATTACAATATTACCTCAATAGATAGTGTTACTTGCCCGATTTACAATTTTTTTACAGTAGAAGTATACCAAAACAAAAATGTTTATACAAGCCGTACAACAGATAGCTCATAACACATTGACGATGTACTCTATATTTATTTATGTTGTGGTTTTTTTCATATCATATTTAAACAACAAAAAACAAATTTATAGTCTCATACACATAAATAATATTAACCATAGGATACTTCTTTGTATCCTAATCTTAAGGCGTTTGTACTGTATGGCTTGTAAAAACATTTTGGTTGGTTTTAAGTATACCAAAACCAACAAAAATGTTTATGGACATTTTTGTTTAGAGTACAGTAAATTTGTCGTTGAAAATACATAAGAGTATCATTTGAACTTTTCCTCTTCCTACTGGTATCGTAGACGAACAATAAGAACAACAACAAATGTAGAAGGATTTTTAAATCCGTTGATATTTAAAACTTAACGGACGAGCTATTTTTTTCTATTTTTCTCGGTTTCGGGACATATTAAATTAAATAAATTATAATAAAATAATTATAACATAATGAATGGATTAAAAATAATTTAAATAATTATAATATAATAAATTAAATTAAAACGTATGTGTAAAAACGTACATAAATTTTTTTTTTTAGAATCCCATTTCCATCGCATATGTCAAATTCCACTAAAATCCGTTGAGAAATAGATAAGTTCCATCCTAATTGGCTATCATCACTTCATCTAAAAATCATTAAAGGATGCCATGGGCTATTTCCAATGCACGTGTCAAATTTCATCATAGTCGGTTGAGAAATAGGCAAGTTGAACCATACTCGGCCCTATTTACAATTTTGGCAGTAAAAACAAATTAATATTGTACATTAGATGGTTTTGGGAGCGAAGATAAATGAACTGAGTCATTTAACTATCACCTTGGCCATTTAACCCACCTTACCCCAAAAGGTGTACTTACGCACCTAAATATTATATAAATATAAATAACTAAGATAACAATGGAGTTCGTACTTTTATTTTAGCTTCACTGCATTCTTCGTACGTTTATTATACTGAATATTCGTTCTTTGAAATACTGTGTTTAGGATTTTGAAATTCATGAATCGAAAAATTCCAAATTCATCACGTTGGGAATAAGTAAAATCATAATATAAAAATTTTTGAATATGTGGATTGTTAATTCATTCTGTAAAGTATTTAAATGTTGGGCTTTGTTCATAATACATGTATAATGCAAAACGAACTGTATTTAAAAAAAATAAAAACGCGAAGCTCAAATAAGAACATTCCACTGAGATGTAATACATGGAGACGACATGCAAAATATTTATCATAATAAACAACCCAAACGAATGGTAGAACTTTTTTCTTCTAGTTGCACCACTCATTTTATATATGCCGCACACTCTAAAAAGTTAATTCCGAAAAAGAGCCGTACTGGATACGAAAATAATTTTTTTAACATTAAACTTGCGCTAAAATCATTAAACATACAAAGATTTCGAGACTGATTAATTAACTGAAGCATTATTTGAATTATTCAAACATTGCGCTACTTATTTTCGGAAAATTTTTAAATTTTTTCAAACTATTTTCTTGAAATTTTCAATACACGCCTGTAAAATAAATCAAAACACAAAAAAAATTCTAGTGAAACGTCAAAATTCGAACATATACAAATTGTTTACTATGTACATACAATCATTTGTCTATTTATAACGGCCTGTTTAGGTTTGTACAATTCACTCAGTACATTTCAGTGGTACAATTCCATTTCCGAAAATTCGAAAATTCAAGACAAGGAAAACAAATATTTTCTTTCTCTGTCACACAGAAGCAAACTTTTTTCTTCTTCTTCGTTTTTTTTCTTCTACCACGACTTTTTGCCTATGCCGTCTCCATGTATTAAGGCCCAGTTACAATGCATCCGTTCCGTCTCGTTCCGCTTTTCCGCCAAAATTAAAATTTGACATTTTCTATATAATTTATATGAATAAACGGAAAGGTTTGTTACAATGAGCGGAATCCGACGGACGAAGACGGACATATTTTTCTAAAAATTTTAAATTTTACGGAAAGGCGGAAAGTATAACCTCAATTTTAATTCTTGATACTTTGACAGTACTTATAATACCAATCTAACATCACTCTCGCATCATTAGTATGTATATGATTTAATTTTTTAAAATAATAAATACACAAAAATACAAATAATAAATATTCAAAATAATGGATATCGAATCATTTATTGAAGAAATAAAGAAATTCCCCGAGCTCTATGACAAAAAAAACCAATTTTACATGGATTCGAAAAGAAAGCAAAGAATTTGGGGCAATTTAAATGAAATATATGCTATTGATGGTATGTACATATTTAGTTTGTTAGTATAATTTGATGACCTGAAATAAAGGATAATTGTTTTTGTTTTGTTATATTACAGCAAAAAAAAAATGGAATTATTTAAGAGACAAGTATGTCCGAGAAAAAAGGCTGTTATCCCAAGCGTCGGGGTCAAAGGCCAAAGTATTACCCATTTGGGAATTTTATCCAATGATGGAATTTTTAAATGATACATTAACACCAAGAAAGTAAGTTTAGTAATATGGGTATTTAGAATAAATCTACATTTTTCTTTTTTGTAGGATGATTGAAAATTTAGATTTTACCATGGAAACATCCAGCGACGATGATACTTTCCATAATGTCACTCTTGTTGAAGAGGATGACGACATAGTATTTGCGGATGAAGATGACTCTTCATCTCCTTCTAGTGGCAAAAAAACTAGGAAATCAAAAGACGATGTGTTACACAATGAGTTTCGCGCCACTTTAAAACAATTGCAAAAAAAATTAAAAGTTCCATCTTCGTCATTTTCCAATTCACTGGAAAATAATGAAGATGGATTTTTTTTACAATCCATCGGTTGTAGTATGAAAAAAATGGCTAACGAAGCCAAAAACGAATTTAAAATAGAAATGCTGATGAAAGCACAAGATGCTGTAACAAATAGTATAATTTATTAAATACAAATGTCTGTAAATTATTTTTATTATTTATTTTTATCGATTGAAATCTGTAATTTGAAATATAGTTTATTTATTTTTTAACCACCAAAAGTTTTATATGTTTATTCGAGAGTACTGGAATGGTACAGCCCCTTCATTGCAGAAATGATTTTTCAATAAGTTTCTTAAATGAAAAGCAAATTTCGTAGCGTTTCTCGATCCCAGTCGGACCGACCGCAATTCTTCGACGTTCCCTCTCCACTCACCGTCATGTATAATGTTGTGTTCATCCTCCCAATCCAGAAAATTTTTTGGGCAATATTTATTGGCGGAATCGTTAAGTTTTATAAAATTGTGAAGTGCAACGGCGGCCAAAACTATCTTACTAGCATTCTCTGGATACATATCAATTGTGTTTAATAAAATTCTCCAACGAGCCACAAGTATTCCGAAAGCATTTTCTATGGTACGTCGAGCTCTCGACAGCCGATAATTGAAAATGTCTTGCTTATTATCAAAATGTGCCCCCCCTGGATATGGTCTCATAATATTTTTATTAAGCGGGAACGCTGCATCCGCAACGAAATAATGCGGAAATATTATGGTTGAATTTGGTAAAAAAATATCATCGGGTAATGGTAACTTATTTTCAAATAATTGTTTCCCAAATTTTGATTCTTTCAGAACACCTAGAAGGATACACCAAAATGAAATATCGCAGAGAGAGAGAAATGGGATACGTTACCTCCATCGCTTTGACTGCCGTAAGCACCAACACATGCATGAGTAAATATGCAGTTGGCATCGCATGCAGCGAGTAAAACTATACTAAAAGCTTTCTTATAGTTGAAATAACTAGAACCGCTCTTTGGCGGACATCTGATATTTATATGTTTCCCGTCGATGGAACCAACGCAGTTTGGCATGTTCCACTTGTCGGCGAATCCTGTCGCTGTTGCTTGATAATCAGCTTTGTTTGGCGGTGAAACGTAGATAGGGGCCAATATTCTCCATAAAACATCGCACGTCTCTAAAATAATATTTCTGGTAGTTGTTCTTCCCATCTTGAACGCAAACGATAGAAATTTTGGAGTTACTCCTTGAGATAAATATCTACAATCAAATATACATTACTTAATAATAATACATTCTCTTTAAGTTTTCGTACTTACGACAAAGTTAGTCCCAACCTAGTTTCAAAATGAATAGGTTTCCGCATCGATTTTTTTGTGAGATGATCTTCAACCAGATTAAGTAGCATATCATATACTTTCCGCGGCATTCTTGTCTGGATGAAGAACTCTTCGGAGTCCAATTCTTTCATACGTAAGAATGTGGTGTGGAAATACCCAGCACTATCCCGGTCTAAATTTAATGGACGTACCCACCATCTCCTCTTTTTTTTTAAATAATTTAGAATATTTTTTATATAAAATATATAAATCAAACAACAATTCTAAATCCTCGTAGTCATCCATTTTTAATATTTTTGACAGCTAAAAATAATTGAAGATAAACGGAACGGATACATTGTAACTAGCGAACGGAAAAGACGGATCGGAAACAATTTTGGCAAAGCGGAACGAGATGGAACGGATGCATTGTAACTGGGCCTTTACATCTCAGTGGAACATTCAGTATAATCAAATTCAAAAATTATTTCTGAGCATTTGTGATGTTTTTATGAAAAGTAGAATATGTACAATAAGCGAAGTTTTCAAGAGGAAAAAAACGAAAATACATTCACGAAGTTGCAACGGAATGTATATTTTTGATCTCTGCTTATAAGCACTTATGGTTCATGCCTTTGTTAGATTTTCTATAGTTAATCTAGCAAAAATATGAACCATAAGTGCTTATAAGTACTTGCGGTGGTCGATTGGAAAGCGACTATAATCCTCTGTAAGTTGTTTTTAGACGAATTGTGTTCAGATAAATCGGTTTTAGTTAAATCGTTTTTAGATAAATGGTTTTTAGTTAAATTGCTTTAGACGAATTGGTTTTAGACGAATTGGTTTTAGACAAATTGTTTTTAGATGAATTGTGTTTAGACGAATTGTTTTTAGTTAAATTGTTTTAGGTAAACTGTTTTAGATGAATTGCTTTAGACGAATTGTTTTTAGATAAATTGTTTTTAGATAAATTGTTTTTAGATAAATTGTTTTTAGTTAAATTGCTTTAGACGAATTGTTCTTAGACAAATTGTTTTTAGTTAAATTGGTTTTAGTTAAATTGTTTTAGGTGAACTATTTTAGATGAATTGCTTTAGGCGAATTGTTTTTAGATGAATTGTTTTTAGATAAATTGTTTTTAGGTAAATTGTTTTTAGATAAATTGTTTTTAGATAAATTGATTTTAGGTAAATTGCTTTAGTTAAATTGGTTTAGATAAATTATTTTAGACCAAAAGTCCGCGAATCATATAATTTAGTAGAATGCTCAAAACTTTTTATAAAACCAAGTAATTTTTCGGCAAATTCCCATGCCGCAGTAGTCTAGGTGTTAGCGTTGTGGATTTTAAAATTTTAGATCGTAGTTCGAACCTCGAAAATTACATTCTTGAGATAAATTTATTTTTTCGTTTTTTTTTTCAAATTTATATGGCATGTATGATTGAATAATAATAAAAGATGAATGTAAAAGTTGTAAGCTACATTTAGGCTATTATAGTAAATTATTTGTGTTGCAAAGGCACAATTATGACATTTACGTTCACAAAAATCAAGAATTAACTACAAAAACTACATTTACATTTAAGTTACGGTAAATGTATGTATATCAGTAAACGTAGGTATAATTTGGGAAACTACATATATATATATGTATTTAGGTGAAGGATCATTAATTCGAGCGAGAATCTTGAAAATTTATATGAAATCGATATTGAAATAATTTTCTGGAAATATTGGATTCAATTTTCAATTGTAGGATTTAATTATTCCAGTGATTTTCTTGACCAAAAAATCACGAAAATGAGTGGAAATTAAATCCTAATGATGTAAATTGAGGCTGGGATTTTTTTTTTTTTTTTTTTTTTTTCAAATTAGATTTAGAAGAAATTTTCAAGATTTTCGCTCGAATTAAGTTTGTAAAGTTTTCTCAAGTTATGTCTATACATTTACCGAAATAAGTACAATACATACATTTACAGTACCATATTATATATATTATTTTTGCAACAATAGATGCAAAGATTGATAATTTAAACGGTATTGTTTTTACCTTCAAAATATTCGGTATCATCGCTAATCGGAATATATTAGAATTGATTTTTACTGAATCCAGATAATTATCTTAATCGGGGATCAAATGATTCTTATACTGAGTTATTCATATACGACACTTATATTGCAGTAAATATTTCGACCGCTTTTACCAATGGTTAGCTAGCCAATCACAATATTACACAGATATCATTAATTTTCACTCGCGTCGGTAATCAATGTATACGTATATCGGTATAATTTGGGTGAACTACATACATATACGCATTTGGGTGAAGGATCATTAACTCGAGCGAAAATTTTGATAATTTGTTACATTGTGGTGGCAAAATTTTTCAGCAATATTTAGTATAGGGACATGGTCGTAAGCAGGCAAACTGACTAAATTTGAGTCGATCAAATCAAAAAGACTTACGCGTCCAAACAAGCGCTTTATAGATCATTTGATTAATATTGGTCGTAACAATAACACACACGTTGGCAAGGTTTGTAATCAAAATTATATCAACACTAGAGTTGCTGTAGATTCCGGCACCTAGTTTATTTATCTATATTATTAAACGAGCAATAATTGTATGTATATATGTCTCCACGAAAAACTACTTCGAGAGCGATTTCGTTGGCGAAAAATGGCTATATGACGTGTTTTTGCATGAAAATGCGATTGAGACAGGTCTAATGTCTGGGAAAACTTTGTAAAGCATTCAAATCTGGAAAAATTATCCAAATGCCGCAACGCCACCACTAAAACCGTCAAGTCCATTGTCTATAGTATGGAAATAATGATGTTGCGGATTTAAATTTTATTAATTAAAATTTCAATAATTAGTACATACGTAGTCAACTAAAATTATAAATTAAAGTGTAATTTTTTAATATTTTGATGAGTTGGTCCAATTTTATTGTTCAAAACACTAAGAAACGTTGCTTAAAAATTAGAGAATTTGAATATCATGTAGTGTAAATGTGTCCATAAAAGTTTTAAAATCTAAACTTTTTATTTTCTTTATACCTATCTTCAATCTTCAAAAATACATTAAACGTGGTGAAAAGTATTTCTGAAATATATTTAATAGTTTTAAAGTTTATTTACGATAAAAAAATTATCAAATTTCTACAATTTTTAATCACTGTTTAAATAATGTATGGTTTACTCGCTTTTTATCACCTAGTTAGCAGCATATTTAGCATAGAATGATTGGTTAATCTTAATTAATTTTAAATTACAATATATGCATATGAAATATAGTACCTATAATCAAAATAATTGAATTAACAAATTTAATTTTCGCATTTTTGGTTAACGGTCCAATGGTTTAAGAAACATCAGATTTACGAACAGTTTTCTTTAGACTGAATCTTAAAACGCACTCATTGTTCGTTTAAAATTTTAAATATTTCGTTGATTATTAATATTCAAATTGTTCGTTTAAAATTGTAAATGTTCGTTGATTAATAATATTCAATTGTTTTGATCATTGTAACTTCATTAAATTTGCTTGTGTTGATTTTTATTTAAAAATATTACATCGATTTAATAATTTTGAAGAGAAAAAAATGGCGAGTTTTGTTAACACTCATAAAGGTATGCAATTATTTTATTTTTAAATTCATTATACTACTATATAAACATAAAAAATTTGAAATGAAATTTTAGAATTACCTATACATATATTTATATACATACATATGTATAAATAAATGTTACTAAAAAATTTCAATCTATTTTATATTCATTCATTAAAAATTATTTCTAGATTAATTAAAAACTGTTTACCTATTTTTGATATAGGTAGTTTTATTAAAAATAAATAAATCTGTTACGGTTAAACCATTTTTTATAAAATATAAATAAATATCTATGTAAATCGAAATGTCGTCCTTAAAAATTTTTAAAAAACTTTATTTTAATATTTTTATAATTTATAATTTTAAATAAATTATTAATAAAATCAAATAAGATATAGGTAACTTATGAATCCCAATGAATTCTTTTGCAGCTAAATCACGAACATGTAAAAATTCAATTGATGGTAATGTTAGAATAACCAGATGGGATGCTACTCCCAATATGATTCGTAATCATAACAGAACATGTAAAGCAGAAGACAAAAATATAGGTAGGCTAACAATTACTAGTAAACATAAATAAAATTTTTTTATTATAAAAGTGTAGTTCATAATAGTTTACTAATCAAAACATCCTTTTTACTAGGGAAAATCATAATAAAAAACGGAGGTTATAAAAATAAAATATCACATAAAAAATCGTTCTTAAATCAAAATAAGGTACGAGTATCAAAACCAACGCGGCATAATCGATGGGATGTAACTCCTCAAATAAAATGCGATACTAATCCTTCGCTTGTGGATGCACAAAATTATGATAAATATCTGTTAGATATTGTGTTATTGAAAATTATAGAAACTATTTATGACCCTGAACTTAAGGAATATAAAGATTACGAGATAATCTCAAAAATAGTAAATTCGACCGGTATAACAGCAATGATTTCTGCAATGCGTCCCGATATCGATAATATAGAGGCGTATATACGAAATACCATTGCACATGCTTTAGTGGTGGTCGCAATTGTTTTTGGCATTCCAACATTATTATCGTTCCTCAAGGTGGTCTGCCAGAGTACCAAATGGCAAGATCGTTATACTGGCATAAAAATCGTACAACAAATCGCTGTTCGAATAAACGCGATTTCATCTTGTATTATCAAGCTATTGATCGAAGTGATAATAAATGGTTTAATTGATGAACACCGAAATGTACGAAGTATTACCGTTTTAGCCATGTTAGCGTTGGCTGAAACAGCAACACGACATGATGATACAATAAATTGATTAATAAAAATAGTTTAAGTTTTGAAAATTATTTTAGTTTTTTCTTTTCAAGTGCCCATTGTCAACAGTATAAATGTTTGGATCAATGACTACCCCATAGGATACGTTGGGTGGTACTTTCACTTTTTTACTAAAGCGTTTTTCACGCAACTATAAAAAGAAGTTTTATTAAAACACCGTTGACTGGTGGATGCTTTTTGGTTTCAAGCGTCATCGGTGGTTTAGTAGAGCAAATAAAATAATTGTCGTAATACTTCAAATGGTGGTAGCGTTAGGAGTGATGAAGCTAGCGACAGACTATAAATTTTATTCCTCCACCATCTCCGGTAAACAAGGTAAGAGTAGTAAGCATTGTGCTTTTATTTTAGCGCGCAATAGCACATCTGAATATGCAGGCAGTTTCAAGAATTATCCAATTGTGGCTAAAGAATGTGGTGGTACTGAAACAATATTTGATATTTTATCCGATATTTCCATCAAGGTACCATCAACGTCCTCGTATAAATCATAATTTGGTTCAACTTTAACCAATTCCCCGATTATTGAACTTCCCTTTTGATTTTTCTTATTCTGAATCACCAATAATTATCTTAGCACTCTCGGTATATACTATCGGAAGGAAATGTGCTAATAGAGATAATGCACCTCGACTCGAAAATATCTGTAGCGGGCTAGCGGTCATGATAATAGTACAAAATCATTTGTTAAAAATAATACAAATAAAAAATTTATTTATACTGTTCTTTATTTAAAAAACACTAGTTTTTTATTTTAATACAAAATCAGATGCTTGGAACGTCATTTCTTCGTTAAGATTGCACCAGGACGTGCAGGAACGGTTAATTGGAAACAGTTAGAAAATTGAGGCATAGTAGTATCTCATCGAGTTTTATACGAAATTTTGATATTATGAATTTTGTCTTAATAGCGGCTTGATTTTTTTAACCTCTTTGAAACGTTTATTTTTGGCCGGAACATCAGTTGCTACGCTTAGAATTTCCATACTGAAACCCATTCCAGCTCATATATCGAGGAGTTCGGAACTTATATCACAATTTGTTTGCCCGTTTGGTAATAAATTATTTGCTATCTATATTATCATATTGAGTGGCGACCGGTAAAATATTCATATAAGCTAAAAAGAAAATTAATTAGGATATAGTATAAATAACATAAAATAATAAAACTTACACGACACACAATTTTCAAGAATATTTTGACATGTAGTACTGTAACATGTTGCACTTCGGATTTTGGTTGTAGCAGCGAATGTTCAACGTTCCATGATTGTTGGGTGGACTCGGTACCAAAACCAGTACCTTTAGCCCAATATGCATGACTTTTATTATCCAATATTTTTTGCTCACTAGTGTTACAAGTGGTAGTTTTTAATTATGATGAAATTTCCGTTTGCAAACCACTCAATTGTGAATGATGCGTTAATACGCTCAAAAATTCAGAACTAAATGTACCGCGTCAACTTCGATCAAACCGCGTCAACTTCGATCAACAAACGCCATCATCCGTTGTCAGCGATGAACAATCCAATAATTATCGAAATAATTAATAGGGTAGCGTTGGTAAGTGATGAGGTTAGCAACAGACTTAAATTTCACTTCTTCATAATTTCCGGTAACACCAAGTACTAAGCGTAGTAAGCATTGTGCTTTTATTTTAGCGCGCAATAGCACATCTAAATATGCAGACAGTCTCACGAATAATCCAAATGTGGCTAAAGAATGTGGTGGTACTGAAGAAATATTTGATATTTTATCCGATGTTTCTGTCAAGGTATCATTCACGTCCTCGTATCTTTCATAATTTGGTTCAACTTTTTTAGTTCGGGTTTCATTTTTATTTTATTTTCTAACAAAGGAAATCTAATTGTTGTTATTGCTATTGATATTGCATTGTGTTTTGTTTTTTGTATTTGTTCAATTGTGATTTTTGAGAATTATATAGAGATCATAAATTAGTTCCAAATATGGATCGTATAGGTTCTGTAAAATGGCCAATTCCAATGGACCAAACCATTTCTTAACCGATTTCGATAGAACTCGGTATGTACCATGAAAATGGGATTGTAAAATGGGAATATGAATATTATTCTAGTTTCAATAGAATTAAACCATTTCCTTTCAATTGGGATGAATTGTATAGAATGGGATTTGTTTAGTATAGAATGGGATTCAAACATGAGTGTCGGAAATTTTTCTGGAAAATCGACAGTCTAAATGGAACTAACATATTGCTCAATTGAATGAGGTGAAACTCAGTGACATGAACGTGTAACAAACGCTAATGTAATTCGGAACGAGCGTAGCTCGGTGCTCCTGGGACTTAATATTATTACAGAAGTGTCAATATTTACAACACGTAGTGGCTATGATAATTTGGTTGCATAAAAAATAATGTCATAATTATTACAGTGGATATTTATCACAAGGTTCGGACACGTCCAAAATATAATATATTGAACATATTATATACTATTAAATCCATTCACAGTTTGGGAAACGAAGTCTGTGAAATATTCGTGTTCTTATCAGATACATAATATAATATACAAACAAAAATTCTTGGTGCAACTTGCTTTGTTGGCGTTTCTTTTGGTGACATTGATTGACCATCTTCAGCATATTATGTTCCTCTTCGACAAAAAAAAATCTTCACCAAAAATCCAATTCTTATCATATTAATTCTAATGTCGAAAGTGGTTTAACACACTTCAACAGTACAATATATCAGTTTTAGACAAAAAAACACTCACAAATGAGTATGAAGTCTGCAAGTTCCCTTTTTGGTAGTGGTAGTAGTTTAGGTAACAGTGTAGACGTTTTTCTGTTAATAAAATTATTAAAACGTCTGTTACGTACAAACATTTTAAGAAAATTAACTATTTCACGAGCAATGGAATCATCTGGTTCAGACCTTTCTACAAGCCCTAGAAATGAACTAACAAAACAGAAAATAAGGTTTTTAAGAGAAAAGTATAGGAACTTGAATTTGAAAACTAATGGCTTAAAGATGATCCGTAGTTTGTGTGACACGTCAGAGGAATTAAAGGGTAAAAGTTTGATAACTTTGTGCCAAAAGGATACGTTTCTAAGTCAAACGGATCCATATTTTTCTTTTATCAATAGGTTTAAACTGAAAATTTCGAATAAAAAGATAGCACGGAAGAAATATCAGAAGAGATTAGAAAGTTAGCGTTAAATTTAAACTATTATTCCCCGAAGCCGAATTAAAAATTGTTTGCCTTACTCTCGAATGTAATTTTACCACAAAAGATATATTAGGATGTGTAGAATTTGAAGGTCGCGAATCAACAGACAATACTCTTGCGATCGGGTATTTTCCTATTACAAGCTTAACAGCTAGCCAAAAGAAAAGTTTCATCGAATGTTGTTTGTGTTTGTTATATAAAATTGGAATTGTTGCTATTGGGGTGACCTTTGATAGTTTGCCTACAAACTTTACTGTAGCCCGAGAATTAGGTTGCAATGTTTTCTTTTCATGTGCCTTATATCTCTCACAAATTTTTAATTTTCTTTGATCCGTGCCACATGTTTAAATTAGTTAAAAATGTTTTAGCTAGTAAAGGTCCGTTTATTGATAGTGATGGCAAAATAATGTCCTGGAGTTACTCGGAGGAACTACATAAAATTAAAATCCAAAAAGGTTTTCACCTTGCAAATATATTACGTAAGGCCCATATTTATTTTATAAATCAAAAAATGAAAGTTAAACTAGCGGTTCAAACATTGAGTAATTTCGTATCAAGTGCCTTAGAATTTTGAGAAAGTAAATTAAAATTGCCTCAATTTGAAGAGTGCAGTAGTACCGTAAAATTTATTAGATTGTTCAATAATTCATTTTATATTTTAAACAGTAAAAAATTTCAAGATTACGGATTTAAAAAGCCGTTAACTACGAGTAATTTTAAATGTGTCCAAAATAATATTAAAACTACTATCGAATATATGTATATCCGAATTAAAATTTTTATCTGATGACACTAAAATTATTTACTCAATTGATTGATTGACAGGAGTGTTCGACCTCCCGGAGATGGGCGGGCCTCACCGAACACCCTGTTATACACAACATAAAGAGGATTTGAATAGGTTTGGTTAGTAATGATAGAAATTGGCCCGGTTATAGACATCTAAGTGTAGCCAATGTTATTAACACAATGACAACACATTTCCCCTCTAATTTAATGGTTTATAAAAATTAAAACTGCATTCTGAAATAAAATGTATTAGTTTGCTGAATCAGATTTAATAATTACTTTAATTTTAGCCCACGGGCCAAAAGTTATACCAATGTATTATGCTGGAAACAGATGTGCAGAATTATGCATGCATCTAAATTAGAGTACACTATTTTATATGGAATGAAATACATGTATTCTGCAAACCATGCAGAATTCTGCATGTTGTCTCTATTTCTAATTTTGCTGCACATCGGTAGGCTACATTACGTAAAAGTAAACAAATCTAGTACAATTTGTGTAGTTTTTCTTTTTTTCAATCAATTTTTTTAATTTGTTGACAGAAAATATGTTTTGTGTGAAAAGTGCCAAAACGGAGGATAAAAATTAATTAATTTTTGACAAAATAATACAACATTCACACATAAAAATTGTATATTAAAATTAAATATGTATGAAATAAACGTCAAAAAATAAAGAACTGCATGCATTACATGTGTTTTGAACGCAGATCTGCAGGCATCACTGCATGCATAAATTCTGCACATCTGTTTCCAGCATTACTCTGCAAAAAATTAGAACCCTTCATGAGTACTTTATGTTGGTAGTTTGGTTTCGTACTGAAAAGTTGGTCTACTCATCAGGGGGCTACGACCAAACTACAAAAATTCCACTCTAGCCACTTACATTAAGTACCTGACCAGAACGTACTGACATAGCGAATTATTATTCACTACATCAAATATCAAAAACCCATGGGGAAACCTCATTTGTGTGTGTATTATGCCCATACGAATATTTATTAAGAATTTAATTTATCTGTCTGTAATCAATTGATTTTTTTCGGCTTTTTTATAGAAAAATATGTTAATTGTTCATGGCAATTCCAAAAAAAGTCTATAAAAAAGCCGAAAAAATCAATTGATTACAGACAGATAAATTAAATTCTTAATACTATTGTAGAGTTTCAGCAAAACCAGCCACTAAGATTAAAGAAGTTTCATCTGTAATTGACGCTATCCTGTAATAAATTATAAATAATGTTACCAGTAACCGCGAAGTGAAGTCCGCGTTGAAATGCTTGTAAATTCAATTGTTTTGGAATTATTAAATACAATATAATAAATATTAATTATAAAAATAATACTATATATTTAAAGATGATTTAATAACAATAATTAGATCGAGGTTTTAAAACCCAAAGCATTATATTAGTGTAAGTGGTTCAAGTGTTTCAAGATGTCCGAGCATAAAAAGGAAGAAGTTTCAAATGAATTAATTGTACATTGTTCAAACAACATGTATAATGTACAAATTAGAAAAAATAAAAGCAAACATTTATGGTACCAGCTGGGCTGTAAGAAGGTTTTGGCTTTATTGTTCCGGTTATCTGCAAAAAATGCCGAATAATTCTGTTTAGGTCGGTCGCAATGAAAATGTCCCGTGTGTGTTAAAAGCGGGAGCCAATCTCCAATTGTTAGAACAATTAATCAAGAAAGTTGGTAGCGTTTTTGAACAGCAAAAAGATACCATCGTACAAATGAACGATGCTTTAACTGCAACCAAAGAGGAGAACCGTATTTTACGTGAAGGTACAGATAAAATAGTTAAAGAAAACCACGATCTGAAGCATCGAGTTGAAATAATCACAGCTGATATACAATAGGAATCTTAAAACAAAACAAATTAAATAAAAAAAACTATCTGTTATGGAATTCCAGAGATTGAGGATATTAATACCGAATCATCAAATGTAAATGGGGGTACAACCACAGATGCTATTAGAAATTATTTATTTAATAATTTGAAAATAGACACTGAGAATATTAAATATGCATACAGAATGAGTCCTCGTAAATTAAATGGGAAATTTCGTCCAATAATTCTCAGCTTTAAAAAGACATAGCAAAAAAAAGAATTTTCAAAAATATTAAAAAATAAATTAAATGAACAGAATCAGAATAAAAAGATATTTGATATTCAAATTAAAGGTTTGCTAGTAAGGGGGACTTAACAATTGAAGCATGGGCATGTCTTCCTTACTTATGTAATATTTTTCTAATATATTGTTTAATTAAAGTAAGTTTTGCTGTATCTATTTCATCTAATTATCTAAAATGTAAATTCGTTGTTCTCTCATTTCCAAGTAATATTTGCTAAGATAAGTCTCAATTTTAACTTTGAGGACTCCTATCAATTCTATTCAATTAATAAAATTCTTAAATTTAAATATCACACAGTCAACAACAGTTAATATTTTGTAAGAATTACTTTATTATACGAATAATACACGAATAAATTTGTTGCTGGACTAACTTCTAAAAAAATAATCATTGCTCACCCTAAAATGAACCTGTTTATATTCGAGAATTTCATCATTAGCAAAATATTGGTATTCATTACGAGTCATTCGAAAAGCAATGTGATAAAACTAGGCTGACACATAAAATAGGCGTAAATGTGTTTAATTGCACTTTTGTTACCTTCATAAAACTACACTAAATACTCGTAAGTACTTGCTGTATAATTCCAAATAGTGAAATTTCCAAAATAAGGACATGTATTATTTTATAAATTCAGCTCGAGAACTAATTTTCTACTTGCCAACCACCCTTTTTAATTATTTCAGTCGATTGTGCGTACTCAAAATACTTATAAAATATTACACTGGCATTACTTGACCGAACTAAAGGAAAATGGTAGATTAAACGTCACTAAGCCCTTTTTAGTGCTTTTTTTTTTTTTGCAAAAAACGAATTTCAGCGACCCCTAAAAGTGGTCCGATCGACCTGAAAATGTACATGAATTCATTACTAATCGAAACGAATATTTTGAGTTCTGCACCAGATTGACAAAAAGGAGATTTCTTCGATTGAAAATGGGGAACCATAAATTATTCATAATTTATATTTTTAACCATCAACAGAAATTATTGAGTTTTATTAACATTCTCATAAGCGTATAATTAAAATAAAATTCCAAATTATATCGTTACGAAATGCAATAAGAAACGAAGAAACAATTTCGGAGGTTTTTGTAACGTTCCGCTTCGAAAATTTTCGTAGTTCGATTTCAAGAATACCATTTTAGGATTTTCGTAATACTTTGACATTAACTCGCCATACGAAAGTTTTCGTAATCGTAATGGACTATCGTCGTCTGTTTGTTAAATTGACGAATTTTCTCCATTTTGTGAAGAATGAATAAATTTAAAATTCGTGATGCAATTCATTATCTTTACTTGAAAGTCTTACCAGCAATCGATATCAAAAACTTGATCACTACTGTTAAACTTGATCGCACCAGTGTTTTTGATGATGAACGCAGCAGAAGGCCAAAAGATGTGACAACACCAGAAGCGATGATGAAAAAATCCATAATATTGTATTGAGTGATTAAAGTGAAGTTGAATGAGACTGTTGACGTCGTAAACATTTGAAAAGAACTTATAGAGAATATCTTCGCGTTTCCTCGCTATCGATCAGAAAAGCGAACGAGAAACCACTTCAAAGCAATGGTTGGACATATTGCTACGGATCATATGGGAAACATGTACGTTAAGTGGGTAGCTAGGGGGTCTATGTTCCCGACCTACTTGATCAAAGAAATTATTCCTGCACATTACAAAAAAACAATAAAGAATCGTTCACGTAGGTCAAACGATTCAATTCCACGCCATCTTTTAAATAATACTTTTAGTTCATTTTAGACACCACACTAGTATTTTTTCATCATAAAATTGATTGAATATAACATTGAAGAAAAAAACATATCAAAAAGAATGTTATAACTTTTCCTCTTACTATGTACTTTAAATCGTAAAATAGCAATATTGATTAAGATTTATTGAAAAAAATAAGCTTACCACATTTCATCGGAAGAGTGCTCCTGGGAAAATATAATGGCTTAGCTGAAAATAATTAATTAGTTGCACAAATCAATTGTCTTGCTCTTTGATTTATACGCACTAATTTAACCTTCGGTTAGGCGCGTCTGTTCAAATTGATACACAGTGTTTTTTTCTCTCTATAATTTTTAAACGGTAAAAAGTACCATTTTCTGTATTTCAGTAGCTTAATATTTTCCTGTGATCTACATTATTTTGATGTTTTACACAGTAGTAGATATTTTGATCAATTTGATACACCGCGCCCATTTTTAATATTATTGCCGTTATTGAAATTTTCCAGTTTTTCCTTTTTGGTAGGTACCAGTTTTTTATAAAATATATGTACTGAAATACTTTTTTTATATAGTTGCTCTGAGAATTTTTCTTTAATTGTACCTTTCTATTTATAAATATAGTCAAATAAAAATACTATATACTTGTTTTTTTTATTGCTTTTAAATTATGTTGTAAAATTTTCTTGAGTTGCTTATAACCTTTTTATGAACAATGAACTGACTGTTCATCGCAGGTATAATTGATATGTTTCGGCCTCTTGCAGCTAGTACTGATACCGGGGGGGGGTGTATTCACCTTTGAGCGTCCCTTAGACCTTCGTTAATGGTAGTTGAACCCACTTTCATCTACAAAAATAATTTTTTCCCGTTCTGATGGTGCATTTTCGGTAAAATTAATACCGTATTCTTTCCGTAGATCAATGGTTCGACTGTCATTAAGTCGGTCAACATCCATTTGCGAAAGCTTTAACTTGATTTAGAGAGCTCTTAAACCGTTTTGAATGCGCTTGAAGTACATACCACCAAATTATCCGACTCTAAAATTTTTTCTCTAATCCTTTTTAAGCTAATTACGGGATTTCGCTCAACGATTTGTTCTATTTTGGTTAAAATTTCGTTTGTCATTTTTACCAAACGCTTACCACCACACTTTTTGTGAATAATTTCCTCGCCATCTTTTAAATAATTTTTAATTATAGATCAAGTGGTATTTTTGTTTATTCCGGCCATTTCTGCTGATTCCACAACTGATCTGCCTACATTATAAAATTTAATCAATATTTTTTTTTGATTCTTCACTTGTGCGCCTGTAAGGTGAACGGCATTGTCTTTGTGCAAGGTCACTGGTTTCAAGATCTGACGGTGGATCCATTTGAGTTATACTAATTGTGTCCACACGTATTATTATATATTAGCAATTGATAAAATTAAGCTAAAAAATATTATGTATTTAAAATTATACATGATCGACTAGGTACGAAGTCCAATTCAAATTGATCTAAAAAATGAGGTAAATCAATTGCAAAAGTACAATTTAGTAACAATTTGGACTGCAAAACCCATATCCGCTTAATTAAACAAATTGAACATTAGTATCTGGGTGCGGTAATTTTCTTATACCAGATAATTGGAATCATATGTTATATATTCAATGAACTGTATTTTAATTTACATAGATAGCATAATTTGTACCGCTCCCCAAATGAATAACTTATTAATATAGAGACGCCCCATAAAAAAATGGAATAAATTGACGGTCCCATTTTTATATAACAGAAATCATTCGAACAATAGTTTTATTGTCTCGCTATGAATCCAAAACTCCAAGTGCCAAAGGAAAAATCAGAGCACTACCAAAAATTCCCAACCAAAATGGTATTGAACTCATGGCATTGTTGTTGTAAATGGTCAAATAAAATGCGCCTAATGCCATGAATCCAATACCATTTTGGTATTCGTGAATACCCGCTGTGTACGTGGTTTTCAAAATCCAATAATATTTTTAGGTATTGTGTTTAACACCAGGCTCATGGAATCTTCGCTAAATTTTATTTTTGAAATTCTAACAATTGTCTATCACGTACATTCAATTTATTTTGACATAACAAAAATTGTTGTTTGTTTGGTGATTGTGATTTTTTAATTTTTGTGTCAGCAGTCTAACGTAAATTACAAAATAATTGTTGTATAACAAAAAATGTTTTGAGTCACATTTTTAACCGTGATTTTTTTTTTTCGAAATTCAGCTGGGATGCGATTTCGAAACGAATACCAATTTGAGTTTGGTCAAATAAAATGTGCCTATTGTATATTAGCAAAGATATTAATCAAAAATGTTGTTCCAAAATTTTTCAGTTTGCTTAATGGCCTCACCATCGTTTTTTTAGCCAAGACAAAGTGAGTTAGTGAAATTATACATCACTTTCATACAAATATCACCATACCGGTGAATTTTTTAACTAAAATGCCACAAATAAAATTGTGGTTTGTATTATTCAACACCACAACACCCATATACAGTAAGGTTATTTTCGACACGAAAACTTTCCTTTCACCTAATTCAACGTTGTGAATGAGTGGTGAAAAACTTGACACTTTTTGCATCGAAGACGTTTACAACCGTACCACTTTCAATTCTATTCGAAATTTGCTAGCAGACCGCTCTCTCCGACGACAATTTTTTTAAGTTTCTGCAACCACTGCAAGTGACAAACATTCATTTCGCCCAACAGTGCCATAACGAGGGTTTTAACAAGCTAACACTAAACAGAAGTAAAATTGTTGTATTCTTCAAAACATTAACAATGAGAGAAAAAATTAGTTCTTCACCACACCGTGCTGAATATTTGTGAGTATTGTGAAAATAATTTTTGTGACGGTTTCTGATCAGCCCAACGGTACCTCCCGCAACACTGAAAGTGACCAAACAGAAACGTCTATATAGGTGATCGGGATATAACGTATTGCTTAAAGCTAAATCTACATAACTACTTAGTAGATTAGCCTGAATTTGGCCGAAAATATTACTATTTCTGAAATCATCATCTTCAACGGAAGAAAGCTTATAAATGAAGTGATATTCCTGTAATTTTACAATGACATTTGGACAATTGAAGCGCATAACTGGTGACTTCAATAAATTGGAAAACAATGTTGAATAAAGAATTGTCTATGCTGTAAGTATTGATACTGTTGATGTTTTTTGAGTTAGAAATGTTCTTTTATACTGTCATTCATGGTTCAGGTAATAGAGTTTAATGATCATTTCCCGAAGGACATTGGTCGCTCCCAAAACTTTACAAAATCTGGAGTTATTATTATTATTATTATTATTGAAGGGCCATGTGGGCGTTCAGCTACCTCGCACTGCGACTTAAAACATCTTTTGTGCTAGGACCCAGCTTATGGTAATTATCGTCTTCGTTTGTCACCGAAATAAAAGTGTCTTTGGTTAATAATGAAAAAGGGTTCATTTAAGTGGGGAAAAGCTACACATGATAACTCCACGAATAAAGCTACTTGCAACTTTAGTAATGTTAAGTTAAATTTAGTGGAATGAAAATTATTGCTATATAGATGTAACTAAGGCAGAAGTATCCAGCATCTTGCTTGTAGAAATAGTTAATAAAAGTTATTTATTAACAATTTTCACAGCAATCGCCTATTTCTTAGCACTCAGAACAATAACTAGAGCCACTAAGTTAAAATTTGCAAACCGGACTCAACAAGCCAAAGGCTTTGGTGTTCGATCCCTACTTGACTGTTGAACGAAAAGGAAAAGGATATGAGTCATATTGTTTAATTAAAACATTTGTTTAAATTCTATTTAGGAAAACAAGAAACCTTTAATTTGTATTCAATTTTTTTTTTTTTTTTTTTTTGAATGATTGTCGAATGAATGCAAGAGAAATATTGTTTCCTTTTATTATTTTATATTACCAAATTTGAAATATTAAGTTTCTCACGCTATTCTTATTTTCTAGTATACACCATAAACACTTCGCGAATAGTTCGTTATGTTAAAAGAGACTAAACACCAATTTAAAGTATTTTATACAAGGTTGCACAAAAGTTTCCAACCTTTCCACATACGACTGATGGGGAAATTTAAATAATGGTAATAATTTACCATAACTATATTTTATTTACAATACTTTTTTTGATAAAAAACTACCTAATAATCTTAACACGTGATATTTTCTCCAATGCAATAATTCATATAACTGCTAACTTATTCACACATACATCCCACAAATATTTATATCCCGAATCAACAATTTTCTTTTATATTTTGTGTAAAAATAGGCGCTTGTTTTTTCTATGATGTTCCTGTTCCTAATATATTTAGTTTACATGCTTGAGTGCCACAAGTGCTTACCTTCGTATATTTATGTGCACCGCATTACAATAAATATGCATTATTGTGTGTACACACTACACAATATTAAGTTATTTAAATATGTTATATCGATCTCTTGTACAGGGTGTGCCAATGATGTTTTGAAGATTTTCTAATAGGACCGTGATTACTCCTCAACCAGAGCATCTTTATATTAATATTTGGCTGGAACACATTCTTGAAACATGATTTAAAGACCGTAGTTGTCTGTTCTCTACCCAAAATATTCCGATACGAGTATCTACATGAAAATTATTGCAATGGTAAAATAAAACAAAGAGCTGATACGAGTGAATCGAGTGAACAGTTCGGTTTCCTCCAACAATTTCATTTCACTATTTAGCGGGCACCAACCAATACCAACACATTGCCATCACACCCTGTACATTTCTGCTGTAATGGTTGAGTTTTCCAAAATTGCATGCTTTTCGCGTTTTTTGTTTTGTTTATATTTTTAAAGTAAATATTGTACATTTATCGGTATATAAGACCAAAACTTTTATTATTTAATTTTTATAATTGAACCTCATTGAAATCTAACTGGAAAACTATATGAAACGAGTACACCAACTATATATAATCGGCTAAATTTTAAGGAAGAAAACCAAACCAAAAAAAAAACAAGCTGAAAGAAAAAGTAGTTACAATCTCATTTTAAATGCATTAAAGACTAAGCACTTATACGTGTTAGTGTTAATGTGACATCTATGATAGCGTGTTGCTCGCAAACTATCGTGATTTAAAAACACTAAGCATTTAAAATTGTGTTTATACATACATAGAACAAAATAAACAACCATACATACATCGCCTGTATAATAATTGTAGATATGTATATCAGTATATCCACCTGTTTCTTCTAATATAAAATATAGTTTTGAATATTATTAGTTGATGGTTAACTTATGATTTTCCTTTAGTTTTATACTTTGTTGTACGTTTACATAAAAGCGAACATGCATCACAACTCAACTGATTTTCCCAGCTCATTTATTATATTTTTCTGGTTTATAATCTAAAATTTGATGTATCCAAGCTTTAAAGGATCAAAACAGATTGGATTGATTTAGTGGAGCGCCAATTATAATTAAGAAATATTTTTGAGCACAAAATGTTCTTTCATTGTGGTAAGGAACAGATATTGAAACAAGAACCCGAGTAAATAGAATACAAATAATGTTTGTTTAAAACAATGAAAGTTTTCCGACCACTGTTATCGATTGGAGCATCATAGATGCCACGCAGCGGAAAATTTGGGAACTCTACCGATTACCGTTTTTTGATACTTCTTATAAGTGATGCTAAAAAAGTAAAAAAACAAGCATTACGTATTTTCTTGTCCAAATTTGTTTATTCTACAACAATATTTGCTTAAAATGTTTATTAAATTGAAAAAGTGAGAAATACGTGGTATATAATTAAATGCATGCGACACAAATATTTTGACATACCAAGTTACGTAAAACGCGATCCTGAAGAATTCAAAAAGGGTCGCAAATATTAAGAAAATGAATAATAGAGAAAATTCAAATTACTTGATTGGAAATAGGTTTTCATCGAGAATGTCGTTTAATAAATGTCACTTTTCATTAGTTGGTCACATTTTCCTTTTTACCGCTAGTGAAGCTTATCAAACTTTACAATCATCAAAAATTTGAAATAAATATTAATTATATTTGTTTCCTAATTTTTTTTCTTACCACTAATGCAAACGAGATGAAAAAGATTAAAAATAAAGTTTAGTTTTGGAATTAATATTTTATTACTTAAATAGCAAGCTGATTTAGCTATGGTCGGTGGCTCAGGATTGGTGTTGGTTGGTCCGTTATGCTTTATCAGAATCGGCGCAGACTTCGGTTTGTGTTTAATTACGGGTGAAAGTGAGGGTTACGGTGAGCTCCTCATTTCGTCCTCAGCGGTTCATCAACTAAGCGACACGAGTCTGCGGCAGCGAAAATTAATTACAATAACTAAAGGAAGATAGATAAATGCCGGGAAGATAGATAAATGTTAATAAATCGTTTTTTTTTTCTATAATGTTTGAGAAAACAAAACGAAACAGATAATCTATCAATCACTGTGGAAACAATAGGTCTGAGTGGGATTCCTGTTTTGTGAGCTTTTGGAAGACATACAGGGAGCAACAGGAGGCACCATTTTAAGTGATATCTTCTGTTGTTTCTTAATTACATTATCGTCTATATACCTACAAAAATAGAAACCTACCTAGCCCACCAGAAAATACTCAAGAAAAAGAAACCTATCGATCTCTTGGTTATGTTCCTAATCTAACCGAAAAAAATTTATAAATAAACCAAACAGAATAGCCACAAGGATCAACAACACTCTGTTAAAATCGTAACATAAGAACGACGTTAAATTTACAATGAGAAATAAGAACAACCTAATACATCGTCGATCAGCTTTATGTAGACATTCTTCTGAATGTAACAAGAAGTTTAAATTCGAAGAAGCTTCAATAATCGAGTTTGAAGCTAAAAAACAAAAACGGGCATTCATTGAAGTGGTTATCAATTTGTTATTAATGTTTCATTAATTTCCAAAATCATTTAACGCAATTAACGTTTGATATTAGTCACTTTTTTAGCACATGGATTCTTGACTTAGTTAAGAAATCACTCATGATATTTAAAGAAGTTTTTGTATTCATAAATTTCTATAGAGATTGGTTTTGGATAAACATTAAAAATCAGTTAGTCATTGGGATCTTCACCTTCAAATAAAATATACCTTAAGTTTGGTGTTTCTTGACCAGATTAAGAACCAATACGAACCAACTACGAACCAACTACGAACCAACTATACGAACCATCTACGAATATAAAGTAAATTTCACTATCGTTGAACTTTAAACTTTGTTAAGAATTAGTTAGCTGCTGTTAGCCATTAACGGTGATTCTTGACCTTGGCTATTAATTACTTATGGCTTACGAACTTATTTATCTGTTTTGAGGTTATTAATAGATTTTGATTATGCTAAAAATTAGTTAGTTATTATGACCCTTCCATCATAGTCGACCTTCAGTAATGGCGTTATAATGTATCTAGACCTGATAAAGAACTCTCTATGAGCTAGTTGTGTTTTTAACAATATTTTCTTGCCGAGAGATTCATTTATGACGTGGGTTACGAGAGATCAGTGTACTTATAAGCAATAATTTTAATTTAATTTTTATATGTACATATATAGAAATGTTTTCTTTATTTAAACTCATTTAACCCAGAACTATTTTTTTCTTCCTAGGAATCTGATATTTACATATGTGGGGCAAAATAGTTTGAAAATCATAAAATTATTTTATATTTGCGCCAAATGCACTTTGGGATTGAAATATTGGGGTTAACCGAAAATGACACTTTCGTACAATAAATACAAAAAACAATTTTTATTTATATTTTTATTTAAAAAAAATACAAATAAGGCTTTTCGTGGAGACCAGTTTTGTATAAAAGCAACACGGTTACATGGCTAAGTAGTAAGAAAATTATTATTTTAAATATTATTTAGAAGAGTTTGATCGAAAGATTTGTTTTTACTTTTGACTGTTTCGTACCTATCTATTTATGTGTGTTCATAAAACTGAATAAAAATGTCTCTTCAGTTCGAGATATTAAAGCAGATGAATGGAAGGGTTAATGGATCTTTTTGGAACTCGAATTACAAACAACTTTTGACTTTAACAACTTTTACTTTTTTGATTATTATTTTATTAAGTAAAGCTATTGTTTTCAATAACAGGTGAAATAATGCAAGATGCAATAGAAATAATCAAAAATCATCATTTATCCAATCTAAATCTTCGAAACT
This sequence comes from Tipula vernalis, assembly GCA_958295665.1. Classification (NCBI taxonomy): domain Eukaryota; kingdom Metazoa; phylum Arthropoda; class Insecta; order Diptera; family Tipulidae; genus Tipula; species Tipula vernalis. The sequence goes on along the minus strand of OY282559.1, from coordinate 216,196,646 downwards.
GGATGAAAAATGAAATTTGGTGCTTGACATTCAGTATGAGCAAAATGCAGCAATAATTTATAACACCATACCTAAAAGAAAATCATAGCGTTCACGAAAAACATCCCAGACAACAGCAAGTAAAATACGCCGAGCGGAAGAGTCCTCCCCTGGAACTAAGCAGCGTCTCGCGAGACATAGAGAGTAGCGCGACACAAACGAGAGACAAATCAAAACATTAAAAAACTTGGGAAATCAAATTAAGAGGGGATTATGCATTCTTGGTTTGCCTTTCCTTCTTCACTGGCCGTGTACAAAAATACCCATTGTGTCAACATAAATTGTAGTATTTTTTCCGTAAGCGACATTTAGGCGTATTACAAAAAAAATATTTGTTTTTATTTTACTCAGCGGTTAAATTTTTGAAATCCATAACGTCGGTTACAAACTGAGACCTGACGACAATATGTATGTCTGCGGGATGCTTGAACAACCCCTTGCGAACCCTGCAAATATTGGACGACACGTCATCTTCCCTTCAACTTTCAAGGAATCCCCGCGTTACGTTCATGAAAAATCTCAGGATTTTGAGTGGTAAAAACGCGGATTACCACACTGTCATATGTTGTTTTGGTAGGAAAGAAAAATTTAATCAAATGAAATTAACAGTGTAATAAGTAGTTGCTGAATTACTAGATAAAGATGACGATCCAGTTTTATTCGATATTGTGACCAAAAATATGGTGCATTGACGCTTGAACATCAGAATAGAAAATAGGTGGATCGTCCCGAATTCCCAATATTATGTCTATGGAATACTGCCATTCAAAAAAAAAGAAAAGAAGAAAAACCAAAAAATCGCCTTATGGCGCACAATTATTAGTACTATAACTCAGCTGCAATCTTACTACTCTTACACAGTAACCACGGATAATCTTCTTTCAGGTTACGAACATCTGATTTAACACTCAAATAACAAACTAATTGACCACAGGAAATTAAAAGAAAATCATCATTTAAATACAACAATATATAGTATACCAAAGTAGCATATATAGAAAGTTGGCATAAGATCTAGGTTATCCAAAATAAATTTCAGTTTTCGAAAAAATAGGGGATTAGAGTGTGTAGGACAACCTAGTTTTAGCAAAACTGAAATTTCTTTTGAATAGCCTAGATCTTCTTTTGAATAGCCTAGATCTCTCTAGGATTTTCTCAAGAAAATCTGGAGAAGCATTGCCATCGTATCAAATTTGGTTGTCCTAACTACCCTAAACTCCTATGTTTTCCAAAAAGTATTTCTCGGAAAGAAAGAAATATTTTAATTATTTTTTTTATCTTGTTTACCAAACCTCTTTTAAGAAATTTCCACGTTTTTAATCAAAAAAATAAAATTCGTAATAACGAGACATTCCCATTTTTTACTAATCCAAGCACACACAATATGTTTTTATTTTTTATTTTTAGGACCGACTTAGGGTAAAATTCACGTACGCCAATTTTTTGTAAATATAAAAATTTTTCCAGCTCGGGAATGTATTGAATCAGCCCATCGTTCCCCACGATGAAATTCAGCATGTCCAACGTGCAATGGGATTCTAAATCGAGTTTTAGATAAACTTCTAAAATATGGCCAATTAAGAAGGAACTTGACCGTTTCTAACCGGTTACGGAATAGCCAAGTGTCATTCTAGTTCGCCACATTCCAGAACTTTACGAAAAAATCATTTTAGAAGCCAATTTCCATCCCGCATGTGAAATTCCACTTAAATGAGTTAAGAAATAGGCAAGTTTCATCATAATTGGCCATATTCCAGAATTTTTCCGAAATATCATGTTAGAATCCCATTTCCATCGTACAAACCCGGTTTCGAGTATCATCATATTCGGTTGAGAAATAGTCAGGTTCCTTTCTAATTGGCCCTATTCCAGAACTTCATCTAAAAATCATTTTAGAACACCATTTAAATCGTGCTTGCCCAATTCCATCATAATCAGTTAAGAAATGGCAAAGTTAATTACTAATTGCTCTGAATTTGACTTGAAAATGCTGCACATAGATAAATAAATTTCTGAACGAGATATTGAAATTTTCTACATTCAGATCTATGGGTACAGTCGGAAATAAGCGACAGACCAATCCCCAATTACTGTCTTAAACCGAAATTTTTCTGAAATATACTAATCAAATTCTATGGGGTTATTAATTAATATAAAATATTGATTATATAAATTGATTTATATAATTCCCGGTCACACTTTTGATATAGAAAACAGGATCCCAAAATTCTGTTTGAGAATCCCTAAATTTCCTAAGAGATTCTTAGCTAACACAGTACTGATAAGTGCGATAAGTATTTACATATTTTTAAGCACTCCACCTTTTTGTACATAGTTTTAAAAGTCAATTCAACTCTTAACTTAATGGATTACTATGTAACAAAATAAAACAGAATTTAATTCTATTATAAAGGGTGTTACATCTTTTAGTTTTTTTTATTAATATTAAAAAAAACGCACAATGAAACACTTTTTCCAATAATAACAGTTCAATGGCCTCAATTTCAGCTCGAATGTTGTTCTTAAGATCTTGAATTGTTTCTGGATCATATTGCTGTACACTTTACTCTTCAAAAAATCCCAAAGAAAATAATCTAACGGTATCAAATCGCATGATATTTGTGGAAAATTGACATCAGAATTTCTTGAAATTATGCGATCATCGAACTTGGTTTCCAATAAGTCGAGTATTTCAGTATTCCACACAAGTGGCACCGATTTTTTGTTGGTTTAAAGACTGATAATCAAGTTCACATACCTGTATATTGAATCTCCACCGAAACGAATGGTTTCCTGGATACAGAAGTACGGACCGGCCATGTCGCAATTGCCAATTCCTATGTTCTTGACAAAATTACAATTTTGCTGCACGATATCTAGGGGGCAAAACGGGGCATATCGCTGCTCTTTCTGACCTTATCCCTGCTTTTTTTTGGTGGATTACGAATGGGTTAATCCGATATTCGGCGGTTTAGTAACGTGCGGAATTTATTTTTAATCAGCTTGGCTTTCCTGTCCTGCCTCTCAGAGAAGCCAGTATTATGCGTCGGTCTTCATTTGAAGTTGTGATGCTTTTTCTACCCGACCCAGATTTTCTTTCATATGATCCCCTCTCGTGAAAACGTAACCAAACGTTAACCAACGTAACCACCATAAACCTCGCTACAAAACCCAAACTTTAACCCTTCTTGGATCAGTGTCCCCTCACATTTGCCACCTCCGTAGCCAGTTTGCTAATTTATTGAATAAAAACGGTTTTCACAAAATTAATTTGGAGAAAAATATCCAAATTTACACAACATTCAATTTAAGATTGTATACATTTTTCACTTTATTTTTGCTTAATGTTTTAAGGCAAGGTCTGCTGCGATTTACAGTTATGAGATGTGAACCTTGTTTTAGATACATACACAGACAGTCGATTATTGAAAAACATAGCATCATTAGTTTGGCTAAAATTGACCAACAAGGAAAGGTAACACACTAATATTGCCATTTGTCTTATTTTAATTATAATTTTGGAAAATTTGTTAAGTGTTTAGGTAAATTTTAAGCTGTTTGAGAGAATATTACTTCTTGCTATAAAGTTTCAATATGTTTCGAATTTGTTCCCAAGTTTAACCGTCATTTACTATTGAGAAGTCATAATAATCACAGGGAGCCTTTTACGATTCAATAATTTTCAAAATACGCATTACTTATATGTAGCTAGATCTATGTAGATCAACGTTCTGCGCCATGTCTGGTTTATAATCTAATCAGCATTGACTTTGATGAAAAATTAATTTGTGTGTTCGGGAAGCATTTTAAGTCACAGAGACAATGATTGACATCATAAATTATCTAAAAATTCTCATATTTTAAAGGTACATTTTCGTTGTAAGTTAATATTTGCTATGAAACTATTGATAAAGGAAGTCCAGTTTCAGGATGTTGGACACGTATAGAGACACAAATCTATAAAATGTATGTGTTGATTTTTTTATGTATAATTATAACATTAAAAAAGATAAATTTTATTGATAAAAAAATTGGAAAAACTACTTTGAATTAATAATAATATAAAAAAAATGTATGACAATTGATTAATATAAATTAGTTACAGTGGATTAAGATACCGCAAAAATTCACACAAAACATATTATATTTTGTAGACGTACATTAGCCAACTGTAATTTTTGTTGTTGTCGAAACCACATATTTTAGTCACTCTATAATTACAGTGCATATTTTTTTGTGTTGTACTATTACTACTATTGTTTTATTTTTATTTTTTTATTTTACAAACAAGCGCAAAATAAATGTCTATTATAATTGTGAGCTTATCATATAAAATCAGTTACCTTATAATATATGGCGGAATATAATTTCATAGTTTTTGTTGTTGATTTTTTTTTTTCTGTCATTATTAAAAATAATAAAATGCATTACTAACAAACAATAAATAAAGTTATCATACACAATTATACATATTTCACAGAGACCCCCTAATGAATCATTTGATTGAATACACGTTTTAAAAGAAAACCATCATTTACCTATTTTCCCCAGAATTCATATCTATTGGAAGCCTAACCTGAGTAATATACATATGTGACGTGCTAATTTCCAATTTAAAAAAAAAAATTATGAATTACTCATTCCTCATTTACGTAATAATAATAATACCTATATCATAATACTAGAAAACGTCGCAATCGCATTTAATAATTATTAGATTAATAATTAATTATACAATATTAACAAGGATTTTATTTTAAAATAATAAATAAAAATTAATTATTTAAAAATTGAAATTACCGTAAAACTGATACCAATCGAAATTGTGCCTTGTTACTTATTTATAATTTGGACAAAAAAGCATATTTTATGGTAATTTGTTCTAAATTGATCATGATTTAAACTGGAACTAATTTATGTTATCTACAACTCATTTGAGTTTAATGTTGCTACTTTTATGTAAAATAACCTAATGCAGTTTGAACTATGCTTATTTCAATGAAAATGAAATAGTTGTGATCACAGGAAAGTTTTTTTTTTAATTAGGTACGATTGTCTTTAGAGTATCAGTTTTCAATCCTTACCGAGCAATAAATTCCGAGTTTTTCTTACCATAAATTGTCTCAGTATTACTTTCTTTTCAAGCTGTTGAACCATATTCAGGGGAAAGAAACAAGGTATCGGAGTGACACGACGTTTTGCTCATAAGCGGGCAGGGCGACCTCTACCGTACACTGAAAGAAAAAACTGGTTAATTACAAACAAAAAAAATGGTTAATTTAACGATGCACTATGATTGTTTTTCAACCGACCTAGCGCTTGTTTATTGATACTAAATTGGCTAGGTTATTTTTTAAATTATACCTTAGCACTGGTAAACTCAAACGAAATGCTACACTCATTGGCAGGTTATCATAACCTTAGCTACCCATTTAATATAACTAAGGTTTTAAATAAACATTCCTAAATTATTTAAACACTATTAGGTTATACCAACCAACAATCTCAATGTTCACAAAACTAAGCACAATGTTAATTTTAATCGAATTTTTAACAAACTGCTCAGTTAAGATAACTTTTGCGGACCAATAAAACAACTAAGCACCAAGGTTAGTTTATCCAATTTTGGAATTAACCGCTCAGTTACGATAACTTTTGCTGTCCATTAAAATAACTATGCGCAAATGTTAAATTTAACGAAATTTTGCGCTTGTTGCTCAGTTAAAATAACTTTTGCTTAATGTTAAAACAAATAAGCGCAAAGGGTAATTGAAACCAAATTTTGAACTAATCGCCCAGTTAATGTAACTTTTGCTGACCACGAAAACAACTAAGCACAAAGGTTAGTTTTACCTTTTACCCAAAATTTTAAAATAATTGCTCAGTTCAGATAACTTTTACTTGCCATTGAATTAACTAAACACAAAGGTAAATATATATATATATATATATATATATATATATATATATAATATATATATATATATATATATATATATATATATATATATATATATATATATATATATATAAATATATATATATATATATATATATATATATATATATATATATATATATATATATATATATATATATATATATATATATATATATATATATATATATATATATATATATATATATATATATATTTACCTTTGTGTTTAGTTAATTCAATGGCAAGTAAAAGTTATCTGAACTGAGCAATTATTTTAAAATTTTGGGTAAAAGGTATATATATATATATATATATATATATATATATATATATATATATATATATATATATATATATATATATATATATATATATATATATATATATATATATACATATACTATATGAGAAAAGAAATACGAAAAATTATGAAGTTGTTTTTAATTTGAAATAAAATATCAGTGTTATTTGATTAATTTTTTATTATTATAAATTAACAGTATTCTAGCATTTAGCGTGTAATTTAATAAATTAAGCTTATAAAAGGTAGCTATATCAGTATAGAAGTACATATGTATATAAATGAATCATAAAAATTATATAAATCAAATTTGCTAGTGTAATATTATTTGGATTCAAATATTTCTGTTAATTAATTAATTTATTAAGTAATATTTTTAGGAATAGTAAAGGCAAATTAAATGATAAAAGTTAATATTAAAATTCATTGTCAAATATAAAATGATCTAATTATTTTTTATGACCTGTTTCGGTATATAAACATTTAACGAAAAGTAATATGAAAATTTGTTAACGTGTAATTAATTTGAAAATACATTTCTGTAAGAGCAGCCAAGTAAAATAAAAAATATATCAATATTATTTTTGATGACCTGTTTGATTGAAATGATTGAATTCATTATCAATTATATTATAAAAATTATTTACATTTATAGATAAATATATTATATACTGTTGTATATATTATAATTAATACTAATATTAATTTATTTTAGTAATTGGGTACTCCAATTCAAAAATGTTGAATATTTTGAAGCAAACATCAATTGCTTCTAAAACAACTACATTTTCATCAAATTTAAATTTATGATCGTCGAGGATGATAAAAAACTTACTAAAACTAGTGGCATCACCTATGGCACCGAGAAGTAGTTGGACCTTTTCCTTACGTGTTGCATGATCTATTCTAGTAGCGTTTAATTTTTTTTTGTTAAATCATTGGCATCTTCTGCTTTAATAATAAAGCAAAACTGGTGGTACCAATGCAGGTAACAGGTACATTAGTTGCAGGTTATATGTATCTAGAATAGAAAAAAAAATACCCATTAATATTGAGATAAAATCGACAATGTTCAATAATTATTACCTTCAGTTAACTGCTGTCTTGACATTTGTAGCGTCTCGAATAATAACTTATACGAGGCTCTTTAATATTTGATTTTTACAAATCTTCTATTTTTAAAAAGTTTTCCCACTTCTCGTATATTGTCCTGTGTCCTGGAAATCGCATTTGAAAATCATAAGATATCTGAAAACAAAGTATACATAGTTAGTTACTGGAGGAGTAAAGAGCGCGTAACAAGTGACTTAAGTTCCTTTTCTCAGTTCTGCTGCAGCCTCCGGTAGCAAAAGGTATTTCTGGAAAATCAATGGACAATCCCTCATGGCATTCAGATGATCTAGGACATCCCGGAGGGGTAGTAGGGTTAGCAGTACATCCATATTTTCGAGACCCCACTCCACGAAATTCTCTACAAGTTCCTTACATGCTGCCAGTGTGCAATCCTTAGGTTCCCGTCCAGCACTAATCTCCTTGAAAACTGGTTTGGATTCACCCATATTCTAAAAATATTGTTAAGTAGCGCAGGTCAACTAATAAAAATTTGCGAAGTAAAGCATTATACTAAAAATTAGAAATTTCTAATGTGATTTAAAAAACAATAATATTTCAGCTATTAAAAGGGAGCTATTTTATGAAAACACTCCGTCATTGTATAATACTTAGATTTATTATTGCGTATTTATATGTATATTCGCGGTCGTACCACGTTCACGCTTATTTTATAATTAATAAGTCTCATTTAAATATACGTATAATTGAAATTCTTACAGGTAAGAGAATTAGTACAGTTATAGATCAGTGAAAGACAATAAATTATAATAAACCTAAGCAGGTTCAAGTTTTGTAACTATGCATTTATTAACATATTTAAAATATAAATCATACTTCAATTATTAAAAACATATTTAATGTTTTGACAACAAACAAGAAAGAAGGAAAGTGGATGACATAACTGGCATACTAAACATGTTTTACATAATTCAAGAAAATACATTTCGACAAAATCAATGTTAAAATTTTGAAATTAGTGTAGTTTGCAGCAAAATTGAGAACTATTTCTCTTAGTACGTGTTTCTCAATTTAAAATTAAATTTTTAATTTTATTTTAATTGTTAAAATTTTAGTTGTCGATTCTCATCAATAACACAATTTTGTCAGAAATGAAGCTAAGTAAAATATGTTAGCACGGGAGTATAGGTAATTGCAAGTAAACGTTTTATCTCTATATATCTATTTCTTTATTTATTGTATATAACGATGGTGTTCAAGCAAGCCGACACAACTAAAAATATAAAAATGTTTCTTTGCAATTACCCATATGTCACCCACTATTCCGCCCATTAAAAAAGCAGATTGAATTTTCCAAAATTTGATTTACCATACCACTTACTAACTTATTACGCGCGATTGGTCATGTACGACTAATTTTAAACGTTCTTAGATATATAAATATTTTTAGGTAAGTAATTTTTTTGACATCAACAATATGAATATGTATATATATATTATAAATATATATATATATATATATATATATATATATATATATATATATATATATATATATATATATATATATATATATATATATATATATATATATGTATGTATGTATAGATATATTACTTCAGCATAAAGGAAGATTATGTTTAAAATTTTAATGTAGCACAAGTTATGTATTATTATAAAAAATTTAATATCTTACCTGTTTACTTAATTCACTAAAATAACATTTTAACTAATGTTTATTTATTTCACTTCAATCACAATTTTAACCACTTGACTACAATCCCGATTTAAATAATTTAATCACCAATTAATTAACTAAATCTATAATCTACTTTTCACTTAAAATGCTTTAATCAAATGATGCAGTAATGACCAAAATGTTCACCTTTTATACAAATTGCAAAAGGAATTTATTATAATTAGGGATACCATTGGTTAATCTAAACTATGTAAAAGTATAACTGCATATGCACACATGTTAAAGGCATTTTGATGGATATAAGTATAACCTACCAATGGTTAAACTAAACTATATAATAGTACAGGCAGCATATCTGCATATCACAACCATTGGGTAATCTAAAATTCTAAACAATGTAATACTATAAACTGCATATATGCAGGTGTTACTCCCACTTTTGATTCCAAGTCAATTTTTTAACGCGGAAAATAAGTTTAGTTCTACCTAAAACTAGTGGTTAATCTAAACTATGTAATAGTAAAACCTATGTATGCATGTTAAATTTCCTCTAATGCATATTAGTAGGTAACCTACCATTGTTTAATCTAAACAGTGTAAAATTATAATCTGCGTATGCGCATATGTTACTTCCACTCTGATGCAAAGTCAATTGTTAACGTTTTTACGGTCCAAAGGTTATATTCACTGATTACATGAAAACCTGCACGTAGGCAAGTCAATTTTTAACGTATTTTTAGGATTAAAGAGAGTTTATTACCATTGAGAGATTCTCATGTCAAAACTATGTATATATCTTTTATCGATCCTATGAGATTGCATATTAGTATTATGCACACCTGAACTAGTTTTTACATGCTATATGCGTTCCATCGTGTAAACAAAAGGTGCAAAAGTACTGTGAAAGAACTGGTTTAGGTGTACCTGTAAAAGTATTGTACAAACTGCATATGTGCACGTATTACGCCCACATTTACGCCAATCAATTTTTGGACGTTTTTCGGTCCAAAAATAATTTTCTGAAAACTTGAAAAAGCATTTCACGGAAATATTTCAGTAGATGTTCCGTCAAGTTCTCTTTGGGTCGAAAATCTGTTCAAATTTGAACAAATATTAAGGTAGTTTTTAAATCTTCACATATGAAGATTTTTGTTTTTTCTATAGTCTAACAACAACCTACGTGGTTATTCTAAATAAGCTAGTTCCTTTTTACAATTACAAAATGTTTTTTTTCAATTAAAATAATTGTAATTGATTTTCAGGTGCAAGTATTACTTCTGTTCTTCGTACTGAAAAAACGTTAAAAACTGATTTTTGAAACCTGCATGGTGCATAGGTGCCTATTTTACATTACTGTCGTCTAAATTAACTACTGCAACGTCATTCCATAGTAGTATTAACCCCTTACCTAAGTTAATTTGATTTATAATTTAGTAAATGCCAAAGAAATAAATTAACCCAGCTAGTTTTGTATTTCGAAACCTGCATGGTTCAAATTAACCAATGCACATAGGTGCCTATTTTACCTTACTGTCGTCTAAATTAACTACCGCAACGTCATTCCATTGTAGTATTTACCTCGCACATAAGTCAATTTGATTTATAATTTAGCCAATGCCGAAGAAATAAATTAACCTAGCTAGTTTTGTATTTTGAAACTGGCGTGGTTCAAATCCACACGAGCGATTTTTTGCCAAATTAACCAAAACCTAGGTTTTTATTACTAAAACCAATTAAACTAGCTAAAGTTGCTCAATTTTTTTCTCCATAATATCACTAAGTAACCAATACATTGGTAACCTCGACGAGATCTGATACCGAAATATAATTAATCGTACTGATCGATCACCACCAATAACTAAGTTAACTGAACTCACAGGTCAGGCGGTTATTTAATCTAATGTCCGACCTCATAATTAATTAAAAACGCTCAACCAATAAGCTTTCGCAAACCGACATCAATTCCAACCAAGCGGATAGTGAAATGGGAGATGCAACCTTAAAGTCTCCATCAATTCCTATACAACATACTACCACAATTCACCGCCGAGGGGAGCTGCTACACAACAAGAACAACTGCGCACTATCAACGGTAGACATCAATTAAGAAAAAAATGTTTCGAAATTATTAATTATCCGCTGCTACAACCGCATTAAAAACTTAGTTAACCAGTTACTTTCATTACGATTTCACCATTTTTTTCTCTTGGTGCCTACTCGCTATGAAGGGATACAGGTTTCCATCAAGTGGATTTTCAATGGACATTCTTTCTCTAAGCGTGGGCAGTGACCTGATAGCGGGCAGTGACCAATCTCAGGATTTTAAGGCCATAATACAAGTAGTCGTCAAACTAGCCTTGTTCGGATAGTAACTCGTCTCAACTATCATCCGATCGGGCTCAGTCGACAAAGAAAGTATAGCATCTACGAGCGACACAAGTGGAACTTTTTAAATAGTAAATTCGTAGTAGATTTATGCTGGCGTATCCAGCAAAAAGATGCAGATTTGAATGTTAATTTTGTTTTGGACAAAGTAGACAAAATTATCTTCAAGAGAAGTTTACTTTAACAGTGATTAAATTCCAGTAGGTGCATCGGGACAGCTACAGATGGAGTTTCCTCATTTTCGCATCTCATTTATAGCTATCATAAACAAACCCTGAGATAACTACTTAGAGTCTTCCACTGGCAAATTTGAATGACGACTTAAGAAATTAACCTTTGTGGTCAACAGTAGTATAAAACCACTTGCCGTCAACATGATACACGCGGTTAAGTATGTGCAGTCAGCCTTATCATAGTTTTTCTATGAAAACCGGGAAATTGCGGTAATATTTCGACTATTTATCGAATAAGTGAATAGACTTTCAATATAGTGCCGTTTTTTACACTTTCTGGTAGAAGATCGTATCTACTTTATTATACGTCGTATACATCGATTGTTTGGAGATGACACCTGAAAATCCTGATTGTAAATCTGTAACCTAAAAAAAAAGAAAATTTGAAAATTATTATTTGTAGTTGAAATTTACAATTTACTTAATACTTAGCTTGAAGTCATTTTACACTTATTTCTCCAATTCAATGTTATGCTAGGAAAAAATAACTTGGATTAGAATCTTTATTACTATATATCTTACTTTGAATTATATAACTTTACTTACTTTATGCAACTTAATAAATTATATTTTGTTTATATACTGCTGTCAGTGTTGACATTTCAATATGTGTCGATAACATTGATATAAATAATGACATGTCAATAATACAGTATTGGTTGCATAATTAGTGTTCAATGGTAGAACTTTCTTCACCAATTGTTTACAGTGCAATGCACATAAAAAATAAAATTATTGACACGTCAATATTATTGCATTTAATTTTTTTAGATTTATTACGATTGAATCTTTGCGATTGCAAACACCGTGTAAAACAAATAAATTCATAAATTGAGTGATACGTTTATAATTTGAAATATTAAAGTGGTTTTTTTCTTGATTGTGTTGCCGGATCATCTTCGTCGAATACATAGATACAGTCCATTATCAACGTTCCGTGGGAAACCTACGCAGCTACAAATTCGGGCCACAGTATACGCTGTGGAAATTTATCACAATTTTTGAGTTGCCCCACCATCGATCGTATGTACTTTATTATTGTATGTACTTTATTATACAAAAAACATCATTCAAGTTCAAAAAAAATATTTTTATTTATTTTTTTAAGTATGACTGATTTTACGTTATATAAACCATAAACTCAACTAACAAAAAAAAAAAAAAAAAATTGGGAAGAGGAAAAAAAACGTAGTAATTAATATATTATGGATGTTGTTTAGGAATCATTCGACTCGACGCAGCTTTCGATGAAAACTATGGTGATACTGCACATCCGTGGCGAAGACGGATGTGCAGTATCACCAAAGTTTTCATCGAAAGCTGCGTCGAGTCGAATGATTCCTAAACAGACACATACCCTGTTGACTCCATGTGCATTCGCCTGACTCATATACCACGTCCCGTTGTATTATCTATGGGTAAATTCGCCTATCCAATTTTCCCGTTAAAATTTTCAATGACGCTCGTTCGACCTGGAATATAGTGGTTTATCTTCCTGTTGGAATGTCCAACTATTGAAAGCACAGTTCCGCAATACACACGGTACCAATGAAAGTCACACGACAGGTGATCGTACCGTTAGGCCCCAATTATAATCTTATACCATCGATTTTAGTACCAGATACCACGGTTATCCACACTACACAAAAACAATTGTTTTTACACTGGCGATTCCCCACTTGTGAATTGTCTTTGGATTCTTGGCCCTATACTGCACATAGTAATATTCTTTTTTCACTTCAATGGTTTACGGTTTGTGTCACGGTTATAGTTTATTTTAATCTCAATTAATTGATAAAAAAATTTAAATTTTCAGGCACATACCAAATAAAAAAAAATTCAATTCGCCATCTTTATAATATCATACTCACGAAAAAACAAACCAGCGTCTTCCCTCGCTCTCTTCTTTCCTTTTCTTTCTCTCTCCACCGCTGTCATGTTGCTTTTTATACCAATCGTACTAACACAAGTAACGCGACTTGATAAAATACGATTCACGTGCAAACCAAGCACTAGCAAAGAATTTCGCAAGCCATCTGTGAATACAAATGTGTAGCACTTTGATCGGGCGACCCGAAATTTTTCTGTCCTTATATGAATATCATTCGTTGCCGAGGCATCTCAGCTTTGCAGCCAAGGCTATATAAGTTTCAATATCTGTTCTATTATTATTATTGATGGGCCATGTGGACGTACAGCCAAATCGCACTGCGACCAAAAAGATCTTTTGTGGTAGGACCCCGCTTAATTATTCGTTCAGTCAATATTCAGGCTTTCAATGAACGTGATAATACTGCCGGCCGGTACGTGATGCATAATATCTACGAGATGTTTACTACGGTATGTCGTTCTTCTAGAAAGACGGTAGCAATGGTACACAAGGACTTCAAGAGGGCCGTCGCATTCCCGTATATTTCTACCGCTATCCCGTTTTCCGTTTGATTTTAGTCTTCCGAGTTGCTGGGAATAGAAAGTCGCCTGTAGGTCACCCAGCTTTACTACAGGAAGGCTAAATAAAACTGAAGGGTGCCTGGTATCCAGAGTCCGCATACTTGGACTGATTAACCTATTAGCCATTCATCCACCATTCGTTCACCTTAGACTAGGGTTTTTGGCCAAGAATTTCTCTTTTAGCGACATACTTAAGCCTGTGCCAAATGGCCTCAGTTACCAGTGGTTGCCACGAGGAGGCATCACGTACACTAGCGAATTTGAACAGGTTACCCCTTATACAATTTTACCCATCACGCAGCTGCCTAATACTTGACCAGACCAGCTCACGTGATGCGCACCCCACTGGAATGTTACGGAGCTGATTAATCTACTCAACCAGTCCACCCCTCCAATAGACGCCAAACCACCATATCTGTTCTATTGATTTTTCATATGTTATTGTTCATTGCTACAGCTCTGTATTCTCTCGTAGTCACCGATATCATTAATGATTGAATAGCACCACATTCAGTTATGCTAATAATATTGATTGGTGGTGATGCTTTTTTTTGAATTGGTCTTCCTGTTCGAATATAATTTGCTGATTTTCATTTAATACACCTTGGATGTTATTTCTTCAATATTATTCAGTTGTCTACGGTATTTCTTCATTTTCTACCTTGAAGATGTTGGCGATCTTTGCACTATGGAGTTTCTTTCAAATGGGTTATCTGAGTTAATTATCGACAACAGGGAACCCGCTTTCTCATCCCTCAAACTCGCCGGCACTAGGTATATATTTCCCTGCGCCGCAATTTTCCTTTCGGTCCGCCATATTGGTTATTATATTCAGGGAACCATCCTTAGTTAGTTTTGGTCCGAGAATTGTATTTTATTTTCCATGTAACCACCGACGAGTCAGTTAGGGTTTATCTTTATTCGCCACACGGGATTACATAATATCAAAAAATCAGGCGATTGTCGATTAATTTTTTAAATGTGTGGTAATAAATATTTAAAAAAAATATTTTGGTTCTATTGTTGTAAATGAATATGAAATAATAAGTAGAAACCATCACTAATAAGTACAAACCATCGTCATTTCTTTTAAACTTTTGTCAATTAATTTTTATTTGTCTGTGGTTGACATCAGCCGCATTTCAAATTGAATTTAAAACTTTTAAGCCAAATAATGGGGCTGATATTCTAGGATTGCTTGCGCTGGAATGTTTTTAATGTTTAAAACAAAAACCGGATCAAAAACGGGTGTGCTTATAGTATTTATTATGGCCTGAATGTTTTTATTCCTAAAACAGTTGACACGGATCAGGCTAACCCTAACATTTTTTCATACACTTTTTATGTAAAAAAACGCAAACGTCCCAAAATAAAATTCGAGATATTTTTTTACCATCATTGGTAAAAGTTATTGCCTCTGAGACGAAATCGCATCAAAAAGCTCTTGATAATACTGCTTGGGTAAAACTACAGCAGACGTGAAGCAAAATCCACAGTTTGGTATATGATACGAAATCAATCGAAATCTTAACATAACATTGATTTATGATAAACGGTGGTTCTCATAAGAATTAGTACGAGAATTATAGCAGAGACAACCTTCCGTTACTCCGGACTGCAAAGGGTGCAGCTTAGATTGAAGCGTTTTCGCGATGCGATAACTAACGGATAAGTCAAAAACGTTTGAATAGCGATAAACTAGCATGGTTATGGAAAAAAATTGTTTTTCGTACAAGCTATGAGCACATTTGGTATCTATGAGCGGCCGGTGCTAACTCGAAGATGAAGTCCATCCCGTCAATATATTTGATGGAAACCCCAAAAATGTGGAATTCAAGTATTTTGGATACGCGGCGCAAATAATCTCTACAAAGCCTAACCATGGACAATTTCTTGACAAGTTAAAAAACCACAGTAATTGGTATCATTACTCAATATCATGGTTATGGAAAAAAAAAATTTTTTCTTACAAGCCATGAGTATATTTGGCATCGATAAGCAACTGGTGCTAAGTCGAAGGTGACATCCATCCCACTAAGATATTGGATGGAAACGTAGATAATGCCTACAACGCGGCAATGTACTGACGAAGAGCTGAACAGAAACCAAGTGCCGGTGGCGTCTAATTAGTGCTTGAACCTGTGCCGCGGAAATGCTGTCGTGGAAACCAGCATTCTTTGTCATTATTGCAAGAGTCCAAAATGTTCATACCATATTCAGATAATTTACTTTTTGTTATACCATATATTCAAATGAGTTATGTGTCTCCAAAATGAAATTTTTCCATTTACAAAATGTTATTTTGAAATTATAAACAAAAATCTACGAAATAATTTTTTTGTCTGTTAGAACTAATTTCCATATAACATACAAGGAACATTTTTTGGGTCAGCCTAAGCCCGGTTTATCAACAACGTTAGAGCAAACAGTCCACCTATAGAAGGTTAATAGATACTCTTTAGATAGTATTAACTAAAAGTAAGTACACGTACATAATTGTACAACCAAAAATATCCGGCAATTCCTATTTTACCTCATGCACGGTTGATTCTAAGCCAAGGTCAGCAATGCATCGCAAATATGCCAAATAAAAAATATAATTCCAACAAACCACAATTATACTATGCATAATCATTTCTTGTTGCAATTTAAAATAACAACAACGACCACGAACAAAAACTTTATACAAATATAACTACTTACATACATACATATGTGTACTGTACAATTTAATTTTTATCTTGAAAATTAATTTAACATTAGCAAAAAAATATATTAATTCTTCTTCTCTCTTATTATTTTTGTTTTCCATTACTATTGTTGCTTTATGTATAGTAAATACAACAAGATCCAAGTACACAACAAACTACGCAAAAACAATTTAAACACAGAGTACAGTATAAATAAGTCCGCCTCTCTGAAACGCATGCGTGACACCACGCCTACTGTGTTGGGTAGAAGAATAAAAAACTATATAAAATAACAACAACTAAAAGACGTACGTAACACAAAAGCGAAACTTTAAATTAAAACTGAAATTTTATGAACACAGACGAGACAGTATAGCAAGTAACACAAAATCTGAAATTATTATTTATTAAAATTTTTAATTTTCTTCTTAACAAAAATGGCTTCCATCTTAACTGCAGCAAAATACATACATTTTTCATCAATATATCAGAAAATCAAAGAATAAAAGACAAATTTAAGCATTAAGTTATTCTGGTATAATCCAGGGGGTAGATTCTGATGAAATGAGCTATGACATTTAAAGTAGTTTAAAGCCGTTAAGAATCCATGTGCACGAAATTATTTCCAAATTAATTATTACTGACACATATTTTATATATGATATTTATATAAACAATACACAGAACAAAAGTCACTGAAATTAAACTCAATGACAATTTACTTCAATTTGTCACATTATTTTTTGTGACATTTCGAGAAAGTCACTTTATCAGAATCGATTTTTAGTACTGACATCATCTGTCATTTTATAGCAGTAAACATTTTAGTACAAAGTCACAAAAAAATGTCATTTGCTACTCGATCAGAATCTATCCCCCCATATGTATTAATATTTTACGAAGAGAAGAAACAAATTTAAGGTTTATTCTTCTTTTCCCGTCTTATGAAATTTGCTCTTCGCGTATAGTTGATTATCCACTTTATTTACAATATATATCGGGAGTATAGCTATGTTTAGTTCCTTCTCCCTGTTAATTTGCACAAGAAGAGGAGATTTGGAAGCTCATTGTACCGGATTTTGTTAACTTGTAATACAGATTGCGGTTATCATTAATATAATTTTGATTAGATTCTTGTCGATACCCGTAACGATGAAGCTGCGTACATGGTACAATTCTGGTGAAAAAAGGTATACCACGAAGTTAGCTGTATGAGTAAAATTATTTTCAACTAGAACAAAAAACTTGACCAGGTTTACCAACCTAAAATGGTTCACGGGGCAACAATTTTGGATCACAGACACAGTATAAAAGCATTTTTAGCATCATTTTAGTTAGTGTTTATTAGAAATTTGATAAAGGTGTAACATCCGAAACGATCGGAATTTCATTTTCAAATAAAATAAATATCACGTTAAAGAAAGTGACAAAACCAAAATATTGTGTTTTATTATAGAAAATCTCTTGGTTGTGTATTCAACTCATGTAGCTAACTTCGTGGTGTATATTTTTTCACCAGAAATGTGCCGATTTCCATAATGGTTGTTGTAATTATTACAATTGGTTCCTTAATTGTGAGCAGGTAGCATAAGATGATATCGGTGAGCCAGGCGGACGATAAGAAACATAGATAATAGTTTTGCAGTGGCATGCTGCTAGTTGTGCAGTGCTGATTTACAGCTAAGGCCGTTCTTATTATTGAACGCAGTTGGTTTCTTTCAATAAATAATTAAATTTGTTTCTATGTGTTTGTGTGTGTGTGAGTGTGTGTGTGTGTGTGTGTGTGTGTGTGTGTGTGTGTGTGTGTGTGTGGGTGTGTGTGTGTGTGTGTGTGTGTGTGTGTGTGTGTGTGTGTGTGTGTGTGTGTGTGTGTGTGTGTGTGCGTGTGTGTGTGTGTGTGTGTGTGTGTGTGTGTGTGTGTGTGTGTGTGTGTGTGTGTGTGTGTGTGTGTGTGTGTGTGTGTGTGTGTGTGTGTGTGTGTGTGTGTGTGTGTGTGTGTGTGTGTGTGTGTGTGTGTGTGTGTGTGTGTGTGTGTGTGTGTGTGTGTTTGATAACGTCACTACAGGATGTCGTGAGCCCTCAAAAAGTTTAATGTATTTCTTAGGTAGTCGGAAACAACTAACGCTAGCGGATGTTAAATCTCATGAATAGTCATGATTTTACTTGAATCAGGTAATTTTAATATTCTTCTATAATTTTAAAATATATTCTTATTCAATACAGCTTAAAGCAGAGGTGATCAAAATTTCGATCCGATATTAACTCAACTTCTGAAAATAAACTCGACTTCCAAATCAATCCCTAACTCATCCTCCCATCAATCTTGCAATAATCAATTACAACTTAACCTCCAACTCAATTGCAACACAACCTCAGCCAAATCAACCAACTCAATTATCAATACAACCCCAGATAAACTTTAAAATCAACCCTTAACCTAACCCCAAACTCAATTTCTAGCTCAATCCAAGATAAACCCTCTAATAATGCCGTAATAACAAGACCACAAACTCGAACCAAATCTCAATCCTCTACTCAACTCCACACTCAACGGTAAACTTAATCCCGAAATCAACTCGACCCAAAAGCTATGTACATATGTATGTGAACTCAACTGAAATCAACTCAGTCTAGTTTCCCACTAAACCCTCAACTCGACCCCAACTCAACGTTCAACGCAACTTCTAGATCAACATGGTTCGAAAACTACATGCGCACATGAACTCAACTCCCAAACTCAATTTCTAAACCAATATGATCCGGAAACTACATTAGTCTATAACCTCAACTCAGTCCTAATTCACCTCCCAACTCAAGCCCAAATTTAACTTCCAATTAAATCCTCAATCAACGCGACTCAAGAAATTTCATGTGTACATGAACTCTACTCAACCCCAAATAAATTCCAAGTATAACCGTTGACGCCTACCCAACCAATTTCCAACTCAACTCCAAATCAATTCCGATTCAGCCCTAGTCCTAACCTAATTCAACCTTAACTCATCCTGCAACCCAGCTCTTAAATCAACCCCAAACTCAAACCAACTCAAATTCCAAATCAACAGTATCTTAAAAACTACATGTGTACTTGAACTCAACTAGAGTTAACTCTAATCCAACCGTCAATCAAACACACAAATAAATTCCTAGCTGAACTGCTCACCAATCTCTAACTCAACTCCAACTCAACACACATATGGAACCCAATTTGACCATAGAAACAGATTGTCAAACACAAATCTAAATCGACAGACACTATAGCAGTTTTATTATTTTTTTATTTCTTGCTTTTTTGACCAACAAAATGTTTAGTTATTTTTGACAGGGTGTCATAAACTTTGATCCTTTTAAACCGAAGTTAATATATGATAAATAAAATATCATAGAGGATTAGGTTTAGTAGATTAAGTATTCATCTGATAAAAGCTTAATTAAGCGCCCGCTGCACCCAGATTCCCGTTTAATGACAAATGAGAACGAGAAATATTACAAACTTAATTTCCCTTATTCATGTATAAAATACTTTAGTTTAGGTTTGCAGAAATATATTTTATTCATTATTTTAAATTGTCCTAGAAAATATAGATAGACAGAGATTAAGCATATTGAATAATTAGGTAAGTAAAGTGCGTGTTTCCTTTCGAATTTTTTCCAATAATGGTTCCGAATATGTTTTAATAACGGCAAGAATCGTTAATTGAGTTAAAATTAGAATCTACTCGAACTACAGCCAAAAGCTTCACCAAAGTGTAAGTGCCTTAAACAATCTTGAAAAATATTGACTTACTTCGTACCGGCATAGGAACGCACTATCTTCTTCGTATCATCAAATTCAGCTATGTCAATTAGCTAAGTTTTAATCCAAACTAAACCGTATGACGTGATTATTACGGTGTTGGCCAAATGACTAAAAATTAAAGTAAAACCCCATTGAACAAAATACTGATTCGACTTTGAAAAGAAACATTTGATTTTATAGCAAAATGTATTTTGTCTGAAGAATCATAGTTTAAACAAGATTATAAGACTAATTCTTCCACATTTCACGTATGAAATAGATGGTTTTGTCCGCGCGTATCTTAGCCGAAAAGGTATATTTAAATGAACTCTCTCTCTGTGGTGCCATTTCTTTCTATTGAGCACATTAATACAGAAATTAAGAGCTAGGGATCCACCAAATTTGATCATACCATCTTGTTATTATCCATTTAATGCAGACCATCATCCGAACCAATCTCCACTATGGTCATTTTATGTAGCTTCAAGCAACAAAATTATCTCAAAGGTCCTATGACTTTCCGGTCTTACGTCGATTATTTATCGGTTTAATTGATACCTGCAGTCAGACAGTTTAAAGCCCCCACATTTTCAGTGTACTTTGTGATACGGTTTATTTTCTGTATTAGGATCACATCGAACATCCAAGTTGTTTCAAACCCCTTTTTTTTTTGTTTTTTTTTATTTTTAGCAAGTCATAGTCTGAAGAAAAAATGTCCACCCTTTTTATTTTGAAATACCAAATTCTCAAATTGTTTTCCGGGCTAATTCACAGCTTCACGACAATTGAATGAACATACGAAATACAACTGATCTCACTCAAAACCATTAAAAATACACAATATATTTATAAACGATATGCCAGGAAGAAGCAAACAACGTGAAGTATCGGTTGAAAGCCGGTTACAAAATTAAAAACCCAGTTTTCCATTATTTTAAAAGTTGTATATCGCCGACCGCAGAGATGTCCACAGGGTCTTGCCCATATTTTCGGATAACTTGGCCATTTGCCAGTCTACGTGGTCAACCTTATCCAATTGTGATGAACTATACTATTCTTCACAGAATTTAGAATTTTTAATAATTTTATTTGTTTTAAAAATTGTTCTATCTCCGATCACAAAGATGTCCACAAGGTCTGGCCTATATTTTTGGATAACTTGACCATATGCCAGTCTACTTGGTCAATCTTATTCAATTGTGATGAACTATACTATACTTCACAGAATTTAGAATTTTTAATAATTTTATTTGTTTTAAAACTTGTTCTGTCTCCGATCACAGAGATGTCCACAAAGTCTGGCCTATATTTTTGGATAACTTGACCATATGCCAGTCTACGTGGTCAATCTTATTCAATTGTGATGAACTATACTATACTTCTCAGAATTTAGAATTTTTAATAATTTTATTATTTTAATAATTATTGTATCTCCGATCACAGAGATGTCCACAATGTCTTGCCTATATTTTTGGATAACTTGGCCATATGCCAGTCTACGTGGTCAATCTTATCCAATAGTGATGAACTATACTATACTTCACAGAGATGTCACAATTAAATTGAATGTTCATCACAATTGAATAAGATTGACCACGTAGACTAGCATATGGCCAAGTTTTCCAAAAATATAGGCCAGACCTTGTGGACATCTCTGTGATTGGAGATACAATTTTTAAAACAAATAAACTTATTAAAAATTGTAAATTCTGTGAAGTATAGTATAGTTCATCACAATTGGATAAGATTGACCACGTAGACTGGCATATGGCCAAGTTATCCAAAAATATAGGCAAGACCTTGTGGACATCTCTGTGATCGTAGATACAATAATTATTAAAACAATAAAATTATTAAAAATTCTAAATTCTGTGAAGTATTGTATAGTTCATCACAATTGGATAAGATTGACTAAGTAGACTGGCATATGGCCAGGTTATCCAAAAATATAGGCTAGACCTTGTGGACATCTCTGTGATCGTAGATACAACAATTTTTAAAACCAATAAAATTATTAAAAATTCTAAATTCTGTGAAGTATAGTTCATCACAATTGGATAAGATTGACCAAGTAGACTAGCATATGGCAAAGTTATCCAAAAATATAGGCAAAACCTTGTGGACATCTCTGTGATCGGAGATACAATTTTTAAAACAAATAATATTATTGAAAATTCTAAATTCTGTGAAGAATAGTATAGTTGATCACAATTGGATAAGGTTGACCACGTAGACTGGCAAATGGCCAAGTTATCCGAAAATATGGGCACGACTCTGTGGACATCTCTGCGGTCGGCGATATACAACTTTTAAAATAATGGAAAATTATTCAAAATTCCAAAAACTGTGAAATATATTATAGTTCATCATAATTGGAACGGCTTTGTAACATTGACCGCTATATGGCTTAGCTATTCTAAGAAATGTGCGGGGCCTTCGGGACATTTCCAGGATAGGCGCTAAATAATTATTTAAACCATCAAAACTCAGTCAACTTTTAAATTATCTAAAATATAGTAATGTTCAACACAATTGGATGCTTTTGGTTAACGATATAAACAGACGGTCCAGCTATATGAAATGGATGAAAAGAACCTGTTTTCTGATGAAAAGAATCTGTTTGGTGGTACGAAAAATCCAAAAAAACAAAAAATTTGAATTTTCATATAATTTAAATTCTAATTGGAAAATAGCTAATTTAACAGTGTAATTTTTTGTTATTTTTTTTTTTTTTTAGCATAAACTTCACACTCATATTTTATTTAGGAACTCAGAAAAAGCATCTTTATCGTGTTCACATCAATCACACTTTAAGTGTTGTAGTCTGAATTTACGCAATATAATTTTTCTAGTGCAAACAAAAGTATTTTTTGTAATTATTAAAAATGTTGGTCAACTGTTTAACAATTTAATATAAAACCAGGTAAGTATTAATTTTTAATTTGTTAAAGTGAAATATGTACATAACACCGTTCTCGTAAAAAGAATTATTGAGGGGCACCAATTTATCTTTATCTCTATATATTAAAATAAAACCGTACTATATACATATAAAAGCGTAAACCTCTACAAATATTTTTAAAGTTATATTACACGATTATGTTATAAAATTAGAAGTACTTCTTAAATTTTTTTATGCAAAAATTATCAGCTTCCTTGGAACGATTAACAATGCCTAGCCACTATTGTTCTGTAGGTGAAATGTTTAAAATGATTGTTGGGTAGCTTATTTATTGTATGACTGAATAGTTTACATATAGAAAGACAGCCACATAGCTCATGGAAATCGCTTATGTCTTCATTCTGCTTTAGCTTCGACTCCACTCTACTGTTTCACTTCTTCTTCCTGTGTTTGCTTCAGCTTCTGCACTCTCTCACATGGTTTAGATGAATTTTTATGTTTGTTTTTTATAAGTTAAAGATTCAACTTTCCATTTTTTATTTGTATTTAGTAGATCTCATCGCGCTCAATCTCACGGAGTTGGGTAACTAAAATGGCACCCGACAATGAAGCCGGTCCAGTTTCGTTTTGATGTTTTTGGTTAGAGTATACGTGTCTACATAAGATAGACTTTGGTTATTCGCATCGTTAGCAAATGAAGTTCAAAAGTTATAATTGATTTTAATGTTCGACATTTTTACAACCTCTTGGGCTCTTTGATTTCGTTTGAACTCCTAAATGAATGTGGGTTTGTTTGAGTATTCTTGGCATCATTTTTCCTAAATATCCGAGACAACAATTTTCTATCTTTATTTAGTTATATTAATACTTCAAAGACCCGTTTTGTTGGAATCTCGCATATTAATCGCTTTGAGGATCCTACCGGTATAATGCGAATATGTACAGAAAATGGATTTCGTTGTTTACATGGTGGTACATGTCAGGTTCCGCTACGTTTACATGTTCGTAAGAGACAAGGGAATCTAATGCGATACTTTTATGTTTTGTTTATTACCTTTATTCATTAGATCGCTTTAGGATCATTCGATGCGACACCTTTTAAGTCCAAATTAGTTGAGATCTCACGGAGTTATGCACTTAAAACTGCCGCCGAAACGCTGTTTAAGAGGTGCTATCGTATTGTACGACAAGCTACCCACCTCGCATGCTTATTTAGGCTAACGCTCTACGCGTTTCCCTACCTTGATTTGTTCAAAAAGTATAAGCGATAAGTTTATAATATTTTTTTGCCTTCTTTATTAAGCTATTGGCACCCCATATAAATTTTAACAAACACAAAGACGAACGTATTCCTACGTCAAAACAGTCAAAAAGCTTTGCCAACGCCTTACAAATCATGGTTGTTCTATACCGTTTTACGGTCAGTAAAATGTTGTTTATAAGTCAGTTTCTGCCAGTATGTATATTGTACTATTACTTCAAAGGGAAATGCGAAATAACCACGGTTCTTTTCTTGGGTGCACAAGTACGGTCCAACGTCTTATACAGTGTGGCTTTTAAGTACCATTAGAGACATGAAAGTGCAGTTTATAAACACGGTATCTACCAGTATAATCGCAAAATACCCGATCGGTCTTCGTTCGGTCAATGATCACCGCCCAAGATCTTACAAATCGTGGTTATTCTGTTGTTTTTGGGATCATGAGTGTCCGACCAAAAACCACTCGGTCATTCGGTCCTTCGCCAGTTATTTTATTTTAATTAAATTGTAAATTGCTTTTCGGAATCTTTTATGGAGAATATCTTCTTGCCAACTCTGCAGAAAGAATTTGTCCTCTAGAATAGTGAGTTGGATAGTTGGTAGAATATGTGTACAGATTTAGATTTTTAGAAGGAAAGTGAAATTAATTTTATTCATACATACCTCATAAATCATTTACAGTGTATTACAGTCTATTATTGGAAAGATTTCTAAACTTTATAAAATGACTGACTTTTTCCAACTGGGATCATATCGAATTGAAGAAAAAAATTTAAGGGGCGTTAACGGAAAACTTTTTAACACAGTTTATTATTTGGTTGCATTTAAACAACCTGTTCAGAGACTCAAAATATTTCCTACTCTATTGCACTTTAATCATTCACCTCCTAAGTTACCCATTAGTCAAATCGTGGAAGTACGGCTATGCCCGTTTTACGAGTATGTAAGCCATCCGCAGGTATCATCTACATAAAGGTAGTTACTACCAAGACCGATCATAATTGAATGATGAAATCTCCTTTGTTATATTCCTCTCTATATTAGGGTAAAACCTCGGTTCATCCATTCCCTATCCAGACGAATTGTATTAATCATTATTATCTTCGCAAAAACCAGTACATTTAAAACTATACTCGCTTGCCGATTGGTGTTGACTTTGACCGTGATTTTTGTGATAAGTGGTATGTTATATTTAACATAAAAAATCCAACACACATATTCAAGACATGTGTGTGCAATAAATAAACTTGACATACTATGCCACAAACTGAAGAAATTTATTCCAACAATATCGATTACCTCCAAATTCGTGATTATGGAAAATCGTTACAATTTTCTTTTTGTGTATGAGTTTTTACAATATTAAGTTGTTATATACTTACTTGTACATACAAAATAAATTTATTGAATGTTCGATCACGTGCGGTCACGAAAAAATTCCAACTTATGTCTTAATATTCGCATTCCGCTGTCTTATAGTAACATGCTTTGCAGTTTATGGCTATATATAATACGTTACAATAAGATTTTATTCAGAAGTTCTGTTCTTTGATTTGAAAATGTTTACCTTAAAACGAGAAAATTAACCATAAAAATTGGTACAAGTGAGATAAGTTTTTTCAATACTACAAATTCTTCTGAGTTATTGTAAACCTGCCACCATTTTGTATTACAACCTTATACGTAGCAAATAACATTAAATACCCAGACGGTAACATAATGAACCTAAAAATTAGCTTCATCTCAGAAGAAACAAAAAATAACCGATCAAATAATAATACAGCAACTGACTTCAAAAAAATTATCCGTAATTGCTTATTAAAATAATTATTTTTAGGTTTTTTTTATTATAAATTTTCGGATATCGAAAATTTTATATAATTCGATAAATTATTATTTTATTTTTATTTATTTTTTATTTTGAATGAAAGCCCCCCAAAAAATCTGTCAATCATTTCTCTATTTTCTATTCACTAAATTAAAAATAATTAAATTAATAACTAAAAAAAAAATATATACAAAATAATAATTTTTTGTTATTGGAACCTATAATTATGTTTCTAGAGAAGGAAATAAGAATTTTTTGGAAATTAAATTAAAACCAATTTTAAATAACAACCGACATTTTGTAATATGTGAAATTTTTCGGAAATTTGTGTCATGGAAATGAGAGTATGCCGTATGCGAATGGAACAAACAAAAAATTTTGCTTTGTGGCTATTGTTTGTGGTACGAGATGTGTCATTTTGTATAATTAAACTCGTACGTACGTACCTCTACATATATGTATATAATATATGCTCATATGAAAGACAATCGTTGATTTCGTAATTTTTATTTACCTGCGAATCTGTTAGAAATAATGACTTAGAAAATGCGGATAATTATGGTAAACAGATCATATTTGTCTGATATAACATATGATAAATAAAGTAGCTGGGTTTGGGACTAATCTTGGCCAGTATACACACACACTCGTTAATGGATCATTTCATTTTCTTTGAAATCAGGTTTCCTTTTGAACAGCATACTCATGTTTCATAAACGCACTTAACAATATTTTCATTAAATACTGATATCGATTATTTAATCGAATCTATACGATTTATTGCTGAAACTTACATAATTTCTAAAATTGCCTTCATCTTACCAGAATTCCCAAAACTTATTTAAAGCTGGTAATTTTAGGAAATGTGTAAATTTCTTATTTTTTGTTGTATTTCCTACAAATATTCATTAAAAAGTAAAACCTACTATTTCTATAATTATTGACGATTGGAGGGTCTCGAGGAGCGCTGTTAGCACGTTTACTATGGTTGCGTCGCAATTTGTATGTAGCCGCTTCAATTTTTCCTACTTTTACAATCGTCAATTGTAGTTTAGTGTAGTGTAAATTCTCTCTAACAATTATAGAAATAGTAGGATTACTATTTAAAATATGAGTGGGTCATAGAAACAATACGGCTTGTACAAACATTTTTGTTGGTTTTGATCAATGTCAAAGCGCCTTAACCCTTTCACTCACTCAAAAATCCTGCAACATTTTTCTTGCGAAACACTTTTTCTGATATGTTTCTGGGGTCGAGGAATCCATTTTTTTTGATTTTTGGTTTTATGTCTGTCTCTAAGGTTTGCAAATTTTATAATATACAGGCTATAAAATATCAACATATTTGTATTGCTCTTTATCCCACCGGGTTATAATCTTTTCATTTCCTATATTCCAATAAAATTGGGTGCTAAATGAACGCCCTTGTTATCCTGCCATTTTACTATGGCAATATTTCTGTCTCTGCTACATATTTGTTCTGCGGATCTCTTTCCCTTCTTCTGCATTTGTTTATATGAAAAAAAGTTCGGAGAATTAAACCGGTCAACCCGAGAATTGTTCCTGCAGCATTTATGTTTTTTCTGTTAGAAACTCAGAAAGATGATATGAGCTAAAATAGTTATCAGAAAACAGCTGCTGATCATCCTTAAGCCTGTTTATTACGAAAAGTTTCACGATGTTTGCTCCTAAACCAAAAGCAACTCGATCAAAAAATGAGATTTCCATTTCTTTGGCCTGATATAGCACAATATCGTAAGAATACCCGCTCTTGTCACACAAAACAAATTTTTGTTATGCTTTCCTTTCATATATTACTTAATACTTTATTAAGGCAGCCCTTTGAATGGGATGATTTGTTTATCTAAGATGACAGTTTCGAACACATTCAATAAGGGATCGTATTTTGGCAAATTTATCAGTACAGACGTTTGAAATACTGTTATTATCGACTAAATGGCTGTATCATCTTAATTGCGAGAACTGGTTTATTGGTATGGCCTTAGAAACAGACTGAATAATGGCAAATACTGGCAATTGTAAAACATCCATTTGGATGTAAAGACCCACAAACTTGATCATCTCTTCCTTGTTGATAGCTTTAAATGGCGACTTCCCTTGTTGTAAAGCACAGATATTCGTAAATGTTGCCATTTATTCGAATATTTGTAAAGGTATGTAGCTTTGAAAAATTTCATTAGGGGCGCGAACTTCATTTTCTAAATGTTGGCTTCGTTCTTCACCGCCATTAAAATATAGAGCCGATGGTTCAAAGGCCAAATGTCTCCACTGAATATCTTTGTTTCGTGTAAATTTGAATTTTTCCTTTTCATCTACATATTCAATATTCATATCTTCAGTGAACCCCTGCTGTTTGTTATTAGAATTTTCACTAATAGTTTCATTTTGGCATTCAGTTTCGCCCATTATAATATTTATTTATTTCGTTGTTTTTTTTTATTTTTTTGTAACAACAATTAAAAATTCCTTGGGGACAAAGCCAGTGACGGGTTTATCTTAAAAACTAAAATATAATAAAACGAGTAATTCAATAAAATTTAAAACAAT
Organism: Tipula vernalis; assembly: GCA_958295665.1. Classification (NCBI taxonomy): domain Eukaryota; kingdom Metazoa; phylum Arthropoda; class Insecta; order Diptera; family Tipulidae; genus Tipula; species Tipula vernalis. The sequence continues at coordinate 216,167,499 of OY282559.1, read as the reverse complement.
AACAATAATAATACAAATTTACAATAAAAAAAAGGAATTGAATCATCCCACCTCTCCTCCAATTTCCCTAAAAACAAATGACACCGGCGTTGAAAAGAAACTCATTAAGTAATACGGTGAAATAAAAATTTAACTGAGCTATGCTGAAAGATCGAACTTTTCAAGGAAGAAATTATTTTGTTCTTAAACTTTAAATTACGAATGGCGATAGGCAGCTTATTAAAAACAGTAGGAACAGATACTAAGAAATAATCGAAAAAATGAATTTTTTTAAACTTTGGTACATCCCTAAGATACATTGTATTTTTTCTCAGTGAATAGCTAGAGCAACTGAAGTGACGATTTCCACTCATTTCAAAATATTTATTCATAACTTTAAAGAAGTGCAAGTGTTCAGTGGAAGAATTTTGCTTTTGGTAAATAATGGCCAAGATTGACTACACTTACTGCTAAAATGCATTAATTTGATGAATTTGGCCAGAGCCTTAATTGTTTCATAATAAGTCCTATTCCAGCAACAAATACTGTAACGCAATCTTGACTCAATTAGAACGTGATAAAATATTTTTAAGACACCGAGTGGGCATTTTTTAATTCAGTTGTGTGGCATTTCCAGTTTAATTGACAATCTACGGCATGGATCTTTTCTAGAGCATCGAAGGTCGTGATACACTACATCCTCATTAAACAAATGAAACTCATTTAGATTAAATATCATTGCTTTAGACTTGAACTTAATAATAGTTTGTGTGCTGCAAATCAATTACTCAAAACATTTAAATCACCATTCATTTATGAAACTGCCGTGAGATAATTTGGAGTAGTGTAAGCAAATGCTATAACATCAGCAAATGGAATTAATTTACGATTAAAATGTTGCCTAAAGATAGAATTAATGTATATTAGGAATAAAATCGGGCCACGTACAAACCCTTGGTGGACACCTGCTTCTAGAGCCAATGGATGGCTTAGGTCGTTACCATAACTAACTCTTTGAAAATGTTTAATAATAAACGACTTGAACCATTCGAAAATACAACGTCGAAACCCAATCCATATTGAAAGCTTTTTAATGTCTATACGAATAAAGCGGGTGCCATACGAGATGAATTAATACACTCATGAAGTGGATTCATTAGATCGATTAACGCATCTTCTGTACCCAAACGAGATCGAAACCCATATTGACAACTACTAAAGTAATTACTGTCGAAAAATGAACTATACGAACCTTAACAGCTTTCTCGGAAGTTTTTGATACTATTGAGAGAATAGATATCGGGCGATAGTTACCAATTACTAAAAGGTTCCCTATCTTAAAAAGAGATATGAGCGTAGCAAGTTTTAAAGAATTAGGAAAAGCCTCTTCAGTTATACTACGGTTAAATAAAGGGTATAAGATATCAACAATATTAAACTTCGCATGGGCAGCACATTTTTTCTGCGCCCATGGGCAGGATTAACATGTGTAAAGATTTATTTTTCTGTGTTTTTTGTACGGAAATTTTTTAATTTTTTTTGTTTTTTTATATAAAATGCATATTTTAATATGTATAGGTAAATTTTGCTATTCAGTTTTGTTTTATTATATGTAACCAGATGTTGTTTTTAATTATTACATGCTAAAAAAATAGCAAAATCTAAAAAATAACTGTCTTTAATTTTCTTGTATAACAATACCGAGAAAATAACTGTATTCTATTGATTTTGGCCATTTGTCGTTAATGTTGTGTTCAGTTTAGTGTTGATATTTGAAGAATTAACTAGGTACAGTGTATTTTTATTATATTCCCGAATATTTTTACTAGAACAAATAGAATGAGCGATTTTAAGTTTTTGACTGCCTCCCAGATGTCTAGGTAAGTGATTAATATAATTATTGTTTTGATAATTGCACATTCATCATTTTATTTATATTTGATATCAATTATTTTATTGTTTAGACTAAGCCTTGAAGAACGCCAGGCTTATTTACGCCAGGTTATCGACATCGAAATAAACGATGAGGAAAGGAGCCAGATGGAGGACGATGGTAGAAACAATGATGATGAAAATTGGTTGACGGGCCCAGATGACTATGAATCAGATGCTGAAATTGAGGAGGCCGAAGTTGAAATTGGTGATGGTAGTGATAGCGATAACGACAGTCACAGCGATGATGAAAGTGACAGTGAGGCAGAGCAAACGAATGAATACGGGCAAGACGAAATACCTGGAGGATACTTTACTGGAAAGATGGCACACGATGGCAAAAGCAAGCACCGCCACTTCAACGTATTAGATAGCAAAACGTGTTTTGTGACAACCGATTTAAAGGACCCAATCCTGTAACAAAAAATCTGAGCGATGTGGAAACATTCTGCACAATCTTAGATTGTTCAATTACCTCGGCGATATGCCGTCATACAAATCGAAAGGCAAAGTCTATTTTTCAAAATTATAATGAAAAATACCCGGATAAGACGAAACAACTATGGCGAAAATTGGTCGAAGGGGAACTGTTGGCATATTTCGGGATCCTTTTATGCATGGGAAGCCAACGGTCGAATTACAAACGTTTGGACTATTTGTGGAGAAAAAATGCTTACCCTCTTTATATAGCAACCATGTCGGCTAAAAGATTTCGGAATATAACCCGGTTCGGATAAAGCCGCTCCGATTAATGAGATATTTGAAATGATCAATGCCAACCTGCGTCGGAGCTATCGGCCCTATGAAAATATTACCGTTGATGAACAATTATATCCCTTTCGAGGTCGTACAAAGTTCACCCAATATATACCATCGAAACCTGCAAAATATGGTATAAAATTATGGTGGGCTTGTGACTCAAAAAGTAGTTATCCGTTGACAGGTCAAATTTATACTGGCAAAGTTGGAAATACCAGGGAGAGAGGGTTGTCATGGATTTAGTTGGATACTATAAAACTACAGGAAGGAATATCGCAACGGATAATTTTTTTACCACTGTATCATTAGCCGACACGCTGCTTAGTTGGAAGCTGTCGATGGTAGGAAATATGAAAAAAATAAGACGTGTCTGCCACCTGAATTTAAGGCTTCGTCTTGACGAGAAGTTTTGTCATCTAATTTCGGCTTTGGTGAAAATAAAACTATTTCTTCCTATGTTCCTAAAAATAACAAGACGGTAGTTTTGCTCTCTACCATGCATTTTGATGATAAAGTTAGTGATATAAAAAAGAAACCCGAAATTATACTAGTATTTTATATTGCAACAAAAGGAGGTATCGACACAATCGATAAGATGTTAGCCCAGTACACAACAAAACGAATGACAAAACGTTGGCCGCTGGCCCTATTTTTGTTTTTTTTGGAAATAGCAGCTCTTGCGTCATACATAATATATGCTGAAAATAATCCATCACCTGTTACGGCAAAAACAGGTAGTTATTATAATTTTTTTGTTTTTGTTTACTACTTATTATAATAATTGCTATCGTAACTTTTACTATTTTTAGGTCGACGTCGGGAATTTATCCAGGTATTAGCCGAGAATTTATGCCGTCGAGTGATAAGAAAAGGTCACAAAACCCCCGAACGACCGCCTACTTTCTGACTAAAATTGCAATTGAATGTATGCTGGGATATAGTATTGAAAGTTTGAGGCATCCCTTTACAGATGAATTTGTGGCGGACGAAGATGATCGAGGTCAATCAAAAATAAAAGGAAACTGCTTCGTCTGCTATAACGAAGCAAATAAAAGAAAACGGGTGACCAGAAAGATTTGTGCAGAATGTAGGAAGCCAGTCTGCCTTGAGCATAGTCTCACACAAACAAAATGTGAAACTTTCTACAAAAAATAATTTTTAGGATGCCTTTTTTATATATGTATAACTCTTGAAATAAAGAAAATTTTGAATATATGAAATATTTGTCTTTACTTACTCTTATAAATAATCCTACATTTGCACTTCCAATTCAGATCACTAAAAAACTTTCATAAATTTTCATATAAAAAGCAAGAATACAAATTTCTTTACAAATGTAAATCCTGCCCAATTGATCCAAAAAAAACTTCGACTTACTCTAAAAACTGTCAAAAAATAAAAAACTATAATGCTTTTTTGCATTTTCCAATCAAACTCAAAAATTAGACACTGACTAACAAGTTTTTCCAGGTAGAATAAAATGCGACGAAATTATTCAAAACGGAACATTGAGATCTTTACATTTGTAAATCCTGCTCATGCGAAGGTTGAAGCTTATTCCTTTTATAATTGTACTACTAATACCAAATAAATCTGAGTAATATTTCTTCTCTAGCGTTTAAAGAAACAACTAATATTAGGGCTGTTATCAAACTTAACAGAATCGTCAACTAAATTTAAAATTTCTTGAATCTCCATAGGGGCTTTCGATACATTGTTACAAAAATATTTGTTAAATTATTGGCAATCTCAATTGTATAGGTAATTCGGTTTTTCTTATAATCAAATATTTTAGTCACTTGACTATGTAAGTTTTTTTTTATTAATGATCTCGTTCACTAAAGCCATTGCTTTTTCCCATTCCCATTGACCTTCTGAAATTTACTGAAATAATAAATTATTTTCTTTGAGATTAGTAGCTTTTTCAATTTGTTTGCATAACCGCTATAACGTTGTTTCAGGAGAGCGAACATTCAAAGAGGATAGACGTGTTTTGTCTTTCCTCTTCAAAATTAAATTTTATTTTATTTTTATTTTTTATTTATGTATTGTTAGTTTGAAATGTTATGTATATACTTAATATACATACTATATGTATATACATTTTAATTTTAATTTTAAGTCTAATTCAATTCAATTTTATTTAAAGTGAAATAATAATTGTAGTGTAATTTTGGAAAATGCAATCCACCGGGATGTATTTATCAGGCAATGTTTTATATTTATAGATAAAGAAATCAAAATTTTTGATTTCTTGATTAAGTGCATGATTTTAACTTTTGTGTGGTTGTAGATGGAATTTAATTACTAAAATCTAATAATTGGATCGTATTAAAGTTGATTTTATCTTTATTTGATATACGTAGTTAATTTCATATCATATTTTATTTTTACACATACTTGAATGTGTTCTTGTGTTTAATTTTATTTACAATCGACACAAATATATTCCTGAATATTGTTACATAGAACAGGAATATTGGTATTTATCAGGCAATGTGTTGAATTTATAGTGAAAGAAATCAAATTTCTTGATTTCTTGATTAATTGCCTGATTTTGATTTTAATTGTAATTGTACATAAAATCTAAATACAAATGTCTCATATTTTAGATTGAATTAGAATTAAAATTAAAATTGACTCAAATTATCAATATTATTTTATTTTTACTAATAATTAAACATATTTTGGTATTTTATTTTATGTACAACTGACACAATTATATTCTTTTAGCAAAACCAACAAACATGTTTATACAGGCCGTCTCGTTCGCTCTTTACACAGATCCTATCAAGAAAATGTACTCTATTATGAAAGAGGTTGAGTTAGGTTGGATTGAAATTAAGTTTTCGTTAAATTACAAAATGGTGTCGATCGTTTCCATGGAAGTGAGTTAGGTCGAGTTCAAGATGTTACAGCAAAGTACATTATAACTACACTTTTGACTTTTGAATATTTTTTGGTTCTATTCAATTATAGTACCATTTTTTATGGTGGTAACAATAAAAATCCCTTATGTATATTTTTTTCGCCATTTTGGTTTTCAACTCTACTCAATTCCACTAGCTTCGTTGAGTTCAAACTGACTTAACGAAAATCTCACTCCAACCTCGTTTCCATGAACACCAACCCCAACTCAAGCCAGTTTGAACTTTACATTTAAACAAGCTATATATTAGTGGTTTTTGTTATATAACATTTAAACAACAACAAAAACAGACAGACATTTTTGGTGGTTTTGGTATAATGGTTGATTCACCAGATTTGTCCATTGGAGCTCAAGAAAATGACAACTTGACGGAGTTAAAAATATGTTATCTCGCTGGATCCAAAAGAGAGATAACATATTTTTAACTTGGTTTTTAACTCCGTCAAGTTGTCATTTTCTTGAGCTCCAATGGACAAATCTGGTGAATCAACATTAACCGTCACAAATATTTTCCTGTATCTTGATACTTAGAACAGGAATATTTGTATGTTTGCTATAAGAAAGAGTATTATTTGTATGTAAACATGTATGTAGTATGAAAACATGATACGTCTCCTGCGACGCACATGGAAGATTTGTTGAACATATTTACCTTCTCTTACACAAACACAACGAAAATTTTAAGGTATTTGACCAAATAGGATTCTTATACTTCGAATAATCGAGTACGTTTGAGTCTAATCGGAAATTGCTAATTGTTAATTAATTTTTTTACAGGGTATTATAAACTGCAATAAATTATATTAAAGATTATCAATTAATTAAATTATATGAATAAAATACTAATATGGAAATATTAATTTTGAGTTGAATTGAGATTTGGTTAGCAACACATAATGACGTATTTATTTATACATGCTAAATTTAGATGCTATGCATGTGAACAACGTGGAATTATGTAAATGAAAATTGAGATGCTAAATGTATTGAACTTAATAATTTAACTTAATGGATTTATTGAAGTTTAGGTTGCAGTTTTCACTTACAAACATTAATATTACTAATATGGTACACGGACAAAACTTTTAAGAATATAAGTTTTCTATTTCCTCTCATTGATTTAATATTTTACTGACTTGTATTTTTAAGTGGTGATGGTAAATGGTGTGGCGGAGATCTCTTCAATAGGTGAATGATGCTAATGGGATTTTTTTTTTAGGTAGTCTACTGTTTTATAAGTTTTAAATATAATTTTTGAAATATTGATGATCGCTATCTTACAAATAACGAATAGTTAATTAATTTTATATACATCTTCAGAGATATTAATGACCAGGTTATTCTTAGTAATTTTAACTGTTGAGTGGTACTTTTCTGAGTTTTGAAGGTTTTATAGTTTACATCTTTAAGGGTTGTGTTTGTGAGTACAAATGGAGATAAATGGAAGGAATTGTTGGATTGTAGGATGTTATCAGCTAATTTACTAATGTTGAAGGGTAGTGTGGCTGTGGAAAATTTGCGGAATTGCTTCAACTATAAAAGTAGTTTGAGCTTAACAATAATTTTAAGTTGCGAAAATGACTAATATGAAGGAAACCATTAGAATATGTAGCTGTTATAAATTATATATAATTGTTAGATCGTCTCCGAGCTACAGAAATACTGGTGAATTCTCGCTCAGCATCCAGATACTCCCAGATTCCAGCTATTATGTAGCGTAGAAATTGTATTGTCTTGTGAACTCCTGTTACCGAAATACCTCGAATAAAAACTTCTAAATCATAAACTATATAGTGCTAGATGGAAAAAAATATAATAAATTAAATCAAAAGATTAACTAGAATTTATGTAAGTGTAAAATCAATGTAGTGACTAATAATTAGTGTCTAGAAAAGAAACAATTATAACATAAATAGTTAAGTGAAAAAAAGCGTTTAAAGATAGTAATTCGGAAGCTGAAATTTGCTTAAGAATTGGTATTAGTTTTGTTTTGGGCAAAAGACTTTAGAATTGTTCAGCGGCTGTTAAGGTTATTATAAAACCAACTAAAACAGCATGACAGTTATACACTTGACACTAACATCAAAAAGTTATAAAACAATAAAACAAATTAAATTATAAGTAAACTATTAAGAAAGAAAATCATAATTATTAAATATAAATAAATAACTAAAAAGCATAACATTGAATTAAATATCTAATATTCAGAAATGATAATATTACCGATCGGTTTCTTAATACTGTCATATGCTAGTATTATGGTATGCATGCACTCACGGCCAAATACAACACTATTGAAATCGGTTTCATACAATATTTGGATCAATCAACAGTTCATCTTTAAGCAACATTCAACATTGAGTAACGTCAAAATTCTATCTATTTGTTATTATCATTATTTTTATCTAAATTAAGTGTAGGTATTTTGTTAGAGGTAGGTTGATGATCGACGTCTTAGTTTACTATGGTCTAATACAGGAATATTCTGTTAACACAATAGTTTTCGAACTGGTGTTGTTACAAAGTTCATAATAACAAATTTTGGGAACCTACCTCATTTTCGAAAAAAAAAATTCTCATCAAAAATATAAGAATCTCAGTTATATTTTACCTCAGTCATATTAGTGTTAATTATTTTAAATATTTATTATTGGATTTAGTAGTGTTCCGTTCTCTTTAAAGAAGAACGATGCACAGTGATATGTATGGTCGCTAGTATAACTGCGTTTGAATTGTTATCGGTTTATTAAGTACGACTTAGAATTAATGTGACTCCAATTTAAATTTTGCAATTTTTCAGAGAAATAATTATAATTAATTAACATTTAAATAGGGTTTAGAATATTGTTGCGTCGTCATTGACTTACTGTGTTGGGATTGGGAATTGGATTAATAAATTTGTAATCCTACTGATTATTCCAAACTTTAAATTTTTGTAAATATTTAAATCTTTAAATTAAATTTTTAATTTCATTTTGAACTAATAGTACTTGAGTTTGGAGAGGAGGGAGGGGGGTTATGTAGAGCTAGTGGTTTTAGGAGATGAAATCTGGTTATAATTAGGAAAAAAAAATATATTATTATTTTATGATTTAGTTTAATTTTAAGTTTAATTTTAAATTTGAATTTAAATTAGGAGCGGATCGAATACAATGGGATTCCAGAATGAAGAAACCAGGCGCGTTTTATTTATTTTTCCATCATTTAATATTTATTAATATAAGATCATCAGGAAAACCTGACCGGTATTCCGGAAAAATCAAGCAACCATTGCAGAGTAGTTTAGAAATTGTGTCTCTTGAGCTAATTAAGTTATTGTAGGAATATGATTAAAACAAACTGAACCATGGGGATTTCAGAGTTTAATAATTTCTAGTTTATTTTCAAAGTATAGTACTTAGCGCATTAACAAATTTGATCTACATTTTCAAAATTATCAGAGAAACCTAATGCAGATTTCTAGAAACTTTAAACATCCAGCAGACAGGTAGTTTAAAAATTGTGTTGACTTTATCATCTTAATTCCTATTCTATTGAGTAATAAGTAGCCTTAGGCAGGCGTGTCACGTTTTTTTTCTCGTCATACGGAAAAACAATATTAAAAAGTTCGATTTTCGGGGGCATATAAATTGGGGCTCAACGGTTAAGTATTGTTCCTTTGTTTACTTTAATTTGGCATTTGTAATTTGGCTGGTTTTTCTTTCTTTTTGATTTAGATTTCCAGTAATCTCGTTCATTTTGGATGAAGCGTTCCTTATCTTTATTTGTAAGTATTGCGCATCAATCATATTATATATTAATTTTAAATGTTTTTAACAACCTCAATGTAGTTTTAAAATCTATTAGCGATAGGTCATTGTTAAATGTAGCTAGTTTGAACGTGCAAAATTTACTCCCAAATATTGACAAGATTCGTCACATTTGTAATGGTGTTTCAGTCGACATTCTTTGTTTTTCTGAGACCTCTTTAAACCCAAATGTCCCTAGTTCAGCTGTGGCCATCAGAGGTTATAATATATTTAGGAAAGATAGAGCGGCACCTCTCCTTAATTATGGTGGTTTATCTATGTTTGTAGGCCATACCTTCTTCCATTTCAAAATTGTTAACATCCGATTTAGAGTTTTCATTTGTCAACGTTTTCATTAATGGTCGTAAAATCTTATTCGGTACCGTCTATAACCCTCCAAAAATTAGATAGACGTCATACGCCCAATTTAAAAAATCCAGTGTCGACTTAGAAAATTTGTTTAGTTATTTCTCTTGTAGATTACACTGTGACACCAACGTATACTACACTGTGACACCAACGTTTATTTGTCCAACCGCCAGCGGTGCCTCTTATTCCCTTATTGATCAAATCATCTCCTTTACTAACAACTTTATTTGTTTTTTCAATCAGTTGTCTCTCGGTATGGGATCCTGTCATGATCTTTTAGTTTTTTCTGTGAACTTTTACACTCCACCTAAACCTAATTTTAGCTTTAGAGATATTTCCCGCCTTTGCTTAGTTTGTAACTCGGTTCCTTGGGCGGATATTTTTTGCCTTAGTTCTGCAACTTAGCCAAATAGAATTTTTCAACTCGTATATTAGTTTGCTATTAGTTTGTTACTTGCAAAGCAAAATTTTCGCCTTGGTTGTCGGCGGAAATTTAGAATGCCATAAATAATAGAGTTAGTAAATATCGTTTATGGAAAAGGTATCCTAATAGTCAGTCTCCTTTAGACTACAAGCAGGTTCGTAACAGAGTTGTAGGGTTAATTCGAATTGCTAACGTAATTTTTTCAAGATTAAGTTAGACTCTTCTCTTCCTCCCAACGTTTTCTGGCGTAATGTTCGTAATTTAGGCCTATGTAGTTAGATGCAAGAGTACTTCTGGTGGGGTTTTCAAACCTAATGACATTAATAGTTATTTTTGCTGTAGTATGAACTCTGGCAGTAGTACCGTCGATTTGTTCTCTAACGCGTCCTCTAATTCATTTTGTTTGTTTGTTTATTTGATTTCTTGATTTATTTTTTACCGTCCTACTTTACGCCTGGAATAGCCAAATCGAGGACGGGCGGCTACAGATCCGTCTTTGAAAACCACCTGCACATTGCATTGCTCATGCCAACCTTAATTCATTTTGGTTTTCAAATATTTCTCTTGAGGATTTACAATCTGCTATTTGGAAGGTCAAATCGGAATCCTCTGCTCTGAATAACGTCAACGTTCCCTTTCGTCTCAAAATATTTGTTACATATCTTCAATTTTATTCTCACGTCCTCTTCCTATCCAGATCAGTGGAAGGTAATTAAAATAATCTTAATCCCAAAGATCAGCAATCCTTTAGAGCTATCCCATTTTCGACCAATTAGCATTTTAAGTTCTCTCTCTAAGGCTTTCAAAATAGTTGTTAAAAATCAAATTCAATTGCATTTACATAGCAATACTTTAATTAGTTTCTTCCAATCTGGGTTTAGAAAATTTCATAGCACTTCTTTTTAATAAACTCTTATCTCAGTTTAGATTTTCGGTTTCTGCTGCTAAATTAAATCTTAACTATCTTTCTAATCGTTCTTAGGCAGTTTTTTTCGACAATTCTTTGTCTGATTTCCTTCCTGTAATTTCCGGCGTGCCTCAGAGTTCAATGCTGGGTACTCTATTATTTTCTATGTAGATTAATGACATAGAATCCTCTTTTCAACACTGTTCATTTCACATTTTCGCTGATGACGTCCAAATTTATAGAAATAGTCGTTTAAATCAGGATTCTATTGTTAGGAATATTTCTCTGATAAATGAAGGCTTAAGTAATATCGATAGTTGGTCGGTCTCTAACGGGCTCGTTTTGAATGCGAATAACTCTCAGTCGATTACAATTTATAAAAAAACCGTTAGATACCTCGTCCTTGTCTGGTATTTTTCTGCAGGTAGCGAACCCCGAATATTCAAATACTGTTAGGGATTTAGGCTTAGTTATTAACAAAACTCTTACTTGGGGTGCCCATTTAGTTAGAATTAGTAAGAGGGTCTTTGGCATGCTTAGTTGTTTATATAAAGTAGTAGGATTTTCTGATACTCAGTTTAGGAAAAAAATATTTTCGTCTTACTTCTTCCTCAATTTAATTAACGGTGACATAGTTTTATTCGGTATGCTTCAGCCTTGTTATATATATATATATATATATATATTGTTGTAGGTCGTTAAACAAATCATTTCATGTTAGGGGAGTTTCCTTTTGGGATACAGTTCCTTGGAAATTAAGAGGTTAGGATCGGAAAAATTATTTAAGCCAAAATTTTTAGTGTGGCGTGATTGATGGGCAATAAGTAGTTTTTTAAGGAGTTTAAGCGTAGTGATAATGAAGCGGAGCGTTTTCCGTTTCGTTGAATAATATTTTACTGTTGAGCTAAGGCTGCTAAGTAATTGGAGAATTCTCGATATGTTGACTGATGTGATAAATCCAGCGATCTCAAAATATTAATGAGGCTTCCAAATAAAACAATTGATGTTTATATAATATTCGTATATTTTCTATACGGTAAGAATAAATGTGAATTATTGAAATGATTGTTATCGAATGACCAACAATTTATTTTTTACTTGTCCCGTGCTAAACTCAAGAGAGAGTTAACAATGCAAAAGGCAACAACAACTTGGACAACTTCTTAACAAAATATAAAAATATTGTATGTAATGAGAAAATAGAAAAATTATAAATGTTGGTAATTATATAATGCAAAAATGAATTTTATGTAGTATATAATGCAAATGTAAAGTATATAAACAGAGGTGAATTTAGGATATTGAAACTAAAAATTAATGACTATAAAGTTATTTAACATATGATGAATATTTATTAATGCTGTTCATTATCACGTAGTATGTCTGTTTATTATCACATTATTTTTTTCGATTAGTTAATCAGAAACAAAATCAAGACGCCAATTATTCATAATATATCTACTCATAATATATCTACCCCAAACAAGTACAAATATCATCCCCCCGTACTTTACGCCAGGAAAGTGAATAACCCTGAACAAAAATGAGAACTTTCGTTGAGCTCATGGTGTTGGTAGTTTGGTCTCGTACTGAAAAAGTTGGTCTACTCATCAGGTAGCTACGACCAAACTACAAAAATACAATTCTTACTTAACACAGATAGTGTCAAGTACTAACGTACTGATTTAGCGAATTATATTCACTAAATCAAAAATCTCAAGGACAACCCTCATTTGCGTGTATTTAATGCCCACACATTTAATGCCCACACAATAAGTTTAGCAGAAGCGATTTGTTCGATCCGCCTACCCAGTCTTGACCGTTCCACCGGTTTCGTACGCTCATTTAGGCTAATTGGACTTCTTTTTCTTTTAGTTGGTATTATTTTTGTTTTGCTACCTTTTTTTGTTTAGTAGTTGGCAACCGATACAAATCAAATACAGGGTTCAAGACATAGTTCTATGCCAAAACATTTAAAATAAATAGTAGATTTTATTTATGTGATAATATGAAAATAAACATGTTGGTTTCGTAATATATTTGTTCATTTTTCAATCGTTATTTAATTACAAAAAGATTGAATACTTCAATAAAGATTTCCAACGGTAAAAATATATCCCGAAAACGGTCTCTTAAAATATAATGAGTTTATAGTCATATTATTACTTAAATAAAATTTACGATTTATTTTAAAAGTTTTTATATCTCTCTGTATATAAAAATCAAATCGACCGAAAAAAAGCTAAATTTAATGATTTTACGATTGGCTGAAGGAGTATCACGTGATCTGTTTTTTTAATAGTATAGATACATTCCAATTGAATTAAACAAAAAATTATATAAAAAGGATTAAGGTTTCACCGAAAACCAATTTCTACAATGGTGTTGCTTTGAAATTTCTTTTGTGAATAATGGTAAGATAAAATTAGTCGATTACTAGTGTTCGTGCGGAATAGATTAACAAACGATGAACGGGAAAAGCGTCTTGCTGTACAATTTAATAAATAAAATTATTTGAAACAAATAAAAAATTTAACATCTGAAGAATGTCATGAGCTATGTGACGCATCAGAAACATTACCGCGAGAAATTAAAACAAAAAAATTATAATTTAGAAAAAGAGCTCGATAGACGGGGGGCTTCTAATTTAAGCGATGATCAGTTTGAAACATATCGGATAAGTGAACCTGTTGTCAATTTAAATAATGAACGAGAAGAAAACAAAAGTGCGGAGGCCCGAATTATGAACATAACAGATGAGCAAATAGTTCAACTATACGATTAAGAAGATACAACAAAATATTAACAGAAAATCAAGGCTCCAATATCACGACAATATTACAATATACTCAACCAACAACATCCAGTAAATATGCAACATCCAAATGAAATGACAGGTAAGACCAAAAATAACAGAAAAAGAACATATGACAACATGAATGTTGATTTACTGGCAGACGTCAGCGTATCAACCGACAACGTTACATAATGCGATGTGGGTGATATGACATTTAAATGTATGCACTGCTCAGCATTATCATTTCCAATTGAAACTTGCCGATCTGGAAACTCATGCTGTCACGACAGAAAAATATCGCTACCGGAATCGAACGAATATCCAAAAGAAATTAAAGAACTGCTTTTTGGCATGGGTGAAATTCATACACACTTTCGACAAAATATTTGGGTGTACAGTAATTTATTCGCATACGCATCATGCAACGCTCAAAATGCTGATGCACATAAAAGAGGACCAAATTCAATACATATCGTTGGTGAGGCGAAATTTAAAGCAACCACATCATTAGAGAGTGAAAACCCAAAATTCGGACAAATCTACATCTAGCGATGTCTCATCGTATGAAAGTTGTACAACGTGATGATTTACTCAAAATATTGCAGCCAATAATGAATGAGAACCCGTATGCTAAATTATTTAGAAACCTTAATGATATTGGTATACAAATCGGGAATAGATAAAGATGTATACTTCTATCAAAACCCAAAAGATCATCCACGTATTTACAATAAAACACAAGAATACACAAAAATACATTTCACCTATTCAGTATTATGCGTATAAGTTAGCTATACGTACTACAGATATATTTAACCAGGTATTAATATGTCAACGTCTGACACAACAATACATAATGAGCGCTTATTTAAAAAGTTGAAGCAATACGATTAAACTTCATTAAAAATAATCAGACTAAGTTACGTAGTAAACATATGCAGAGTCTACTGGATCACATATAAAACAGCGCCATTAACACATCGGACGCATTCGGAATTGGAAAAGCTCTTATACTACCATCATCATATCAAGATAGCCCAAGAGCCATGCAACAATTATACCATGACGCTATGGCAATATCACGGCATATCGGCCGACCTGACCTATTCATTACTATGACCTGTAATCCTAATTGGCCTGAAATTAAAAGATTCCTTAAGGCGTATCCACCCAGTATGACTGCCGAACATTCGTAGGCCGGTTATTCTATCAGAAATATTTACTATTCCTAAAAGAAATACAATCTGTATTTGGTTCTATTCGAGCTCACGTCTATACGATAGAATTTCAAAAAAAGGGTTTACCACATCTGTTGGTAACATTAAATAAAAAGTTGTTAACTTCTGATGATGTGGAGAAATTCATTTCAGCTGAAATTCCAGATCGAGAAATAGATCTAACCTAAGGGTACCTGGTCATTAAACATATTATTCATGGACCACCTACTGATAAATTGTTATGCTGGAATGCAGAAACGAACGTATGCAGTAAGAAATTCCCTATACATTATGTATTCATATGATAATCATTATGATACATTTCTTTATGTATTTAATAATTAGTGGCGAGGTTGATGTACCTTTAATTTGGGAACACTTTGAAATACAGATGTCAGAGCGGTCGAACGAAACTACAGCTTTATCAATCATTAAAGGTTTATTGCAAACCGAAGGACTCAGCCTTAAACAATTTGGCCTACCTGAAACCCTTGATAAAAATTTAATAATCAAAAATGATAAAACCACCGAACATCTTTCCATTCAAGAACACACCGAAATTTTTAATGACATGTATTCACAATTGAACAGTGATTAATTGAATATATTTGAAAAAATTAAAAAATCTATAAGCGGTGAAATACAAGATTGCATGTTTTTTTTATAGATGGGCCAGGCGGTACGGGAAAGAGGTTTTAGTTCATTATTGCAAAACCATTAACAAAAGAATCATAACAATTGCTTGGACCGGAATAGCTGCTATTCTGCTGCTACAGACGTACTGCTCACAAAATATTTAATTTATCACTGTTTATTAATAGCGAGAATATAACATTAAATTGGACCCGGAAAAGAAACGAGAACTACTCGATGTTGATGTGTTCATCTGGGATGAGGCCTCTATGACCCCTAGGAATTTTATGTCCGTCATTGATAAACCATCATCTACCATTCGCTGGGAAATTATTCATATTGCGTGAAAATTTCCGGCAAGTTCTCCCTGTGGTAAAGAAGGGTGGGCGGGAGCAAATATTTGATGCATGCTTAAAAACCTGTTCGTTGTGGCAGTTATTTAAACGACCTAAATTAACAAAAAATATGAGAGCCAATGAAGACGCTGTCAACTTCTCCAATTGTTTACTAGATATTGGAAACTTAAAAATAACTAATTTGGAAATTCCCGCTAATATGTTATCGGTGAATATAATCAGCGAAATATATTCAGCTAATATATCCAGTGTAGAAATTAGCACAAGAGCAATATTAGCAGCACATAACGATGAAGTGAAAGCTATCAATTTAAAAATATTAACAAAATTACCCGGAGATATTGTCAGATGTGCATCTATTGCACAGCATTCTGGTCAAATTAAAATAAAAGCTTACTACAATTCGTTTGGTCATTAAGTCAATATACATTACATAGATGGCAGTGTTGGCCGTAAAAATTTGGTAAAATTGTACCAAAAATTACCACCTGGGGAAAATTCAAGTTCAAAAATTATAGGAAAAGTAAAACAAATTCACAAAATTTAGGAACGTTTGTTAATTTTGTGTTTAAATAACTTTTTTTCGTATTTTTCTGTAAACATTTTAGACATCTTACGTACAGTAGTAAAACTAAAGATAAATTTAGCAAGTATTATTTTAATTTTTCAGAGACAACTTTGATGCATTTTTCAAAATGAAAGTTCGAAAAATATATTTTAGAAATAATTTAATTTTAATATTTCTGCGATTAATATTCACTTAATACCAATATGGCCTTCTTGTAAATTGTTGTTGAAGATATGTAGAAAACTTTTATATAAACATTTTATAATATATTTGCATTTTCCATTGAAAAACTGGCAGCTAAAAAACACCATTTTTACTATGGATTCCTATGGAAATCAGTGAAAAGTTATACCACTAAAAAAGCTTCTAAAAAATACGTCATTTTGATTATGGCTCTATACTCTAGAAGGCTCTGCCGAAATACGTAATGCTCATTTTTTTAAAATTTGACAACACTAAATTAATAAATCGATAAATATAATTACATAATTAAAAAATAAACTAAAATCGAGTATGGCGTATTAAAAATACACAAACAAGTGTGTTGGCTAAATATAATGTTTGTGCACGAAGAGTTTGGATAAGTTTAAACGTTTAAATTTTTCTTAGTGGATTAAGCGGGTGTAGTGCTCGGAAAAAACTAATGTGAGTGACCGTAAGATGTCACCCAATTTCGGTATGACATGTCCACAAAACATTGGACGCAAAAGAGTTATTGTCTGACCGACTGTCTGGCATGTAGCTCTATCCTGTTGAAAGTAAAGGTTCACTCTCTGTGGTATGGTAACAAAAAGGTCCATTTGGGAAAATGTCTGATGATCATTGGAAAAATGCCAATTCATGGGAAGATTTACTGAAAGCAATTGAAGAAGGATGGGGAAATATTATTTCCAACACTTGTGCTAATCTAGTCAATACTTTCATGTTATCTAAAAGTGTATAATTTGTGATATACGAGTAAGCGAGCTAGATAACATTCAATCGGAGGCTAAAGGCGAAACTTCCGACAAACCGCATAGACTTGCGTATCAGACTTAGAATGTACTGTAAAATTATAATTTTTGGCGAACGCAATCTGGAATGGACCTGTGCTAAGTAGTTAGATGGTTGAAGATTAATTTCATTATAAGAGGCAAATTTCGTTTTAAATTCGCCACATGATTTTATTTTTCATGCTGGTCTCGCATAATGTTTTAGATTTTCGTACTTGAGCGGTAGCGTTGAGCTTCCAAGCTATCCGACGCGAATATATCGACGTGAGTAATTTTGAATACACCATTAGGGCGTGTCTTTTAAGTAAAAGCTCAAATCAGAAATCATTTCGAGATAGGTTAAGATTTATGTCAATATAGACTTAATATCCTGTAATGTAAAATGACCTAAACACAAAAGTTTGAGATTGCGCGTGCGCTTATTATTCGCAAAATGTCACAATGATTTAATAGATCCACCAAAAATATACGAACGGTTTAAGCAGATTTATTTTGAGTTTTGTATAAAAATATTTGTATTAAAATCGAACAATTTACAATCCTGATACTCAGTCTGTTGTATTCTAAAAAAAAATAAATTAAAATAATAACCAAAATTAAGGTAACTCTCATTTGTTGACTGACAGTTTGATAGTTTTTTTTTTTTTTTTTTTATATTTTGTTTGTGGTAATTTTACCAACTACGATTATTTTGTGAAACTTTTAATTTAATTTTTTCCAATTTTATTTTCTACACACAACAATATTTGACAAAACAAAAAAACCAAAAAAATCGAAAAGGTTCAATCAATTTTGTGGTCAATATAAAAAACTACATTCGGCGTACACTATTATTACTTTCTATCAAACTTACAGAATGATTGACATTGTTGAAAAAAAAAAAAAAAAAAATTAAAAAAAATACTTGTCGGTTTTTTTTTTATAAGGAAACCGAAAATAAGACAACAAAATATATTTTAATATCCGAAATATTACATGACCCGTGCACCGGAGGTATATTTGTAGTTTGATTCTATTTAGGTGAAACAGATATTTATTTCGCCTTTCATTTTTATTGAATTTGAAATGAAGCTTTTTGTTGAAAGCTCGAATATTGTATGACAAAAGCATTAATTAAAAAAAAAAACCATATGTAGGTCTCTTTCTACTGGGCTGTCAAATTAAACTATGTATTTATATTTGGTCTCCGCCCTCATCTTCATTCGATGTGAACGTATAAAGATAAAAGAACAAATAAATTCCATTTATATATATTCATCTTTGTTTTACCCAAATGTGAATAGTTTATATTCCCCCTTTTAGTTTATTAAGAGCTTTTATCAAATTCTTTTAAACATCTACCCTCAAACTAAAAAATAACAATTTTTTTGTGGTTTTAACATTCTTATAACACTCTACATAATACCTTCGTCTCTTTTTTATTCACCTGCTTGAAACCAGGCTTATGGTCATTTTGATATCAATTTTTCGAAACACCTTTTATTAAAGTAGTTTTTAGTTTTATTCGAATACTTGTGTAGGATGCACACGTAAAAGTTAATAAAAAAAATAAATATATACTTTTTTTTAAATAAATTAATTAATAATAAATATTTTATTTTTAGTATAGTTTCTTTGTTATTATTATTAATAATCTTTTTTCTCGCTCTATATATACACATATATGATTAATTAATAAAAAATAAAGTAAATAAATAATTAATTAAAAATAATAATTGGTTTTTTTTGCTCGTTCGTGGTATTAAGTGTGCAACACAATCATTATTTTTTTTATATGTCGAGTGTAATAATTGCAACAGTGAGAGAGCTTTAATAAAAAAAAAAAAAAATTATTTAGTGAAAATCAGTTGTTAATTAATATTTATGAATGCAAAAAGGATTAAAGTGCGTTAATTAAACTAAAGTGTGATTTTTAGTTTATTTGAAAATATTTAGAGTGAAGAATATAAATAAAAATTTAACTTGAGTTGAATTTATCAGTTTATTAGTGTCAAGTGATTGAGTGAATATTAAGTGTTTTCAAGTGGAGCTTTTTTGTTATTTTGTTTTTATACGTGTGAAATTCTTGAAAAGTATATTTGAAATAGTTTTATCGATGGTAGTAAAAATTTATTTTATTTTTATTCATTTATATCAACTTCACAAGGATATATACATATATATGTATCTACAAGCATAAGGGAACCGGCGGTGTTTTATTGTTTTTTTAAACTCCATTTAGTAATGTTAGGAATATTTCTTGGCGATGACGTCATACATATAAGACTGAACTGTCAACCCTGCTGTCAAGCAGACCTGTATTTATTTCTATAAAACTTCACAAAAATAATAATCCTTTTCGTAAATATTGGCACGTTGAGTTTCATTTGAAAAAATATTCCGAATTTCGTCTTTGGACTAGAGCACTGCAACTTCGTGCCGTTCATATGTGCCGAAAATTTAAATCAACCGTTCTGAAATTTCAGCCTAGCCTCTTTGTTTTTCATCTTAACATGGACCTTAGATGACGCAACAATCAAGCCGTTTTTATTTATGTAGGGTATAAAGCCGCTTCACTTACAGATCATTTGCAAATGGAAATTATCTGGTTCTTCAGATCGGCGAATTTAATTTCAAAAATACTTGGGCTGTTTTTTTTTTGTTCATTCAATGTTATGCAGCCTGCTGTAAAATTTTACTCCTCGTTTTATTATAGAAACTGCAAATTTACACATAGAGTAAGTCCTTTATTTTGACCTGCCTAAATTTCTTTTAAGTACTTATCTAGTAATAATCATCTCCGCCGTTTGAACTGAGCACCTACTAAACGGTTTTTGTATGGTACACTTATTGCACAGCCCGAAAGCGTTTTTTGAGCGTCTCAATTATAATTAGTACATACTTAAAAAAATATTTCTTATGTAATGTAAATTATGTTACATATAGGTCCATTGGAAGGCTG
This sequence comes from Tipula vernalis, assembly GCA_958295665.1. NCBI lineage: Eukaryota > Metazoa > Arthropoda > Insecta > Diptera > Tipulidae > Tipula > Tipula vernalis. Next base: position 216,146,908 of record OY282559.1, on the reverse strand, counting down.
TATTACAAAATAATACAAAGTTTGCATTAAAAAGGATTTAATACAATTTACATTAATTTGTATTACAGCAATTACATTAAATTTTAGTGCAACATTCCATTAGAATGTAAAGTTAGTTGTAGAAGAACCGTCAATCAACTGCATTAAAATTTATCAGAGGCTGCGCATTAATAAAATATTTTAGAAGTATTAAATTTTAAAGCAAGTTGCATTAAACGTTGCATAAGTTCAGTCCTTTTTTTCTGGATTTTGTTCATTTGGTCTTTGTTTTTAGTGCCTTGAGTGAGGGTCGAAATCTCAGAGACCAGTTTACTTTAAAAAATTAAACATGCACCTTTCCATTGGCGAGCTACATCACTGTATAGTCGACTAAGGTAATAAATGATAAATTAAGAACTGAAAAGCAACCTTTAACAAAATAGACATTTTCGAATTCAGAAAACCCAATTATTTTATTTGTCATTTAGTCGATTTGATTTAGCGAATTTTATATCAGTAAAGCAAAATACGTGCATGAATTTATTATTAAGTCCGCTTATTTTAGCGAATTTCATTTTGGTATAGTTTTTCAATTTGAGCAGGTTGCTTTAAAATGTTTAATAGTTTTATTAAAAATAATTGCGTTAAAATTCATTTTAATGATTACTTTACAATTTAATAATAACTTGCATTACATGAGCCATAATGCAAGGCTTGCATTAAAAATTAAAGTTATTTTTTTAAATTTGAATTTAAGACAATAATATGAGAATGCAAATTTCTAAACACAAGAAGTACTGAAAAAGAACGTGATATTATTGATCCTGAAACCATAATCCACCAATTTATATGGAAAATTCGGTGCTTTAAATAATTTGAACTGATTTAGGCGAAAGCGGAGAAGTTGAATTAAAAAATAATTTCTCCGCCTGTCTGTCACCTTTTTCTTGGAAAATGGATGATATTAATTTTATCTTATTTTATTAGCTATAGACTTTTTATTTGAAGGCGTTATAATTCTAGATGCCTTATTTCAAGTACCCTACAAAAATCTGAGATAAGCAAAAATGTAATGTGATGATAATGATGATCTGGCTATGTGTAGCACACTCCTGCAATAAAATTCTGAGATAAGCTTAAATGTAAACGAAAAAGTATAGCAGGCGTTCACTAAATTCCACGAGAACGAATAGAATATTTTGGATGAGGGAGTTTTATATCAAAAATCGTTACGATCATTATCGGCCGTGGAAAAAAAATTTGATAATTTTCAAAACAAATTGGATTTGAATTCTTATTTCATTTCGGTAGATTCTCTAATCCAATAGGATCAATAGAAATCAAATTCTAAATTGATTGACGTTCGTTAGAATTCTATAAAATGTCAAAAATTATATTATAACAAACAAAGCAAATAAATTCAGCAGCCCTTTTAGATAATTTGAACAAAATATTTTTTTACAAAAAACTGTAGGAAACAACATTTACTATACTCGTAGTTTGAAAAAATAAAAATAAAATTGGGCAATATCTAGAAAATCGGACAAATTGTTTTGTCCGTTACATTGAACTAAATTGAACTTTGCGTTTGCATTAAAGTTTTAACTTATCTGAATACATTTTAACTTTAAATTACACACAAGTCTCATAATATGTATTAAATACGAAATATGCTCCACATTTAAGGTAGCCTTATATTCAAAAGATTCGAACTTTTATAAATAATAATTAGTTCTTGAGAATAAATTTATAATCGATTGAGTTAAATCTCCGAAAAAATGTAGTTGTGAAATTGCAAAAAAAAAATAATTAATTTACTTGAACAAATCCAGGGCTACACTCATAATTTAGTTAATTATTTAATAATTTTAAACACTTTCACTGGGCATTCGGAATGATGTTGGTCTATTTTAAAGCGAAAATATGGAACGTTGGAATTTCGACATAATGACTTTTGGTTTAACTCACAATCACAATAATTAAAGGTTTATTTCAATTCGCGCCGCCCACATTGATGTGCTAACTTGTTTAAATTTAATTGTTTTTATTACCGACTTCCGGATATGGTTTTCAAATTGTCAGAACAATACGGAATGACGAAGATCTCAATCGATCTCCCGTTAATTTCTTCCTACTAATTTAGCCAACAACAAAATAAACACAGAAACATGTTTCTAGTCTTTCAAACCATTAATCATTTGCTTGTTTATCAAAGTATAAAAACGGTTGTAAGTTTCCACAAAAAATTTATTTTTTGTTCTTAACCATTCGTTACTTTTAATTTTTTTTTTTTTTTTTTTTTTGGAAGATCATTTAAAATTCATCAGACCAGAACAGAACAAATAATTGTTGATGAATTGAAAAATGTTTAGGTACTTTCTGAAAATTCATATACTGTATAAGGTATATCACTCACACCTAAGGAAAAGAAAATTTGTGAATTTTTTTTGTTGCATGTACGAGTACATATACGGTACAATAATATTTCCGAAAGGTATGAGAACAGTATAAGTTACATTGCGTGTTATTAGATTATTTATTAATAAATAGCATATGATGATTACAAGTACACTATAGAACGATTACAGACAATTTGTCATTTCAAATATATTATATTAAATTATATTTTTTTATAAAATTAGACAAAAACCAACATATGTATGTAGTTAATATACCTATGTGGCTACGATTTTACCTACAAACATACATATTTATTTAAGAAAGTACCTGCGAAGTGACAAAAATCTTATTTAATCAATCGATTTTTCATTCATACATTTATTTAGATATTATTTGATTGATTTTTTATTATTTTTATTTATAATTTTTTTATTTTGTTGGTTAGTTGGAATGGTTGATTGGATAAATGATAATTAAATTAAATTGATTTTTAAATGGTTGCGCGATATACGAGTATATTAATGGCTTAATGGACATGATATAGAGAGGTGATTTGATTTATGCTTTTTAATAATTAACAACATATACAAATATGTGTCTAGTTCGAGGATGGATGACTACGTGTTAAGAATAAAATTAAAGTTTATTAAGGATTATGTTGTAAATTAATTAAGTACATGATTTATTGGAATTTAAATTGAGACGAGTAATCATATAAAGTTTTTTTTTTGTTTTGTTTATGTAATAATGATGATGATCATGATGATGCGGCATAGTTTTTCTATTTTGTGTAGTATATTGTAATACTAGTATAAGAAATTAATTGTCAGTACAAACGTAACGTTTAATCCATTTAGTTCCGGTTACTGGACAATGACACGGGTTAACACTATTAAATGTTGGGAGATTATTTAATGTGGATCTCGAAAATGATTAACCGACTCTAGAGTTCTTACTTTTTTCATATTTGGCGAAAAATTAGTTGAATTTGTCAAATCTGAATTAATTTGAAACCAATACGTATAAATTTATGTAAATGGAAATAGCATTGAGTTTGAGTTAATTTAATTTAAGTACTTCTCATTTTAGTAGATTGCGTTGCAAATACATTTTTATTATTACAAATTCAAGTAAGGTTGCAATACGGTTTTCTTAATTAGAAATGAATTGCAAATTCAAGTTGTAATCTATTTCCATTTAACTTCAATTTCAAATTTAGATATGTTTTGTTAAAACTTAAAATAAGCAAAATTTGGCGCGCTTCTTTTAATGCTTATATTATGTATATTTGGATTATGCATATAAAATTTAAGATACACTGGGGGCCTATTCTCGAATTCCACATCCAGTAAAAGTTCACACAAAAACGTAATTCGTATAAAACACATGCGGCATGGACATTTTCCAATATGGGGAATTTTTTCCACCTGCTTATACCCATTCGGAAATATTCCCTTAGTACCGAAAAAATTCTATTTTTATGAATTTTGACAGCTGTCCACATGTGGAAAATGGATGTGGAATTCGAGAATAGGCCCCCTGTTTCCTTCATTGTTAAAATAGTGAGCAAGATGGGTGCCTTAGATATGCCGTTTGATATTCGATGAATTTTACTTATTGCAATAATTTTGCCTTGTGTGAAGTTTTTTACTTCGACAAATTATTATTTTTTCCCAGTTTCCCTGGTTCAATGGGATAGGTTGAGTTGAAAATAGGATTTCATTAAATTTCAAAATGGATTCGATCCTTACCTTAAAAGCAAGTTAGTTAGAGAATATATTTTTCAACAGCCGCTTAGTAAAGAAATGTTTTTATCGAGGTATCAAATTTTATTTTTACTAGGCCTATATTACACTTCAAATGTGTCTTAATACTGAATAAAAAAATATTTCATATGCGAATATTGCAAAAGGTTTCTTTTATAAATTTATTTTTGTCATATTTAACTTCATGAGACTAAAACATGATATTTTAATGTTTATTGTAAATATTCCAAATGACGGACAATTAATATAATTGGAGAGTTTCAGTTATAAAAATTTTAATGAATTAATCTAATTAAGTTTACTTTGGTAATTCGCAACAAATAGAATAAAAAAACTAGAATAATACACTACAGTTTTACAAAAACGATTCCGAAAGTTTAAAGTTGGATATTTAACCCAAATATGCTCTATATGGTCTTTTTCTAATTAAGCTTTAATGGTTAATGAACATAATGTTGAGTGCAACAGTAGCTACATAAATTATATCTATATGATTGATAAAACTTTCTTAGAATAAAGGCGATGCCCCATCAAAACCAATTTTTGACCAATTTTAGTCGTGGCGACTAAATTAATATACTCCTAATTTATCATTTCTAATCAACCACAGTGCATTGGGCTAAATTTTCACCAATTTCAATGACCTTTGAATAAGCTTGAAATTCAAATTAGTAATAGGGGGACAATTCGACAGGATAAACTCCTTTTAACTCAATGCACTCTATTCGACGATTTTCCAAAGCCTATTTTTTCCAAATATTCTTGTGGTATTCGTTCGTGTATTTGATCGATAGTGGGCGAGCGCGAGCCCATTTTGCTTTAAGTTTTTCATATGTAAATGTCCTTGCAAGATATTTTCTGTATGTTCTTTTGATATGTTTACGATTTTAACAATCTCACTCATTTTCGCTTTACGATTTTTTCAATCATTTCTGGTGTTGACACCTCTTCTGAGTTCATCATCAAAAACATTTGCCCACGTTTAAATTCCTCGAGAAAAAAACGGATAGCTTTATAGGGTTGGGTAGACTCGCCCAAAGTTAGATTCATATCCTTTTTGATATCAGAGCTGATAAGCCTTTAAAATAAAGATAATGAATTGCACCAGTTTTGTTGCTTTTGAAATGCAAATTAAAAGACAGATCACTATTTTCGAAATTTAATAATAATAACTCACTACAGCACCATGTACATAAGTGTATACAGGAATCTTTTCAGCCCTTGAAGTAAGTGTGTCGAACGCACTTTCATTAACCCATTAATGACTATTGATCACTGAAAATGCCTTCCAGATAATTTAAAATCCCGTTATCGTTGTATTAATTATTATCGGCGTAACATCCGATTATTATCCGAATATACGCCGATAGTAATTAATACTACCAAACTCCTAAAACATTTTGAAATAGGTAGAAGACATTTTCATTGACCCGTAATTAACATACGCATTACTCATACATCGTCAATAAAAATTCGGACTACAATTTTAAAAGTTTTTAGAGGCTCAAGAAACCTCTTCTATCCAGTATAATCCGGCACATCGGTATCGTCTCGTGTGCATTGAACCTGCCATTTTCCATGCTTATTTATTAGTCCACATTTATCTGGATCACACTAAATAACTACTTGATACATTTTTATGAAGAAAACTCCAATTTATTATCAAATAGAAAATAGAAAAAATGTCCGATCCTTCAGAATTTAAAATCTCACTACGAAGTAAATGTCAAAATTCTAACATTCTGTTAGATGTTTTGAATTAAATATCTTCTTGCTAAAAATAGTATGGCTACTCAAATCTATCTGTAAGCTAAACACTTATAGTTTCCTAAAAAATGTCCAGCTTTTAAATTTGAAAGCTTCAGTAACCAAGTTCTAAAGATTTCAAGGGAAAATATTAGATATTAGCAGACTGCCCCGGGCAGAAGGATGAAACTCAATTTTGTTATGTTGAGTTGAGTTGGTTTTGCATATCGACACAAATTTAAAAATTGTATGTTTTCAATTCTCAATATTTTTTATTTTAATTAAAATAAATTCAGTCGTCAAAACTTTCAATTTTAATGAGTTGTCAATTCTACACAGTTTTCAATTTCTCAAACAGTATAATTTCAATTGTTGTAATTTTTGTTTAAATAAATTGTAGTTTAGTTGGCCACGATATCTCATTATGGTGTCGGTTATGAATATTTTTACCGTAAACCCCAGTCCGTTGCTATAAATCGGTAGCCTATGTAATATAATTATTTATAATACAAGGGGCCTATTTTTTTATTCACACCGAGCAGTGTAGTGTAAAATTTTTCCTTGTTTCTCTAATAGAAAACAATCAAAGCAGACAAGGAAAAATAATGAACTGCACTGCACCGGGTGAATAAAAATACAGACCCAAGGTTGAAAATGTATTCTCGATTAAATACGGGAAATTGCCAGATGGGTTCAACCCAATACGGTAATTCGTCTGAGCCTGAGCAACATTTTCGGCCGAGTGTCATACACTATTTTTTATTCGATTGTAAAAAATTACGTTAAGAGAACATACTAAAAAAATTGTAAATAAAAATCAAATCCAGTTTAATCTATTGTGTTCTAAAAACGTAGATTGAAAAATTTTAAAACTAGGACAAACAAATATTTTTATATTTATAAATGTTTAAAAAACAGTCAAAATAATAACAAAGATTAAAATACCAACTATACGTACATCTAAGAAAATGAGATACTAAAGCTCTGATTTTGAACAAAATATAACTTCAAAATGGAATTGAATTTCAATTCCATCAGTTTACCAGGAATTCAATGAATATGGCTTGTTGTTGTAATTTGGCAAATAAAAGTGTACGGCCGCTATAAAATAATTAGACTACAGCCAACTCTCTATATCTCGATTTTGAAGGGACCGTCGAGAAAGAGAATAATCGAAATAGAGAATTTTGTAACAGTAAATTGTTTTTTAAAAGAAGTTTTACCTAATGGTAAAAACCGAGGTCGGATCCATATTTCGATGAAGTCATGAAAAATGAAAGGAGAAAATATCGAGTTAGAGAAAAAGTCGAGTTATATGAGATTGAGATATACAGGGTTGATTGTACATACTTTAGGGCTTTTGAGTTGATCCACCATGGGAAATGGGTTTTTGGTGAATAATTGAAGAATACCGTCAATCAAAATAACTGAACATTTCGTTTTGATACTTTCCATATAGCAGAATTCTATTAAGACTGCCTTGTGAATTTATGGGTATAATAAACAACAAAAGTGGGTACAACAATGTTAACTACATTTGCAAGCGAGTAATACATGATTTTTGTAAAATTCGCTATATTTCAAAGTTGATGTATTTTTGACGAAACCCTTTGTTCGCGCAAAAATCAAATTTCACTATTTTTCCAGTAAATTGTAAAAGCTTTATGTATGGGTTTGCTAAAAAAGAACTTATCTAGCGGTTAGTACATGATTTTAAACAATTCTTTTTAATAACGTGACATTTAAAAATTTAGTTGAAAATAATTTATCTCGATATGCGAAAATGTATTCTTATCGAGAAATTTTCGTTTTCCATCAACTTCTTATCGAATATTTTTTTAATTACGGACTGTTTATTTTGGAAATGGTGTAAGTCCATTTCTCAAAAAACTTAATTATAACAATAGAGTAGTTAAGTACATCTTTTTATCGGCAAACAATTTATAGTTAAAATAAAAATAAAATAAATCTCTAATACTTAAGCAAAAAATAAGAAAATTTAAAATTCCGTATATATTTTTCATTTATTGATTGCCAATTTTTTCATTATCTCATTGCAACAAAATATGGACTTACTCCACTTCCAAAGTAAACGGTCAATTTAAGTAGATTTCTCAAAGCGGGGAGTAAATCCAAATAAATTATAGTGCCTATAATAGATATCCCTGTCAATGGCCAAGCATTAAACATGCTTTAAACAGAGGGCATTTAAAAAAATATTTAATTTTTTAGAATAGAATAAAAATGACAACTCGTCGTAAATTCTAGGCAAATTTTGCTACTCTTCACAAAAGTAGTAAATTCGTTCTATAACCGTAAAATTTCCAATTTGTGCTGAAATGGTATTCTCAAAATGTAACTAGACTCTATAAACGTAAATTATGATATGTAAGTTTACAGTGACAAAATTTGTTGTCATAAAGCTACATACTATATTATCTTGATTTTAAGCCCATAACTCGCCAGAGTGGCAAATTTTCGATATGAGCTTTTCAGTAGCATCTTCCGCAACAAATTAGGATAATTTAATTTATGGTTTTTGAGATTTTTACAAGAAATAGTTTCTATTAGAATTTGTTTTTATTCTTATGGAAGCGATATTCGTATGCTTGATTGTGCCTGGAAGTCTTGTACAAGTAATTTTTTCAGAATTTTGGTGAAGTTTTGTGGAACTGTCAATGAGTCCAAAACACAATATCTGATTTCAAATAACTATATATTTTAGAAAATAACTATATATTTAAAAAAGTGTTCTGATTCTCGTGGGATTTCTTATCCCTCAAGACAATGGAGCAATCCCCTACATTCTCTACTAAAACCTAAATAAATACTTTGCACATACCGACAATCTGAAGATATAAAGAGATTACATTTATATACGCATGCGTATTATATTATCTAATTGAACTCGCATTTAATTCGCGGAAACGAACCTTGTAGATAATAAGTTATTTAAGTAAAACAAGCAAAATTTCAATAGAAAGATTTACACTTTTTTAAATTTAATTTTAGACACATTAAAATAACGACATCAAAATAGTTTCATTATTTAGTAAAGTATATCCCTAAGATCTTGTTATTTACTCGCAATTTAGCAGTTACATATTTTTACGCATTTATGCATTCAGCCAATCTAAATGTTTGGATTAGAGAATTCAAATCTAATTGGCACCTCTAACAAAAAATACAACATATTCGCTCAATTTCATTTCTAAGTGATATATTTGTTCTCAAACTCTCAAAGAGAAAAAAATGTATAGCGATCCAGATCAGCAGCGAAGGTTCTACCATTCACGGTATTTTACAAAGAACGAAACAAATGGTAGACTGATGATTCCAGATCTGGCGAATATGGTGGATGTTGTAACACATCACATCCAAGCCGCAACAATTTTTGACGATTAACCAAACTTGTATGAGCTCTAGCACTATCATGGTGACATATAAAACCTTTGCGATTCACTAATTCTGGACGCTTCTGTTTAATCGCATTATTTAGTTCATTCAGTTGATGACAGTACACGTCCAAATTAATGGTTTGGTTCCTGGAAGCAATTCAAAATATATATAATACCTTTGAAATCCCTCTAGACTGACAGTATAACCGCCCTTTGGTGAATAACTGCTTTTGAAGTACTTTGAGCAGGTTTATCACGCTTGCTCCACAATGTTTCTTTTAACGTTGTTATAGAAAGGATCGTTTCCTTCACATTTACGATTGTTTTCTCTTTCTTCATTTGCTTTCATGAACTCCACTTTTTCTTGTTCAGAAAAAATATTGCAGTCAAATTTTGACTAAGTAGGTTTGGTGCATATTCAAGTTATAAAAGTACTTAGAGCATAAGAATAGGTATTTTTATAGGGTAAGAATCGTTCAGCCTAATGCTATGTTGTCAAACTGTAATTAATTGTAGTATTAAAAGTCAAATAATGATCATAAATTGAACTTTCTGTCTTGAAGTTAACATTAAAGATCGGTCTAATTTGACATTAAATCTAATTAATTAAATCGTCAAGATATAGAATAACTAAGATAAGAAGTCATCGAATTGTTATTCAGAAAATCAAATTTAATGCATGATCATTTTCATGTATACATATTTACCTGATTTGTTCAACTTATGGAGTTTTCGGTCTGAGAAAACCTAGGTCTGGTGCAACATTTCATGTTCAACTTATAGTAAAACTAGCGAGTTATTAACGAATTAAGTAAGAAGGCGATATACAGAAAGTACATGTTACTAAACAGCGAATCTTTAGAAACTTTTCGTTCAGTTCGGCTGTCACTAAACAGAGCGAAAATTAACTCGCAAACTGAAGTATATGTCAGATAATATTGCTATTCACATTACAATTTTAATGCTGTATTTGTCAGTTGTTGTAAAGGCGGTGGCCGATATGTCAATATTCTGTAAATAAATAATCTCGTCAAATGCCGAAAGGATTCCTGCTGATTCACTGGGTACCCCTTTAGGCTGTATCAAAAATCCGAGATAATTAATTTTAGTACTAATTTTTGACATTTATTTAAAAATAAAAACCACCCACACCCGAATTCGTTGTGTGATTGACGTAGTCGCGTTTGTTTTTAATATCAAATTAATACATTTTCTTCAACTGATGCTTACTAACGGTTTTTCTTCAACCGAAAATTCTAGTGCTGTGCTTTATGTTGTCAAACTTATTTAGATATTGTTATTATTATTATATCATAATGAGTCATAAATGACCGAAATATGGCTGCTTTGCTTAAAAGGGTATCGTGAAGAGAATCTATGATTATCCGATAGTCACATTCACAAATCAAAAAATGCCATCGTTTAAGACGAAATAGTATACTTCCATATTGATGTATAAATTGATCGTGAAGATGACGACATTGTTAAGCTATGTGTTTTTCATGATACATTTATATGTATATATTTGAGCAATGTATGTTAATACATAAGAAAATATTTCAGTATGCCTTATACCACTAATCTAGAATCTAATAGCGGTGGGTGTAAACTAGAATATAAATATAAGGCTACCTTTATTTTATAAACTTGTAACCTGTGCTACTACCTCACCACGATTTAAAAAAATGCATCATGTTTACTACTGGATACCGTCTACCATTCATCAAAAACTCTGTTCAAAAATTTCAATAAATACAAGAGTCGGGGAAAATATATCACAAAATTGTTACGTTATTCGGACGGCTTAATAAAAATTTGTGAATGTAAGAGAATATTTTTCAAATAAAGGTCAAAATTTTGTACTAAAAAATATTTATCACAGAAATTAGGAAATAGATAAGTGCCCATTGCCCAAATTAAAAAGGCTTCACCGCAAAAAAAATCGGAGTGTGGCGCCGTATTTGTGTGTAACAGTTAGCTTTGTTTTGTACACTCTGTTACTACTAAGCACATATGCTCAAAATAGAGTATACTAAAGTTAAAATTAATGTCAACAAATAAATAACTAAAAATTGTTCGTCCTTTTAGAACATGGGATTGGTACGACCTATGACGTAATATGCCTAAAAAAAAAGAATGCCCTAAATTTATCGTAAATGCTAAGTTAGTTTAATTAACATATATTAACATATATGCTTACTTGTTGTTTTGTAAATATGTAGACCAATTTTAAAATTTCCATTCGGCTAAGTATGTTACAACAGAATTTTTTATCGAAATTGATATGTGGTACGAAAATTAAATATTTATTATTAGCCAGTATTTGAAGTGTAATTAACAATATGTTTTAGTTAAATTGTCCAAACAATTTTGTGAAACTAACCTCAAGTTTAAAGTAGAATTATCTAAATTTCGAAACGAAACGGTCACAGCAGCATACTGAAGTCAGCGGAACATGCAATAATAGAATTTACTATGCACTTAAGTGGTGTAGGTGACTACTTCAGAAACACCATAAAATTTCGCGCATTGTATTTATTTTGGACACTGCGAAATAGGGGTAGTAAAATTCTAGTTTATAAATTCTATTATAACGAAATGAAAAAATCACTTGTTGGTGTGTCGATTGGTTGCAAAACCATTACATTAAAAATAGCTCGTTCAGTCAATATTTTAAAAATAATTTAAAGTAAAATAATAAAGTTAATGTTACAGCCAATCTTTTTGATCGAATATTTTAAATAATTTTCTTAAATTATCTAGATCAGCAGAGTTCGCACTTATTTCATTACGACCCCATTTTAACTTTAAAAATAATTGCGTCTCCGGAAACTGAACCCACCTAACCACCTTAACGGCTGATGGTTGTTTCCAAAGTATATTTGTAATATATTGTATTTGTTGTACCTATTAAATTAATAACCAATAAGAATTCATGATTAGGATAAAGCGGATGGTTAGGATGAAACTTCCGGATCTTATATTTTTCATTCATTACGAAGTATTTTGCGATTGTAAGCAAATCGGCATATATATTTTTTTAAATGTCTGGCCGAAGATGCCCGCCTAAAACAACACTGGTGTGGCTGTTGTGTGTTCTGTCAATTAATTTTCAATAGTTTATTTTTATTTTAACTTTATTGTATTTACAATTACGACCTCACAACAGAAAAATGTGAGTGTTTTAATTTAAATCATTATTCAATAGTCCAGCTATTCAATCAATCGTAAAAACTATAATGTTCAATTGCACAAGAAGCAGATAGTCGTCGGTTAGTTTATATTTTCTCTCTTTTATGAAACTGCGGTTTATTTTACAGCATAAACTCAATGAAAATTGATTAAATTTCTTGTTGATATGGAAATAGAAGTACATATTAAATATTTGGTTACTATTTCTTTCAAACAAATATTTGAACGAAAATTAAATTTTCCTATGTAAAAATTCAAGATGTATTGAATTTTTGTGAAACAAACAGCAATTTCATAAAAGAAGAAAGAGAGAAAATTAAACTAAATAACAGTTCGCTCTTTTTTAGTACAACTGGGGCATAAATAAAGAAATATTTTAAATTGTAAAGATTTTGTAGTTTAATAAAGATCAATTTAATAAAAGAATTATGCAATTTTACGAAACTCAAATTTTAGGAACGGCGGTATCATTTGAGGTCCGCGACCCACGTTTTGACATAACGTAATAAACAGCATACAAAATCGTATTCTTTATTTGCAGGGTTAATCTGTTCAATTTCCTTGTCTGAAGCCTCTCTAAACAGGAATTAAATTCACTAGGAAAATAAAAATATTAATACAATTTATTAGGAAACCATACGATTTGGAAACTTAGCAGGTCTTGAATAGTTTTTAGTTCGAGTACATCTAATCTGTCATTTTAGTGAATAGACCGTATTTGACTGCTAAAATATGTTAGATTCTTTTGAATGTTAAGGAAAACAAACAGCAGTTTATTTGAAACTATCGTAAAATGTTTCAAAATAAGTTAATTTTAATAATTATGAAACATAGAAAAAACTCAAATGGCCCAAGGTTTAACCTAAAGATTACGAATTTGACTCCTCTTTATGTTTTTATTTTGGGCTCGATTTTCACACAAAGAAACTACCGGCTTAGCTTAAAATGAGACTAAATAAAATCCAATTTGCTTTCCGTACACAAACAATTACAATGAAGTTGTCTAGTGTTCAATCCATTGAGAACTGTTAAAGTACTTGTAAGTGACATCTAGAATTGAAAATAAAAAAGTGATTGGGCATTTGGAGATATGTTTTCTCGATTTGTGTGGAGCACCTAATGCAAATTACACAAATAATACTGCTAAATAATTTACTAATCTAACAGAACTAAACTTTATATACAAATTGTCGTTTTTAATAAATAAACCAAAAAATATTTTTCGTCCATTTGTCTCCATCAAACTTTAACTTGAGAGCTTGTTTAGTTTAGCATAAAATATGCGAATTCAAATTTTTCATAATTGAATTTAACCTGTCGCATTGATATTTTATAATTTTAGTTTATTTGTGGATGATTTTATTTATTAAAATAAATTTTATATACTTTCTCATGTTGTATTTTGTGCCTCTTGTCCTTTTATCCTTCACCAGTCTAATTTTTGTACCGAAATATTTTGTTTTATGAAAAGATCCCATAATCACAACTTTGCGAAATTTAAAACTGATGTTTGTGCTAAGGTTAATTAGCTCGACTAGCTGGACTATCTACGGTAATTAATTTGACTTTTCCTATTTCGTTGATACGACATAACATCAATAAATCTTTGTTAGGTTTATTTACTCGTTTGCGAGCAAAATATATCAGATGTTTTTTACATACAGCCAATTTACAAACAATAGTTGAAATTTGTAAGGGTTACAAAAAATGCCATCTAATTCAAACCTGAATCCAAAAGTTGTATAACCTTTAAAAATGGACTACTTTTAGATGTTTGTAAATTTATAGAAAAAATTATTATGTGTGAAGTCTTAGCTGTCGAACCTAATAATGTTGTAACCAATAGAAATGTTAAAAAGAACTTTTTCACAACCGGTATGTTTTATTTTCCAGAGTACCACGTGTCACATTTTAACACTAACATTAAATTTTAATTTTTGTTGTAAAAATCGTTTATTTTTGCAAACAAAAATCTTTTTGCGTGGAAGAGGTTGCAAAATCGTGACTTAACTACATTGAATTGATTGATTGCATGTAAAACTGTATAGAATTACACTACACTTTCATTTGTATTGTATTATTCGCTTAAGAAACGAACGTATTTATATATTTTATCTAAGCATTTGATAACGGATGACTTAAATTCGATTCTGAGTCTAGATTTCATCCAAACCAAAATTATATTTTAATCAAACGGTTCCTAAAAAAGCCATATTACATATATTCACTGTAAATTGCCCTAAATATGAATTACAAAAATATGCAACATTTGTAAATAAAACACTTTGTAATCAATTTCACTAATTACATATATCCTTCTAAAAGGTTTTATTTTTATTCTTACTGTTGTTGTTGTCGATTCTTACCCTTTCCTTAGTAATTTTATAGCAACAAAAAAAAAATTCAAGGAAATTATTACCCATTTTTGCTACCGTCGGTAAAAATATGTATATATGTGTAAACATGTATATGTTATATACGAAAATAAAAAATTATATAAAATTATTATAATTTTCTTTTTTACTAAAGCAATTTTTTTTTGTGTTTTAAATAAACCAAAAATACGAGAAATAATAAGAAGTTAAAAGTGAAAAATATATATTTTTACCACCACACAATATATTTTAATATTGATATACAATAAGAAAATCAAAAAATAACAAAAAATAAAAAAAAAACTATAGTTATAGTTTTAAATAATCTGGAGCCGACCATATTAACTAATTTTAATGTATCAAACACCTCGGGGGCCCCATGTCTGGTCACGGGTGAGCCCCAAGGTACAACATCAACATCTATATCACTATCACAGCCACCATCAAATAATTTAACAGCAATAAATAGCAGTAGTGGCCAACAAAATCAAACATTGCTACAACATCAACCGATACAACATCATTCACCGTATACACAAAATTTAACAAGTACTAGCGGTAATATTACTAAAGGTTATAATAATATTGGAACTACATATAATAGTAATACAGCATTAGCTATGAGCCAATTAGGTACGGTTTACGCTACAAAACGAAGGCGGAGAAATGGAAAAAGGTGAGTGAATATTTGTATTTGTTGTATTTTAGTAATATTGAGTTAATGAAATTTAACTTTGTCGTTAAGTAAATTTTAATGACTCCGCTACTTTCGTTTAAAGTTTCCAAATCTAACGTTGGCGGAAAAAATTTATTCTGTTTTAATTTAAATGTTTTTCGATAAACCGGTACAAATTTGGTTGCTTTTTAGATCTCAAGTTTATGAAATTTCGATGCGATTTGTTAAAACTCCAAAATATGTTCCTTTTTCTATTCGACTTTGACTTCTTTAGCACAGTTGTTGGGTTTCATAGTTCCATTAAAATCATCACTAACATATAAGTCAATTTATAGATTTTTGGCGTATCATACCAGAGACTTCTAGAGTATAGAGCCATAGTCACACGTTATATAATTTTAGCAGCTTTTTAATGAATAACTGTTTTCCATAGGAATCCATGGTAAAATTAAGTTGTTCAATGAAAAATGTTATAAAAATTGTATCGAAAAGTTTTCTACATATCTTTAGCAATAACTCACAAAAAAATTATATTGATATTAAATAAACATTAATTGCTGAAATTACGTCTAAAATATACTTTTGAAATTTTATTTTGAAAAATACATCAAAGTTGGCTTTGGTCAAGTGGAATATTCAGCACTTTTTCTCTATTTTATTATTTACCGTATTGATTCATCATATTTTCAGGTAAAATCAATGTTGAAGTTTTGTCTTTATCACTCATTCAATTTTTGTCTTGCTCGTTCGCAATATCATTTTTTTTTTGTGTTTATGATCTCAAATTCTATTCTTATTGAAATATACTTCGCTAGTATGAAATTACAATGGTTCACATTATTTTTATGATGATGCTCTTGAGAATGCGAGCGAAAAAATATTTGTATAGTTCTCTTTCGCTTTCAAAGAGTGATTGAACAAGTACAATATACTGTTACTAACTGGGCTTCTGAGTTCGTCTGGATTTTGCAATTAATAACACTGTGTACTTTTAAGTCACTTAACTTTATTTCACTTTACTTTTATACACTTTAATATTTACTTTTACTTTACTTATTTAAATCTGTCAGCTTGCCACTCGTGGAGGCTATGACAACAGATTTATTTCACTTGTTACACGATTTAAAGTGAACCAAAAATTGTCCCCCTTCCTTTATTGCGTGTCATAAATTATCTTAATTTTCGGTATTCTGTTTATGACACATAATCATCTGGAAATATCGTTTATGGCTTGTCATAATCATCATCATTCATCTTCGTCGACGAGCAGTGTTGTGAATGTATTTGTGTCATTGTTATTTTATTCTTGAATCACCAAACCACGCCTCCCTTTGTACGCTACATCTCGGACGTTCTTATTTTCACTAGATCATTTTGAATTTGCGCGTTGGTATATAAAAAAGTTTCGATGTCCATAATAAATAATTGTAATAAAAATAATACGCGCCAACCGTCTGATCTATCGTCGAACATATTGTATGGTGCCCATAATTCGTCACACCACCCCCTCCTTAATTCAGTTCGTCCCGATCAGAAACATTATTTGGGTCTTCTTGGGATCGTGCCAGCCTATCGACGTGTACTACTTTCATATTTGCTCGCTGGTTTCGCTGAATTCTGTACACGACGTCGTTTATTCTCTTTATAATTGTATATGGTCTCTCCTAATTACTTTGTAGCTTTGGGGACTTTCCTTTCTTTCTTTGCGGGTTTTAGAGCCAAACCAAATCCCCTTTGTTATATCCGTTGCGATTTGCTCTTAGATCGTTCCAGGCCTTTGATCGGTCGCTATTCAGTTTGATATTCCTTCGAACATGCTCAAAAATCTTAGCCGTTGTTTTTGAGGTCGCTTACGTAGTTCTCGGCTCCTTTCGGAATTAATTCTGGTACTCCAAATTCAATATCGCGCGGGTATTTCCTTTCCGAAGAGGACTGTTGATAGTGTAATCCCCGAGGTATCATGTACTGTACTAAGATGCACCTGATTTGATCCAATTACTTTTACCAGGTGCTCTTCTAAGGTACGGTTGAATGGCTCGACCAATCCATCGGCTTGTGGATTTAGCAGTGTCGTCGTTGTCTTTTAAATACCGAACACTCTGCATATCTCGCATTGCACATGCCAAATGGCATAACGGTGAACTGCCATAAACCGGTGAAAATGAGTTCTTCTTGAATCGCAACTTGCCAATATCCACTCTTCAAGTCCAGGGTGCTGAATAACGTTGACTCTAATAGTGTGTCTAGTGCATTACCTATCCTGGGTAATGGGTAGGTGTTCCTCTTCGTGACAACATTTAGTTTTCAGTAATCTAGTCTTCGGTAATCTGCTCGGCTAAATGATTTTATCCCGGCACATTTGTTGTATCATTCGGCCCTCCTCTTGTTTAGTAAATGGCAGTCTTCTGGGTGCCTATCAAATTGGTGGTGTACTTCCCGTTTTATTTCTATGCTGCACCACCTCCATTCGGCCGTATTCATACTTACTGCTTGGAAATACCTCGGCCTACTCTGACAACATTCGTAATGACATCGCGGACTGCTCGCCTTGCAAATGCTGGCACAATGTTTGAATTGATTTCTTCGCTTCGCTATTACTTTTACAATTATTAGCACTGGCCTCTATTCTGCATTGGGCGATACTAGCAGCAAGCTGGATATTCTCGAGGACGACGCCGGACTTTAGATGTTTAGCTTGTTCGGTTATGTTTATTATTCGGACAGGAATGCTTGCTCCGAGTGATGTTTTCATACAGATCCTGTTCCGTATATCCCCCAATATTCCCCACTTTCAGGCTCCCATGATCCCAATCCACGCATGCGTAAGCTAAGGCTTCGCACATTGGTCTAATATCAAGAGGATCCCTTAGAATAACTCTGACTTCGTTTGCTGCATCAGTAAGGCCCAGAGGGATTTCAATATTCTGTCATGAAACCCTATCCCAGAATGATGCATTCGTCTATAACGTTAGCTACATAAACTTATGACGACAATTAAGGCTTCCTATCTTTACGGCAATATCGCACTTTCCTTGGATCGCTACGCTCTCTCGTTAGCAGCTTTCAGTCGATAACGAATCAATCTTTGGATTAATACCTAGCTTCTTTCGTTATTATGTCTGGTCTTATCACGGATTTTGATGCGCCGGTGTTAAGAGTAATCTTACTCACCCTGTTGTTAATTGTTCCTTCAACGACGAGACTGTGGTTTTCCGCATTAGCTGTACAACTATGATGCTGCTCCTGGGGATTTTTATTTCTCCGGCCAAGTTTCGCCCCCGCAAAGCTGGCGGAGTTTAACGACTCCATGTCTTTGCTACTCGAAGGGTCCCCTTCACAGTTGATAACCCTTATTGGCGCTTCTTTGCTCGACTGGAATGATGGACGAGGATTTTGATCTGCCGCTTTTACTCTTGGAGCTCGGCATGCTCTGGCCAAATGTCCTCGTTTAGTACACCTGAACACCTTGGTCCGGATACTGGTGCTGTGGTCTTCGAACTTTCTTCATTAAATGCTTATAAGGACTCTCTAATCATAGCCTGAATTTGACTCACGGCTGCAGCTTCTAATTTCATTAACCTTGCTAGGTTTCTGTATAGAGCGTCTGCTTTGCGGCATCTTATTTTAATGCGGCCATAAGACCTTCACTTGGCCGGAGACGTAAATTTTGCTTATCATCTCGTACCATTGATGAATGCATCCATAGCCAAACTGTCTACAATATTCGCGGGAGCTGTGCCATATGCTAGCATGACAAGCCGTGTGATTTCTGCATTGGCTGCACCATTGGCTTGCCTGTGGTTTTGTAGTTGTATCTTGTGAATCCCTGCATATGGGAGTCTCCGTATTGTAACTCCTAAGCGTTCATCGGCTGCTCGTAGTTCCTTCGTGATTCCGGCACACTCTGTGACATTTGGTGACATAAACATCGTTATTATGCATCCATCGTTTGATTTCAATTCGTTTTAATGTGGATGTATTCCAATTATAAAATAGCTTTTATTCGAAGACTTTGGCTTTTCAAAATGTTTGTACCTAAATTGAAAAAATTAATTTAAATTTATTGATTTAAAAGAATGTTTTACCTGTGGTACAAATAATTTATGGAACCAGTCTTTAAGTATTGCAGCGGTCATCCACCCAGTTTTAGAATACTTATAGTCAATAGGACAGTTTCATTTTATAAATGATCGTGGACTTTTCACTCTTCCAATTATATGGTCTTAATTTATAATGCGTAATTTGCACTTTACCATACAGGTACGTCCTTTTCCAATGACGAAACAAAAGTGTTTTCTAGTAAAAGTTTACAGTACAAGCCGTTTCATCTGTATTGTAAATCTTATTTACACACAGATAAAATTCAATTTGGCTCCAGAAGCTCCGGTTCAGAGAGTAACTTCTCCTCAGTAACTTTGAGGGACATGGATAGTGCTTTCGTGTTCTTTTATTTTACCAGGTGAAATACCGAAGAAACAAACGCGGTACAAGATCTTTTCCATTTTGGGATATCCCGACGGTTTAAGGTTTCTTCTCTTACTAGGCCCCATAAAAATGTTGTTCGCCTAATTAAACTTCCATTATTTTTTTGTCTGTTAATCGCACATTTAGATAAATTTGTAATACTTGGCGAAGTGTGGTTAACACACGACTTTCTTTTACGAACAGAGAATTTTGAGAAATTTTTTTTTTCTTTTTAAATTTTTTTTTTAATTCTTAATTTTTATTTCTTTTTAATTTTTTGAAACATTTTGGATTAAGTAGTTTTTTGTAAACCTTATACTTTTTAAGATATTTGCAAAATAAATTTTCTGGACCAAAGGAGTGGCCACTTCCGGTTAGCCGATTTGGAGTAAAATTCACTGGGACCTCTTAATTTATCAAAAAAGCTTAAATCTGAAGTTTCAGTTCGATTGGTTAAACCATCTGGGCTGTAGAGAGGACACAGACTGACAGACAGACCCCATTTCGAAACTCATTTTTTCGTACTCAAGGGACCTCAAAACAGATAAATCTCTAAAAATCTTAAGCTCCAAAATTTTCATGATTACTATACTTTATTTTATTAGAGTAAAAGAAAGTAAAAGACGAAAACAATTAATGTAATCACAAAATTTTATAAATTTGTTTTCCTTTCTTGCAAATCGTGTGAAATTTGTTCCAACTGATATTTTGGGTCCGATTTTATCAATTTTGTGCTGCCATCTAGTAGGTTCTTAAAGTAATGTTAAACAAAAGCTAATATGGCCTAAAGAATAAATAGTATTAATTATTTCAGAATCTATAAGAGGTAGGACAATTAGGATTGAAAAATCTGAAAGATCATGGCCAAATATATAAGAATCCATTAATAAGTCATTGTTTTGAAAAATGGTCTATAGGATACTATAGTACTCACTTAACGGTTTATCACTCACAATTGCAGAATTTCAATGTTTGCCTAATTTTGAATCAATTTATTTTCAACAGAGTCACAATGTGCACAAATTACTGACTATAACATAGCGAGCTTTACGAACAAAGAAATAATGATTTTTTCGCTTAAAATTTTTAAGTTTACACAGCTATGAAACCAAATGAAACAAATCGGAGTGGGCTGTATCGTCTCTACGGCCATAGGTGTTTTGCGTGATAACGTTTATACGCAGTGAGAGTAATAATAGGTTAGGTTAGGTTGGAGTGGCTGCTTACGCACACTTAGACCGGTGACGGTCCATTGTGATACCACGGGATGTATCCCCTTTTACCCCTATTGGAACCATTTCGAGCTACTTATGTAGCGCAAGACGTCCCGCACTTTAATGTTTTCGAGATTCGAGAGGCAGTCCATCCTGAACTTACCTAAGTGTTTGTGCCTTCTGAGAGCCAATGCTGGACACGAGCAAAGGAAGTGGACCAACGTCTCTTCCTCCTCTTCGTTCAAGCAGCTTCTGCAGAAGTCATTAGCCTCCAGACCCAGCCTTCTTGCATGTTCTCCAAAAAGGCAGTGAGAGTAATGGTAGCTTGAATATATTTATTATTTTAATTTAAAATTAATTAACCAGCCCTATTCCTTTACTCAAATTTTGATGGAATAATTGCTCCGAATATAGTAGTGCTACAAGTTCTTTACGCAGAAATTGACATTAGAATGGCTCCGATCAGATGAGGCATTCTCCCTTTATAGTGCACTCAAGCTTTGTAAATCGCCATTTTGTAGATTTTAGTTTTAATTAAATATTATGTGAAGGTTAATTATTTTAATTTATAAATTTTAAACTAAGTATTGCAGGCTTTCCAGCGCTTTGCAGTGACTAATGGAATCAAAAGTTTTTTTGAAGTCAGTGTCGACTGTGTCAACCTGCTAATGTATTTCGATGGCTTTGACAATACTAATGATAAACTCAACTAAATTTATTGTAGTCGATGTACCCGACATAAACCCATGTTGACAGTAAGATAATGCGGGATGATAGATTCAAAGCTTTTGCACACAAGCACTTCAAACAATTTTGGTAACATTGATGTGGTTTCAATACCTCTGTATTATGAGACATCATTCCTCTTCCATGATTTTAAAATGAGGGTAATCCCAGCAATTTTCCATTTAGTAGAAGAGATGCAGAAAATTGTTCTGCATGTTTTTTTTATTATGGTATAAAAGTGGCAATTACTTCCGGATCACAACCGTCTCCTATATGATTTAGGGCTTCTAATAACTCGTCCTCAACAATAGTATGTGTTACAATCACCGCGGAGCTGTTGTGATTTGCTGGTTGTCGTTTTTGAAGTCATGGATATCTTCCTGCTTGTACTTCTGTGATAAAAAGTTATAAGATTTTCCATTTAAGTCGCACGGGTTTATCAAAACGAGTTGTTTTTTCTCCTAAGGTTGGTAGCACCCTAACACATATTTTTGTCATATTCCCTGTCAATATACGAGATACGCTTATTTACTTTCATCTAAAATTGTGCATTTTCCGATTTTTAAAAAAGTTCAGCAAAGAAGTTGGATCAAATTTCGCCTGAGTGAGGTTTTTGATTGCTATAAACTATTCAAAGAAGGCAGAGAGTACGTTGAGGGCGACGAACATCCTTGCCGTCCTTAGACGCCTGCCGATGAACACCATGTTAACGAAGTCAAGGATTTGGTGCTCAAAACTCATCGATTAACAATTAGAAATCTTGTTGGCATCACGCAAATAACGTTTGGGGACAGAATTTTGGGCAGACAACTCTTGGGGTGCGATGTAGTTTTTATGTGCATTTTTAATACATCTGTATCTGTAACACGCCGTCTCACACTGCATTGGTTGTATGTGACTATTTGGCCAAAATTTAACGTCACGTTTGATAGCAAAGTATTTCCAAAAGTATTTTGAATCAGATTTAACCGCATCTTGAACATTTTTGATGTAATTTAGAGTTGATGTTGATGAATCCCACTTTATTTGTTTTCGAATTGCTTTTTTTGCGAAAAGTCACAGGTACTGTTCGTGTTGATGTTAAATAAAGATTGTGCATCACTAAAGATATTTAGCTCATTGGTAAATATAAAGTCCAGCATCCGCCCGTTCTCATTTGGTATATTGTTAATCTGATGCAGGTTACAACTAAGTATTCATTGGTCCATTTTTTTTTTCGACAAATGAGCAAGGAGCCGTCCTTCCAGTTAATGGGGGCGTTACCGAGCCATGATAAATGAGGTTTTATTACCCAGTATTCAAGAGAAGGACACACACGACATTTGGTTTTAACAAGAGAGCGCAACTTGCCACACAGCAAACGAAACCGTTGGTCTTTTGCACACTGCCTTCGGGGATTGAATAATCAGCCCTACCACCAAGCAGCTGCGATTTGACACCGTTGGACTTTTTCTGTGGGAACCGGTTAAGGATAAGTGTTACGCTAATTATCCAACACTTGAAAGGTCAAATCGAAGTTGCCATTGATGAGATAGGAGCCCATACAATCGAAAATATGTGAAAAATTGGGTTGACAGAGTAGGGTACTGTAAAGCCAGCCGTGGAAATCATTTGAATGAAATTGTGTTCCATACTTAATGGCAATGTATTCTCTTTCTAATAAAACTATTCGTATTTGAATTTAGAGCCAAACTAATTCGTTTGCAACGTTAGATGGACCGACCACCCGTTAATTTAAATTCTACATTACTAATTGACCTATGAATGATTTTAATATATTTCGAAGATTGTAAGAGAATCCAATCCAGTTTCGAACTGATGAGCTTATGATTATGAAAAAATCAATCTTCTCATCAGGCCGCGGCGACTGGACTGATTATACCACAATTTACATTCTATATATATAGAGTGTGCTGAGATTTAAGTACTAGCGAATCGTACTAATACAGATGAATTCTCTTACAATTTTTTTCCTTCTTCACGATATTCACACTGCTCTGTGTGTAAGCTAATTTTTACTTTTTATCAATGTTTTTGTTGACCTATGAATGGCTAAGAGAACACCATCTTCTGATTTTTTGTTCACTACTCTTCACATCTATAAACCACATGGCCGTTTGGAAAAAATTCAGAGCTCGTTGGATTCATGGTTGAAACGATGTTTCGCAAATCGCATAAATAGGACGTTTCGATTTAAAACAAAATTGTGTCATTTTATTCACGTTTTGGTAGTATATCGAATATGTCTTAAATCTCTTGTTGAACATTTCCCAGTAAAGGATTCATTTCGTTTAATTTGCGGTTCATCGGTTTGAGTATCAGCGGCAGTAACCTTCAAATTGGCGTAAATATTGGTGTTCTATTCTATACAAAAAGGCCTTTTACTTGAACTCTTTTATAATTGTTCCAGACGGCCATGATTTGGAAGGCGGTACGATGCAACTACAGCATAGACCAACATTCTTGGCTTTAGGAACCGTTTTGATAGCATTAAACTCCTCAAAGCTGCGTTTTTTTATTCGCTCCGGATAGCTGCTATCGAGAGCCGTCATATAAAAAGTGGCTCCCGATAGCGCTCCGTATAAATAGGTAGAGCCAAATATTTTTTATATGAAGTTTTTGCTAAACAAATGAATTAAAAATGATAGTTTGATGTTAAATAAGTTTAGTTTACCAATAAATAGCGCGTCAAATTTAAAATTAGGCGTAGAAAAATGACGGTACTCGATAGCAGCTATCGGGAGCGAATAAAAAAACACAGCTACAGTTATGCTTTTTTATTCGCTCCCGATAGCTGCTATCGAGAGCCGTTATTTTTCTACGCCTAAATTAAAATTTAACGCGCTATTTATTAGTAAACTAAATAAACTTAATCAACTGTTTAGCAAAAACTTGATCTAAAAAATATTTGGGTCTACCTATTTATACGGAGCGCTATAGGGAGACACTTTTTATATGACGGCTCTCGATAGCATCTGTCGGGAGCGAATAAAAAACGCAGCTAATAGCTCCCGACAACGGCTCCATATAAACAGGTAGAGCTAAATATTTTTTATATCAATACACAGTAAATACACAATAATTTAACAGAAATTGTATCTCCAGGCTGTTGTATGTATATTTGTCGGCTTCATTAAAAAAAAGTAATGAGCTTCAAACTATCAAACTCTAAAGTTTAATTTTAAAATGTATCGTTATTTGTTGGCCCAGAAAACTCCGACCGGGTGTAATGTGATAAAATTCATTATCATAGGTATACCAAAAAAAAAAAAATGCTAAAAATAAGTTGTGAATTTGGAGGCTTCTGTTTTAATAGGTATTAATGAAAGGGCACTTAAGCTTATTTGTTACTTTCGAAATATATTCTACTAATGAATTAAAACTTTCTTCAAAGCTAAAAAGATAGTAACTTCTAAATTTAAGCAATCCAGAAGGCATTCTCCTTGGAGCACAGGAATCCCTTGGGATCTGTAAGAGAACCAAATTGAGTAACAACCACAACCAGGGAGGAGACTTTGGAATGTCTAGTGAGAGGTTACTTCCCAGAATGTGTAGTACTGAGGGATCATCCATATCTGGTGCCAAAGGGGGCTCTCGAGTTCTGGAGGCAGTTTTTTACGCCGGAACGGATACGCTGGGCAGTCAAATCATTTGGCCCTTTCAAATCACGGGAGGGGACTGCGTATACCCCGCCTTTTTACAACAAGGGCTGCAGACTTTGCTGCCTTATCTTACTATACTCTTCAGAGCCAGCTACAACTTAGAATATGTTCCAAAATGTTGGAGGAGGGTTCGGGTGATTTTTATCCCAAAATCACATCGGAAATCGGAGATACACTCCGGAATAAAAAATTATTACTATGCTCCTTCAAATCCAGGGAGCTTTTGATAATACTAGTTTCGAGGTAATTCAGGAACAATTACTAACAAGGTGGATTAGAAACATGGTAAAAAAAAGGAAGATGATCGTGATCGATCAAATACTTAGCAGACTGAGAAATTTAGACTTCTCGAACATTACTTATGAGGACGACCTAGCCTTGATGGTTAGGGGCAGATTCGCAAATACAGTAGGGGAAAGAATGCAACAAGCCGTAGAGGTAGCAAATGATTGGTGCACGGAGGTTTGCCTTACGGTAAATCCTAACAGGGTCAACTGCACTCTGTTTACAAACCGGAGGAAAACTTTCCTTCCGCCGATAGCCCTGGGAGGAGGGTAACTCTCCAATTGTCGACGAAGGTTAAATATCTGGGTATCGTTCTTGATCAGAAATTGACACATGGAATTCCCACTTAAATCATATCAAAAACAAGGCGAATAAGGCCTACTTCACCTGCCAAAGAATGATTGGCAAAACGTGGCGACTGAGCCCACAAATATTGGTTTGGCTCTACCGGGCCGTCATAAGACCTATGGTCTCTTACGCGGCGTTTGTGTGGTGGCTAAAAACGGAGCAGATTGGTGCACGGAGAATACTGGACAAGATCCAGAGGTTAATCTGTATGGGTGCAACTGCAGCAATGAGGACTTATCCAACACCTGTCCTTAAGAGAATAGTGAGGCTCTCACCACTGCACCTATACATTAAAAAAGTAGCCGGTTCAAGAGGTCCGAGCCTAAAAATTATAGCCAAAATTAAAACCATAAGGCCAGGCAGGACACAACAGTATCGTATCGGACAAATTCGGAAATTATTCAGTTATAATATTATACGTCTGGCTTTTAACAGGGCACGGACCTTTTAACGGCCATCTACATAAAATGGGAAGCTCCCTTACGGACCAGTGCAGATTCTGTGACTCCGCTAAGAAGACATCGGAACACCTACTCTTCACATGCGTACATAATCCAGTGGGCGTTAGGACCCACTGGATATGCATTAGGTAGCGGCGTTTATCAACGACATAGACCTACATTTCACGAAGGAATCTCTAGGGATGCACAATAGGCCTCAATCGTTGCAGTGCTCTGGGCTACAAACACCCACCCTTTTGGGGGGAAAAAAAATTTAAGCAATACATTTATTTTGAACACAGCCTTAAATTCTAATGTCTTTTAATTTATTTCAAATTCTGTACAAACTTTCAAGTCCACCTAAAATACTTTAAAATTTCAAGATCAGTTTATTGAAACTTGTGCGCAATAAATAATTCTAATAATTGTATTGTACTCGAATTTAATTTAATTTAATTTTTATTTTAAACTTACATAAATAGCAAACTATTTAAATGCAAAGACAAAATAACATTTTACGGCATAATAAAATCGATGACCATTCGAGTTTTGAGGTAAATCCAACATTTTCCGTCAAATCTGCATTACGAACAACGTTAATGAAATTTGTGAAATTACTGAATATATTTTAGGTCCATCTGTCTATGCTTTAATTAGCGTTGTGCGTGACTGACGCTAATTGAAGTTATAAATAAGTATATTGCCCCCAAGCAAATTGAACTGCGCACAAGTTCCAGTAGTAAATTCTTTTGGAATTAGCAAGCCTATCTGTATTATTGCCGTTAAATATAAAATGCCTAATATATTTGTTGCAGATTTGTATGTTTCCCTTCCCAGAATTATTTTATCATGTTTTCCTCCCAATATACAAAATATAATTAAGACAAAATTTAAGATAAAGATCAGATGTATAAGCCTCGATCTATTTAACACAGATTTTAATAAAAGCTTGATCATACAGCTGAAATTAAATTTGAACTAGTCAAAACTAAATTTAAATTCATCAAATTAACACTGTCGGATGTATTTACAAAATACAAACATTTGTCAGTTTAAGCTAAATCATGGATAAATGAATTCCATTAGATAACAATGCATGTAATTTTGGTATAACTACCAACATTTACTCATATCCGTTTATTACACAAATGTTCGCCAGTTAGCCAAATAAAATCGCATTTCACAAAACAATAAAAAGTCTTGCGTATAATGTATATTGTAACAATTTTTTTTATTTTATAACGAACATTCAACATCAATTTAATCAATGCTGCAAAATAAATGTTAAAAAACGAAAAAATATATTGACAAAGCAAAATCTCGCAAATAAAGAGCTGAGAATCCTTAAGGCGATAACACAATAACATACTCCTTATGCAAAATATATATAAAATGAATATCCAACCCATTTGACTATAAACATAAGTATTTCCAATTTTCTTATTTTACTTCTTCGTCAATTTCGGCTTGTATTTTTATTTTATTTTATTGTCTGTACACTACTATATCATTGACTGATGATTGATCTGCCATTATCTTCATATACAAATAAGAGCAAGCAAATAATTGTAATTGCACGATAAGAGTACGAAATGTTTAAATTCATTAATCGGATATAAACGTATATTGATTGATGCATTGATACATTGTATCAATATCCCGGCACGTTGCAGTATACCACTTATTATCGAATAAGAAAAAAGATTATCAACCTTTTTTGTTGTTCGTATTTGTGATATCAACAAAAGACAAGTGATAATATTTATATTCAAAGTTGTATAATTATTTTCCGGCGTACCTTATAATTTCAAACGAACGAAAAATTTATGTCAAAACCATCAAACCTACATCATCTGTATACTCGTGTAATATTATAGTACCGAGAATATTAATCCCCATTGTGGTGGCGTCAAAATAGTAATTTTAAAGTTTATTCATCCCGTAGTCTTGTCCAAAAATACCAATTATCTAATCTTTAAATCACCTGTCACGGTTTTGTGATTTGACACAATTTCATTCGCGCGTATAGATCTTAAACGAAGAAAACATAAAGATTAGGACCGAATTTAGCTGTTCATTGTGTGTTGAATGAAATGGGATACTATTGTGTTGTACTCGGATCCATGCTGAGAGTCATTAAGGTACGGATTTTTTTTTCTTTGTCTTTCATTCCCATTCCATACACTATAATATGTAATACGGGTAAATTAAGTTTTATACGTAAGATCCTAATAAACTCTTAAGCTAAATAATAAAAAAAGGTAGATTTTTTTCGTATATTATTCAATTTAATTAATTGATTTTTTATTAAAATTGTAACAAAAGTAAAAAACAAAAAACAAAATTACAATCGATGGATTAGAGTTGGATTGTTGTTGTTGATGCCGTGGCGAAGTATACATAATTATTGAATCATAAAAATTTAATTATAGAATTGTTTTGATTATACATATACAATACAGAGACTTTGCATACATATTTGGGTGATGTCATGGCTTTTTATTTAGGGGTTGGTAAAATTATAAAACTGATTGTGACTCAATGTTCAAAATTTATTTGGGGTTTTGCATATTCTTGTAAATGTTTATTTTATAGATTTTCATTTTACGATTTTAGCATAATTTATGAATAGGAAAATTTGAAGGCACACCTTATGGTGAAGTATTAGTGCGGGTTTTCTCAGTAATTTTTGATTATAGTAACAATATTTACCAATCAGATATTTAAATAAAAAAATCGCCCTCGCCTGTACAGTGCTTACAAAAGAACATTAAAATAAAATATAAAAAAATAGGTTAGAAGATGAAAAATGTACAAACCGTAGCTTATAATGTTTTATTTAATAGATCTAGTATAACACCGGCGACAGCACAACAAATTTGTAGCCAAACTTGCAAATTTCATAATTCGAAAATATGATTGTTTGATTGTTCTGAAACTTAAAAATTTTAAAATTTCGATAAAATGTTCATATGTAGTTAAATTATTTAAGCTTGAAATGTGTTCGAAATAATACGGATCCATGGATTTTACATTATACAAAGCATTCGAATTGCAGAAAGAAACCATATTTCAAAACAGTTAAAAATCTTAGAAAAAATAAGAAACTTTGTGAAATTTTTAAATGCACTTACTACTTATGAAATTTATTTAACTGGGGACGGAATTATAACCAAGAAAATTATAAACTCGCTTTATCAGCATGCAGCAAAATGGAAATATTGTCCAAATAATTTTAATTGATTTAAATTTCAATGAAACGCACGCAGTGTGGTTTTCATAAATTTTTTATTTGGTTCAATTTTAATTTTATTATATGTTAAAAGCATCAAAAAAACATTGTTCAAAATTGGATAAATCTGTGGCCAAAAGCCATAAGGGCATAATTCTAAATCATAAGAGTTTTTAGAATTATTGTTTTTGTAAACGCTTATTACTGTTATTTGTTGCTGCTGGCATGTTACAAAAAATTCTGACCATAGAAATTTGATATTAAATTATCGGCTTTCATCGTTATTATTTTTTGGTTATATTAATGCTGTGCGAGCGCCTATAGCTTTTTTGGCTAAATTTTCAAATTTTTTAAATAGTTGCTAAGTTATAGTTGCATTCCATCGGAAGTTATCGAATTTTATCGCTATTTGAATGTATGAAGCCTCACTTGTGTTTCTTCTTTCTGTGATGCGACTTTGCTTGCAACCAACCAAACAGTACAGATTTCTAAATCTAATTATGTCCGAAAATTATTTCGGAAATATTTGTGTGTGACTAATTTTGTAATTTATACTAACTTTTTATAGAAAAATTTAATTTAAAAGGAAACTAATTTGGCTTATTTACAATTGTCAAAAAGTGGATATATTCGATATTAAGTAAGAGGCTTTTATCATTATTCAGTTTTTATTAAACTAAATATGTTTATCACAATAATTTCATTATATTTATTGCTACATAAAACAATCTAAACTGTAAAATTTTATA
Organism: Tipula vernalis; assembly: GCA_958295665.1. NCBI lineage: Eukaryota > Metazoa > Arthropoda > Insecta > Diptera > Tipulidae > Tipula > Tipula vernalis. The sequence continues at coordinate 216,116,256 of OY282559.1, read as the reverse complement.
TTTATTTTTATTCAATGGCACAAACTTAAGACTAAATCAAGAGGCACTAAATCAAGAGGCCAATTATTCATAATATATCTACCCAAAAAAAGTAAAAATATCAATCCTCCCGTTCTTTACCCCAAGAGTTATACAAAGTGTATAACCCTGAACAAAAAATGAGAACTTTTCTTGAGCTCATTGTGTTGGTAGTTTGGATTCGTACAAAAATACAATTCCTACTTAACACAGATAGTGTCAAGTATGAACGTACTGATTTAGCGAATTATATTCACTAAATCAAAAAACTCAAGGAAAATCCTCATTTCTGTGTGTTTAATGCCCACACAATATTAAGAAGTTTAAGAGAAGTATGTCTGTTTACCAAATGATTTTTTTCATTAAATAATCTATATTTACGCTGTACGCGTCACGTCGATTTTTTCGACTAAATTCCTAACTAAACTAAATTACGCTATGTTATGCTATTAGCTACCAGATGGCTAACAAATAGTCCCCTCGCGAAAGATTTTCATTTTAATTGCCATTTTTATTGAACCTGTATTTGTTGAGTACTTTTATTAGAAAAAATTTAAATTTGTGCCACAAGTTTGTAGAGAAATGCTAATGCAGCTTCTGAATTATTATTATTAATGATTATACGAATATTTATAGTATTTGAATTGAAATAAATTATTTTAATTCAGATTTTCCATTTTTGTTTGCAAGCTATTTTTTAATACGAGTTTGATTAATATTGTCGGATTGGCAGTACTCTATCTCGGCATGAAATGGTGGAATAGTAAAATTTGCTGCAAATGAATAATTTCTTTGCAAAGAAACGTACCAGACTTCAGCAATCTTTATTCCTTGGTCTTCTCTGCGATTATATTCTCAATCAGAAATATAAACTGTTAAATATTAATCCTATTTACGGTTGATTGGGCATGCGCAGAAAAAATACTATTTGTCCGTCTTTAGCAACAACAAACTTTAGACATATTGGGAAATTTTTGACCACAACAACATTTTGTTAGGTTTATGCTCATTAGTGACACTGCAGTCGCTATCCCACTTTGTTTATCATGTCCTCTATTATGAAATATAAGTGAAGTCGTCTGTATACGCAACAAAGATGTTGGTTCAACCTTCGGGCGAAACTGAGGGACCGACTTTAGTTTGTAATAGACTTAAGATTTTGTTACACTAACAATATGCGCATTATATTACTTTTGAGTATGAAATTGATTGATTGATTAACGTATTCGACCAAACTATAAGCAAGGCCTCTCGAAGGTGGACGGGCCTAACCGAACACCATGTTACACACAATGCTTATGTTGTGTTGATTTGGCGAGGTTTAAGAAATGATTGTCGATTGGGCGAGGTTTAATTAGTAATGATAGAAATTGACCCGGTTACAGGCTCCTATGTACAGCCAATAGCTAGTAACACAATGACAATATATTTCTAATCTAATTTTATGGTTTATTAAAAATTAAAACTGTATTCTAAAATAAAACTAGTAGTTTGCTGAATCAAATATCTGAGTGCTTCTAAAAATCGAAATAATAATTAATTTAAATTTAACTTAAAGCTTGTAACACAGTAGCTCAGAGGCGATCTAGCCTAATAAATATAATTAGAAACAGTCACTTATATATTTAAATGATTTCCAGCTGTTTGATCTGTGTTGAACGTTATCCTGTAGTAATGCTTAACTGTATTAATGTTATCAATAACCAATATTTAAATAATAAGGCGCTAATTAGTTCCTAATGTATGAAACTACTATATTACTGCTATTAATGAAAATTGTAAATTAAGAAGACAAAAAATCAAGACAACACATTTTCTAAACTACATTGAATTTTTTGAAATTTCTGGAAGATGAATGAAATTTCTCGGGAATCTCTGAAAAGAAAATCAAAATTGACCCATTATTACTAAATACTTACTACTTAATTACCAGAATTTAAGTTACATAAATAAAAATCACGGGATCCGATTACCATTAAGATTACACATTTTACTTAAATTTCAGTAAATTTGCTAGTTAGTATTACAACATAAGATAAATTAGTTAGTACAAGAGAACACAATTTCTAAAGTATAAACTTATAGTATAATAAACAAATGTATTTCTTTAGTTTTAACTTAATATGTTTGTTTATTAATATTTTATTAATTTATAATAAATCGGTTTTTTATTATAAAATTAATAAACAAAAATATTAAGTTAAAACTAAAGAAATTAATATATCTCCGCCACCCTAGTCACCTTTGCCACTCAAAAATACAGTCGCCAACCACTAAGACTAAAGAAGTCATAGCCCCGTGACGAAAGTGTGATAAAACGTGATTAAAACAAAATAAAATAAAATTAAAAACAATTAAGTAAAGATAAAGGTAATACAAATTATATTTTTACTGTAGTAATTTTATGGTTTGACTACTGCTATTTCCATAGCCATCACAGCCTTTAGCCAAAACCGATATGTCGTTTTACTTCGGTAATATCTGATTGCCTAATTTTACTTTATAATTTTATCTTAGCACGCAAATTATGCTTAATATAAAACAAAAAGCAGTCCTCTTCCATCTTTATCAGTTAACATAAAAGTCAAAATAAACAATAAAATCTTCAGAATTATTGCTAGATTAATTCATCACCAATAAAAACCTGGTCCGACACCATTCCAAACGAAATGAAAAATACACGGCATTGCTGTTGTAAAGTTTCAAAAGTAATACACTGCGATTTAATAAAACCGATTTAGTAAATTTTTCGAATAAGTACAAATTCCACAAGGCACGATACAAAATACGGTAAATTAACCCACACGCAAGCCAAAACGAAACTAATATCGTTTAAATAAATTTCATTTTAGCTTGCGTTTAGGTTAATTTACCGCGTTAATCTCGGCGTTAATTCGTGTGAAGCCCGGGTTCTTCTGTAAAATAGTAGTAACATTCGGTTCACATGCCAAAATTCGTGTCAGGCGCAAGTTGTCTTACTGACCCTTGCGCCATCTACGAATAACTGGTATGAAGTAGCCAACAATTTAGAAAAGTCAATGATTAAGTCGAAAAAATCGACATGAGATACACAGCATAAGTAAACTATAATATTAAATTACCTAATTTTAATCACAAACAAATGCTCTCATTTAAATATACATACCGCTTTTTATTTATAATTTTTAATCGAGAATTATAAAAAACTTTATAAAAACGAAATCTTTTATAACATAAAACAAAAATCGCCCTCAAGAGATTTAATGTCAAAAGTTCAAAAAATTAATCTTAACACTAAAACTACTAATCAAATACATTAAAATCAATAAATAATTTACAGGCAAAAAAAAATTTTTTTTTTTTGTTTCAATTAAAACAACAAAAGTTTTTTTTTATACAATATATTGTATAAAACAATTCAGTTGGATTAAAACCGTGCGATAAGTTGAAGGGTTAAGAACGAAAATTAATAACGAGAAAACAATTTATCGCGATTTTATTTGATTCGCTTTGGAAAAAAAAAAAATTAAAGCACACAACTACAATAACAATCTTTAAGGAATCTCTATTTATTTTTTGTTATTATTTATAAATAAATAAAATAATATTTTTGTTTATTTATTTATTTTGTTATTATTATTTAGCTCTTCGAGGATAAGATTACGCTGATTTAACGTGTTTCGTATTTTCGTTTTGCTTTCTTGAATTCGCTTTGCTTTCTTGGGCAAATAGTATTATGTGGGAAAAAATTGCAATTGAGATTTTATTATCATTTTTTGTCTTATTGTTATTAAACAAAAACAAAACAAAAAAGAATTAAGAAATATTATTTATTTAATTATTTATTGTTTATGATTGAATCTAGGAATCTCAATTAATTAAGTTTTTACATTTGCCTGTGGCTGTATTGTGTTATATAAGTATTCCAAAAATATATGTGACGTTTGGGTTGGTTTTCACGATATTTTTTTTTTTTTTTTTCTTTAAATCATTACCAATTTTATTAAAACGTTTAAAACAAAGTTACAATAAATAATAAGTAATTGGTAAGATAATTGCACCTTTAGTTTCAAAGAAACGTGTGTCAGGTACAATGGTTCTCTCTAATAATATTACAAAAAATTAACACAATAATAATTTACAAAATTTAAAGAGTAAAAGTAATACAAATAAAATAAAAGACAAAACTATAATAATACAAAAAATAGATGCTCAATTGCTTCGTTTAGTTTCAACCAATTTTTGAGAGCTTTGGAGAAAGCGGAGAAGCTGCTGCACACTCGAATTTCCAATGGTAAGTTGTTAAAGATTATTGCTGAAGCCACACTGAAGTAACGTTTACGAAACTCTAAATTAACATTGGGGACAAACTTTATAAATTTGAAATTTAAACGAAGATTATAAACTGAATAGTTGACAATTTTGTTCCCGCTGATGATGTAAAAAAGCTTTAAGACCTTGAAAACATACATGTGTTGTAAAGGCATTATATCCAGCTCCTGAAATATAGGCCATGATGGTGCCTGCAATGATTTAAACGTCATTAGCCGCAAAACATGCTTCTGTCGAACGTACAGAGGATGTAAAAAAGTTTTACAAGCACCACCCCAACATGCTAAACCATACAGGAGGATAGAATCAACTAGGGCAAAATAAACCAATTCCAGAAGATATAACGGACAGTATAATCGTAAAACATACATTTTCCTGGAAACCAAAAGAATTCTCGACTTAAGGCCTTCAATGTGGGCCTTCCAGTTTAGGTTACTATCAATCATAACTCCCAAATATCTAATTTCACATACCGAGCTTATGGTGAAGCAACCATTAGGGATACAAATTGGACTGTTATTACAGCCAAATGCGTGATAGATAATCGGTGTTTGGGATCTCTGGCATTCCCTGAAATGCATAACTTTTGTCTTGTCGCTCAAAATCAAATTATGGGCTCCCAACCAAATCGCTAACATAACCAAATCCCTGTCAATAATAGTAAGGTTCGCATGATGGTTGAGGCCAGAATAAACAAATGAAAGATCATCCGCATACGCAGTGAGGGTACCAGAAAAATTCTGGTTGAAGATTCCATTTATGTAAACAAGAAAGAGTAGCGGCCCCAACACTGAACCTTGAGGAACTCCAACCCTAATATAACGCTCCTTACTCAAAATATTGTTGACGCGGACAACTTGAGTTCGGTCACTTAGATAATCAGAAAGCCACTTGTGTAACATTCCACGAAAACCGCAACGATTTAGTTTTAACCGAAGAATTGTATGATCAACTCTATCAAAGGCTTTGGTTAGGTCAACAAACATTGCTGAAGCCTTAAGTCCTCGATCAATGCTGCCACTTATCTGTTCCAGAAATTCTAAAATCGCTTGTTCAGTATTTTTATTGTTACGAAATCCAAATTGTTTCAGAGAGAGAAATTCGTTTTGATCCAAAAAATCAACAATCCTGTTCTTCATAGCCTTTTCAAAAATTTTAGAGAAGATTGAAAGAAGTGATATTGGTCGGTAGTTATTTACACAAGTTTTATCATTTTTCTTAAATATGGGGACAACAACAGCTCTTTTCAAGGTTCCAGGAAAAACTCCTGTTTCAACACTTAAGTTAAAGAGAAAAGACAAGACATCCACAAGGAAGCAAGCCATTTTTTTAACGACACTATTTGGAATTCCATCAATCCCAGGAGACGATTTATTTTTTAGGGAGTTAATAATATTATACAGTTCCCCTGGAGAAACAGGTGAAAAATAACAACTATTCATAACATCATAACTCTCAGTAACTATTCGATTTCTTTCCAACTCATCCATCACTGTCGAACTATTGGAGTTCCCTATACTTACAAAGAAATTATTAAATTCATTAGCAATAGCCGCAGAATCCGAAATGGTCACATTATTATGACTATTAATTTCTCTGATTTCAGCGTTACCATGATGCTCACCAATTATATTATTCACAGTTCGCCAGTTTTTACGAGCATCATTACCATTTTTTTAAAACTGTTTTGTGTAGAAGTGTTTTTTGGTCTGCTCTATTTTGAGATTTACCATATCACACAGTTTGCGGCTGTAGTTAGCTGGCCTTTTATTGTTAGGAAACTTTTTTGCTAGGTGACATATTCTATTTCTTTTACGAATGGCTCCCAACAAATTATTAGACATCCATGGCTTAAGCTTGGCTGTTTTATTGAGTGGGACCAATCTAGTACAGTTAGCAAGATGACCACTAAAAATATTTATGAAATTATCATAAGCTAATGACGCATTAGACACATTATAGACATTGATCCAATGTTCATTTAACAGCAATTCTTTTAAACACTCATAATCTATACGAGATATCTGCCTCGCATTAGTCTTAAGATGTCCTTTATTCGAGCTCTGTATAGCCAGTCCGATGAATTTAGCATCAATTAGACAGTGGTCTGAGATGCCCAAATTATGCAACTTGTATGAAATATTTTGGAAATATCTGTGGTCAAACCTAAAAAAGATATTGTCGATACAGGTCGCAGATGTTTTAAAAATTCTTGTAGGTTCATCCACTAAAATCTCAAGACCAAAACTAGACAAAATTTTTTTTTTTTTTAAACATCTTTATTGATATGGCTACTACAATCTTAAACATTATTAATTCATTAGTAAGGTTGACATTAGTACTTATGAGATAAGCATAAACTTGTGTGGGTCTGCTGGACCAGTATCCAGTTCCCTTAAGATATAATATTCATACGGTTAGCTCATGTGGTTTGATTCGTTTGAGCCGCCTTATTTCGTTTGTACTGTCCAGTAGTTGTACGGCCTCAACGTTGGTGTGGTTAAGAAGCCTCTTCTCATGTTTAATGGCACATTCGCGGATGACGTCGTCTATCAATTGTATTTTTAGATCATTGTGTATTTCTCTGTTAGTCACAAATCGGTAAGCGTTGGTGACCATTCGAAGAAAATTATTTTGGCTACGTTGTATAATGTCTCTATTGGATTTATGAGTACAACCCCATAGCTGCGCACCATACATCCATATTGGTTTGAAGATAGTCTGGTAGACTAGTCTTTTGCAATACAGGTTCATTTTGGAATGATGCCCAATTAACCAGTACATTTGACGTTGTTTTAATCGTATCTGTTCAGCTTTTTGTCTCACATGATGTTTCCAGTTGAGCCTTGAATCTAAATGCAGACCAAGGTATTTAGCCGATTCAGCCTGCGGCACTTGCACCCCATTGAGGTATATGATTGTGTAGACTGTTATTTTTGTGTCGGAGCGTAAATGTCACATGGGTTGATTTGAGCTCATTAAGCACTATTTTCCAGTCAATTGTCCATTTAGTAACGTTGTTCATTGCTCGTTGAAGATTTTCCACTGCCCTTGGTTGTGATTCGACTAGACGAAATAACTAAAAGATTCTCCACATGCGCAGTTTTCCGCACAAAATCCATATTAAAATCTCCCATAATTAAAAGGTTAGTATAGGGCAAGTTTTGCAGAAGCGTAGTGAAATCTTCAATGAAATCTGGAATGTTAGCAGCATGCAGTCTGTAAACACATACAGCACATAATATTTTCGAACACCAAGGAAAAGTTATACCAACACCATCAAAAGACCTAAAGTCAAGGTTAAACTGCTTACAGCTCAACATTTTACTAGCGTAAATTGCAACACCACCAGACCTATATCCCTCATTACATTTAGCAAACAGGTTATAATCCTGTAGATCGTAGTTCTCAATTTCATCATTAAAGATCCAGGTTTCAGACAAACCAATCAATAACGGCTTCACGCATACAGACTCAATGTAAGACAGCAGCCTATCCGAATTCCTCCTCATGCTTCTTATATTCTGATAAACAAAACTAAAATCTAGAACTAAGATAACTAGATATAAATCTAAAACTAGATATAATTCAAGTGCTAATAATATTGCTGTTATTAAGATTTGTATAAACAAGTAAAATGACATCGTTAAAAGGTCATATGATACGCCCCAAATATGCTTCTCATCAGAAAAACCGAACAAATTTTGTTCGTTTCTACAATATTACAATATGAATAAAAATCCTACTAAAACTTGAAAAAAATAAATAATAAAATTTAATGATTGACCTTGAAAATGATTTGGTTGCATATTATTCTCTTGTTCTTTTTTATATGCAACAAATACGCTTACCAAAAAAAAAAAAAAAGACAAGGATCTTCCCATGTCTTAATACTTAATTTTATTATTGTAGAATATAACCTTTCCGTATTATTTATATTCCAGTGTAAGGCGACAATTAGTAACAATTCCGTTATAAATCGATCAATTTACCTTATAGTTAAAATAAATAGCAGTAGCTTGGGTGGAATACACAGTTGTCCAATTAAATCCTTCCAATATTCACATAAATATATGTATGGTAATTTTACTAACCGCCATTTAGCCTATAAGAAACGAATATATCTGCATAAAATAAACGAAAAATTATAACTTTAAAAATAAATTAATAGTTAGAATTTCTTTCCATTTTATAAACAGAACAAAATACAAAAATATATATTCGATAACAGAATAAACACTTAATTTATATAATTATTGAAATATAATTTTTTTTATTTTGGAATTTTGGGTGTTCGACAAACTAGACTTCTTGCGAAATCTAAAAATTTTGTATATCTAAACCAGACAGCACAAATAACGGTAACATTTTTCTTTTTTATTTAGCCGCAATTTAACCAAATTACAATAATTTATATAAAACAGATTATATAATATAATCTAATAATTTATAATTAATGCATTTATTGTTAATGACAATAATACTTAATTTAAAATAAAAAAAATAAATCCTAGACTACAAAAAAATGGTAAACGATTATTTACTATTTAATTAATCACAATAAACATTAAAAAAGTTAAATAGCAAGCTAGTCTAAATTGTAAATTACCAAACAACAAATAATGTATAATTTTAATTAATTAATTAATATTTATGGTGTAGGTAATTATTATAAAATGCATTAAAATTTGTATGTATGTATATGCATTACATGGGGTACGATTTTTGTTAGGAAAAGTTTATTCTTTATTAACCCATTGCATATTTTATTTGTGGACTGGGCTAATTAGTGGTTATTTTGATTTCTTCGGCATTTTGTAGTAAAAATTCTTAATTATAGTATGTGGTTTGTTAAAAGCGATATACGAGGCTTTATAATTATATCAAGCATCCAATATTTGTTAAACATCGGGAAATTATTTAGCCAATAATCCTACATGATAACTCAGCGAACCAATCCTCAGTTATTGGAGAAATAATTTTAGATCCAAGGAAAATAAGCATTTATGGTATGTAATAGTAGAAATAATAATTTTCTAAACGTTTCTGTATTTACATTTAAGGTCATTTATCGGCAGTGTGAAGTTTCTGATAAATTGACAAAAAACCTTACAACAGCGAAAAAATTGTAAAGGGACTGCTACACTTTTTCTATGTGGTTATTTGAAACGACTGACGAGACATTGCAGAGATGTCTTGGTACAAAAATGCCATGTGTTAAAATTGTGTCGTTAGGAACATATTTACGTGACCCGTCCAACATAAATTTATTCAAGTTTCAAAAATGTCACTTGGTAAAATTCTGTAGTTGAGATTTCTATGGGCCATTGACAAGGCATCTTAGAGATGTCTAAGTAATACCGAGTGTACTATTTCATTGTATTGACCTCGGTGCATGATTTCTAGCAGACAACATATTTATGCGACCCGTCCAACATAAATTTATTCAAGTTTCAAAAATGTCACTTGGTAAAATTGTGTAGTTGAGATTTCTATGGGCCATTGACAAGACATCGTAGAGATGTCTAAGTAATACCGAGTATGCCATTTCACTGAATTGATCTCTGTGCATGATTTCTAGCAGACAACATATTTATGCGATCCGCCCAACATAAATTTATCCAAGTTTCAAAAATATCACGTGGTAAAATTCTGTAGTTGAGATTTCCATGGGCCATTGACAAGGCATCTAGAGATGTCTAAGTAACACCGAGTGTACCATTTCATTGTACTGACCTCTGTGCATGATTTCTAGCAGACAACATATTTATGCGAAAAGAGAGGTCAATACAATGAAATGGCACACTCGGTATTACTTAGACATCTCTACGATGCCTTGATCTAAATTCCAGCTACACAATTTTAGTGTAGCGGAGCATTTACACTTTTTAGCTTTTGTAAGGTTTTTTGTCAATTTGTCAGAAACTTCACATTAGTCATTTATCTATTTATTGTGACAAAATATTCCAACTTATAATATAAAACATAAATTTTTAATTGCTTGTAAATCAATATGTGTAAAAATTTAGAGATGTACTAATTGTATTTCAAGGGCTCTATTAAATGGTAATATTGTGCAGGTCGTTTACACTGATTTTTGTAAGGCTTTTGACAAGATCGATCATGACTTGCTGTTGCGGAAACTTATTTCATTGAATTGTAACTACTTGCCAGTTGATTGGATTAGATCTTATCTAAAATCCAGAACTCAATTTGTGAAAATTGGCAGCTTCACTTCAAGAGTTATTGATGTTTCTTCAGGAGTCCCTCAAGGCAGCCATTTGGGTCCCATGCTCTTCATTCTTTTCGTAAACGATGTGGTCAACTGTCTAAGTCATTCCGACATTCTCATTTATGCGGACGATATAAAAATCTTTAAAACTATTTCTTGCGCCAATGATGCACTTGACTTTCAGTCTGACCTGACAAACTTCAAGGCTTGGTGTACATCGCATAATTTGATTATAAACATCTCCAAATGCAAAACAATGTGTTTCGCCCGCGTAGTCTTACCCACTAGTTACGATTACTTCTTTGATGGTTGTAGTATTGAAACTGTTGATACTTTTAAAGATTTAGGTATAACCTTTACTTCGAATTTATCGTTCCATAAACATGTTGAAGGTTGCATTTCTAAAGCGAATTCTATGCTTGGATTTGTTAAAATGTTTGCTAAGGATTTTCATGATCCTTACGTGATTAAAACTTTATATGTCTCTTTTGTTCGTTCATTGTTGGAATATGGTGTTGTAATATGGAATCCGTTTTATATTAACTATTCAGATCGCATAGAGAGGGTTCAGAAGCGATTTTTAATGTACGCACTACGAAGGTTGCCTAGAGATGCGAATATACCTGCTTTGATACTCCCAGCGTATCGTGGTAGATGTAAATTAATAAATATGGAGCCGCTATTTATTCGTAGAATTGAAATTAGCGCAATGTTTGTTCGAGATTTATTAGTGTCTAAAATCGATTGTTCGGAAATTTTGAGTTTGCTTCATATATATACTCCATTACGTGTGCTGCGCGATAAAGATTTCCAAATTAAGTTGCCGTTTTGTAGGCAAAACTACGGTAAATGTGAGCCGCTTTATCATTCTTCTGCTTCCTTTAATAAAGTACGGCCGGCTTTTGACTTTAATCTGTCTAGAAATGCGTTTAAGGAATTGATGTCGAAGCTTCTTTTGAATTATTGGTAATATTTACATTATATAATTTTATTAAATTTCTTATTGATGTAACCAGTTATGTATAAGTTGGTAATAAATAAATAAATAAATAAATAAATTTAATCGACACTTAAATGTAAACGTCAAATTTAAACGTTAAACTTAAACGTGTAGCCCGAATCTCTTTTACGAACGGGGCCATTTACTATTAAATTTAGATCGTGGTTTTCATAAATTTTTTATTTGGTTCAATTTTAATTTTATTATATGTTAAAAGCATCAAAAAAACATTGTTCAAAATTGGATAAATCTGTGGCCAAAAGCCATAAGGGCATAATTCTAAATCATAAGAGTTTTTAGAATTATTGTTTTTGTAAACGCTTATTACTGTTATTTGTTGCTGCTGGCATGTTACAAAAAATTCTGACCATAGAAATTTGATATTAAATTATCGGCTTTCATCGTTATTATTTTTTGGTTATATTAATGCTGTGCGAGCGCCTATAGCTTTTTTGGCTAAATTTTCAAATTTTTTAAATAGTTGCTAAGTTATAGTTGCATTCCATCGGAAGTTATCGAATTTTATCGCTATTTGAATGTATGAAGCCTCACTTGTGTTTCTTCTTTCTGTGATGCGACTTTGCTTGCAACCAACCAAACAGTACAGATTTCTAAATCTAATTATGTCCGAAAATTATTTCGGAAATATTTGTGTGTGACTAATTTTGTAATTTATACTAACTTTTTATAGAAAAATTTAATTTAAAAGGAAACTAATTTGGCTTATTTACAATTGTCAAAAAGTGGATATATTCGATATTAAGTAAGAGGCTTTTATCATTATTCAGTTTTTATTAAACTAAATATGTTTATCACAATAATTTCATTATATTTATTGCTACATAAAACAATCTAAACTGTAAAATTTTATATTTATTTTTATTCAATGGCACAAACTTAAGACTAAATCAAGAGGCACTAAATCAAGAGGCCAATTATTCATAATATATCTACCCAAAAAAAGTAAAAATATCAATCCTCCCGTTCTTTACCCCAAGAGTTATACAAAGTGTATAACCCTGAACAAAAAATGAGAACTTTTCTTGAGCTCATTGTGTTGGTAGTTTGGATTCGTACAAAAATACAATTCCTACTTAACACAGATAGTGTCAAGTATGAACGTACTGATTTAGCGAATTATATTCACTAAATCAAAAAACTCAAGGAAAATCCTCATTTCTGTGTGTTTAATGCCCACACAATATTAAGAAGTTTAAGAGAAGTATGTCTGTTTACCAAATGATTTTTTTCATTAAATAATCTATATTTACGCTGTACGCGTCACGTCGATTTTTTCGACTAAATTCCTAACTAAACTAAATTACGCTATGTTATGCTATTAGCTACCAGATGGCTAACAAATAGTCCCCTCGCGAAAGATTTTCATTTTAATTGCCATTTTTATTGAACCTGTATTTGTTGAGTACTTTTATTAGAAAAAATTTAAATTTGTGCCACAAGTTTGTAGAGAAATGCTAATGCAGCTTCTGAATTATTATTATTAATGATTATACGAATATTTATAGTATTTGAATTGAAATAAATTATTTTAATTCAGATTTTCCATTTTTGTTTGCAAGCTATTTTTTAATACGAGTTTGATTAATATTGTCGGATTGGCAGTACTCTATCTCGGCATGAAATGGTGGAATAGTAAAATTTGCTGCAAATGAATAATTTCTTTGCAAAGAAACGTACCAGACTTCAGCAATCTTTATTCCTTGGTCTTCTCTGCGATTATATTCTCAATCAGAAATATAAACTGTTAAATATTAATCCTATTTACGGTTGATTGGGCATGCGCAGAAAAAATACTATTTGTCCGTCTTTAGCAACAACAAACTTTAGACATATTGGGAAATTTTTGACCACAACAACATTTTGTTAGGTTTATGCTCATTAGTGACACTGCAGTCGCTATCCCACTTTGTTTATCATGTCCTCTATTATGAAATATAAGTGAAGTCGTCTGTATACGCAACAAAGATGTTGGTTCAACCTTCGGGCGAAACTGAGGGACCGACTTTAGTTTGTAATAGACTTAAGATTTTGTTACACTAACAATATGCGCATTATATTACTTTTGAGTATGAAATTGATTGATTGATTAACGTATTCGACCAAACTATAAGCAAGGCCTCTCGAAGGTGGACGGGCCTAACCGAACACCATGTTACACACAATGCTTATGTTGTGTTGATTTGGCGAGGTTTAAGAAATGATTGTCGATTGGGCGAGGTTTAATTAGTAATGATAGAAATTGACCCGGTTACAGGCTCCTATGTACAGCCAATAGCTAGTAACACAATGACAATATATTTCTAATCTAATTTTATGGTTTATTAAAAATTAAAACTGTATTCTAAAATAAAACTAGTAGTTTGCTGAATCAAATATCTGAGTGCTTCTAAAAATCGAAATAATAATTAATTTAAATTTAACTTAAAGCTTGTAACACAGTAGCTCAGAGGCGATCTAGCCTAATAAATATAATTAGAAACAGTCACTTATATATTTAAATGATTTCCAGCTGTTTGATCTGTGTTGAACGTTATCCTGTAGTAATGCTTAACTGTATTAATGTTATCAATAACCAATATTTAAATAATAAGGCGCTAATTAGTTCCTAATGTATGAAACTACTATATTACTGCTATTAATGAAAATTGTAAATTAAGAAGACAAAAAATCAAGACAACACATTTTCTAAACTACATTGAATTTTTTGAAATTTCTGGAAGATGAATGAAATTTCTCGGGAATCTCTGAAAAGAAAATCAAAATTGACCCATTATTACTAAATACTTACTACTTAATTACCAGAATTTAAGTTACATAAATAAAAATCACGGGATCCGATTACCATTAAGATTACACATTTTACTTAAATTTCAGTAAATTTGCTAGTTAGTATTACAACATAAGATAAATTAGTTAGTACAAGAGAACACAATTTCTAAAGTATAAACTTATAGTATAATAAACAAATGTATTTCTTTAGTTTTAACTTAATATGTTTGTTTATTAATATTTTATTAATTTATAATAAATCGGTTTTTTATTATAAAATTAATAAACAAAAATATTAAGTTAAAACTAAAGAAATTAATATATCTCCGCCACCCTAGTCACCTTTGCCACTCAAAAATACAGTCGCCAACCACTAAGACTAAAGAAGTCATAGCCCCGTGACGAAAGTGTGATAAAACGTGATTAAAACAAAATAAAATAAAATTAAAAACAATTAAGTAAAGATAAAGGTAATACAAATTATATTTTTACTGTAGTAATTTTATGGTTTGACTACTGCTATTTCCATAGCCATCACAGCCTTTAGCCAAAACCGATATGTCGTTTTACTTCGGTAATATCTGATTGCCTAATTTTACTTTATAATTTTATCTTAGCACGCAAATTATGCTTAATATAAAACAAAAAGCAGTCCTCTTCCATCTTTATCAGTTAACATAAAAGTCAAAATAAACAATAAAATCTTCAGAATTATTGCTAGATTAGACAGCAATAATTCTGAAGATTTTATTGTTTATTTGACAGTAAAATTCTGTAGTTGAGATTTCTATGGGCCATTGACAAGGCATCTTAGAGATGTCTAAGTAATACCGAGTGTACTATTTCATTGTATTGACCTCGGTGCATGATTTCTAGCAGACAACATATTTATGCGACCCGTCCAACATAAATTTATTCAAGTTTCAAAAATGTCACTTGGTAAAATTGTGTAGTTGAGATTTCTATGGGCCATTGACAAGACATCGTAGAGATGTCTAAGTAATACCGAGTATGCCATTTCACTGAATTGATCTCTGTGCATGATTTCTAGCAGACAACATATTTATGCGATCCGCCCAACATAAATTTATCCAAGTTTCAAAAATATCACGTGGTAAAATTCTGTAGTTGAGATTTCCATGGGCCATTGACAAGGCATCTAGAGATGTCTAAGTAACACCGAGTGTACCATTTCATTGTACTGACCTCTGTGCATGATTTCTAGCAGACAACATATTTATGCGAAAAGAGAGGTCAATACAATGAAATGGCACACTCGGTATTACTTAGACATCTCTACGATGCCTTGATCTAAATTCCAGCTACACAATTTTAGTGTAGCGGAGCATTTACACTTTTTAGCTTTTGTAAGGTTTTTTGTCAATTTGTCAGAAACTTCACATTAGTCATTTATCTATTTATTGTGACAAAATATTCCAACTTATAATATAAAACATAAATTTTTAATTGCTTGTAAATCAATATGTGTAAAAATTTAGAGATGTACTAATTGTATTTCAAGGGCTCTATTAAATGGTAATATTGTGCAGGTCGTTTACACTGATTTTTGTAAGGCTTTTGACAAGATCGATCATGACTTGCTGTTGCGGAAACTTATTTCATTGAATTGTAACTACTTGCCAGTTGATTGGATTAGATCTTATCTAAAATCCAGAACTCAATTTGTGAAAATTGGCAGCTTCACTTCAAGAGTTATTGATGTTTCTTCAGGAGTCCCTCAAGGCAGCCATTTGGGTCCCATGCTCTTCATTCTTTTCGTAAACGATGTGGTCAACTGTCTAAGTCATTCCGACATTCTCATTTATGCGGACGATATAAAAATCTTTAAAACTATTTCTTGCGCCAATGATGCACTTGACTTTCAGTCTGACCTGACAAACTTCAAGGCTTGGTGTACATCGCATAATTTGATTATAAACATCTCCAAATGCAAAACAATGTGTTTCGCCCGCGTAGTCTTACCCACTAGTTACGATTACTTCTTTGATGGTTGTAGTATTGAAACTGTTGATACTTTTAAAGATTTAGGTATAACCTTTACTTCGAATTTATCGTTCCATAAACATGTTGAAGGTTGCATTTCTAAAGCGAATTCTATGCTTGGATTTGTTAAAATGTTTGCTAAGGATTTTCATGATCCTTACGTGATTAAAACTTTATATGTCTCTTTTGTTCGTTCATTGTTGGAATATGGTGTTGTAATATGGAATCCGTTTTATATTAACTATTCAGATCGCATAGAGAGGGTTCAGAAGCGATTTTTAATGTACGCACTACGAAGGTTGCCTAGAGATGCGAATATACCTGCTTTGATACTCCCAGCGTATCGTGGTAGATGTAAATTAATAAATATGGAGCCGCTATTTATTCGTAGAATTGAAATTAGCGCAATGTTTGTTCGAGATTTATTAGTGTCTAAAATCGATTGTTCGGAAATTTTGAGTTTGCTTCATATATATACTCCATTACGTGTGCTGCGCGATAAAGATTTCCAAATTAAGTTGCCGTTGTGTAGGCAAAACTACGGTAAATGTGAGCCGCTTTATCATTCTTCTGCTTCCTTTAATAAAGTACGGCCGGCTTTTGACTTTAATCTGTCTAGAAATGCGTTTAAGGAATTGATGTCGAAGCTTCTTTTGAATTATTGGTAATATTTACATTATATAATTTTATTAAATTTCTTATTGATGTAACCAGTTATGTATAAGTTGGTAATAAATAAATAAATAAATAAATAAATAAATTTAATCGACACTTAAATGTAAACGTCAAATTTAAACGTTAAACTTAAACGTGTAGCCCGAATCTCTTTTACGAACGGGGCCATTTACTATTAAATTTAGATCGTTCTTATATCTAGAAATATTTGTTTTGAAACGTTAGTACCAAACACTTTTACCGTCCAAAAAGATATTCCTATATTAATGTACTTGCCGAGACCGTGGATTGTTTGTCATTCGGGTACCATAGTAGTTTTTTACAATACAAGGGCTTATTTCCTACAATGTAGGGGTAAATTACAGTGTAGGAAATACACTAGCTCCATACAAACAACTCGCCGAATTTAGCAAAGTCTTCTATCCAAGCAAATACTTGCCACTAGTAGGCCAAAAACAACCAAAATTTTAGCGGTTGTGGTATTTTTAGTTGCTTTTTGATTGTGAATTCTAAACTTGTCGACATATCGACATCAAAATTTATTTTGGCATTAGCAACCATTTAACGTAATTTTAATTTATTTGGTGTATGTAAATAAAATGGTTTCGCTTATTAAATTTCATTGGAGTGATTACAACAAATTTATTGAAAAAGTAAAGTAAGCATAAAATGTTTATAAAATCATAATTTGGAAAAATTGAAGAAATGAAAGCGTTGAACAAAAATAAAAATTGCACATTTAGTGTTTAACAATACAGAAAAAAACACTTCAAAAGTTTTATTACAATTTACACTTAAATACTAAAGATATCATACAACAATAAAACGAAAGTACAATATATTTATATATTTGATTATAAAAGAAATCCGTACGCGTATAAAAGAAATCCGTGGGCTCTTTTAACGCTATAGGACCATTTATTGTAGCATCCGCATATTGTAATGCTTCATGCCAGCTTATGGTACTAACATGAAAGACGGCCTTGAATCCTTTTTTCTATTCTCATAGTTGTGTTCATCGTCGTCATTGATTGTAATCTGATGATGAAAAGTGTCTTATATATTCCGCCCCTATCGGGATTCGAAAAAACGGCCGCCGAATTATTTTGTAGGCATTCTATCTGGCCAACGCCCTACTTGCATTAATTAATATGTATATATATACACCAGGGTCCCGCTTTGCGTCTATTCGAAATGCGTCTATTCACTCTTGCGTCGGTATTTTTTTGCTTATTTTTTCATACATTTAATGAGAATTCTCTTTGCCATGAGAATATTTATTAAGAATAATAATGCATGTGTTTATCTATTATTTCTCCACGTATGGAACCGAACAGCGACGCAAAGCGGGACCCTGATGTATATATATATACTATATATATATATATTTGCTGGTTAAAAAATAACAACAGGTTTATGTTTTGTTTCATGTCTTTATTTCAAATTTAGTGTAAATTTTATAGTTAGGTAGGTATAAATTCATTAAAAACCTCAACAAAATCCAAATTTAAGTAGGTATATAGTTCACTATTTAAGTGCCGAAATTAAACAATTTACATTCACATTATGTTTGTCATAAGAACTATCGATAGAATAAAAATATTTTTGAATAAATGTCCATACTAAATGAGACTCTATAGGATATTGTAAATTGAGCACATTAAATGTTTTAAAACAAATATCAACTGCTTCAACAAAAGAGTTCAAAACATATTTGATCCCGTCAAAAAATACTAAAAACTCTTTTGGCTCAAGCGTAGTGCCAATGATTAAAATAAGCGGTTGAATTGGAACCTTGTTCTTGTTTCGCCGTGTGATTTCTTCTTCGCATTCCCCTAGGGTATTCCCAACAATGAGAAAGCTTCTCTGCGAGTCGCTAATAGAGAATTTAGTTCTCAATATTTTGTTGTTAGTGCCTTCAATGGTGGTTGTAGTTGGTACTAGCAAGCTATGCAATAAAAAAAATAATGTACAGCTACGACCACCTATAAACAAACGAAAAAGTTATTAAGTTTATTTTAGTTTAAAAAAATAAAATCAATTAACCTACTTTCAGTAACGTACTGTTTATGTTGAAGGTCGTTTAATAAAGTTTTACTGCTATGATCTTTTATTTTGTCGAGGTATATTGGCATTATTGCTGCGAAAATTTCATAATTTAAAATTAAGCTGGAGGCAGAGGGATACATCTGATTAAAATCAATGTTTATCTGGAAAGGAAAAAGTAAAAAAAAAAAAATTATTGTAAAATGCATACATAATACTATCTTATAATTAATAAAATGTATTATTAATTAGTTTATTACCAATTTGTAG
Source organism: Tipula vernalis (assembly GCA_958295665.1). NCBI lineage: Eukaryota > Metazoa > Arthropoda > Insecta > Diptera > Tipulidae > Tipula > Tipula vernalis. The sequence goes on along the minus strand of OY282559.1, from coordinate 216,096,910 downwards.
CCCATTGGTTTCATATATTGCTTCCATTTGGTCAAAATTTCGTTCGTCGAATTGGCATTTGATATTTCATGCAAACGGTAATTTTTGGTGGCTTCCCAAAGATGCTCCATCTCAGCCCATGAGCAATTATCGAGTAATATAGCCTCGAGCTGCTCGGTAATGTTACTTTCTGGTGGTGCTATTTGTGTTTGATTAAATTTTGAGAAAAAACATAATATTATTCGAATTAATAAAAAGAGTTTTCGTTTGGCGTTATATAATGCATATATATTCATAAAATAAAAATATATTCATGAAATAATAATAAGACTGACCACGCAGAATAAAAAATAGCTATAAAAGTCGTTTTACTATTAATAGCAAAACGGTAGTTATATCAAACTACATAACGAGCTAATACACAATAAATTCTTTAAATTCATAATTTCCAATTACAATATTTTAATATTTTGAAAATTTAACTAATGTATTTTAAGAGAATTTTAGCTTTTCGCGACTGATGTTCCTCAAATAGTTACCCATTTTAAATAAGAAGTTTCAAAAACTATTAGATTTTTTTTGTTCTACGTGGTACGTCTCATTATTATTTGGTTTATGATATTACCTAATTGAATATTTTTTGTGAAATTTGAGCAAGGTGATTTTGTTGTGTAGCTTCGTGTTGGAATAATTCCACTAGTTTTAAGTTGCCGGAGGCTATTAAAATATTTATCGTACACCTTGCCTTGTGGCTTCCGGCCTGATTGTTTAGAATAGTAGTACGCCTATCCAAGAAAAGAAATAAGATCATTAATTTGCTGGTATCTTTCTATTGAAAACTTGAGATATGTACATACTATAAATTCTGATGGAAATATTTGAATTATCTTTTCAGATATTTGTTGTGCGATTACGACATTCATTCGAATTCCTTTTTGTAGCATGTACTTTATTACTGCATCGACTATTAACGATCTAGAGCCTTCACTTAATTTTTTAGTTGATTTATATATACTTAAAATTGATCTGCCTTGAACGGATTTTTCCAATATTTTATGAACATCAATTGTGACGTCATCGCAAGTACTGGAGTTTTCATCTGTTTGATATTTATCGTTTTCAATTTGCAACGGAGCATGCGCTACCTCGGTTTTTTCTAATATTTGGTATGCCTTAATTTTGGATTCAAGAATTACATCCGTTCCTATTTTTAAATTGTACTTGTTGACAAATTTTTGTATGTGTCGGTCGCTCATATTCTGGATGACATTTAAATTAATTAATTCGTCTGAAAATATTTAAAAGATATAGAATTATATAACAGCAAGAACACTATTTTTTGACAATTTACCACAAAATGCTGGAAAGAGAATGCTTAGATTCCATGTTTCCAATAATTCTTTTATGTCACACTTCTCCTTTAGAGTCAATGAACATTCTAGTGTAGATCCCGTAGATGCATCGATATGTGGTTGGGTCATTTGATCTGATTCCTTGGTATTCATCGGTACATTATAGTTTTGAATCAAATGATATTCGGTTTCATCTTCCATTGGAAGTAATTGATAAGTTATTACTTGGTCGTTTTCTGTCATTTTGTTCAATCGCGCAATATATTAAGTTAGGTACTAGGTTATTGGTTACTAACTATATTAAATGTTAGGTACTTATTACAGATTTACAAAATGTTACTATTTATAAGAAATAAAATTAAAATAACTTAGATAAGCATTATAAATTACAAATATTCTTTTAATTTAATCATCAGCTTTCCTTTTACAGTACAATGAATGTTGGTAGGCAAGCAATTAAAATCTGTAATTTTAAAGAATAATTTTTCGGCAATAAAAATTTTGGGACTATGTAATTCATATGCATCAAAATGTGAACTAAATGAATTCACCAAAAGCTCATTAACCAGTAGAAATATTTCGGAAGTTTCTTTCAAAACAAATATCTCTTCTATTTCAAATAGGCCTAGCGATGACCTAAACAATGAAAGAATCAACCCATTTTTGTAGTTAGTTCCTTTGAAACTTATGTTGCTTAAAGCAATTACATCTTGTTGTTTAATTTTAGTTTTGTTGAATAATAAATTTATATTTTTACTTTCAATGCGGTAATTATCTTTAAATACAAAATTATTTTCATTTGGTGACATTAAAGAGAGCGAGGATTTCAGATTACATTTTTTTGCTAAGCTTAACAAAATATTTTTTCTAGACGCTATGACGTTTGCATAGGCTTTGATTTCTTTATGCTTAGCTTCGTACCTAAAGCACCAAAAATGCCTAGGTGGACCGGAAAATTCTACAACAGTTGGATAGTGCACTAATATATGGTGCTTTGGTTTAAGCGTGTCCGCGAATAGTTCTACATAACTTGTATTATGCTCACATATTAACTGTCGCGCGCATTACCGTTATATCATCCTTTGTTAAGCTTCGTCTAAGAAGTAAATCAATTATTTTTAAAAGAAGAAGGTAAAATTGCCAAACAATATCGTTTTCAGGAATCAAATCTCCTATCATGAGTGGAAACAAAAGAATAAAAGTTTTCATCTCACTTGCAGTCATCTTCAATCTACAACGTTTTATATGTTCAATTGTTATTGGTTTCGACAAATTACCTATTTCAATTGAACCATAATTAAACGTTTGTTTTCTAATATTTAATGTTTCTAACGAAAAAAGGGCAACAACGTGTATATAATAATCAATTATTTTGCAAACATCATAATGGCAAATACCTTCAAACAAATCATGCATAATATCTACAGCAAAGTTTTCAACTACATGAAAGGAAGTAATTCTGTTTAAAGGAGAATTTTGATTTATTCCAGATTCTTCAAAATAATTTGTATCAACGTCTACATTATAATTTTGGATATTACGTAAATATTTATTTTCCTGAAGTGCCATATAATGTGTCTCTGTTTTGGGCGCCTTACAGAAGCGACAAAAAAAGGTGCTTGAAAAGGATTTGCTAAAATCACAAATTGAATTTATACCCAAATTATCACCAATGACCAAGCCTAAAATAAATCTAACATTCACTACTCCTCCAACAGTGCTTATAGAAATACCTTTGCATTCCATCTCGCTTATTTCATTTATTAAATGAGCTAAGCAAGCGTCATTTCCAAAGGTTTTTAGATCCTGAGATTTTATAAATCCAGCAACAAAAATATTATCTAATTTAGAAACATTATTAAGTAGAGGAAAACTATAATAAATTCCACAAACTGATTGAGATTGAGTGCCTAGAGGATTATTTATCTGGAAATCATCAGTAAATAAAAAATAAGGAATACAAATCTCACCAGGATATGGAGCAGTTTTTTTCTGCCATAATTTTCCATTAATGAAATTTGAAAGTAATTCTGGATTTTTTTGTATATTTTTCATATTATCCATCATTTCGCTAAGAATATCGCAGTGTTCAAATCTTTTTTTGATTTGAAACTTAAGAGGAAGCAAAACGCCTTTCGTACACTGCTCATCATATATAGCCTCACCATTTTGCATTAATACACCCACTGACTCATTTATTAAAAATTGAACTGATTCTTGTAGTAAATTATTTTGTTTTAACCACACGTGTAGCAAATGATCTGTTTTGCAATGCTTAAACGGATTTGATAGTTTTTCAACAAAGTTTACTAAATCGTTCTTGATTTCAACATTCTCAATTCTATTATCTATATATTTTTTTAAATAAGATGTTGCCGGTTGTAAGAAAGTATCAACAATTAGTTTCTGAATATCCTCAACGTTCTTTCGAGTAAAATTATTATTATTATGAAGCAAAAGTGTGAATCTAGCAGCATCTTTCGACCTAAATTTTCACAAACTTTTTCGTCTGATATTGAATTAATTTCGACATTGCTCTGAGATTTACTTTCATTGTTTTGACGCAAAGGAATAGTTGCTTGGATTTCTTCATTCTTTAAACTTAAAGTGGCCGCTTGATGCATTCTATTAATATGATCCCGAAAGCTTTTAACGTTAGGAAAAGACTTGTTCGCGCGTATTCCTTCGCAACATTCATAAACTCTGTACTCTGTAAGCGAATGCATGATATTTAAATGAATAATTAACGACTTTAAATTAAAACTATCTAAATTACACAAATAACACTTCAACATATTTACTTTATTATAGATTATTTGTAAAGATAATTAAACAAACAAAATTCGAGATCTTCAAAATGACTAACAAAAATACCTGTAATTTTTTCAAACACAATTACTATTTGCAATATTACAATAAAGCGATATAAGCATAATTATATTAAAAACTCTTACGTTCTGCCAGCTAATGTTTCACGTTATATATTATATTATGCCTATTTGTGCACTTTTAATTAATAATTATTATATTGGATTTAAGATTTAACCACCTACGTACAATACTTCTGAACTTGCTTTGTTAAACTGTAAACTAAATTCACGTGGAGTCGTAATTTTTTAGGTTATTTTGTCAATTCAATACAAATTTCTTCGATTGTAGTAGTAGCATTGTGTAATTGTACTTTGTTAACTAAATTTCTTCAATTTGACGAAAAAACTATGAAAAGGATACGAAACTGTTCAATTGTTGATTCTTTCATTTGAAGAAATTTCGTTAAATTAACACATTAAGTTAAATATAGTAAAATTGAAGAGGGGTAGTCCATCAATTTGAATAAAATGTTAGTAAAAGTCTTATTTTTCATTATATGTTGATGAATCCTTCTTCAAATGGACATGGTTTATAATTAAATCAACAATTTTTCTATCAAATTAAATAAAATATGTTAATCAAAATTCAACGAAATTGATTATTCAATTTCACCTACGATATTTTTTTGAGTGAAGTACGTCTACGTTCTAAATATCATTTTTCCGCTAGAATAAGACATTGTTTTCAACATTATAAACTAAGGCGTAAGCAAGAAGTACGTAATATCAACAGGAAAGAAACTGAATGGCAATTTTCGTGCAGAAATGGATCAAGTAAGGGGTTATATAACAGCAAAATTCTGGTCCCGTTTATCTAATTTTAGAAATAAAACAATGAATGAATGGGATATTTAACGCAGAAACTTGTGGTGTTTTCCATGAGAACTGCACTAGAACTCGATAAACTTTTAATTCCTTATATTCTATGTAAATAAAAATTGTTTTTCTCGAATTGAAAATGCCAGATTCTTGTTGTATGTTTCCAAATTTTTTTCAGAATGGACTTAATTGAACACAAGCAAAATCCATGATAAAAAACGACCTATAGGTAGGCTCTTTCGAATGACAACAACACCAATTTGTTATGTCTTACCATCGTTTGAGGTTTAGAAATAGTTCGTTTCCAAAAACATGTCACAGAAGACCATCAGAGCACAACAATTGTTTTATATTTCGGATTTCAACATCTAATTTTTTCTAATTCTAATTAGCATAATAATCAAAATCTCTATCTTCGTACCGGGATTAGCAAACTACAAGAATCTAAAGAGAAAAACGAATCTCAGAAGACTGGTGTTTAACTAAATACCGGCAAGACAATAAAATTCGCACAGTGCGGTGCAGTGCATAATATTTACTTGCCTCCTTTGATATGTCCTCTATTTGTAGAGAAAAAGCAATTTGTTCACTGCACCGCACCGTGCGAATTATTGAACAGAAAACCCTGTAAAAGTCGACCCGACCAACGTTTGAATCATCTCTTCAAAATTATTTTGGCCTAAAAAAACCAAAGTATTAAAATCCTGTTAAAAATCAAGAAAAATTTGGTTGGTCCAAAACCATTTTTCTCGACCTTTTGAAATCCCCTGAGTCTGAAAAAGCAAAAAAAGAAAAAAATGTCCGTCCGTCTGTCTGTATGTCTGTACCATGGTATCTCGAGAACGGCTTATTCGATTTAGAATTTTTGTTCGCCAATCTGTTTCTATGGTCAAGACGGAGATTTCAAAAACTTTTGGAAACTGTACGTCAAGAGGGTGAGATTCCATACGAATTGAACCAAAACACCTGGTTATATAAAAATATTTACGAATTTTTTATATATGCGGGCTTGATTATTGAATTGGTCATTGAATTTGGGGTTGATTTGAAGGTTAAGGTAGGAATAAATTTGCGGGTTGAGTTGAAGTTGAGCTGGAATTGAGTTGGGGTTGGATAAGATATAGTGAGTTGTTGACCAGTTTATTATATATGCTGGTTTGAAAATTGAGTTTGGCATAGAGTGTGCGTTTAAGTTGAGGGTTCAGTTGGGTTCCGTTTGCGAGTTGTGCTCAGGATCATCAGGAGCTGAAAAGAAAATATAAAAATGTAATCACCGATTTATTTCATATTTTTTACTTACCTTAGACTGTAGCTTATTGTATTTAGCTAATTGTTGAATTGTGTTGATTTTTAATTTATTTCTGAAACTGAATTAATTAGAAATTAAAGTAATTGAAATATAGTAAAAAATTAAATTAAAGCGACCACCAACTTACTATTATTATCATTAGAATATGACTGCTGGTTATTGTTTTTATATATTTGACATAAAGTCGATAAGAAATCAATCTAGACTATTGACAATATTATAGAATTTCTACGTTCTGATCACACTGCCATCTATGGTTATTATTACGATTGTAACGTTAAACAATTCTGTTTTATTTATATTTGGAGAACACATCCGTACAAGTTGAATTAGGGTGGAGTTGCGGTTTAGATTTGGTTGGATTAGGCTTTAGTGAGCAGTTGAGCAATCTATATACAGTGAAAGCTCACTAGAACGGAAATCGACGGAACCAAAAATATTGTCCGTTGTAATGAAGATTTGTGATTTTTTTTCGATCTTATCTTATCCATATTTTTTTGGTGGTTTGGCGTCTATTGGAGAGGAGGGGTGATTAAAGTTGAGTAAATTAATCTACCAGCTGCTCTGGTCATGTATTAGGCAGCTGCGTGATGTGCTGCCTCCTCGTGGCAACCACTGGTAACTGAGGCCATTTAACACATTTTTGGCCATTTGGCACAGACTAAAGTACGGCGCTAAAGGAGAAACCCTTTACAAAAAACCCTAATCTAAGGTCGAACGCCATATGCCGATGGATGAATGTTCTGTCAAGTATGCGGGCTCTGGATACGAGGTACCCTCCAGTTTTATTTAGCCTTCCTGTAGTAAAGCTGGGTGACCTACAGGCGACTTTCATTCCCAGCAACTCGTAAGAGTAAAATCAAATAATCAGGGGTAGGGGTAGGAATAAATGGGAGTGGAATAGCCCTCTCGAAGTCCTTGGGTTCCAATGCTACCGTCTTTCTAGCGGAACTACATGCTGTAGTAAACAGCTAGGAGGGAGAGCAATAAGCCCATAAATACGACGAAATAATCAAGACCGAAGTTCCGACCACCTCATGAGGTTTCAGCCCCTTATATTTTCTATTATGTAAGAAGCTTATTGAGCGTACTGAGTGTTAAACGAATATTAATTATTTAATCAACTAATTTAGCGTATTGACTGCCAAATAGTAAAAAGAAATGATTTCAATGCATTTTGTAATGTTTATTTATGATTCTATACGTTTAATTAATATAATGCTTAATTAACCTAGTTGTTTAAGAAGGTAACCTGGTATAGAACGCCAAAAACAAGCACTCTTTGTAAATTTAAAAAAAAATTATTCATTATATATTTTTGCAATTATTAATATTTATTGTGTACAATTGAAGAGTTTAAATTAATTTTTTAGTATTATTAAATTAAAATTTAGACAAGTTATTAAAAAAAAATGTAAAGGTGCCTCGGAATATTCTTTATTCACTGAGTGTACTCTAGCATCTCGTAGAAATTTGTAGTTTGTAGATATACCCAAAACATTAATTATTTTTAAAAAATCCGTTTTTTGCATAAATTTTGCACGTTTGGGGGAAAGATTGTGCATTGAGCTCTACTTTCACCAAGATGGTTGAAATGTCTGATTAGAGATGCTGTAAGCCTTAATTTGGCGTTTTATAAGCCATCTATTTTTAAGTGCATCCGTATCTCACCATACAATATTTTTTCTTTTTTAATTTTATTTTTTTGGCAAATTGTATTTTAAAAGATTGTTAAAATTAGCATATTACATATTAAATATGTAATGTACGTATTGCAGATTGTTTGTCCTAATCTCCTTCAAAATCCTAAACAGTCTCATTTTGAGTGCGTCTTCAGTAAGAAAAACGTATGTATTTCTTTAGCTTTATATCCTACCCTCACACTTTTTCACAAGTACTATGCGAAAGTTGTCGGTGGTAAACCCTCACGAAGCATTTAAAATACAATCGCTTTTATTTGTTCGATAATTACACATATTAATTAATTACATAATTTAATTTAATTTAAATATGAGGTTTATGAGGTTTGATTTGTCTACAATTCTTTTTCGTACCAACTTGTTTTATTCCTATGTATCTTCAATACTGCTTCTACCATTACGTAGATTTAGTAGTACCACAATTTTATAACCTTAATACTTGTAAAGTTCACTATTTTTTATAATAAATTTCAACTTTAACGATTTTAAAAATCTACTATAACAGTTTATGTAAGCGTCTATAATTCAAGTACTTCCGGCTACATGCAACTACTCCAAAATCAGGAAAGAGTGGCGGTCAAAAAATATATGGTAACTTAGTCAGAATAACTTTAGGCTGAAATGTTTATTCAGAAGGTATTTCAATCAAAAACCTAAACAGGCATTCAAACTTTTGAAACTAAAATAGGAAATCAGCCATAAAATTTAACATATCATTTGTATCTTAAAAACTTTTTTCTGTTATTTGGCTTCCAGACTTTTGAATCTTTGACTTTGGGACTTTTGATTTGTGTTGAACAACTTCGTACATCATTTGATGTAAATATTTCTTGTTATTTATAGGACCGACCCCAGGGACTAGCCATTTGTTAATTTTTATATCAAATGCATAAGACGAACATTTAGCAAAAATCATTTGACTTTGGGACTTTTGATTTGTGTTGAACAAAATTTGTCGGCGGAACTTGGTACACCATTTGATGCAAAAATTGCTTTTTATTTATAAGACCGACCCCAGTAAATGGCTACTTGATAACTAGTGCATACCATGGACGTTCGAGAAACATCATTTGATTTCGGGACTTTTAGTTTGTGTTGAACCAATTTCATCGGCGGAAATTTGGAATGTTGCACATTTAATGTAAATATTGCTTGTTATTTATATGTTCGACCGGCCATATGATAATTTTTACATTTAATACCTAGAGGGACATTCGAGGACTGACTTTTGGACTTGTGATTTTTGTTAAGCAAAATCCTACCCGGACTTCGCACAATGTTTGATTCAAAAATTGAATGTTATTTATGGGGCCCGACTCCCTAGGACCGGCCATTTGTTCATTACTACATCTAGCGCATACTACGGCCGAATGAAGAACATCATAAGACTTTTGAATTTTGGATTTTGTTGAGCAAATTTAATCAATTCCATCGTTTGTTTTACGAGACAGAAACCGCCTAAATATATACTACTTTGTTTACTAACATTCCCACATCCTCTGAGTTGGACTCTTTATTTTAATGCAAGGAAATCATACATTCATTTCTCGTATATCTTTGGTCTTTTGAAATAAAGCAAAAGATTAAATATAAATTAGCTATAGTCCTGCACCAAAAATACATATTTAGCATGGTGCTAGCTTTGTTTGATTGATTTGTAATGGAAATTGTCTTTGTATCTTGTAGGTGCAGGAACAATCGCAAAACTAAATTATAACCTTGTATTGGATTAACAATAAAAAACTTGGTCGGTTATATTTTACTCAATATATTTTTTATCGATTAAATTCACTTGTTGACACTTGTTTTTTTCTAAGAAACAAATTTTGTACTGCCAATAATAATAAAAGGATACATAATCATAAAAAAAAAACGGGTGCTCATTCTATTTATTTTTAAAGCTATGACAAATCAATTGGTGTAATAAAAATATTAATTTGTTATAGCCGCCAACAAATAGATGGTAGCACTTACATGAAAAAATATAAGATATTTAGTTTATACACATTTTTAGATGATGACATTTAGGCGCAGAATATAATTACATATTAAAAAATAATAATAATTTATTATGGAAGGTAGACCTTTACTCGGGCCTGTCTCGAGATTATATAGGAAAAATTAGGAAGGTAAGGAATTATTACTGCAATTCTGTTGATGATACACTGATGATTGTATCATTCGGAGATTTTGGGTTGTCATCGTTATCGGGTTCATTTGTCTCGTTCCAACATATCGCCCCGGTTGACACATTGGAGTCAAAGGTAGGAATGACTGATATTTTCGTGATCAGTCGCTCGTACGTCCCTTTGGATGTTTTTACGGTAACGACTCGAATAAGGTTATCCTCGCCAGGATGAACTTGTTCCACTCGTCCTAGCGGCCACTGTCCGGCAAGTAAATTTTCTCTTCGCAGCAAAACAATATCGCCAATCTTGATGTCGCTGCCTTTGCGCTGCCATTTGGTAAGGCGGTTGAGCGTGGTTAGGTACTCATTGTACCAACGATCCCAAAAATGCTGATATAAGTCGGGATATTTTGAGATGTCGAAGATCAGGTTCAGGCTGAATATTAAGCGGTTGTCCAATTAGAAGATGTCCCATGGTTAGGGGGTTCATATCGTCATCTGCTAATTTACAGATAGGTTGGCTTTACGTCGAGAAGCACACGTTACAAGTGAAACTTTGTTGATTTCACCGCGGCTTCGCACAATCCGTTGAAATGAGGAGCTGATGGTGTGACAAAATGCCAATTTGTTCCTTGTGTTGCTGCCCAATTTTCGATAGTCTCGGCAAACTTCTTGTCATTGATGCTGTCGTGAAGAATTTTGAGCTCCTTGGCAGCTCCAAAGAAATTCGTCCCGTTGTCGCTATAAATATCGCTACAAATTACGCGACGGTTTTGGAACCTTTTTAATGATGCCAGGAACCTTTCTGCGGATAGATCGGTGACGAGTTCCAAATGCACCGCTTTTGATGCCATGCATGTGAAGACTGCCAGGTAGGCCTTGTATATAGCGGCTTTTCGTTTGCGTTCGGTTCGTAGAATATAAGGTCCCGCATAATCGACGCTAGCTTGCAGGAACGGTCGGATTAAGTTTACTCTCGACTGGGGTAGTTGGCCCATTAGCTGCCATAAGGTGTTATTCTACAACCGCCAGCACGTGATGCATTTGTTGGTAATTTTCTTCGCAAGATTCTTACATCGAAGTATTGCAAATTTCGGACGTACAATGGCTGCAAGTAGTGACGGCCCAGCATGCTTGTGTGTATTGTGAGCCTCATGCACGATCATCTCCGAAATTTTTTGATTGTTTGGCATGATGACTGGGTGCTTTCCATCATATGGAATTTCTGCCTTTTGGAGTCTGCCACCAATTCGCAGGATGCCATCATTATCTAAAAATGGATTGAAAGAAATTAGTTTGCTTTTATGTGATAATGGTTTTGTCTGTGTCAGTGAGCGTAGTTCGTCTTTGTAATTCTCATGTTGAGCAACCTTAATTATTAAGGTTTCCGCAATCGAGAGTTCCTTATAGGTTAAAGAACTCGACTTGGTGTTTTCGAAGTTGCGAAAATTGTAGGCAGCTCTTACAACCCATGCCAGGATTCGTTTTGGTTTGTAGAAGCTGAAATGGTTGTTAATTATGCGATGAACATCATATTTTATTGGTAGTTGTTTTGCGTTAAGAACGTTTGATGTTTCCGGAACTGTTAAAATGAGCATGTTTCTTAACGATTTCCTAACGATACGTGCATGGGATGATTTTTAAGCCAACTTGGCCCCTGCCACCATAAATCGTGTGTTAAGAGCTCTGAAGGTGATATGCCTCTTGAGGCGCAGTCGGCCGGGTTTTGTTTACCTGGTACGTGTTGCCACTGAGTAGTATTGGTAGTACGCCGAATTTGACCGATTCTGTTACTGACAAAAATTTCTTGATTTACAGGTGGTGAGGATAACCATCAGCTTATGACAATTGTCGAATCGGTGAAAAGATGAATGGGAGGTGATTTTTCCAGATCCAATGAATCCAGCACTGTTTTCAATAAATTAGTGAGTAGAATCGCTGCGCATAATTCTAGTCGTGGTATCGTCTGGCGCTTCGGGACAGATAATGGTGCAACTTTAGTCTTAGCGGCTATCAAATTGGCTAGGATATTTCCATCTTCCTGCAATGTTCTCGAATATATCACTGCAGCATATGCTGCTTGGGAGGCGTCTGCGAAACCGATAAGCTCAATATTTTTCGAAGAGTACAACCATCTCGGAATTTCAAGTGATTCCAATATCTTTAGATTATCTCTAACCTTAAACCATTCGCTGCTTATCTCAAGAGGTAACTCGTTATCCCAACCTATTTTTAACTGCCAAAGCGATTGGTAAAGAATTTTGATGACAATTATAACGGGTGATAGCCAACCCATAGGGTCGAATATCCTCGAGGCTTCAGACAACAAGATACATTTGTGGGTTTTGCCTTGGGTGATAAATTGACCTTAAGGGAAAACGCATCTTTCATTGGCAAAAATCGTATGCCCAGAACAGAAATGGTTTTTGTGCCCTCGTATATTTCTCTTGGAGTAATCTCTTGGTCTTCCACTGGAAACTGGGACAAAAAATCGACATGATTCGCAGCCCATTTTCTCAAGTGAAATACGACCGACTTAAGGATCTCGATTAATTCTTTCTGTAGTCTTATCGCTTCTCCGGTTGTGTCTGCTCCAGACATAACATCGTCCATGTAGAAGTCATTTTTTATAACTTTGGCCGCTTCAGGGTATTTTTCAATGAAATCTTCAGCTTCAGCTGAAGGGATTTTTGCGATAGGAAAGATGCCGGTGCTGTGCCATAAGTGACGGTGAGGAGACGGTAGTGTCGCAGAGGTAAATCGGGTGATTCTCTCCAAATAATTCGCTGAAACTCAGCATCAGATTTGCGCACCCAAGTTTGCCGATACATCGTTCCGACATCGCCAGAGAAAAGAAAACGATGCTTGCGAAATCTAAGCAGAATGTTGACAAGATTTTGTTGAATTGCGGGCCCGACAAGTAGTGAGGAGTTTAGCGATTCTCCAGACTTTGATACCGCGGAGGCGTCAAAAACAACGCGAAGCTTAGTCGTAGAGCTGGATTCCTTGACTACTCCGTGATGTGGCAAATAGAAAATTTCGGAATACGGTTTCATAATCTCGTCCATCGGAATCAGCTCCATGTGCCCCAACTGTTCATATTCCCTCATAAATTGTACATTCTGCTCGCGTAGGTTTTCATTTTTTAAGAGTCTCTGTTCAATAGAACTGAATCGTTTCAGCGCTTGAGACAGAGATTCGCCTATTTTAGGTGCGTTGAGTTTGAATGGGAGAGCTACTGTGAACTTTCCGTCCTTTCCTCTAGCATAATTTGACATGAAATTATCCAAGCATAATACCTCATCTTTTGACAACATTGAAATTTGCGGAACATTCTCTATTTCCCAAAATTGTCTTAGAGTCCTATCAATACCTACTACTTCATTATGGTGAGAAGTCATAGTTGTGGAATTTCCGGCATTCGATAAGTCGGCTAGGTCTCTATAAATTCTTCCCACTATCCATCCTAACTTGGTGTGCTGAGCGGTAGGTAACTGTTCACTTTCAATCATCTGACCTTCTGTTAGGAGGAGCAGGAATCGATCACAACCTACTAGAATGTCAATTTTATCCGGAAGATTGAAATAAGGGTCTGCCAATTGGAGATCACGGAGATATCGTAATTTCAAGAGTGGTATTGTCTTTGTTGGTAGATTTGACGTAATTTTGGGTAGGATATACGTTGTCAAATTCATGGTAAGTTTATGGTTGGTTCTGGATCGTATTCGCATGGTTGTTACTCCCCTGGAGCAGCCAGCCTTTCCGCCGTTGAGCGTGTCGATATTGAGCCCTGCATTAGCTCTGTGTAATCCAAGGCGATGGATACAAGATTCGGTGGCAAAAGATCTAGTTGAAGCTGAATCCAAAAGTGCACGGCAAGTTTGCCATGTACCAACCTTATCTTGGACTTCAACTAAAGCTGTTGGTATTATGTCATCATCTTTTATGATTTCCGTAGGTATTGGGTCATGATCAGACACACTTGGTTTTGTAGGCAACAAATAGCAACAGGTTGCGTCAGCATTCTTGCCTGACGGTAAAGCTGATGATGCGTTGCTGGTTGTAACCATTGGTATTGGTATAGATTTGGAGTTTGGGTCTTGGTAAACTAACCAGTGATGTTTTTTCCTACAATCGTGACATTTCTTTTTGGTACGACAGTTAAAGACTGTATTAGAATCGCTAAAGCAATTGTAGCACCGATTTGAATCCCTAATATATTCTCTGCGTTTGTTTAGGTCCAATTGGATGAATTTAGGGCAATCACAGAGCTTATGCTCTTCACCTTCGCATAGAAAACACTTAGGGAGAGTTTGGACATGGAAAGCTTTGGCTGCAGATGATTTTGACGCAGATCTTCTTGGTTCAATTCGAGAAGCTTGTAGTTTAAGTCCTTCCAAGGAGTCCATGCGTTTACTGAGGAATGTTAAAAATGTATCATATGACGGAAAATCAATTTCCGCGGTCTCTTGACGCCAAAGTTGACGAGTTACTTCGTCGAGTTTATTTTCAGCTATGTACATCAACCAACAGTCCCTAGATTCAGCATTTTTTCCAAGTGCCTTTAAGCCACGCATAACTTCGTCACATACATCGTGCATGCGACCAATTGTTTCGGAAGAAACAGACGTGATTGATGGCTGGTCCAGGTACAGTCCGATGAAATCGTTAACAATATGTCGTTTTTTGCCATAGCGCTTGACAAGACGTTGAAATGCTTCATTGTATGACGCATCCTCAATTCTAAAATGGCGCAACAGCAGCTCTGCAGGTCCTCGTAGTTGTCCTTTTAAATATTGAAATTTTTGCGCGGGGGAGAGGCTCGTGTTATCGTGGACTGTAGAACGGAAAAGATCAAAAATTCAATGTAGAGCAGATACAGTTTTCAAGCAGTGGATGGATGAACTCTGATAAGGTTGCACTGCACATCCATTTCGAATTTTAAGATTTTAACTATTTTAATTTAACCTTAAAACAATATTGAATGTAATTAGAACTTGGCTCCTCTCGCAATGTTTTCAAGCAATAAACAGATTTTATAATTCTTAATTTTATTTATGTATGTATATTATACTTACATACATATACAATAAACGAGTACATTTACGAAAAAAAAAAAAAAAACCAAAAGCAAGAAACTAAAACAACAAAACTGTGGGGCGTCTAATTGCAACAAAACAGTATTATAATATTCTGGTTTTATTTTTCTACATTTTAGTCCGTCTTATAACTATTATTATGATTATTACTCCAATTCTTAAAGAATGTAATAAAAAAAACTTGATTATTGTTTTTTTTTTGTTTTTTGTTAAAAAGAAATGAATATTTGATTATTTTATAATCAAGGATCAAGAAAAAATAAGGAATGGCGAATATGGACTCATATCGTATACATACCTTTTTTATAGACTGGTCGACTATTCGACGATACAATGTTGCTGTATAATAAAGTTATTTGAACTATTTACCGTAAGAATACACGGAACTAAGAAGTCCCCAAACACAAATTATAATTTATATAAACCAAATAAACGAATCTACAAGGGTACTGAACACTCTCCATAGTTCATCCTCCTTAAACACTAGCTATTTTATTTTAAGGAAGTATCAAATTTTTCTTCACTATCTTCGATCAAATAAAATTGGTTATTTATAATGCATTGTTCAAACACCCAAAGAAACACGGTGCAATACCTTCTTATAAAAAAAAACCAATTTCTTCTTCAATAAACTTCGATCTGCTCTGTTCAAAAATAATTTCAGTCAATTTTCTTATTAATTTTTTTTTTAACTTTGATTCAAGTTTACGATTTCGCTTCATTTCGCTTTTTGCCTTATATTGTATTTTATTTATATAAAAATGAATTGATATGAGTTTATTGTGAGTTTTGTTGTTTTTGGTGCGGTTGTATTATTATTTTTTGTTTATTTCTTTTATTGATATATAAATAAATAAGACATTTTATAATAATAAAAAAATAAAAAAAAATAAAATATTAAGAAAATGATAAATAAGACGATGGTATATATTATTATACATACAATATACATATTTTGCTAATAGCAACCTTTTTTGGTTGCGATGAAAAAAAAAACGATTTTTTCTTCTTTTTAGTAATATTCATATTATGTAACCGTGTAAAGTATCTCTTATGTATGGTAATATTGAATTTTTGAAGTGCGATTGACTTTAGGGGATATTATGCATTGTATTATGTACATATATCGAAATGACATTGATAAATATTGTAATTATGTGTTTGATTTTAGAAAATTTTTGGTTAATTCCAATCAGCTAAGTGGATTCAATTAACAATAGCACTTTCACAGTCGGAATCCTCAAATGACAAGCAATCAATTGCAGGGAACCAACTATAATTCACTGACAAATTTTAATTCGGTGTACTTTTCCAAAGCTGAAATGTTTTAGCGTAAGCATTTCAAACTTTTTTTTGCCTTTATTCTACAATCTATCTCCTTCAATTTCACTAACATTAATAATTAATAATAACTTATATGTCACAAAAAATTAACTTTAACTACGTTTGATAATTTAGAATTGTAATCCCACACGCCCTACAAGAGAAGAAAAGCAGAGCAATATATTTTTTCCTCCTGGCCTTCTAAAATTAATTTAATTTTCTGTGTACTTGTTCTATTGTTGAGTGGTCTGGTCTCAATTCAAACTGGTGGTCCGGAATCAGTTCTCTTCTCCAGCAATATAGGCTTAGACGCTTAAGTAATAATTTTTCAAATAATTTAGACATAATTGGTAGCAAGCTTAAAGATCTGTACGACGTAACTTCTTCTTCTGTCTTGGTGTTAATATTACTTGTGAAATCTTCTATTGTATTGCCAACTTTTGGCAACTTTTCGCTTTTATTTGTAACATAGAAAAAATCGTGATTGCATGATTTATTGGATGTTGTTAATCTCTCCTCCGTAGTTTGGGATGGGTTTGGTTAAAGTAATCTTTCAACATGGTCTGCAAATACTTCAGCCTTTTCTACGTTAATTCTCGCCCAGTGACCGTCACTTCTACGTTTCGGCGGAATATGATGTTACGATGTCTTAGCTTCTTAATCGCTTTCCACAGTGAATAATCTGTGTTTACTATTTACTATTTATTTGAAGTTAATATTTTCTGAAATATGTAAGAGTGGTTATGAAAAAATGAATCCTGTCATCAGGGCATCAGGCCATGGCGACTGGGCAGATTGTGCCACAATTTACATTCTATATATATACCGAATGTATGTACTGTGTGTTGTATTACTTGTATTATTTCTTTGTCTCTATTAATGTGTAGGCAAATTTTAACATTACCAATTTTTTACTTTAATTTGAATTAATTAATTAATTCGTGTAATGTTCGTGTAATTTTAATCTGTTTTAATTGGTCTTTTCTGACGATTTGGAAGATTTTCCTAAGTTTCCTAAAAATAACAAATCATTTGAATGTATGTGTAAAAATTTCGCAATAAAAACTTCTTATAAACGAAAAATTCATAATACGAATATATTTAAAAAAATTTCTTTTAACAAAACAAAAATTTTATCTCCCTAAGATATGGAAATACAATTTTATTTAAAACTAATATCTCAAAAAAAATTATTTGGTAAAATTAATTATTTTAAAATTAAAACTGTTTCCGGCTTCACCTAATTTACAGCAACTATAACGGAAACCAATTATGAGTTACTGTGTGTCTACTCCAAAGGAAAACCATACAGATTTTTCGAAATCTAGGGGAACAGATAGTTAGGATTGAACATTTTTAAATTTGCCTCCACTATGCTTGTATATCCATTTTCCAAAATGTTTCTCCTATTCCTGAAAAGCGCGCATTCTAACGGAAACCAATTATGAGTTACTGTGGAAATACTCTAAAGGAAAACCATACAGATTTTCCGAAATCTAGGGGAACAGGTAGTTAGGATTGAACTAGTCTGCTCAAATTCGTGAAGATTTTCCTAAAATGGTCCTAAATTTTTTTAAGGAATAATTTAGCAAATACTTCACGTGAACCTTTTCTGTTGGTGGGAGTCGTGATAAATATTTTTAAATTGATTGGTGTCTTTTTTATTGAGCAGTTCTTTTAACTCCTTGATGTTTTGTTTAGTTTCGTTTATCTTTCGGTAGTTGATACCACAGCCAATTTTATGATTTCCCAACATCGGTTGTTTCCCAAAGTAGTTAAACAGCAAGCGGCCCGAAATCTTTGACCTCCGGTACTTTTTTCCTACCACTAACTAGGTCAATTGGTAGGTTCACTGGTTGTTCTTTCTATTACTAGAGCAGTTGCTTCTAATATTCTATTACAAGTGTAGTTGCTTGTAAATACTCCTTCTTAAATTTTGTTATTTAAGGAATTCATTTAGTAAATAAAGATTTCAAAAAATTAAATTTAACTTTAAAAACAAACATAAAACTGTAAATTAAACAAAAATTTAAAATAATAAAATTTTATAAAAATTATCATTAAGTACCTAACTCGTGAAATTTCACTTGAAGCTGTCACATTTTGAATTAAAAGTTTTAAAAATTTAAAAAGGAAATGTTTATATTTTTCTTATAGTTGTCTTTATATAAGTTTAAATCAAATTGATGTTCTGCAATGTTGGCCAACCTATTACTACGGTTGCTTTCCTCGTATTTTTAGGAAAGGTGTTAGCCGGAACATGAATTGAGATGTTTTCCGTAATGTAGGGTGAAATGGCCAAGAAGAACGTTTCTTATAAAGGCAGCAGCCAAAAGAACATTATATTTTGAAGCGAGCAGAATTTGTTTTGGCAGTCCTGGCAAGTATTGGCATCTTTTCTTATCTGGAGGTAGGCGTGCCACGTTTGCCTGATAAGATATATCATCTTTCTTTAACAGAAACAAAAATACTTTCAATTCTCTTGATTGTAATTAAATAGTAAGGACTCCAGAATAGACACAATAAACCGATTTTGTAGCATGACAACGTAAAACCACATACTGCAAGAGTCGTTAAAACCTACCTAGAAGGGCCGGACTGGGAAATTATATCCCATCCGCCATATTCGCCAGACATTGCTCCTTCGGATTATTATTTATTTCGGTCTATGCAGTCAGCCCTTCAAGATGTACGTTTTACATCTTATGAAAGTAGCAAAAATTGGCTTTAGAATGGATCGCTTCAAAAGATGACGACTTTTTCGCAAAGGGAATCCGTGAATTGCCTAAAAGATGGGCGAAGGTTGTGGCTTCTGATGGAGCATACTTTGAAGATTGTACCACTTTTATGTACTTGCTAAATAAACATAACCATAATTTTAACCAAAAAAATGGAACTTACTTTTACATATATCTAATACTTGGTAATTAATTTGCACGTCATTCATTACCTTCATTGCAAACAACCAGCTCAAATAATTTTGGAATGGATGAAGTCGTTGAAATCCCTCTGTAATATGTAATGACTTCTCTTTTAGCCGATTTAAAGATTGGTGTGATTATTGGTATTTTCCATTAATCTGGAAACACAACTAGTCTTCTTGCCACGCTGGTTTTCACAAACAGATTTCACCTAAAATTATAATAATTATAATAATTTTTTTTTCTATAAGGTTTTAGTTTAATTTGGCTTGTTGGTATACCATATTTAACATCTTTTTTGTCCTGGTTTTTTTTATTAGTTTTTGCTCTGGGTAAAGGCTTATTAATCCACTATTACCCCCTATATTACATACACATATGTTGTACATACATACAAACACTCAATTATATAGATTGCTTAGCTGCTCACTAAACTATCCTTGAGTATAGTACTTGGTGTAGTATTCTACTCGCATATGATGGCTGTTATTCACTCAGATGATTTACGATACTCGCATATCGGCTCTTGTCGGTAAACTTCATCTTCGTGAATAACAGCTATCATTATATGCTTGTTGAATAATACACTATTATGATAATAATAAATCTAATTTCGAAACAAATTTAAGATGGATGCGTTAAATTTATGAAATGAGAACGAGACTTATTAAAGAGCCTGATGCACTGCAATTTATAAAATAAGTACAAAGAAATTATACATGCTTATATATAAACGACTAATAAATCTTTCAAGACGTAAAAACGGTTTATCTTTGGCATTTTATTTTATTATGACATTGGCCATTTCGCAGTTTTTAATTTTAACAGGCTATATTAAGCAAAACAATAAAAAGTCAAATTATAAATTGGCAGAATGAGCAAAAAGTTGAGAAAGATTTATTTTATAAATTTGGTACCACTTCTGAAAATTTTTCTGCAATTTAAAAATATTTTATTCGGAAGGGGAAATTTATTTACGAAATAGACTACCGTCGATTGGATTTCATTTTGTTCTGCTGAAAATTTTTTAACAGAATATTTATGTTAAGTATCAATGAATCAACTTTAACAATCGTCAAAACCTAATTGACGATTGAAAATAGGGAGAAAGCACTACCTAACGGAATAAAATAAAGCTGTAATACCATACAAAAATTAGCATCAGCGCTCGCAGAACGACTGAAATATGGTATAGTGGAAATTTTTTGAAGTTGTAATGCCATCAAATATTTTGTCTAAAATCACGGTCCCAATCGTCAATAGTGACAAACAGTGTTGTGCACGTATTTTACATTGCGTAAGTTACACTATTATTTACGTGTAAATAATTGTATTTTTTACCTGAAATTTTTTACGTTACAAAGTAAAAAATTGTAACTAATTAGCGACATCTGTGCGAAATGTGACATTTAAATGAAAAGAGCAGAATTGAAAAATTGTATGTCTATATTACAACCATTTCACAGCTCTATCTATTGAAATTAATTTGAATGTAGATTGTACTATGTGTTTTAAATAAAATGTTTAAAATATGCTGACCAAACGCATTT
Organism: Tipula vernalis; assembly: GCA_958295665.1. Taxonomy (NCBI): domain Eukaryota; kingdom Metazoa; phylum Arthropoda; class Insecta; order Diptera; family Tipulidae; genus Tipula; species Tipula vernalis. Next base: position 216,075,860 of record OY282559.1, on the reverse strand, counting down.
TATTTAACAAAAAACGGAATGATTTATTCTGTTTTTTATGTATTAAAATTGTATCTATTCGAAAATGTTATTAAAAAAATAATTTCTCTATTTACATACATGGTTCAAATAATTATAATTTATTCTGCGCCATCTCACACGTAGGTTTCATACTATTTGATTTATAAAATTTGACTGTGTATGTTTTACTTTTAACTTTCACCACCGCAATTATGTTATAGATTGTCAAAAAAATTTATTTTGTAAAATATTAAAACTAGTAATCGATTCCTAATGCCTATAAATATATGGCCACCATTTTGCAATTGGTATTCTAACAGCTACGTTCTCGAAAACGATAAGTAATTTAATTGGATCACACATCATTCTTTATCAAGGCTCAACTTTGTTACAATAATATCATGGCAGGGGCAGCGAAATGCAATCATAACTATGGTAACCAGTTGGATTTTGGTACGGTTCTTTGAAAGCAATTGCACAAATTAATTCGGTCACAAACAGCGTGTACCGAATTTCAATATTATAACGTATCCCGTTCCGATTATACGGCTGTCTATATATTCCCGTAGTGTTTAGTATGAAAAAGTAAACGTTTATTCTACAACTTCCCGTGTCTCTTAACCGATTGAAGTGAAACTTAGTATGCAAGTTGATATTGGCCCACAAATATCGTGTACTGAATTTCAATATTATAACGTATCCCGTTCCGATTATACGGCTGTCTATATATTCCCATAGTGTTTAGTATGAGAAAACGTTTCTTCTACAACTTCCCGTGTTTAACCGATTGAAGTGAAATTTAGTATGCAAGTTTATATTGGCCCACAAATAGCGTGTACCGAATTTCAATATTATAACGTATCCCGTTCTGATTATACGGCTGTCTATATATTCCCGTAGTGTTTAGTATGAGAAAACATTTCTTCTACAACTTCCCGTGTTTCTTAACCGATTGAATTGAAATTTAGTATGCAAGTTTATATTGGCCCACAAATAGCGTGTACTAAATTTCAATATTTTAACGTACCCCATTCCGATTATACGGCTAGCTATTTGAGTACGGTTCTATACAACTTGTGTCTCATTAGAGGCCGAGGAGTATATAAAAATGAGCGAGATGGTCTTATTAAAAACTTCTACAATTTCATATTGCTTGATTTGGTATTAAAATTTTCTGATGACAATTGCAATCGTACAATTGCACAAGATCGTTATGTCATGCGGCCAACATAATATAATGCCCGTATTTCTGTGAAATAATTTGCATTATCCGAAATACTTTTGAGCAGAAGCGGGCGAATTTCTGTCAATATACACAAAAATTGCGGCGGGTTTAGTAACAGCAATTGCACTCTTAAAAATATTTTTTGATTTATTTGCTAAAACTAACCACAGATGGCATTGCGATAAATTCTAGCGTGAATACCTACCTACTACAAAAATTATTATCTGGTAAAGCATAATTACATAATCAAATCATTAATCGATGATTTTATGTGCATATTTCTATTAAAGGAATCTTATTTTTGATTTAAAAAATGATAAAAATGGAATTGTACACGAATATGCCGAACAGTGGTGAAATTAGTTTAATCAATGTGACTGATTATTCATGTTGGTTTGTTGAACATATGCAATATTCATTATGATAATTTAATTAATTAATAATTATAAATTTTGATTAAATGATGATTGATTATTTTAATTTTCGTTAAAATCTATTGAAAATTTTTAGAGTGGTTTGAGTATGTGAGTGGTACTAGTATTTCTTAATTCTTTTAGACGGCATTACTTTTAATATTTTTTACATTTATTACAATATTTTAAATTAATTACAATTTTTACCGTATTTTACAATTTTTTACGTAATGTATGTAAAAAATTATTTTTTACGCGTAATTGCACAACACTGGTGACAAATAAAGAAAATAAAAATACAATTTAATAATGAGTAGGCTTAGGATTTTTAGGTTTTAAAACATCAAAAAAATGTTCTTAAAACATGTAACTAAAATTGCAAAATATATGCTAAAATGTGTGATTAAAGCTGTGTTTTTTATTCGCTCTGACGCGCTATTTATTGGTAAATTAAATTTATTTAACATCAAACTATCATTTTTAATTCAACTGTTTAGCGAAAACTTGATAAAAAATATTTGGCTCTACCTATTTATACGGAGCGCTATCCGGGGCCACATTTTATATGACGTCTCTCGATAGCAGCTCTCCGGAGCGAATAAAAAAACGCAGCTTAAAATGAAAAATATGTGTTCATATTTTGAAAAGAAAACCAAAACTAGACCTTATCTTAAGAGGATTTCAATTCACTCATTAATCATTAACAAAAAAGTATCAAGTTTTTGGCTATAAAGTTTGATAAACTAGCTCTCCTCAGCTTCCAAGTGTTTGAAAAGTAGTCCAAAAATGGTTCCACATCCGTATACTTAAAAATTTGGACTGGTAAGCGATACTTACTTCAAAAGAACACCATAACGGTTGATACTAAACAATTCACGCTATTAAAGCAAGTTTTAAATTTTTAAAAACTAAATTACGCTCATATTTTGCTCAAATCAAATTGTAATTCAATACTAAATAATTTTATTGCTTTACTAATGGCGAATATCAAACTTACACTTCTCGAATAATTTTGAAATGAAAGCCGAAATTGAACTTGATTGCCTGATTGTATTCAAAATATCACAAAATTTCTATCTAATTGCAACGAAAATTTTGGGATTCAAAAAAAACTTTTTATCTAAATTTTACTCCTAAACATAAAATTTTGCTCAAATCTATTTTATAATTGTAAGTTAATCTTTAATTTTTCTCTTGTCAGTCCAATTCGAAATACAAACTCAACTTTTAAACTGAAAACTAAATTACACTTATGTTTTTGCTCAAGTCCAAATTACTACTCAACATTTTTTTCAATTACGGCTTAAAAATCAAAACTTCGAAACTTACTCAGATTTCTGCTAAAAATTCTGATACAAATTTAACAAACCTTTTGATCCAAACTAGAGTTTTAAATTCGACTTTAACTCATTCGGCTTTAAAGCTGAAGTTGTATTTCAAATTTATAATCAAACACATTTAGATAAATCTAGGTTGGAATTTTTACATAATTTCTAAACAAAATATAACAAAATTTCTAGCTTATAAGTGCAACCATAAAAAAAAGTAAAATTTTTGCTCAAACCCTCGATTAGATTGAAATTGAATTTTTCCAAACTTTGTTTAGATCTTGTTTTCCTTCCGTTCAAAATACAAATATTGCTCTATTAAAAGAAAAAAAATTCATTCAGATTTTTGCTCGATTCCTGATTTTGTAGTTGAACTAAAAAATTTGTTGAAATCGTGTTTAGAATTTAAGCTCAGTCACATAAAGTGCATTAAATCTTAATTTTTTTCAAAATATTTTGATTTTAAGCTAAGTTACTAGAGTGAATACCATTCACATATTAAAAGGAAAATTATAATAATCAATTAGCAGAATACCTAAATATTTGTTAAAACTTTGTTAAAACTTTAAATTTCACTCAAGTTTTCATTTCAATTTAATTCAATGAGCGTGATCAAAATTACAATTAACATTAAGTATAGTTTGGAAGTTTATCTCAATTTCGGATTAAAATGTAACTCAAAGTTGATTCAAATCCAGATCCAAATCCATAAAAATTATTTTCTTTTCCAGTCTAATTCAGTCTAGTTTTCCCTTGACATATCTATTCTTTGCTCCACCTAATTTGCTCTCATTTTTTGGTTTTCCAATTGAAGACCCCCTAAGTAAATCTATTGTGCAGTGTAAACTTATATTTCTCTCAAAATTTTGTGAAATCAAAATTCGAGTTGTAACTCAATTCCATAAATAATTTCACCAAAGATTTTATTTGGTTCGGAATGCCAAAACCATTTTCTTAAATTTAAATTTCTAATTCAAATTTCACTCTAAATTCTAAGGGAATTTTGTTGGTTCTTTTAGATCAAATCTCGTATTCCAACTCAATTCTTACCTAATTGCAATTAAAATTATGTTTAAATCAAGTTTAGAACACCAAATTTACACTCAAATTTTTTCTCAAAACCAAGTAGAATGTCCTAATCAATTTCTATTCTAAATTTCCAAATCAATTGTTAACCCAAGTAACACTGTACAACAATTTTTACTATTTAAATTCCTTGCAAATTGAAGTTTAACCTTAATTTCTATTTTAAATTTCACTCAAAATGTTGAAAGGTGTCGTGTTTCGAATTGTAATTCAATTAAAATTGTATCTGTTTAATTTTAAACTGAAAATTTATGGATATGAAATTGGAATTTTTTTTTAAATCTTACTCAAGAATTTAATCAATTACATTTGGGAATTCAAATTATCATTCAGGTTTTTGCTCGAAATTCTGATTTTTTATTCGATATGTTGAAATTCACAACGTATGTTGACAAAACAATATGTTGACTTCACGTAAATGGCACTTAATATTTTACTAAAATTCATGTTTGAATTCTGGCACACACGTCAACGAATAAAAACAACAATCAGAAAATCTGCTTTTCTAATGTGCAGTAAACTATTGAGATATGTATTTTAATTTGACGTTTATTTTGTTCTTAATTTATTATCTAACTTAGCAGAGTTTAGTCCAAAGTAAAACATTTTTAACTTCCAAAAAAAATATTTGTTGGCCTGCCTAAATTTAAAATTTGGCTTATAAAATATTTACCTGTATCAAATTTTAAGCTATGAATGTTGAATTATGCTTTTTTTTAAGGAAAATTAAAAATATTTCGAATAAACCATAAAATATGTAGTAAAACTTAAAATAAGTGGAAATATGTAAAAATATGTGATTATGCCAAAATATTTAAAAATATGTGGTAACATATCGGGCTCATTCGCTTTTATTTGTTCTAAAAAGAATAACTACCCAACAAATTTTTGGTTTGAATTTCCCAAAAAAAAAATTTTTTTATCTAAGAATCCTAAGCCTAATAATGAGCATAATTTAAACCAAAAACGAACTTCTTTTAAACTGCTCCACTACGGATTAAACCGATATAATCGCCGTGCAGACCTTTTCAATCTGCTTTATAATTAACAGCGTTAATATTTTATGTAGTGTAAGTAACTTTATAGGTACAAATTCGTTATTTGAGGTTTCTTAAAAATTAAAATCCCTATTACAAAGGGATCCCTAAGCCAATTTTACATCACTTTTATCTTAATTGATTCTAGTTCTCATGGTCTTAGATGTTTCACCAATATAGCATTTGTCACAATCGCAATTAATTTTACAAACCACCCCAGACCTCTTTTCTTTTGGAATTTTGTCTTTCATGTTGTCTGCTTTAGTAGCTGCCCTATTTTTATACATAGTTGGTTTGTATATGCATTTTTTTAATTTTTCAGTTAAATTGGGAATATAAGCTATGGATCCATTAATCAATTTACATTCTACACTTTGCAATTCTTCTGATCTATTTGGTAATTTTGTGTTTTTGTTTGTATGAAAACATTTCGTGATTAGTATCTGCCTTCGTTAATATTTTATTTATTATTACTCTGTTTCTATCTCTATTAGAGCGTTCGCGTCGAGCTAACATTATTTTTTAAATGCGTATTAATTAAGAGTAAGTGTGAAAAGTTCAGCGAATTTATTCACTTGTTGTAGAAGTCGGCTCTTGAAAACGATGGATTAAAGTAATAAAGACGCGATTCCTTTTGCTTTATCAAGAATATGTTCGAGACATTTCAGAGAATCTAATTATCTAAAATCTATTTCAGTTTGTTAACTAAAGTACTCGTCTAACGGGTTTAGATAATAAATTACAATTTTTACCTTTGGAATTCGAGATAAGCAGCAACACATTGGCATTCATCATCAAATTTTCCGAAAAATTAAAATTCACATAGTAAAATGTCTGGATAATAAAAGTCCTAGTCGATTTCTATCTAATTTAAGATAAAATGATGACCACAACTAAGACCAATTATATTATAGATTCTCTGAAAGCTTCGAGGTAGAGCTATTTTTCTATTTAAAAATATATCCAGCCGTGGAAGGTTTTTAAAGAGCGAAAGAATATAAAAGCAAAAATATTTTTGAAACACTTTGAAAATTAAAAGTTCGGACTAAATATTAAATAATAATACTTCCAATTACGGTAATTTCTATACTTTGGCTAGAAGAAAAATTTATAAGCTTTCAAATGAATATAATATTTGAAAACTATAATAACTAGTTTTTAAGATATTGCATTTCATCAATACAGGATACTAAGTCGAAAGGCTTCTGTTTAACGCTTAAAATTTGACAAGGCTTCTCCATATGCGAGTTGAGGCAGTAAAGTTAACTTCGCTTTAATAAAGGAATCCAAACCTCAATATACAGCGGTTCTCCACGAAATTTTACGACGTTAGCCCTGACTCCTGCCTCCTTTTGATTTTGACGAAAATCGGTGAAGATGTTGTCTAAAATGTTATTTTTTTATTTTCTACAAAACTCAAATTTTCGCATTCCCGGCATTGTTTTGAATGAAAAATTTCGAAACCTACGGCAACGACATGCCACCGGTTTACACATTTGAGATTTTTGAGGATTCAGTTCAAAAAATTGGGTTTCGAAGTAGTGTCAGTCTGTCGCTGGCTCTATCTGCAACGGGAAGTGAGAGCTTCTGTGCGTCAAAAAAAAATTCAAAAAATATCTGCTCAGTTCACTGAATAATTTAGGTAATCTGTGTTGCGAGATAGGTTCCCCTCACGTCATGCCTTAAGCTGCTATAGAAAACAAAAGCTCATAAGTAAAATAAATAAAAGCGCCTATTTTTTCTCCAACCATTTTTAGATTTAATTGTTTATCCTTCTGTAACCATTAAAACACTATGTACCGGGTGACAATAGAATAGTATACTGATTAAATTCCAAACATTTCTAAAGAGTTTGAACTAAATTTTTAATAATTTTGTTTTTTACTCTAAATTGAATTAATTATTTAATTCGTGTAATCACCAAATATGCAACCGATCCTAGAGACAGAAGACAGGTTTCCAATATTTTTAATTGTTAATTTATTTTAAGTTAATATTTCCGAAAATTGTAAGAGAATTTAATCCAGTTTCGAATTGATGAGCTTATGAAAAAATCAATCTTCTCATCAGCCCGTGGCGACTGGAATTAAATCATTTGAAAATTTTGTAGAATTGTAAATAAGTTGTTTATTTCGGAAGTTTCTCTCGAATCCATTGTTGAGTCAGTGTCGCTCCGTGAGCCGGAGCAAAATCTTGTTGGAAGATTCAGTCACTATTTGGATAATGCTCACAAGTCCCGGGAAGAAATACTTCCTCAAGAATTTTACGGCCGAAAATTTCTTGGTTCACTTTGCTCCGTTCATTGATAAATTTGACCGGTAGCTTTCCTACAGCGCTCAATCCAGCCCAAAACCAGCTTCCATCTAGTCTAAAGAGCTACAGAATTTTTCAAAATAAGCTCAAAGAAAACCTCCTTAGAGTCGATCGATTTTCTTAGGATTGCTGGTGCGGATGTGTTATGACCCCAGGTATCCAAAATAAAAGGGTCCCATATTGGTTACAAGGGGGTCCGTCCATACGATACAGTGAAAAAACTGATAAATTCAGTTTGGCCAAATTTTTTTGAAAAATTCTATACCTCTATAGACTCGACCAATTTACTTAAGATTACTTGTGCGGATATGTTATGACCCCAGATGTCCAAAAATCAGGGTCCCATATTGGTTACAAGGGGGTGGGTACATACGATACAGTGAAAAACTGAAAAATTCGCTTTGGTCTTGAAAAATTCTGTAGCTCTTTAGATTCGATCGATGTTCTTAAGATTGCTTGTCCATATGATACAGTGAAAATGTAACAATTGTAACAATTTTACTCTTTAGAATCGGTCGACTTTTTTATTTCAATACGATATAGTGAAAAACTGAAAAAACTGAATATTAGAAAAATCATTCCCTATTGAGGATGCTATAGATAAAATTTCGTAGTGTTTCTTATGCTAGTTTGCCTATTAAAAACAGTAAAGATTCATAATTGGAATCAGATGTAAGAGAAAAATCATAGAAGAAATAATAGGCCTGATTCTGCCTTCCAAAATTCTATGTTATGTTATTTTTGTTTTTCTATACAATTTCAAATAGGAAGCGGGGTAATAAAATAACAAAAAATATTGGAACTATTTTTGAAATTCTATAAATCTTAAAATTTCTGTAAATCTTGAGTCCGAGGGTGGCGACCGAATCTTTTAACATCGACATACTGAAATTCGAGATATTGAGATTCGAGTATCCGAAAATACTGAAGAAAATGTGTGTTCGGGAATGGGCTCCAATGAATCGGTATGACAGTAATGTTCAAGAGAATAAAGCTCTGTATGAACGAACATTAATCGATATGAAAATGGTGGCTACATGTGAAAACGAAATTTATTAGACCGTTAAACAAGTTGCAAACCTTCTATGTTATGTGTGGTGGCGTCAGCAAAGATGCGTTTCAAAAGTACAAGTTTTGTTTGTAAACTGATTAATACTTATTTCACATTCACTTGTTACTGAAAATAAGCACCTAATGAATCTACGCCAAACTATATTATCCAAATATTGCAAAAAAATCAAAAAAATTAACGATGAGTTCATATTTTAAAGACCTTTTTCACACCCAAATCCATGTTTGCTGCGCAATCATAAAATATAGTAAAATTATTCATCTGCTTAACCAAAAAAAAAAAAAAAAATAGGACGCGCCCTGTTTCATAATAGTTTATCCCTTTTAAAAATGGTATGGTAATTTTCAAAATTCCAAAATAAACTGTAGATATTTAATGTGAAAAATGCTTCAAAATGGAAGCAAACACATTAAAAAAGCAGCAAATTTTTGGGATACAAAGAAAATATATCGCCAGCATTAAATATTGATCCAATTTTACTTTTTATTCCGTTTTTTTTTTGCTGTTGTTGTATTTTGCCATTTTCATTTATATAGTGTAATTGTGTATCCAACCTTTAATAATAATAAACTTTTATTAATTCTTTTTTTTTTTAATACAAACAGAATAAAATAAAAAAAAAACAAAAAATAAATAAAACGGCGCCGTCGTAGAGCAAAGTAGTTTTTTTTTGTACGTATTTATCGAAATGGATGGATGGAATAGTAATTTTTTTTGTTTAGTTTACTCCCTTCGATCAAATTTCTGTATTTCGTTTTTTTTTATATGTTTTTGAATATCAAAATATTTAACTAGAAATCCTAAAACTATATTATTATAACAGAAAGACTAAAGTACAAAACTAAAGTTCTATCTATCTGCATTTTTTATGTTTATATTTTAAGTTTAAATATAAATATTATGTTTATTAACTTAAATACATATAATCGAAATAAAAGAGCCGAAAAAAGCTTGTTCTGTATAAAAATACTTTTACCCCGAAAAATAATAGCAGAAGATTTTTATTTTATCGATTAAAGTGAAAGCTTATCAAAAGTTGTTGGTTTTATTTAGTTTCTCTAGAGTTTTTTTTTTGTTTAATCAATATAAATAAAAAAAAAAGTTTAGCTGTTTTTTTTTATTTTATTTTAAAATAAATTGTTAAAAAAGTTTATTCTTCAGGATATATAACTGTTTTATAAGTTAGGTACAACCTTTTATAGATGGGGCAAAACTTAAAAGCTAAGGGAAGTTTGTTATTTTATGTACGTAAAATTACAAATGGAGAAAATTACGTACATATGTTCAATGCATTCAACAAACGTATGATGAATGACGAATTTAATGTAGGTTATCTGCCCCAGATAACTTGGTTATATATTTTTTTAATGAAAGTCTTTAAAACTCTCAAGTTGAATATGTAAGACAAAGATTCTTTACTGAAAGTATTTTATGATTGTTACTAAATATTGTATAATCAATTTTTTTATGGAACAAAACCAGCGATGCGTTCGAGTTACTTTAAGTTAGGCGTCGATTGTGGAAAATCAATTTCAATACAAACAAATTAAAATAAAAAGCTTGAATGTTCAAATTACTTAATTTATTAATAATATTGCATTAACAATTGCGGGAAAAGTATATAAATAATAATATGAAATGTACTGGATCTATTAATGGAGAAATAGACATAAATTAAAAACTTCAGAGCTTTCTTACTTTGACAAAGTAGAAGAATATTTGGTAAACCTTGGAATAAAGTGACTCCCACATGTTGACTAATATTCTTGATCGACAACAAGAAATCGATGTGGTTAATTTAAGATTGCTGTGTGAATTTGATCTAGGTGATTCATTCTCTGTGCTTCAGACATTGAGGAATTTGTGTCGTCTAATTAAACTTTAATCATTGGCGAATCATAACGATGGATAATAATATTTTTGGATCTCTTTTAGTACTTTTCTGTCTGTTTTAAGAACAAGAATCAGATTTTAAATTCAAATTCACCCTTTTCTCAAGGAAATTCATCTTCAGATTGCAAAATACGTCCCTGGTTGCAGTCAAGATTGGAGTTTGAAGATTTGAGAAAATAAAATATGTTAACGATTTTAATGTAATTCTGGCGGACTAATATAATTTCGAAAGGAGAAAGCAACCTATAAATCCCTAATGTGTTCGGTATTTATTAAAGTTCTTTCTTTTTTTGTTTTTTTGACCCTAGAACAGCACCCCCCCCACCACCCCCCTACAATAAATCCTTGAATAAGCTAAGTAACTCTGCATTCTAATGAAAAGATCAGAATACAATTTTCTTAATTCTGCATGAGTTTAGTGATGCTACGTTTTTTTTTGCCAATTACACAAAGTCACTAGACGGATATATCGTGCAAGTATATTAACAAAATTGCGTGTATGAACGCGAATTTCTATACACCGTAAATCGATAAAGCCGGATAGTAAAAAATATATACAAAAACAAAACGAAGAGTTCATTAATTTCAAAGTAAATTGACCCCTAAAATTAAATTACAATATTAATAATCTTCAAGTGTATCAATCACATGACAAAAACCTAAAATTATACCGCCATGCCATGCCATGCCATGTTGTCACACACACACACACACACACACACACACACACACACACACACACACACACACACACACACACATTTGGTATAAATGTATGTACAATAATTCCAGACAATGTTATGTTGTTTTTCGAAATCATATGATTTTCTAATTAATGTCTCGACATTTTTTTATTTTTATTTTTATTGATTTTTAATTTTGTCATTTTATACGTGTGTTGTACATACAACATAATATACATAAAAATGAAAAGTAAAGGGATTTTTAGACTTTGTTGTTGTACCTTTTATAGAAAATTCGTGAACGTGATATAGATACTACAATTTTCTATTTTAATATGGAATGAAAAACAAAACCGACTTGAGTTAAAATATATACTTTAAACGCAAAATAGCGTGCAACTACAAAAATCCACTGTACTATAGTTTACTGGGTCAGGTATGTGTATGTTTTGTTAGGAATATCGTTATTTTTGTGTCTAACAAGCGGTTTTTGTATATATTGTATTTATTGTGTATATCGGTATAGTGTCTCTAGCGTTTCATTCATTTAATAATTACAGAATAAAAAAAAGTTCATTCATAACTATTACTATTTTGATGAAGCTTTGATTTTATTTTAATGTAAATAATACCAAACGAAAAAAGCTCATTTTTTATTTCGTTTTTTTTCTTTTTTTATATAATTTATAATATTTTCATTTATTTTAGTTGATTAAATGTTTTATTATATTTTACCGTCGCTCTGGCTGTCTGCAGAAAATTTATTTATATTTTCTGCATTTTTTATTTTTTTATTTTCTGTAATTATTTTATAATTTTTCACTGTCTGATTCTTTAATGAAAGTTTAATGAACTTAAAATTTAGTACACAACAAATATAATTATTATACATAATATAAAAGAATGTTTTTGTTTTTATTTAGCACATAATTTTGTTACGTATGTAAGAACACAAGCAACAAAACAAGAAAAATCATTGTATAGTTTTTAAGAAATTTAATGCTTTAGTTGTGTGGTTAGACGATTACTTCAGTCAGCAAAAAAATAAAAATAAAAATGAAATCTTATAAAATGTCGATGTTTTTAACAATAAGCCTATGTATCTAATCTATTTTTTTTTTATTTGCAGGTGAGCTGATGTTACCAATTAAAATGTTTATGGGTAAAGTAAATTTAGTTTTGACTAGACATCGCTTCCTAAAAAAATACATACGTATAAGTAAAACGTAAATTTCAAAAATGTGTTTGCTGCAAATCTTACTTACTCCCCAAAAGATGGGACCAGGTTCGCCAGCGCCTGGGTTTTTTTTTGGTTTTCCGATTGTGTAATTAACTCATTCAACATCTGTAAAATGTTGAGCAGTTAAATTCGGTTAAGCAAAATTTCAATGCTTGCTGGTTGAGTTTAAAACTGCTTGACAATTACGATTTTGAGTGATATTTTATTCATATCATCCATTTGCGGGCCTACCACGTAATCGTACTTAATGAAGACAAAAACCTTCCTACTAACCGTTTGCTAGCAGGAGCTCGCGGTTGGTCGATTGGAAAGCCATTAATAAACTAAGGTCAAACAACAAATTATGTTCGAAGTAAGACACTTTCCTCCTCGGTCTGTGATATGGAATTAAATGATTTGCATGCCAACGTGATTTATTTAAAAAAAAATTATGAATTTAAGGAAAACTTAGTTTTAATCCGTTGAAATAAAATTTATGCTTTTAAACGTAGACATTTTTAACAAGGATTTTTTATTATTAAAATTAATTACTTAAAATTAACAAAATAAGCATTAAAGAAGACGAATTGAAATTGGCCGGATTTAATTTAAATTCCAACAAAAATTTAATTAGTTTGTAAATTTGGAAAATTAAACAATTTTTTTTTTCTCAACAAAATGCGGAAATAACTTGTTTAATTTATGTACATATGTGTACGTATATGCATAATAACAAGAGAAGAGAAATATCATCTCAAAAAAATTTAAAAACAAAAAATTTAAAATATTGTTCTTCGCAGGTCGGCAAGGTTCGATATTTTTTTAGAGGTGATTTAAAAAAGCCGTAATATTGAGGAATAATTGAAAGTTCGAATTACGGAAGAAGGCAGAAAAATTACAGAAGATACTTTACAGTAAGATAGAAGAAATGATTCTGTATCAAAGACATGTTTTTATTCACATCAGTTGCAGTTTGCAACTATACTTTCATCTATATCTTACGTAATGAAATGAATCCTTAATAATATAATTAATATATCCACCATTTAACTGAACATTTTGTGTAACCTTTTTGATAAAGACCTTAGATAATACAAAAAATCTTTTACAAAAATAATCCTATTAGTAACTTGACGAAATTTGGGTGCCACTTGGGTGACACACCCAATGCAGGTTTTTAACAATCTCGTGTTTCTCAAATTTTTTTAACCATCGTGAATATGGCAGATTTATTAGGTGATATATGCGGAATTTTTTCTTAAAACGTCTCTTGTTTTTCTTCAATTGCTTTTTTCATTATTCTGATAACTTATTTGCGCTTTTTATTACAATAAATAATACACCGTTTACAATAAATAGTTTTGAGAATTTTCAAAAAAGTTTGGGTTTTGAATTCAAAGTGTGCCGCGTTTTAAATCCTACACCTTGTAGGATTGATTACAAATTATTAAATGGATATATATTATATAAGTAAGTATAATAATTACATACGAGTGGAAAATATAAGTATAATTCCTGACATTCTTGAGCAGACAGGTACAATGCTAAGCCACTTTGAGCTGCCCTCTATTTTAAATGAAATGAAATCTGAAATTTCTAGGTGTAACTTCAATAAAATAAACTTAAAAACGCCGATTATCTCTAATATTACACATTTTGTGGAACTATCCGCAGGAGCAATATTTATTCCACAAGACTTTCACTTTGTTTTTTATGGAATCATGTTCCAATCCAATTTTTAATACAAAATTAGTCCAAGATATTAAATCGTTAAAATTCGTTTTAAAGGGCTTCCCACATAATATAACTGTGATCCTAATCAAATAATATAAAAACAGTTTATTCTTCATTGAGGACTAAATGGTTTTTCTTAAGCCACAAATTGAGTAAATCGATGATGTCATGTTGCGTATCAAATTATATATTCTACCAACGATCCGATTTAAATTAACCGTCGTGTTATCAGCATATATAGCTCAATTTCTCCTTTAAACACATAAATATTGAACTATTGAAATTCATCAAATTGTTGCCTGTTTTTTAAGTAGCTGCCAAAAATGGTCAACTCAACTTGCGAAAATCTAAATAATTTGAGTTTTTGAAGTAAAAAAACACGAGACAAATTATCAAATGCCTTCCTATAATTTACAAAAATTACTAATACACATTGCTTTTTGTCAAAATTTGTTTGGAGAAAATTACAAAATGGGTGCAAGGTAGATTAGTTCCAGTCCGCGAAATGAACCCAAATTGTCTTGGATCTTGCACCTTATTTTTTTCCAAAAATATACTTAATCTGTTTAATAGAAACCATTCAATAATTTTGTACATTGATGAGGAAATAATTGTTGGCCTATAATTACGAGGTAGGAGTTTGTCACCTAATTTTACAACTGGTAGTTTTTTGGACCCTTTCGTTTGATTTGGAAAAGTCCCATTCTGAAACTTTTCATTAGCAAATGTAACTAGTTTTGTGACGCGTTTCGTTTTAAAATATTTTAAAAATCGGACTGAGATATCGTTCCACTCATTTGCGGCTGCACTATCTAATTCATCAAACAAAAATTAAACCTCACTGTTACAACATAAATTCAACTGAAATGGGTACGGGATATCGTGAGACATGTCGTATTAATTTATATTCGACAAATTTTGGCTGTCTCGATTTGGATCAATTGTACTTAAATAATTATTCGTGACATTTGCCACTAAACTTGACGGGTCATATGTTTGATCATTAAAATAGACTGTTTTAATTGAAATGGGCTCTTTTCAATCATCAGTTACTGATAACGTCGCCAAGATGTTCGACGTGGCATTTTGAATTGTTACAACATCAAATGATTTACAAATTTAATTTGATGATGAGATAAAGTGCTACTTCCAGAAGACCTCACAACGAGTAAATGTTAAAGAAATTACCCCTTTTGGAGCTCGTTAGTTTTACTGCACACTATTTTGCTCGCGCTCTTATTAAAATAAACCATAATTCTACATAATTATCTACAAAACAAACATGGTAGCTGTTTAGTATTATTAAGGCTCGGCTTAATTGATAGCGTGGTTCTAAACAAGTTTGGAATTTCTCGAAATGTTGACAGTGCGTTCACCTTTCTTGACAAGCCTGTTTGAAGGCGAAGCGCCTACCTGTATAACCAAGAGTTACAACTCCTGTATATGACCTGTAATGATATTTTTATCTGGATCAAGAAACATAATATACGTACCGGACACAGGTACTGTAGGTTTTATTGCTGGTTCTGTCCAGCACAATAGATCTTTTAGATCACAGTGCGAGGTGGCTGATCGCCCGCACTACCCTCCAATAATAATAATAATAATACTGCTGGTTCTGTAAATTTGTAGTGCAAATTAGTTACTATAACTTCAGCTTTGTTATCAATCTAGAATAAAGAATCTTTCATAGTCTGGTTCGTAAAATTGTATGGCAGAAAAACCATCCAAAATCTATCCAAATTTTTGTTAAATTATATACTCCACTTATTGATTTTACTCATATTTTAATTATTCATCAGTTTACTACCATTATATCTCAAAAAGTTCATAGTTTTACTTACTGTAAACTTCTTGTGTGAGGCTACACTTTGACGTTCTTCCAAACTTACTGATTAAATCCTTCAAATTGAAAACTTTAAGTGTAGGTTACATCAGGCACCAATTTTAAATTTTCTGTGCAAATAATTTATATATTGCCAAATAAATGACGTAATTGAAAGCTTATTTTCAAAAATGGCAAAAAAATATTAAATATTTAAATAAAGATGGACAGATCAAATTAACGGTTTAAAATCTGAAAGTTTGACCAATTGGCTATGGCCAATTCATAGATTTTTGGCGTTGAAAAGTATTTGTTGTATATTAATAAATGCTTCTAATAATAATAAAGCGGTAATAAATTCCAATTTGGTTGAAATTCAGGCGACATTTAGAGCAAACAATTTTTGGTAATTTTAGGAAGCGGCGCGCAATATTTTAAAATATCGTTCTGAGCTTCCCAATGACAGATTAAAGTGAATTCGTGTCTGCTGTTGATCGCAATAGCAATTATTCGAATTAAACGAATTTAAAATCAAATATGGCCAATTTTTTAATTAAATAATTTAGATCTAAACGGTATCTACATTTAACAAAAAAAAAATATGTTCGAAAAACTCATTAATTTTTGTGCAATGTCCTAGTTCTGGATAATCTCTACAACTGGAGAGTTAATAATATATTGTGTAGATTGTTTTTGTTAAATGACGTATAATTTGGATTTACCTTACTTAATTTAAAAAAATTACAATATTTGATTTCACATTTACTAAATTTGAATAATTGCTATCGCGATCTAGAGCAGAGACGAATACTAAAACGCAAGTTTTGTAATAATTAGTTTATCAGATGTACCGGTAATAATGCGGATTTTGTAATAATAAAACACAATAATTTCAAGAGAAACATCAAAAGTACTTTATTCAAAGTAAAGTTCATCGCTACCTACTGATTTCATCCATCTTTCAGGTAACTAGTGGATGCCGTTGCAACAGAACTCTTTTATTTTAAGGCAAACCATATTCAGTGCCATTTTTCCACTTCTTCGCACGTTTTGAAGTGTTGGAGCATCTGGTGAATACAGCGGATGGATTAATACTTCCAAGGCAACATATCTTTAACTATAGTTTTGAAGTGTGTGATGGTTCATTATCGTAAAGCAAAATTACTTTGCCAGGCCTTCTGGCCCATTCTGGTCGTTTTATGACCAAACCGCAGTTCAAATTGATTATTTGTTGTGATCGATTGGGCTTTGCAGTCGATGTTGACGGTTGAGTTGGATCAACCCATGATTTTCTACGCTTGCGATTTTCAAACCAAATTTACTTTTCATCGTCAGTCACAATTCTATGCCAAAAAAACTTTCTTTCGTAACGTTGAAGCAACATTTCACTGGTGTTTTTTCGGTTTTCCATTTGTCTTTCGCTCAATTAATGTGGCACTCATTTATTGCATGTAAGCCAATAGGAGTTATTAGATATTATACAACACCAGAGGCTTGTGTGTTCAAATCCCGTCGGGATCACCGCTTGTACCCTTTGCTAATATCCACAATTTATTATAAGGGATTTTGCACGACGCTGTTGTCCCGTTGCACATACATATCTGGATTTCTCCGGTTTATAAATTAAAACCCTTTAATTTTTATTAAATTGTCTTTATGTTTTTAATTTGTTTTGATTATTTTTTATTATTAATTCAAACAATTTTTTAAAATATTAATATTATCACAAAAAATTACAATAATTTATGTTATTTTTAATTTTATTTTTTTATTTGCTTTTATTGATGCCGCTGCGGTTGATTATATAATAATGACTTTTTGGTTTTTGATTGCTCCCCTAGTTCGATACACAAAATTTCCGGTAACTTCTCATTGTATGTATGGTATATACTTGAGTATTGAATATAATAAATATATATATAGTATTATATGTACGAGTATAGTGTGTTTTTAATTTGCTCCCGATAGTTGCTAAGCGAGCAGTCAATTTTCTATACCTATATTTAAATTTGACATGCTATTTATTGGTCAGTCAAATTTAATTAACGTCAAACGATATACAAAATATTTAGTTTTATCTATTTATATGGAGAAGCTATCGGGGGCTATTTTTATATGTTGGATCCGGATAGCGAAAAAAAAAAACGCACTGATATACAACACTTTGTCGCCAAATATTTTGCAACGTTGCAACCGCTACAAAGTAGCAAGCTACTTCAACCTTAACTGTTTTGGAGCGAAATTTTTACTAGCCTTTTTACAGCTGTTAAAGGAAAGCTAAGGTATCGACGATCTCATTACCTCCAATTTCACAATGAGCCGGCACCCACAAGACCGTAACTTTGTTGTTGAAACAAAGAAGGTTAACAAAATGTTTACAGTCCTTGTCAACTTTGAAAATTGTCAAGGGATTGTTCAATGAGTTGGGTACAGCTATACTATTCGTACATAAGTTTGTTGCCAGTGCTATTAATTCTGTCTGAAAAACAGTGTAATGCGAACCCATACTAGCAAACGATGTTAGCTCAAATCAAGGCAGTAAGTTCCAAATCCAGCACTTACCTTCACTCAGTAAGAGCCATCCGAAGAGAAGGCAAGTGACTCGGATATTTTTTATGAAATTTTTGCGTGAACCACAAATCTCTCGATGAATAAACCACCGATAATGAATTCTTAAAATTGATCTCAGGCAATAACCTTTCATTAACCATATCGATATCTGATATCGATGAATTGTAGTTATTAATAATCTGTGGGGCATACAGTTGCACTAAAAGCAAAACACATTCCAATACGCCTCAAGAGAAACTCTCGTTCTACCAAGGCAAACACAGAATAGGCTTCATAGCAAGAAGAGTAGTCAAAGCAGTTGCTACAGTAATAGCTCTACAATACTTGTGTAACTACATCTAATGAACAACATCCGCATAATTAACCCGTAAACCTGGTAACTAGCGAAATAAGGCTTTCCCTATTACAATTTACATGTCTCTGTTTTATCTCTCCACAGTTTTTACCGCGCTTTCCTCTTCATGTACGAAAAATATAAGCTAAATTTTGACATTTCGTCATATTCGAATTTATTATTACTTTTTCAGTCGCCGAACATATTGAATTTTAAGTTGTAGCGAATTTCTGTCTTTCCATTTATTGCGGCACGTATTGATCCGGGATCGGCTCGCTTATGGGGGGTTCGTTCAGTGATATTCGACAAAATCCACTAAAAATACCAAACAAAAAGCAACAAACAGCAATACTAACTCACATTGGCCATAACATTCCCTTAATAAGAAAAAAAAAAACGAATTTATTTAAACATATTAACTATCCGTGTTTATTAAATTTTCAACCACATAACTTCGTAAAAATTGGAAAGGAATCATTTTAAATAATATTTAACTGTTAAGATAATACAAAACTAAGATAAATTTAGTAACTAAATAGTTTTAAACGAATGAATTTATATCGAACCTTGCACAAAAATATACCAAATTGCAAAAACAAAATTGTCAATATACAAATCTATTAAAAATTACTTACCGCTTGAAGAAAATCTGAAAGGCCTGACGGCTTCCCTCGAACAGTATTGTACCTGTAAACAAAATGTTATCTTACTCGCAGTTATCACGCAATATGGATCATAAATTCATTCACTTATCACACTGAGAAACTTAAATGATAATTATTGAGAGTCTATGATTGCTTTAAACAGTATTAACTAATAGAAACATTTATTTTTCTTTATAATCTAATTTAATAACAAAATTGACCACTATATATCAGTATTATAAGACTGAATACCCAAAAGCTTGTTTATACATTTGGATAATATTTTTTTTTTTTTTAGATTACGAATTAATTCACAAATTTAATTTAATTTTTTTATTTTTATTTATTTTTTTTTTATAAAAGCTTTGGTTTAGAATAACACAAAATAGACTGTGGTCGAGATCAGCCCAGATAACCAATAATATCAGCACACCGTGTTTGGTTATCCACAACCCGACTGAACTTCTATTTATCCCTTGAACCGGGGGCACAGCTTCTGTAGAAGGTGCAGGAACTTGTGTCCATATATATTGGCTTACTCGACCCCGTTGTAATAAAAAAATTACGATTTAACCGCGAAACAAAATCAGCAACGTATACGGTCAAAACACATACATGCAAATGCGATATACAATTACTCGCAAGAGAAATTGGTACATTTGATTTTCAACCTTCAACACCGTCCCTGCCATAGCACCACATAATTATACTGGATGTATAGGCGCGACTCTATACAAAGTTTTAAAATATAAAATTGCCACTTTCAACACAAAGTTTTCTGATCTAAAATTTTACGAAAATCATCTAACTAATTTTTTAATGTATTAAACTTTAAACAAATCTAATCATTACACTCAACAAATAGGAACCAGATGAAAATTGTGGTTTCATTAAAATTTTCAACACATTAACAAAAATATTTATCTAAAATATGTGAGTCTAATGAAATAAATATAAGAAGAAAACCTTTTCAACATAAATAAATAATTAAAAGTATTTTTTAATTAATAGTCTGTTTGTGTTGCGCCTTTCCCGTTGATTATTTGTTGCAAATGAAGTAACATCGAATTTATAATGTATCAATCTTCGGATTGCTTCCTAATCAATATTGTGTTGTTCTTTTAGCTAGCTGCCTTACACTTATGAACTGACGACTGACGACCATTTTAAAAATTCAATTCGGATAAGATCACCCAAAAATGTTCCCAGAGGCTTTCAATAATTCCAAATACTTTGTGGCACTCATTTTTGTAAATAAAAGATTTTCAATGGTATTCTTTAGTATCATAAATCATTACCGATCTTCCGCCATAATATCACTTCATTCTTTTCTGCTTATTTATACTATATGTTTGTCATACCAATATTTATACGATTTTTCATGGTAAAATCTAATTTTTGAACATTTTTACCCGAACAGTATCCTCAGTTTAGCTGTTCGTTAAGAATTTTTTAAATTCCCGTCAGCTTTTATATTTTATTTAAATACCTCTCACTGATATATCCGGTAAAAGAACATTGTATATCCAGTGTTGAACGTCAAACAGAGAAATGGTCTTCCTGAGGTATCGGTATGTCTGTTTTGTCAATTTCTTTTTCTGAAATTAAAATTAAAATTAACACTACTGTCTTGCTTCTTTTGGTTCTAGCTACTATTTCTCTTGTCTTCCTGACAGAGTTAAGATATAGCAAAATTTGTCGACATTACACAGCTTTTGTTCTTTACTACGAAAATATTTTCTCTTTTCACAAATTTTCTCATCCATAAGACACATTAATTAATCAATATTTACAACTAAACCCAGTAATGAAAATAACGATATTTATAAGGGGAAAGTCAACTAGTATTTTCCTATATGTATATTTCGTCCTAAGAGTAAGCTGGTTCTTATAAATATTTCACTGCATTCTACAATAATTTCATTAGACAGAAATAAAGTTATCGAAATAAAGTTTTTACTAATTTAGGTAAAATAGTATGTATTCATCTATGTCGTAAAAACAAATGTAGGTACTTTAAATTACTGAAAACTCAATTTTTCATTTCACCTATTTAATTATATCGTTAAATGTATTACTAATGATGCATTAATTATTTAACCGAATGTGTCGCATTTAAAGTATACAAATGTCTTATTTGCAATCCACCATTGAATATATTATAATAAAAAATTTATTCGAAGAATTATTAATAGATTCTCATTGGATTAATTGGAATTGCAAATAAAAAAATTACTTACGGTAGACGGGCCAATTAGAAAATCTATAAATACCAGACATATTATAAAAATGCTTCTGTATCAACAAATAATTTTAATTCATAAATTATTAACAAGTCTATAAACTCTAAAAAAACAATTCAAAAATAATTACCATTAAAATTAATCATAATTTTCAAGATTATACATATAGTATACATACATATGTACATATATTATACACATATAAAGGGTATCCCAATAAAATGTTTCATGTTCCATTTTCAAGTTTGTAAAATCAGAAGCATTTTATAACTTATCGGGATACCCTTTAGCTTAGACTTTGGAGTAGTTGCTTTACTATTGAAAATGAATAAGAAAAAACTATAATAATAATAAAAATAATAAATACATAATTAAATCATGTTGTTGTAACAAAAGCTCAAATTTTTATTAAAGAACTTTAACTAAATTCACATGATGTGCGTGCATATTTACTAACATAATTTCCGAAAAATTCCATCATTTTTTGTTATTTTTAACATTTTGCATGGTAATATTTAGCCCTTGTTTATAGAATAGAAATTACACGCGGAATGTATTTACGAGTATCGTAAACAACACGTCTCCCATTACCATCAATTCGATTACTACAACTGTGTAAAATACATATATTTGTATATAATACGATTGACTTACTTTATAAATGTGGGTGGTTTTAATTTTTTTTTGTTCATCAAATGAAAATGAATCTGTGTGTAAAGTGTGACGTCACGGTAATTACTTATTTAGACCAACTATTATTACTCTAAAAATATTTTATTGTTGAAAATTACAAATTGTTTTTGACTATACGAGGAATACTATACGAGAAATGTTCGGTACTCATATGATTGAGTCCTTTCACCTTTGAATGTTTTTCGAGAGCTTCATTTTTTTTCATTAATACCATGTTAATGCAGGAAGTTGCGATTCCGGTTATTAACACAAACTAATAAATTTACGAAGATAATTAATATTCTTTTTCCGTTACATAATATAACGACTCGTAAATACTACCCAAAGTATTCATGATATTTATTCATTCAATTGAATATACTTCAATCCAAGCCAAGTTAAGGATCTTAATTTAATTTTAAAAGTCACATTAATAACACTATTTAGTCTCTCTAACTTTTACATTTATAATCAAGTCTAAACTACAACAACAACAAATATGTCTAATGTTCATGTTTCACGAAATAGTTTTTTTTTCTGTCGAGACGGCAGCTACATATATAGTTTAATTTCGTGAAACTTTTCACGTGACGCAATCAATTTTAGATGTGTATA
Source organism: Tipula vernalis (assembly GCA_958295665.1). Lineage (NCBI taxonomy): Eukaryota > Metazoa > Arthropoda > Insecta > Diptera > Tipulidae > Tipula > Tipula vernalis. The sequence continues at coordinate 216,052,953 of OY282559.1, read as the reverse complement.
CATATACAATATATTCATACTTACGTATTCATTAAATACCTGTATAAATAGTAGCCTACTATCATTTTTCAAAAACATGAAAATATGGTATAAATAAAATTGATCTTGAAAATTTTTATATGAATTGAAGTTTTTTAATTTACAAATTTTACGAAATTATTTCCGGAAATTACAGAATATTAATAATTTTTGGTTTATTTATTATTTGACAGTGGTTTTATTTGGCTATTTATTAATTAATTCGCGGGAAGTAAAGAATTATTGATTATAGTTATGTATTCGTATATATTAGAAAGACGGGTAACGAAATTAATTCTTTTTATAAATTAAAATAAACATATACATACGTACGTTCTTAAAAAAAACGTTCGGTATCTCTTTTAGGTATCTGGCCAAACACTAACAATGTCGAAAAATTGAAAGATTTGCTTTATTTGCACCTTTTTTTGTTTCTTGTCACATCGTTTTATTATAAAAGGATATCAGATATCACAATAGTTTAGATTTTATGTTGTTTGGCCCACATTTTAGATTACCGAATATCTCGCAGTTTTCATTTGCAAGTCGTTTGGAGTAGTCAATGATAATTTTGGTTGTTTAAATTATTTTCTACCAAAAACAATAGTTTAACAATTATTTTGCACTCATCCTTGAAATCATTCGATATTGTCAAATATGTACTTATTTCAAATGACAACAACTTATTTTTTAGCAAATAATTGTATTTATTGTGATTTAAACTACTCCAAGTAAAGTAATTTTAGCAACAGTAAGTTGCCAAGTCGTTTTTTTCGTTAAAAGCTGGCTCTACTGCTATAATTTGACGGCCTGACTTTTTTCTGTCATGGTACTTACACTTGGATCCGTGCAATTGGCTTATAATTTTTCGACAAAATTAATTTCAAAAGTTTTATTTCTGTGAAAAGCTTCTATTTTGACCATTGACATTTATTATAGAAGGAATATTGTTTTTGTAAATTTCGTTACGTGTTTTGAGATGTAAGCTTGTTCCCGACCATTGGAATATGAGAATGAATTTAAAAAATTTGGAAAAAAAAATTAAATATTGCGCCTTATCTTGAATAAATAATTGATTTCTTATTGTTTAAATAAATTCAAATAATTAAATAAATAAAACAAATTTGCATGAAAAACAATAAAAAATATCATTAAAATAACAACGCCAATAATTAAAGTAATTTAAATATAATATTCTTATGCAAATTAATTAAAGATAAATGTTAATTAAAATTAAAATTCAATGATCATTAATATTATTGTTATTAATTTTCTTTTGTGTGCCAATTGTGATTGACCGTATCAACAATCTGAAAACATCAAACTACTAAAGTTATTTTTCAACATTTCTCGAACAGCAAATACTTTTCTCATATTTTTTCTCAGATCGACGAAAAATTAAAAATTTTCCAGGAAACGTTTATTTAACAGAAATATTTTCTTTCTTAATATTTTGTGAATTTGTGTTGCATTTTGTACATTTTTTAACTTGAAATTTTCCCAAGAGGTAATTTTTAGTTCGATTTTACCAAATTTGTGCTGCCATCTATATAATGTGTATTGACTTAATAACATAATATATGTAGTAAGCTTTTATTTCAATTGACCAGAATGCTGTTGTTATGAAAATTTTAAAAAAATTGGTTTAACTAAACCAATTATTCCAAGAAACTTAAAACGATTTTCTTTACCGATGTTCATACCTTTATATTGAAAACGTTTGTAAAAATATCTCAGAGATTATAATTAAGCATTTGTAACGTTTCCATTTAAATATTTGTTTTGGAAAAAAGTGATTTCAAATTGTTTTATAGGAAAAGCTTGGGTTTTTTCCTCATTTCTAACCAAAGCAACCTTGATTATACAAAGCCATAGTCTAAAAACACAGCTTTTATAAAGGAATTAGAAACGAGGAAAAAACCAAACTTTTCAAAGTAAAATACACAAAACATATGGGAAATCACTTTATTCCGAAGACAAATTTTTTAATGAAAACGTTACAAATTCTTAATTATGATTTCTGAAATACTTTCACAAATATTTGAATTTCAACATATATGAATGTCGTTTAAGTAAATCGTTTTTATTTTCTTGTAATAATTGATTTATGTAAAGCAAAATATAAAAAAAATTCCTAACAACAGCATTCTGGTCAAATTAAAATAAAAGCTTACTACAATTCGTTTAGTCATTAAGTCAATATACATTACATAGATGGCAGTGATGGCCGTAAAAATTTGGTAAAATCATACCAAAAATTACCACCTGAGGAAATTTCAAGTAAAAAAAATTGTAGGAAAAGCAAAACAAATTCACAAAACATTAAGTACGAGTGATAATTTTGTGACTAAATAATTTTTTTTCGTATTGTTACGTTTTTGCCTTGTCAAAAGAGGTTCTCAAGGTTCGTATCACTGGATTGTGAATAATACAAAATCAATTTAATTTATCTCCAACCAATTTATGTATTTCACAAAATTTATTACAACACAGTTTATCAATCAAAATTCACAAAATCACTTTATATAAATTATTCTCAAATTTTACTGATCACTTTTACTTTTTATCTCGCAAAAAAACACTTTTTAAATCACTTTTTAATTCCTTTTTTAATCTTTATACTATCGCTTACCAAATATTACTAATCCAATTCGACTTCGTTCGCCTTTTTATATACAAACCAACCTTTTGGTCTTATGGATTGAAAGATCTGACCAGAGCAAATTTAAAAAAACAAACAAACAAACAAACCTTCTAGAAAGCTCATGACTTTTCCAGTTAGAATAGCGTAGAAACATTACGTGACAATTTGTATCATGGAAAATTCCATTTTAGTACAGTTAAACATTGAGCTATTCATTTAACTTCTTCTATTACACACTAGGTGTCACCGTCACAGTATTTTTCTGTACATATTTCAGACATCTTACGTACACTAGTAAAACTAAAGATAAATTTAGCAAGTATTATTTTAATTCATCAGAGCCAACTTTGATTTATTTTTCAAAATGGAAAGTCGAAAAATATATTTTAGGCATAGTGATAATTTTAATATTTCTGCAATTAATATTTATTCAATAACAAATATAGTCTTCTTGAATTTTGTTGTTCAAGATATGTAGAAAACATTTATATAAACGTTTTATAATATATTTGCTTTTTTCATTGAAAAACTTGAAGCTAAAAAACACCATTTTTACTGTGGATTCCTATGGAAATCAATGAAAAGTTATACCACTAAAAAAGCTCCCAAAAAATACGTCATTATGATTATGACTCTATACTCTAGAAGGCTCTTTTCTAACTCCTAAATAAAAGCTTTGTTTTTTAGGCTATGGCTTTGTATATTCTAGGTTGCTTTGGTTATAATCGCTCTTTCGCTTATTATTGCTTACATCAACATTTTATTGATGCCTCTAAGTTGCACTTTTCTTAGAAATAGTTAAAATTTTTGAGGTTCTGTGAAAATGAACTGAGCCAAAAAAATGCAACAGTAACGTTTTTCGAAAAAATACCCCGTTTCTAAATGCTATTATCTTGCTTCCATTGTCGGATAACATTTTTTCTCTTTTTTATTAAACGGAATTCGGTCTACTTTCCGATGCCGAGGTGATTTTTTTGTTATTTTTGTTTTTTATTTATTTATTTATTTATTTATTTATTTTATACACAAAAAATTTTTAAGATCCGTACCAAATACATCCGTACAGTCCATTTTGAGCATAAGAGCTCATTATAATGGAGTATATATGGAAAATATATGGTACTCTAAACTTTTTCTCCCAATTTTATCTGGATGCCCTCTGCATTTTTCTCCGCTTTTCATCCCTTCGATAATTCAGCTACTCCTCGTATTACAGTTTTCGCATTATTGTCATACGTTAGTTATTCTTTATTGTTTGCCTTATTGGGTTAATACGTTAGCCACATTTACTATTTTTCTTTTTTCATTAAACGGTTTCTTCATCTACATAAGCATTTCAGTTTATGCATATAAAAGTCATGTAAATATTTATAATAAATACAAAATAGAAAAAAAAATGTAAAAATTAAATAAAATGCGAGAAAAAAAGTATTTCTGACACGCACGAAAGTCAAAGCCAACTTTATGACTTTATTTAATCAAATTTTGAGAATGTCAACGAATATTCCTATTACTTTCTTTTACTCTAGTAAAATAAAGTATAGTAATCATGAAAATGTTGGACCTTGAGATTTTTAGAGATTTATCTGTTTTGAGGTCCCCAGAAAATTTATTTTGCAAGGTTTACAAAAAAGTACTTAATACAAAATATTTCCAAAAAATAAAAAAAATAAAATAAAAAATAATAAAAAAATAATAAAATTTCTCAAAATTTTCTTTCCGTAAAAAAAATGTCGTGTAACCACACCTCCATTTTTTTATGGTATTTTGTAGAGAATCTAGAAACCTTGAAAAAGAGACTATTGAAATTTCTGTGCGACAAATTTCTGTCGAGTTATTGCAGGTGCAAGCGTAAGATACAAGCGTTTAAAAACATAGAATTTCTTCGAATAATTTTACTGTTGCGCTTTTATTACGCAATGTATAGTATCAGGTCCGGAAAGTGACATTTTGCAGGACGAGTAAGCAATATTGAGTTCTACGAGTTTGCTAAACCAGTAGTATACCTTAATGGGCGAGGTGTAATCAGTCAAAAGGCAAATAACCAAATTTATAATGTGTTGGCTTAGATTAAGCCTGATAGATAGATATTAGATTAATAGCCTGATACAGTTTTCACAATGATGAAAGTAAAATACTACTACAAAATAAAACTAGTAAAATACAGCTTCCGACATGTAATGTCATCGGCATGTAAAAGATTCCACAGGCCCTGCATTCTTGAAATTCACTGCAAAAAGTCACCGGTGACTTTAGTACAAAGAAATTTAAATTGTATCAGATAATCCGTTGCACAAAAAAATCTACATTGTATCAGATGATCCGTTGCACAAAACAATATTTTAAATTATGCATCTTCTGCTTTCTGCGAAAATTCTGCGATTTAACAGTAACCACTCACCCTGTATGGAAACGGCCTGTGCCAACAGGCCAATTCACGTTAAATCTCTAATATTTTTTTCTGTTTAATTCGAGTTTGGTTTGAAATTATAATCTAAAATCATTTTTAACAAATGGAACAAATAAATTTAGACATTTGGTTCAAACTTAAAACTTAATTCAATTAGCAGCATGTGTCCAAAAAATGCAAAAGTTTAATTAGAACTTGAATAATACTTGAATATCTGAAAGTCTTGTTTAATTTGAACCCGAATTTATTTGCAATGCTTCTTTTTCTTTAATTGCAATTGCTCCTCTCTTTGAATTAAACTTGATAACAAATTGATAAATGTTGATTTTGTTTTACAGAATTAAATTACAAACTATAAAATATCAAATTTAAAATAAATATTAAACATAAACAATTGAGTGTTTTCGCTGACAGCTGCTGGTCAATTAGCCTCGTGAAAACGACCCTTAAAGAAATTTGAATTAAACCTTAGAGACTCGGCCCCAAACTAGTATGGAACTTAAAACAATTATGAGGGTATACTTAACTAAACCAAGGACACTGAATTTGGATTCCCATTGACCAAACTGCCCTTTGATATACGGTTCCAGTGGCAGCTTCCGTCAACATGTGTCGTCAATCTGGTTCATTGGATGTAATAATAAAAAAACTTGAGTGTATTTATTCCATATATTTTTTCGATTTATTAGTTATTTATTTCAAAACAGTATCTAATTTAGATGTATATCTAGCGATAGCTAAATTACAGGTTTATTTCGTATACTTATATCAATATTTAATTAGATTTAATACTTATTTTGGTAAATTCATCAGATTGTGTTGTTCAAGGTTTTAACATTTATAACATTAAAAAATAATATAACAGTAACACATTCTACATAAATACATAACTATACCTAAATAAAATATCACATACATATTTTTTAGAGAGAAAATTATAGAAGCAATTGTTCTTAGAATTGAAGCATAAATGAACTTTGCACTTAGTTTGTTGTACCAACTAGCATAGTGGCTTTGTTGAAATAATGGAAGATAATCAACCCCATCACAGCGAATTTCTGTTTCCGGTTCAATCTCCATCGATCGTAGAGTGGCCAGTGGTAGTAAGTAAAGTATTTTCTTTTATTGTTCGTAAATCTTCTTAAACTAACTGATGATTTTCTTAGTTAGATACCACCCCAGTTTTAAGTTGAAACCTTTTAATTTTAAAATTTGTTTGGTTACCTTCTGTATTTCACAAATGCGTTTGTATACTAAAAAACTTGTTTTCAATTTAAGATTTCGTTTCGGAAATTATTATATTTCCATCCTCGCAATAAGAATGAAGTTTAAATCAATTGACTCGAATAGTTCCAGTAAATATATTTGAAAAATTTATTTTCTATAACAATTCATCATTAATTGGCAAAGTTGCCTATTAACAATTAACAATTTCTATAACAATTCATCAATAATTACGATTTACGAAGCAAGCCATGATAATGGTATTTGCTGTAGTTATTGTTGTGCATTTTTTTTAGTCATTATTATTTCGATCGAAATGGTTCGCGGTATTTTCTAATCGAAGGATTTGCGCAGGTTTATAATAATCAATTTTGGGTAACATTGAATGCTAAATTGCAAAAGAGCTAAAATTATCACGTCATACTGTAAAAAGAAAGGAAAGAGGTGACATAATCAATAAACAGAAAATTTGAAAGATTCCCAAATCACCAGCAGCCGGCGTTCGTCGTCGAATCGGCTCAATTTTTGACTTTTTCATAAGCAGGGAAGTGCTGCTCGGCCAGGTCATGAGTCATCGACCGGAACAAGTGTAATCGGAGGGAGCAACATCTGGTGAATACGGCGGGTGAGGTAGGACATCCCATTGGAGCGCCTCCAAAGTTTCCTTGACGACTTTTCCAATATGTGGCCGAGCCTTGTCGTGCTGAAAGATATTTTTGTCAAGTCTTTTAGCATACTGTGGACGTTTGAGCTTCAATGGTCGGCTTAATTACATCAATTGTTGTTGATAACATTCTCCAGTGATGGTTTGGTTAGGCAGGATTAGCTCATATAGTAGATCACTCTGAACTGATCCCACAAGATGCGCAGCATTAGTTTCTTACCATGAATATTCGGTTTGCCCGTTGAAGTTAATGTTTGACCGGGCTTACCCCACGATTTTCTGCGCTTTGAGTTGTCGTAGTAAATCCACTTTTCATCTTTCGCCATGATTCGATGCGTCTCTTGGCTTAAGTTAATACAGAATACAATTTCCTGGTTTTTGCACCATACCCGTGGCATTGACACGGTTTTTAATCGCTTGTTGAGTCACTCCCAAAGTTTCAACAAGCTTCTCTTGAGTTTAGCATGAATCTTTACACGTGTCAAAATCGCCACTTTTAAAACGCTGGAACCAGTATTCACTTGTTTTTATTGATGGAGCATTAAAACAAAAAAGTAGCGCTTCCCGCAAATTGTGTTTTATTGGCACAACAGTTGACATAGTTAGAGCACAAAAAAATATGTTGTTTACACTTCAGCTTACGCTTTAACATGAATAGTTACAATATGGTCCGTTGCGATTTAATACTAGTTACGCCGTCTTTGTAAATCCCTCAAAACTTATTTGTACACCCAATAGCAAAGTCGAATCGTCGAAGCCACTGGTGGAGAATTGGCCCAATTATGATCAGATGCTATGGAAGTGAGCTTTTCTGGATCAACTTATAACAGGACCTTATAAAAGGTACAATTCGGATTCTATAAGATAAAAATATTTATATTAAATAGCTTTACAATGCCGCTGTTTATTTGAACCTGGCCGAAAATATAAGTCCGAATTTTAAAATGTGAATTTAGCGAAGACACGTCTATTCGATGTCAATTTATATTTTAATTAACCATATTTATCGATTTATTAATTTGGTGTTGACCAATTTTTATTAATTTAATGATTTTAATGTAATTTAATTTAATCAAAAAATGCGCATTTTAAAAAATGTGCATTTAAATTCGCATTTCGTACCCGCAAAATGCGCAAAGGCTTATAAATCCTTAGTTTCTAGACAATGGAACTCAGGCAATGGCGGTAGCCTCCACTTTAGAATTTTACAATATCACCTTTCACCTTTTTTCTTGTGCTGTACACCAATCATCAAGTGTCGATATAATTTTCCAGCACAATGGTGCCACTTGCCACACAGCCAAAAACGTAACCTTAGGTTACCACACTAAAATACTTTGAGCCAATTTCTTTGACTCGGTTGAAAATAATACATATACATATGTAAGCTGTTGGCCTATTTTTTCTTTAATTATACAGTGAAATCCCGGTATAACAAACACTCAAGGGACTGTTGTAAAGTTTGTTATAAGCTTATGTTTCTAATAGCCGAAGTTTGGTATATCCAAAGTTTCTTCAAAAAGTTTGTTATTACCGGATATTTCTTATAAACGTGGTTTGTTATAGCAGGATTTGACTAATATTTTTTGTTTTAATTATGCGAAAAAATTTAATTTCAATAAAAAAAATTGTTTTGGAAAAACAAAAAAAAATTTTTCCTTTTTATTTGTATCGTAGCTGAGCGACTCTACAAAACTTTAATTTGATCTACATAATTCCTTTAAATTCAAGCCCTGATTAAAAGTAAAAAAATTAAACCTATTAATTACACCTAAATTCTAATATACTTCTACATGTTAATTTGTAAAACATATTAAAAATGGTGCTTAGGACCGGTTGCGTATTAGAAATTACACATTTTAAAAGTAAAATTAGCTTACACAGAAATAGGGCTGTATGAATGTGAAGAAGAATAATTGTTAGAGAATTGGGCCGTATTATAGTATAATTCGCTAGTAGACCCTGCAGAGTATATTCTGAATATAGGTACAAAGAATGTAAATTGTAGAATATTTTCGTTCAAAAATATTTTCGTGCGAGTAACATGTTAAGGCCCTTTAAAGAGACAATTTCAAATCCCTCACATCCCTCAAAATCCCTCCGGCCCTTTAAAGGGCCTTAACATGTTACTCACTTGACACCCTTTAAAGAAATTGGTCGCAATATTATAAGAATAATCACATGATTTTCTGTTTTTTGAAGAAAAAAAATCATGAGTTTCTTCGTAATGAATCTTCTGCTTGATGAAAATACTGCAGAAAGAAGTGTGTTCAAACGACCGATTTGTATTTAACATTTTTTACATTGGTTGAGGCTCAGTGATAATAAATTGAATAACAGTAAAAGCTGCAAGTAAATCGGTTAACACCACTCCAATCAGCCTAAGGTCATTTTGTATTCAATTCTTCCGTTGGCGCAAGCACATCTAGCAAAACAAACTGTTGTTATTATCACAAATGGCGGAATTTCTTTAGTAAAGTATAGCCAATTCGCCATATTATTTTAGTTCATGGCGGTATTGTACTCGTATTAAACGTTGACATTAGAATTTTATACAATGACGATTTAAAAATGGACAGAGGAAATTAAATGAATTATGAAACGTTCAGTTTGTAAAGTCTAATCGTCAAAGTATAGCACACCTTCAAATAAGCCTCAAAATGCCCGATTTTAGAACAACCGAGCAAATTCTCAGTTAAATAATATTTGCCCTCTTTCATGAAATCTTTTATGAAATTGTAAGTTGTTTCATAATTCAAAATTAATGGGTTATCATAATTATTTTTAACATGAGCGTTGCAACGGAGGAATTAAAGAATGCCTGAAGATTTACATTTTTAATGTAAAATCGGATATAACAAAAATTGTTGAGAATGTAAAAACTCTCTTTCATCTAAGAATGTTGCTATTTGCTTGCAATGAGGTATCAAGAATGTAGCCCAAATTCCGTTTCATGGCTACACCCAGGGCTATAAAAATGAACGAATTGGTTTATTTTCACCTTGCCTCGTTTGTTTATTGTATTAAACCTAGTTGCCATTGTTGTTTCCGTTGCTGCCACTGTGAATATGTTTTTAGTTTTGCGCCAAAAATTTTTGCCTATTCATGTAGCAAATAATATCTATTGAAATATGTTCCTTTAAATTTCAAATCGTAGATTTTTATGGCTCTGAGTTTGTACTTTTCATCTTGTTTTTCGGTTGAGTAAAATAACCGATTTAAAACATTTGAAAAAATGTATGCCAAAAAAGGTAAGTTGTTGAGACAAAATTGTTGAGTAAAAAGGCATCCACCAATAATTTAATTATGTTATTTAAAATTAAAAAAACATATACTAAATTATAGTAAAGTGCATTTCGTGAAATAAATTCGCATCATCATTGTTGAGATATGAGAAAAACTGTTACTTGCTTAAATAATTTATAGAAAACAAGTTTTTCAAAATTCGTTTGTTTAATAACTAAATCACCAAAGTAGCCTTATGATGACTGTTTTCTCACTCAAGGCTAATAAATTCAAATAGTCGAATAGTGCAGGTGCTAAAAAGAAAATGACACGTGGGAAATATTTTTCGGCTAAGGAAAAGTTAAAATCTAAGCTCTTCTGAACGAGCGAATTTAGCTAATTTTAAGAGATCCAACTACGTACAGTAGGAATAAAGGGAAACTTAAAAAAGAAGATGACTTCTCTAGAAGTACGAAAACTGGTTAATGCTGCCAGTAATTACACAAGAAGTATTAGGCGCTTGAAAAAAGATCTACACTTAAATGTGTTCCCAACCTTGAAACAGAGGGCTTTAGGACATGTTTTAACGGCTGAAGTATAAAAATGAATTCAATGTCAAAATTATTGGCACTACACAAAGCCGCGCGAAGTGAATCTTTAAAGAAAACACAAGCCGTGACTGGTTAAAGGCAACTGAAAAATAATTTCTTATGTTTTTATTCAAGAAAAAATGTAATCCCATTATACCGTTTCTAGAATTAGGGCTCCAGAGTGGCGAATTTGTAGACTGACCCATTCGACTTGAATTATAGATATTAAACTCTCGAGATTGAACTAAGGAAACTAGAATATAGGTATTGAGTTCCAAGGGAGCATTTCAAGGGAAGGAGTACAGAAAATACATATATACATATGTATATGCCCAAAACTTGTTCCAAAATAAAAACATTAAAGCTTCAATGAACGTCTACGCCAGACGTACTCCTTAGTACGCTTAATTCGATAATCACTCCTCTTGCAATTTTAAGTTAGCAGTTTACTCACAAGTACCACAAGAAAACGAATATAAATCTAAAATCTTGTTTTCAGTTTATAATTTAATTTCTAGTTTCTAGTTTTTATTTCTCTTTCAGCAACTAAAGGGTTTTCCAATAGGGACTTGACAACTTTAAACTTTCACTGTGAACGCACCCTTAAACCAATTACCAAACTGTCAGTGTCAAAACATCCAGTAAAGACAACATTTTCATAATGGTGAAATACACGAACGAACAACGTTTACAAATAATTAAAATTTACTACAAAAATTCCGAGTCGGTGACAGCAACTTAAAGAGCGTTAATTCCAATTTTTGGTTGTAATTATCGTCCTGGTAGACAAGCAATTCATAATCTAGTGAAAAAAATCGAGTCTAAATATTCGCTGTCGAATGTTCCCGTGCCAGCGAGACAACGGGTTACGGGTTGGTCCAAGTGTCGAGAATATTGCTGCCGTTCAAGCGTCCGTCGCAAACGAACCAAAACAGTCGATTCCATAGCGTTCTAAAGAATTGGGCATCGCTCAGATCACACTTTGGCGAATTTTGCGAAAGGATCTTGGCTTGCACCCTTATAAGATAAAGTTAACACAAGAACTAAAGCCACTCGATCATATAAAGCGACGTACGTTGTCGGATTGGGCTCTCGAAATGTTGGAAGAAGATGACCAATTTCATCGCAAAATCATCTTCAGTGATGAAGCGCATTTTTGGCTAAATGGCTTCATCAACAAACAGAATATGCGTTACTGGTCAGGTGAAAACCCTCATTTGCTTCAAGAAACACCAGTTCATCCACAAAAAATAACTGTATGGTGTGGTTTTCATGCTGGTGGTGTCATTGTACCGTTTTTTTTTCGTTGATGAAAATGACCGTCACGTTACAGTTAATGGAGGTCGCTATACAGAGACATGTTTCAACATTATTTCTTTGGTCAAATGCATGAGCTAGACATTAATGATACGTGGTTTCAACAAGACGGTGCGACACGCCACACAGCGTTTCTAACAATCGACTTATTGAAATCTAAATTCGATGAACGTGTTATATCCAGAAATGGTTCTGTCGATTGGCCGCCTATATCGTGTGATTTAACAACTCTAGACTTTTTTTACGGGGCTAAGTTAAATCATTGGTATATGCCAAAAAGCCGGCGTCGTTAGAGGAGCTCAGAGCCAATATTGAACGAGAGATAGCGGCCGTTTCCGTCGAAATGTGTGGCCGAGTCATCAAAAATTGGGTTCAACGAATCGACACATGAAAACGTTCCCGTGGTGGACATATGAACGATGTCGAATTCCATACATAAATGTTTTGATTGTACTTTGATCCAATAATAAAATTTTCGAGATATCTCAAATGGTTTGCGTTTTTTTTTAAAAGAAAAAGTTGTCAAGTCCTTATTGGAAAACCCTTTATAATAAAGTAATGGGAATAAGTGAAAATGCAATCCAAATAAAAACACGGGGTTGTGCCCACAAGTTATATAACACTTATGAAATTATTAACACTTTAAAAACTGCACCAAAAAATAAATACAGAAACATACAGCACTCTCTCTGTTAGATGGAATAGCTAACAACTGTTTTTTACTACTAGTTAGAACTGAATGTTTAGACAGATTAGAAATTGGAAACTGTGATATACATTTGAGGAAACAAATCACGGGAGTCTTCAGATTTGAACAAGAACACTTATAGATTTATTTAACACCTGAAGTATAAAAATACAATTAAATAAACAAAAGGCTGGTAGGAAGATCCGAAAAGATTATTTGATTAACAAAATAACTATTGTAACCCAAATATTCTTCTCGTTTGGGAGTCTTTAAATTGGAATGTAAAAACTATAAATTAAACAATTCTTATTCAGTTAGAATTCGAAATAAGATTCGTAAATAATCATATAGAAGATTTTAAAGAGATATGAGCCAGAATAAAAATCGTTGAAAACCAATTCAAATTGATTTATAATTTACACGGGTAACTAAGGAGTCCGAAAGTCAAAGACTATCAATTAAACAAGCAGATGCTTCCACTGATCAGTAATACAATTCAAGCTAAAAATTTTGGCCTAAACCTAAAGAAATTTTTTTTTTTCGTATTTCTACTTTTAATACAGTTTTTTCCCAACAATTAAGTGTTGCACCTATTAATTTTTTTTTTATTTTCACACCTTTAAGTGTGTTTTATTTGTTGTTGTTCTTTATTATTGATACAGTGATATATATTTAACTTTATAAAAAAAAAATTAAATAACAAAAAAAAAAAAAAACTTAAAACAACTGAAAAACTTAACTACTGCAAGATTTGTACAATTGATACAGAATCTCGAGGAAAAAAAAAGAAGAAAAAAATTAAAGCATCCGTTGTTGTTAGTTCAAGTTTTAAGTGGTTGAAATTGACACTTTGTGTGTTTTAAAAAACGTACAAGAAAATGTAATAAGAAGTAAATAGTCTTCGAGAAATGTTAGTCAACTCATTGATTTAAAAAGAAAATGCAAAAAAATTTAAGACTTCTGAATTAAAAACAAATAAACCGTCAGTTTGACCGAAATAAATTTCGAGCACTACCTATACGTTTATGTATGCATGTAGTATGACTACTCAACTTAAATTTATGCAAATTTATTCAAATGAAACACAAATATGTTTTAATTTTATAAAATACTTATTTTAACTAAAAAAAAAGGGATATATAATTTTTTTTTTTGTAAATTTGATCTTATTTTTTGATAAAACTATTAAAATTCTTTTGATAAAAAAAGAATGAAACCAAACGACTCAGGTAAGACGACGTAAATTTTGAATTATGTATATGGTGCGAAATGAATTGGACTGTAACTTGAGTCATTTTAGTTATCGTTTAATCAGTAGATATAGTTTAGAGTTGTAGTCACAATCTTTAGTCGGCAAGTAAAAACAGTTGAAATCATTTGAAGCTAAAATATTAAACCGCTAGATATGGTCTAATATGGTCTAGAATTATAGAAAATATAATAATTTAATCACAGTTTCAGTCACTTTTAGACAGTGAAATGAATTTGGAGTAAATATTGAAATTCATATCCATACAGCACCCGGCTTCTTTAAAAAATAAGATAAAGTGTAAACGTGTAAAATTGTGAAAAGCAAAGCTCACTTTTATGAGTGGAATTTTTCGATGGGTAGGTGAAATCGAGAAATTGCAAACTCATAAAAGTGAGCTTTTCACGAATTTACGCGTGTACACATTATCTTGTATTTGAGAGAATCAGCACCCAGTGGTAGCTAATTTAGGAATCAGTTTAAGTTAAAGTTTTATTTGGTATTGTGGGACCTTGCCTTCAACATTATATATAAATTTACTTATTTAAGTATACTATATTCATCATTGCAGCATACTTAATTTTACAACTTCAATTTTACAAGATTTTATAAAAATTTGTGTCTTTTTATTATTTGAAACTTTTCCAGATAATAGATTTTATCGAGTCAAAAGATTATAAGATATACAGTTCTGTACGATCAAATATTGTTCTTAATGTTAAAAATAAGCTTCTGGTGTAAAATCAAATCTAAGATGAATTCTATTAGCAATATAAAATCTTTTACATATAAAGTCATATACTACCTAGTTTTTCTTTCAGATAAAGTTTTCGATTTTGAAATTTTTTGCTGAACTAAACAACATTCGGTACAATTACACTCTTCATCCGCCAAGATTTTGCCAGATCAGTAAACGAGCACGTCTTATTGACTCTTAGGATTTATGTAGATTAACAGAGTCTGATCGATTTTGATGTGAAGGATTGCTCAAAATATTATAAATATTTCGTAAATGTCACCCCTAGAAGGATAACTGTCTTGAAACGGGAGGAGCTGTATGTTTCGCATTGCCATTTTCCGATCCTAAGTTCTTTAGTCCAAGAGTAGTTCGCCCCATGTTGAAATCAATTTCAATTTAATTGTAGACCTCTAAATTTCTAATTTACATGTAATATTTGTGGTAATTTGAAAGGCAAGCAAATGGTTTACATATTTTGAGGCCTGTGATAGTTTCTTAATTTAGCTTCCAATTTAGATGTTTTGAATTGAAAGGTTTATAAAATTTCTTTTAAACTAAACTGCTTAGTAAAAAAAAATTCCGCACTGCGGATTCCTATAATTTTATTCGCCTATCCCACTTTTTTGATTAAGGAACAGTAATCCTTCGTTTTGTTAGATTTGTTCGGGCCACACCATTCCCAATCTCCTTGAAGGGTTGGTTAATTTAACAATAGCGAAGTTGGTTTTATAAAGAAAAACATTTGTGATAACTTTAGTGCTTAAATGAAATTGTTTGAATTTTCGGAATTGGATTATTTTCTAATGTTGTATGCCAGTGATATTTTACTGTTTCGTTTTTCATCGGAACTTTATAAAATAAAAGTACACTACAAGTTCACAACGAGTTAGTTAGTTATCGCAAGTTTTAGATTCAAAATTTTTTTAATAGACCAATGTATCACTTCAGCGATAGGATTAGATAGAATTATCAATTTTTCTGTGATTTCTCTCATGTTAACATTTCTTTATGTTGGAACAGATTATAGGTGTGTGGAGGTGGTTTGGCAGCTATTGGAGGGGGTAACCAAAGTCGAGTAGATTCATCTACCGGCTCCATAACCTCCCAGCAGGGCGCGCATCACGTGTGCTGTTTTGGTCATGTATCAGGCACCTTGGTAACCTGGTCACAATTCGCAAGTGTACGTGCTGCCTCCTCGTGGCAACCACTGGTAACTAAGGCCATTTGGCCTAAAAAACAACATTTTTACTATGGATTCGTATGGGTCAAAAGTTATACCATTAAAAAAGCTCTGACTTAATACAATTAGAAAAAAAATTGGCTTCGGATCCAGATTCGAGTTCAAGAAAAAATAAATTAAATATTTATTTACTTAAATAAATGATAATTCCCATTTAAGGGAAGGAATAAACTATTTCATAAAGAATTTTCTTTTAATTGACTTCATTATTACGTTAAAATTAATTTTGGGGCAAAATAATTGCTTTTTTGTTATTTTGATTTTTTTTTTTTTTTCAATTTTTCAAAAATTATTTTTTAACCAAATTTTGATTTGATTCACAAAAATATAAAAAGTTCTTCAGCTAGGGCGGGTTCAAGTTCCAGATGGGTTCGAAACCTTTTAATAAATAAATATTGGATTTCGACAATCTCTTTGTTGAAGTTAACATCTTCATTAAACAATTTATTTTAATAGTTTACATCAGTTGTACGATCATAAAAACTGGATCGGAGGCGTACAACTTCTTAAAAATGACTTTTTCAATAAATATTTAGAATCTTTCACTTTAATTGAATTCAGAACAACTGACAACTGACAACTCCCAAACAACCCCCAGGGTAAGAACACACAGCGGCACTTTGTAAGTTTTGTTCCTTGAGCCATTCCCTACTTAATGTTCAAATGTCAATCGATTTTTTCCGTAAGAATTCTGAAGTAATAACAAACAAAAAATAGGATTTGTGATACAACGAAATTGTTTTCTCACAAAAATAGCTGAAATCAACCGAAAGCCAATTTCGTGCGAGCATGATAAAGGGAATGTTTCGTAAAATCAAACAATTATATCAAGAGGCGGCAATATATACAGGACTGTAGTTAGGTTTGCGGACAGTAATGAATTTTTTCAATAACCTGTACCTAAACATTATTTCGATTAGATACATCTTGTAAAATCGAGAGCTTATTCCCTAATGTGACGAAAGAATCCATAATGATGCAAGAATTTTAAAGGTAAAGACATTACTGGTAATGACTTTAATATTGATCGTATAAAGACCGATTTTAACTATGCTATGAAATTGTATTGCTATTGTTGTTATTAATATTTGACAATACAACACTGTTGTATTGTTATTATGGTACATACGATGATACGGCAATAGCATACTATTATAGTTATTATATCTCGATTTTAATTAATATCTATAACACTTCAATAAATTCTCTTTCCTAATAAAACACGTGGTACGTACGTTTAAGACTCGATAATTTTTTTATAATGTCACTCGAATCCAAATGGATTTGAAATGTGAATTCTAATCTTTGGAAAATGCAACTCGTTCGTTTTCAGGATTCATATTCTTGAAAATTGAAAAAAAATTATCGATAATAAGCATACCAATGATATAATAAACTCTAATCTCGTGTTACTAAAGTTTGTCATAAATCAGCAAAAGTATACCATATTCAATTTAATAATAAATTCTTTTGAGGTTAATCTAACTAAAGATTTAGAAGAGAAAACAATTTCATTAAAAAATCATACTTTACAAAAACTAAGATGACAATAGCATATAGGGGATATGTCTGTGGTCTATATATAAAAAGGCATAAGTCGAGTTATGACCAATTCCTTTTTTCCGCAGATTCGAATTCCCTATAAAAAATTACTGTTGTCACCCATTTTTTATTATTTTATGTGTAGCAGAATAAGAAATATTAAAATTTTTATAAAGACATAACTCTACAAAAAGTATAACTGAAATTTATAAAAGGGCATAACTATAAAAAATTACAAATTAAACATTTATTTTTTTCTAAAAATCATAGTACTAAAGCAAAATAGGGAAAGAAATTAGTTTAAAATAGACATAAAAGGAAATAAGTTTAGTTGTGACTTTTTAAAACATTTTTCTAAAGTAAATTAAAAACGATAAGTCTAATTAAGCCGTTATAAAAATTATTGAATTTAAAAACATACATTCATTTGTCAAGTTATGGTGTTTCAAAACTTTGTGTCTTCATTTTAAATAAGTTTTATCTCAAATAAGCCTTTATATAACTTTTTTTGTCAGTGAATAATTTATTTAAGTGAAATTGTGCCGTTTTGTACCGATCTTCTTAATATAATTTTTGGAAGTTATAACAGAATAACCAATTATTATATAAAGTAATATTGTATTGAGCGTGTAACTGTGAAGTAATTTTCATATTTAAATAGTTTTTTGTTGTGAAAAGGTGATCCTGTGTTGTGAAAAATGCCGAAAATAAAAAGTCGAGGACATAAAATGGTTGAGCTCGCTCAAAATTTCGTCTTAACTCGTAGTAACCAAAAAGTTTCAACAGTTTCAACTATATCGAATATGACGGTCGAAAATACCAGTAAATTTTCAAACATAGGTAATATTATTGCGATTGTTTAAACAGGTTAGGTAATTAATTTTTTATATTTCCCACCATAGAACCAATTGTTGAAACAAATATGTCAACAGATAATGGGGTAACGGTTATTTTCGATGACATTTCCATAGTAAGTGAAATTATTCCACATTGTTCATCCCCAA
Source organism: Tipula vernalis (assembly GCA_958295665.1). Lineage (NCBI taxonomy): Eukaryota > Metazoa > Arthropoda > Insecta > Diptera > Tipulidae > Tipula > Tipula vernalis. The sequence goes on along the minus strand of OY282559.1, from coordinate 216,034,399 downwards.
AAGCAGATAGCACACCATTAACACTACCGGTTGTTGCCACAGAGGACACCATAAATTTAAGCACACCACTCACTACAGTTTCTAAATTAGATGGAGTCATTTTAGTTCAAATAACGAGCCATCGTCATCGTGGAATAGCAATACGCAACCACAAATTTCATTAGATATGCCAGATGTATATGTTCCCGAATTAATTAATATAAACTCAAATGCCGAGCCCTCATCTTCGCACACGATGGAACTTTAATCAATTGTTATGGAATCTTGTGCAACAACAAATTTTAACGATTCCGATTCTTCAGATAGTATGGACGGCAATTTTGATGATAGTGACATCGATCCAAATTACATACCCAAAAATGACAGCGATTCTTCTCTTGTGGGAATGGCAGAAGAAATTGAAAGACAACTAGAAATGGTTTCACCTGTAAAAGACACGCAAAAAGTAAGACAAGTAAAAAAAAATAGTGGACAAAGCTATGTAACACTTAAAGGTGTTACAAAACCAACAAGAGAATGTAAACCGCTCAAACCATGTCGTCTAAATTGTAAAAAGAAAATTCCTATTGAGGATCAAAATAAAATTTTTGCGCACTATTGGGAACTAGCCAAATACGAGCTGCGAGCGGCATTTATTAGCAGTTTAATTGAAGTTAGAAATAAAAAATGCCAACGGATTATTACAAACACAACTTCTAAAAAAAATCGAAGATATAAATGTAATTATTTTTTGCTTATTAATGGCAATCGGGTTGAAGTATGTAAAGTATGTTTGAAAGCAACAGTAGATAAGCTATGTTACTCCGAGCACAAAAATACATGTATTTGCTTATGAAGGTCTAAATTTGCTTTTTTTGGCATCTTTTCATATAAATGTAGCGCAATTGAGAATTTGATTCTAAATAAAAAAAAATTATTTTGTTGTTGTTGTTTTAATAAATAAAAAACATAAAATCCTAATTATCTCCGAAATTAGAGGTCCTAATGAAATTTTGATAAAAATTTACGTACAAAGTACGTCTGGAAGCAGATAGAAGAATATGATGAGATAATTTTTTTCTCGAATTTACAACTTTTAGAACCTACCAAAATTATTATCTTGGTTTATGACGTCATGCAATATAAAAATAGTATTTTAATCGAAAATTCAGTTTGTTGTTGTTGTTTAATGAATAAAAACATAAAACGCTAATTAATCAACCTGATATATTATATCTACATTTTGTGAAAATAAAATAAAATGTGATGTTAAGATTGCTGACCTTGCGTACATATGATAAAACGTTTGTAAATACATAAAAAATGTATGACAATTCAATTTTATTCATGACGAAATATTTTTTCTTTATTGCTGCCAATTATGCAATTTACGAAGATAACAAATGTATGCTCATTTGCCAATAAAATGAGATTAGATGAATGAATAAGAAATAGAATGATATATAACACATCTGTAAATTCTCTCTCAATAATAGTTTATAGAAATATATAAATTAATAGAAATATATTTTTTTTTTTAGTTTTTTTATTTTGTCTTCCTAGGGATGTTTCCTTATAATTGTTTTTTTAATCATATGTGTAATTAATATATTCAAATAAATAATCGAATTTTTGCATCTCATGCAAATACATTTGTTTATAATATTTTCTCTTGATGGGGCATTTAACACAACATTTATATATGTTTCAAATGTTCATAATTATTTATCTGTTGTCTTGATTATTTACTTTTAAGTTAAAAGAATGTTTATGTAGGTATTTTATATTTATTACTGTTATTGACTTATTAATCCTCACAAATTGAGGTCATTATATAAATTATATTAATTCAGATAAATAAAAATAAATAAATGTATATGAATAGTAGTATCATTATGATCATTGCTCGAACGAAAAATAACGTACTACGTTTTCAACTGTACCACATTTTGTTCCACAAGAGGATCGAATGAATTAAATATACCACATTTCGCAAATAAATTTTCTGCAGAATTATATTTAAACATACCTACTACTTGCTAATTTAAACAAAATGCTAAAGTTATGGAAAGAGATTATACAGGGATCGTCCCTATTATGTGATCGGCCCTATTACATACAAATTAATTTAATCTGCAGATGGTTTATATGGTTATTCCTTAAATTCAAGTACTCGCACCTCAAGATTTTTTTAATAATTGATGTTGAATACTAAATAATTTTAGATTTCTCCAAAACTCGTTGGCTTTGATAATGCCGACTGTTGATGGAATCTCAATACTTTAGAAAACATTCAAAATCTATGTTACATTGTTAGAAGTGTGTCCAAAGTTAGTCGATTTTAACCATGATACCTCAAAATTAAGATTGAAGTAGGCTGTAAAACGGCGAACGAAGTTTCTAACTGTATTGAGACCTTAAAATTTCAATACTTATGGAAAGAAATACTCTTCTGCCATTAGCAGCTAAAATTTAGTTTAACAAAATTAATGACTGAATTAATTGTATTGTTCGAATCGCTTCTACTTATACATAGATGTGAACCAGAAATATCTCAATTTGTAACAAAATCTAAAAATATCTGTAAAATTGATTTTTTTTTTTCATTTATTTGATTTTTAGTGATTTTCTTTCTGGATTTTAACTGTTTTATGATCCCAGAATTTAAAATTTCATTTTTTTTTTGTGCAAATGAAGTGATATCGGATTCATTTTCAAATTATAATTCAAGGACAACTGAAACTGTAAAACACATTATCTATTTCATACTAAATTATTGCAACAGGAAAATTATATAAAACCCCGACTTCAGTCTTGCAATTTTCTATCACTGATATTTTTAAATGGGGTTTTCTTAAAACTTGCTAAAATATACATTATACTTGTGAGGCGTCAGACTTAAAGTTAAAAAGTTAAAAGTTAAAGTTAAAAAGTAAATATTAAAATATTAAAATTAAAACGATAAAGATAAAATTAAAAAGTTGAGGTTAAAGTTAAAAAAGTTAAAGTTAAAAAGTTAAAGCTTAAAAATTAAAGAAGTTAAAGTTGAAGCATAAAAGTTAAACTTAAAATGTTAAAGTCAAAGTTAAAGATAAAAAGTTTAACTTAAAATTAAAAGTTCAAATTAAAAAGTTAGTGTTAAAAAGCTAAAGTTAAAAACGTTGAACTAAAAAAAAAAAAAAATAAAAATTACAGTTAAAAAGTTAAAGTTAAAGTTAAAGTTAAAGTTAAAGTTGAAAAGTTTAAGTTAAAACGTTAAAGTTAAAAAGTTTGTTAAAAAGTTAAAGTTAAAACGCAAAAGTTAAAAAAGTTAAAGTTAAAAAAGTGTTAAATTTAAGAAGTGTTAAAGTTAAAATAAGTTAGTTAAAAGTAAAAGTTAAAAAATTAAAAAGTTTAAAATTTAGAGTTAAAAAGTTTAATAGTTCAAGTTAAAGTTATAAAGCTAAAGTTAAAGTTAAAAAGTTAAAGTTGAAGTTTAAAAGTTAAAGTTAAAAAGCTAATACCAATAAACAAGGAGAAATACATATCATTTACTAAACATTTAAATTTATATTTAACAAAATTTCGATTTATAGATTCATTTCGATTTATGGATAAAAGCTTAGATGATCTTTCATCATATTTAACTACTTTTCCTAATTTAAAATCTGAATACCCGCTAATTTCAGATGATACATTTTTGCTGTTAACTAAGAAGGGTGTTCATCCTTACGATTATTTCGATAGTTCTCAAAAATTTGCAGAAGAAACACTCCCTCCGCTTGAACAATTCTATAATAAACTAAATGATAGTAATATTAGTGAGAAACAATATACACATGCTCAAAATATTTGGAATAAATTCAATATGCACAATTTGGGTGAAAATTCAGATTTATATCTCAAAACAGATGTATTGTTGTTAACGGATGTTTTCGAACAGTTTCGAGATAGTTGTCACAAAACTTATGGATTAGATCCAACACATTATTTTACGCTTCCTGGATATACTTGGGACGCGATGCTGAAATACACTAATAAATCTTTAGAGCTACTTACCGATATTGATATGTTAATGTTCGTAGAGCGTGGAATTAGAGGTGGCTTAAGTCAGTGTACAAAACGTTACGCTAAGGCCAATAATAAATATATCAAAAATTATGATCCCGATAAAGAATCTACTTATTTAATGTATAATGATATTAATAATCAATACGGTTGGGCAATGCCACAATATTTACCTTTTGGAGGCTTCAAATGGGTTCAAACTAAAGATTTTGATGTAAAACTAATTAAAGATAATTCTAACAAGGGATATATTTTTAGAAGTAGATATAGAGTATTCTAGCGAATTACATGATAGACATAATGGCCTACCATTCTGTACAGAACATCAATGTAGTTCGGGTTCGAAAGAGGAGAAATTAATGGCTACGTTGTATAACAAAGAAAAATATATTATTCACTATAGAAACCTAAAACAAGCTATCCAGTATGGTTTGAAAATAACGAAAATTCATAAGATTCTTGAGTTTGATCAATCACCTTGGTTAAAACCATATATAGATTTAAATACATTGCTACGGTCAAACGCGAAGAATGAGTTTGAGAAAAATCTTTCTAAACTAATGAATAATGCTGTATTCGGTAAAACTATGGAGAATGTTCGAAAACATAGTATTGTAAAGCTTATGACTAAGTGGTTAGGAAGATATGGAGCCGAAGCATTAATTTCAAAGCCAGAATTCAAGTCGTCCACTATTTTCAATGAAAATTTAGTTGCTATTGAATTAAATAAATCCGAATTTTTTTTTAATAAACCAATATATATTGGAATGTGTATTTTAGACTTGGCCAAAACAACACTTTATGACTTTCATTATGGTTACATGATCCCTAAATTGAGTGATAATTGCATAATTTGCTATACTGATACAGACAGTCTCATCTATCAGATAACATGTCCTGATATTTATGAGATAATTAAGCAGGATTGTTATAAACGTTTTGATACAAGTGACTATCCTGATAATAATATTTGGAAAATTCCTTCCGTAAATAAAAAAGTTCCGGGTCTTATGAAAGACGAGAATAATGGTGCAATAATAACCGAGTTTGTTGATTTAAGATCAAAGATTTATGCGTATAAGGTTCAACGGGATGAAAAAGAACGAACTATAGAAACTAAAAAAGCTAAAGGAGTAAAAAAAAAAAAATAAGTTGTAAAATGTAGAATAACATTTAATGATTATCTAAACTGTTTAAATAATGAAAAAACTAGAATTATTACACAAAACTTAATTCAATCGAGAAAACATCACGTTAGTTCATTTACTCAAACCAAAACCGCACTTAATCCTCATGATGATAAACGATTTTTAGTTAAAGGAGATTATATAACTTTAGCTTGGGGGGCATTACAAATTAATGGATATTGATTAATCAATACATTAACTTTAATGTAGATATATAAATTAATAACCGATAAATTTAAATTTGTTATAAAATTAGTGACTGTAGCTTTAAGTAAATGTAATTATAAAATTAGGAACTAACTATAAGTTTAATTATTATATTTTGTCATATAATCAATTAATCTATTAAAATATTTTGTTTTATATTCCTGTTAATAAATAAGATATTTGTTGTAACACATTTGAAAATGAAATTTAGGAATATGTAACTTTATAATTATGAATTCAAATTTATTAATTAATTTAAAATAAAATAATAAAAACTTAAATCAATTTAATTTAGAAACTGCATAAAATGAAATTTAATCTTTAAATATGCAATCAATTAACTAATCAATATAATACTTTTAATTATTTATAATAATAAATTAATCTATGTAAAAATATAAAATCAATGTTTAATTCTTTCTTAACAAATAAATAAAATAGCTAAAAGAAACAATTCAGTTTTTATGTAATCGGAATTCTTACCTTGCCATGGATTTACAGCTAAAGCATCACATACGGCTATGATAAGTATAAACAATAGTGATCCTTATACCCTAGACAGACTGTGGTTTAATAAATCCGATTTAGCTAAACTAGTTTAAGTATTCTATGAATAAACAAAGGGATTAGCTAAAATCGAGGTTGACACACTGCAACTAATCTCAAAAAATTCATTAAATCGGTTTTTTATTAAATCACAGTGTGTCTAGGGTATTTGATAAGAGATTTGTAATTCCAAATTCTGTTAAAACTTTGCATGAGGTAATAATAAAATGACGGAATTTTCTTTTCTTTAACAAAATAGCTTAGCGACTTTTAATAAACAAATAAATAACTTTGATTAGGTATTAACATACGTTTATATTTAATGTAAAAAATATTATAATAATTTTTAAAAAAATTATAATTAAGTTAAAAATGTAATAAATTTAAAAATATTTAATAAATAAAATTAATTTTTAAAATAAAAAACCGTTTGATTTATGTGGATAAGCTTTGCAGCTTCTTTCAACAACTAACCGATGTATGTAGTAAGACCAGCTTAACATGTAAAAGGTATGTATGAATTGTTGAAGGTTCGCATATTGCCCATTATAGGATTTCTTGATTTCTTTAAAACAGTGATAATAAAACTATTTTGTTATAAAAATTATTAATATCAATTCAATGTTTCACTTAACTGGGGGGGAAGTGTAATAAACGAAATTTCTTGGATTATATGTGTTGCCATGTATCCAACTCCACGAAATCACGTAATATCATCTTAAACCTGTTTTCAAATAGCCCTACAGAAAACTTTCGGTTAGTCGGTAATGGATTATGGATAATTGGTGGCGATACACACTTATATATACGAATGAAATGCGATGGGTGCAACCCACGCGTGGATTAAGTGAAACATTGAATTGATATTAATAATTTTTATAACAAAATAGTTTTATTATCACTGTTTTAAAGAAATCAAGAAATCCTATAATGGGCAATATGCGAACCTTCAACAATTCATACATACCTTTTACATGTTAAGCTGGTCTTACTACATACATCGGTTAGTTGTTGAAAGAAGCTGCAAAGCTTATCCACATAAATCAAACGGTTTTTTATTTTAAAAATTAATTTTATTTATTAAATATTTTTAAATTTATTACATTTTTAACTTAATTATAATTTTTTTAAAAATTATTATAATATTTTTTACATTAAATATAAACGTATGTTAATACCTAATCAAAGTTATTTATTTGTTTATTAAAAGTCGCTAAGCTATTTTGTTAAAGAAAAGAAAATTCCGTCATTTTATTATTACCTCATGCAAAGTTTTAACAGAATTTGGAATTACAAATCTCTTATCAAATACCCTAGACACACTGTGATTTAATAAAAAACCGATTTAATGAATTTTTTGGATTAGTTGCAGTGTGTCAACCTCGATTTTAGCTAATCCCTTTGTTTATTCATAGAATACTTAAACTAGTTTAGCTAAATCGGATTTATTAAACCACAGTCTGTCTAGGGTATAAGGATCACTATTGTTTATACTTATCATAGCCGTATGTGATGCTTTAGCTGTAAATCCATGGCAAGGTAAGAATTCCGATTACATAAAAACTGAATTGTTTCTTTTAGCTATTTTATTTATTTGTTAAGAAAGAATTAAACATTGATTTTATATTTTTACATAGATTAATTTATTATTATAAATAATTAAAAGTATTATATTGATTAGTTAATTGATTGCATATTTAAAGATTAAATTTCATTTTATGCAGTTTCTAAATTAAATTGATTTAAGTTTTTATTATTTTATTTTAAATTAATTAATAAATTTGAATTCATAATTATAAAGTTACATATTCCTAAATTTCATTTTCAAATGTGTTACAACAAATATCTTATTTATTAACAGGAATATAAAACAAAATATTTTAATAGATTAATTGATTATATGACAAAATATAATAATTAAACTTATAGTTAGTTCCTAATTTTATAATTACATTTACTTAAAGCTACAGTCACTAATTTTATAACAAATTTAAATTTATCGGTTATTAATTTATATATCTACATTAAAGTTAATGTATTGATTAATCAATATCCATTAATTTGTAATGCCCCCCAAGCTAAAGTTATATAATCTCCTTTAACTAAAAATCGTTTATCATCATGAGGATTAAGTGCGGTTTTGGTTTGAGTAAATGAACTAACGTGATGTTTTCTCGATTGAATTAAGTTTTGTGTAATAATTCTAGTTTTTTCATTATTTAAACAGTTTAGATAATCATTAAATGTTATTCTACATTTTACAACTTATTTTTTTTTTTTTACTCCTTTAGCTTTTTTAGTTTCTATAGTTCGTTCTTTTTCATCCCGTTGAACCTTATACGCATAAATCTTTGATCTTAAACCAACAAACTCGGTTATTATTGCACCATTATTCTCGTCTTTCATAAGACCCGGAACTTTTTTATTTACGGAAGGAATTTTCCAAATATTATTATCAGGATAGTCACTTGTATCAAAACGTTTATAACAATCCTGCTTAATTATCTCATAAATATCAGGACATGTTATCTGATAGATGAGACTGTCTGTATCAGTATAGCAAATTATGCAAATATCACTCAATTTAGGGATCATGTAACCATAATGAAAGTCATAAAGTGTTGTTTTGGCCAAGTCTAAAATACACATTCCAATATATATTGGTTTATTAAAAAAAAATTCGGATTTATTTAATTCAATAGCAACTAAATTTTCATTGAAAATAGTGGACGACTTGAATTCTGGCTTTGAAATTAATGCTTCGGCTCCATATCTTCCTAACCACTTAGTCATAAGCTTTACAATACTATGTTTTCGAACATTCTCCATAGTTTTACCGAATACAGCATTATTCATTAGTTTAGAAAGATTTTTCTCAAACTCATTCTTCGCGTTTGACCGTAGCAATGTATTTAAATCTATATATGGTTTTAACCAAGGTGATTGATCAAACTCAAGAATCTTATGAATTTTCGTTATTTTCAAACCATACTGGATAGCTTGTTTTAGGTTTCTATAGTGAATAATATATTTTTCTTTGTTATACAACGTAGCCATTAATTTCTCCTCTTTCGAACCCGAACTACATTGATGTTCTGTACAGAATGGTAGGCCATTATGTCTATCATGTAATTCGCTAGAATACTCTATATCTACTTCTAAAAATATATCCCTTGTTAGAATTATCTTTAATTAGTTTTACATCAAAATCTTTAGTTTGAACCCATTTGAAGCCTCCAAAAGGTAAATATTGTGGCATTGCCCAACCGTATTGATTATTAATATCATTATACATTAAATAAGTAGATTCTTTATCGGGATCATAATTTTTGATATATTTATTATTGGCCTTAGCGTAACGTTTTGTACACTGACTTAAGCCACCTCTAATTCCACGCTCTACGAACATTAACATATCAATATCGGTAAGTAGCTCTAAAGATTTATTAGTGTATTTCAGCATCGCGTCCCAAGTATATCCAGGAAGCGTAAAATAATGTGTTGGATCTAATCCATAAGTTTTGTGACAACTATCTCGAAACTGTTCGAAAACATCCGTTAACAACAATACATCTGTTTTGAGATATAAATCTGAATTTTCACCCAAATTGTGCATATTGAATTTATTCCAAATATTTTGAGCATGTGTATATTGTTTCTCACTAATATTACTATCATTTAGTTTATTATAGAATTGTTCAAGCGGAGGGAGTGTTTCTTCTGCAAATTTTTGAGAACTATCGAAATAATCGTAAGGATGAACACCCTTCTTAGTTAACAGCAAAAATGTATCATCTGAAATTAGCGGGTATTCAGATTTTAAATTAGGAAAAGTAGTTAAATATGATGAAAGATCATCTAAGCTTTTATCCATAAATCGAAATGAATCTATAAATCGAAATTTTGTTAAATATAAATTTAAATGTTTAGTAAATGATATGTATTTCTCCTTGTTTATTGGTATTAGCTTTTTAACTTTAACTTTTAAACTTCAACTTTAACTTTTTAACTTTAACTTTAGCTTTATAACTTTAACTTGAACTATTAAACTTTTTAACTCTAAATTTTAAACTTTTTAATTTTTTAACTTTTACTTTTAACTAACTTATTTTAACTTTAACACTTCTTAAATTTAACACTTTTTTAACTTTAACTTTTTTAACTTTTGCGTTTTAAGTTTAACTTTTTAACAAACTTTTTAACTTTAACGTTTTAACTTAAACTTTTCAACTTTAACTTTAACTTTAACTTTAACTTTAACTTTTTAACTGTAATTTTTTTTTTTTTTTTTTTTTAGTTCAACGTTTTTAACTTTAGCTTTTTAACACTAACTTTTTAATTTGAACTTTTAATTTTAAGTTAAACTTTTTATCTTTAACTTTGACTTTAACATTTTAAGTTTAACTTTTATGCTTCAACTTTAACTTCTTTAATTTTTAAGCTTTAACTTTTTAACTTTAACTTTTTTAACTTTAACCTCAACTTTTTAATTTTATCTTTATCGTTTTAATTTTAATATTTACTTTTTAACTTTAACTTTTAACTTTTTAACTTTAAGTCTGACGCCTCACAAGTATAATGTATATTTTAGCAAGTTTTAAGAAAACCCCATTTAAAAATATCAGTGATAGAAAATTGCAAGACTGAAGTCGGGGTTTTATATAATTTTCCTGTTGCAATAATTTAGTATGAAATAGATAATGTGTTTTACAGTTTCAGTTGTCCTTGAATTATAATTTGAAAATGAATCCGATATCACTTCATTTGCACAAAAAAAAAATGAAATTTTAAATTCTGGGATCATAAAACAGTTAAAATCCAGAAAGAAAATCACTAAAAATCAAATAAATGAAAAAAAAAATCAATTTTACAGATATTTTTAGATTTTGTTACAAATTGAGATATTTCTGGTTCACATCTATGTATAAGTAGAAGCGATTCGAACAATACAATTAATTCAGTCATTAATTTTGTTAAACTAAATTTTAGCTGCTAATGGCAGAAGAGTATTTCTTTCCATAAGTATTGAAATTTTAAGGTCTCAATACAGTTAGAAACTTCGTTCGCCGTTTTACAGCCTACTTCAATCTTAATTTTGAGGTATCATGGTTAAAATCGACTAACTTTGGACACACTTCTAACAATGTAACATAGATTTTGAATGTTTTCTAAAGTATTGAGATTCCATCAACAGTCGGCATTATCAAAGCCAACGAGTTTTGGAGAAATCTAAAATTATTTAGTATTCAACATCAATTATTAAAAAAATCTTGAGGTGCGAGTACTTGAATTTAAGGAATAACCATATAAACCATCTGCAGATTAAATTAATTTGTATGTAATAGGGCCGATCACATAATAGGGACGATCCCTGTATAATCTCTTTCCATAACTTTAGCATTTTGTTTAAATTAGCAAGTAGTAGGTATGTTTAAATATAATTCTGCAGAAAATTTATTTGCGAAATGTGGTATATTTAATTCATTCGATCCTCTTGTGGAACAAAATGTGGTACAGTTGAAAACGTAGTACGTTATTTTTCGTTCGAGCAATGATCATAATGATACTACTATTCATATACATTTATTTATTTTTATTTATCTGAATTAATATAATTTATATAATGACCTCAATTTGTGAGGATTAATAAGTCAATAACAGTAATAAATATAAAATACCTACATAAACATTCTTTTAACTTAAAAGTAAATAATCAAGACAACAGATAAATAATTATGAACATTTGAAACATATATAAATGTTGTGTTAAATGCCCCATCAAGAGAAAATATTATAAACAAATGTATTTGCATGAGATGCAAAAATTCGATTATTTATTTGAATATATTAATTACACATATGATTAAAAAAACAATTATAAGGAAACATCCCTAGGAAGACAAAATAAAAAAACTAAAAAAAAAAATATATTTCTATTAATTTATATATTTCTATAAACTATTATTGAGAGAGAATTTACAGATGTGTTATATATCATTCTATTTCTTATTCATTCATCTAATCTCATTTTATTGGCAAATGAGCATACATTTGTTATCTTCGTAAATTGCATAATTGGCAGCAATAAAGAAAAAATATTTCGTCATGAATAAAATTGAATTGTCATACATTTTTTATGTATTTACAAACGTTTTATCATATGTACGCAAGGTCAGCAATCTTAACATCACATTTTATTTTATTTTCACAAAATGTAGATATAATATATCAGGTTGATTAATTAGCGTTTTATGTTTTTATTCATTAAACAACAACAACAAACTGAATTTTCGATTAAAATACTATTTTTATATTGCATGACGTCATAAACCAAGATAATAATTTTGGTAGGTTCTAAAAGTTGTAAATTCGAGAAAAAAATTATCTCATCATATTCTTCTATCTGCTTCCAGACGTACTTTGTACGTAAATTTTTATCAAAATTTCATTAGGACCTCTAATTTCGGAGATAATTAGGATTTTATGTTTTTTATTTATTAAAACAACAACAACAAAATAATTTTTTTTTATTTAGAATCAAATTCTCAATTGCGCTACATTTATATGAAAAGATGCCAAAAAAAGCAAATTTAGACCTTCATAAGCAAATACATGTATTTTTGTGCTCGGAGTAACATAGCTTATCTACTAGCAACGCTAGGAGAAACAGACAAATTGTTACGAACAATAACTGAAAAAAATGTCTTTCACCAGAGGCTGTATGTCTAGATAACCGTGGCAAACATTGTTCAACAACCAAACGTCTACCGGAGAGTGTAACAATCGAAATTATGGATCACATTAATAGTTTCCCAATTTATGAGTCACACTATTCAAGACGCGATACTAATAAACGGTACTTACATGCAGATCTTAATATACAATTAATGTATAATTTATACGCAAAGAATTGCAATCAGCCTGCCTCAATATGGAAATATACAGAGATATTTAAAACTATGAATATTAAATTCAAAAAACCGAGTATCGACACATGTAATACTTGTGAAATATTTTATTTGAAAATTAAAGTAGCCGAAGGACTCGAGAAAAGTAAATTACAAGATGAACAACGTTCTCATCATGAGGCAGCTGAAGCAGCATATCAAGAAAAACGGAACGATAAAGCCTTAGCATCCGAAAATGAATCATACACATTTGATATGCAGAAATGCCTGGCTACGCCGAATTTAAATACAAATGATGCATTTTATAAAAGATCCTTATGGACATACAACTTGACCATTCATGACTGGATTTCCAATCAACCATTCAATTATATGTGGCATGAAGGTTTGGCAAATAGAGGAGGAAATGAAGTAACCTCTTGTATATTCTCTCACTTAAAATCTTTGCCACATTCGATCAATAAAATCGTTTTTTACAGTGACTCTTGCAGTGGTCAAAATAAAAATAGTTTCGTTGCCACAATGTTTTTAGCATTCATGCAAGAGAATATACATATGGAACAAATCGATCATAAATTTTTACAAGTAGGCCACACTCATATGGAGTGTGATACGGACCACGCTATAATCGAGAAGCAGAAAAAAAAACATCTGTGGACATTCACCATCCCAGAGACTGGATGCAATTTGTTAGGTCAATTAGATCCAAAAAGGCATTTTTAGTATTTGAAATGGAGCGACATAAATTTTTAAATTTTGCGGAAGCGTCAAAAACTAAATTGATGTGGCGAAACGTCGATGAAGATGGAAATAAGTTCAAGTGGCAGAGCGTAAAATGGTTACGATATACTCAGGAATCTGGAAAATTGATGTATAAATGTTCATTAGACCACGATGAACCATTCAAAACGTTAAATTTAAGACGCCGTGGGGCACCCACACTAAATGTTCAAAATGTTAATTTATGCTACTCTGGCCCTCTTCCTATAAATTCAAAGAAAAAAAAGGATATTATCGATTTATTACCAATGGTGGCTCCAGAATATAGAGATTTTTACTTAAATCTACAAACAGAGGATGGGATTGATTTTCATCCTGACCTAATAGACGATGAAGAACCCGATGCCGAAATTTAAAGAAATATTTCATGTTTTTTATATTTTTGTTGTAGGTACTGTACTACGTACCTAATTGTATTGAAATAAATTATTATTTTTTATTAGTTTTTAATAAATTAATTGAATTCATTTTTTAATAACATAAAAAAAAGGTATAACATGTACATTTTTTACAAATAAATTGAATTAAAAAGGCACATGTTGTTTTAAGTATTTGATAATTATTAATCAAAAAGTTTGAGAAGGGCACATGTAACTTGTGCCTTCTTTTGTGAAAATCTTAACATTTAAAAAAGGAATTAACATAGTTTTTCCTAAAATTTTCTATGAAAACAAGTAGAATTCTAGATTTTTTTAATGTTAATGTAAACATAGGGATATTTTTAATTTAATCACGTGGCAAACGGCAAAATTAAATCATCTGTCGATTTGAAAATCTAATTCAAAGTTAAAATTTGCTCTCCTGTAAAATCGTAAATTTATAATTATGCCTTTTTATATATAGACCACAGATGTATGTGTGTGTCTACATCGGTTTAAAATTGTTAACGTGATATTCCAACAAAATTAATGTCAAATTGTCGACTTTAATTGTGTTAAAAGACCAACATAGAAATATCAGATATGCTATGCACGTTTGTAAACAAATACTCTCCCTATATTGGACTGCGATATTGCACTGTTCATGTAAAAGAATCATATTTACATAATGTTACAAACCATTTTCATTCATGCAAATAATTAGGTTATTTGGCACAAACTTATATCAAACCAAGTTCAACTATGAGTACATACACCAATATTGCTGTAAAGGGTAAACCAATATGTTCTCATGTCGTATAGCTTATATACGTGTAGTTCGTATTATACAGAACGGATTTATTTTATAAAACAAACATTTATTTTGATTAGATTAGCATTATAATATAATATTCTACATAAACGAATTTCGATTTTCATATTTTCACTTTATAACAGAAAAACTTAAAATAAAAATCAAGAAACAAGCAAAGCGTATTCATACAAAAAACAAAGGGTGTAACTAAGTTATACCTATATGTATGTATAATAAAAGTTATTTTTCACCATTTTACTGGTTTTCCCAGTTTTCATTTTAGTTTTTCATTTTCTTGGAAAACAACATAAATTGTTTTATCAATAAATTCATTTTTTATCGTTGTTGTGCTGTGTTATATGAACGATTCCATTGTACACTGACGACTACAATCACTGGCGCGATACTTTTCTATATTTCTATATAAACCATATAGATGCAAAAATTTTTTTTATGATTATATAGTATATATGACAAAACATAAATTTTATAATTTTATTAAATTAAATTTATTAGTTTTCAATTCGTTTGAATTTGAAAAGCAAGAAAAATAAAATCGCGATATCACTACTGTACTATTCAGTGATAACCGCTGTTGTATTACGACCATTGTTGTTGGTATTTTATAAATTTGATATGTTTATGTTTTGTGGAGCAGACCACGATCATAATTTTATCTATATATAAGCATACATATAATTAAACTTTAACCTCAAATTCGTTTTCAATTATTTTTTGAATATCAGTTCGCGATGCGATCTTTCACACCAAATTATAACCCATTTCTTCCCTATGTCTGATCATACCACCACATACTAAACGCTGCAATTTTAAAATGCTTTTGATTAGTTTTTCTTTCCATTCAAATTAGTAAGCATGTTTACTCTGCAAAACATCCATTACCCTAAATATAAACATATTTATAAACCAATATTTAAAAAAAAAAAAGTAAGTATTGGCGAGGCCTACGGGTAATTAAATCAACTTTTCCCGCTATGTTTTTATACTTTTGAATTAAGGGGAACCAGCGAGTCAGTAAAAAACCTTACAGATTTCAACGAAGCATATTTCATACGGACGGTTGGACGCGTCGGCTAACCAATCTGTAGGACCAGTTGGTAAATAATAACCAGGTAAATTGAATAATTTTTCCAATATGTTGTGGCATATAAGAACCTTTTTTATTACATTCAAATTTGATAATATGCTTTAAAGGATAAATTCATATCGCGATTATTGTGCCTCCACCAATCAGTATTTTGATTAAAAAGGTCGTTAAAGATTCGCTGGCTTATAATATTGAAAATTTACTGACAAAAAATATCGAATAGCGAACACGTGTGTAAATTAAACATGACCGATTTGCTTTTTGCGATATTATGGGGTAAACAAATAATAAAGCCGTCAAGTATTGGTAGCTTGTTTGAAGCATTAGCACAAGCTATTGGGCTAAGCGCCAAACTTTCCTTCAAAATATACAAACTATACAAAGTTGGGTTTGACTGCTTTAAACTAACTTATGTTATATGTTTTATTTTATAGTTTTATGAACTCTGTTAAAATAAGTAATTTTTCTAAATACATACAATTTGTACTTTGTGTTTTTCCAATGTAGATATGTGTATATCACCGACCCCTGCGGGTCTTTTTTCAAGACATTTATATTTTTTTTAGAAATGTCTTTCAATCACAAAAATAACTGCCCTGAACATTTATAAGGAAAAACAATATTGTGCAATTAGAACATAATCCGGGCAAGAATGGGTTAAGCCAAAACAAAAAAATAAATAAAAAATTGAAACCAAAGAGTCGGACCAAAGACATAATTTTAACTTGGAGATGTACATGATAAAATTCTTTGCACAACAACCACAACAGTAACAGTTGCATAAAGCAGAAGAAAAAAATTGAAGAAAGTAAAAAGAATAAGAAATCAAATCCAAAACAACACAGACACATCTGCTGCTGCTGGTTACTTGAAATGGATTTTAAATGTGGTAGCCAATTTGATTTGGTTTTTGAATGTTCGTGTAGGATAAGACACACCAAACGCATTGTGCGTTCTGCGTTTTGCGCCGTTTTTAAACTTTCATATTTTTGCTTGTTTAAACAGACTAAAGTATTCTTTGAGACAGAAAGTAAACAAATTTGTTACAAAATATTTTATAATTTAAAACGATTTATGCTTTTTTTATTTTTTAAATACAACTTGTTTAATTTAAACAATGAAATTATGACACAAAACGTTTTAAATTATTATTATTGTTTTGTCAAAAAATTTGTTTATCTTTTCTCAAAGAATAGTTTAGTCAGTTAAAATAAGCAAAAATGTGTATTATTTAAAAACTGTGCAAAATGCAGAATGCACAACGCGTTTGGTGTGTCTTATCTTTCAGTCGCCTTTTTATGCGTTTAATTAAAATTAACTTCTTTTCCAAATCAATTAATTACTCTACCTAGACATAATCTGTTTATTTATATATTTAATTCTAAATAAATCCTTTGACGAAAACAACAAAAGGTTGATTCTTATTCATACTATAGGTACATACATATGTCTTATGAGCATATATCAATTTACATACGTGTGAATGTGATTCCTATAAATCCTGCAACAAGCATAAGCTTACATAATTTGGGAATCATGACCTTTTAATGTGCAGAAACCTAATAAAAATTGTTTCGCGTGGTTTTGTTTCACAATTGCATCATACTCATGTTAATACGAAATACCGAAAGAAATGTATTACAAGTGTAAAATTTACCTAAACAACAATTGACACGTTTTGATAATATAAATCCATATAAAAATTATATTTGTTGTACTTATGTATACGTAAATACGGGTTGTAAATATATTAAAAATGAGTGTAATATAACACTTTTGGATTGTTAACGGAATTAAATAATACAATAATAATCGAGTCTAATTATAAGAGTTACGTTTATTATTATTTACGTAAATAAATTGGATTAATCTATTAGTTTAAAGTGGAGGAAAAAATTGCAGAACAATTTGTATACGTAAACAAACTGTCTATTGAATAGAGATTAGGAATGTTTTTTAGTTAATTTATTGTTTGGCACTATGTTGTTGGTAAAAGCTCTCAAGGCAGTGATTTTCAAAAAAAAAAAATGATCTCTTTTAGTCCAGAAAAGAATACCATGATCAAGACGAACAAATTTTTGACAATTCATCCTATAACTCGCACCTGAAACTCAAACCTATTTAAATTGTTTTTACTGCGGTTCTATCTAACATTTAACAAAAGAAAGACGATTAGTAGAAACATATTTTAATAAGTTGTTTAAATTTTATACGGCATCAATTACTGATTATCCCAATCGCAAATAATTTCAATTTCTTGGAAGAAAACTGGTTTTAAGCTGTATGACTTTCAATCTATTAGCTGGCTTTGAGCATTATCTTGATGATGTTTTGCAGCAATAAGTGAAAGGAAATTATGCATATAGGATTTGCTCGATTTTACTAAGCCATTCAATCTAATTGATCATTAGAATTTAAACCAAAAACTTTAAGAAAATTTCAAATTTTCATCGCTCGTTTGTAAGTTAGTCAGTTCCTGCCTTACGGGACATTTGCAAACAGTAACCATACTGAAATGAAATTCTGTGACGGTCGTGTATGTGTAACAACAATTTTTATATTCGGAAGACAAACCGTGTAACGAAAACCAATCAACAAACATTTTACATTGCGAGAAAACAACAATATTATACTACGAACAGCCGAATTAATGCCTCCATAGATTTATAGTATATTGAGGTATTGGTTGCAATATATGAGTATACTCAAAAACATCTATAATTCCAAGACAAACTATTTTTTGTCATTGTCTAGTAATTACTACTGAAGGTAGTATTGGTGACTAAATCATGACGGCAACGTCGCATATTACTTTACATTTATTTTCATACAAATACATATTTACTTTTTATTTGAACACTCTTGACAAAAATATTGTACATTTTTGAATTCATTTTTGAATTTAATAAAAAAATTATTAAGATAATTTAAATTTAAAAGGTGTCTTAATATTAAAAATCGAATTGTGTCTTAATATTTTAATATTTAATATGTAGTAAAGCATTAAAATATGTACGCTTATTCGTATTTTTTAACACAATGAAATGTGCCAATTTTTGGTCTAGAGTGTAATAAAAATAGGTTAGGTTAGGTTATACATCTTTTTCCTTATGTCAAAAAATATGTACGACCATTGTTGTTATTGTAATTGGTATTATTTTCCAACACAAAACATACACATAAATAGGATTTGTTTTTACACGATATTATTAAACGGCGTTGCCGTGATGTATATTGTTGTTGTTTCTTATGTATTTTTTGTTTTTTTTTTCATATTTCATAGCACAAACCCAAAACAAATTAGATTAGTGTTGGTTATTTTTTTTATTAAAGGCTTATATGTACACAACTAACACTATGGGCAGTCGTCACTTTGTACCTTTAAATTTCGTATAGTTCGTCTTGGAATTATAGATGTTTTTGGTATACTATATTATACATTCATACACAAGTACAAAAAAAGGTATATTGTAAATAATTTGCTTGCCTTGTGTCTTTCTCGTTCTTTCTCGTATTACGTCAGGTTGGCTTAGACACAGACTGGTCTATAGCCATACCACAAATAATTATTTTTCTACCTACTCATTGAAACCAATTGTTGTTATTGACAAATCGCTGAATACTATTGATGTCCGCCCTACTGAGATCCGTCAGGTCATTTAAAAGGGTGTCCCTAGAAAGCTTAGCCTGTTTTGAGCTAGACGAGGACAGGTGCAAAGAAGATGAAGTATTCCTTATTTTCCGGGAAAAATGAAAGTGTTGGTTAGTCCTATACAATAGTTCCAAATGACGTGAGAAAATTGCACCCATGCATCAATCTCTGGATGCATTATTTTACGTAAATTATTTAGTGTTGTGAAATTCTCTTGAAGAAAATGTTTTCCAAATGCTTAAATCAACAACATTAGATTTATTTTAAGATTTTATTTTTATATCGATTTAAAAAACATTTTTTTTTGAGTAAAATTCAAGTTATGTAAAATAACGTTTTCCAATTTTTTGTGCAAATAACCACGGTTTCGGCGATTTGGCAACAGTTACCTAAATCTGACTAAATCAATTGATTTGTTGTTTTACCAAGGTCATGTAGTGAGAGATTAGGAAAAATAACTAGATAATGTATAATGTTTTAAGAATTTATTAAATTTTTCTTCAAATCTTGATGCGGTAAAGCTGCACATTTTGCTATATTTGGCGGCCGAACCATTGGACGATAAATGATTGTAACTACTGTTGTAAAATTTCCGATATTATTAAATTTGGTAATGTTACCAGTAATATTACCGGTAACACGGGTTAAATAGGTAACACACTTTTTATTCAATATTTTAATTCCAATTTGTACCAAAGGACACTAGTGAAATTTTGACATCTGGACAAAAGTAGTAAGATTTTTAAATAAAACACAAACGGCTTATTATTCGTTCAAATATATTTCATTCTTTTCAAAGCAATCTCCTTCGGATACAATACACTTATGCCAACGTTTTTTCCAGTGTTCGAAACAGTTGTTAAGGTCTATTGAACGTTAAAGTGTCAAAATGATGTCCCAGGAGCGGTTTCTTAAGTAGTTGCGAAACAATATGGGTCGAATTTTTGGCCAAATAGTAACGTACAACCAATGCAGTGTGAAAGAGCGCATTATCTTGATGCAAAAACCAAGAGTTTTCTGCCCAAAACATTCGTGATGTCAACAAGGTCTCTAATTGTCAATCGACGTTTTTTAAGCACCAAATCCTTGACTTTCTTCATGTGGTGTTCATCGGTAGACGTCGAAGGACGGCAAGATCGTCTTCAATCACTACAGTAAATTTTACATAAATATGAGTTTATGATCATTTAAACTCTTTAATCAATCAAAGCCTCAACATCATTCATAACCGAATTAATCTTACTTTCCTCCAAGTCATCCTCTTATGCAAGCGAATATGATTAAGCAGCTTCATCCATTAATAATAATTTGTATTTGATTCAGCAGGAATAACTTCATCTTCGTTATCCACATTTCCTACGTTCGATCTCGACAGGTTTAAGTTGTGCAGAATGTACGTTAGTTTTTCTGCACGATCAACAGTCAATGGATTACGTGTTGAGTAAACCATAAGTACTGAATGTGCTTTCCATTGCAGCTCTCGATAAAGGCATGCTCAAAATATCAACCGCCAAGCACTTAAAGGTGAAGTAGAACATAATCCCGCCCACCAAATTTTACCAGAGAGCTGCTCACTTGCAACTACAAACGGTCGTGAAAAAAGTTCACTTCGAACATTATAATGCGCCAAAGACTCATATATTTTGTTGCCCTTCTATTTTTTGTCCTTATATTTTAATTCAATCGCTTCAAGTTTCTGTGATTCCGAAAGACTCTTTCCTCGAATAGCTGGTTCAAGCAAATTTGAGAATACTTATTCTTCGTAATTGGCGCATTTATTTTGTTCAAAAATTTGTTTTATATTAACAAAACAGTACACCACTTTAGACAAAACAGCAAACTCTCAAAAAAAGATGGCCAATTAGCAAAATGAGGTAGTACACAGTGAACAATTTCGAATATTAGATCGTAGATGCCTTCATAACTGACTTCACTTGGTCTTCGATACCAGTATTGATGACATAATTTGTTATGGAGTCCCTGCGTATGTTCGACCAAACATCGGTCTGCAACGTCAGATGAGCCAGTAATTTTTGGTAAAACTCACACCTCGGCGCGAAGTTTATAGAACTGTTGCAATTTCTTCAACAAATCAATATATGCCGACTTTGTGGTTGAGCCTAATGGAGCACCAGAAACAAAAAATGCTCGAGTAATAGTTCATCGACCATCTGGTGCTACTTTGGTCTCATGTTGTCAACGAAATTCCAGCAGACGATAGGTTTTCATCGACTAAGAAGTTACAGCCACTTTTTTTAGTTAAAATAGTAATTGGTATTTTTTTCCAGACAGAGCGATGGATTATATTCAGGGTCAGATTCCAGCTCTATTACCTATTTGCTAAATGAATATGTCAATGAAACAGGAAAAAGGTGTAGATTATTATATTTTACAGCAAAAATTTGCTGTAGTAGGTTAATAATACATAAGGAAGTATAATGCAGTGGTGTCACAACTCTTTTTGCATTTAGACTAGTTGAGTTGTTTGGAAAAAATATTTTTAATTTATGTTACCGATATTACCACGGTAACACCACTTTGGGTAATATTACCTAAAATTACCTATTTTACCGGTAATATTACCACCGAGAATATTACCGTTTACATATCACTAATTGTAACCATAAATTCACAGCTTAAAAAGTTTCACTTCAGAGCGCGTAGAGGCTTCACACATTGTTTTTTTTTAACGTGGTATAAAACGTGTGTTTGCGCAATAATTATTTCCTTTAAAGTTTCGTATTATATATGTACTACTGCAAAAGGCTAATCCATATTCTACCTTTGAGTTAACTAAGTAAATATAATTTTTATTGTAATTTTTTGGACATGGTCCACTTAACAGGTAAAATTATCTAATAATCGATTCCATTTCTTTTGAAAGTGAATTGTTGTGAGCCAGCAAGTCGAATGTATAATAATAATTTCGGGGGTGTCGTCAATTTGATTATACATCACAAACTGCTTAAAACGAGTTTAGAACTAAATGCCATATTGTGAAACCTTAACTTTTTTCATAATCACAAAATATAGTATTTCTTAATATACAGCAAAACAGTGTTCCATCTCTCGGTTTGGCATACCGAATGGTACACAACTCAAACCAGCTTTAAACTCATTT
This sequence comes from Tipula vernalis, assembly GCA_958295665.1. NCBI lineage: Eukaryota > Metazoa > Arthropoda > Insecta > Diptera > Tipulidae > Tipula > Tipula vernalis. The sequence continues at coordinate 216,011,691 of OY282559.1, read as the reverse complement.
TCTAGCAACAAAACATGACTTTGTCGTATCAAAACTTTAGTCACTTCTGTAAAAAGCCCTGCTGCTTTCCAATTTGCATTCAAATTTACATACACATGATTAAAGTAGCTTGTTAGAGCTTAATTTAGTTTAGGCCAAAACCCTTATTGGAACTCACTGAGAAAATGTATTTTGTCTAAGAATTCAAGAATTCTGTTTTTCATTATTTTCTCTAGTAACTTTGAAATAACGGATAATAATGAAATTGGACGGAAGTTGGATGTATCAAATGTATCACCTGATTTAAATAGTGAGACCGAATTTAGTGGAGTTACACCAACGAAGAAATAAGAAATAATTCCGGTATTTGAAATTGTATGTTATGTTATGTTATTTTTGTTTTTTCAATACAAATTCAAATAGGAAGCGGGAAATAAAATAACATAACATCAATTTTAACGTTTCAGAATCGGGCCCATTATCTCATTATATTCAGTAGGGGAAAAAATCACGACTAAGGTTCAAAATGATTTGAACACTTAATTTCATATTCTCCCTCGCCTGTACAACCTACTTTATCGATGCTATCACTAATCTTTTTTGGTATATTGGACCCGATTCCGGAACGATAAAACTCGTGTTATATTATTTTATTTCCTCGCTTCCTGTATGAATTTGTATTGGAAAAACAAAAATAACATAACATAGCACAAAATTTTGAAAGGCAGAATCGGGCCTAGTACTACAGCATGTTTTAAACAAATTAGAAACAATCACTTTATCAGTATGTACTATATTTTCAACTGTTTCTTGAGATTTTCTTTATAAATGGTAAACTTTTCAGTATAAAATTGTTTTTGGTTTGTTTGTTTTCTAAACATACTTTTTTTTAAGAACAACGTGTCTACATAGCTCTAATTGCATCATTGGATGGATTTGTCAATTTTATATACAATCTATTTTTAACTGTTTGAAAGTATTTTTTGTTTCATTTGATATGAATAACTATTTAGATTATCGTGGAATTAGATTGGTATTATTAACTGATAAGGTGAAAAATCTCGGTGTAATTTTTGACAGAACTTATCGTATTGGATCTTTTAGTAAACAAGTAAAACTTGAATAATTTACGATAAAAAATTTCCTCAGTTTAGCAAATGTTAATGTATTTAACGAATTTAGTGTATTCACTCACCCTGAGGTTCAATTGTGATTTCTTGAATATTCTTATGTAATTTCTTAAATATTGATGAAATTAGCAACCTTGATGATAGACTTTTAAACCTTGCAACCTTGAGGAAAAGAAATAATTTTTGAATGTGCACTAGCCTCAATCGTATCTTGTAGCCTAAAAACATAGTTTGTTAGCACCGAATATAGTATTTATTATAAATATAAATATTATGTTACGCAAGACAATGTCGCCCGCTTGTAACAATAACTCACTTCGTGAATTTTTGCATAAATGAGATTTTCATATGGCAATGCATATAGCGTAAGTAGCTGCACAAATAAGATGTAACTAAAGAAACTGATAAAACGAGGAAATTGAGAGATAAAACAATTACTTCTATGTTAATAAGAAACAGTATCTCTCGTTTCCTGAAAAATACAATTTTTTCAGATAGGAGCTATTGTCAGGAAGCGGGCGAATGTGGTATTTTGCGAAAATTTTTAACAAAAATCCCTGAAACATCAAAAAGTTAACAACAACGTCATTTCTTTTTTTTCTCAAATTTTACCCAACATTTTAGTACAGTATTTGAATTTACCCTGTGCGCTGTTAAAAAGTAGGTAAAAGTGACCCTACTATTGGTCCGCAGCTAAAACTGTCCTATCCTTTGGAATATAAATTCAAAAGACTTTGAAGCTCCAGTAAAAGGTCTAATTTCATTTTTCTTGTCGAATTATATAAAGAAATATTGAGCCTTTATATAAAAATTAACCAAAATGAAAAATTTCATTGAGGGGGTAAACGGTTTTTTGTTTAAAATTTAAAAATCAATTCCGAAGATAGAACTCACATGACGATATGCTTACATGACGATATGCTTGAATGTAAAATGTTTTTAAATTTAAATGTGTTTTAGTGCATTTACAATGAAAACACTTTTTACTTTTGACTTACAGGTTTGTATGAATTTCTAACATAACGAACAAAAATTTTCCTTCGTTATGTTGGAAATTCATATAAACTTGTAAGTGAAAGGTAAAAGGCTTTTGCATTGTGAATGTTCTGTTAGTTAGGAAAAGGATCAATTTTGTAGTTTGTTTTTTTTTATAACCAGGAGTGGGATTTTGCACAAAAGGCGAGAAGAGAGTTTATCTCTCTTTTTAAAAGAATAAGTATTTACTCTATTTAAAAAAATTCGTATTTAAAAAAAAACGTTCGGATAGGTCAGGGCTCGAACTCCACAAGCGTTTTTTTTTTATTTGCAGAAATATATGGATATGCTAAAAGAGCAATAAAATATTCTTAATACAAGTTCAAAATTTTTAATTTGTTTTACGTTGACCAACATTGGTTAAGAAGTTGCCAAATTTAATCGTATTAACTGTAGTGCATTCACGAACTTTACATATTGTAACCAAAAAGCGTTCGTAAACCAATATTACAATTTTCTATCCTGCTAAATGCTGCCTTTGGAGGTGGACAATTGCAGTTGGTGTGTTTGTAAATAGGTTTAGTGGATCTGGCTAATTTAAAATTATATAGTGCAAGTGAATTTATTTTTAGTGGTGGGGTGGATTCAGCAAATATTTTTTCGATTTGACTGAATCATATTTTCATTTATACAATGAAATTGTATAACGAGTTGAATTTGTTGAATTACATTAATGTGTGGAGTGAATAATGAGAATAGAGATCGTGAATTTGTTTGAAAGTGGTAGCGCAAGGTTTGAATGGGTTTAGTTGCGGATACGGTTTTGGATAAACTTGTGATGTGAAAAGCTCACGAATCGGCATCTAAGGTTCAGTGTGTAAATATCGGAAAAATACTTTTTCAGAATAAAAATAATCGTACCGAAATAAAAATCTCTCTGACCTATCAGTAATAACAAAAAAAAACAGGCTACTATTTAAATATTACCGCATCTTATTTTTTTGGTAAGTTTATTGTTAATATTTATTATATTTTTGTTAATTTTAAGGCATGAACTCATGTAGTGTGCACAGAATCCGTAGAGCGAACAGCAATTTAGTGATTTTGAGAAAAACAGAATAAGTTATTTGGTATTTAGTCCCGATTTCTTCAATAAAACTTTTTATGGTTAACTTTTTAGGTTAAGCTTATAAAGAGAATAGCTGCCTGCCATTAATATAAGCAAACTACCCACAAGTACTAATACCTACTCGCAGCTACTCATACTAAATCGATGCTGTAGTTGTTATAACTAGTGTTATTAAAATCTTCATTCCATTGGATATCTGCTTACAAGTACTTGCAAGTAGCAAATGTGCCCTGTCTTAGAAAAACTGAGATAGCCTGATCTTAAAATGATATCTGAATTGATAGACTGATAAGTAAAAAAAAACAACGGGCGAGTTCACGCTCAACTCACAAAGTATTATGTGAAAACCTATACATTGAATCATTTCAAGCCTCTTTCGATGGGCCTGAAAAACCAATGCAGATATACTTCTGCCGTTTGCTCATTATTTAAATTGCGTTACATTTTTGGTTTATAAAGTTAGTTATAAAGTTATTCCAATTGGGTTTGGAGGACGAACCTTACCAACATTAATTGTTTAATTAAAAATTGAAATTTATAATTTATTTGTTGATAAAGAAAAATACAAACGACTAAATTTCAGTATAGCCAAGTCTCGGTGAGCTTGGGCAAAGTACAGTTGTGTTAAATTAATCATCTAAATCATGTAGACTTTAAAATCATAATAGATGGAAAGGCAGTAGCATGTCTTAGAGAATATCATGCGAGCATCTTTAGAGAATATCATTCGATCCTGTTTACCACCTTTATAGTTTTTGTTTCCTGTACTTCCCTCATAACAAAACTCAGCAACAGCACGAGCAATACTAAACATAGCATACCGATTAAACAATTTCAAAATTATTATTATGTGTCAATCAATGTATAATATTGGGCCCGATTCTGACACGTTAAAATTCATGTTATGTTATTTTATTTCCCCGCTTCCTATTTGAATTTGTATTGAAAAAACAAAAATAACATAACATAACATAAAATTTTAGAAGGCAGAAACTGGCCTATTATGTATCAATGTATTTTTATTATGAATCAATGGATAAGTGTCATTTTCACAGCTCGCGGAGATGTATAATATTTGTTACTTAAAGTATGCGTGTAATTCTGTTTGTTTCTAATGTATTTCTATTTCACTTTTTTGAATTACTTACACTATACATGCATAACTTTTTGCCTTTCCTTGACTACCTTAATTCGAATTAAAAAGTGTGTAAATTCGGCGCATTTTGTGTTCGTTTTTCTCGTAAGTATATAATTTGCAATTTCGTTCGTACCGGATTTTTCGTTCTTTTTTTTACATGAAATTTTTGACTTACCCCCGCTAAAGATGTTTTCACATCAAAAATTGCGCCCATATTAATGCTATACTCTCACGGAAATATTTTACAACAGAAAAACCATATCCCGTTATTCTACGAAAATACAGTGCTGGTAAAAAAAAATTGGGCAAACATATTTTGTTACAAATTGGAGTCTTTTTTTGCTAAAATTACAAAACTTTTGAAAGCAATTGGCTTATTGTTTCATTTTAAATACATGTATGACCTAATTTTTTGGAAAAAAAAAATTTACCTGCAATTTAGGGGGAAAACCCGAAAAATGCCAAAATTTTCAAAATACGCTGATTGGAGTTAAAGTAATGGAATAAATTAAACACTTATTATTTAATTTTTTTTTTGTTTTTTACTGATTTATAGAAATTCTATCTTTAATATTAATATTTTGTTGGACCGCCATTTGCTTTTATTACAGCGATACACCTCTGATTTATTGAATTTGATAAAATTTTCAAAGTCGTAGAAGGCATGGATTCCCAAATCGTCATTAACAAACTTTTTCAAGCTTGAATTGATGCTGGGCGCTTTCTTGCTACTTCTAGCTTTAATATAGACCAAATATTTTCTATGGAATTTAAGTCTGGACTGTATGGGGGCCAGCCCAACACATCGATATTTTTTTCTTCGAAGTGCTTTTTTACCTTTAAATGAAGAGATAAGAAAAAAAAAACAAGTTTTTAGCAAATTATTTATGTTTATCTGAAAGGCAATTTTTCTATCTACAATTCAAAATGAATAAATCACAATTTTGGCGCTAAGGCACGGAGCGTTGTCCTGTTGAAAAATAAATCTGCAAATCTCGTAAAAAAGCTTTAACATAGAAGGCTCAAATTTGTTATGTAGGACCTGCAGATAAACAGCTGCTGTAATTTTGGAACTAATGAAGCACAATCGACTGGTTTAACTTCCAGAAAGGCATCCCGAGACCATAACTCCTTCATTTTTCAGTGGAGTCTTAAAAGACATCCGATGCTAAGCCTCTTGCGAGATTCTCTCCTTATGAGAATTCTTCCATCTCCAACATGCAGCTTGAATTTTGATTCATATTAGAAAATCACATCATTCCACATCTCTTGAGTCCAAGAAACATGCTCCTGGGCCCATAGCAAACGTTTTTTTTTTGTCACTCGTAATGTGAACTCAGGCTTGGGGACTGGTTTAAGTGCTTTCAAACCAGCTTAACCAAGTTTTTTTCTCACTAAGCTGGCTGAAATTTGTTTTCCCGTTGCTCGCTCAAGATCCCCTCTTATGTCCGATGAAGTTTTAAAACGGTTCCGACGACATTGTAGTATTAAAAATTCTAAAATCTCTAGAAATTGATCAAATTCAATGAATCAGAGGTGTATCGCTGTAATAAAAGTAAATGGCGGTCCAACAAAATATTAATATTAAAGATAGAATTTCGATAAATCAGTAAAAAACAAAAAAAAAATTAAATAATAAGTGTTTAATTTATTCCATTACTTTAACTCCAATCAGCGTATTTTGAAAATTTTGGCATTTTTCGGGTTTTCCCCCTAAATTGCAGGTAAATTTTTTTTTCCAAAAAATTAGGTCATACATGTATTTAAAATGAAACAATAAGCCAATTGCTTTCAAAAGTTTTGTAATTTTGGCAAAAAAAGACTCCAATTTGTAGCAAAATATGTTTGCCCAATTTTTTTTTACCAGCACTGTATGTTGACATTTCCTTTGAACTTCCCAGTCAAAATATTACCTGAGAAGCGGGGAAACTACTTTCACATATAAATGGATGGAAATAACTCGCCGTTATTTGGTTTCTAGACAAAAATTTGTTTTTTTAACTTTGTAAAGAATTCGTTTAAATTAATTTGATGATTTTTAAAGTAAAGCTTCTAGTTTTTTAAAATTGTTTTTAAATTGTTGGCACTATAAAAGTATAAAGGATCTGTAAACTATACCAAGACCATAAATATTAAATTTTCCCAGGGTGAATATATAAGTATAACAACCCTACACACATAACAACCCTAAACCATATACGTGTACGTACTTTATTTTAAGACTAATTATTAAAAGAAAGAAGAAAATATGAGTCAAAAACCCAGTTTAACATTTAATTAGAACGAATTTAAAATTTATAAAAATGCCATATAGACAGAATAAAATTAATCATTACCTATTATATAACCCAGTCGTACATATAACTGTGGTGCCATATGGTTTTATAGTTTTATATGTTGTTCTACCTTAAAAACAATAAATTTTAAATATTTCACCCCAAAAAACACGTATACAAAACGTAATTATTCATAATTTTACCTCCATCTGGAGTTTTTCTTCATAATACCGCACACCGTCCGATCAAATATTATGTTGGGTATTTATTTATACTTTGTGCGGTGTTCTAAATGGTCAATCATATGGACATATGAGAAAGATTGGCCCATAAGTTTCGATACTTTACTGTACAATCTATCTGGACACCCTCTTTATAATAATATTGTATATTGGTGCAAAACATATGACCCAGCACCGTATTTATATGCACATTGTTATGATGTTCTTCGGTATTTTATTTTTATTTTTTTGTTTTAATAAAACACCAGATGAAAATCTATTACCAACTTTTTTTAATTAAAAATTAAAAATAACAATTATAATTATATTTACATCCCAGTGTCTATTTATCAGAATATTTACATCGCATATGTTAAAATATATGACTCGATAAGAATGTTTTTTATTTTGTTTTTTTCTACTCGTACCTTAATTAACTTTTAACGAATGTCATAGACGGCTATAGGAGACATACTATAAACAGAAATTATAAAAAAAATATTCTGTGAAACATTTGTTTGCTCCAAAGTAATGTTGAAGTTTTGAATGACAATAGTTATGTACGTGTAATTATGGAAACATTTTTTTAGCTTATTTCGATCGATAACAAAAGTCATTGGAAAATTAGTGAAACGGAAATTTTTTTTGCATTTGGTATGTTTTTGTATATGTAATTTTTGTCTATTTGTTTGATCAGTGATGGTCATTGCATATTGGATTGGTACACAAATAAATTAAATCAGCTCGTTTAATCATTTATTAATCAGTCTGTATGTATTTTAATAACTGCAGAAACTTGAGTTTTGCTTGACTTTAATTTTTGAATTGGTAGAAGAAAGTTAATAGAAAACAAACAGTGCTTAACTTCGAAATTCCTGAATTTAAAACAGAAAGAATATTTTTATTATTTGAAATAAATAAAAAAAAAAAACAAATTAAAAAATAAATAAATTGAGAAGAAATGAGCTGTTTATTTTGACGGTGGCCTAAGCTCATTTCCAAAAAAAAATTTCTGATATTTAATTCAGGGTTATACTATATTCTGGTTTTATAAAAAATTGCAGCTAACCTATTTAAAATCACTAAGATTCTGTAAACAGAAATAGCTGCAATTGTTATAAGTATTATAACAGATAGGTAACTGGTTTTGATTTTTTTATGGACCACTTTCAAAATAAAAACCTGAAATGTTTGTGAAAACTTAAGAGTAAATGCAAGACAGCCAAAATTATATAAAAACTTACCCAATAAAAAATTCATAAGCAAGGTGAAATACACTATAGAAAGCTACCTACAGTTTTTTATCGTACACCAAACTCCAGTATAATGGCAGACCCATTAAAAATTCAGGGAGACTTTAAAAGTATGGTAACATTTTCTGAAATAAAAATTTAAAAATAGAAAAAACTTTAGGAATTAAAAGATAATTCTGGTGTCAGCCAATGTGAATTGGTTTTATAAAAATGTATCACTTAAGTAAATCTAACGAATTTTTAAATGAAAATGATTCATACCTATTTCATAAATTGTGTTGCGAATCTAAAATACTGCAGAGCATTTTTTTTTACGAAATAATATCAAAGATGCTCGTCATTTGTATAAACCGCAGGTATACCTACAAGCAATCAACTATCTTTCGCAACATTTGCAAATCACATGGCAGTATTCTCATCACAAGAAGAGCCATTAAGAGGCGTGTCCACCAATACAAATGAATAACCAGGTTAGACCTCAAACTGATGCAATAAAATATTTAGGTGCTCAGCTCACCAAACGTCCAACATCGCCGTAAACATATATGTATGATTAAAAAGAAAGTAATTTGGAGTGAAACCGACGAAGATATATCTTTAAAAAAATAATGAAAATTCAGTACAAATATTTATTAAATAAAATTTAATAAAACTTAATTTGGTCTATAATTAAATGATGCCACTAATAAAACAGTTGAAGATAAATTGGCAGATATAGTTCACAGAAACATACAGATCGCAACCATTCGGGAAGAAATTGGGGATTCTAGTGCTACGTATCACTCAAAATTGACAATTCTGGCGAGCAAGCTACTCACTACTAATAATCGACTAACACCAGTGTCTTCTAGAGTATAGAGCCATAATCAAAATGACGTATTTATTAGAAGGTTTTTTAGTGGTAAAACTTTTCATTGTTCGACATAGGAATCCATAGTAAAACTGATGTTTTTAGTTTCAAGTTTTTCAATAAAAAATGCAAAAATATTATAAAATTTGTGTATAAAAGTTTTCTACATATATTTAACAACAATATACGAGAAAGGCTATATTTGTATTAAATAAATATTAATTGCAGGAATATTAAAATTTAATTATTTCTAAAATATATATTTTCGAACTTTCATTTTGAAAAATACATCAAATTTGGCTCTGACGAATTAAAATAATACTTGCTAAATTTATCTTTAGTTTTACTAGTGTACGTCAGATGTCTAAGATGTTTAAAATATTTAATCACCAAATTATCACACCTTCTTAATATTTTGTGAATTTTTTTTGCTTTTCCTACAATTTATAAACTTGAAATTTCCCCAGATGGTAATTTGTGGTACAATTTTATCAAAATACTACGATTTTACTGCCATCACTGCCATCTATGTAATCTATATTGACTTAATGACCACACGATTTGTAGTACGCTTTTATTTCAATTTGATCAGAATGCTGTTGTTATGAATTTTTTTTTAATTTTGGTTGAAATAAATCAATTATTATTAGAAAATGAAAACGATTTACTTAAACGACATTTATATGTGTTGAAATTCGTAACATTTATGAAAATATTTAAAAAATCATAACTAAGAATTTGTAACTTTTCATTTAAAAATTTGTCTTTTGATAAAAAGTAATTTCCCACATGTTTAGGTGTTTTACTATGAAAAGTTTGGTTTTTCCCTCGTTTATAATTTCATTATAAAAGATTCGTGTTTTAGACTATGGCCACAAAATATATATAAACAGAACAATATCTTCTATTGCTTTAGTTCTAAGTTTGTAAACAAATATTTAGATTATGATTTAGAAAAGATAGAAAAGCAATTTTGTACGGAATCAATGAAACAAAAAGAAAAGTACAAAAATGTTTGTACCCACCTCTTTGTTTTGATCAATAAAAATCAGTACAATTTTAAAACGAAAGAGAAATATTTACACTTTGTGATGTATTTAAAAGAGATAGAGACGTTCTTAAATAATTTTTGATTTTGGTCTTGTTAGCTTTGCGAAACTTTAAAATCAAATCAAAAAATAAACAAAGGATCACTTCTACAAAATTATACAAATAAAAGTGAAATGATACACAAACACATACACAACCTTATTCAAGTTTTGATTTGGTATCCCGTCATCGAAACAATAAGCAGTCCTTTGTTTATTGATGTATTAGATTCCTATTTGAATTGAATCAGATTCATTCGTTTCTTATTTAAATCAAATATGAATCTTACATCGAAGACTCGATCACGTAATCAGCCCGTCATCAGCCCCCCTGATTTTTATTGATCAAAACAAAGAGGTGGGTACAAACATTTTTGTACTTTTTTTGTTGTTTCCTTGATTCCATACAAAATGGTTTTTCTATCTTTTCTGAATCCTAATCTAAATATTTGATCACAAACTTACAACTAAGGCGCAATAGAAGATATTGTTCTGTTTATATATATTCTGTGCTATGGCTTTGTATAATCTAGGTTGCTTTGCTAACACTCGTTCATATCGGACATGTTTGAATTTATTTTTAAATTTGTAACCTTTTTTTCGTAAAGAAAGTTACATAATTCGTTTTTGATGACATTATTGCAAATAGCACTCATGACACATACTCGAAAAATAATTTCAGTAACTTTTGTGGTAATTTTACAACAGAAGAACTTGACGGAGATAAAATTTGCCCATATTTTGGTAATTTCTCCCCCCCCCCCCTCCCACCAACGTAAAAAAGCATAATGTTTTGTTTCTCGTATGAAAAAGAAATATGTTTCTTAAGTTGGTAAGGACGGGAAACAAATTACCAAAATGTTGAGAAAAGTTTCTGTCTGTCAAGTTCTTCTGTTACGAAATTACCATAAAAGTTAATGAAATTATTTTTCGAGTATGCGCCATTAGACCATGAAATTTGTATTTGCATGAATTATATGAAAGAATTGCATTCTAAATTTAAATTCGTACTCTCATCCATACCTCCTAAGGCTTGGGGAAGACAGAGTTACACGATTGCAGGCGAAAGCTCCACATGACAACCATCTAAAACAATCAGCTGCCCCTCCGACGTTTTTTTACATCCAGATACTGGAACATCGTCTGCTTTAATATTGACAGCGCCAACTTTGACGACAGCTAAGTCCCTGTTTCAAACAACGACATTGGCAGTATCTACATCTCCAAACCGACAGCAGTGACTTCGGCTAGTGTTACCTCTACAGCCGAAACAACGTTTGCGAAAACTTCAGCAACCACATCAACAACATCTGCAGGAAGGATGATGCTGTTCCATTAATGGTCGCAACCTTCGGAAGGTCCTAATGAAACACAACAATCCGATGATATATGTATGTACTTACCATTAGTGCGGTAAAACCAAGACGATGAATTTTTATTAGTATAATTGATTCGTCCGCTACTGATGATCAATTTAAACTTGAGTAATTTAATGCTATCAGAATGGATGTATGGTTTCGGAGAAATCTGGAATAAAAATTCGGTCGACATAAATTAAACGAATATGGTTTATAATTACACTAATAATTTTTGTTTATTCACTTATTTATTATACACAATTTTTCAATCTAAGCACCCATATGAGTCGTCCAGTGAAATCTACAATTGAAGTTTGCTGGGAAAATAACCTAGAAGAAAAAGCAAAATATCAGCTGGAAAAGTAATAATTTAAATATTCATGCTGCTTATCTTATTTGAACGTCGGGAACAGTTATATCCATTGTAAAATCCCTGAATGGCTCATCTGGAACAGCATTACCTAAAAATAAGTTAATTATTTAATATTATAATTTCATAATTTTGTTTTGTTTATTTGAACTTACCTAAATTTTGTTTACAATTGATACCTGTCAAATTAATTGATAATGTAGAGCGAGTGGTAAAGTAGAATATTTGGACAGTTTACATGTAACACTTTAGAATTATTCTAGTACCCTTTTTGTTTTGTATAAATAACCTTTTTCTCGGATTCATTTTGTTAGTCATTTTAGAGTCATTACTGATTTTCCGATAAAATAAGATAGACGTCAGGCAGGTGTTTTTTAAACAAAATCAATTAATAAAATAAAATTTAAAATTGGGAAGAACTGTGTTTTTTTGTTCTTCACACATAGAAATATATGTTGATTGGCGGTGCGGCATTCTTGGTAACATACATTTCATTTGGTAGTGCGGTATTCTTGGCGGTATATAATATAATTTGGCGGTGCGGGATTTTTTAGAATATATGCGCCATTGTACTAAAGCGATTTTTCATTGTTCATATATGAAGTACAACTACACAGCAGTTTTTGTAACACGGTTTTTGGATTGGAGAAAATCCAAATTAATAAAATAAAACCAGCACCTACTCGCGGAAAAATAAAGTGAACTCCGACATAAGTGGTCCTTCGAGCCGGATATTTCGACAAATTCGATTATATCCGTAATAATTAAAGTGTAACGGTAAAAGTTCAGTCTAAGTGAAATTATCCAGTAAAAATAAAGTCGTAAATTTTACACGTGCAAATTTTTCAACCAACGTGACACAAGATGGCGGATCAAAAGGTTTCATCTTTAAAGAGACAAAGAACGCTGAATAAAAATAAATTAATGCGAATTAGTGAATTTGCAAGGGAGGTGGATGAAACTACAACACTGGAAGATTTACATGTGCGTCTCGAACAGGTCGTAAAATTGCATGAAACTTTGAGCAATATAGAAGCACAAATAGCGGAAATTAGTGAAACTGAAGATGCAGATCCGTCCATAGAAGAAATTTACTATGAGGCAGCAGCGTTGTTGAAGGGACGCATTCGAAATAATTACATACGAGAACCACAGCAAAATAATGCATTAAATTTTACAACGAATGCATCGAACATTGTGCACCAATCTGAGGTTAAGTTGCCAAAATTGTATATTCCACCATTTTCTGGCGACTACGCAGATTGGCCATCATTTTTTGACATGTTCTGTACGACGATTCACGAGGCAAATTTATCGGGGGTGGAGAAATTCCAATATCTCAAGGGATTATTGCGAGGCGAAGCGGCATCATTATTGAGGCATATTCGAGTTACGGAGAGTAATTATTTGGGCGCATTCAATAAGTTAAAAGAGAGGTACGATAATGGAAAATATATCATACATTCATACATCAAGACGTTTATGGATCAGCCGATTGTTCAGACTGACAATTTAACAAGTTTGCGCAAATTGCGCGATGTGTCATACGAGGTAATTCGTGGGCTAAGCGCCTTGGGAAATCAAGCTGAAGCACGTGATCCATGGGTTATTTACTTGTTGCTGAAAAAGGTTGACGAGAAAACTGAATTAGCCTGGGCAAATTTTTCGAATGAGAATGATCATCCATCAATTGCTGAATTTTTTAAATTTTTGGATAAGCGTATTTCGGCACTTGAAACCTGTTCAGCGCCACAAAAGCGTATTACAAAAAATAGTGTCCGAGGTCATTTGGCTACAAACGAGCAACAGGCACAATCAAATAGTCACAGTCAAAGTGTTAGTGGTAATTTCAAATGCGCCTTATGCTCTGGTGAGTCGCATTTCTTGCTGCAATGCGAAAAATTTAATGCCATGGATGCGGTTAAAAGAAAGGAATTTATTCAAGCTTCAAATCGCTGTTACAATTGCCTAAGTGCCAAGCATCCAGTTTCAAAATGTCCATCAAGGCGGCGATGCCAACAGTGCGGTCGGAAGCATCATAGCTTAATTCATTTTGAAGAAACGAAGGTTCAAAGTCACGCAACAGCAAACATCGAGACTGATACGAAAGTGGCATATGTTAGCAGCTTATGTCACACATATTCCGGATTTCAAATTCCCACACATACAATTTTACCAACAGCATTAATTGGTGTATTCAATCGGGATGGAAAAATAATTTACTGTAGAGCTTTATTGGATTCCGGCTCTCAAGTGAGCTTTGTCACCGAAGATTGTGCGCAACGGCTCAAATTGCAAAGATTCAACTCAAGAATCTCAGTGAGCGGAATTGGAGATATGAGTGTTGGGGCGACTAAAGGTAAAATTAAATTAACTCTCAAAGCAAAGCAGATGGTCTACGAAATAAACGCGTTAGTTTTGCCGAAAATTACATGTTCGTTGCCAGTCTCCGATATTTCACGGGGAAATATAACGTTACCAAAGAATGTTGATCTGGCGGATTCTGAATTTCATATTAGTCGTGAAATTGATATACTCATTGGTGCTGATCATTTCTTCAGCTGTTTGGAACCAGGTCAAATGAAGATACCCAACTCCACGTTAGTGCTTCAAGAAACCATTTTTGGATGGATTATATCCGGTCAAATGAATGATTCGACCAGTCAAGAGTATGTATCAATGTTGGCAACTAATGATCTAAGTAAAATATTAGATATTGATCAGACTTTAAGACGGTTTTGGGAAGTTGAGGAGGTGACAGCTTTAAAACCACAATTTAGTGAAGAAGAAGCCCTTTGCGAGAAAAAATTTATTGCTACAACGACATTAGATGAAGACGGGCGCTTTGTGGTGCAGTTGCCCTTTAAACAGTCACCGGAAAAATTAGGCGGAACTCTTTCAGCTGCCATAAGGAGGTTACAAGGGATGGAAAAACGATTTAGCCGGGACCCAGAATTTAAAAGATTATATCACGAATTCATGAGCGAGTATGAAGCAATGGGCCATATGGTAGAAATTCCTGAAAGTCAAACGTCGCAACATCCAAGTTTTTATCTACCACATCACGGGGTCCTACGTATGGAGAGCACTACGACAAAATTGCGAGTCGTTTTTGATGGTTCGGCGAAGTCAACTACGGGCATATCTTTAAATGATTGCTTAGCGGCCGGTCCAGTAGTACAACCAAGCTTATTCGCAATAATACTGAGGTTTCGCGAGTATCCGGTTGCCTTTTCAGCAGACGCGGAAAAAATGTATCGCATGGTTAAATTGGATGCACCAGATACTGAATACCAACGAATAGTATGGGGAAGTAATGTGAGTGATCCCATTAAGCATTTTCGGCTCCTAACTGTCACTTACGGGTTAACATCGGCATCTTATTTAGCAACACGAACATTACAGAAGATCTCAGAAATATATGTCGATTCTCACCCACAAGCTTCTAGCATAATTGGGAAATGTTTTTATGTCGACGACTTAATGAGCGGTGCTCAAACTATTGCAGAGGCAAGTCAAGTTATTACAAGTATATGTGAGCTACTTGATAAACATGGCTTTAAATTGAGGAAATGGAAAGCAAACTGTCCCTCAGCACTAAGTGGAAGAAATGAAAGTCTGTTGGACACTTCGGCAAAAATATTTGCTGAGCAAAATGTTGCAGATTATGCAGTTAAGGTTCTCGGGATAAGCTGGAATCCAGGAAAAGATCAATTCACATTTGATTTTAAATTAGACGGTTTACAAAGGTGTTACACAAAAAGGGGTGTATTATCTGCAGCTGGCAAACTTTTTGATCCAATGGGTTGGTTGTCACCTGCAACAGTAATGGTAAAAATGTTCATGCAACAACTTTGGTGTAAAAGGTTGGACTGGGATGATCAGTTGCCAGAGGAGTTAAATCGGCAATGGTTATCAATTCTGAATGGACTTGGTCAAGTTGGGTGTATTGATTTATCTCGTCACATTGGAACAACTACATCATCGAAAGTAGAAATTCACGGGTTCTGCGATGCTAGTGCAAAGGCATACGCTGCGGTTGTGTACTATCGCTTCTTAAATGCAAACAACCAAATTATTGTGAAATTGATTTCATCTAAAACGAAGGTGGCACCAATGAAACAGCTATCGCTGCCAAGACTTGAGTTATGTGGGGCTCTTTTGCTGTCAAATCTAATCAGTGTTATCATTCAGGATGCGGGTGTCCAAATTGTGAATTGCACATATTGGACCGATTCAAAAATCGTGCTGGATTGGTTGGAGAGTTATCCTCGTCGGTGGAGCACGTTCGTCGGAAATCGAACCTCGGAAATCAAATCACATAGTAAACGCGAGCAATAGAAGCATGTCCCATCCACTTCTAATCCAGCAGATTGTGCGTCGCGTGGCATGGCTCCAATTGTTCTCGCAGCCCATGATCTTTGGTGGCGTGGCCCAACCTGGTTATACGAAGAACAGCATATGTGGCCAGCCCAGAGCAAAACTTATAATACTACAGAAGAGGAAGATCACACAATATTCACGTTCAGTGCAATTAGTGAAAACAAATGGGTGGACGAATTTTTATGCAGATATTCGTCATTTCAAAGTGCTCAACGCGTACTATGTTATATTTTAAGATTTATTAACGCGTGTAGAGAGCCCAAAACGTTTAGCTGTACAGGTAAATCACTTTTGCGCGAGGAACTAGCACAAGTCGAAGTAATGCTATGTAAACATGAGCAAGGGAAATTTTATTCGAAGGAGTTAGCAGCATTGAGAGCAATATCCGCCGTTGCAAATGACAGTCAATTGAAATGTTTAAGTCCATTCCTGGATAAGTATGGCGTTCTACGAGTGGGCGGAAGATTACAGCACAGTTTAGCACCTTACGCAACAAAACACCCTATAATACTGCATTGTAAATCACGATTGAGTTGGATGCTTCTTCAAGACGAACACATTTATAGTAAGCATGCTGGCCCTTCTTTAATGATGAGTCTCACAAAACAGAGGTATTGGATTCCGAGGGGCAAATCAAAAGCCAAAGCAGTCGTCGATAAGTGTGTAATTTGCGCCAGATTCAATGCCAAACTCCAGCATCAGCTAATGGGAAGTTTACCAAAATCAAGGTTAGATCTGGTTCGTCCGTTTCTGTCAACGGGCATTGATTATGCGGGTCCGTTTAGCGTGCATTTAACCAAAGGAAGAGGACAAAAGGTTTATAAAGCATATATTTGCATTTTTATATGCATGTGTACCAAAGCCATACATTTAGAAGTGGTGAGTGATCTCACTAGCGACGCATTCCTGGGGGCGTTAAAGCGCTTTGTATCAAGACGTGGAGGTTGCCATAATTTACACAGTGACAACGGCACTAATTTTGTTGGTGCCAAGGCAAAACTAAGCACAACTTTTAATTCATTCATCGAGCAATCCAGTAATATTAATCATTTCTTATCTAGAAATAAAATTCAGTGGAACTTCAATCCGCCAAATAGTCCTCATTTTGGTGGCCTGTGGGAAAGCGGCGTGAAATCCTTCAAATTTCACTTTAAACGAGTTATGGGAAAAAGTATACCCACAATAGAAGAGATAACTACTCTTCTCGCAGAAATCGAAGCAATTTTGAACAAACGTCCATTGTGCAGAGAAGTAGATGACGAACTCGACTATCTTACACCATCACATTTTTTGCACGGATACGCACCTATAACTATACCTTCGGTAGATGTTGCACATTTAAATTCGTCGACTTCAACTAGATGGAGAGCCATAAATGATATGGTACGTCACTTTTGGAACCGGTGGTATAATGAATACATCAGCAGTTTACAGGGGCGAAGCAAATGGCAGCAAGAAAAACAACAAATTCAAGTCGGCGACATAGTACTTATTCAAGACACTGGTTTACCAATAAGCCACTGGTTGCTTGGCAAGGTAATTGAAATTCATCCTGGGATTGATAAAAAGGTAAGAGTGGTCACTCTTAAAACAGCGAACGGTGAAATAAGAAGATCCATACATCGGCTATGCCTGCTTCCTATTACCAACCAAACTAGTAACGATGATATAAATGTTTCAATAAGAAATCTTCAAGACAATCCAAGTCAAGTATATTCGTGTTCTGATGGTGAAAAGGATAGTCGTGGTGTACAAGAAGATGCACAATTAATTAATCAAACTGTTATATCACCCAAGGATGAACACTCCAGTCATGATGATCCAGTCGATTGAACATAGTGGTTCAAACGGGGCGGTATATGTATGGTTTCGGAGAAATCTGGAATAAAAATTCGGTCGACATAAATTAAACGAATATGGTTTATAATTACACTAATAATTTTTGTTTATTCACTTATTTATTATACACAATTTTTCAATCTAAGCACCCATATGAGTCGTCCAGTGAAATCTACAATTGAAGTTTGCTGGGAAAATAACCTAGAAGAAAAAGCAAAATATCAGCTGGAAAAGTAATAATTTAAATATTCATGCTGCTTATCTTATTTGAACGTCGGGAACAGTTATATCCATTGTAAAATCCCTGAATGGCTCATCTAGAACAGCATTACCCAAAAATAAGTTAATTATTTAATATTATAATTTCATAATTTTGTTTTGTTTATTTGAACTTACCTAAATTTTGTTTACAATTGATACCTGTCAAATTAATTGATAATGTAGAGCGAGTGGTAAAGTAGAATATTTGGACAGTTTACATGTAACACTTTAGAATTATTCTAGTACCCTTTTTGTTTTGTATAAATAACCTTTTTCTCGGATTCATTTTGTTAGTCATTTTAGAGTCATTACTGATTTTCCGATAAAATAAGATAGACGTCAGGCAGGTGTTTTTTAAACAAAATCAATTAATAAAATAAAATTTAAAATTGGGAAGAACTGTGTTTTTTTGTTCTTCACACATAGAAATATATGTTGATTGGCGGTGCGGCATTCTTGGCAACATACATTTCATTTGGTAGTGCGGTATTCTTGGCGGTATATAATATAATTTGGCGGTGCGGGATTTTTTAGAATATATGCGCCATTGTACTAAAGCGATTTTTCATTGTTCATATATGAAGTACAACTACACAGCAGTTTTTGTAACACGGTTTTTGGATTGGAGAAAATCCAAATTAATAAAATAAAACCAGCACCTACTCGCGGAAAAATAAAGTGAACTCCGACAATGGATCCTAAAGCCAAGAATGGTAGTACATACGTCTACACATCCTACCGCCTTAACGTTGATGATGGATCACTTTGTTCAATTTTAAATTCCTTCCAAATGACCATCGGGAATATTTATAAAAGAGTTCGAGTACACGCAGAAGGCGCCGTCTTTACAGAATTCCAGGACAGTACGTACGCCAATTTAAAGGTTGTAACCGCTGATGCACAAACCGATGCACCCCAAATTAAAAAACGAAATGGATATTTTAGTGGGAAATGTTCAACTTATACGATATACTATCAAAACCTCAATAAAATGGTAGCTAAAGCGACAAAATTTCACAATTTTGCTTTAAAAACAACACATCCTATTTATGCGATTTGCGAATCAGAAGGTGGTGTTCTCTTAGCCATTCATATGCCAATTATTAATGTAGAATTTGAGTTATCTTCAACTTGAGTTGAACACGTTTGTGTTAAAAAGCTAAGGCAAGAAGGCAAAGTACAAAGAATCTACATATACCACCATTATCCGAAAGCGAACTAAATGCTAAATGTTGTGATGCAATTGCGGAGATTTCCAATGCTACAGAACCATCAGATCTTGTTCTTTTACTCAGCAATTTCGACTTATCGTATATTGAATGGGATATTGATGAGGAGGTCAATTGTTGTCTATCTTTCGTGTATCTTCTTTGTTGATTCAATGCTTAGTTGTAACCTGAATCGGATTAACAATATAGCAAATGTAAATGAGCGGATGTCCAATGAAACCAAAATGTTTTAGATGCGGTTAAATCTGAACCAAAATACTATTGGAAATATTTTACTATCACAAGTGATGTTAAAGGATATCCTACAACAATGACTGTCAGTGTTTCTATCAAGAAACAACCCATATGTTTGCCAAATTTTTTCAATCGACCTACAAGCAGGCAAATATCCTGGACATAAAAAAAACAACCAGCAAATTACAATAGCTCAGCGGTGATTGTACTCCTTATTATAGAGAAAATGAATTATTGGAAGTACTAAACCATATAGGAGATGTTTGTGGTTCATACGGAATTCTATCTTTTATATTGAAAAACCAAGCACAACAATTTAGTCTTCAGCGTGTCACTAACTTTAGACATTACTACTAAATGGAAAACCTCTAGGATTATGCCAATCTTTAAATCAGAGAAAAGGAATGATATCTTATGATAGAGAGGTATTGCAACCACATAAATGATAGCAATATTTTTTGAAGTGTTTGTATGCAAAAGTATTGTGCTTGTGTGCAAAAGTAGCAGATTTATACAGTCTTCATCGACTTCAGCAAGCTTTTAATTCCATTAGCCACTGCAAAGCGCTGGCAATCCTTCATTTCTTTCGCTTTTCAACTGATTTTGTAGTCTGGTTTTACTCGTAGCTTTATGATAGATTGCAATTTATCGAATTTGGTTGACGTAAATCAAAGAAGTATTCATCAGGAGTTCTTTAAGGGTAACGTGTAGGTCTTTGGATTTTTCTAATATTTATTGTTATCCTAATAATTATGTCTTTCTCCGAAAGAAATCACTTATGATGATTTCCATTATGAAATATTTACTGACCGTAAAAACAAAATGGGATAAAAATAAATATTTTCGCGTGCTGTGTGAAGCTGCGTACATGCTATATTTTTCTGGTGAAAAAATGTACACCACGAAGTTAGCTGTTTGAGTTGAATTATTTCCAACTAGAACAAAAAGTTCACCAGGGTAACCAATTTTAACAAAAAATTTTACTATTTTGCTAACTTCGTGGTGTACATTTTTTCACCAGAATTGGATCATGTACGCACCTTGAGAGGAAAAAAAAAACTTTTTCAGTCTTAGAGTACTGAAAAAATTATTATAGTATACTGACATTTTCATAGTATACTGACAAAATTTACTGAAAAAATATATGAAGCGTATAAGAAGTATATTTTTACCGTACTGGAAAAATATTTAAATTTTTCAAAACAATTAAAAACAAAAAATGATCACTGTCACTTTAATGACATTTTCGATTTTCGGTTTTATTCAGCAAAAAATTGTAACCAGGCTTTGGGCGTAAAGTTAGCTGGAAATAAGTCATTTACCAAACACAAGGCCTTAATTATTGCCAAATCCAATTCTAATTTTGGCTTTATCAAGAAATAATGGGCCAAAGGAAATGTTTATATTATACTTCAGGTACGTAAGATCCCACGTTCAATATGCAGTTCAAGTATATTGTCTTTTCCATCAATCTCAGAAGTTTTGCTGTTCATTATGAAGAAAACGGATTGGGATTATAACAATAACCTTCCTTACCACCTACATGTTGCTCGTCTTTCATTACATTCAACCGGATGCAATATATTTATAAGATACCGAAGCTGGTGAATAGAGGAAAATTACTTGGATTTAGTACCAACGTACTCCAAGGTAAAACAGACTCATCTTTTATTCTTGGAAATCTGAATATAAACGTTCCTACTAAGAACCTGAGGCAATACGGTGGCAATAATCCCGTATAGCAAAACGTAATGATGAATATCGTGACAATTGAATTGTTGGTTTTCACTTTCTGCCAAATCCTTGAGGTGTGTAACACTAGTTGACAGTTGATTTAAATTCAAGAGAATGTGTCGAATTCATGACTATTCATGAGTAGACTGGTGAGGTTTATTGTTGGTTGATAGAAAGACTTTATTCGTGAGTTGAAGTATTCGATAGAATGTATAATTGTTATTTCATCCTTTATGTATCGTGATGATCCCGTTCCACTTATGATTGTGGTTGTCATTTCCTCATTACATATGATATTTATTGTATGATTTTTCGCTTCGATCGTGTTTTGGAATCCATAAGTTTCTGAATGTGCTTCTTTATTCATGATTAAATCAATCTAGCAAGGAGTTAGATTACTTTGTATATTATGAATAACATTGTGAATCATGCAGAGATAATCTGAAGATCTCATGAACTTGCAAGTTGTGAGCTCATCTTCTGAGATGGGATAATAGAGGATTCTCGATTCAAACTTAAAAATAATGTTCACTTAATGGTTCTATATAAGCGTACATATCCTTATGCGATTGGCTTTAAGATCTAATATATTCTGTTGTTGAATAACGGCATCTTTATTTCAAAAAAATTAATGCGTTGTTTATTTGTTCAACTTTAGCAGTCATCATCTGGTACAAGCTTATCATGTTATTTTCTAGTTGCCGTTGTATTGAATAAAAGTTTACCATTTCCAATGATAGGTCAATCCATAAAGCTGTGAACCTTTGTACTGATATATGCTCGTTCTCGTTCGTTTGTATTAAATTGTATGAAGCCATTGTTTGTTTATCTATTTCTTGTAGATGATTGTTTACTGCTATATAGTCCTTTTTGATAATATTTCCTGTTGTTTCCATTATTGAAATTTGTTCTTTTAGCAATTTATGAATGTGCTGTTGATCATTTTTTAAAGAAGTGATTTCGTTATCATACCGTTGTGCGTCGTCTTGGTCGAGAATTCCAAATAGTTAATTTGTGAGAGTTCCAACCACATTTACTAGACCTCGCTTCGTCCGTATATGATTATAAGTGGGTTGGAGTATTTCGTTGTTGAGATTTATGTTTGAAAGTTCTTGTTTCATTTGCGATATTGCGGGCTTGCAAAGCTGCAGTTGCAATCATTCTTTATCATTGCTACGGGTTTGTATCATTCTCTCAACAGCGGCTTTATATACTTCAGCCTCTAAGAACATTGCCGTTAAATTAAAGTAAGATATAATAGTCCATTGTTGATGCGATAGCTGAGCTATCCCAATGTTTTCAAAATATATTCCCATTGTAGAATTTAAAGTTGTAATATCAAAACTTGTCTCTTTAAGAGTCGCTGAGCATATCCCGAGTACACTTATTAATAGAATCATAGCTAATAACATCAGTTTGGATTGATAACAATGTCTAATTTTAATTTTTTTTCTTTTTGGGTTGAGGAATTGTTTTTATTTTTTCTGCAGCTATTTTCACCATATCGTCTACTTGTCCTCGCAGCCATATTCTCGGTTGTTTTTTTCCTTCATGTGTTTCTGTTGACTTACGTTTCCTAGTGTTAGTGATTTTGCTAATCGTGGTTGACAATACGGTAGTGTTCTCTGTAGCCAATTCTGTGCCTTATTTGTGAATAGTGTTTTCAATTGGGAGAGGTGTTAATTTTGTCACTGGCTTTTTAATAAGGGCCCTTCCGGGGTCGCTGAGTATTGCTACACGAACGATTCTGGATGATGGAACGTTATCGTCTCAAATTAAAACCAGTTGTCCAATTTTCAGATCTGGTGTCTTCGCGGCCCATTTTGCTCGTTGTTGTAGTTGATGCAAATATTCTTGCGACTATTTTTTCCAAAAGTCATCTTTCATTTTATGGACCAATTTCCATCGAGTCAATGAGTTTATGTTGTCGTCCGAAATTCTGACTTCAGGCTGGGTTATACGATTTATTTTTATAAGTGTTCCATCTCAATGTTATTTCTTGAGGTAATGAAACCAAAGTAGTTGGAGCAATATTGGAGTAATATTTTGGCTACTATAATGGTTGGTGACAACCACACGAAAGGATCAAATAATTGTGACAGCTCGTATACTAATTTCCTTTTGGTGGCTAGTTTGATGTCCAATATACCGATTGCTCGTGATTCGAGTGGTATCTGTTGTAAATCCTCCTTCATTTAGCAATACAATTACTTGACGTTGCTGTGTATGTATGCTTCTTTTACAGAATTACTGCCGCTTAGTAAGTCATCCACATAGAAATCTTGTAAAGCTATATCGGCTGCTGTGGGAAACGGTTTTCTTTCATCATTTTCCAACTGTTGTAATGTGCGTTGCAACTTCGACGGCCGTTTTCTAAAACATATTGTTCACGATTCCTAAGATAACAAAAAAAAATTCACAGTAATTCGGTTGATTTTTTATTATGGCAATACTTCTGAAGAGTCGTTTCGACGTCCTTAGGTAATGCTCCTACCGAAGAATTTTTAAGTAAACCTCCTCGTTTGAATATTCAATTATTTTCGTAGATCGATTAATCACGTGGACCGCTTTACTTTTTCACAACACATCAGTGTTGTCACCTCACAACCCTACATATCAGTGTGGCCACATCACTATACTCCTCCAGCAAAAAACAAAACATTTAAAGATTTCTTATTTGATATCGCGATGATCGTCGAACAAGTCTGGTCATGTGGTAGTCATCATATCATTGTGGGGTTCTTCCGGCATTAGCTCGAATCATCCGTCGCGTTTGTAGTGTCTCTTCTTCGGAATCTTCTCTGACCTCTTCAAAAAGCTCATTCTCGGATTCTGTTACAACCTCTGGTAAGACTTCTGGCTCTAACTCGTTATGCTGGCGCTAGTAAATCAAAATCATCCAGCAATATGTTGTCGTGGGCAATTCTCATTTACCCATATTGTTCTTTCGCTTAGCACAAAATACTTTACCAAACCCATCATGACTTCAAAGAGTGGTTTCATGTCAAGAGCAAATTAAGGTGTGTAATATTAGCCCATCAGAAACGTACGGACAATTTGATCGGCGTTTCTCCCTCTAGCTTCTCGAATTTGGTCTTTAACGACTCCCATTCTGATGTTTTCGATGCCATTTTCACTGCAGAATGGCGCAAGCTCTTCTGGTACAAATTGGGGACCGTTCTTTAACAATGGTGTCGCAGAGTCCCTGATGGTTCACTCTAGCCACTTGCTAAACGCATCAATGGCTACCAGGTACCAAAAACCAATTACAGGTCCTGCAAATCTCTCTCTTGACCACAGACACTTTGGCATTGACAATGCTTAGAACGTCCACTAGACTGGTGTTTTCGCATTAATAGCCCAACTTCCATTGCGCTTCACCAGTTTTTTTGACGTTTTATTCTATCGATGGCCAGCACACCTTGCTTCGTGCTAACGGCTTCATGCGGGAGATCTAGGTGTGTTGCGGTGCAACTAGGAAAGGATATGGTTACGGTAGCGACTCGGAAGAGTCGTTAGTTCTCCTTGTCAAGCGTAAAATTTTGCGACTTCTGGCACCTTTTCTAGCGGCCACATTTTGGTTTCGTATTGCAGGACCTCAAATGTTACTGGCAGCTGTTTTGCTTTATCGAATGCGAAACACGCTTTTTTGTTTTTACGTTCATTAAACTCAATATATGACAACTTCTTTATCCTGTGACGCAATACTCTTCATCTGCGTACGCAATATTCTTCTTGTGCACATATTTGATGGCGAAATATTAGATAAGCAAGATGAGTGCGTATCACTATGAACGGTTAGCCGTGTAGGCTCGAATGGCCTTCTTCGATCCAAAAATCAACAACAGCTGTTTATGATCGATCAGAAGCTCGAACTTGTTGTCGTATAGGACAGATTTTCTCGGTCTGCGAAATCACGATAATCGGCCAGGTCGGTAATCGAGTTGCAATTTAAATTTTGCTGTCAATTGTAGGCACAGCAAACTTTCGGGTCGATACAGTCAAAGCGGCAACTGCAAGGGTTTCATGGATTTCAAGTTTCGTATTGGATAGAAGCGTCGTCAGCTGACTTACGTTAATCTGTCTTGTGACCGACCTGCTTACAATCAAAACATTCTTTTTCGCCAAAGGAGCAATCGTGTGGAAATAAATTGTTCACACGACTATCCGTTTAATGAGTCCTTCGATGTCGGCATCCATTTTCGATTTTTATTATTTTCGATTATAATTTTTTTTTTCTTTTAGTAAAGAACCAATGTAGCAATTAACTGATTACTTAGTGGGTTTTTGCACGTGAAATCGACTATTCCTCGTCGCCACTATCCTATTCGTGGATTTACCGATTCTTGAATTACCAAAGAATGCTTAATTAAACCTCCTGCTTTTAATTTTGATAGGTAATATCTTTATTTTCTATTTAATTTCGTGGTCTCGTTTTACTCTTTTTTCTATGCCCACGTATACCTCTCTACTTTTTCACAACAAATGTTATCACCTCACAACGCTAACACTACACTAATGTAACTTACTAATATGCAGAAAAATTAGAAATTGAAACAACTTGCAGCATTATGCGTAATGCTTGTAGAATACACACATATAAAATTGTGTATTGTAATTCCGATGCAAGCAGAATTCTGCACATCTGTTTTCAGCACTAACCCAATTTATAAATTTATTGAGAACGCGGTAATCAAGGTTGTCTAACTTAAAAAATTCACGACATGATCCGAATTCATTTACATTCTCCATAATAATGATAAGGATAAGCAACGAGGATATTTACACACGAATATATGTCGATCCCTTCAACAAGATTAAAGCTAATGAGCAAACTTAAATTTAAGATATGCAATTCTTAAGGTGATGGAAAACTAAAAAAAAATAATACGGTCAGACAAGGTAACAAATTATTTGCTGTATTATATGTACATGTATGTAGAAACAGCACCCCCTTTAAAAGTATTTGGATAGATGGATGAACCAGATAAAGCGGAATATTTCGTGATGAACCAAATTAAGGTGTTTATTCTTTTATGTCGTTGTTGTTGTTGTACTTTTAGTTTGATTGATGTTGTATACATTTTGAAACTGTTGTTATTGGTATTATTATTACATCGAAATTAGATAATCAATTATCTTAATTTTAATTAATAATTTAATTTACTTTTCTTTTTTGTTCAAATAATTTATTTACAAAATGTAAATAAATAAAGTGAACAGGTAAAATAATAAATTATTAAATGTACATAAATGTCAAAATTCGAACAATGTTGAATTAATATTTAGTTCCAGTCACTTATTAGTTGGAAATTAATTTTGTATTTTTATTTTTATTTAATTACAGTTTAAAACCACCACCTAAGGACGGTGTTACAAAAAGTAATCCATCGAAACGGCATCGAGAACGTTTAAATGCAGAATTGGATTTATTAGCATCATTATTACCGTTTGAACAAAATATTCTTAGTAAATTAGATCGTCTAAGTATTCTTAGGTTATCTGTTAGTTATTTAAGGACGAAAAGTTATTTTCAAGGTAAATATAAAATAAAAATTAATACCCTTATAAGTTATTATTATTATTCAATTAGAGACGATTTGGTTCGGTCTGTGGAGAGAACCAACAATATACAAATATTAACCCACCTCGATTTGAAAAATTTGTTTACAAAGAACACGGAAATCTTTTAAATTAATGTGTTCATATTTCGCTAATTTACTCGTAATTATATTTCTTCTACATACTTCCAATTTAATCAATAATTTAAGACGTAAATTCTGTATACCTCTGAAATTATATTGTGGCCAAATATTATTTTATTTTTGAAAAAGAGATTTAAAGATTCTTCTTTTTGGATTAGCGTAACGTGAAATTTAATTAAGTGTTCAATAATTTTCATAGCCATCGGTTTTATGGACTAGGTCGTCTGGGTCAAATTAACCAACATTAACGAATTTATTTTCTTCGCTTCGTTACATTGATTCACCGAATGAATATAAAATCTAATCAATCAAATGTCGCTTTCGATAAAAAAATGTTTTATATTTACATATATACATTTCACCTCTAGACATGTTGAACTTCGCATTGTTTAAGTCTCAAGTCAAAACAACAAAAGGAGCTTTTAAAAACACTTTAGTTTTTTTTATGGCGTTTCCATTTTCGATATTGTTTATGATTAAAATTGAAAATAGAAAATATTGTCAATTCATGGTATTATCCATCAAAATCAACGGAACAGAAAGAGAATTAAAATTTATAACTCAAAAAGCAATTTAAATATAACTTAGGAACTAGTACGAGCCCACCTTCTTTAATTGCGGTGGTTTTTGTTTTATTACAATCTTGTATACATACTATACTTTCCTTAGACTGAATTGCGGGTGGTCGGTAAATAATAATAAACATAGAAAATGAAAGTAAATAAATTGAAATATGTAATGCTTCGTACAAAATTTATATATTTGTACAAGGGGTAGTATCAAACCAATGTCTTATAATTAAAATTGGATAGTAAAATGAAAATAATGGTTTTAAGAATACTATTTTATATACATTTACGTCGGCTACTTTATTAATCCCTTATGGAAAAGTAATATGGGATAAATATTGTAGAGGAATTGGTTATTAGGTTGCATTTTTTTCATGTTCAAAACTACAAGCTTTTAGTGGAAATACAGTTTTTTTTAATACATTTTGATCAATACGTAATTGTTTACCCCCGATTTCTAGAAAAAAAAATTATTTATATGTACGAGTATATGGTTACGACCATATTGATCGCGTGCAAGTTAAAAAAATAAACAACAACAAAATGAAAATAATACAATATTATCGGAGATAAGAATTGGAAAAACAAATTTTCTTTTTGGACAAATTATTATTATTTATATTTTAGTTTTTAAATTGTTTTTAAGTATTTTTTTATTATTTCTAGTTTCATCCGTTCATAGTATATTTTATGGTTGGCATTTTTTTATGGGAGTGAGTTAACATTTACAAAATTTGTTCGCCTTGGACTTGAAACTGACAACCGACAAAAGAAGTTTTTTTTTTTTTTTTAAATTACCTAATACCCATGCGTTTCATCGGAATTTCTTTGTGGTGTTTTCAAAATTATTATTGGTATTTTTGATAAATAAGATAAACATTTTGTATCAAAATTAACAAGACTTTATTTCTTTCTTTGTTTCATTTTAAGTGAAACTTGTATAATCTCGATTAATTAAGAACTAGTCAATTAACTAGTTAACGTTCGCTAAACAAAAGTTACTCGCCATTTTGGTGCATTAGAAAATATAGAGTAAATTGTGTAGTACCTTATTTTAAACTAAAAACTATTTTGGACCCCCAGAACCTAGTTCAGTCGATTTTTATTTATTTATTTATATATATATGTATATACACAAGTTTTGTTTAAAGAACAACCCCTAACTTAAACAATCTGTTTCGAGCAGAAAGCTCATTCACAACAGTTTGGGTAGATCAGGTAATTTGCAATAATAATAACTTAAAAACGACAGCTTTATAGAATATACAGATTTTTCCATCCATCAAAGCTATTGTAGCATGAAACATAATCTACCAATGATATTGTAGCTTCTATTTTTACTTTTCCAAGCGATTAAGTTTAACTAAAGGTTAGCGCGAAAATTGGTCTTAAACCTTCAAACGATACGACGGCCCCCACAGGTAGAAGCATTTTTGAATTTGCAAATATGTACACTACCGCCCAAGAGTTTGGAAGCAGCAAGGTAAAATCAAATAAAACAAAACAAAGCCATCTAAATTTATTTGTATTGATATAAAATTGAAAATTAAACAAAAACTATCCTTAACAAAATAAAAATTTATAAAATATGAAAATTAAATTTTAGCTTCATCGAAGTGTCCACCTTTTTGTTTTATTATCTTTTCGCATATTCTAGGCAATCTATTAATTAATTTTTTAAAATAATCTTCATCTATCTTGTTCCATTCGTTCTCTAATATTTGTTGCCACAAATGTTCCGAGCTCGTAGGAGATCGATTTTTCAATGGGAGAAAGACCAGGTGATTGAGATGGCCATTGCATGATTTTTAAAATTTTTTCATCTTTTTCTGCTCAAGAAATTCTGACACAGTTTTGATGAATGCTTAGGATCAATATTCTATTGCAAAATGAATCCAGGAACAATGAGATTCTTCAGTCCACTGGGTATGGCGGAATCCTGAAGAATTGTCAAATAGCCTTCCTTGTTTAGTTTTTCGGTTATCCTCACAAGATTTTCGGGTTTACTGTTGCTAAAACACCCCAAAACCATGACATTACCATCAACAAGTTTGATAGTAGGCACTGTACATGCTTCTAAAGCCCTCTCTTCTTTTGACCGGCGTACAACCGAAAATTTGAAAATTTGATTCATCACTCCAAACGACATTTTCCCATTGGTCTGTTGTCTAGTTTTTATGCGCCTTTGCCCATTCTAGTCTATTTTTCTTATGTCGAATTGTTAGTATTGTTTTTTTAGCAGCGTGTTTCTCCTCTTATAAAATATGAAATATGTGTTTCTCGCGTATCATTCAGAGCTGTGGTAACTTGTGGTGCAGCTAAGCGTCGATTCCGTTTAGAGAGAACTCTGATGAAGTTATCCTCTTGATTTGTTTTGGATTTGGGCCTACCAGATCATTTTCTATCTTCATTTTTCCCAATCAGTTACTTGTTTTCTAGCAAGGCTGTAGTGGACACCTCTACAAGAAACTCCGAGCCTTTCTGCGATTTGACGTTCACTGTATCCTTCCCCACGTGTATCTTTCCCCATTTGCTTGCGTTTTGCTATTTACGAAAGAAAAAATACGGTCAAGGCAGTAGTCGAAATCTTTCAAATACAGACAATGTCAATGCTGAAGTGCAACTAAATAGGGTCCAAAAAAGTTAAAACCACGAAATATTTTCAATAAAATCACACTATTGCAAAAAAAAAAAGTACCGTACGGATTAAGTCATAAAACCCGTGTTTCGTCAAAATCAAGGAATTTGTTAAAAATTGATGAATGTGGGATGATAATCCTTTTGTTTTAGTGTAAACAATCGTAAAAGGTCGTAAAACTTAATTTTTTTGCTAATTTTTACCGCATATAGTCGGCCATCTTTTGTTTTGTTTAAAAACAGACGTGCTTCCAAGCTTTTGGACGATAGTATAAATTTAACATAAATATTTTTTTTTCGTAAATAAATAAATTCGACAGACTCGACAGTAAAGCATGCTCTGCCGAAATCATTGAATTCTAAATTGCTGTCTAGTTCGTACCTGTCACTCATAGATGACGTAAGGGTCAAAAGGACTTGACATTTCGAATATACATTGGATTGGTTTTGGCTAAGTATGGGTCAATTTTCCGCTTTAATACGTCTTTTGGAGTTGACGAAATTGTCGGCAAAATGATCAATTATTTTATTTGTCGTCCAACAAAGTACTTTCAAGCTGAATGTATATTGTAACACAGGTTGTACTACGTGCGAGCAATCAAGCTATTCTGTATGAGATGGTTCGTTAAAAACATAAAACAGAAGTAAAAAGTATGAAAAACGAAATCTTTTTAAATGTGAGTTTAATAGAAATAAATTACAATGTTAGTATTATTCACGTTCTTTTTTTACGAAATGTGGTAAAAGTTATGAACAATGGTGCATTTACCGTACAAGGGTGCATTTACTCCCATTTAACCATTTAAAAAACCGATTATTTCGAGAAGTGTATAAATCTCAAGTTATAAACGTGCCAACTCAAACAAAATTTCTCAAATGCTCACGCATTGTTCAACTGCGAATTTTGATATAATTTCATTCGTATACAATGCAGGGAAGGAAGGCAAAATATAGAGAATATTGAAAAAAAGTTTAAAAACAATAGAAAATTTCAATAAAAGCAATGGTGACCTGTTGTATTACACACAGTTGAGATTTGAATAAGAATTTCAAATACGGTAAATATAATCATTAATAATAATTTCGGGGAAGTAGGGCCTCTGATACTAGGGCCTCTGATTATTTTGTTATGATTGAGAAGAAAAAAACAATTGTTTTCAGAATAAACAAGAAAATTTATAATTTGACTGTTTTGCAACATTTGGTTATACAGAAGTATTATTAACTTTTGATTAGTTCTGACTCAGCGGTAGCTGCCATTGTTTTAACGATATTTGCTCTTAAGCTATTTCGTTTTAATTCACATCAACATAAGAAAAAAATAACAGTGTAAATGAGTGATTCGTGTGATTGCCCAAATTTTTAATGTTATCCCCACATATTTATAATCCGACACAGTATTTCGGTTATAATTCAAAACGATCATATAATACACACCCTAATTGTTATTTAAGACAACTCCTCCAGAACAAAACAAAAAAAAATATTGCTCGTTTTCCATTTTCCGAAATTCGAACATTTAATGTAAATTATTTTTCATCCGAGACATATATCACCCAGCCATTTCCGACTATTCTCGTACACATTTATAGTTAGGTGATTATATAATCCAAAAAATTGTTCTGAACTTATTTATGCGAGGGTGAACATAACCCATAAACGATAATCATTTATCCTTCTTAATAAACTGTACCTAACCTACACACACACACACACACACACACACACACATACCAGCATATGGTATACTGTAAATTATAAATTAACTTCAAGCTCTAAACAAAAATTATTTTAATCTATTGTTGTTTCGGTCGTTACCCTGAAATGTACCTTGAAGTTCTATCTTTTGTTGTAATGTAGAGATGAGATATGCATTCGAGGGTTATTATCTTTTTTAATACAATATACCTAATCTCAAAATTATCATAGGCGAGGGAGGGTACATGAAATTTAATCAATTTATATTTTTATTGTAATAAACGGAAGTTAATGCGATTTATTAACTCTTACTTTACTTAGATTGATTGAATATAATTCACAAGGTTAACTCCAAGAATATCGCCGTTATTCATAAAAATATAATGATCTTACATCCATACATTAAAATTAAGTAATAATCCAATATGTACATATGACACACTCGAGAAATTCCCAATATGATTTAAACTTTACGGAAATAAACAACACAAATAATGAACACGGTAATAATTTAGTCATAAATCACTCAAGAATGAAAATAAATTTCCAGGTGGTGCAATAAACAAAAACAAAAAAAATTCTAAACATTAATAATTCGTTGTTGGTTATTAACTCGACCGCTAGTACAGTAATACATTTTTAGATTGAAAATTTAAAACCGAAAGATTGAGGTTAGAAAATATATTTATGATCTATCTTGAGTTTCTGTAATTGGGGGAAATATTTGTAATTTATTTCAAATTGTTACATATGAAACTCTTTGGACTAGTTATTTGAAGAAATTACATAAAATCGGTGAATAGTCATTTTGTTTAATATGGTACGAATAGTAAATAGAAAAATATATTTTTGTGAGATTTTTTTTTTCAAAAATGATTTTTTTTTTTTATTTTATGATTTATGTATTTGGTTCAATCAAACTCAGGAAGCAGCAGCTGATACTGTATGTCGTGATACTAGCTAATTGTTGGGCACCAAAATTTTTTTTAAATACGTATATTCTGTATTTACTATTTATCAGATTGGCCACGCTACTAGTTAAGTGTTCTTAGATTCGCACCATGGCAATTCAATAAATTGTTTTGCATGTGTAGTTGATTCTATTACCACTTGCGAGTCTGGTGTATTTACTATGAAAAAGTGATGAGCCGTTTTATTTTGAAAGTGTCCTAAGTCCATTTTTAAAAAAATCATACATTTAGATTTTATAATATTTACAATTCTACATTATGTTAAAAAATACAGGTAATAAGTTTCTTAAAATCAGTGCAATAAGTAGTTAATTTTTAAAAAATACCTAGAACTGTAAATATTCTAATGTCAAAGCTACCTTGATTTTTTTCAATGGGCTAACTATTGGTTCTTACCTTAGCAGCCTAGGGATTATTCGCAATCTATTTTAAATTGTTTCACACGGGAATGTGTTCATAAACTATACATTAGGCGTTTTCGGAAATAGATCCTTAATAACTACAAGCTAACTTTTAATTTTTCTTATGTTGGTAAAAAATTATCCAAGTTTTCCATCACATACAAAAGTTAAGAATAAATTTTGATATGAAAGCAAAAAGTCGAAAATGAATTTTGAGAGATAATTCAAAGAAATACAAAATAATTTGTCTAAAACACATTCATATTTATTTGTATTTACAGCTAATTACAAAAAAAAAATTAAAACCACAATATCTAAATTAGCCTGAAGTTATCTTGTTTGTTCGTAAATAGGTGGATAAGTTTAATGGTCGAAAAATAGCTTGAAGTTATTCAGGATCTATTTCCGAAAACGCCTATTGTAACAATATTGTAATAAAAAAGCGTTCATAAACTTACATTGTAATTGTATACCCTATTAAATGCTGCCTCTCTGGCTGTCATTGTCACAATATCGTTACATTGTAGTTTATGAACACACTCCGGGTTCAATTGCGAATTTTGCATTTACAAAAAATTTAAATTTGCCTTACTTTGTTTAGGAAAATTTTCAATCCTGCAACAAAAAAACGTAAGCTGAAATATTTTTTCCTATGTTAATACTTTATTGTTTTTATTATAATTTTTTTATTGACGTTTAGAAATGTCTAAATAGACAAAATTATTTGGTAATACCAAGGAGATTAAAGACTATAGAGTAGAAATAAGCAAACGTCAAGCATGCAAATTTCTGTGCGAAAAAGAGAGACTAAAATAGGTTTGGATCGTATTTAGAATTTTATTCAATAGATTGTAATTGTTTGTTTACTTTTTCTATCAACCATGTATTTTTTGAATATATTCATCCCTTTGCAAATATCCACGCCTGAAATAGAAGATTTTATATGGAACCAAAAATGTGTTTCTCTTTGGGTGTTACAAATAAAAAATGTCACTAACGTCATGATCATGAAACAAAAATTTCTGTTTGCGATTATTCGCAATCTACTTTATGTGAGAGCCAATAGTTAGGCAACTTTCAAAATTAATGGCTCAAATAAAGATAAAGATCTACTAAAAATAAAGCCAAATGGTTTCATATTATGTTTGCCAGATAGAATGCGATCCTAGCAAAAAGTTGAGCACGAAATATCCGAATTTCGGCTCTATGACAAATGAGAATGAGAAATGATTTAATTTTTTGCTTCGACTAGTCGGTTATAATACTCATCAAAATTCCGATTCCCTTATTCAAAAGAGTTTCAATTATATTAAAATATTGTAGCATGCGTTATTTGGTTTATTGGGTTATTTTTTGACATTATTTTGTTGTAAAAATCAAATTTTCTATCAAAATATGTTTATTTTTTAGATTGATATATGTACATACATAAGAGGGTGAATCAAAATGTCTTGCAATATCATATGAAAAAAAAGAGTGAATGAGACAACTATATATTTTTTTTAAAAAAATTTTGTCGCGGTGAAACTTATAGAAACAAAATTTGATGTAAATTTTACAGTTCGTTTGTTTTCTTCAATTTAGTAGCCCGTGTTTTGAAAAAAATTCTAAAATGAATGAAATTGAATATCGTGCCGTTATTAAATTTTTCTGTAAAGATGGACGCAATGCAATTTATATATTCAATTACATATCAAAAGTTTACGGCGAATTTGCGCCATCATATTCCACAGTAACAAGGTGGGTTAAATTGTTCAAAAGTGGTCAGGAGTAATTAGAAGACGACAACCGCCCGGGTCGTCCCGCAGATGCTATTAGCCATGAAAATATACTTTTGGCAGAATCAATTGTATTAGAGGACCGCCGTATTTCTGTTTCGCGGTTAGCGTGGAGACTTTCCCTTTCATATGGTACCACTTATACCATATTGCATGACCACCTTCATATGTCAAAAGTAATTGCGCGATGGGTTCCCCGTTTGTTGACTGCACAACAAAAGAAAATTCGTGTTCAAACTTCAAAGGCGATTTTAGAAATGTATGAAGAAGATCCAGAAAACTTCTTGGATAAAATAATAACAGGCGATGAAACATGGATTCATCATTGGGATCCGGAATCCAAACAAGAATCGATGCAATGGATTAAACGTGGTGAACCACCACTAAAAAAGTTCAAAACTCAACCGTCTGCTGGTAAGGTTTTGGCAACAATTTTTTGGGATGCTGAAGGGATATTGATGATTGATTAAATGCCACCGAAAACCACAATCACAGGCATCTATTACGCACAGGTTTTGCGAAAATTGAAAAAAGCGATCCGGGAAAAACGGCCAAAGAAAGTTAGAAAAAAAACCTTACTTCTTCACGACAATGCACCAGTGCACATGGCTAAAGTTGCTCAAGCTGCATTAAAGGACTGCGGCTTCGTAGAAATTCCGCATCTACCATACAGTCCAGACTTGGCACCCAGTGACTACTTTCTGTTTCCCAATTTGAAAAAAAAAATTAAAGGGCCGGAAATTTTCCAGTGATTCTGAAATACAGTTTGTTGTAAATGAATATTTTATGGAGCAAAAGAAAACTTTTTTTTTAGAGGGTCTAGACAAGTTAATTGATCGATGTAACAAATGTATAACCCTTAAAGGAGATTACGTCGAAAAAAAATTTGTGTTAGGTATTTTAAACATAGTTGCACACACAGGTTTTTTGCAGACCATTCAATTTAATTTAGAATATTATTTTGAAAACAAAAGACTCGTGTTTCATATAAGTGTATTCATTTAGACTATCTCAACAGTTGAGAGTTTATTATAAAAGAAAAGATACATTTTGAAATATATTGTTTTGTTCTGGAAGAGCAAACTTCTGTCTTATAGAAATATGAGTCTCATTCGAGTCAATTAATTTCTTTTTTGTTTAGTTTGAGACAACACAATAAATTTAGGTTTCAAAATGTTCATTTTGTGTTCTAAAAATTAAAACAATTTTTATGCATTGTGCATAAAATCTATCTTATAAACCCCCCCCCCCCCCCCCTCTCCCCCAAGGGATTAGTTAAGCGCGATTAGTGAAGCAAGATTAGCTAATGCATTAAAAATCTGCGTTGACAGACTAGGGATTAGTTTCCTAGGCAAAGAAGTAAAATACTATGATGGTGATTCCCTGAAATATAGCTAGTAAATCAGCTGGACTCATTTTTTAATTAAATATTTCTAAGATTTATACATTAAAATACACTAGATTTCCTTTTTATAAACATAATCTCAAAATTTATTTAGCACAAATTGTTTATGATGTGCACTTTCAGCAATGTTGAAAGAATTTTTTCGCATTGTAGCGCCACTTGTACCCTCACTAAACGCAATACAATGAGATAAACTACAAAATTTTCAAACATTAGTGCATGAAACCATGAACCGGTGCATCAAACCGGAAACGCGTTTCCTGAGTTTTTATACCTTTAGGTTTTTTTATACGAATGAAACCCATATGGGAAATTTATCATCAAATCGGAATTCGGGTGCTGGTGCATAATATGGGAATTTAACATATATTCTTATAAATTCTAGATTCCGGAATTATTTTACATTTTATTTTAAATAAAATGGGGAAACCCATTAAAAAAAATTTAATATAAAATGTTTCACAATTAATTTTATTAAGAAAATTAATTTTACTTACTGCTAAAAAATAAAATGTATACCGACAATAATAAAAACGTATATGAATAAACAAGATGGTATTTCCTTCAGTTTGCACGTAATTTTTCGCTCTGTTAAGTGACATACATATATTTAACGAAACTGAACGAAAAAATTGTTAAAGTTTCGCTGGCCAGTAACAAGCAAAATCCATTTATAGCATTATTACGTTAAGTTGTTACTGGTTGAGCCATTAGTATTCTTAGAGGAATAAAAAATAAGGAGATTTGGAAAGAGATGATTAAAAATGTTAGTGTAACTGAAACCATTAAGCGAAGCGGACGCTTTCTTTACCTAAATTTAATAATTATTCTTGTGAATTTTTGTGAATATAGCTTCATTATTAAATATTAAATTATATGTATAAAATATGATTGTGTATGCTATCTTTTCTTTTAAAGTGAAAATTACTTCGGTCTAAAAAGACCAAAGTATTGAAATCCTGTCAAAAATTACCAAAAATTTGGTTGGTCCAAACCACTTTTCTCGGCGTTTTGAAAGTCCCTGAGTCCGAAAAAGCAAAAAAAGAAAAATAATATATCCGTCCGTCTGCCTGGACGTCTGGATGTCTGTACTCATGATATCTCGAGAACCGCTTATCCGATTTAGAAATTTTTTGTAGTGCGATCAACTTGAAAACATTCTCAGATGTACTTGAAACATTGATAAATCAATTTATATAAATCAAAAGTGCCGGTGGAATTATTAACCTGTTCGAAAAAATTCATGAAATTTTTATTTTTGTTGAAAAGAAACGTAATTTACAAAAACATCAGATTTTTTTATTTTTCAATATTTCTGGCTAAAACTATACCCATTTATTCCTGAAATGTAGTAGAATCGAGAAAAAATTTCCTTTAAAAAAAAGGTATTTATTTGGCTATGTAGGTGACGAAGGTGGTTTTTAACGTCCAAAAATCGAACATTTGTGTGAAACAATTAAATAAACATTTATCTTTTATTAAATATATGCAAAGATTCTATCAAATACTAAAACTGTGATAGTAATTAACTTATTTTTTCACTCCTGGCGCAAATAGACACAATAGACCAATATAACATCTTGTTTTTTTTTGCAATTGCGGTCGATCATCTTCTGGTACAGCTGGTTTATTATGAGCGCAGCGTGGCATTTTTTAATTTTTCTTGCAAGTATGGAACAAGTAAGTGAAAGGCAAGTTGCTTTATAGCAGTAATAGCAGACAAATGTTCTTCCACTTAATACATTATTGCACGTATACAAATTTCTTGCATTTACTTGTTCGATCAAAAGACACAGCTATTCGAAAACGTTTGTCTTTTCTTCTATTCTGCTATTATTTCTATGACAACTCGATTTAATTTAAAAGATTTCCACATAAATTTATGAATTGTTTGAAAATCATATCTAGTTTTCATTACATATAATAGGGATTAATTCGTACAAAAAAAACCCCAAAAAATCAAGTTTTATAGTTATAACAAATTTTTGGAATATTATTTTAATTCGTTGTATAGTAGAACGTATATAGTAGAACATTTTTTAATAATTTATGCTTTTTAATAATTATTCACATACTTAACTTTGATCCTGATCAAACGATTAAACAAATAATAAATGATGTATAGAAATGCTTTTAAGTTAGCCCGGCCAGACAGAATGGATCGAAGGGCCGAATGTGTCGAAGGGCCGAATGCCGAAGGGCCGAATGGGTCGAAGGGCCGAATGGGTCGAAGGGCCGAATTTTTATTTTTTTTTGTTTTATTTTTAGAAATATAAATTTTTTAATTTGCTTTTTATGGAATATTTTGTGAATTTTTTTAACAAATATAAATTAAGCATTTCGAAATGTTGCATTAACATAATATTACTTTTTTTATTAACCTTGCAACTACAAAATGTTGCAATTACCAAATGTTGCAACTACAAAATCTTGCAATTTCAAAATCTTGCATAACAAAATAGTGCAATTATTTTTCTTTTTAGTAGGTGTCATTAATAGATTCTATATACTCCGCTCTTACGTGCGGCACGCAGTGCGACATGTTTGCCGATCTCGGCTCCTACGTACCCCGAAATTCAAATCTAAAGCATCTCGGAAGGCTAAGCGGGGGAGAGCGCAGCGACCTCCCGCGTGCCCGTGAGAGTTACTGAAGCTGTTAGCCTTTACAATTCTAAGTTAAATTAGTCGATGTCATTTTTCTTTAATTTATTTTCCTCAAAATAGAGTAAGGAATGTACGGGAAATTGTTATGCAAGATTTTGTATTGCAATATTTTATAATTACAACATTTTGAAATATTTTTGTTATCTTTCTCTTATCTTTTCTTTTTCTAGATATATTTATCCATGATGCAAATAGGTATATAGAATAACCAAAACACTTAATTTTGTAATTTATGAATATGTAAATAGA
This sequence comes from Tipula vernalis, assembly GCA_958295665.1. NCBI lineage: Eukaryota > Metazoa > Arthropoda > Insecta > Diptera > Tipulidae > Tipula > Tipula vernalis. The sequence continues at coordinate 215,972,167 of OY282559.1, read as the reverse complement.
CACATCAATAAAACTATTTTTTGAAGATCGACCCTTGAAAAAACTTTCCATCACTTTGTTTTTTATGTATTTGTCGTGTAGAGAAAAATAATACATTTTCGTAAAGTGAGATTGAAAGAAAGCCGACCGATAATTAGGATTGTTTGTTCGAAAAGACAAATTCTACCACATACTTTTTTTTTCTAAATCAATAGTAATACACTATATAATGTTCTAGAAAATAACATCGTTCGTAAATGAAAGAATATTATCATCAGTTTAAAAAATAGGATTAAATTGAATTTTTTTGACATTTTATGACAAAATTCTTTTTTTCTTATTTAAAATCTATTTATACATTTGGTATACATACGGGTGTCCGGGTTTGGGATGCTGATCCGTCATGGGGTGATTCCTTGGTTCATTCTGAGAAACAAATCGTATGTGGAGGGGGGATCCATTTTTGATATCCTTTGAGATAAAGGGTGTTTAAAAAATTTGGTTCAGAGAAAAAGTACACCCAAATATTAAACTGTAACTTCCAAAATATTTATCGGAGAGCAACCAACTTAGTCTTATTTGGTTGGTAATCGTATAGGCTATTATTAAGGTTTAAGTGGTTATCTTGTGTCTGCATCCGTTTGAGAGCTATGATGATTCAAAGTAAAAAAAAATATTTGTTTTTTATAAAATCGAGTTTTTCTCAAAAAAAACCGTTTTAATTTTTTTTTGTTTATTTAATTTTAATTTGTCATGATCTCCTCTACAATCCCCCAATACATTACTTGTACCCACGTGCCATAGTTTTCTTCGTATTCTGTTTATTCTCAATCTAATTAAGAGATGTTATAGTGTTAATATTTTACCAATTTTATTTTGATCTGTAAAACAGTAGGCGATGATTATCAACTCATTTGTTTAAATGTTGAAAAAACAAAACTAAATATTTTCAGATTCAGTCATTAGTTTCGAGATATTATCTAGTGTTGTATCAGTGTTGTGAATCAAAATTTTAATTAATTTAATAAAATTAATATTATAATGGCACAGTTCTCAGGTGAGGAGTAGATACATTGATATCCATTTTGTTTACGGATTTTGCGATGGTAATGCAGCACGAGCTCGCAATGAATATCAACTCAGATTTCCAACACGTCGCATTCCTGACGCAAGAGTATTTATAAATATTCATATTAGACTGCCAAATATCGTAACAAGATCGAATACCCGGGCGGAGCCCCATTCAGTCTCACCAAACCATTTGGATGTCGACGAAGGTATAATCCGTAATGTAACAGCAAATCCTTCTATTAGCATAAGGAGGCTCGCTTTACAATTAAACGTCTCTCGCTATCGAATCCATCAAGTATTGCACAAGGAGAATCTTCATCCATACCATACAACACCCGTTCAACAACTATTACCGATAGACCGCACTACAAGATTGGAGTTTTGTAATTTGTTGGTGGAAAGGAATTTGGACAATGCAAGTTTTGTGAAACGTATCCTATGGACGGATGAATGTCAATTCACAAGAGATGGCATAACAAACTTTCACAATCTAAACAAATATCATTTCAGCACCGATTCAGTGTAAACGTATGGGCTTGTGTAATTGGCGATAAATTAATTGGACCATTCATATTAGCATGGTGCACCTTGTCACTACCATAATAATGTTAGGAATTTTTTTAACGAAAATTATCCAAATAATTGGATTGAAAGAAATGGTCCAATTCATTGGCCTGCAAGATCCCCCGATCTTACGGTATTGGATTTTTATGTATGGGGAAGGATGAAGGCGCTTGTATACTCCAAAGAAATTGAAACAAAAGAAGAACTTATACAACGAATACACACAGCAGCACAACAGATAAGGGAAGAATTACCAAGAATTGAAATAACCAATCACAAGGAAGACATTTTGAGCACCTTTTATAACTCCTCGACCCAAACTTTGTATTGAGGAATTGTAGAGGAGATCATGACAAATTAAAATTAAATAAACAAAAGAAAAAATTATAACGGATTTTTTTGAGAAAAACTCGATTTTATAAAAAACAAATATTTTTTTTTTACTTTAAATCACCATAGCTTTCAAACGGATGCAGATACAAGATAACCACTTAAACCTTAATAATAGCCTATACGATTACCAACCAAATAAGACTAAGTTGGTTGCTCTCCGATAAATATTTTGAAAGTTACAGTTTAATATTTGGGTGTACTTTTTTTCTGAACCAAATTTTTTAAACAAGCTATATCTCAAAGGATATCAAAAATGAATCCCCCCTCCACATACGATTTGTTTCTCAGAATGAACAAAGGAATCACCCCATGACGGATCAGCATCCCAAACCCGGACACACTGTATTTAAAAAAATTAACTTCGCCTTTTGTTATTATACTATATACGAGCGCTTCTACCACAAAACTAATACATATGTGTACTGTAAACCTATGTACATATATATTCCATTTATATTGTTATAATAAGACTTGGTTTTGGTGAAAACCTATTATGTACAAATATCTTTTCACTTGATAATATCAAAAGGAACGCAAAATATAAACAAACATAATTAATGCAATATTTTTGTCGATAGAATATCCAAAGATTAAACATAATAAAATACATAAATTCATAAGAAATTAATTTATATTTTATAAAAAAATTTACAAAATATTCCTTAAAACAACAAATTTAAAAATTATATTTCTAAAAACAAAAGAAAAAACAATCGGCCCTTCGTCCCATTCAGCCCTTCGGCATTCGGCCCTTTGACATTTTCGGCCCTTCGACACATTCGGCCCTTCGACCCATTCGGCCCTTCGACATTCGGCCCTTTGAAATTCGGCCCTTCGTACCCATTCCAATTATTTTATATTGTAGATATTTCAGGTTATCGATATGTGCATTGCTTTAATTTGTTTCTTTTTTTCAGATTTGTTGGTCCTAAGCGAAATATTTAAGCTTTTCGAGATTTTCGTGATAATTTACGAGTTCTGAGATTTTCGAAGAATTTTCGGAGATACTAAAGACAAAACACCAAAAATTTTTGATATTATTCATGATTTTTAGAGTACTAATGACAATTAGGAAATAGTCCTCGATATTACAAAATTGATCCTAAACCGCGATAGTCAAAGTTCACTTGTTAGGTGCAAAACACACATATTACGCGGTCCCAGGGAATGAATTCTCGACTTATAAAAAGGCAGCACACTAAAAACATGATTTATTTAGTATTTCGGTGACCGTTAACAGGTAATCGTATAAGGCACTTAGAAATATTTTAGAATTTTCAATGAAACTTTCGCAATACCCTTAATCTCGGAATAAGTTATTGGTTTTACAAATTTGTTCCGAACCAAATGGAAGTTTCGGTATCAGTTTTTTCGATTAGAAGGTAAAACAAATGTAATATGTTTAAGGTTAAACAAGGCATATTAATTAGCGCGACACATATTGATATCGTGTTAATCTTATAAAGCGATGGTTTTGCTAACCGTCTTTGGATGCCGTTGCCTCCTGTTGTTCTCGCCAATCTTTCTGGAACTTTCTTTGGTATTAATCTCCCCCCCCCCCTAATTTAAAAGTTAGATTTTTTTCTTCCAGGCTTTAGAAAACTTGCTGTTTCATTATGCTCAACTTTCTGGCTCCAAAGAAGCAAAACTGAGCATTTATAGGCCCCGAAATTTTTATTATTAAGTATATAAATATTCAACTTTACTTTTCAAAACTTCACGCTTATCCCGGATCACTTTTTTGGTTTTTTCACATTGATTTAGTTGGTTGATATTTCACGGATTTATTCATTTAAAATGATCAAAATTTGAAATGCACACTGTACTATTCTATTAAATCTACGTCCATGCATAGACTAGTATTACGTCAAAAATAAAACTTTTATTTACTGGGTGAACTGAACACAATTTTCAAAATGGGGACCAGTTTTAGTGGTTTGGATACTTAAAGCATTAAAGGTAATTCATCTTATTGGAAATTACTTAGGAAAATAAAGCGAAAAAAATTCTATTTCAAATTAATAAGTGTTTCACTGGTATTTCAAGGAATTTCTTTAAACTATGATTATATGCGGCCGTACACCAACCGATCCTACTGTTATTAATAATTGATACTAAATATTGTAATTAAACTACAACAAATTATAAGATTTTTTAAAATTTAAGAATTCAACACATTCACAGAGAATAAAGTCCTGGAAAATCCCACAAAATGATAAAATATATTAATTGGTGAAACTTGCAACAAATCTTTGAGAACTTTCAATTTTTCTTTAGGATTTCAAATCTTAACAAATTTTTCCGTCGAATTAAAGGCTCTGTGTAAACATACGCTGTTGTAGAACCGAAAGGGATACTTCTTTCCAACCATCAACCAACTTGAATTCGGTTATGACTTACCGAGTTATATTCATTACAAGAGTCTTTGAACTGACATTTTCCCAACATTCAAATAGTTTAGAGTAATTCTACATTGCTTTAAACATTTTAAGTTTCCAAATTGACCGTGTACTATTCTTCGCTTCCCACGGTTTTGTTTTACATAAAGCTTTAGTTTTATCAAGTACAATCGTCGATTCATTTGTAAGTCATTTGTACTAAAAACCACGTTATATACGTAAATGTTGAAACTACAAAGCAATCGTGAAATGCGCTTTTTATAGCAAACGTTTGTGATGAGAAATTTACACTTTAGATGAGTAACGTGGGTGATTAATTTAGGCTATCTAAAGTGAAACGTCTAAATATGGTACGGGTCTAAAACGAATGAATGATTATTTGATGTGTGAATCTAGCGATACTGAATTGCTGTTTAAAAAGCGATTTTTTTGTGGTTAGCGTTTTTTGCATCAAATGTACGTCCGATTTGCGAATTTGCATTTTTCAATTAAATTAAATTGCATTTTTATGTTTATTAATTAAATTTATTTAATTTCATAATTACAGTATATTAAATTAATTAAATTTAATTAATTAAAATATAAATTTACATCAAACAACTTATTAAAAATGCAAATAAAAGCTAATGCGTCCGGGTTCGCCAATTTACCAATTTTTGGAAAACCGGTAATCGGTAATTTATTTGTCGAAAGCCCTTTCAATCGGTAATTGAACGTTTCATTAATTTATTTCAGGGTTTATTCAATTCTATCTTTTTTTATTGGTGAATTCGTCAATCCTTCTGCTACTAGAAGTAGTGACTTCGTCATTCAAACTAGATTCGAAACTCCTTGCTTATTAGTCCAGCCTTTGTTTGAGAACCATATTGAAATAGGTTCCATTTATATTGTTTCCTTGATACAACCACATCGCCCTTTTCATAATATTTAAGAGACTACTTTTGAAGTGAATATTTTTTAGGCACGGTATGATCATTTAAGAATTAATTTCTCGTAGATTTATATTGAGGTATCGGATAAAAATATAAATCGGGAAGACTTATGTATATAATTGCATCCATACATGGTAAAATACAAGAAGAATGTTTTTAAATAATTATCCTACACTATTGCTATGTTCTTCTCGTTTTGTAGTTTTGTTTTAAGTTCCAGAAGATTTTACCTTAAATCAAGTACATATCCTTAGTACAAATGATGTTTTTGAGCTTCAAGTTGTTCAATGAAAAAATCAAAAATATTGGAAAACGTTTATATAAAAATTTCCTACATTTCTTTAGCAACAACATATAAGAAGGCTATATTGGTATTAAATAAATATTAATTGCAGAAATATTAAAATTAAATTATATCTGAAATATATTTTTCAAACTTTCATTTTTAAAAATATATCGAAATTGGCTCTGATGAATCAAAATAATACTCGCTAAATTTTTATCTTTATACATATTTTATATTTTATTTTCCCAATTTATCTCATGATCGTAAATTTATAAAACATAGACATTTTGTAATTCACCGTGGAACAAATACCACCTAATTTGGCAACATTGTTAAGTCAAAATTAAGTTAAACAACATGATGAATTAAATATTAGGCCATCCAAATGTGTAGCCTTTGATCACGAACGACTAACTGACCATGTCAAATAATTTAAGTAAAAAGGCTTAGCAATAGGCTTACATATTAAAGCCACTTGCTCTCAAAAAATCGGAAGTAGCACACAAATATTGCCAAAATGGGAGGAGTTACCCTTTTACCGCTATAATATTAGATTTGTATGTTCCGATATACGCAAAACATTAAAATTGTAGTATCCAATTATAACTCAAATATAATCGATAAGTCGTCTGAAATCTGATTTTTAATTTAACAATATATATTCGTTTTAAGTTATTTTTCCCGATAAACTCGATAAAATAATTTTTTTATGATGATTATAAGGTGAAAGAAAGGTATCAGATTGGGGGCAATTATTACTATGAACCAACGGGAACTACCCATCCTGACCTTCCCCACTTCACCCCTACAATTGGGCTTGGCTATTGTACTTTATACTATAAAATAGGTAACACGTTCAACTATATCTGAAGTTGACATAGTTGGGACTAAATATGAAAAATTTACTAGACCCGTTTCGCTAAATCTCAGCCAATTTCAGTATTCTTTTCTTTGTTAATAAAAAAGGGGTGGCACAACAAATTTCGCGCAGGGCACTCGGAAATCTCGAGGCGGCACTGTTAGTGACCACACGATTTGTAGTAAGCTTTCATTTCAATTTGACCAGAAATCAGGTATTACAAAAAAATGAAAACGTTTTTGTTAAACTATGTTAGAGATCATAAAATATCTCAGAAAGCATAATTTAGAATTTGTAACGTTTTCATATAATAAGTTGTCTTACCAAAAACAGTGAATTACCATTACCACATGTGTTTTACTATGGAAAGTTTATTTTTTCCCTCGCTTCTAATTCCTTTATAAAAGCTTCGTTTTTCAGCTATAAAAGCTTCGTTTTAAGCTTCCGCACGCTTCCACAAGTTTAATCACAAAAGTAAACAAAATCGTTCCAAAGAGCACAAAACATTAAAAGTTAACAAAAACTACAAGCCAACTTCAAAACAGCACAAAAGTTGTGAACGATGCGACAAACTAAATAGTCCGTAAGCAGGTACACAAAATGATTACACGTTCACGGAGCAAAATCCTTATTGTTTATATTTTAAATTCGAACAAACTCGGAAATTTAACACTTTGATGGCAAGTTTTTGGATTGTTGTAAATTGCGATTCGGATTTTAAATCAACAACCTGATTTGTGATAAGGAAAGAAAATTTAAAATAGAGATAACTATTTTAAGGTAACTTAAATTTTCATCACCTGACCAGTAATACAAGTAGTCATATCGAAATTTGTAAAACGACGCCACAGTTAAATATATATCACGATTACCCATGTACATTGGAAAATCGTCCAATAAATAGTCGCGGAAAATCGGTGCTGACCTTATTTTACTTGAAAATTGATAATAATAAACATAAACACTTGTTATAAACGCAAATATATTATTAATCTGCACATTCTTCACTCTATTTTGAACATTTATATCAAAATACAATTAAACTTTGAGAACTAACAGCCAACACTGAAAGAGAAAATCTGTATGGTTAAGCCACCAACGTGAGCAGCTCTCTGTAAATTTATGTAATAAAAAAAAATCAGTAATTGGGTTACTTTTGCACCACTATGTACATGTATTATAATGTTAAAAAATTTGCTTAGTTTGAACTTCCGAGTCGCGTTCCAGAATCAATCCTTCACATACTAAGTCAAATATGTACTTTTTGTATATAGATTCTTGAGAACACTCCGTTGTTGATCCAGTAGAAATTAAAATACAAATTATGTTTTAGTAAACCATCAAAACCATATCATTATGGTACGGTTCGAGAATGGGTTCAACCGACTAGAATTTTACGAAAAAATCAGCAGGGAAGCTATTAATTTGCTTAAAAACGTTGGTAATCCCTTAAATGTATATAGGCCATGTGTAATGGATTTAGCATCAGAAGAACTTTGGGTTATAAATTCGCTTATTTGAATGAGCAACATTTTAAAGATTTAAATTCGATCGTCCTGAATTTTTTTAGCGAACAGCGAGTGTGTTCCCCTCCGCAAACTCGTACACTGTTGAACTGTAGAAAATAATAGTAGTTCATTGTAATTAAAGGAAAGACAATCTTCAATAAATTCGGATTGAACATAGGAGAATTAAATTCTGCATCATATTAAACGATGTAGATATTTCTAATTATTTTTCCTTTTTATTTAAAAAAATAAAATATAATAAAGTATCATCCCTTAAAGAAAGTTCACAACGTTTGTTAAAAATGCTATTTGTAGCAGTGACAACAACAAGAAAACCCCCAAAATTGGAATATTTTCTTTCTTTAATAGACAATAGATATTTCGTTACAAGAGAACCTAGTAACAACAACTAACCGAAGACGAAAATGGGTGGTATATCGCCTTATTATTATTATTATTACTATTATTATTTTCATTTTCTATTTTCTTACTATATACCTCCTTTTAAGGTGAATCTAGACACGCGATGGCGTCATTTAATACAGTTATGCGCATGCTTCCCAAATAAAACAGAACAAAAAATTACATTATTTTCCAAGGGTTTGGGAGATTAAATATACGAATGAATTGAAAGAAAATTCCAACAAAAACAATTCAAGCATTGAATGTGAATTGTAATAAAAATAAAATAAAACAACCGTCCAAATTTATAAACATGTACAAAAAGCATAATCTACCCTTGAATATAACAAGTTTCCCATACGTATTTTTTTATATTTCCAAGAAGCAGAAGAACAAGACGAAAACCTGAAATTACTTTTACTTCATTTTTTATGAACATACTCCTCGAAGGGAGGAAAATTTATACAGAGTAATCTCTATGGTGCAATATTATTTCATCCGTTTATCAACCAGTTGGGTTACTTTTTAAATTTTATCTCCGCCTCTTTTAACTATACAACATTGGTTTTGAGATGGAAACTACGACGAGTGGTTTCTTCACCAATTTTGTTTTAAAAAAATGGATACTTATAGGTAATGCTGTACAGAAAATGTGTACATATTATATAGATTATTTTTCTCCTCACTAGAATGGTGTATACACTCGTACATAACAAAATATGTATACACTCCTCAAAAGAAAACTTTGTAGTCTTTTTTTATGTGTGTTACACAAAAATTTTGGGTGCGGTTTTTTGTGCTTTTCAACTCTAGGAAAAATTTAGGACTTGTAGATTTTTATGTAAATTGAGTGGCATTTTTTGTTATATACATAGATAAAATGATAGCGTTTTAACCACCAAACAAACTATTAGGTTTTTTCGCTTTTGCTTGTTGAGAATTTATATATAAATATTTTTTGATGGAGGTTGTAAAACTATTTTTAATGAAGAAGGAAGACTTCAAACTAATTATGAAAAAATGTCTATGTTGCAAACCAGGCTTCTGTATTTAATACATTTTGGCCAACATCCTGATCTTCACAAAACGCTTCAAATCATGGTAAAACTTAAAAATCTGCGATAGGATGGGAAAACCTTATTACAAATCAATAAGGTTTCAGCTCCACTACTTCACAATTAAAATTTTTCATGAGTTTCAAAATTAAAAGGTTGAAAGCCCAGTTATTCGGTTACCGTAAAGCACTACCAAAAATGTTTTTTTTTTTTTAAAAGCAAATATGTTATTTTCAATAAGATGTCTGGCCCCATAAAGCTTTGCTATACTCTCTACAATGCGGGCATGTACTCCTTATAAATTTTATGATCTCTTGTTGAATGGGGCTTAAGCTATTTGCTGGATACCTCATATCATCAATGGATCATCTTAATGACGTAAGTATAAAATGAATCCTGGACCATACTTTTATACAAAAATGTTGTTCAGCGGTCTGACGATTCAGTTTACATACTCCTCTCCTGTAAAGCATTCCCCTTTATCTTCCAAACTGATGTAACTGATGACCGTCATCGCACCCAGCAATCAGCATATCGTTTTTGTAAACGTAAGTTTTCTCTTTCTGCCACAATATTGCTAATCTATCCACTGTAGTAGGCTGTTTAATGTTACATTATTTCAAGTCAATACTAATTAGAAAACCCTTTTCTACACAATTTTAAATTTAATATAAATTGATAACAATTAATTCACGTGAACTTTATCCTAAACTTTCCTAAAAAAAAAAAATTTAGGAAAAGTTTAGGAAAAACTTCACGTTTGTGCATCTTGTGAAGTTTTTCTTAACTCGTAATATATTTAAATGTATTTGTGACCATTTTATATTTTGTTCGGATTAACCGATAATCGAACTGGATCCACCATTTGATTGGTATTACGCTCTAAGGCTCAAATCACAAAGTCAAAACGGGTACCACAGAGTAGCAATTTGAGTTTGGGAAACAGAAAAAAGTCACCTGGTATTAGATCAGGCGAATGTGGTGGTTGATCGATGGTATTTATTGAGTTGTTGGCCTTATATTCGTTCACAATCGTACCTCGGTGTGATGGCGCGTTATCGTCGTGAAAAACCAAGAGTTTTTTTCCACAATTCGGATCACTTTTTTCGCATCAGCACAAGAAATTTCGTTTGCAACACAAAATTTAAGGCAAACTCTTTGTTCAATAATTTCGTTCATCGTAAAAATCACATTCCACTAATGAGGTCGACTTACTGAACCAATTGCTGTAAAAAAACTGGTTCACAGACCGTGCTCAAAATTTTACTTACTAAACGAGCAAAACCCCTCTAACTTTCCAAGTGACAATTTTTTTCTGTTAGGTTATGTCCATACCAACCCAAAAACATACTTAGGAATTTGGGCCGGTGTTTCTAAGTATCGGAAAATGTTCGGAAAATCCACATATGATATTGAACATTACCATATCGGGTTTTTTGATTACTAAACAACCAAGGCCCCTCTAATTTTTCAAGTGACTACTTTTTTCTGTTAGGTTATGTCCATACCAACCCAAACATATACTTAGGATTTTGGGCCGGTGTTTCTAAGTATCGGAAAACGTTCGGAAAATCCACATATGGTATTGAACAGTAGTATATTTTTAAAAACATAAATTATCATAATGAAAATAATAATAGAATATTGAAAAAAAAGTACATGTTAATATTTAGACGGTTCAATACAAAAGTTTTAATGTTCCCTTACCTAACGGAAAATCTGTAATTTATTCGATAATGCGTAGTTTTACACATACATTCGCACAATATGTTGTTTTTGTTATTTTAGGAAAGTTTAGGAAGAAATTCACATTCTTTAACAATTAACAAATCGCTGTCTACAGGCCATCCGCATCTCTTTCCAAGTTTATAAGAAAATTGGGCGATTTTATTAGAAAATAATTAATACAAATTAGTTATCCATTGAACTTCAAATATTTTTTACGGAAGATTTTTTAACGGAAGATATATATTACTTTTTGTCTTAAAGGTAAACTCTTAAGAAATTTTAAAAACTTATTCAGCTAAATTTCCCACCAATTTAATTATTTTTTGTTTTTATTTTTTTATTTTTTAGCTTCCGTGGACCAGATAATTTATTTTGCAAACATCTCAAAAAATATAAGATATACAGAAATACTATACAAGGTGTAATACCCATTTTTAAAAATTCACTCAAATAAGCTCCAGGAAAGACCCAAATAAAAAAAAGTTTTGTTACAAAAGTTGTACAATTTTTAGGGGGAAATCAAATGATGACTTTCAACTTGACCTTGAGGTCGAATTTCAAGGTCAATTTGCTTTTTTTAATTTAAACACCAATGTTTGACGAGGGATTCTGAAAGCGCGTGAAATTCTACGTTCAGACATACAGTATCATCTTTCAGAATTCAAAGTCAAAAACAGGTGTTTCCATTAAAACAACCGACTTGACCTTGAAATTTAACCCCATGGTCAAATTGAAGATCATTTGATTTCCCCGTCAAAAATTGTGCAACTTTTTTATCTACCCTTTTTTTTATTTAGGCCTTCCTCTGGTTGTTACTTGAGTAGTTCTTTTAAAATGGGTCACCCTGTATAGTAGTTCTGTATATCTTATATTTTTTGAGGTGTTTGCAAAATAAATTGTCTGGATTTTCACTAAAACTCACTGGGGCCTCCCAATTTATGAAAACAAATTAAATATGATGTTTCAGTTCGATTGGTTGAACCATCTGGGCTATACGAAGGAGGCAGTCAGATAGACAGACAGACGGACATTCACCACTTCGAAACTCAATTTTCCAGCGGACCTAGGGACCTCGAAGGTCGAAAATTTTCATGATTACAAAATCTTATTTTATTAACGTAAAAAAAAGTATAAATTAGTTGGGGCCAACACACAACTTTCTTTTGAACGGAGAATTTTCGGAAAATTGGTACGCTAATTTCTTACAAATGTAAGAGTTTTTTTTCATTCACCAGTCAGGAATCACCGGTCCGTAACTCAAACACTCCTACTCAATCTAAATGTGCAGAATCTGAGGACTCATAGTGGTGACATTAATTCAGACTCAGTTAAACGGCGACGGGACAACGGGGAGCGTGACAATGAGGTGCCCATTTTCAATCGCAGCTACTAGCACGCTACACGAATAAATAACCACACCTGATCGATAGAGCAGCCGACAGAGTAGCCATCTACATGCACGTCTCCGGCAAATCGACTTGCAGGCGACTGGAGGTCAATGTCAACAACCAGGGCATGCACAACCGCGAATTTTATTGATATTTGTTTTGCTGAAGATTTCATGACCACTGACCAGATCAACTTCAATTTCATACTCGATGCCAGGCTCTCGCCCCGTACTTACATAACCGCCATTATGTATTGCCACTTGCCATTGTAGACTCCGACATGCCCCTTGTGCTCTGTGGTGACTTCAACTTTAATGCCATCGCTAAATCCGAATTCTTGCACTTTACCGAGGAAACCTCCAACCAAGACTGCGGCTCCATCACACTAATCTCGACGACTTTGTTAGGCACTTACCTGGACCTCATATTCGTCAGGAACATCAGCGCTGAGGTCCCGCGCTTCATATCGTACTTCTCGTACCACCGTCCAGTGCATAATCGTACACCGCCGCCGTACATGCATAATCGTGCATAATCGTACACCGCCGCCGCCGTAATAATAAATAAATTGATTTTATCAAAGCCAATACAGTCTATCATTTCTCTCATCGACTATTGTCAATTTTAGAAGTAAGCTAAGCGCTTCTCGAGGAAAAATTTGAAATTGATACTACTGATAAACTGACACTTGCCGCAAATGCGATGAAAGAAAATTTAGCAGTCGAATGTAGGAATATCCCTAAAGCATGTTTATAGTAATGAATAATGGTTTTTATCAACAATCTTAAACGTCAAATTATCAGTAAGCTCAGTTTAAAATTTTTCCGCTAGGTAGAATCCATGTTTCTCCAATCGTCAATAGACGTTGTCACGCAAAACACCTGCGGTCGTGTAGACGACACATTTTTTATTTTGTGCGAATAATATAAATTATTATAAAAAATCTACATTCCCGCCAGAAATTTTGGAAAACTTACCTATTTATTAAATGTCTTACATTAATTTTTTAAATTTTTTTTTAATTTTCTTTTTATTATTTTTTGTTTTATGTTTTTTTAATTTTTTTTGTAATTTTTTATTTTGTTTATTTTTTTGTTTGTTTTTAAATTTTTTCTTTGTTTTTTCTATATTTTGGAATATTTTGCTTTTAATAGATTTTCTCTAAAGCATTGACCAGCATCTTTAAGCATCCGTAGTAAAGCTTTACTTTTTTTTATATTGTTAAGCAAATTTCGACAGATCGCCCAGCGAAGCATGTGTCATCATAATGGATCATGTGTATATTTCAAATGCATGTACATAAAATATACATAATTTGTATACAATATGGTACAACATTATTTAAGTATAAGATTTTTTCTGTGTACTGAGAAACAAATATTTTTTATTTTTTACAATATGGAATAATTGTTATATCACATTACACTATATAAGTATAATATATTATGTTTGACGTTTGTTCCTTCAGTTTGGGCGATAATTTTCGCCATTCTTTTGATAAAGAATGTTAAATGACAATTCAAATTTAACGAAACTGCACGAAAAGTTCTTAAAGTTTCGCTGGCCAGTAATATACATGTTCCTATGGTCGCTTTCTTACTTAAATTTCTTAGAAACTCGCTAGTCAATGCTTAAAGGGGTACTCAGCGAATCAGTAAGAATCCTTAGAGAATTTAACGAAATTATTTCCTTACACGATATTTGAAATACCAGCCACCGAAACCGTAACAACTGACAAATACAGTATTAAAATTGTAATGTGAATAGGAAAATTTATTATTTTTAAGAAAAGTGTGCTTTGAAAATTTTGATATATTCTGACAGGTCCTTTAGTTTACACTATAATTATCGCTCTATTAAGTGACACCTGAACTGAACGAAAGGTTCTTAAAGATTCGCTGGTCAGTAACATACACTTTGTATGTATCGCATTCTCACTTAAAGTTGTTACTGATTCGATGGTTCCCTCATAAGTCTTATAACGGGGATACCATCATATTCCGAAAATAAAAATCCCAAGAAAGGCCACATTAAATGTTTGTTAACTAAAGGGTGGGCCATTTAAAAGTTTGTTTTTAAAAACGGTATAAAATGAGTATACATTTATATTTTGTGGAAACTTTTTTGTTATTGTGTAGGTTGGAGTCTCCGATTTAAGAAATCAATTTCGTCCAAATAGCTCTCTCTGCTGGACTTACAGTAAGCCATTCTGTGAGTCCAGTTTTCAAGAACTTTTTCGATGATTTCGGTGCCTACTTCGCGAATAATAGCAAAGCACCCTGTATTTTATAGAGCCATATTCAAAAAATCTGAGCTTTTATAAGGGAATTAGAAACGAGGAAAAAACGAAAAAAAAACACACAAAACTTATGGGAAATCACATTTTTTCCTAAGACAAATTTTTAAATGAAAACGTCACAAATTCTTAATTATGATTTCTGAAATACTTTGTTAAATGTTTGAATTTCAACATATATGAATATCGTTTAAGTAAATCGTTTTCATTCTCTTGTAATAATTGATTTATTTAAACCAAAATATTAAAAAAAAATCATCACAACAGCATTCTGGTCAAATTGAAATAAAAGCTTCCTACGATTCGTTTGGCCATTAAGTCAATATACATTACATAGATGGCAGTGATGGCCGTACAATTTTGGAAAAATCGTACCAAAGATTACCACCTGGGGAAATTTCAAGTTCAAAAATTGTAGGAAAAGCAAAAGAAATTCACAAAATATAGGAAAGTGTGATAATTTTGTGATTAAATAATTTTTTTTCGTATTTTTCTGTAACCATTTTAGACATCTTACTACACTAGTAAAACTACTGTCAGAACCAACTTTGATGTATTTTTCAAAATGAAAGTTCGAAAAAATATATTTTAGAAATAATTTAATTTTAATATTTCTGCAATTAATATTTACTTAATACCAATATGGCCTTCTTGTATATTGTTCTTAAAGATATGTAGAAAACTTTTATATAAACATTTTATAAAATTTTTGCTTTTTTCATTGAAAAACTTGAAGCTAAAAAACATTATTTTTACTATGGATTCCTATGGAAATCAGTGAAAAGTTATACCACTAAAAAAGCTTCTAAAAATACATCATTATGATTATGGCTCTATACTCTAGAAGGCTCTGATAATAGTCGCAATAGTAGGTGGTAAAGCTGGAATTCTCTCTGGTTTATCCGCATAACATATATCCTTAACAAACCCCATAGAAAAAACCAAAAAGGCGTCAAATTCCAGTTCCGCTCAGGCCAATTAGCATCTCCAAAATGGCTGATTATTCGGTTGCCCAAGCAGAGAACTAATATCGAAACAGATGGTTATTTGCTTTCAACTCCTGATGCATCTGAACCTTGTAGGCGAATAGTCCGAGGTCTTTCTGCAGTATTCTCCTCAGGCTGGTGCGACTAATGGCCAGCTGCGATCGGAGTCGAGTTGAGGTCGATGAATTCTGTCCTACACTATGGGCCACAGCCGCAATATTAAAGTGCAATGGTCGAAGACCACTTCTGTTATCCTACAGCAAGTGTTTCTCATGAACTCTGGGGTTCCGCTTGGCGCTCTTTCACGACCCATATTTCTTTTCAAAATTCGCACGGTTTCGGTTACACAACACTGACGTTGAAAGTAATTTCAAATTGATTGTTTCACTACCCGGAATATCAGACTGACGAGCAGTCAAAATTTCAAGCAGATCGTTCAAAAAAAGTGTAGCCATAGTATATGATTTAAAAACAAACCAGTAGATGGCCCATTCTTTACAATATCAAAAGAAAAGGAAGCTACATAGGCTCATGTCATCCTTACACAGAAAGGACCAATGCTAAGCGGCTTTGAAGAGTTCTCTATATGTTATTTTGTGAATAATTATAAAAAAACACAAATTTTTTAAAAATGTTTCAATTTCTATGAATGTTAGATTATCAAATAAAACTTCAGTGACAGTGACGGCCACAAACATCGCACTCGTAATTTTTGCATGCTGTGAAGCCTCATTTGGGTTTTCTGAAAAATATTTGCTTGTTAGCTTCTATTGAGTGGTTTACGAAATATTCTTCGCTGTATTGGCATTTTTAAAGATTTTTCAATATGGTTAATGTTAGTTATATATAGTGTATTCATATTCATATATCTTACCTTTTGATTGCTCATAATAAGCGTGAAATGCTAAGAATAAAATTAGATAATGCAAAGATCAAACATCGCAAATCACGTGGACTCGCATATTTCGAAATGTAAGACGTTTAACTTTAAAAAATGTTTCGTTCTCACTGCCACTGAGATTTTGTTACCAAGCCTACTTTAAGTAGCTGCTTTATATATACAGGGTGGCTGAGACCAAATGTTACTAACTTCACTCTGCTGTCATTTGTGTAGTTGTCATTTTCGCGCATTAATTTTTTGACAGATTGAAGTTTGGTTAGTTGTTTATATGTGGTCAATAAATAATTGTTCTAAATTAATATCTTAATAAAAAAATCGTAATGGAATTCAAACGTAATAGTGTAATTGCACTGTATTTGGGTGGAAATTCACAAACAGCAATAGTTCGTCAGCTCCAGCATTTGAATGTGAATAAAATGTTTGTGTATCGAACCATAACTCGATACAACGAAACTGGTAGCATCGCTAAACGCAACAGAGGCGGTCCTAAAAAGACAGCAACATCAAAAGAAATGATACGAAAGCTGAAGAAACGAATCCAACGAAATCCTCGTCAAAGTGCCAATCAATTAGCCGCACGTCTACATGTTTCACGATACAGCATTCAAACCATATTGAAAAATGAACTACACTTGAAGCCCTACAAGATACAAAAAGTTCAAGATCTTACGGAGGCACAAAAAAAAGTTAGGCTTGAAAGAACACGAGCATTGAAGGCCTTGGCCGAACGTGATGAGATTCCAAAAATTGTCTTTTCTGATGAGAAAATTTTCACCATTCAACAGCATGTGAATAAACAAAATGATCGTGTTTGGTTAGAGGACAAGTCCAACGATAATTTGGACACAAGAGTTGCCATGCGCAAGCAATCACCAGCTTATGTTATGGTTTGGGCTGCAGTTACTGCAGATGGACGCACTCCTCTGGTTTTCATCGAACATGGAGTCAAGGTAAACCAAGAGATGTACCGCCAAAAGATCCTAAACGATGCTTTGCTACCTTGGGCACGTAAACACTTTGGTACGAACCGTTGGACATTCCAACAGGACTCGGCACCGTCACACAAAGCTCGAGCGACACAGCAATTTTTACAAAATTGCGTTCCGCGGCTGATTTCGTCGAAAGAATGGCCACCATATTCACCAGACTTGAATCCCATGGATTTCTCCATATGGTCCATTTTGGAGAGTAAGGTGTCCACTAAAAAATACGAAAGTGTTGATGCATTGAAGTCAGCTCTTGTTCGAGAATGGAATAAAATTCCGCAAGCCGACGTTCGGTCAGCATGCAATGCTTTCTATGGAAGACTGAATCAAATAATCAAAGTCAAAGGAGGTCATATCGAGCAGTAACATGTTTTTCATAAAATGTAATATGTTTTCAACATATTCCACGAAATTTCCATAAAAAATAATAAAAATTAAAAAAATTACAGCGTTTTCATTTGGTAACACTTGGTCTCAGCCACCCTGTAATTTATTAAATAACGGTAGGCATTCATTAATCTAAAAATTTCACTAATTTACACAGAACTAAAAATACACACTAATAAATTCTTCCTCAACATTGAGCAAAATCAATAAACCTATCTCTTATAAAATTTCCTTCTTCAGGTTGATCGTGGAAATATATTGCCTCAATTCTCAACTAGCAGGACAGCTTTATCAATTAATGCTGCATTGCTTCGGAAGTTCCTACTGTTTTACGTTTTATTGTACTACAGCGAAATTGCGTGTTTGTTTGTTTCTAATTTTGCAATCTTTTCTGGGACTCAAGCCCACTCCCAACTCCTTTGCGGTAGGCTCCTTCGACGAATGACTATAGGTCCGTTTTGCGTAGGCCAACCTATAGTATTGACTTGAAAGTTGATGAAAAGTTCCCTTTGCCGCTTTATCCCGTCCCAGTCAGGATTCGAACTCGATACTTGTTTGTTTTTCCGTTATTTGTTGAATAATTTAAACCCTTCAAATATAGAAATTTTCTAACAGAGCAGCATTTATGTGTTGAAGTACGAACGATTTTGAAGATAAGAAAAATTAACAAATTTAGTAAAACTACAATGAAGTGGCTGTAATACAGAATATTTGTTAAACCCGCTAGGCAAAGAAACTAAATGTATTCCTCAACAATTATTGCATGTATGTGCACAATTTTTGCCTTTTTAAGAAAATAAAATTAATCGCGTCAAATAGAAAAATGTTAATGCATTTAGAGAAGGAATAGGAAAGTGAACATTGTTTAATTTTGTAACGGCAATTGTTTGTTTGTCTCTACGCCGCCAGAAAAGTGACGGCTTTTCCAACCATTCTGTCTGTATCACTGTCTAACCACCGTTTGCACATCCAAACGGAAGTATTTTTTTTTTTTAAGTTCATTCGATCTGTTATGTGACTTCGAATGAACGAATATTACATTGGTTTTTAAAATAAACCGACATTACTTAATTTATTTTATTTTTTATTTATTTATCGTTGCTTCTAATAAATAACAATAACTTTCTCACAATTGTTACAAAGTGTTAAGTTAAAAATAGAAAACAAAAACAAACGAAATAAAAATATACCAAATTAAGATAAGAATAGAAAATTTATTTAAAGAAAATTCACCAACGGAAAATAATTATGTCTTAGTACACAACATATAACATAGATTTATGCTCTTATAACTATTTTCTATTTTATTTGTTATTTTTAAAACTTAACTGTCTACTAGTTAGTTGTTGCTGTCTTGTTGTTTATTATTATTTGGTACAACAATTAAGATTAGAAAATTATTAATTGCGGTTATTGTTTTGTTTTTTCTTCTATTACAGTAGTCATGCATAAGGATAAAGAAGAAAATGGAATGCTATCCCATATGCATTCGCATGATGGATATCGAAATCGGGAATTAGGTGCATTTGAAAATAGCTTATTAGACGGTGATATGTTTCTACAGGTGAGTTGTAATAATATGTTTTATTGTTTTTTACTTGTAAATCGTACAACACTAATAAAATAAATAAAACGATTTATTTTTATTATGTTTAATTAACTAAACCAATTTCAAATATTACTGTTTACATATTATAATAAAAATTGCCTTTAGGGTATTTATTGTTGATTTATGTAACATACATTTACTCAGTTGATTATTGAATTTTAATAAGATTGATTTGTTGTTGATTGAATTCATGTTTATGTACCACAGTTATATTAATTGAATGTCATTTTCGTAATGAACAAGTAAATAATACGAAATGTTCTTGGTTAATAAGCAAGTAAATTAAATAACTAAGTGGTGGATTGCGTCAAATAAAATTATTTAATAAATGTACATGTTGGACAATTATATATTTTTTATGGATGATATTTGCTTAATGTTTGCCATTTGTCGGTTTGGAGTCGTATTCGATTAAAGACCGTGTACTGCGCAATTTAACGACATTAGCTCACTTAAGTGTACGTCGATAGTCCAGCCACCATCCAAGACCTAAAAAACTACATCGTTGTCCCTATTGGAAAATATAATTAACAATTTTGACCATCGGATCGACGTCTGTAAATCCAGCCATGGTGAATATTTGAGTGATAGCATTTTTCATAGATAAATTGCATCGATAAATCTTCAAACTAAAGTACTCAACTTGATTCAAAAATAAATATTTGTAGTTTTAATTTGCGTTTAGTTTCCCGCATCTCAATTGGACAACCCACTACTAGACTTATGTTTTTTAATGTTAACAAAAAACGATTCTAAAGCACTTTTCGAGCCAAATTGAAATTAATGTTTCTAGTATTTATGTTATAATTGAGTCAATGAAGATAGCCCGAAATATCATCCAACTTTGTTGGTTCATTTCTCGGATAAAATTTAGATTTGTTACACTTTGGAAGTGTAAATATTACATAAAGTATAGCCTCATCTTACAAAATATATTTGTAATTCAAATATAGGAATCTAACAAAAGAAAAAATTAAGTTTAAAAGAATCGAAAATTTATAAATTTCTTAAATCACTATTCTAAAAATCCATAGACGAATTTATAGTTCTGTTGATATTGTAATACATAAACTATGCAGAAACCATAAATTGTATACAGCCAATACTATTGATAATGCCTAATTGTTTTTTTTTATTTGGCCGGAGGGACCATGATACTATATCAAGTTCGACAAACACCCCAGATCGATATCATAGGGACAAACATATCTATGTTTTTAAAAAATCGTGTTTTTAGGGTAGTACCATGTACTAGTAGGTACTACTAGTACCAAGTAATAGAAATATAAACATATGCTCAATTACTTCAAAAAATTCAGTTTATTTTGCGCATTTCGTATATCGAATGTCGATTAATCGAGATCAATTTGAAATCAAAATAAACTTTAATCTTATACTCGTATCACAATATTTATATAAATTACTTTTCAAAAACTGTGTCCTTTTGTTATTGCATATAAAAATGAGTCAGCCAATCCATCAATAAAAAAATATTCAATAACAATTCAGAGATATGAAACACAAACTTTTACTGCGGTTTTTAGCTTTGCCGGTTATTTCGGGTTCGGAATTTGTGTTTGTTTATTCAGAAGCATCGAGATCATTCAAGAATACCGTAATTATTCAAGATTATTTCATATATGTAGATGTTTTCGAGATTTAGTTGGTGTTGATTTGCAGAGCTTTGAGTTGTTCGGCTTTCAGATTATTCATGACTTACGAATTATAGCGTTGGTATGATGTTACATTATTCGAAAAATTCAGAGCTTTCGCATAATTACTCGAGGTTTTCGTCAAAAATTTTTGAATTGTACTGTGTCATCAGAATATTTGATATTTTTGAGATTAGTTTCAAGATTTCAAGAGAAATTTTAGGTTGTCGGATTGTTTGCAATGATTTGATTTGCGTTGATTACTCAAAAAAATTTCGAGTTTTATTCGAAATTTCCGACTTAAGTGTTGAGATAGTAGATTACTCCGGATTTTTCGAGCTGAGCATGAGTTGTGTGATTTTCGAACAGTTTTCGACATTATCTTGGATTTTAAAGACGATCCCTTTTTTCATATTTATTTAGTACCAATGAATAATAAAAAGTTAGGAAATACCTGGCCTTAAGCAGCGATAGAAAAGAATAAGATGTGTTGTGCGAAACAAAATGTTTGCGCGACCCTCAGCGAATGAATTTTTAACTTATAAAAGTGCGGTACTCTAAAAACATTTCGCTTTTGGTATTTCGATGGTCATTAACAGATAATCGCAAGATGCCTAGAAAAATTGTATAATCCTTTTTAATGATTATTGATGATAATTTCATCCAATAAAATATTCGGGAGAGTCTCAGCCTCAGGGAATAAGTCAAGATAATTGAGTTTTTAATGGTAGTTATGCTAGTTTCTAATTAAATCTGAGTATGAATCATGTTGTACTACATAGTATTTAAAGAGCGGTTGGAAGTGCTTCGGACCCCAGAATAGAATAGATTGCATAGAAATAAACAAACAACAAGAATTAAAGCAAAATATTGGGAAATGTGATATTACTGAAGCACAACTGTTAATATTAATAACTTTTTAAAAGATTTACCTTCCAGATCATTTGCTATCAATTTATCATCCATCTTAGAAGTTTTTGACAGCAAATATTAATTCTTTGTCATTTTACAGTGATTTTGGTTCATGCTTATTAGAGAATTTTAATTAGTATATCTGGGAGCCGATCCGTGCGAATCGGCGAACCGCAGGCAGCTGGTTTGCAAAGATTGGTCGTAATCGTTTTGTATTATCATCAAGAAACAATTAAAATTATTCATTCATCATTTTTCATCGCAACAAAATTTGTAAATGTTGCGGTTTAAATCATTTGTAATACTTGTTGTTCATTCATCAAACATATAATTGATCAATTACAAACAACAACGACTTCAAATTAAATATTAAATTATCAATTAGCTGTTTGGATGGTTAAATTGGAATCTTCTGCTCTGGATAAGGTCAATTTAAAATTCGTTGAGCGAGTTATTCCTTTCATCTTAAAATACTTGCTTCAATTTTATTCTCACGTCCTCTTTTTTGGTCTCATTTTTGGCCAATTACCATTTTTATTTCTCTCTCTAAGTTTTTCGAGATAGTCGCTAAAAATCAAATTCAAGCATATCTAAATAGCAATAGCTTAATTAGTTTCTTCCAATCTGGGTTTAGAAAATTTCATATCACTTCTAGTGTGTTATTAAACGTATGTGATGATATTAGGCGTAATATGAATAATAGCGAATTGACTTCTTTAACTTTGTATTTTTCTAAGGCTTTTAATTCTATTAATCACTTAATTCTTTTTAATCAACTCTTAACTCAGTTTAGTTTTTCGGTTTCCGAAGCCAATTTTGTTTCCAACTATCTTTCTAATCACTCTCGTGCAATTTTTGGAACAATTCCTTGTCTGATTTCCTTCCTGTAATTTTCGGCATTAACGATGTATTCACCATTATTCATTTGACATTTTCGCTGATGACAGTTAATTCTAAATTCTGAGATTACGACATTGGATCTGGCAGGACTATGTCAAGAAGGTAAAAATAAGACTAGTTTTAGTACTCAAATGGGGCACACCATTTTATTCGGATGCCTTTTAGCATCAAGGGTGCAACCGCGACTGTTCAGTTGATCATGAACTCCGTTCTTTACGTTCTTTTTTTTTTTTTGAATGGATTGAAATGCTTTGTTAATTTATACGATGTTGTGATGTAAGGCTAAAATCTTTCGGAATACAATAAAAAGCTAAACGATCTATTTCAATCATTCCGTAAGCTTAATTGTAACCTAAAAGATATCATTTTGTTAGGACAGAGATTTGCTATTTGGGTCACATCATCATTGATTCAAACCTGACCCGTTGAAAATCGAAACTATTCCAAAATTGTATGCTAATAAAAACCTAAACGAAATAAAATCATTCAATGCATTATTAAAGAAAATTGTACGATTCAATTGGGATGTATTTTGTTAAGAAAGTTTTCCCAAACTAATCACAAACTTAAGGAAATGTTAAATCAATCCCCCAATCTTGTAATATCATAATTTTCAGAAGCCAATTTTTGTAACTACGGATGCTAAGCGATGTAACATTTGGTATAATACTTTCGTAAAGGGTCGGTGAAGATAACTTAATTGTAGCTTATGCAAGTCGGTTACTGAATAAAGGCGAAAAAAATGATTCTACCGTGGAAAAGGAGTTGTTCGCCATTGTCTTCGCTTTGAGAAGTTTTCGTCTCTATCTGTATGGTGTCAATTTTACGATAATAATTGACGAGAAACGGCTAATACGGCTTAAATGCGTTTGAGTTTGAAAATATTTATAAACCGGGAAAATATAATAAAACAATAATGCGGATACTTTGAGTAAAATTCAACTGAAAACTCCGAACAAACTAAGTACATAAAATTTTTCAATCGTTCTGAGAGTAAATCACAAATACCATAATCGAAATCAGCACAACCCTTAAATAAAACAATGAAACTATCGCAAAAACCAGTAAATCAATCATTGATATGAAATTGCAATTCTTTTTCTTGAGAATGAAAATCAGATTTATAACTTTATTAAAGAATTTCACGACTGTCCGTTAGGAGGAAACCAAAGCAAAGAAAAAACCTTTAAACGCATTAAATATAACTATTATTTTCATATAGAATGTTAACCCTAGTTAAAAAATGTTTGCAAAAATGTGAATTGTGTCATAAAAATAAAGTCCCAATGATTAATAAACTTTCAATGGTATTAACCAGTATTAACCACCGAAAAGATCTATTGAAATAATATTTTTAGACATTGTATATCCATTGAATATTTCTTTCAACAGCAATTGATATATTCTCACAATACAGGATGACTTCTGTTACTTTTGTCGGGTATCAATGTACTTGTTGTAAAATAGGCTGATTCCAAAAATATGTGGCATTAAACGTCATTAGTACAAGTAAATTTTTATTTCTGACTTCCCATTTTTATTTTCCATTAGTCCCTTTGGTTTGGTAGCCCTGTGGCCTCAGCAACCAAAAAAACTGTCAGACCACCAAGTTAAATTGAAGGACTCTTTATTTAAGCAAATTCTATTGCAACTTTTATAAGAATTTTTAGTGGTTACAGGTATGGTTAAAACCAGCCCTTATCAAAACGAATACCCTATTTGGCCGCACAATAATTTATACAAAAATGCCATATTTCATTGATTAAATCACAATCATTTATTATACTGATTAATCCTATGCGCACTCAATAACATCTAATTATTTTGATTAGGCCTACCGTAAACACATGCACACACATATACACTTACTTTTATTATATGACAGTAGCTCCTTAAATTTAAATTACCACCCTCGAAAAAAAACGCAAACATTGTACACACACATTACATACGCCTAACATAACATGGTTTATTAATCTTACATGTAACATACACCCGTATTTTCTAATGAAAGTGGCAATTTAATTTTATTATTTTAGCATATAATTTGCATTTAGAAAATTAAATATTTATTATGAGCGTTTTAAGTTTAGAGCAAGAGTATATAATAAATAATAATATTACAATTACATAGTGTTAAAGCGCGACATCTATGATAGCGTGTCACTCGCAAACTGTCGTGATTTTCTGCTTCTTCTACTTCTCCTATTCTCCTGCCAAAGTATACTAATAAGAAATTTGAAAAACCTACTATCAAAATAATACAATATGTATTATTTATACAATATAGTACATAGTAGGTAGGTCTATCAACAAATCTACCATATTTTTGCTACTTTATGTCGTGTAAATACAAAAAGTATCAGGATTAGGCATATCAAAGACCAACCGTAATATAATAATGTGTATTATTAATCAAATCGATTAGTAAATCGGAAATAAATTCTATTTTTTTTAGAATTTTTAATCCATTATGAGTGTTTCTTAATTTCTGTCTCGTAAGGATCATTTTATTTTATATATTTTAAGCGGTTCGGAAAAGAGAAATTTAAGATAGAATCTGACCAATTCATTATAATATAATTTTACCAAAAAATACAAATATCAACCGTACACTCGTTCTTACATCAACTTCGAAGGATTAGACAGGATGGTTAAATAAGATTGAGTTCGACCCGTTACAGACATCCTGACGGTCAATAGTTAGAAGTACAGCTCATGCTTATCACAACACAATTCTTCATATTTATAAACTTTTGTATTTATTAAATTAAAATTAAACCAGCTTCCAGTCCTTGGCATCCCAACAATAACTTAACCCTAAATTAATTAGGAATAACTTCCAGAAGAAACAAATGAAATTTTAATTTATATGATTTTAATATGTTCCGAAGATTGTAAGAGAATTTAATCCAGTTTCGAACTGATAAAAAATGAATATTCCAATCAGGCCGCGGCAACTGGGCTGATTACATT
The DNA here is from genome assembly GCA_958295665.1 of Tipula vernalis. NCBI lineage: Eukaryota > Metazoa > Arthropoda > Insecta > Diptera > Tipulidae > Tipula > Tipula vernalis. The sequence continues at coordinate 215,945,998 of OY282559.1, read as the reverse complement.
CTACATAGAGATAACATACTGTGCAGGTTGTATTAGCGAATTATACTAATACAGCCAAATTCTCTCACAATTTTTCTTCTTCACGACATTCACACAGCTCTAATTCTGTGTAAGCTAATTTTGTGAATGAAAAGTATAGAAGTATCAAGCTCTTGACTCAAAAATATCAATTGATACCGATACTTAAAAATATTAATTAAATAATATGTTTAAAAAATGCACTCACAAAGCCAGGTATTCATACAAATTCCTTTGTGTAGGCACTCCTATCTAAACGATAAATGAGTGCAAAACATTCGCTTTTTGCTCCTATATAATTGAGATGGGGTACAGAGAGACAATCGCCAATTATCGAAAAGTGTCAAGAAAAACCCTACACAAAAAAACAAACAACAAAATCATTCTTCCATCCTCAAGTTTTACTCTCATCCCCATATGCCACTCCCAAACACCCTTTTTATAATATTATTTAAATACATGTTTACTTGAGTTATCTGAATTAAAATCTCGAAAAATTCAGCCGTAGAAATCCGAAACATTCGCATACTATTGCTGCAAAAATATCCACCTTCGATTATATCAGTGAAATCACATGACCAAAGAACAGAGAATAAAAGTGTATGAAATTAATATTAACTGGTGGTAGAGAGAAAACGATAACCTTTTTCCTTTATTAAATGTTTCTTCCTAGTGTATTTGAGTTACTTAAAAAATATATAAGAAGATATAAAGAGTGTTCTGTCGTTCTGTAAAAATACACTTCGTAAATTACGTGATGATTTTGGCCGACATGGACGTCCTACAGAGCCTGAAATTCGCAAAATTATTGAATGTTTTGAAAAATCTGAGTCAGTTGCAGGTCATACAGCATATGAACACCATCGTCCAGTTCGTACTCGTGAAACAGTAACAGCTGTAAGTGAAAATGTTCTTGAAAAGCCAAATACCTCTTTGAAGTATCGTTCACAACAATTAAACGTTAGTTAACCACTTTACATCGAATTTTACACGTTGATTTACACTGAAAGAAATATATGGGAGAATTTAATAAAAAAACAAAGCTAAATTGACACAATAACTATGTACAATCTCAGCTCACTTTCCGTAAAGCAAAATTGACCATATTTGGAAAGTAGAGTTTACTTTGTTTTAATTTACAATGCACAACGGCAATATTAACCTAGTGCTAAGTACAACTAGCATGCGTTTAGTATAGTTGATTTAACTTATAGTATGGGTAAAATGTAATGCAAGTTTAACTAAGTTCTGATTTTAATTTTGTTAAATTTACAAAAATTATATAATTGATTTAGCAATGCACCGTGCTGTTTTAAAGTAAAATTAACAAAATTAGCTTGGTTAAATCAACTGAAATTTTATGTTGAACTACGCTAATTTGAATCGTCAAGGGCATTGTAAAATGAGATGAGCACAATAGCCAAATTTGCAATGTCGATATTCTATTTTAACCAGCGTCTGATTTTATATTTTGAAAAATCTACACTAGAAATATAGTTAAATTAGCAATCTACCGTGAATTTTTTAAGCAAAATTAGCAGCAGCTTAGCGTGGTTAAATTAACCCAAAATGAATGTTGAATTTACATGGTCATCTATATAATATGAATATATATATATGTAGATAAGAATATATATATATATATATATATATATATATATATATATATATATATATATATATATATATATATATATATATAAATATATATATAGTATAACAGGTTATTAGTTTGGGTCTTCAAAAATAAAAACAAAAAATTATTTATTCAACAAAATATTTATTTGTGGTATTATTCATATACTACTCGGATTAATATAATATTATAAAAATTTTAAAATATTAATTTATAATTCTATAAAATTATTAAATAAATCTCTTCATGAAATATTAAATAAATTTGGGCAGAATGACTTATCAGCCACAACATTTTTACAAATCAAAACTAACACATTTCACGTTATATTTTTTAAGTCGGTCATGTGACAACGGACGGTACCTTTTTGTCGAATTTTGTTTTAATTTTATAAAAATATAATTGAATAAATAACCACACATTAAAACAAGGCTTAGGGTACTTCAATCGAAACACTTGGATCAGTTTAAAAAAAAAGCTAGCCCAGTTTAAAGCTACCATATACATATATATTTAAACCCGTCTATCATTAAAATGTATTGTATCGGATCAGTTGGCGTGCCTAAACAAATTAATAGTGGCTGTAAATGCGTTTTATTTATGAGACATTTTTTTCTGATGTTATCCAGCTCAATTTCCATTTGGGCCAACGTTTCAACCTGAATAAGAAAACTATTCTGGCTATCTTTTATGGAATACTTTGTACAATTCTTCGTTCTCGAATTTGTGTTACACGTTGATGGCGGTAAAATGGCGCTTAGACAGTAAAATATTTCGATGTTGTAAGTATCTGCAATAAATAATGAAAAATGTGAAATACGTGAATCATCTTCAATACACTTATAAAATCTTCTATTTTCCTTTTCTTCTATTATGCTATTAGTTCTATGAAAAATCTAAGTTAAATTCAAAATTTTGCTCAATACTTTAGATCATTCCATATTAGATCAAGTTTCCTTAGAAATATTAGAAAAATACAAGAAAACAAAAATAGAAAATTTGCTACTTTGAATCGTTCTCAATATTAATTATTCACTATCCTACGGAAAAACATGACAACTCTAAAGCAGTAATTTATCAGAAAATTAGTAGTTTTTCTATTTTCATTATAACAATATGTTCTAAAACGAAATTTTTGATAAGATCATAATTCCGTCAACAATTTTCCGATTTGTGACCACAACTCGAGGTACTATGTTCTTCCTTTGGATGATCAATATGACTACGTATATGAAATGGACAAACATCTGTATATAATTTGTGTCATTTTTCAATATTATATTGTAATTATATTATAATGCATACAGGTTGGGCTAACTCGACAATTTCTGAATTTAAATACATATTTTTCAAACCGCGAGTTTACGGTGAATAAAAAATGCTAACTTTAATTTGTTGTGCAATCCCTTTCGGGAAATATACATATCCCCCCTCTCAAGCTGCTCTAACCTAAACATTTTATAAGTGAATGCTGGGTGGTATATAACATGCATGCCCATTATAAAGTCATGCAAGCGGCCCGATAACTTTACTTCATACGGTAATTGTACGGCAATTTACTATTTTAGTATTGTATAAGTTTCCGAAAAATGGTGGAATAAAGACATCGAAACATTGGTTATATTATGTATATTATATAATTTGAATTATATAATATACAAATTTTGATTCATAACTACATAAATAGCTGCTACAAAATGCATTGGTATGTATTTAATTCTCTTTCGATGGTTTCTGTAACATTAGTTCAACTGACTGTTTACTTTTACAGGATAGGTACATAATTACCCGTATATGCTTACCATAATTTAGTTCACTTTTTGTTCGGCAAGCTTAAACGAATTTCATCTTATATCTGGCATTCTGTACGTTACTCTTCACTACAACGGGAAATAACTATGCAAACTCATTCCACCTGGAACACAGAGTCTCACAGTTTGGATAAACTGTTGCAAAATCAATATTTATCTGTAATAATACTGTTTTGTTAAGAAAGTTTTAGAAATTTACAAAAAATAATCAATACTTACTAGTTCTGGACCAAATGGGTGTTTATATTGCGGCCATTCCTGAACAATTTCGGTTAGTGAAGAATCTTGATTTTGTTCAACTTCCTTCATTCTGTCGTTAGAAGATGTGTGCCATTTTGCAACAGCAAATCTCTTGGACTTCGTAAATTTCGTGACTCTTATTTGTGTCTTTGTTGCTTTCGGCGATAAAAAAATTATTGATGTTGATGTTGTTTGTTTTGATGTTTTTTTTCAAGAATTTGTTGATTTTCTTTATTTTTTAATGAAATTTATTGTAAAGTTTACCTATTGGCGGTTGACGGCTTCGGTGGATGAAATATGTGTCCTAAAAGTAGTTAAAGTACAGATTACATTATATGATGTAAGTATAAGTATCTTCAAAATATTTTTTTATTTTACCAAATTTTCTCCAGGAAAACATTCCACGATTTCTGCTGCCATTATTCCAATTTCTTTAGTAGACGGCCTCACGTTCTTGGTGATTAAATAATAATCGACTAGTAATGAGCATAAATTTTCACAGTGAAAATTTTCAATGTAAGTATTATCGCTAAAATAGTTAAATATGTCTTTTCCGGATTTAGCTGCTCGAAGGATCTCTCTAACAAACTGTAAAAACTAATAATATTAGATGTTTGAAATATTAGGTTATTCCGGATAATAGCCAAACGGATACTTATTTACAAAGAAGGTGAAATTCTCAATAATTTAGAACTTCAGTTTCAATCTGACGAACATTAAAAATTAATTTCGATCGATCCCCGTTAGCTCGAAACTGAAATTGCAAACTCTTGACCATTTCACTTTCCATGTAATATTATATGTAATAAAACCATTCAAATATTTGCTTACCATTGAATTTGCTTGATTTTCAATGTCGTTGTTAACTAGTTTTCATTTAGTTGATTATTCCAAAGGCTCCTTTACTACAAGTGCAGAATTGAGTTTATTTTGCCACAACAGGAGATGATGTTCAAATATGACCCTCGTTCCAAACTCGGTTGTAACAAAAAGTTGGTCTAGTTGATTTATTTTTAAAATTTCTTAGCTTTTAACATTTAAATCATAATCTAGGACATTTTAATATTTTTAAAAACAATGTATTGTATTAAATTTGTTAGACATACGTTTAAATTTTTCAAATAATTTTTCCAACCCCCATGATTTCAACAATTCAAACATTTCAGTGAAGTCATTCGGTATGAAATTAGTTTCAAATGATGACGAGTATTCAATGGTGTTGGTAGTTTCTTCTAGAGGGACAAATTCTTCTAAGGTTGTTTCATCAAACTCAATACGTTGCACTTGATAATCATCTGAAGTTTGTGCTAATTCTAATAAAGTATTTTTAAATAGCAAACCGGTATCGTTTAACCTGGTTTTAGGTTCCATTTGTATGGATTTTGACTAACTCTAAACAATTAAAACAAATTATTTATTCACAAAACTTAAATTTTTAACTTGAAATATTTTATTTACAGTTCAAAAATAATTTTTTACACAGATTCAGATAAAAGTTTATATGAAATGTAGTGTTTGAGGTAAAGTGTTGAGTATTTTTTTACAATCAAATAAGGATCTTCATGAATAAATATTCCATGAATTTTACAAAGTTCAATACTAAATCGGTTAGATCTAATAATGAAATGACCGAAGTGTAAAATTGCAAATTTTTGATATTAAAATGGAAATCATAAAATAAGTGTAATGGGAATGTGTTTTTTGTTAAGTATTTTAAGTTCAATTGTATGCCATTTTCTTCAATTCAACTACGCAATTATGCATTGGTAATTTTTATTATACAAATTACTTTTTGTAATTCACATTTAATTATTGTTACACAGAAGGGCCGTTAAAAGTTGACAATATAATCCATAAATGAAATATAAATAATATATATAGATTACTTTAAATAATTCACATTTATTTAGTATATTAAAAAACAAAATCGTTAATATAAAGAAGATGGCGGGACCAAACATTTTACATGCGTTTACAAAAGCAATTTTATTAATTTTATTATTTTTTATACATTAAGATTTCACTATGTACATAAATTAATATTTTTATTAATACACGCACTTATAATTAATTTAAAATAAAATAAACTTACCTAGTTCCTTCGAAAAAATTAATCTATAAAATTAATATAATATACATAGTTATGATAATACACAATTTAGTACACAAATTTTATTAATTTTTTCACTGCAACTAATGTAATCGTTCGCCTTCAACTGATCAAAAGTTAGAAAAAACCGAATTAAGGGTTTTTACATCAAAATGAGCTAATTTAACTTAGCTCCGAAAATAACCGAATTGAACAAAGAACCGAATTTATAAATATTACTATAAACTGGGCTAATTTTACTTAATTGCTAAAGTAATTTAACACATGTATTATCTTAACTCTCCCACTTTATATTTTCTGTCTCACTCAACTTTTCAACGGCCAAGTTCGACACACAGAAATCTGTTTTATATTTGTTTCGTTTTTAATGAATTCAGTTATAGCCTTTTGCAGTCATTTTGAATTTGAAAATTATCAAATAAAATCTAAATAAACAAAATTTAATTTAATTTACCTGGCCATTACAAAAAATAACAAACATATACCGGCATTTCAGGCGTCAATTTTATAGACATTCACGAATTACAATACTATAAAGTATATGAAATTTCTTGTGGCACTTAAAATTTAAACGCAATGAAACGTGATACATTTAGCTATGTACATCAAAAAACAACTTCGGTAAATTCCCTTAAGTCCGCAAAATCACTTTGAAGTTACCTGGGCTTATTTCCGAAAATGCGAGTTAAGCCTGATTTCCATTATGAAACCTTTACTGACAGTACTGTTTACTGAATAGAAACGTAAACATCTAAAATTTCATTGAATTGACACAGATCATTCTTTGTTTTTAATTTTTTTTGAAAAATTGCATTGAAAAATCGAAATATTTTTCCAGTACTGACAAAATATACTTCGCTTCATATATTTTTCAGTAAATTTTGTCAGTATACTATAAAAAATATCAGTATACTATAATAATTTTTTCAGTACTGTGAAACTGAAAAAGTGTTTTTTTTCTCTCACACAGCACGCGAATATATATTTTTATTTCATTTTTTTTATACTGTCAGTAAATATTTCATAATGGAAATCAGGCTTTATCGTCCTGAACTAAAAGTTTTAATTTCCATTTCATAAAGCAAAATTTATTTGCATAGTGTTTGGAAAATAATTTGTTTTCGCCTATTTATGTCCGCTTATGTTAAGCTACCTTCTATTCCAACTCTTGTAATAAGTAAAAAATTAATAATTTTTGATATTAAATTATTTCTAAAAACGTGCGTTTAATGAAAAATACGCTTAAATTACGTAGTAATAAGGGACATAAGAAAATGGAGATAAAAGGTTACAAATCATAACCAGTTACTCTGTCTTGTTAATTATAATATTTAACCTGGTGATTAGGTTAAATATGCTATAGATAACAAGCTAATTTAATCTAAATATTATTACCATTTAAAAACGTATTTGCCAATTGATGCTGTAAATTTAGCAATTCAAAGTAAAATTATGGACCTGCTCTTGAAATGAGGTTTTACTTTATAATATTAGTTGTATTAACATTGCTATTGTCAATTGAACATTTCAAAGATGAGTTAAATTAGAATAAAATACAAGCTAATTTTACCAATTTTGTTTTACTTGTTACAAAGTAAGAAATTATTTCTTTCAGTGTAAACATGCATCCTTACAAAACTCAATTAACTTAAAAATTGAAGCCAGCTCACCATCAGCATCGTCGTCGTTTTGTTGATGGAATGCTCGAACAAAATGCGCGTTTTCCATCAAAAATCATCTTTATCTTTTCAGATGAGGCTCATTTTCACCCCAACGAATACGTTAATAAGCAAAACTATCGCATGTGGTGGAATGAAATTCCTTTTGTTATTCATGAACAACCAATTCACCCAAAAAAAAAAATTACTGTTTGGTGTGAATTGTGAGCTGGTGAAACCATTGGACTTTATTTTTTCGAAAATGGCAAGGATGACAGGAAAACGTCAGAAAAATTTCAACAATATTTATTAAATAATATTTACATAACACTCTACTTTGGGGACACTCTACTTTGTATTTATCGGTATTTTTTTGGGGGTTCTTATTTTTGTCAACATGGCCGGTTGCCTCTGGAAATACTTAAAGAAATATACAATACAATAGAATAATTCAAGAATGGTATAAAATAAACAACGAAACATTGATATAATGGGACCACAGTTTGTGCATTTGTTGTAAGAGAAATTTTAACAGTAATCACGTTAGTGTATTTTATTACTTCAAATTTTTTTGATAATTGTTAAAAACTTATTTATTAAATTTCTCGAGATCTGTGTGGAATAAATTCAAAATCCGTATACTCTTGAGAAGAGAATTGGAATACCTTTCAAACGAAGTAACACTCGGACCCTTTATATTTCAGACAATGTTCTCCTCCACCGGGTGGAAAAGGATACATGCCATGCCCTGCGTCCTGTGCCATCTTTCTAGGAAGCCGTTGCATTTTGTGTTGTATGCTGTGGTTCTTTTACGTTCAAAGCCCAACGTCTTAGCGAACTCAGCGAATAACTCGGACTCGAATTGTGAGCCTTAATCGATCACTATCGACGTTGGAACTCCGAGTCATCACAGCTCTGGCAACGGTTTCTGCTCGAATATCCGGCACAGGAGCTGCTTCCGTCCGACGGGTGAATCGATCGATGATGGTCACACAGTATCTCTGTCCCTCCGATGTTGGAAGTGGACCTACTACATCCATACGGATTTTCGTGAACCTAGTGGTTACTGGTGTGAATTCGCCCAGTGGACTTTTGGTGTGCCAGTGTACCTTCGCATTTTGGCACGCTGTGGAACATTGTACCATTCTCCTTACGTCTCGTTTTATCCCTGGCCAGAAGTATTGGTCCGTCATGAGTTTGCGCCCGGATGTGCTATATTATGTGCGGTTTCAAATAATCGCTTTCGATATTCTCGTGGGATGAATGGTCTTACTCTCCCCGTTGACCTATTGCAGTAAACTGTTTTCTCCGAATCAAGCGCGATGGGAACAGCGGAAAACAGTAAATCTGTGGTGGATATCAACAGCTCCTAAAGTTCTTCGTCATTTTGTTGCGGGTTGGCTAGTTCTCCGAAATTGATCGCTTCAGGCATTTCGATGCTTTCCAACCGAGGTAGTTCAAGTCCACCACGTTCTCCGATCCTGATATGTGTCTCACGTCTGTGGTTAATTGGCCAATGAAATCTAGGTATCAAAATTGACGTGGGGACGCTTTTGCCGCATCCTGTCTAAATGCGAACGTGGGCGGTTTGTGGTCGGTATAGATAATGAATACTTGCCCTTCGACGAGATGCTTAAACTTCTTTACTGCGGCGTACGTCGACAACAATTCTCTGTCGTATGCACTGCATCGCTGCTGTGTTGGGGATAATTTCAATGAATAGAACTGTAATGGCTTCCAACCGTCGTTGCTGTTTTGGCCCCACTGCTGGATTACGGCTCCTATCGCGTTATCCGATGCGTCGACCATTATCGATAAATTCGCTTCTGCGGACAGATGGTCAAAAAGTATTACCTCGCTCAATTGCTTCTTCGTCAGGTTGAATTCTTTCTCGGCTTCGACTGTCCACTTGACTTCCCTTGTGCCATTTTTCTTACTTCCTTTTAGGTATTCATTCAGCATTGCCTGCGGTAGAAATTTATAATTCCCAAGAATCATCGTAAATGATTTACCGTTTTTAGTAGTGCATTTTTTTTTAATCTCGGCTACCCGCTCGGGGATTGGTTTTATGCCTCCCTGAGACACTTCGTGACCGAGCAAATTGATCTTTTTTTTGGCGAACTGCATCTGTTGGTGTTTATTACTAATCCGGCATCGTTTAACCGCGCAAAGATTGTTGTTAACTGCTGAAGATATTCCTCCATAAATGTGGACGCGACGAGTACGCAATATAAGTAGTTGAAACAAAAGTTCAATCCTTTCAATATGGGGTGCATGAACCTTTGAAACGTGTTCGCTGCGTTGCGCAAAGCAAATGTCATTCTCGTAAACTCATAAAGACCAAATGGAGTGGCAATGGCTGTTTTGGCGATATCCTCTGTCTGGAGGAAATGGTTGCGCCTGATAGTTGCTGCTTGAAGTCAGTTATGAATGGGATCGGGTACCGATCTGGTACCGTCACGTTATTCAATGTAGATAGTCCTCGGCACATTCACCGTTCTTCTTGCGTACTAGGTGCAACGGGCTGGCCCAGGGGCTATCGGAACATCCACAGACCCCCTGGTCCATCGTATCCTGAAATTCTTTCCTGGTAATTTCAATCTTGTCTGCACTTAACCGACGCGGTTAGGCACACACCGGGGGACCTCGTGTCACTATATGATGCGTCGGCTGCTCGTTCGCTGAAATTTTTTCGTTTATCATTGGCTTAAAATGCTGAAGAAGCTCGACGATCCTTCCGTCGACTCCTGTGTCCGCTATTAGCCGTATTGATGGTACTACTTCCGTGGTTCTCGATCCCACTGGGAAGAGCGTGGTCATCGGATCGATAAGGCAACCATGTTGCATGTCCACTATTAGCCCTGAATGTTTGAGAAAATTCGCGCCTATTATGGGCGTAGTAACGCCGGCGATTATGAACAACCAAGATCCAATGTTATGGTCCATCTACCGTACGTATTAATTTTGGCTCCATTCGCTGCGAAAAAGTAAAACTCATTGAACTGCGAATTTTGCTTACCCGGAGGTCCGGACACGACTGATACAGCGGCTCCTATGTCTATGAGGTAACTTTCGTTTGATGATTTATCGAATATTTTGAGGCGACTATTTGGTACATCACCTTGGCACGCCGGCGTCTGCCGCGGTGATTTTATTTTTTTGCCTTCAACTGAGTCCATTCGGGACAAGTGGGGTTAGATTTTGATGGTGAACAAAATCAGGACACCTTTTCAATTTGACGTTAATTATGATTCCACAAGAGGTATTTGAAATGTGGTGGTGAACAAAAACGATGCTGAAAATACAACGTCTGGTATTAGGTTTATTAATGGGTCGGCTGGATTGGCTACTGGTTCCTATGCCTCAATTTTCACATGCCTCTTAATTAAAATGTTTCCTTGTATGTTGTATCTTGACCCAATTTTTTGTACCACTTACTTTTATTTTCGAAGCTATTGGGAATAACTATATTTGCCGCTGTGGTTAGTGATCGGCCAGCACGAATTGGCAATGAGGCGCCGAGTCATGTTGGGTTCATCACTTTTATAGGGGGCTGCGTGTTATAAGTTCACACCCTATAATGGGTAATGCTAGACGAGATAACATGTGCATGACCGCTAGCACTACACATCGAATTTCACACACTACTGATTCAAACACTTGAATTAATGGGTTCATATTTTTTTATATTCATTATAATTAATAAAATATTTTAAATGGATTAATTATACTTTCTTTTATCAATAATTTTCTTTATTTTTATTCACCTTTTTCTTTATATAGTTAACACATTATTTCTCTTCTTGTCACAACATTCAATTAGCTTTTGTTTCCATGTAAGCTAGGCTTGAGTTGGGGTTGGTGTTCAAGGAAACGAGGTTGGAGTTGGATTTTCGTTAAGTCAGTTTGAACTCAACGAAGCTAGTGGAATTGAGTAGAGTTGAAAACCAAATTGGCGTGAAAAAGATTCATAAGGGATTTTTATTGTTACCACCATAAAAAAATGTTACTATAATTGCATACAACAAAAAAATATTGACAAAAAATTAAGAACGCAATACAAAAGTCAAAAGTGTATTTATAATGTACTTTGCTGTAACATTTTCAACTCGACCTAACTCACTTTCATCGAAACTTTGAAAGGGATCACATAACAAGCGTTATACAAGTGATTCCTGTACTGAATCAACATTTTGTTGGAATTTATTGTGATTTTTCAGTACTATATACTGAAAACTAGCTGCTTGGGATGATGATAGTATAATTAGTGAGGAGATACAATAAAAAATACTTTTTGTTGGTTAGCAAAACAAATTAATATCTGTTCATATTCGCGTTGCGTTGGTAAGAACAAAAATAAAAAAAATGATTCAAATGAATTTTCATAATTAATTTAAATGGATGAGTAATTAATTATATGCAACGGGTAAGGTTTTTGCAAAGTGATTTTTTTAATGGAGGTTATTAATATCCATATATTATGGTACGATAGATGGGGGAAAATTAATATTTTATATTGGTCGAATGATTTTCTGTTTGGTATATTACTGTTTGCTAAATCACTCATTTGTGAAGAAAGAAATGAGATATAGCTATTTAAAAATTGTTTAAAAGTTGGAATGGCCATAGCTTAGTCCAAGCTACTCTTAAAAATATTTTTTAATATTAAAGCAAAAATGCTAACTTCATTGAAGTAAATAACAAGTTTTGGCGCCTTTATAACCTGCCTGGTAATAAAGATTTGGTATAAAACAAAAGACATTTAAACAAAAAAAATTGTTGTCTTATCCACCAAAATAATAATTTGTTGAAACCGCCTTTTTGGTATACCAAAAAAATATGTTTGCTTACAAAACGGATATTAATCATAAAACATAAATTGGTGTTGCTCATTCATTTATCATATCACTTTGTGTGTTTTGTTATTGTAATATTACGGATTACGTATCAGCCTGACTCTATAATTTCTACATGCACACATACAAGCCCAGTTTCATCATCAACAAGTTGTTTATTTATTGATCTTTAATTAGAATTCATAACTCAAGAATCTGTTTCATCATTCTACTGCTCTTTATGATGCGCGATAAATAGCTGCTCGTCTTTGTCTTGAAACCCTCAGACTTAGGAAAAATATACTTTGTAATTAAGACGTTTTTAATTTGGGTCGGTATATAAACGAACCGGCTAATATTAAGTTAAATTTTATTTCATTTTAATTTTTAGTTTGACTTTAAATACCGCAAAACATAAATTATGAATTAAATTTTTAAGTTTTGATTTGTGTGCGAAAGTGTGTTGTTTTGCGATGAGATGCGATCATCTTTATACTTAAAGATAATTAATTTTTTTATATCAATTTTCTTCAACACTATTTTAAATTCTTCAATATTTGTTTTCACTAAATTTATGTTGATTAAGTTTTATGGCTCGGTAATATTAATTGCATGCAATTAATTATTAATTGTTCATTTAAAATAAGTGAAATGTATATAAATAGCTTTGTTTGTTTTAAGTATTTATTGCGCGTTCTACTGTTTGATTAGTGCTAATCCTTTCATGCATGATAGTGAAAATTTCAATAATCGATCCAAAACCTCTCAATGGAAAATAGATGTCTAGTTAGTTTTGCATTTATGTTAATTAATAATGTACAATAATTAATTGCTTGGGGGAGGAGGCACAAGGTATAGGCCAGTAAATGCCTAAATGGCATTTAGCAGCATTAACTCGTTGAACTGTAAGGTCGATTTAAATAATTTATACTATTGCGAGTCTCAAAATAGGTAATTAAAATTTTTAATTACATTATCAAAATAATACAGATCACTAAACGATTAGGTAATTTAAGAAATTTTGTGTATCAAAATCTACTTAAAATTAAGACTAATTCAAGATGTTCCTAGTATTTCACCAATTTTGGAATATTGCTGGTTACATTGGCCCGGGCCACCCCATAAAAAAATTGTAAAAAGATACTCCGTTAATTATTATATCAAAATTATTCTATTCGGATATTTAGGTGTCCCTTTGAAAAAGAGACGACTCGGTCTAATATTTAGCAAAGCTAACGTCCACACACATTTTTTATTGTTGTTTCTTATATTTTGGACTACGGAAAACAAAAAAAATTCAAATTTAGTTAAATTTATGGGTACTGGATAGTCCTAAAACTAAAAACATCAAGTATGTTGTTTTCGGACATTGCTGTTCCCAATTAAGCACAGTATGAAAAGAATGCGCCATTTGACAATATTGATCCCCTTTGTTTATTATCAAATTTGGTTACTTCTAGATTATAATAAATGGATATTTGTATTATAATAGACCATTCTTAGAGGGATAAAAACTGTCAAATATTTAAGTTTGACAAATTCCTTATCCCACAGCTATGTTGAAATAGAAACTAAATTTTAGCCCCTTTACTGCATTAGTCCGAGTCCAAATTGGAAGTAATTGAGTGTTCAGGTTTAGATTTTAAATTCGCAAATTCTACATTCTACTGCGTTTTTTTTTTCATGATGCCTTTTAGTATATGCAGACGAACCAGAAGTACAAAAATGAATTGATTGAGCTCAAAACAAGCGAGGGAAACGTAAATCGGACCCCTTAGTAAACCGATTAAAAACTCAAACGATTCCAAAATAAAAATTTACGCAATTAATTTAAATTCAGAATATAGAATTTGAGAAAAGTAGTGAAAACTAACTTTAATAGGCCATCAACTCCGTCAGTCACTAGTATCCAGGCAGATCATTGAGAAAAACAACCCTTCTATATCCATGTATAGTGACCATTACTTAGTGAGTTAATGTGTAGTACTTAGTGAGTTAATGGAAAGCTTAAGTGAGTTTTTGGATGATTGTTTGTAGTTTGATCCAGGGTTTCGAACCGAATCCGAACCCGAACCTCAAACCCGCTCCGGTTCAAAGATTTTTAGTAATTTTTTCGAACCTGAACCTGAACCCGAACCCAATATTTCGCGGGTTCGATTCAACCGGGTTTCGGGTTGGCAAAGAAAAATCGCATATTATATACAGTAGAAATCGGATAACACAAAATCGAGGGGAACAACAAAATATTTCGTGTTTTCAGAATTTCGTGTTAAGCGAAAATAATATGAAGAACAGTGGAACAAGAGAATGTTCTTGTTATCCTAAATTTCGTGTTATCCGTTTTCGTATTAACTGAATTCCACTGTATATTATTTATCATAATCCAACAATTTAGACAGCTGGACTAACTTTGAACTAATCGTATAACAGGAGTTTACTATTTATGAATCCTTTTCACGGGTCCACAAGGAGAAAAATATTATGGAATAGTGGGAAAACCATAAAATTGAAATTCCACTTTTATACGAAGCTGCAAAAGTTCTGTTGGCGGTTCCTGCAACGAAAGTCAGTGTGGAATGAGCATTTTCGGCTTTAAAGTTTAATTTAGTACCACAAAGGGTACACCTTCAAGAAGAATAATCATTAAGATATATCCTATTCGTCAAACTAAACGAAATGTTTTAATGAAATAAATAAATATCGTCATTTCAGTATTTAAGTGATACAAACGCGTTTTTGTAATTTTGGAGTTAGAACTGCCATTTTACGTAAAAATGTAGACTGTATCGTCAAATCAGTTTCCAACATAGTTATTATACCACTTCGTCAGTTCAGTATTTAAGTAACACAAATGAATTTTAGTCAATTTGCAGTTAGGACTGTCAATTTAACCCGAACCTGAACCCAAACCCAATTATTTTCTTGCTTTGAACCTGAACCCGAACCCGAACCCACAATTTTGCTGGTTCGAAATCCCGGTTTGATCTAATATCGGACGATTTAGAACAATAAGAAACCCCAATTAAATTGATTTTTATATTTTGAAGCTAAAGTTTATTTGCTATTATAAAGGGTTCTTACTATAAACCAGCTTTTCTGTTTTAACTATTACGCAATGCTAAAAAATCACAACCAAATGTTTCGAATTGAAATGAAGGAAGCTGCGATACAATACAAGGATAAAAACATAAATGTATTTAAATTTTTATTTTGAGAGCTCTACAAAATTTTTTCAACAGTTTATAAAAACTTTTAATTTATTTGAAGTTAATATTCCCGAAAAACGTAAAAGAATAAGAACTGTGGAACGTAACGCAAAAGTATGGTATTTTTACATATCACAACAGAAGAATCTGAAACAAACAACAAAGTTGTAAAGCAAATCTTGTACTCTTCATTATAGACTATTATTTTTTCTTTAGTATCTGGTACAACATTGGTAAATTAACACGATACTGACCTGTTCGCCTATCTAGCAACCAAATTACCTTTAATAAGAGAAATGTCACTCATAAACTAATCACACTCTTCATGAGTGATGCACTTAGGGGAAATGGAATATTCGAAAAAGAACCATATATATAAAATACTTGGCGCGGCTAGTAACAGCTTATGTGTAGACCATTAAAATATTGCGACTTGTGATATTCTATCGCACAAGATATTGTACCAGAATATTTCCTTGGACCAGATGTCCTACGATATTTCCCGCAATATATGGTAAATTATAGTTTGTTTAGATAGCTTGCTTCTGACTTTAGTTGCCAGGTGGTCGATTCTATTTCCCTGGAAACAAAGATATGAAAGGTATTATGTAAACCAAGCTCCAATTTGAATTCATTTTTGTCTGCCTAGATGTATGTGGACACATATTTCACTTCAAATGTATTATATTTGTAAAATATGTGTTATTGATTTCTTTGTCCCTCAATTAATAGGTCGAGTATATTTGAAATTGTAAAACCCGATTTCTGGGAGCTCCTCGATTTCTGAAGGCAAAAATCCAAAAAAACAGAAATTAATGTGCAATAACCCATTAAATTGATGTTAACTGCAATCAACTACAATATAAAAACAAAATTATGGTAGCTGTTAAAAGTGAGCGGCTTTAAAATTTTTTATATTTTAGTGTGTGAAACAGAAATGTAAATATTAGCATAAATGTAAATATTTTTGGAAAAAGTATTCATTTTGACAGCAAAATCCTTGCGCATAGGGTCTAATGCTAAGTGGCTTTCGCGAGTTGCCCGCAAAACCTCTTCATTCCGAAAAAAAGGTATTTAAAAATGATTAAAATGTGACCCTACTACACACATAAAAAAATATTGCTTATGTAATGTAAATTGTATTACATATACGTCCAGTGGAATTCTATATTATTAGAATGTAAACAAGTTGTAGAAGAACCGTAAATCAACTGGATTAAAATAGAAAAACTTTTAAAAGTATTAAATTTTAAAACAAGTTCCATTAAAAGTTGCGTAAGTTTAGCCCTTTTTTCTGGGGTTTTCTTTGTTTTTGGTGCCTTGAGGGTCGAAATCTCAGAGAGCAGTTTACTTTAAAAATCCAAACATTCATTTTTCCATTGGCGGGCTCCTTCACTTTATAGTCGCCTTAGGTAATAAATTATAAATTAAGAACTGAAAAGCTTACCTTTAACATAATAGACATTTGCGAATTCAGAAAACCCAATTATTTTATTTGTCATTTAGTCGGTTTGATTGAACGAATTTTATATCAGTAAAGCAAAACACGTGCATGAATTTATTGTTCATATGTACATTTAAAATTTAAAATTCATTTTAATGCAATCATTTTTACAATTTAATAATAACTTATATTAGATGAATCATAATGCAAGGCTTGCATTAAAAATTAAAGTTTTTTTTTTAAGTGTAACACAAAAAACCTTTTAGCTTGAAAATATGTATAGAATATATCGTCGCTAGTACCATCGCACACTATCGAATGTGAAAATTTCTTTATCAGGACGTCAAAAAATATTCCACAATTTGTTACATTGAAAAAAATGCGCTTAATATTCAATACGTTACACGGAGAAAAAAAAATAGGACACATTGCCATAAATTATAGGAGTCCAGGCATTTGTGGCTTTTTATTGGACCGCTTACTACAACATTATGAAGGCGTTAATTGATGTTAATACAATCGGTTATCATAAAAATCGCAAAATTTCATAAATCTTACATATAGTAACAATTACCATTAATAGAAAAATACCTATTTGATCATTGAGCATTGTAAAATATGAGATTTACCTTAACAAAAAAAAAAATTACTATTGATTATAGGAAACACTTCTACGAGTATATTATATAATTAATTTGTTTCTTATGTAGTAGTGATTCCTATATTGCACCTACTGCTATGCAAATAGTAAAGTCCGCCGTACATGTGGTAACAGTTACTGAAATGTATAGCACCGCATTCTCTAATTTGAGTACTATATTACATAGTAAATAAGTCAGTAATTTTTTTTTCTCCGTTTACCAGATCCATAATCTAAGATTTTACTAAAGCTAAAAAATCGACGATTTGCCGCTGTATGATGCCCAATTCTAGAGCTAAGTAACGTATATGAAAAATTAATTTTTTCACATTCGATAGTTTGCGATGGTAGCGACGATATGTATAGTCCCGTGTTTGACAATTTTTCGCTCAAAACTCTTACGGACAAAACCGATTGACGTGAAATTTGGACAGTAAGTACGGAATGGCTAAAGTTACAAAACTTATATAGTGTCGATGTATGCTGTTACTCTGGGGGCTTGTGTCACCCCTTCTCGGGGGTGGAAAATAGTACACTCAAAATAGCCGCAAAAATATATATGAAGTTTTTTCGAAAAATCAATATTTTTCAAGTTATTCGCGATTGAAAATGTTGATTGTTGATTTTTTATCTAAAAAATGCATGATCGATTTTTCACGAATAACTCGAAAACGTTACGTGTTATCAAAAAATCATGAGAAAAAAAATAAAGCTTATAAAATATCAAATCGATTGGTTGTTCTCTTATTTCTGTAGATGCAACACGAACCAAGTTGTGGCTCGTTGAATGTGACTGTTTGTTCGCCGAAAACTGAATTCAAACCTTCCAACGTTAAATAAAGAAAAAAACGTCGAATTTTTAAAGGTACTATTTTTAAAGTACTTGAAAAGGCCTTTAAAATGAGCTTTAGTAAAAGTCGCTAGCTTAAAAACTTACGGATTTATGATAAAAATAAAATGGTTGTCTCGTTTTTCAAAAATAAAATCAGCAATGAAACTAATGACTTAACACAATACAAGAATTTAAATTGAACGTAATTCATTTACAATGTACTTTATTTAAGTACAACAATATGTTCTAGATGTTTGAACAGTTTAGAATGGCTAGATTTGAAAAAAAAAATTTGATTCAATTTTGAAATTATTTTTGAAATTTTTGAAAAAATACCCTTTTTTCATAATAACTCAAAAACTAAAAAGATACGGAGTACAAAACTTTAGGTTTTTCTTGCAGTAAATTTTATTATTTTTTGATTTCTCTAGAATGAAAATTAATTGAGATATCACCGTTTAAGTTTGCATTTGAATGTGAGGACCACCTTCCCCGAGCTCTTTGAACTCAAAAATCTCAAAAACGAAGGGTTATAGGAAGTTCTCCCTCAATAAGGGGTGGCATCCATCCCCAGGGTAAAACCACACGTCGGCACTATATAAGTTTTGTTCCTTGAGCCATTCCCCACTTACCGTCCAAATTTCACGTCAATCGGTTTTGTCCATAAGAATTCTGAGGTAATAACCTATCTTTACCGTCAAACACTGGGGTATTAGTAAAATAACAATCCATCCCGAAAATTATAAAATATTTATCTGAGACATATACCAGTATGTATAAAAATTCTAGCTATCAAATTATTGGCCAAGAATATGTAATTTCTTGTTAATGAATTTAGAAAACTTCAAATACATATTTTTTAAATATTTAATAAGGTCCTCAGATTTAAAATAGTCAATAAAAGAGATACACTAAAAAATAAAAATAACATTTCAAATTATTTTAGAAAAGGAAGAAACTTTTTATTTTAAATTTGTAAGTATTTTACCTACTATACCGTCGATCATAGGGATAGGCAGAACTAAGTATTTATGGCCATTTTATTTGGGCAAATGGCAATTTTTTTGTTAAATGTCCTCTTTTTTTTTTTTGTTCTTTTTTTGTTAAAAGTGATTTACCTATTGTACCGCCGATCAGAGAAATTGCCCCTCATTTGATTAATGATAAATTTAATCGAATTAAATTACACAATCGAATTAATTTACACAGTATTTCGAAAAAAATTTCGTCACTTCGAACACCTTAGTTTTAATAAAGCTAGGCAAGCATTTAACTTGGCTTACTCAACTTTTTATAGAACCTCTTGATGTTAACTTGGTCGAGAATATTTATATTTTTGATTCAGAAGGAATAGAGGTAGCAGATTTTGTAAATGATTAATTGAAATTTTGCTGGAAAAAATTTCCGCTAGGATTCATTTCAATAACTTCAAATAAAACGACACAACGTGCAACTCAGTGATATGACGGTTTCTAAATATAATTTGAAAAATATCAAGAATTTCGAAATAATCTCAAAAATGTCGAATTTTCAAAGTACATATCTGGAATATTCTTGAAAATTCTCAAAATCGAATTATCTGTAAGTATGTAAAACCAAAGGAAAGGAATGTTAAACGTAAATAATCTGGACATTCTTGAATAATTTCGAATAACTTATGAAATCGAAAAAACATCGAAATTTTGGCATAATTTCGAAAAATTTACTAAATATCACTCAAATGTAACTCTGCAAGTTCTCACAACACAAAGCTAAGCGCAGAACATTGCCATTCAAAATTCGAATAAATTTGAAAATCTTTAACAATCTCGAACAATCCTAGAAATGTTGAAAAACTTCTTAAGATTCTTGAGTAACATCGAACTATTAAATACACTCGACAATCCCAAATAATCTCGAAAATCTCGAATCTCGATTGTTTCGAAATATCGAACCGCCGATTATGACTCGAACCTCACGATATAGTAATATAAAGGTATGCTCCATTGCTTTTCAAAATCAGGTTTGTTTTGCGCATTTCGTCATCCAGTGACAACTTCATACGTTTAGTATGATGATTTTATTTGTACGTGGCCTACTGCGTTTTTTATTTATACAAAGATTGATTATATTTTGGTCATTCGAAGACGAGATCGTGCACGTGAACATATCTTATTCATTTCCTATATCGTGCTCGAACCTCATGCATCTTATTTCCATGCTAAACTAAAGTAATTTTGAGAAATTTTAAAAAGGATTAAAAAATGAAATCCGAGGCAAGGATATATGATTTTACCAGGACTTCACAAACGACGATAAATGTCAAATTATAAGTCCAAGGAACGCCAATATATAATATTTTAGGGAATAACTGGTTTGGCTCAAGTATCCATCGATTCGTTTTCTAAAGATCGCGTTCCTAATGAAGGAAACAAGAAATTGCTTTCAGTCGCGGTTAAATATTTTTCTAAGAAGAAAATTTCAACAAAATCTTCTTGATTTTTATGAACACCAAAATGATACTTCGCAAGCTACTTAGCAGCAAAGCAGATTAGTAGTTGCTCCCTCTTACAAATCAAATTTAACCTTTTGCAAAAGAAATTTGCAAATTCATATTTACAAATCAAATTCAACCGTTTCTGATCAAAACTTGATATATGAAAGGTTGAACTTGTTTGGATAAATGCTTAATTTGATTTATAAAAGGTTAAATTTGAAGTACAAAAGGGGTAAAGTTGGAGTGCAAAACGTGTATTACAAATAAATCAACCCAGCAAACAAGAATATCGTTAAGTATTTTTCATACCATACGCCTTGCCTCAAAATATTTTGTAACCACAAGTGAGAAGCTGAGACCCTTTCATACTCATAATATTTTGTTATGTTTCATTTTGCACGTGAATTATAGCAAGAACTGAGATTTTCTGAATTTGTAGTTTGCATTATGAGCTAGATTCTTCGGCAAATATAAAACAGTTGTGCTAACAATGTGATTTGTAGCTTTCTTTATATTTACAAGAGATGATTATTGTATTGTTTATAAATTTTAAGTTGTGGGTTTATGATGTAGTATATTACAAATACAACATTTTTTAAAGTTCAGATATACTTTATTTACTGAAGATTGAAACTAACAAATAAACGTTTTCATAACCAGTCAAATAAAATTACGTGTTTTCTCAATTTTTTCCTACAAAACCTCATAATTCTAATAGACTAAACATTTTTATACAGTGGGCTCTGGCATAATTTTTCAAAACGCCCAACAATATGTACGAAAATGTAAAAGATAATAAACACACCAAACCACTAATGCTGTATATATGGTGATAATACAGTACACAATGCATTCATTAACGACTTCAATATTATTTATATAATGGATGCCGTAGCACTTAGCGAAAATACGGGCACATGATATTTAGTACGGACTGCCGGGTAAGGAAGACAGGCTCACACAGTTTAGGCCCCACTAAACTAAAAAAATATAAATTTTGAATCACATAAGTGATCGGCCCAATAGAAAGATCATGAATTTACGATACGGACCATTGACAGACTTTTCTATATTATATAGTCATTCATTATGCCGAACATTATGCTGTCTATAAAGGGCACTTAGGGATTACCAAGTTTTCAAAATTCTCCTCCGTTCAAAAGCGCTAAGGCAAATTCAAGACTAACTTAAACACACCTTACTTAACGAAATTCTTATATTTTTCTCATCAAATTATTAATTTCGTCATTAATTTTTAAATTTAATTTATACTAACTATCACAACTCAATCAGTTTTATTAATAAAACAAAATGGCGACACTCACATACTTAGAAAGGAAACTTAATTAGTAAAGATGAGTTTACCTGTTTCTAAATGTCATTAAAAAAAAGGGGAATGGAATGTGCCCGGGTGGTACATTATCGATGTCCAAGCGAAAAAAAGTAAACTATATTTGAAATGAAAAGCATTCTCATTGAAAGTACAGGCATAAGCTAAGGTTAGAAGCTCTAATGTTACATATTATTTGTAGATGTTTCTGTTTCTGAGCGGCTGTCGTTGAATAAAATAAAATGTTAAAAAGGTTTTCGGGCATTTTAATATTGAAGATTTTACCAGATTGAAATTTAACTGATTTTCGTATGGGTATTGGTGGAGGTTAAGATGGAGCAATAAAAGTGAATTTGTGTATGTTATTTTAATGTGGTACAGCAATGTGGGGAGTGTTCTAGTGCTGTTGCATTGCAGGATGCTGCATCTACAAATAGAACAAATCCTGTTAAGGATTAGTGATTACTTGAATACGTGAATAGCTGTCGCTAAAACTAGGTTGATTATCAGGTAAAGGCTTAAAGGGGTTTCCGAATCAAATATATTTTCATGATCTATAAAGCACGGTAATTAACGCCCCAGCACTTTGCTAGGGACATAGTAAGCGCCATATAATTTTTAGTATTTGTACTTAGAATAAGTTTTAGTAAGTTCTATTATGTAATTTATAAGCTATATTGATGCCGCTGAAGTTTCTGTTAGTTATATATGATTGATTTTATCACCTAGATATTCATGCTTTATTGAGTGAATATTTCGTATCTTCGAGTGACATTTTTCCTAAAGTTTATTTGTTTTACATTGCTAAACATAACTTATGTTTTGTTTATTGCTGCAGCAAATATATTTCGTAGTAGATTAGTTTAGCGGCAATATATCGATGAATACTTCCCATTGTTTTACCTAAAACTATTTAGAACTAAGGACTGGATGACTTCTTATTTAATTATGTAGTGGTTTTAGATATACAACGAATTCAAGCACTGAAACACTAGGGTAATTCGTTTGCTCTCATTGATTGATATTTATTATTTGTGGGATGAAAATAATTAAGACACACCGAATTGCAATGTCAACATCATAAACTGTTGATTTTTTGACAAAAATCGTTCTGTGGAACTATAAGATAACTATCTATGGACACATTACTGGCAATATATCTGTAAATTATTTTGTGAGCTAATGACAACTGAAAAATCCAAAGCCGAAATTACGAATAGATATCATCACAGTGGTGATGAAAGCTATTCTTAAATTTGTATTACTTTTGATATAATTTTTGTTTTTTCCTTATAATTTTAAGATTAAAAATAAAGAAAAAAACTTCTCTATGCCTGAGGACCATCATTATAATGAAATCAAGACAAATTATTTTATTTTCTTGAATAATTTTTTTTTAAGAACTAAATATTTTTTTCAATATTAACTGTTGCGCGCGGCAAGAAGCAACTTAACACATTAATTAAATAAGTAATTTTCAGTTTCTTAATCATTATGTAATATGACCGTGTATGTTATTTTTCTACGTATAGTTGTGTTTGAGGTATATTTAGATTTTGTCATAAGATGTAAATCTGCTGTTTCTAATGCATCGAGAATTGTTTTCTAATAAGTGAATAATAAATTTCCAATCGAGATTCTGTTTTTATTTAAAATCTCATTTAATGATCACAGATATAAAAAAATAATCTTTATAATTGGTGTTTTGTAGATAGTATATAAAAAACAAGAAGAAAAGAAGATACCCCTTTTTATATAGAGATACTATAATGCGATTTTAATAACGAAGATCCGAAAATATTTGGTGTATTTATTTTACGATTACTACGGTACGTATATACGTTGACTTCAATTTTCGTCGAAAAGATAAAGCAAAAGTCTTTTAGACACACAGATACACTAAATTATACCTACCGACAGTAATTTATGTACAATAGTTATCAAAACGACAATGAATGGAATGAATGTATGAATGAATCAAACGATGGATTTAATTAAAATCGAATATTATTAAATTACCGATTGAATGATGTATAGATGCAGGTAATTACTTACCTAATGACAAAATGGTACTCATCATCTCGGAAATTATACAGAACTTTTGGAATTTTTGTTTTATACCTGCTAAAATTATTGGAATGATATGAATATAAAAAAAATTGGTATGTGGTTTATTGGTCTAAGATAATCATAGGTTTGGAACTAACTATGCTATGCGATATTTGTTTCTGATGTAAGTTTAATAGACGTCATACAGTTCTGGTTTCTTTACATGTTGAATATATGAATGATTTGCAAACGTGCAGTATAAACTAAGGATGTTGAGAAAATTTATCACGCTATTGTAGTTCGCTATGAATTTAACTAGTGAAACATATTTGAATTTAGTTGTTCACATCGGTCAACCAACTGTAGAATACATATTGTCAATGTAATATTGAACAAAGTAGGTTTAAAAAATACTATTTGTAAGGTCATATCAATATAGTTCTGTTAATAAAAACTGGTGTTGCCTTATACGTAAGACCGATTTACTCAAAAATAAATTCCTACATAAACTATACTAAATGCTTCTAGATAATTGTTTATATTCCAGATGTCATTAATGAAAAGTCTTTCTAAATTAGAAACTTTTGATTCCTTCGTACTTTTAAATTCAACTTACGAAAAACTGTACAGCACGTTGGACGAATTTTCTTGTGATGTTGAACAGAATGCAAGTTTAAAATGATTTTATTGTAATACTATTAGTATTATCCCTGAATGTACATATGTATATTCAGAATTTTATTAAATAAAGCTAATTAAACAAAATTCTATTTAAGGTGGTTTAATGGTTCTAAAGGAGAAAGGTACTCAACTTTTCGAATGAAATTTTATTTAGAATTGATAAAGCTTGTTGCCCAATGTTTATTCTCAAGTTCGGTCCCCTTAAATCGTTTGAAAGCTGAATCAGCTAAATTACAGATATACTCAATTTGTAAGGCAGTGAGTTATTAAGATCTACTTCCTGGTTTCAAATGTTTTCAGAACTCAGCAAGTCCTATAATCTTTGCTTTTTGGGCCAAAGCAAGCATGATGCTTCTATCGAATATCATCAGCCGTTTTATTTCGGACTTATCTATCTAAGTCGAACTATCATAATCAAACCTTCCACGACGACGGGCCTGACCCGCACGCTGTAGACCTTCAGTTAAACGTCATTTGTAAGATATTTAAATGGATTAATTATAACCGATAGTAAGTTTAAGTACCAAATAACGCCATTTCCGGTTGATAGTTAGAATAGTTACAACAACAAATTAATTGCAAATTTAATTTTCAAAATTTTTATTAACTTTTCTGTTAAACCCTTTACTTCTCGAGATTAATAGGTAAACTGCCACTTTCAGTTGGCCGATTTCTGGCAGAATTCACAACAATGTCATATATGGTGTGGAAACGTTAAATGTAAATTTTCGGGAACCTTCCTCATTTTCCAAAAAAAAAATATCGCAACAAATTAACGATGAAATTTTAAGACACATGTTTCGGCAATGCAACTACTAAAAATTCTCACTGCAAAAATAACAAATAAAAATAATATTTTTCGTCACAAATTTAATCGATTTTACGTTATGAGCAATAATTTGAACTGTCATCGGGATTTTCTAATTTGTGGTGACGATACAGAGTAAGAAGATATTGTTGAATATTTAGGACAATTGCAAATATTGGCAGTTTAATATTTGCTATATGTACAGCTGTATCATTTTATTTATTATCACTTTCTGGTAAAATCTTGTTTATTTTGTAAAATTTTAAATTATGGCTATGACAGATTTACTAAGTTTTGTCTTAAATATTTTTTAAATATACACTGCGCCAATTAAAAAACAGAACAGACATTTTCTTCGAAAAATACCCAGATTTGAACGCTTGTATCTTGGTGAAATAACACCTTTCAAAAAAAAAAATTTGTTTCTAGTTGAAGGAAATTTTGTTTTCTTTTCGATACTGGAAACCGTTTTATTTAATTTTGTTTTTTTTACTGTAAACGAACTTGCTCGATATTTCAGTCAAAAATCCAAATCAGCCATTTTATAGAGAATTTAGAAACCTTGCAAAATGATCTGGAAAAATTTCTGTGCGGCAACTCCTTGCCGAGTTATTGAAGTTTTAAAGAAAACGTATCAAAAAGCATATACTCGTACACGTTAACAAGTACATTTTTTTATCTTGTAAACTAAGCGCTCTACTTGGTGATCCAAAATCAAGGAGAAAATATATTTTTACAGTGAAAAATATGATTTATTTCATAAGGTGTATTGCAAACAAAATCCTTTTAAACTTTATTCAAACGTAATAAAACTAAAACCTACCAACAAACTGGAATTTTCAATAACGCGTGTTACCTCCTCTAGCCCGCAATACATACCCGTTCCATGGTGATTTGTTGCAATTCTTCTTGTAAAGCGTCTCGAAGTTCCTACAAATTTGTTGGTTGCCTTGTCCGTTTTCTTACACGCCGCTGTAACATATCCCAGACGTTTTCTATGAGGTTTAAATCTGGACTTCGCGGAGGATGGCTTATTAAATTAATGCGGTGCTGTTGCATAAATTGAGTCCCGTTGCCATACTGCAACGCAAAATTTCTTCTTTGTCGATGGTGATTATCAGTCAGATACGGAACTCTGACAGGTCGAGGTGATCTTAGTCGATTAGCTTTCAACCGATTTAATATCAACTGTGTTGATGTCTGGTTTTGTATAGGTACATTACTTCTTATTTCTTGAGCACTGTTTGTCCTGTTTTGTCTAGCATGACGTGCGATAGCTCGATCTTCTCTCAATGTAGTTTATCTTGGTCGACCAGACCCTTCGCGCCGACTCACACTGCCTATTTCTAAATATCGATGCCAAGTCCGGTTCACAACAGACACAGATAATATCACAGATTAGCCCAATTTCCCGATAAGTTTCACCGGCTTCAACTAAAGCCACAATTTTGTAGCGCGAACGAGTAATTGTTCTTTTCGATTCATCTTGCTTGATTTTTCAAACAACTATGCGATAATAGTATATTATTCAACAAGCATATAATGATAGCTGTTATTCACGAAGATGAAGTTTACCGTCACTATCCGATAGACGAATGTCGTAAATCATCTGAGCGAATAACAGCCATTATGTGCGAGTAGAATACGATACTTTGTCCACGACAGATAAAAAATTGTATTTTATTATAAAATCCTTTAAATAAACCTAAACTAATTTACGTCGAGATTTTGACGTCTTAATTTAATAATAATGAAAATAGCAAGAGACTACTAGATAAAATTTCAAAACTGAAATTTTAATTTAGTAGTAGTGAATAATGGAAGAAGGGACTACTAGATAAACTAGCAGTGAATAATGGATATCATTATAACTGTAGAAACAAACGCATAATGAGTATATTATATGGTAGTCATGGACAAATTAAATTATTGTTTTCCATAAAATAACGTAGAATTTAAAGTGGCTCAAAATTTTATCGTAGAGTGCGTAGAGTAAGTTGTCTGCTTTTTCTGAACTTACGTATATCTAATTAATCCCTAATAATTTGACAATCCACTGTAAAAAGTTTTCTATCGTTTATTTCAAAAGTTGGAAGATATTTACTAAATATCAAATAAATAATAAATCTGACCTAGAACCTTCTTCACTTTATTCGATAGATTTCAATTTCGTATTTAACAGTATTAATCGTAAAATATTTTCAATAGAAATGTAGGAGGAATATTGAAGGGACTTCAAATTTTAGGCCAAAAAAATATTCAATTATCAATTCCTATAATACCAACTTCTATCATTTACTTGAAAATTTGAGTGAAAGTTTTAATTGACGTTTATTTTTCGGGTTTTCTTTAAGTAGCTTGTGTTACCTCCCCTAAGAATAACGCGGGGCACAGAGTCAGATTCATGGTTTTTATTGAACAAGTCATGGTTTTTATTGGGCAAGAATTTGCTATGCTGCATTCTCATCACAGGATCATTATAACTAAGTATTGAACTAACAATACTGATTTGAGAGAATTGTGTACATTATTGGTCGCTGCTAAGAATGAATTTTGCTAATATTTATAAATACTAGAGAGCAATACCTAACATACATACCTATAAGTTTAAATGTATCATACCTGGGAGTTCAGGAGATCCATTATAACCGGTCGCGCAAAGTTTTGTGTTCTTCTCATTAAACACATGTAACTCGAAATTAATAGAAATAATACCATATTTGGATCAAATTCTGCCTCTATCATTTTTATATATACACTTTTAAATAACTCTCTAAGTATAATTTGTAGCTTGTTGTATTTCCAAATGTCAATTTTATAATGGCAAAATTATTTCAGTATTCGGACAGCAAATGAACTTATTTCAAATATGAAAGAGAAAATTATTTCACTAATGTCAAATTTATCACAAAAAAATTATTTCGCACAGAAATCGGACACGTCCTAATATTATCTTTCAATATTACCCAGGCAATTTTCAAAACATGCTCCATGAATCTTAGTCTTGCATGCAAAGGAGAAATTCCAAACTACAAATTTTCTTCAATTTCTGCTAATGCTCTTATAGGATCATTAACCTGTGATTGTTTAGCGTTGCATATAGTACAAGGCGAAGAAGAAACGATGTCAGTAATTGTTTGCACTATTTTTCCATCAACCATTTTTAACGTAAGTTTGTGGAAAATACTGGTTTTATCACCTATTGATAACAAAGTCGGCACCAAATCCTTAATTTCCTCTTTAATAAAATTAATAGTAGCAATTGTTGCTTCTTTTGTTTCCTTCATATATTCAAATTTGATTGTTCTACAAAATCGTATTGATAAAGGTCGCGGATTTTTTCAAATGTATTCCTCTTGAAAACTTCATGAAGATTGATGGCTCTCCTTCTTCAAACAATTGCTGATTTTGGAATCGAAGTGGAAGCAACGATACCATAAAAAGATTAGCGTCTGATTTATCGCCTGCAATTTGTTGCTTGCAGTTCGGTTGATTCAAAATTGCTTGCTTCTAATTTCATAGAAATAATTATTCGCTTTGCTGTGATCTAGGATATCCTGAAGTTTCACTAACGCTGACACCTCTGTTATATCCAAAGTGAGACGTATGCTTTCGTGCTTTGTTTTAGATAATTTTTCATGGAAAGGAAGTACGCTTACGTTTTTCTATTGAAGGCGCTTCTGAAGTATCCTATATGTATTCACTGTTAGGCCCAAATCAAGAAATAAAGTAAGGGCTTCTTCATTTGAAAAATTGTTCACTTTGGTTGTTTCAGTTGGCGTTGCAATAATTTTCACTATTCTGTCGATTATTTTTGGACTTGCTTCAGCAATTTTCTTAACAATTTTTGCATGTTCTTCCAAATTGTTCATTTTTTTCTACATAGACGAGAACTTCTTCTTTTGGATCGTTCACTTAAATCCAAAAATGGTTTAGAAGGTCTGCCCGTTGAGATTTGAGTCACTTGAATTTCTTCATCCTCACTATAACTTCCAAATTCACTGGTATTAGCCGCATTTATTAAATCAAAGTCATTTGTCAAACATTGTTTATTTTTATATAAAAAGTTTATCTTTGAACACGAAGAATTCTTCCGTCTTTTCAAGTATTGTAGATAAAACTTTGAAACATTGTCCGACAATATATATATATATATATATATATATATATATATATATATATATATATATATATATATATATATATATATATATATATATATATGTATATATATATATATATATATATATATTTATATATATATATATATATATATATATATATATATATATATATATATATATATATATATATATATATATATATATATATAATATATATATATATATATATATATATATATATATATATATATATATATATATATATATATATATATATATATATTATATATATATATATATATATATATATATATATATATATATATATATATATATATATATATATATACATATATATTTATATGATAATTATAATTTCGATTTTTATTTAACTCACACCGCGTCACGAGAACCTTTACTAAATGATCTTTATCAGAATTTTCACATAATATTTCACAAACGTCCAAATATTTCACAGATACAGCCATTTTTCACTTTCGTGCTCCAGTTTTTGATTTTGTCCGGTTTTGCTCAAACCGGTATCATGAACTCTGAGGCGGGCCATATCAGCTTAAGGAAATTTCGGTCGATGACAACCTTTTATCAAGAGCGGCTGGTTTGGAGGCCACTGTAAGTGGACTACCTTCAAACAGATTTGGGGCCAATATCAACATTCTGAACGAAAACATGACATGCTTTTTGACCGAAAACGTCAATTTGCTTCCCTCAGAGCAACCAAATGACAGTAATGATGTGGGTATTAACTTTTCTTTACCCAACCTGATTAAAGTTGAGCTATTTCCAAAATCGTTAGCAGTTAACGAAAATTTATTAAATAGCTTCAGCCGCATTGAAGATCACCTAAAAAAATTGCAGGAACAAAATGCCACTATAATTGAGTTAAAACAACAAAAACTTATATTATTAAGATAGTCGAATTATATAAAGCGGCAGCAAATTTTTGACTCATTTTTTATTATTATTTAAGTTTCATATTTTTAAATTTATTTTTATTATTAATCACATCTTAATTGAAATACTGACTGAAATACTGTGATTTGAATTGAAAATGACCTGTGAGCCTTATGAAGTTTTTATAACGTATGGGCAAGGAAATTTAGACAAATTTAAACTGTATAAATTCAATATTTCAAATTTAGGAAACTG
The DNA here is from genome assembly GCA_958295665.1 of Tipula vernalis. Lineage (NCBI taxonomy): Eukaryota > Metazoa > Arthropoda > Insecta > Diptera > Tipulidae > Tipula > Tipula vernalis. The sequence continues at coordinate 215,914,933 of OY282559.1, read as the reverse complement.
TGTTTCAATTCATTTTAAAAAGTTGGTTACATTTATACATTAATGTAAAAATTGATTTACGTTGGTTCGTTGAGCCTTTCGTACGTTTAAAAGGACTCTCTCAATTGCCGATTTAAATATCGATGTATCGAGTTCCCTGAGAGTCGCTTTCATTTTAGTGATAAGGCAATTTATGTTTTTTGGTTGATATCCTTTGCTATACACTACACTTTTCGCTTAAGGTTTGCCCAAAATTCCTCTATTGGACGCAACTGAGGCACATTTGGTGGATTTTCCTCTTTTGCTGTGCTTGCTTTGGAGTAATGGGCCGATGCTAAATCCGGCCAAAACAGCGTCTTTTGGTTTGCATGGTGGTTTCTTATAAGTTTTTTAACTTTTGGTAAACATTCGACCTTGTACCTTTCACTGTTAATGGCTAATCCAGCTTTAAAAAATGCAGCTTCCGACATTCCGTTTTGACTTATTGCCAACCACAGTAAAACTTTGTCTGGAAACTTCTGTTTGGGTATGAACTTCATCTTCTCGTCGATACTACATGTGCCATTGTCAAAGTAGGCTTTGGGTTGCCATTCGTTGCCATTTACACATTATCTTTTGCTCGCAAAGAATTTTGTATAAGTTTTTTTAAACGTTGTTTCTGGACCTTTATTTGTTTTTCGGACACTTTAGGAACAATTTTTCTTTTTCTTAGAGTAATGTTCATTTCGTTTAAGCATTTTTTGACAGTATTTTTGTAGCACTGGAATTTAATTCCTAAAAAACGATATGATTTTGCCACTTGGCCAACAGTAATTCGCTTCAATGCTCTTCGTGCTTTGTTGTATGATAACGATGACTTCGAACCGCTTCCCGCTTTTCTTTGAACGCATTTTTATTCTTAAATCTTCTAATTAAATTATAAATTGTGAATCTTTTATAATTTAATTTTAAAAAGTATTTTACAACATCAGAAGTTGCTACCTCTGGATTTTTTTCTAAAAATTGCACACGACTTTTCGCCGCTCAAATTCGTTTTGAGATATATTTTCGTGACTAATGTTTCGAATCGACTAATTTTTTGACAGCTTGTTATATACACAATATAAAAAAAAAAATTATTGGAAATCCCCTAAATAAATAAAATGCGTTTTGGTTTTATTATTGCATTTTGTCCAAATTTTCTTACCCATCTATATGAATTAACAAATAAAAGATGAATTTATTTACTTAAATATAATTTAATTTTAACTCATCAAAGAATCCCGAATCCGATCTCTAATTTGTTGCGCAATAGTACGCAGTTTATTTGACGATGCATAATGTGTTTCTGGCAAGGCAAGTGTATTTTCGTTTTCCGGTATTATGTTTATGTCCGTTGGCGAAATTTAAAATTTCAAACAAATATTGTACAAAGCTGCTGTTACGTTGCATATTTGGATGATTTTCTCAGGTGCATACTGACATTGTCTTTCAGACATTGTAATTTGCCAACGGCCCTTCCAAACCCCAATGCAATTTTCAATGTTGAAATTAGCTTCTGCTGATTTTTCCATTGTCGATAAGGTGTCATCATCCATTGTTCCAGCGGGTACCCTGAGTCGCCTTTAAATGCGTATACGGGTTATTTTATTAGTACATAAAACTTAAAATATTTATTTTATTACCCAGTAGAAAAGAGTTGGGATTTTCTTCAAAATTCATCGTTCATCGCTGTTCGCCAAAACAAAGGAATCATAGTTGCTCCCGCCATAGGTTACATTTACTGCCATTATTTTCATCGAGTCATCGCATATTTGTAGTATTAAAATATTATTAATTAACATTAAGATTTTATTAATATGTAACCAACTTACCCCATTGCATTCGAACTGTGACAACCATTTCTATTTAGAAAGGAATGTTCGTTTTCATTTGGCTTAAGGTGGTAAATGTGTGTCCCGTTCACACAGTCCCGCTAACAATGCCGGGAAAATTAAATTTCTGGTAAAATTTTTGCTTTGTATTTTGACTGGGCTCAAACTTAATAAATTCATAACACAGACGCTCCATTATTTCTAAAGTTTCACTGAACACTGTGGAAACTGTATTCTGTGCCATTCCAATGAGGAAGTCATTACCCACACCAGATTGGTAATTCCCACTACTTAAAACTTCCACAGCGAGACATAATTTTAAAATAGGGGTATTGATGCTTTAGTTTTACCCCAGCTCAGGCGTAGTTTCATTTCAACAAGTCGAAATGCTTGTTTGGACAAGTGAAATCGTTCTTTAAATCTAAAATGTCTGATTAAAATTAACTTGTTTGTCTATAATGAATGCAAATTTGAAATCTTACATGGACTCTTCAAGTAAAAGAGGATTACCTTTATATCTCTTAAATTTCGACCGATCGAGCGAACCCCGAGTTCAACTTTTTTATACTTCTTTCATTTTTATTTCAAATATGCACACTTAATAACCTACATTTTTTGGTATATTAAACCGCATTTCTTTAACAACTCAATTTCTCTTTACAAAAATAAAATTATTTTGAAAATACACTATTTATATTTTAAATTTAAATTTCTTTAAATCACAATTTTCCGCACTTTTGTTAACAAAAATAAAACAATGGTTTGCATTTACTTTTGACAGATAGATTTTGGTTACATAGTACCATAAACCCTAAGACCATAAATTTACTTATTAGGAACAATGCAACAGTTATAATATTGTAACATTTGTTTATGCACTTTTACGTACGCACCTAAATTTATTACCTGCAAAATATATTATAATACTCTTTCATTTGCCATATGTTCCGATGTTGGAGAAATATGGAGAAAACAGGGAAGCTTACCTAAACACAAAAAATAGTTCAAAAATGTGGGTTTTTTTTACACTTAATAAAATAAATTACATTCATAAAAATGAAAAAAGTTGACTTTGCTCAATTTCACAATAAACCCTACTTTTAAAAAAATACCCTTTTACATATATCCCTTTTTGCAGTCCTTTGGTGTTCAAGTAATTTAGTTAAATGTAAATTAAAAAAATAAAAATAAAACTATTTTCAAAAATGTGTCATATTTAGCGTGTATAACATCTAAATAAAAAATAATAATATTTTTTTAATTTTTGGTGAATACTAACTAAAAATCAACCGAGCAAACGGCGCAGTGGTTAAAGCTGCGGCGTTTGGATCGGGAGGTACCGGGTTCCAATCCCGATAGGGGCGGGATGCAAAAGGGATTTTTCATCATCTGATTACGATCGGTGATGACGATGAACACAACTATGACCCCCTGTTGAGAGTGCAGAATCCATGGGGCGACCCACCCACCTTTCATGTCACCACTATAGGTTGGCATAAAGCAATGCAATGTGCAGGTGGTTTATACAAAGCGGGTCTATAGCCGTACGTCCTCGATTTGGCTACTACTGCTTGAAGTAGGATGGTAAAATAAACTGCGAAAGAGTTGGGAGTGCCCTGAGATCAAGAAAAGATACATAGATTAAAAAATAAAAACAAAAAAAAAATAAAAATCACAAAAAAAATTAATTTTGAAACAAAACAAAAATTACAAAATCAGTATCAGTATTAATTACAGTACTTTTGGCCACTTTTTCAGCAAAATCTAATACTGTGCGGCCTAGAACTATTTGTGGAATATTCAACCTTTTTCTTTCTCTTTCTCGAAGTAAATTTTTGAACTTTATAGATTGTATATTATATTTTTTTTTGTCAACGATGCCCTAAGAAGGATTTAACGCCGGTCGTTGGTAACTGAAGAAGTATGTAAAAACTCTGCTTACAGACTACATAATTCGCAAGTAAAGTTATCATTATTAGATTATTTAACCTAAGGGTTTTACGAATGCAGAAATTAGCACAAAATAGCAACTGAGGATACAACAATACTCCTATGATTAACCTCTGATTTAATGAACTCCTAACGATTCTTGAACATTAATTTGAAGACAATTGCTATTGAGCTGAGTTTGGCGCATACAAATATATAGGTAAATGCATCGTTCAAAGGTTTTTGACAATTCAGAGGTGGCTAATTTGGTCTACGTTTTTTAAATTTCTAATCCTTAGTAATTTGGCTACTCCACGAGACAAAGATCTCAAAGGTGTATGATGTTGACGGCCTTTGAACTGACAATTAGCAGTTGCCAACATGTCTTGGGTATTGTGGCCCTAATTATTGTTTATTCCATATGACAAATACTTGAACTTCATGCGACCTTGCCCAAAGAATTACCAGCGTTCGGGGTGAATAATAATTAATCTGACTTCAGTATATTGAACTACTTAGCCTAAATAGGATTCGTTTACCTACATCTAGATATAAGACGAACCCGTGAATATGCCAATTTTCGAAGAGATTGAGCTTTTTGTAAATAAGTCACACAGAAAAGTTGCATAACTTAAAAAAAAATATGTTTAATGATGATATTTATTTGAACTTGAGATTTACTTTGAAAGGTTCGTCGAGATTACACAATCATAAAGCTGAAATCATGAGCTTTTCGAAACCACTAATACGAAAACTTTGAATATTTCATTTTTAACCTTAGACCCGTGTGTACGTTTTACAACTTAAATCTGTGTTATGCGTAATAGAATTCCCCAGTATTAATTTTCATTTAATGTAGGGATAATGTCATTTTTTATATGATTTTGAGTTTTATGACTTGATTTTATGGGGAACTGTATTCCCCAAACACGATTTTAAGGTTAAGCTGTCAACTAGAACCTTTCCATTGTAAGGTAGCATAATATATTTTCCTATTTCAATTATTAACATTTCCAAGGGCATGCAAAATCCGATAATTAATTAATCTGAGCCACAGTTTTAACTGGCGATATACAAAAAAAGCTTATTCGATTCACGTGGAACCACTTTATGAAGTAACGGTGTAAAATGTACAAAGTCTAAAAAAATTGGTAGTAAATTTTAACTTATGCAAGCAAATTAAATTAATGAATAAAAATTAAAGTTGCTACATACATAATAAGAGGAATATATTATTAATAGAATTTTTATTAAATAAACGCTACCACAAAATTTTGTTCAGTAGAAAAATACTACGTTGATACATAAACTAATAACATAAAATATAATTAGTTTACACAAAAAATTTTACGAAAATTAAATTTTTTCAATTAAAACTTGCCTTCACCAGAAGGTAAACACGATTTACAACCCTTATTATTTTGATATATGATTAATTTTTTGAACGGACAATTAGTTGTTGGTGCTTTTTTTATGTACGCATTATATTTTTTTAGTGCAAAAATATTTTTATTTCTGAGGTTAAATACTAGCCCATAATAAATAAATATAAATTCAGTTTCGTCGAAAACTGAAATCATGTTTTAATGACGTCTGTCTTTATCCTTTACAAAAATAAAAAATAAACTCATCTTCGTTCCATTTTATAAATATAAAGTCTTAAACATATCAAAATAAAAATTTTATAATTTAATGTTATAATTACAAACAAAAAAAAAACTAAAAATAAATATTCTCTTATTTAATTCCAGGCTCTTAATGGATTTCTAATGATATTAACATGTGAAGGCGAAGTATTTTTTGCAACCCATAGTATAGAAAGTTATTTAGGTTTTCATCAGGTAATTATTTATGTTTGTATTTTAAACCATTGTATATGAGTAACGGGTGAAGAGGGCCCAATGTAAAATGTATGAACTAAAAATTGGTCAGCTGAAATTAAAAGAACTAAAAAATGTAAACCAAATTTCATATCATTAGCGAGTACGTCTATGTATATACGTACCTACCCTTATACACAAACATACATATATCGTCATTAAACCGAAATATTTTTATGCAAATTTTCCTCGTTTTCAAAGAAATAATCAAACAGAACTAAAATAAAATATCAATAAATTAAAATGCTAAAATAATTATAAAAAGGTGAAACCAATTTATAATACACATATACAGGTTAATCTATATAAAAGTTAAAATTAATACACAAATCTGACTGATCAATTAGGCATTAAGAGGTACGAATGAACGATACGAGCAGAGAAATGGAAGAAGAAACTATTCTTGCAATTTTTTTTGTATAATTTTCTTGTCTTCAAGACTTATTTTAGTTTTTAAATTGAAATATCAAAACTTAAGAATAAATATTAACAAAAAAAGACTGAAATACAAATATGATAAAATAAAATAAATAAATAAATTAAAAAAGAAGGAAACTAATGAAAAATCGAAGCAAAATGTATTTCTCTTGTTGATTTATTGGTACAGTTGAACAAAGAATTATTCTTGGCATGTGTATTCAGTTATAGGTATACCTACGTATAACGACGTTACACTAAAACTTCCTATCCTAAAGGGTATTTGGCTAAAGATAAAATCTACTCGGAAATTAAATTTACAAAATACTTTTTGAGGTTGTTTCGGGCAAGAAGACCGAAAAAAAGCCCGATTAAATTATTATATTTATATTATATAATAACTATTTTATATTATATAATAACGGTTTTTTAATTTTTCAATTTCGATCACTACTTCTTCAGTAAATACGACTTACGGCCAGCTTTTCAATTCTGTTAAACCATCTTTATTTTGTAATCTAAGATTAAACCAATATTTACTATAATATTAGTTAAAATTAAATAGCGTTGAAAAAGTGCGACATAATAGTTAGGGCGCGTTTTTTTGTGCTAGGTTTAGTTAATTGGTATACTTGTCGCTGTATTGGTCAGATTTTCATCTGAGAATATTTCATTAAGTGTATTCAGTACCCCTTACTCAGAAATAATAATTTCGTTTGTTGGAATTTGGTGACCGCCTCATTATGTCGTCCTCCTCGCGTGGTAATTTGACTGGACAGATATAATTTTTTTTTTTTTTTTAGGATGGGTGTTCGTTGCTCAGAGCACTGCGCCCATTGAGGCCTATTGTGCATCTCTAGAGATTTCCTTACGTGAGATATAGGTCTATATCCCTGATAAACGCCGCTACCTGATGCATTCCAGTGGGTCGGCGTTAGGCCACTGGATTATGTGGAGGATAGCGTCGCATGTGAATAGTAGTATTATTATGGCTGATAGCATCGCATGTGAATAGTAGGTGGGGGTTATAGATTTGTTCATCTTCATCAACGATCGTAATCAGATGATGAAAAATCCCTTTTTCATTCCGCCCCTGTCGGGATTCGAACATGACAGATATATTTGAAAATGTGCAAATTTAAAAATTGCGTCGATCACCTTGTTTAAGACCTTCAGTATATAAATTTTGGTCCCACATTTCCTCACTGCCTCATGAGAATTTTGTATACGTACAAGGAGTATAAGATATATTTTGTTATTGTGTTCTGTCATTTTCGTTGTTTGTATTAGTGTATCGTTTTGTGACGGTAAGTATCAAAAATAAGCCAATCGGTTGAAATCGGAAAATTTTTTTGATGCTTATGCTCACATGTGAGAATATTTCACTTGCTATGAAGCAGGAGAATTAACAATACTGTGTTGTTCGTTGTGAGTATTTTTTGAATATTCTACTGTTAGTAAAGTTCTATTATTGAATAATAAAAAAAATGTATTTCTTTAGTTTTAACTTAACATGTTTGTTTATTAATTTTTTAGGTTTCGTGTTGCAAAAGCCGATTAATTTTTTATTAAAAACTTAATTAAATTAATCAAATGTTGTGTAAGTACAGTTTACATTATGGAAAGGTTACTAAAAAATACTTACACTCAAATACATTCAAAATACATAATGAAAATTGTACTTTCACAATATTTGATTGATTTAATTGATTTTAATATTAAAGTCATCAAAAAATTCTGTTGAAAATTTGATAAATTTAAACAAATCGAGAATAATCGCAATTTGTTTTTACAAGCTGTATTTGAAATTGATAATGTAGTTTTACGAAACCTTTTTTACCCTTTATATTTTTCTAATATAATATCCAAGATAAAAAAAGGTAGAAAAAATTATAAGTAACGTAAAACATTTGAATTTTTAAATGTAATTGCTCTTGTTTACCAACAAAATATAATATTTTGAACATACATATGTATGCACCTATTATTAAAAATCTTTTTTCTTATTCCTTTATTTTCTGTTTAACTTGCTAGCTACTACATACATGCATTTTATACATTTTCTCAATGCCATATGGAACGTAAACAAAATCATATAGAATTTTCAAATACATTCATTATTTTACATCGTCTTTATTATCAATTTAAAAGAAAATTTTTGTTTATAAATGTAAATAATTTGATATTAAATATATCGAATTGCAGGTTGTACACAACTTTAATTGAAATTAATAAAATTTTAATATACAATTTTGCATTTTAGTAATTGATTTTTTTTTTCAAACATCGTCATCTTCGTGTCCCTTTAAAAATTTCATTCGTATACTAAACCCTAATCTCAACAAAGAACACAAAATAACTATACGAAAAACTAAAAAGAGCATGAAGAGCATGAATAACAAAAGAGCATTTGAACACACACACAATAACTAATACGATTACGATCCGGTAATTCTCGCCTCACCGACTCATGAGAGGACCAAAATTTATGTACAGATTATTACATATGAAGTAACCTCATGGGTAAAATTTATACAGCTCTTAAAGATTTACGAAAGCATATCGTGGACGAATATCACAAAATTAATTCTGTATATAAATTTTGGTCCCAAATTTCCTCACTGCCTCATGAGAATTTTGTATACGTACAAGGAGTATAAGATACATTTGGTTATTGTGTTCTGTCATTTTCGTTGTTTGTATTAGTGTATCTTTTGTGACGGTAAGTATCAAAAATAAGCCAATCGGTTGAAATCCGTTGAAATCGGGAAAATTTTTTGATGCTTATGCTCACGTGTGAGAATATTTCACTTGCTATGAAGCAGGAGAATTAACAATACATACTGTGTTGTTCGTTGTAAATATTTTTTGAATATGTATTCTACTTTTAGTAAAGTTCTATTATTGTATAATAAAAAAATGTATTTCTTTAGTTTTAACATGTTTGTTTATTAATTTTTTAGGTTTCGTGTTGCAAAAGCAGATTAATTTTTTATTAAAAACTTAATTAAATCAATCAAATATTGTGTAAGTACAGTTTACATTATGTAAGGGTTACTAAAAATACTTACACTCAAATACATTCAAAATACATAATGTAAACTGTACTTTCACAATATTTGATTGATTTAATTTATTTTAATATTTAAGCCATCAAAAAATTCTGTTGAAAATTTTATAAATTTCAACAAATCGAGAATAATCGCAAATTTTTTTTACAAACTGTATTTGAAATTGATAATGATGTTTTACGAAATCTTTTTTGCCCGTTATATTTTTTTTAATATAGCTAATATCCAAGATAAAAAAAGGTAGAAAAAATTATAAGTACATAACGTAAAACATTTGAATTTTTAAATGTAATTGCTCTTGTTTACCAACAAAATATAATATTTTGAACATACATACATATGTACCTATTATTAAAAATCTATTTTCTTATTCCTTTATTTTCTGTTTATCTTGCTAACTACTACATGCATTTTATACATTGTCCCAATGCCATATGGAAGGAAACGTAAACAAAATCATATTGGATTTTCAAATGCATTATTTTACTTCGTCTTTATTATCAATTTAAAAGAAAATTTTTGTTTATAAATATAAATAATTTGAAATTAAATATATCGAATTGCAGATTATACACAATTTTAATTGAAATTAATAAAATTTTAATACACAATTTTGCATTTTAGTCGATTGATTTTTTTTTTTTCAAACATCGTCATCTTCGCGTCCCTTTAAAAATTTCATTCGTATACGAAACCCTAATCTCAACAAAGAACACAAAATAACTATACGAAAAACTAAAAAGAGCATGAAGAGCATGAATAATAAAAGAGCATTCGAACACAATTACAATAACTAATACCATTGCGATCCGGTAATTCTCGCCTCACCGACTCATGAGACGACCAAAATTTATGTCCTGGAATGAGTCGAAAAGTGTGACAATATTTTGAACATAATTTATTTTACATAGAATCGAATTGTCATTTACAACATTTACTGACCTGTAAATTTGCTGGTTTGATAAGTGTTGCTTCATTTGAGCGCACCTTCGCTAGAAGTTAATGGTCGGAATTCAAAAGAAAGTTGTTAAAAAATTGTATTAGTTAAATAATAATTTACATAATAATAAATTGGGTTGGGAACATATGCCGATTTTTAAAATGTCAATTCCAAAATGTCGACTACCAAAATACGGACTAGAGAAATATCGACAGGTAAATTTTTTCGATTTACAAAATTTTGATTCTAAAATGTCTACATGGACAAAATTTCGATTCTAAAATTACCCCAGGGGGTCAGGTCAATTCTCGTTCTATGAAAAAACCTAATGATAAAAATGTTTCCATTTTGTTTCCATCAAGTATTTTTCATTTATAACATTTCACACAACAACAATACGCGATTCTCGTTGTCCAAATAAAAAAGAATATGGACAAAACGCTGAATAAGTTGTTTTCATACTAAGCCAGTCTGCATATATACATTTTATCGAGTTTCAGATACCATATGTATGCATATATAGTATACGCTAGATGATTCAGCAAATGGTGTAAATATTAGCTAAATAAAGTAGAATAAAAGTAATTTAGATAATCAGTTTTCGTCATTGCCTGTCAAAATATAAAACAAATTATAAAAATGACCAAATTATTTTTAAAACTTAACTAAATTAATAATTTTGAAGCTTTTCTTAAATAACCGAAATAGTTTTTAATATATTTACTTATAAATTAATTTTAAAGTGAATCATATTATATTTTCAATGCACATTTAATGCTAAAAATACAAATTTAGTTTTTATAAAATTTAATTTCCATGTTTATGATGTTCTCACGGCAAAAATGGTTGGTGCGAAAATTTTTTTCATATGAAAAGATTTTGACGTCATTTTTTCCTTCTCAAGGAACATGAATCGGAAATGTGTATTTCTCACTGAAAATGCTTCTCATTATACTTTTCACAGAACGAGAATTGACCCCAGGATTCATTTCTACACATTCCTCAATTTAATCAATGGTGTTTTGTGCAAGATTCAACCGCCTTCTTCTCACATAAAACTTCGGTGTCTTTAATAAATTTTCTGATGATAATACGGACCGTATTTCTATTGGTTCCGGTTAAAGCAGCAAGGTTGTAGGTAGTCTACCCGCTCGCATACCATCTTAGTTAATTTATTTTTATTTCGCATATTTGGCATGCGGTCTACGACTCCGTGATTCAGGACGTATTTCTGCATAAGAAATTTGTAATAATACTCGTATGTAGTATACATATATTTACAACCAACTACCAGGATTGGAATTACCTCCAAAATCAGTGGAAGAGTAGGTGAATAAGAGAAAAAGCTGTTGGTTCGATCACCCAAGTATTACCTATAGCCAAAATTTTCATCTGTTGTTATATATTATAACTGAATCACTCCTATTATGATTGTCGAGTCGATCGGCAATCGACACGACTCTGTGTTGCGTTTTCTCATTTGATATTAACAATATGAAAATCGAAAGGCCAACAGAGAGTTGTGTCGATTGTCAATCGACTCGACAGTCATAATAGGGGTGATTTAGTAATAAAAAAAATTAATTTAATTTGATTTGAAAATTGTTGTTAAATTCATTAGACATTGTTTTTAAAAGTTTCTAACTTCTTATAAAAAAGTATTACTTTTGAGTATTATTGAAAAATTGAGTATATTGTGTAACCTAGTGACGCGTTCTATTGCGCAATTTAATTGTACATGAATGCCGTCCTTAAAAGCTCAAATTAACAAATTTTCAAAACCAAATAACAGTTTTACAAACGAAATTAACCTTTTTTCAAAGGAAATTAAACTATTTTCAAATAAAATTAACAACCACTTTCAATTCAAATTAAGTTAATTTTATTCGACAAAGCATTTCATACAGTAAAATTCAGAAAAATTCAAAGTTCCGATAATTTAAGATAATTTTGTAAATTTAACACAACGCTCGCTGCTGCTTTGTTAATTTTTAATAACATATCATTATATAATTTGAACAGTTAGCGGCAGTTACTGAGTTTATAGATATTTCTATTACTTCAACTAGTATTTGGCGGTTGGCTGGAGCGCGAAAGTACTGTTTAGACGGAATTTTCAAATTCGACCTGACATTTTCCACAGTACTCCACAATGGCGGTAAAACCATCAATGTTTGAGTCTGTTTTATGTATTGTACTTCCTATCTAATATGATTTCTAGTATCTAGTAAAATCTAAAAGAATCCTATGGTCGAATTACTGAAAATGTTGTGATGTAAAGGATGTTTCAATTTGAGGTTAATTTTTAATTTTGCCGCTATTTATATTTATTATAATAGAGTACCGTATGTAACAGATGACAAGTAAAAATATTCCGGTTATTAAAAATGTAGAGATATACGATTGAACAACGCGTATTTTTTGTTAAATATGATTTTAAATTGCTGTTACCGTAAATGGACCTCGATATCGGAATATAATTTTTTGTTTGACGAAATAGAAGGTCTGAATGTCCAGAATAGGCGATTTCAGCAGAATGGTGCCACATATCATACAGCAACAGAAACAATTGATCTTTTGCGCGCACGCTTTGTTAATCGAAAAATTTGTCGAAGAGGAAACATTAACTGACATCCTAGATCTTGCGATGTAACACCGCTATTTGAAGGCAAAAGTCTATGCTAACGATCCACAAACTATTGATGACCTAAAGGAGAATATTATTAATTCTTCGTACTATCTTTTGTAATAAAAATTCAGATACTTATCAAATAATTTATGTGTTTTATTAAAAATTAAAAAATAACCTCAAATTGGAACACCCTTTACATCACCGTGGCTGTTAATCACAAGAACTAAACTTTCTATCCATTTACAGAACACTAAAGCGAGAGAAAATCACATCTAAGAAGAGGCAAAGTGTACCTATTCGACCAAATTCAGACAAAAAATAAAAAATGTTACACTATTAAATAATAGATATCGCATTAGGAATAATATAATGTTACGGTGACACCTAGTGTAGAGTAGAATAAGGTAATTAAAGTGATCAGTAAAATTGTGCGAATAATATAACAAGTGAATTTGTGAGTAGCTAGTGTAGTACGGCAGCATAGTTATTCAACAATTTGGTTGAATCATATTTATTCTGGTATATTCTAGTTGTTTGGTTTGCCCAACGAAAGAACATTATATTTAAGATACCACGTTACTGAAAAGCTCTTTGCTAATCTGGTCTTTCAACTGGAAAAAACAGATGTGTCAAGGCAAATACTTGAACGACCCGCAACTCTGAAACCATACTTATCTAGGCAAAATATAATCTTGTCAAACAGGTTTTAACTAAGGGTATTTAATCGGACTACTATTGTTGATTGAATTGACACTTTGATTATTAATGATATTAGAAGGATTACACATGATTCCTCCTCCTTCCAGAGGTAATTAATCGGAAGTTTTTTATTTACAATACTTTTTTAAATAACTCAAGAAAGAGAGGGAATCATTTCGTGACGAAATTAAATGAAATAAAAATTAATGTTTCGAATTTTTTTTTATTTGTTAGCTGATTACTTTTAAAAAATGTTTTATTAAAATTTGCTTTTGGTTTGTAAAAGAATTTTAACTTCTTATAAGCCTTTTTAGAAATATTTAGACTGTTTAAAGTATTTTTGTTATTTTATGTTTACCTAATTAGAAGTGTCTTTGTTCCTCGTTTTTAGTGTTTTGAAAATGGATAGAAATATATCCGAAACGTTAACAGGAATTTGAAAATTCTGGGTAGAAACTGTTCGGGCGATCTAACAAATCACCGAAGACTTGTTGAGGTAATACAATTATCTTTAAACTCAGTAACGGCAGCTGACCGTTCAGCTCAAAATCCATGAGTTTTCTTTCGACAAACACAGAGCGAGGCAAATCTTCCACCGATTCTCGACCGCTTTTAAATGCACTGTATGTACCACTCATATGAACGTATTTTTGATAAACTCGATTCACTGTAAGCCTTCTGTAACATTTTCAGCGATTCGGCACACGAAATTACATTTGCAATACCCTATTTGAGACAAATTCTTTGTTCGACATTTTTATTCATTGTAAAAATCGCAAAACACACTTGAGATGAACTGACAAAATCGAGCACTATAAACAAATTATATAACAGATCGCACTCAAACTTCACGTAGTGATAAAGGACAGTTATACCAACCTAGTGACAACAAATTTTTTTACAATTCCTTAAAGCGGGCTTAGTGAGGTTTTGCATGTTTATTAAATAATTCTTTATCTATCGATGTATTCTCAACATGAGGAACTATATTTTAAACTTGTTCGATCGTATTTTCATCTTGTATCGATTCATCCTCTTTATCACCTGATTTAATAATTCGTTAGCTTTGGAAATAAATCACTTGTAAGACTGGAAGTGGAACTATCCAACTCCTTGTATTTATTTTGTAGATATTGTAACAAACCAGAGAGCTGAGTTCAAAATTACATTATACTAGATTAGTGAATATGAAGTTAAATGTTGTGTCAGCCGTTAGTAGATTTGCATTTTGATGAAACACTGACTTAACCGCTACTTTTAGGGGCAATTATGCAGTAATGATGTCTGCCATGACTTTAAATTCTTTTACTGAGATCATATAACTCGAATTCACATTCAAATCAATGAGAGCTTTTGAATATTTTATCGTAATTCAACTCAATCACTAAGCAATCCCCAACACAATCACCAAATCAATCGCCAATCCAACACTTAATTCAAACCCAAATCAACTTTCCAATCAACCCTCAACCTAACCGCAATCCACGAATCAACCTCCAAATAATTCCCCAACCGAGCCCCTCACTTAACTCCAATGAAAACTAACTCAACTTCAACTCAACTTAGCTCGAACCAAATCTCAACTGTCTATTTACCTCCATAAAAAACGGCCAACTTGATTCGAAATCTGCATGAAAAATGTGCTCAACTTAAATCAACCCAACCTAACCTCCCACTAAACCCGAAAATCAACTCCAAAATTAATCCTCAACCGAACAAATGCAACTAAACTTCAATTCAAACCCTATTCCACCCCAACATAACCCTCAACCCAACTCTAAACTCAGCCGCATCTCAACATTAACTCAACCTTAAACTCTACCCTCAACTCAACCCTCAAATCAACTCTGAACTTAACCTCAAACTCAATGTTCAACTGAAATCAATATGGTTCGAAAGCTGCATGTGTACGTAAACTCAACTTAATCTAATCTCCAAATCATCCCCCAAATAAATTCAAAACATGAATCCCATCACTCAACACTATAACAAAACCCTACTCCACAACAACTTAACCCTCAACTCAATCCTCAATTAAATGCCCAACTCGATCCTCAGATCAACTCGGTCCGAAAAACTGCGCGCGTACTGGAACTCAACTCAGAATAAGTCAAGCTAATAAATCGCTGATCGGCTGAAGTAAGCCCAACAAAACTCTAACTTATCCGTCCACTCAACACCAAATTCAATGCAGAACTCAATCCTAAAATCAACATAGTGTGAAAAACTGCTTACGTACATGAACTCAACTCAAGCTAACTTCCAACTCAACCCACAACTCTCCTCAAATAAATCGGCAACTGAACCCCTCACCAAACCTCAATTTAACTCCATCTCAACCCTTAACTTAACCCCAAATGCAACGTCCAACTAATCCAACAAGTCCTCAAATCAAGGCGACTAAAAAAACTACATGCATACATGAACCCAACTCAAGACAACTCAAGCTAACTCCGAACTCAACTTCAACAACAACCCAAACAAATGACCAACTTAACCGCTCAATCCTACTCAACTTAATCCCAACACAACTCCAGCTCAACCCCAACCCAGCAGTATTCCAATCCCAGCTCAACCATAGCTGGATCTGCAACCTACCCCTTAAATCAATCCCAAACTCACGTCCAACTCAACTCCTCCAATTGTCTTAAAAACATGCGTACATGAACTCAACTCAACTCAACCGTCAATTCAACACACAAACTCAACGCCCATTTGATCAATTCGAATGGCAGGTACTAGATCCTCTTGAGGTACAGCTTCCAAAATCTTTTTAATTATCCGCCTTAATCAAACAAACAAATTGGCGAAAAAAAAAATCCAAATCGAACAATCCGCTTACCATGTATTGTACAATTTATTTTTTTATTTTTTGCTTTATCGCACTCAATGACTTCGACGTCGAGAAAAGTGGTTTTCAACCAAAAAAAAAAAATGTTTGGCCATTTTTGACAAGATTTCAAAAATACTTTATTCCTTTTGGTAAGAACGTATATAAATTATTCTACTTCTCGACTACCAATACAAAACGAAAAATTTTATTAATCAATTTGTAATACAAATGTATATACATAGCATAAATATTGCAAACAAGGCGCCATCAATAAAGGCCAAAATACAAATTTTACCATCAATTATCATGGATGGTCGCGAGAGGCTACAACTTACGTTCGGAACCAAGGAATATCGGACCGTTTTATTAAATTGACTGCAGGCCCAAAATGAAATGAAATTATCAGGACAGAGGGGGCTATGATCGATTTGAGCAGAAACATATCTACCAAATAAATATCTACATAATATTAAGAAAAATAAGAGTATACAAATAAAGCTCCGCATATTTGTCGGAATGAAATTTTTTAATAAATTTTCTTCTTGCTTGGTAGATGGGAAATTCTGAAATAAGTATGTACATATTACAGGAAATGTAGTTTTAATTCAGCAAATATTTACAGAATTGCAACTTCTTCTCGAAAATGGGAAAATAATGATTTTAATTCTGAAAAATGGAGGGATGGATGGTTTCTAATGGGAAAAAAGTTTTAATGCAAAAAGTTGTATGGTCCATTTTGTAAAGGAATAGAAAAGCAAAACTATTCATTATTCATGTTTTTGATTATTTTGAAATAACATTCATTACGTTATTTTAAACAAACTGAGATTGTGCTTTCAATTCTTAAATAACATACCCTTGGATTTCGCAGCTTTATTTGTTAGATTCAAGAGCATTTAATATGCTAACAATCCATTATATACAAACATTTAATTAATCAGTAACCAAATCTGTAGAAAATGGTAGATAGATTCATGTCGTCTAATAAAGCCACGTAGGTACTAATTCCACTTCGTCTATTTATGTTTACTTCTCAATTTAAGCTACTGTATTTATCGACATTAATCGTACTTCCTGGGTAGTTCTATTGCTTGAAATATCTACTATATTTTCAAAGCTCGTCTCTTTCAAATATCGTCTCTATATTTTTAAAACTGAAATATTTTGATTTAACCAAAAAACATAAATTGAAAAGAATACTGAATTCAATACATTAACACCTAATCATACTAGGGAGCAGTTTAACTGTTTGGATTAAATTACACGTTACAACTTATTTTTGTAAAGGTTGGAGAAACTTTTTTAAATTTCTAATTACTATCAGCATTTTCAATATTTAAAAATTTTTAAATACATTTTTTAATAAGTTTTTATCTTTTTTCAAACCGTGCAAAAGAGAAATTATGTAAAACAAGTACCGTGTAAATCGGGGGATGGGTGTATTTTAAATATAGTTTTTGTGATACCTCCCTCCATTCGTATTTATATTTTTTGGATTGTATTTTATGTTTATGTAAGTTTATTAAAGATTCATTGATCGAACCCTGAATAATCACCAAAATAAACAAATAATCACAAAAATAAATATTTCAATAAATCATTATTTAGTTAGGTATGTGCCGCCATTTCTTATTTGGATTTGTTATAAAATTTTCAATTTAAATGATTGCTTTTCAGCTGACAGTACGCAATTTACACGATTGAAGGTGAAGGTTCTTATTTACAAAAAAAAAAATTATTTCAGACCGTTTTAATAAATAAAAACATTTTATTTATCATTTGATCGTGAATTGTTGAGTCGATCGATGCAGTGTGAAAATGTTGGTAGAGTTATGTATGAAATTAAGAACCTTTATGTGGGCGGATTTGTTTATTTGTTTATCTTGACCATAAGAAAATGTGTCTTAATTTTACTCTTTTATATATTTTTCAGTCCGATATTGTGCATCAGTCAGTGTATGAATTAGTCCACTCCGAGGATCGTGAAGAATTACAACGACAATTATTATGGAATTCATTTCTTCCGACCGATCTAGCCGGGATGCCACTAGGTGATGCTTTAGCGCCTGATAAAACTAATTTTTTAGAAAGAAGTTTTACCGTTCGGTTTCGATGTTTGCTGGACAATACCTCAGGATTTTTGGTAAGCTAACCTCAACAAGTTATATAATAACTATGAAACTTAACATAAGTTTTATTTTCAATATACAGAGATTAGATATTCGTGGACGAGTCAAAGTACTGCACGGGCAAAATCGAAAAACTGAGGAACCACCACTTGGATTGTTTGCATACTGTACTCCATTTGGGCCACCAAGTCTGTTGGAAATACCACAAAAAGAGAATATGTTTAAATCCAAACACAAATTAGACTTGTCTCTGGTATCGATGGATCAAAGGGGTAAACTAATATTGGGATATTCAGATATTGAGCTAGCAAATATGGGAGGTTATGATCTGGTACATCATGATGATTTAGCTTATGTTGCAAGTGCACATCAAGAATGTAAGTCACAAACCATTTCTGTTTAATTATTTTGTTTTAATCGATAATATAATATTTTCAGTGCTGAAGACCGGAGCATCTGGTATGATTGCATATAGATTTCAGAAAAAAGATGGAGAATGGCAATGGCTACAAACAAGCTCGAGGCTAGTTTATAAAAATTCAAAGCCGGATTTTGTGATCTGTACGCATCGCCAATTGATGGAGGAAGAAGGTCGAGACCTACTGGGGAAGCGTACAATGGACTTTAAAGTGAGCTATTTGGATACCGGATTATCGTCCACTTATTTCACTGAAGCTGATCAATTAGTGGTTCCACCAAGTGGATCACCCGGTAGTCTGCCACCACCTGTCACGCCACAACGCACAAATCGTAGATATAAAACACAGTTGCGAGATTTTCTATCGACATGTCGATCGAAACGTAAATTGCAACAACAGCCGACCTTACCACAAGTAACACCAACCACTCCTGTTGTTGAATATATTCCAGATCCCGCAGCGGCTGTAGCCGCTGCTTACTCAAATTTAAATCCAATGTACACACCCTCTCCCTATGCACCGACATCGGAAAATATTTATATGAGCTCGTCTGTACATTCGCCGAATTTTTACCCGGTCACGGAGAACTTATTTCATCAATATCGTTTTCAAGGTGTGAGCGGTTACTATCCCGAATATCATCATTCACCAGCGTCTGCGTCTTATGTCACAAACGGGTTTCTATCATACGATAGTTATGGTATTGCTGCAACCAAAGAAGAAAAATGGCAAGATAACGGAAAATATTATTCGTCTAGTGAGGTTTCGCCAAGAATGTACGCAAACTATGGAAGTCCCAGTTCAACACCTCAGGTTAGTATTTAAATTTTGAATTATATTCGAAGGCGGTAATATCTAAATTCGATTCAGATCATTCAATCATCTATAAAAACTCCAAAGGCGTCATCACCGTTAATGGAAAATGTATCGTGCTCTTCAGGTGGACCATCACCAGTCAATAGTGTGTCATCCCTACCAATAAACCCAACTGGAAACTCTAATATCAATGTAAATAATGAAAGTCGAATTCCTGCCAGTAATAGCAGCAATACAAATAGCAGTTTGGTAAATAGTAATAATACAAGTAGTAATGTGAACGGCGGAACAAATGTGGTTACACCGAAAGTGGAGCATTCACCGCCACCAACACACAGTTATGAACCACAACGGCAAACGGTTCTAATGTGGGGAACATCAAATCCAAATTCAAATAGTCATCGATCACCAAATTCAACTCCAACAACAAACGATATTTATACAGAACAATCACATCATTTAAAGTTGGCCAACCAAATGGCAATGTCTCCCGTTATAGAGGAGCATTCGCATCATCATCATAGCACTCATAATTCACATTTGAAATGGAATGGGAGTAGTAAAAATATTCTATCCGGAATACAAGGCTATGCAATAAACCAGCACCATGAAAGTGGTGTAGATCCGGCCTCATTGTATTCACATCAAGTTTCTCAATCACTGTCACATCATACTGGGGGACATATTGTACCAGCAGAACATTTACATCAATCGCCATCACAAGGGCAATCTAGTATTGTGCATACACATAATCAACAAACACAAGCTGTTGGGAGCAGCTGCGAGGTATGGAGTCCTGCGTCATACTCGCAATACCAGTATTTCACTTATCACCATGCTCCTCAGCACGCTAGCACTCAGTGAGTGTCAATTTGTTTTGGTTTTCTTCATTTAAGTTTTAGCTTTTAATCATTGTTTTTATGTGGTGTATTAGTTTATATAAGTATGTGTGTGTGTGTTTGTATGCTTGTGTGCTACTCTAAAAGTCATAGAAATGATGATTAGTTTAGTAAAAGTTTAGTTTGCTTTTTATTAATGTTTAATATTAAACGTGTATTTGCACAAAATCACATTTTTTATAGTTTTATGATTATTTCAAAAGGGATGTGATCTTACATAAATTCATGTTTTTTTTTCTAGGTCATCGTTGGCCGAAACAACACAATCGCATTGCCTGTCACGCAACAACGGTTACATGGAGCATCATCATCACCATCCCCAACACACAACAATATCACCAATATCTCAGCTCACACAGCTCTCGCATACACATCCAACGCATACACCGATCACCCGGACGGGAGTCCTTTGTTGTCCTTCTCTGAGGTGACAAACACATTGCTGAACCAATAAACAAAAAACGAATAAAATTAATTAACCCCTAAATAGCAATAAATGTAATTAATTAATTTAAATTAATATTTTATTTTCCTTTATTTGAGTGCAATTTTTTATCTCCCCCTCTTTTTATTAATTAATTTAAATTAATGAAATTAAATAATTTATTAATTATAAGATTTGGCTAGAGCAAATAAATCAAAATTTAAATTAAACTTTTTTTATAATCTAAAAAAAATTTCGAATTTATCTAATGCGAAATTAGTTAAAATTAAAAGGTATAATTGACAAGCTTCATTTAATTTAATTAAAACAATAATTCTTATATTTTCCTTTTGTAAATAAATAAGCAATATAATATAAATATTAATAAAAATTCCAATTAAAAAAAAAAATGCATTTAATTTTTTTTTCTGTGATAAAAATATAAAATAAAAAATAATGCAGAAATAATAAATAAATAAAGCTCAAAAAATTAATAAATAGAAATAAATATTTCTTCCAAACAGAAATTAAAAACAATTTTATTTATTATGAAATTAAAAACTAAACAAACAAATAAAAGATTATAAATAATAACTAAAATAAATAAATTATAATAAATTTCTAGTCTTTTTATTATTTTTTTCAATCGTTTTAATTTATAAGCTATATACATAAAATTAATAAAAATTATAATTAAATCTTATAAATATTTTCCCCATATTGTTAAATTATTATAAATATTTTCCTTTAAATATTTAAAATTAATTAAAATTATAAAATCTAATAACAAAAACTATAAACTTTGTAAATTATTATAATTATTATCTTAAATAAATTAACTAACAAATAATTAAATTAATATTAACTATTTTAATTATTTATAAAAAATTTAAAAAAACAATGAAATCATTGATAAAAAAATTACAATATTATATATATAAAAAATTTTGAACTATTTTATAAATTTAGAAACGATTATAAAAGAACAATTAATTTGGAAAAAAAATTAAAATGGCAAAAAATTATAAAAAAACGAACAAAATAAAAATATAAAACAAATGAATTATAATAAAAATGTATTTATTGTTAATAGTGTTCAAACCTTAATTAAAATATGTCTTGATGTTTTACACATTTACCCTGACCTGATATACAATTAGTTGGAGTTCATATTAGTGTTCTCGTTAGCCTCATCAGACTAATAAATTATGACTGTATGATACTCACTTTTTCAGTGAAAGACAAACGGAGTGAGAGAAAAAATATATATTCAAAATATTTGTGAGAGTGATTGTATACACCACAGATTTGAAAAAATATAGAAACGTCAATAAAAGTGATAGCTCAATTTTTCTAGCAATTAATCGAGCAAATATAACAACAAAGAATTGGATTTGATTCTTTTTTTGACATTAGATATTTTTTTCTGACATTTCTGAAATAATAAAGAAAATATTGGTGTTTTGTGTACCAAAGATGTATTTGTTTAATTTTAAAATAAATTTAATATAAAATATAAATATAAATAATCTGTAGCCATCCCACTTTTCACGGTTTTGTAACGCTTCTGGGTTTCAGTAATGTAATACGTTTCGTACTATTCCATTTTCGTACTACATCATCTATCAAAAATAAAAAATTGTATACTTAAAAAATTGTATATTAGGAACTTACCGTACTTAACAACTCAGTCTTGCCAAGAAAATTTTTATTTCAACATTTTATTTTTTTATTTATTATGTATCTTCAACAGAAAAATATGCAACAGAAAAAAAAATTTGATTGTATATAGGCTACATATTTTGTTTATCCGAAAATTCAAAATATTTACATATAGTGTTGACTACACTACTATTCTCGGGTTCACTTTACTAGTTTTGCCATACTTTATTGCACTTGAAAAAAGTGAATTCATTTTTCGTAATCCTCGTCAGATCGAAAATGAATTTGCAGAACTTATTATTATTATTACTGAAGGGCCATGCGGGCATTCAAGCCACCTCGCACTACGACTAAAAGATCTTTTGTGCTTAGACCCTGCTCAATTAGCCGTCCAGTCAATATCCAGGCTCTTAATGAACCTGATAATACTACCGGCCGGTATATTATGCATACTGTCTGGGCTCATTATTTTCCTTCCTGAAAGTTGCAGCCTTTTGCGTGAAATGGCTGGGCAATGGCACAGAACATGTTCCCATAGACCCATTTCCTTAAGGTGATACCTTAAGGGAATACGACCTATGAGGAAGCCAGTAAGCAGCCTCATCTCGGGTTCCCTGAGTTCAAGACACTCCTTATAAATTTCTGCAAGTGAATTTCTACAAGTGCAAGGGATCCGATGCAAGTGACGCTTGCTAGTCCGCATTTTAGCAATTTGGTCTCCCTTCAGACACATGCCAGTTTTTAACTAAATTGCTATAAAATGCTGACTAACAAGCGTCACATCTAGGACTAATCGCGTGTAATGGGAAACTCGATAAGGTACTTATCCCTATTATTGATTTCCGTGCTGCCCCACACCGTGTGGTGCGCGTTTGCATCACATCCTACCAAATAGACCAGCCCGTTGCGCTTGCAATGAGCTATGAGCCGCCTAACTTTGAGTGGAGGTGGCATCTCTGAGTCTCCACGAAAGTAGACGGAGGCCAATATACCCTTCTGTTTGCTTCTTCCCCTAGAACCCCCACCATCTCTCTGGAGATGAACTCTGAAATGGAAATAAAATTAATTGGCGAGCTGGCCAAAATGGCTCTTGGACTCTCAGTTTCATTATGATAAATCAACCTCCCCAATTGATTTGGTACACTTCTAATTTGGTTACCTATCTCCAATGGCTCCTGGATGAGGGCCATGCCAATATTTTGGCAGATAAACCTGGGACAAGGGACGCCCGAAGACGCCTATCACGATGCAGGTTTATCTGCAGGCAGGCGATATATGCCTTCACATATCCAGAGATTTTTTCTTCAGAAGGCCAGGATCAGCTTTATTTTTCGCACCTCCGTCACTCGTCAGGCCAATATTACTAGCAGATGGCGGACCAATGTCCTCCACCTTCCCATTTCTGCCCCCTGATAACTGAGAGTCTCCAGGTTTCACCAGTGGCCTGCGCGGGGTCACTATCCGTAACACCCCGACGCCTTCTGCTCTCTAACTCGCCTGCCTATTGGTGAAGGCCGCCACTCAAGTGATATTGGCCGCAGGTGCTGCCACCGTAACTTCCGCAGGCTTGACCACTTGGGTCCCGCTCACAGAAGCCGGTTTGGCACCACACTGGCCACCCTGTGATACAGTTGAATAAACCCCAACTTAAAATTGACTTAAAGGCCAACTCGCTTGAGCTTCGCAACTGAAGAGCGGTTCATAAAGAACGTGAAATGGCTGAAGAGCTTTTCGCCTCTCTCCTGGTCACTCTCCAGTCAATCCCTGTATGCCCGCGTCTTGGCTCTTGATAAAACCAATAAGTTTTCCCGCCTCAACCACTGAGCCAATGTGCAGCGGCCCGGTCACCGCAGGTCTCTATCAGCCATCCAGGCCGAAGCTGACTGCCAAGGAACTTAGGTTTAAGCTCCTTGGCCTCCTGCTGCAGCACCTTGTCTAAGATTCCCTTGTGGACAGCCTTACTCTGCTCCCCAGTGAGAACAACCTCAAGAAAACAAGATTGCAGGATCCCAAAGATCGCCGACTCTGCAGCCTGTCTGAAAGTAACTCCAGGCCGAATTGCAGAACTCGAGACCATTACAACAGATTCCTCCCCCTGGCCTTTTTAAGTGCCGTTGGCGTGCCGTCATCCGAGCGGGCTCTTTTAGACAGACTCTTCAGAACCTCGATAGGAGCACCAGTCTCCCTTCGTGGCCGCATCGCCAAAAGTCTGGTCTAGCTTCCGGGCGTTTTGTCTTCAGCAAGAAACCTTTTGTACCGCTACTAGGCGGCTCCACACATTTTCACGCGAGGAGCGACAACAGGTTTGTCAACAGTATTGACCTGATACCTCCTGCTTTTACAGAGGAGAACCTCTCACTTATGGGGGCCGAACTCTCATCTCCTGAGGTGTTCATGTCGGAGTTGAGAACCAGGTTCTCTACCATCCTTATTTTTGTTAATGTTGACATATTTTGATTCCCACGAGTTGCTGGGAAAAGGAAGTCGTCAGTGGGATACGGCGCTTGGTATCCAGAGTCCGCATACTTAGGACTGATCAACCTATCAGCCATTCATCCATCGGCATATGCATCGGTTCCACTTTAGATAAGGGTTTCTTGTCAAGAATTTCTCGTTTAGCACCTTAATTTAGCCTGAGCCAAATGGTCAAAATGTATCAAATGGCCTTAGTTACTAGTGGCTGCCACGAGGAGGCACTACGTACACTTGCGAATTGTGAACATTTTACCCCTTACACAATCGTACCCATCACGCCAGCTGCTCAAAAACATGGCCAGAAACACTCACGTGATGCGCACCCTACTGAAAGGCTACGGAGCTGGTAGATTAATCCACTCAACTTTGGTCCCCTACTTCAATAGACGCCAAACCACCTGCAGAATTCTTCAAAATGTCTCCTCTTTTTTATCTATCTGGCTAATTCCACAATAACATAATTTATGTCTAAAAACATATCGGTTGTAGTTCAGTGATTGACGGTTTTTCGCCTTTTCGTTAGACAGCTTCTTTAAATGTTATTAAAATCTACAACGCAGT
The DNA here is from genome assembly GCA_958295665.1 of Tipula vernalis. Taxonomy (NCBI): domain Eukaryota; kingdom Metazoa; phylum Arthropoda; class Insecta; order Diptera; family Tipulidae; genus Tipula; species Tipula vernalis. The sequence goes on along the minus strand of OY282559.1, from coordinate 215,889,315 downwards.
TTGCTAATGGTTGATTCCCCAGTAACTTCATTCACGAATTAGTTTACTGTAAAAAGCTGCTTTACTTTTTCTTTGAGACGGCTGTCAATTTCGAAAAATCATTGTTTTAAAACAAGTGTCGTATTCACATTCAAATTCAAAAGAGCACCCTCCTTCCAGAAATAGTTTTCTTGCGTTTCGATTACTTCTTCGCCTTACCATAAATGCTTCCATATCTATGGCAATACTTTAAAGGATCATCGTATTTCGTAAGAAACGTTGCTCTAAGATAAGTAAAAACTGCTTCAAAAATAACAGCACAACTAAAAACACATTTAAATGTGTCGGTAAATCCACAAAGCGCCAGCATCTTTTTATATATAAAAGAAAACTGGGACGAGTCTCACGACATAACCCATACATATCAAAAAAGAATTTTGATAAGAGATTATAGAGACGTCATAGACGTCACCAAAATCCATAATGTTGTAATTTATGATTGGATGAATGGAAAACATCAATAAAACTCTCTTTTGTAGATCCACCCTTTAAAAATCTTTCCATCGCTTTGTTTGTTATGTGTTCATCGTGTAGAGCAAAATAATACATTTTCGTATAGTGAGATTGAAAGAAAGTCGACCGATAATTAGGATTCATTACTTCTTTTTTTTCTAAAACAATAGTAATAAACCATATAACGTTCTAGAAAATAACATCGTTGGTAAATGAAAGAATATTATCATCAGTTTAAAAACAGGAGGAAATTGAATTTTTATGACATTTTATGACAAAATTCTTTTTTCTTATTTAAAATCTATTTACATTTGGTATGCATATTTGAAAAAAATAACATTCGCCTTTTGTGTATGAGCGGTTATACTACAAAAGTAATATATATGTGGATACCTACATATATATTCCATTTATATTGATATAATAAGACTTGCTTTTGGTGAAATACCTATTATGTACAAATATTTTTTTACTTGATAATACCAAAAGGAACGCAAAATATAAACAACCTCAATTAATGCAATATTTTTGTCGATAGAATATCCAAAGATTAAATATAATAAAATAAATAAATTCATAAGAAATTAATTTATGTTTGACAAAAAAAATTACCAAATATTCCTTAAAACAACAAATTTTAAAAATTCTAATTCTAAAAACAAAATAAAAAAATAAAAAATTCGGCCCTTCGACCCATTCGGCCCGTCGACCCATTCGGCCCTTCGATCCATTCGGCCCTTCGATATTCGGCCTTTCGACATTCGGCCCTTCGACATTCGGCCCTTCAACACATTCGGCCCTTCGACATTCGGCCCTTCGACACATTCGGCTCTTCGACCCATTCGGCTCTTCGACATTCGGCCATTCGACATTCGGCCCTTCGACATTCGGCCCTTTGAAATTCGGCTCTTCGTACCCATTCCTTAAAACAAACAAAAAATAACTCTTTCTCCTGCCGTAAAATTACAGTTTGGTTTCTCTTATGTGAGCATATTCACAAAATCATTTTTACTGAATATAAATTGTATCGTTAGAGGAATCACCAAACTAAAAGAAAAACCAAATAATTCCTATAAACAAATTTTGAAATGAGAGAAAATCGTCATCGTGCACTGGCCGCGAAAATAACATCGTGAAGAGATTGTGTTGATGTTTTTCGATACAAAGGTAATACTACCTTGATCAACAAGTTCTCGGAATAACCACTGTGTGGCGCTCCCGATTTGAGTTCTGTTTTTTTTTGTTAAGTTGGTACATCTGTTGTTGATATTCCCTCTAAATCTTAGCGTCATAGCTTGACATTTGCAAAATTTACGTAGTCAAGAGTACATCTACTCTGTGTGTGTTGACGGTTTTTCCATTATTATAAAAAATACTATGCAAAAAAAATTATATTTCAAAAAATTGTTTAATAATTTAAATCAAAAGGAAGTATGGAATCAAATAAATCAATTCATAGAGCATAATACTAAAGCGGATATCCACTCCATTGTACAAAATGATGTCGAATACAAAGTCCTTCCCAGTATTGTGAATATATTCAATAACCATTTTGCAAATGTTGGCAATAGCCTCTCTTCTACAAGTAATGGTAACACTGAATTATACAATCTGCACAATAACAGCCCGAATTCATTTTTTTTTGCGCCCAATCTCCGTTACGGAAACATATAATATAATTAATAATTTAGACAATAATAAGGGTGGTGGGTATGATAATATTCATAATACTGTTATAAAACGTAACTCAGCATTCTTTTCTCAAATATTGACGGATTTATTCAATGTAGTGTTTGAAACCGGTATTTATCCTGATTGTTTGAAGATTGCAAAAGTGACACCAATATTTAAATCAGGAGACTGCAAAGCTGCTAGTAACTACCGACCAATTTCTGTCATGTCTGTGTTTGACAAAATACTTGAAAAATTAATTGCAACTCGCCTGACTGAATATCTAAACGCTTTAGATTTTTTTTACTGTCATCAATATGGTTTTAGACAGAGGTCTGGCACAGATACCGCTTTAATTGAGATTACTGATCTGATTTACCGAGCTTTCGATAATCAGGAGTATATATGTGGTCTATTTTTAGATCTGCATAAAGCGTTTGACTGCATTGATCATCGTCTACTTCTAAATAAGTTGTATTGCTATGGCTTTCGGGGCTTGGCTTATAATCTTTTAATGAGTTATCTTCAAAATCGTAAACAATTTGTGGCTTTAGATGGTGTAATTAGTAGCACTTTAACTCTTAATTGCGGCGTACCTCAGGGTAGTGTACTTGGCCCTATTCTATTTCTGATTTTCATAAATGATATATCACACCTACCTCTGGCTGGGAAAATTAGAATGTTTGCTGATGATACCGCAATATTCTATAATTCCAAAGATTGCTCCCAAGCCATGACACACATGGAAAACGACGTTGCTATACTTATAGAATATTTCAATGTAAATAAAATATCTGTAAACCTCAACAAAAGCAAATTTATTATCTTTCAATCCCCATTCCTCCCTCATTGTGATTTCCAACCCTTGCAAGTTTCAAATGGTATTATCGAGGGAGTTGATAAACTCAAATATCTTGGAGTTTTACTTGATAAGCAAATGTCTTGGAATTCATACGTTGAGTTTAAAAGTCAGACCGTTTATTTATTTGATTAAGAAGCTTGCTTCCTTTGTTCCACAACATATTCTAAAAATGATTTATTCTTCATTTATTCACACAAGATTCTATTTTGCGATTACTTGTTTTGGTCATATTGGAAAATCAAAGATAAAAAGGTTGCAAATTTTACAAAACAAAAGCTGCAAAGATTTCTATAGGCTTCCACACTTGTTTCCCTCCATCAAGTTGTATAAGAATGTAACTGAAGGAATCCTGCCAATAAACGCATTATTCCAATTTCATGTTTCAATATATATGTATAAATGTTTGCGGTTATCGTCAACGCTATCAAACATTGTGTTTCAGTATGTAAATCATAGCCATACAACCCGTCGTTCTAATCTTTTAAAATGTTATAAAATCAAAACTGAATTTGGTAGAAAATACATATCGTACTTTGGTCCATATGTATATAACCATTTACCGACTGTTATTACTAGATCTGTGAATCTTCACAATTTCAAGAAAACTTTAAAGACGAGTTTGGCTGAACGGGTCGAAGATTATCTTTAACGCGACATATTATCTGTATCTTTTAATTTGTTTATTCACCTAATTTTAATTTTATTATTTTATTTTCATTATTTTATATTTTTATTTTTTATTTTTTATTATTATATATTTAACTTTCAGTTTATTACTAAATTGTTATCTTATATCTTGTTCATTATTTCTGTCTAATTTTTGGTTTAGAGGAGAGCTGATTAGCTTTTAAAGGACCATAAATCCATTAGCTATCCGCTCTCCTCAAAACTTTTAGTTTTAGATTAGTCTTAAAATTAATAATTTTAATTTTAATTTACTTGTTTTATTACACTATAAATAAATAATAATAAAAAAAATTATTTCCTCTCGGCTGCTGAAACGCGTTCCCCGTAATGGTTTTCTAACTCGATTGAACAGAAAGAAGTCACAGGGAGCCAAATCAGGTGAATTCGGTGGCTGTTGGATGGTATTTTTTGCATTTTTCGTCAAAAAATTACGAATAATGATGGCACTGTGCGACGGTGCGTTATCATGGTGCAAAATCCACGAGTTTTCTTCCCACAATTCTGGTCTCTTTCGGAGAATAGCTTCACGCAAACGTCTCATAACGCCCAAATAATACTCTTTGTTTACGGTCTGGCCTTCTGGCAAAAATTCATGATGCACTACACCGTTGTAATCCATGAAAACCGTGAGCATTGGCTTCTTTTTTGACTGAAAACGACGTGTTTTTTTTTTGGTGAACGCCATTCACTTGCCTGATGCCTGGATTGCGTGTCGTACTCATAAACCCACGTTTCGTCTCCAGTAATGATCCTTTTGATGAATGTGGGATCTGATTCAGTCTCGCAAATCATGTCTAAAATTGTAAATAATCGCCAACACACACAGAGATAGATGTACTCTTGACTAAGTAACTTTTGCAAATGTCAAGCTATGACGCTAAGATTTAGAGGGAATATCAACAACAGATGTACCAACTTAACAAAAAATACAGAACTCAAATCGGAACGACGGGAGCGCCACACGGTGGTTATTCCGGGAACTTGTTGATCAAGGTAGTACTTGTTGTTTTTGTTTCAAGTTACATCAGCAATTATAAGTTTCTGCGTAATAATTGTGGAATTCTTTTCGATTATTTGAAGGTAATTAATTATTCGTAGATTTCAATTGTTTTATTAAGTTTTAATTATTATTTTAACATTAAAATAAATTACGCTTTGTTTTCTAGATTAATTTAAATGTTAAATATATCGTCAGAACACAAAAAAAGGAGATATGAAGAAGAAAATCGTAGCTTCAAGCAAGAATGGGAAGAAGCATTTGCATTCGTCGATAAAGGGGGAAAACCATTGTGTCTTATCTGCAATGAGTCACTTGCTCATTATAAAGCCAGTAATTTAAAACGGCATAATGAGAAAACACATAGTAAATTTTTGGCTAATTATCCGTTAAATACCGACATCCGAACAAACAAAATAAAATCTTTAAAATCTGGATTAACTAGTCAGCAAACATTATTATCATCTTTTAGTAAAGAAGATGATAATACTACCATAGCTAATTTTATGATCGCTGGGAACATGGCCCGTGCTAAACGACCTTACACTCAGGGAGAATTTATTAAAAAGAATATGTAGCAGGTAGTTAAAATTCTGGATCCATTAAATATAAAACTGCTGAGGCTAATTAGCAACGTTCCAGTATCACGTCATACAACAATCAGTAAAGATTGTAAACAGCGACTAGAAGAAGATGTAAAAAATAGTATAGCTTGCAGCTTAGCCCTTGATGAATCAACCGATATACAGGACAATCCCCAGTTAGCTGTATTTATCCAATACGTTTCCGCATCTTTAGTTGTGCACGAAGAACAATTGAATTTGGTAGCACTTAAAAATACTACTCGTGGAATTGATATTAAGAGTGCACTTGATAACATATTGTCAGGACGAGACAGGACGGAGCACCTGCAATATTAGAAAAAAATGTAGGCCTTATTGGTCTATTAAAAAACGATCCAAGAATACCAGAATTTTTACGACTTCATTGCATTGTTCATCGTGAACATTTAGTTGCAAAATATTTTAAATACGAAAACGTAATGAAAACTGTCCTACAAATCGTGAACTATATTCGGACGAATTCAAAAACCCATCGCCAATTCAAGAATTCTTGAAGAATTGGAACTTGCAGATCATCCTCAAGATACAATATTTTACTGCCTTGTGCGATGGTTATCCATCTATAATGTTCTAAGCCGATTTGTTGATTTAATGGAATCTATCAGCAATTTTATCAAAGAAAAAGAAAAACACTATCCGAAATTAAAGGATGATGAATGGATTAATGACTGTATGTTCTTAACTGATATAATGGAGCATCTGCAATTCCTCAACCTATCATAAAATTATAGCGGATGTGGAGAGTAGTATTTCAGGACTAGATGAGACAGCTCATAATACGATTAGAAACTGACTAGTAAATATGTTGACGAATTTTAAAACAAACAATTATTTGCGTATAACATTTGTGAATGTTGGAGAAATGCAACAGATTCGAGGGGCTCAAAATGGAAAGCAATTTTTGAATGAGCACCTCGAATTTTATGTGTTGAAAGCTGACAAGGGTAACATAACGGTACTTATGGAAAAAATTGAATATGTAGAAAAAATGGAGTTACTCACTTGTCAGACAACAACACTTATATTGAAATTCGGAAAGTTGGTATTTCTTCAATGCAATCTAAATTAAATGTAATCATTGGCTCTTGGGAATGTTTAGGAAAAATCGAGAAAAATTTGGCTAAATTTCTTAAAAATTATCATGGTACGACCTCACGAATGTATGGTCTACCAAAAGTGCACAAAATTGGTATTCCTTTGAGACCAATTGTAAGCTATTTAGGTTCACCTTTATACAATTTATCCAAATTTTTGTCTAACATTTTAAATCATTACGTGGGAAATAACTTTTCGGCTGTAAAAAACACGGAAGATTTTATAAATAAAATTAAAAATGTGTCTCTATCAATAAATTATATATTAGTATCATTAGATTTAGTTTCGTTGTTCACAAACGTTGGCTCATCTTTGGTAATATTTTTTGTTTTGTGGAATAGCATTAAAGCATGTAGTAATACAAATCTGGGGTCAAAAAATTTTGTAGAAGCGTCGAAATTTGTGTTAGATCATACTGAATTTAGTTTCGGGCAAGATGTTTTAGACAAATGTTTGGTTCACCGATGGGTTCGCCAGTTAGTCCAACAGTGGCAAATTTAGTAATGGAACACGTTGAAACCGAAGTGTTAAAAACATCTTCCGTCAAACCTATCTTCTTTTACCGGTATGTTGATGATATTATTGCGGCCATTCCAAATTCGGAAATTGATAGTTTTTTTGGACTCATTTAATAGATTTACCCCGCGAATACGTAATGAGGATGGAAGTTTAACTTGGTTGGGTCGGTATCTAAATTATAACTCTTGGCTTCCATCATCTTACAAAAATAACACAATTTTTTTGTGAGCTGAAAAAATTTTGAGATTATCGGATGAGGTTTTTCATGCCGAAAATTTTAAAATATTAAGGGATGTTCTAATACAAAATGGTTATCCGAGAAGTGTAGTTACTAGAGGTATTAGAAAGGCTATCGACAAACATAAAATTTCGGAAAATATTGTGGAAAATACGCGCGAAAATCCAAATTTAATCGTTGAAAATAATCGCAAACTTTTAATTTCGGTCCCGTATGCTAAAATTTTGTTCGAAAAAATTAAAATTCTTTTACAAAAATATGGATACTTGTTGGTAGAGCATTTCAAAGTTTGGACAGGGTTTTATTCACTAAATTAAAAGACAAAATTCCTATAGAATTACAATCAAATTTAATATATAAATTAAAATGTTCGTGTGGAAAAGAGTATGTGGGTCAAACTAAACAAAATTTAAAAAAACGGATTCGTCAACATATTTACGATTCTACGTATGAGTTTAAACTATCGCTACACAGCGCTTTATCGAATCATTTACGAGGAAGTAATTACTCATTATCTATATATGAAGCTGAGATACTTGGTAAGGAGCAAAATCTCAATAAAAGATTAATTTTGGAAAGCATTTACATCAAAAAACATCAAAATTTATCTGAAAATTTGTTAAATATCCAGGAAGTTTCAAAGTATTTATTAAATTATTACGACAACATTTTATAGATATTCTAAATTTAAATTTGTTTCACTCTAATTGTATAACTTAATCTATTTTTCTGTTAAACTGAGTAATTTCTAAATTTCAAATTGAACTCGTTATAAAAATAAATTCGTTATAAAATTTTTTTTTTTTTTTTTTTGAAAAATTCTACCTTCAAAATGACGGGATGTGCCGTCGAAACGTCGGGGTTTTTTTTTTAAAATATTAATAAAAAATAAAAATAAGTTAAGCTTAAAACCATCAAAATCATTTTATTATAAACATAAAGCTTAAAAAAGTGAATTAAATAAAGGAAAAGATAAAGTTATTACTGATCTTGTTCAAACGATTCCAAGTTTTATTAAAAAAATTCAGCTGTTTAAACGCGATTTAACTACAAAAATGTTCAGTCACTTTCCTCGTCTGAAGAATAGACTCTCTAAAATTGACGAGAAAAAATTGAGTGAATACGACAGTAAATTAGAAAAATTATTAAAAAACTTTCACTTGCGATTTGATGATTTGAACAATTTAAAGATTTCTCTAAATTTTCTTGTAAATCCATTCGAGATTGACGTTATTATCGATGGATTATCGATGAAAGTGCCACAGGAGAAATGGAATTATTAGAACTTCAAGAGGATCACAGTCTTAAAATGCATCACAAATCAACACATTCTGCAAATGAGTTTTGGAAACAAGTGTCACAATCAAAGTAATTCAATTTAAGAAAAACGGCTTGCAGATTACTGTCCATATTCGGCACAACATATTGTTGTGAGTCACATTTTTCAACAATGAAGTTTATAAAATCAAAGCACCGTTCACAACTCACAAATGAGCATTTACCGGAATTAATTCGTACTGGGCTAACGAACTACGAACCCGATTTCAGAAAATTCACGCCCAAGTTACAAACACACATGCCATCTACCAGCAAACAATAGCTGTCATGTAACAAAATTTGAATATATGTATGTATTTGTTTAAAGACGTACTCAAGAAAATAAAAATTCCATAACAACTGATGTTTTTGAAATTTTATTTTTATGTTGGTTCTCGTAACGAGAGATTATTGGAATTCGGCTCCACCTCCACCTGTAGTGAAGCTTGGCCATCTCTGTTGTATAACATGAATGGTACAACTTACACTTTACCCGTGTTCTTGAAACACTTAGATCAAATATTTTATTTAAAATTAATCCATGCAATTTAGATTCATTTACATAATTTTAAAGTATTTGACATCACATTTACATATTCAAACAATTAATAACGCACCACTCAATTATTTAATTTGATAACACAATAATATCTCTTTCCGTTAAAAATCTCTAAATAACTAAACGCAAAATGAAAAAAATTTCATAAAAATGTTCCATTGATTTTATTTAACGCCACCCATAAACTGGGCCAACATTTAATAAAAAAAAAAATATTTTATGTCTTGTTAGCAAACTCATAAATGTGTATCAATTTACACACCAAAATACGTCATACTTACATATAAAACTACTGTGCTACGTTGTACAAACATAATCGAATAAAACGTGATACATGGTAGCAATAAACTAAGTACCAAAAACTAAATAAATTAAATTGAGAAACATTTTTTCTTCACCAATTTGTTTATCTTATTTTATGCTCTTACAATACAAATCGAAAGATTACAATAAAACTTGATAAACAATTTTCATGTTACATTGTTAATATTTTTTTTACTTTATATTTTAAGATAACAAAAATTCTGTTGTTGTTTCGCGGAAATACAAAGTTTAATAAAAAATTATCAATTTTTTAATTTTTTTATTTAGCCAAATATTCTTTTTTTTGTGGTAGGGAGGTTTGCGCACAACTTTTCGATGAACTCAAAGAACAAACGAAAATATTTACCTTTCTATCGATTTGTCAGCCTTGAGATACTTTTTAGTAAATATTGTTCGATAAAAAAGATGAATCGAATGATTTTTGGTGTTGTTTTAATTATGAAGTTAGATGTCAATAACTTTGTTTGCAAACAACAAAATTATTTTCTGCGAAAAGTCCAATTAGTAAACAAGATGCATTTTGCGAAACAAACAACCCCCGAAATAACAATTAAAACGTAGCGATTGCCCTAAAAATAAAATGGTTTGAAAAATAATTAAGTTAATTTTTATTAGCGTCAGTAAGCTAAAGCTTGAATTCAAATTTGTAACCAAGAAGTGCCGCTCAAAAAGTACAATCAAATGAACGCTAAATCGAATTATTTTTAACAGAAATTTATAGATGAATGTTGCCGATTAAACATACAATTCAATATTTTATATTATTTGGGAAATTGATAAATAAATATTTATTATTTGAATAATTATAATAATCTGTTAACAAAACAAATTTAATATTTTTGTTTGGATAAATAATTGTTGAATACATATTTTATGTATTTGCTTGAGAAAGATCGTTGGAAAAAAATCGATCATAAAATTGAATAACTGTGTTTATAGTATACTACTGCTGTTTAAATTAGTGTACTATTTATTGGAGGTAAAATATTATTATTTAAATATGTATTTACTGAAAAGAAACCGTTTTTATCGAAAACAAAAATTCTTAAAAGATTGAAGTTCAGTTTTAGAAATGTAAGAATAAATTTTAGCTGTATTCATTCTTCTCCTATGAGGTTTTCGATGATTTAATTAAATTTAGATTAATTATCCTAATAGGCTTAATTGTTTATTTAAACAGAAATTACAATATTTTGGATAATGTGCAAACTTTTATCACATTATTAATTATTACACGTGTGGAGTTGTTAGGATTCTATCGGGCGCGTCCAAAGTTACGAATAGGAGTAGCCCCTAACCTACTTGTCGGCAGGTAGGTGCCAAATAAAGTACCATCCGCTGATCAACGCTGGCTAGGGGTGGTTCAATGAATATAATAAACAATATGGAGGATCTGAAAGAGTAAACACTATAGTGCAAAGATCACTAAGATCCCCAGCTAAAAGTGTTGAGATAGAAAATGAAGAACTTCGTAGACAACTGAGTAACATTGAAAAAAAAATAGATCCGAGTTTTTTCTTGATCATTCTGTTTTAGCCGATTTTTTGTTTTTGTTTGATTGATTGATTGATTGGAAGGTTCGACCAAGCTTTAAGCAAGACCTTTTGGATAGGTTTAATTAGGGTGGTAGAAATTGACCCGGTTACAGATACCTAAGTAAAACCAATAGTTAGTAACATACTTCTAATCTAATTTTGCGGTTTATTAAAATTAAAACTGCTTTCTGAAATAACATTTATTAGTTTGATGAGTCAGATTTCTGGGCACTTCTGAAAATCGTAATGACTCTTAATTTAAATTTCACCTAAAACTATTCAGATAATTTCCACCATACTGGTCACTGTCGTAACTTAAAATTACAGTTTAACTCAAACTTATAAGTTAAGCATTTCCTCCACTAGGATTATAGAAGTTTGATCTGTGATGGGCGCTGTCCAGCAACCAAAATTAAAATGATAAGACGCTAATTAGTTGGTAAAGTAGTAAGTTTATAAGCCCAAACTGAAGTACCTGCAAATTAAGTAGACAAAAATCAAGACAACACAATTAATTTCTAAATTATCCATCCGTTACATATTTGAAATTTCTAGAATCTGAAACAAATTTCTTGGAAATCTCGGAAAACAAAATAAAAATTAATCCATTAGTACCAATTATTTACTACTTAAATAATAGGATTCAACTTCTTTAAAATCTTTTTGTTATTAATATTGAATAAATTAGTTAGCACAAAACAACTCATTTTCTAAACTAGGGGTCATTGGATGCTTGATGCTTCTGGAAATTCCGTCAGGTTTCCCAGGTGCTTGTGAACTAAAATAAATTAATCGATAATTTTATTACGACATGCTATTTAATAACACACTGGTTCGTTTCCTATTCTATGAAACCCAATTCCTAATTTACTTAAAAATTAATTATAAATTTAAAAATCAGCCGCTAACTAACCAATAACTTAAATTAGGCCGGATTATAAATTATATCGTTGGTATTCCAGTCTTGAAATAGATTACCTCGGGTGGGGCCTGTTTAGTTTGGTTTAGAATAAAACACTAACTGTTGGTTTTAGTGGTATTTATTCTTTTTATTATATCTTTTATCGCTTACCGTTGGTCAGGGCGATAAAAGATGTTATTCTGGAGTCAATTATTTTAGAACTACCTGAAATCAGAAAAATTTCTGAATACAAATTTTTATACATTAATTAAACTAACAACAAACAATATAGAATAAAATTGCTGATTTTAACATTACAAGTTATATTGGAAAAATCAATGAGTGTGAAGTTTATGCTAAAAAAAATATAAAAAAATTACACTGTTAAATTAGCTATTTTCCAATTGGAATTTAAATTATATGAAAATTTAAATTTTTTGTAGTTTTGGATTTTTCATACCACCAATTAGATTCTTTTCATCAGAAAACAGGTTCTTTTCATCCTTTTCAGATAGCTGGACCATCTGTTTATATCGTTAACCAAAAGCATCCAATTGTGTTGAACATTACTATATTTCAGATAATTTAAAAATTGACTGAATTTTGATGGTTTAAATAATTATTTAGCGCCGATCCTGGAAATGTCCCGAAGGCCCCGCACATTTCTTAGAATAGCTAAGCCATGTAGCGGTCAATGTCACAAAGCCGATCCAATTATGATGAACTATAATATATTTCACAGTTTTTGGAATTTTTAATAATTTTCCATTATTTTAAAAGTTTTATATCGCCGACCGCAGAGATGTCCACAAAGTCTTGCCCATATTTTCGGATAACTTGGCCATGTGCCAGTCTACGTGGTCAACCTTATCCAATTATGATGAACTATACTATACTTCACACAATTTAGAATTTTTAATAATTTTGTTTGGTTTAAAAATTGTATCTCCAATCAAAGAGATGTCCACAAGGTATTGCCTATATTTTCGGATAACTTGGCCATATGCCAGTCTACGTGGTCAATCTTATTCAATTGTGATGAACATCTATGTGATCGGAGATACAACAATTTTTAAGACCAAATAAAATTATTAAACATTCGCAATTCTGTGAAGTATAGTATAGTTCATCAGAATTGAATAAGATTGACCACGTATACTGGCATATCGCCAAGTTATCCGAAAATATAGGCAAGACATTGTGGACATTTCTGTAATCGCAGTTACAATTTTTAAACCAAATAAAATTATTAAAAATTCTAAATTCTGTGAAGTTTAGTACAGTTCATCACAATTGAATAATATTGACCACGTAGACTGGCATATGGTCAAGTTATCCAAAAATATAGGCCAGACCTTGTGGACATCTCTGTGATCGGAGATACAACAATTTTTAAGACCAAATAAAATTATTAAAAATTCTAAATTCTGTGAAGTTTAGTACAGTTCATCACAATTGAATAATATTGACCACGTAGACTGGCATATGGTCAAGTTATCCAAAAATATAGGCAAGACATTGTGGACATTTCTGTAATCGGAGTTACAATTTTTAAACCAAATATAATTATTAAAAATTCTAAATTCTGTGAAGTGTAGTACAGTTCATCACAATTGAATAATATTGACCACGTAGACTGGCATATGGTCAAGTTATCCAAAAATATAGACAAGACCTTGTGGACATCTCTGTGATCGGAGATACAATTTTTAAAACAATAAAATTATTAAAAATTCTAAATTGTGTGAAGTATAGTATAGTTCATCACAATTGAATAAGATTGACCACGTAGACTGGCATATGGTCAAGTTAACAAAAAATATAGGCAAGACTATTTGGATATCTCTGCTGTCCGCGATATAAAACTTTTGAAATAATGGAAAATTATTAAAAATTCCAAAAACTGTGAAATATATTATAGTTCATCATAATTGGATCGGCTTTGTGACATTGACTGCTTTATGGCTTAGCTATTCTAAGAAGTGTGCGGGGCCTTCGGGACATTTCCAGGATCGGCGCTAAATAATTATTTAAACCATCAAAATTCAGTCAACTTTTAAATTATCTGAAATATAGTAATGTTCAACACAATTGGATGCTTTTGGTTAACGATATAAACAGATGATCCAGCTATCTGAAAAGGATGAAAAGAACCTGTTTTCTGATGAAATGAATCTGTTTGGTGGTACATACTAAAAATCCAAAATTACAAAAAATTTAAATTTTCATATAATTTAAATTCCAATTGGAAAATAGCTAATTTAACAGTGTATTTTTTTTTTTTTTTTAGTATAAACTTCACACTCATGAAAAATCATACATTTGGTGTCAAATAAAATGCATAAAAATGAGAAAAAACGTTATGTTAGGAAAAAATGTCTATAATAGTATATTGTACAACAAGTGGAAAAAACGAGTCATTGCAATACGAAAGTGAATTTTGCAGCCTGAGCGATAGCGAGTGAGATGTAGCGTGTATAACTCGTGTGAAAACGTGTAATTGCAATTACATGTTTTCACATGAATTATACACGCTATTTTTCTACGACACAATAGTCCTGTAATACTTATAATTTATAAATAAACATAAAAAATAACAAACTTGCACGGATCAACAAAACTTATAAAAGAAACGATCACAATATCACATTGTATCTTAGTAATAAGTAATCATAAAAAGAATGGCTTGTATTTACACTATTGAGGTCATTCTTGTGCAGCATCATGAATTGATATGTTCACGTGACTGAACAATAACAATAAAAACAAAGCAGTTTTAATTTTGTACGAGAAACAGCCACCTAAGTAGTCTAATGGTAGTGTGCCCAAGTTGTCTAATGGTCAGTATTATGTTATCAGTAGTAAGTATATATGATAGAGATAAAGGTTTGCATATTACATTTAATTCTTACATTTTTAAAAATTTTAAAATCTGAAATAATTTGTAGTTTAACAAATTTCATTAAGATCCAATTCCTACTCCAATCTCTCAGTTAACCAACATCGCAGCAATGTTCTGGAACCCTACAGCTGTACGACCATATGCCGGGTCCAACGTACACCCTTTTAAATTTTTTGTTGTTGGAGTTTATCATGCTAATCTATAGTGCTGACATGAAAGGTGGGTCGGCCCATGGATTATGCACTTTCAACAAGGGATCATAGATGTGTTCATCTTCATCATCGATCGTAATCAGATGATGAAAAATCCTTTGTGCATCCCGCCCCTATAGCAACCTTAACCACTGCGCCGTTTGGTCGGTGACGAGACTTTTGTTGTATACTTTTCTCTTTATATGGCGTGCACATTTTTTTGTATTGCGTATTAAGTGTCCACAAAAAATATGTTGGTACGTCTAAATTGGACAACATAAACACAATTAGAGTCTCACGAATACGGGTATTAGTATCGTTCATACATGTGCGCAAAAAGAAAGGCATTAAACAATATATTTTAATTTAGTTATATTCGCAGTTGGTTACAAAAACATACTTTACCATTTCTTTACTTTAATACTATATGTTTATTTTAACACTTACTTCTTGTAATGTATAACTCTTTATGTTTAGTCCATCAAATATGGTACTTTTAATAATTTTAAAAAATACAATTTATTTTATATGATTTAAAAAGGTATACCGTTGTAGAGACTGTCAATAATTTAGGACAAAATGAAGTTTGCGTAGTTTTGTCTACATAGATTAAATAAGGGGATATTTGCTGGCCAACTAACTATTATAAGGCACTCAAGAAAATGATGGATCCGGAACATTATTGTACTCAACAAAAATTTGATACGTTTTTTACAAGTTAAATTCCTCATCCACAGCTACATATGGAGATGCCAAAATAAAAGAAAACTTTTTATCAGAGTATTCGTGTTATGAATCAGAAGAGGGTAGAACAAAGCAAACAACCAATTTCAATGAAGAATTCAATATTGAAAATTTAGATACAAGCGAGAGTAGAAACTAGCAAAATACTAGACCTCCCGGGTGGCACTCCATGTTATTTTACACCAAAGTCAACTACAGCAATTACTAACTACAATTCATCGCTAGCTGTACCCTTTAGCAGTTATAATTCGCCAGTCTCCACACCAGCAAATTTATATCACCAATTAGAAGTAAACGAGAATAATCTTTCACTACAGGAAAATGCTAGTTCTGTCGAAGCTAACCACCATTAACCAACTTAAGAGCATAAAAATCGCAAAATACATTAATTGATTCAAAAAATCCACCATCAGCAAACTCCAAAACCACTTAGTTAAAACTAATTCTGCAATAGAGGGATTCGTAACAACATCAATAACAGGAACAAAAAAAAATTAAAAAAATCATCAAATGTAAAGATCCGTCAGTTCCTTTACGGACAGCGGAATAATTAAACTTATTTACTTCGAAATTACAAGAAACCTATTACATGGAACAGATGGTAATTAATTTTATTATTACATTTACAATTGACCAAGTGTTCTAAAAGTGTTTGTTTAATTACAGTTTATTCAAGTTTTTAAATTTCGAATCCCAAATATCAACAAATCAGTCAAAAAATTTTAGAACACTTAATTGATTATAGTGTCATGAAGCTTTTCTCATGGACGGAACAATCCGGTATTGTGAAAGGTAAATATGAATTATGTAAAGTTTTTCGAAGTTTCCATTTTTTTATTTTTATTTATTAACTATTTTCGCAGGAACAAATAAACTAATTTTTCCGATCTGGAACTGATGACGCATTTAGAAGAGAATACCCTAAATTATTTAAATTTTAAAACTCTGACAACGTCTGTTGATGTTAAAAAGTTCATTCAGCAATTTTTGACGAGATCATCAATTGTAATGGCTCGGAGCCCACAAAAATTACTTCTAGAAACTTGCGTGTAATTCAAATATAAGTTTTACTTTAATATTAATTATAAAAACCAACGAATTCTTATATTTTTAATGTTTGTTTCATTTTCCCAAATTTGGAGTTTTTCGCTGAACATCGGTGTTTTCAACCAATCAAAGTAATAATTAAATATTTATTTGAGCGATGCAAGCTTTATTGCTTTATTGTTCTAAACGGGTTTAGGATATAAAAGTACTAGTGAACCTTACGTTTTTTGGACAGTTATTGCCCAAAACACCATTTTCAAATGAGACTGAAATATTCATTTTTATTACTTATTTTTGGATACATAAATTTAAGTAACTTCAAATACAAAAAAAAAACAATAAAATTTCTGAAAAATTCTACTTAAAAATAACTGAAAAGTGTCACTTAAAACGTGGGCAGAATAAACATTGCTTCTGCTTGTACTGAAAAATAACCGAAGTACTAAAGCAAAAAATACTGCGATTTAATCGAAAACATTAACAATCTACTCGTATGTTACTGAAATTTTATTTATTTAAGTGTTCGTACTCATAACAGGCTGCACGTGATGAGTAGACCGAACTTTTTGTTTGTACGAACTTATCAGTACGAAACCAAACTACCACAGAGAAAGCTCAAGGAAGTTTTCATTTTTTGGAGTCGATACACTTTGTATTGACCTCGGGTTAAAGTACGTGTGGGATTTTGATATTTCTAATTTTTCTGATGTATTTATAAATGATTGGCCTCTTCATTTTTTCTGATTAACAAGTCGAAATTGTTGTGAATGCCGTTATTTTTAATATATTTTGTCTCTAAAAAGCCGAAAGAATCTTATTGTTTTAATACAGACAAACTTTTTCTTTCTATTATTTGTGTGGGCATAAAACTCACAGAAATGAGAGTTTTCCTTGAGCTTTAGATTTGGTGAATTTTATAATTCACTAAATCAATGCGTTCTTGCCTCATACGTAATGTATGAAGTTAGAATTTTATTTTTGTAGTTTGGTCGTAGCTACCTGATGAGTAGACCGAACTTTTTGTTTATACGAACTTATCAGTACGAAACCAAACTACCACAGAGAAAGCTCAAGGAAAGTTTTCATTTTTTGGAGTCGATACACTTTGTATTGACCTCGGGTTAAAGTACGGGTGGGATTTTGATATTTCTACTTATTCTGGAAGATACCATATATTTATAAATGATTGGCCTCTTCATTTTTTCTGATTAACAAGTCGAAATTGTTGTGAATGCCGTTATTTTTAATATATTTTGTCTATAAAAAACCGAAAGAATCTTATTGATTTAAGAAAACATTGATAAAAAAAACAATTACAAATCAAACAAAAAATTCGGTTTTAATTTTTTTGAAACTCAAATTACATTTAAGAACCTGAAAATAATAATAATCATGATATTAATTAAGTTACTTTCACGTTTGATAAGATTTATTATTTAAACCGCCTAAAACGATGTCAAATAATTGTCAGTACACACAAAGAAGTTGAGGGAATTTGTTAAAAAGTTAGGTCTAATATTTCGTGTGATAACCTATTCATGAAATGACACTTTGCAACCTTCTTTTCATTGAGAAAGCCAACTTCCGAGTTATTTCGGGGGGAATTTTTGGCCCATTTCTCTACAATGACCCGTTTTAATTGTTCCTTGTCAGTTGTCACTAATTTGGTGTTCACGGATCTTTCGCTCCAAATTATGGCATAAATTATCAATGGGGTTGAGATCTGGTGGCTGGGGAGCATGAGGAAGTATTGACTTTACATTGTATTGTACAATAACCATTCCTTTATCAGCTTTGACGAATGCTACGGGTCATTGTCATGTCCCATTTTCTCAGCACTTATTAACAAATTACCCTTCAAAATATCCAAATAATTAAACCGGTTCATTATGAAGGTCAAATGTCCTACACCAAGGTAGGTTTATCTTACACCTCTTCAGCTAAAAGCTCTTCAAACCATTATACTTCCGCCACCACGTTTTACTCAAGTTCAGTGTTGGGTTTCCGCCACACCATAACTCGCCCATCTGAACCAAAAACGTTAGACTTTCTTCCGTCTGAGGGAATAACATTTTCCCAAAACTATTCGGGCTCACTCACATATCCCAGTGCATATTCCAAGCGCCTTTAATATTTTTTGTTGGCAAATGCAATTCTTGCGTGTCGCACATCGACGATACTCTTGTTTATGCAAAATATTCCGTATTGTCTGAGGTTCTTTCGCTCCTTTTTTGCGTTGATAAACTTTGGCAGCGATCGTTGGAGCACTAAGCTTTCGATTCTGTTTTATTGCCTTCTCTATTAGATGTATTTGAGGTGTGTTCAGCTTTCGGTTGCGACCACGCCCAACAAGCATCTCTAGTGATTTGGGTGTTCTGGATGAATTATTGAATCGAAGATCGTGGGCGATTAGTTATTTTGGAAATTTCCTGTAAACTTTTACCTTCACTCTCCAATTTAATGATCAATTTTTTAATTTCTACACTATTTTTGGTACGAGAATGACACATTTTTAATTAACTTGACAATATTTCATTCGCCATGAAAAAAGTACGACTAATTAACTTTTACGCAAAAAAAATTGGTAATTTACCGTTAGTTGAAAATAGGAGTACAACAAATAATAAATTGTTAATGTGCTAGTGTTAATTTTCACAAAAGTACAAGTGTACGGACAATTATTTAAGATCGTTTTAGGATGTTTAAATAGTAAATCATATGAAACGTAAAAGTAAATTCATTTGCTTCATGATAATTATTATTTTCAGGTTGTTAAATGTACTTTGAGTTTAAAAAAAATGAAAACTGAATTTTTTGTTTGATTTGTAATTGTTTTTTTATCAATGTTTTCTTAACCGAGCGCTGTACGGACAATTTTTTGATACAGTGTATATGTGATATCTGGATATGCAAAATAAAACACATAAAAATAAACAACTTATACACCACAAACTAAACGTTTTATGACAAAAAAAACTGATGTACATACAATATTTTATTTAATTGAATAACGTTTTTAAAATCGATGTACATATTTCTCTTCATGTTGTAAGCTCGACTACTTCTTTTCTTATCCCACTACATCGATATTTATATAATGACAATCCCGCTATCTTCTGCAATCGTAACACCAGGTGATCAAAAAAGAAAACCGTACATATATATTGATAAAAACTAGATTGTTTCGCAAGTAACTCAAGCCCTGGTGAAAAACGTAATATTAAAACTTTGGTGGGGGCTCTAAATTGACTGAAGTTTTGAGATTTGTAAATTCGGTTGAACAAAAAGTTCGAAAACAAAAATTTAAAACATAGTTGTGTCATGACAATCCATAAGAATAGGTCACCAATAGTTAATAATTACATTTTAAAATTTGTATCATTAACGTAGTGGGAATTGCAGATTTGGGTGTTTTGTTCATTTCGAATCTCTCTTTTTCTTTGCATATAAAAGGACTATTCTGGTGATACAATGGCGTTGTACAATGGCCACATTTAGTGAATGAATATGCTTCTGTTGTTTGGTATCCTGTGCATATTAAATATATAAATTAGATTGAACGCGAAAGTTATAAAATAAGAAAGTTAAAATACGTTCTTTTTTGATTTGTTAATTTTCAAATTTTAAGCTGTTTAGAAATTCGCGTGAAGTTTGTCCTAAATTTGTCCTAAAATTACAAAAACAAAATTTAGGACAAACTTCACGCGACTGCACAAATGTGTGAAGTTTGTCCTAAAATTAAACATTTGTCCTAAAAATTGATTTTCCTGTGAATGTATTAGTAATAAAAATAAATCTCTCGTTATTATGAATTTTTACGTAAAAAAATTATTTTACTTATGTAATTTAAATTTACAAAAAAACTTCTAAATAAACTTCAGTCTTAATTTAAATTATCAAAAAGAAACAATTTAAAAAATCAAAGTTCATTAGAAAAGTGATATATAAAAATTACTCAATCTCGTTCAAAAGATCGTAATTAATAGTGGACACAAGTTTTACAGACAGTCGGAGAACTGCTCTATCTTAAAACAATGATAAAGACGTCATTAAGGATATTGGGCGATGTCCCTACCTAAAAAAATACATTCAAAAATCTAGAAGATAAATGACTTAGGCAGACGTTTTGCTTCCCAATATGTAAATTCGTATAAAGAAATTAAGTAGTATGTATATTAGCATAAAGTTGGATTTTAAAAAAATTCTCAATCTGGCCCCAAGATCGTACCTAAGTGGACAAACATCAATAAGGGTAGAGGACAATCCGACATATCTAAGAAATATTACAACTTTCAAAAATCTAGAAGATAAGTGACTTAGGACAGGCGTGTTGCGTTCCTATATATAAGTTCGTGTAAGGTTGGATATTAAAAAAATTTTCAATCTGGCCCCAAGATCGTACCCAAGTGGACATACATTAATAACACAATCCCCTCTAGAAATGTTACAACTTTCAAAAATCTAAAAGATAAGTGACTTAGGACAGGCGTGTTGCGTTCCTATATGTAAGTTTGTATAAGGTTGGATATTTATAAAATTCTCAATCTGGCCCCAAGATCGTACCCTGATCCAAAACAACATGTTTGGCAAAGAGGAGGCTCAACGCCGTCGAGACCAGCAACCGCAATGCCTCAACAGTTCATAACTAGGCTGTTGTTGCAGATAAAACTACAAGTGTCAGTGTTATTGGCACCCCAGCGGTAAACTATAGTCCATTCAAACAGTGCGAAAAGATATAGGAACGCAACACGTCTGTCCTAAGTCAATTATCTTCTAGATTTTTGAAAGTTGTAACATTTCTAAGATAGAGGGGATTGCCCTCTACCCTTATTGATATATGTCCACTTGGGTACGATCTTGGGGCCAGATTGAGAATTTTTTTAATATCCAACTTTATACAAACTTACATATAGGAACGCAACACGCCTGTCCTAAGTCAATTATCTTCTAGATTTTTTAAAGTTGTAACATTTCTAAGATAGAGGGGATTGCCCTTTACCCTTATTGATCTATGTCAACTTGGGTACGATCTTGGGGCCAGATTGAGAATTTTTTTAATATCGAACCTTATACGAACTTACATAAAGGAACGCAACACGCCTGTCCTAAGTCAATTATCTTCTAGATTTTTGAAAGTTGTAACATTTCTAAGATAGAGGGGATTGCCCTTTACCCTTATTGATACATGTCCACTTGGGTACGATCTTGGGGCCAGATTGAGAATTTTTTTAATAATTAACCTTATACGAACTTACATAAAGGAACGCAACACGTCTGTCCTAAGTCCCTTATCTTATTGAGGAGACTGCCGCCTAAACTTAAACTCATATATCCATTTGAGTACGTTATTTGTGCCAGACATAGGCATTTTTTAATGTCCAACATTGTGCTAATATACATACTACTTAATTTCTTTATATGAATTTACATATAGGGAAACGTCTGCCTAAGACATTTATCTTCTAGATTTTTTAATGTTATTTTTTTGTAGGTAGGGACATCGTTCACTATCTTGAATGACGTCTTTATCATTGTTTTAGGATAGAGGAGTTCTCCGACTGTTTCTAAATGTTGTGCATACTAAGTTACGATCTTTTGGACCAGATTGAATCATTTTTATATATCACTTTTCTACTGAACTTTGATTTTTTAAATTGTTTTTTTTGGATAATTTAAATTAAGACTTAATTTTATTTAAAAGTTTTTTTTTTAATTTAAATTAGATAAGTAAAATAATTGTTTACGTACAAATTAATAATAACGAGAGATTTATTATTCTTACTAATACATTCACAGGAAAATCAATTTTTAGGACAAATGTTTAATTTTAGGACAAACTTCACACCCGTGTTTAGAAGTTTTGTAGGAAATTCCCTTAGTAGCACGAAGTACTTTAGATATGTATGTACATACAACGAAATTCTCGAATTTAAAATGTTTAGAAAAATTCATTATATGTCAAAATGCAATTTTAAAGAAATGGTTTAAACTTTGTGCAATCGGCTCGACTTCTAAATCGAATAAATTTTGATCGTATTCGTTGTTAGTATGGAATCATAATAATAAATGTTTTTTACAGGAAAGGCAGATTGTTGGCACGTCCAGCTACCGAGTCCTAGACAACCGAAAGATGCTAATCGTTCTCCATGTAGCAACCTCTGCGCCTACCAATAGATGGCTCATCTCCTAGAGATCGCTATAATATTTATTCGGGATTAGCACGCGGAACGTAACCAAGCCAGCGTATAATATATATATATATATATATATATATATATATAATAGAATTATTGGGTAAATGTGTCGTTATAATTTGAAAGTTGATGCAATTGCCCGTTTGTGCACGCGATGAGGAATAAAACATCATTGACAAAACTTTACAAATATTTGATGTTCTTTGATGTTCATTCGATCAACCACCCCAAGAATCAGTTTTAAGCAACCAAAATCACGACAACCAATAATTCATGACATTCATGCAGCCATCTTCCAACCAAATCACAATTACCAAATAAATCCAATTTCAATTTGCGATATACTATATTTGATGAACATTTTATTCATCAAATTAATTCTAATTAATCAAATTTTTTTTTTCTATTTCTAGAGTGAATATAATGTTCAGGTGATTGATGCTAATATAATTTAAGAAAACTACTCTAATATTGAACTTTGGCTAATATTTATTTAAATGATTTGGAAATCTACACATTTTCAATAAAAATAAGAACATATTTTTTAAGAACATCAAATATTGGTAAAGATTTGCCAATGATGTGTTATTTCTCATCACGTGCACAAACGGGCAATTGCATCAACTTTTAAATTATAAAGACACATTTACCCAATTCTATTCTATACATGTTATACGCTGGCTTGGTTACGTTCCGCGTGCTGATCCCGACTAAATATTGTAGCGATCTCTGGTAGATGAGCCATCTATGAATGAATAGCGGCGGGTGATTGACGAACTGGGAGATGAGCTTGTCAAATTGAGGCTAGATTGTAATTTGCCTGGGTTGTCTTGTTTTTGTGTGGGCGGTATGGTGAGTGAGTGATGTTTGGCCGTTCCTGTTCCTTGGGTGAGAGGGATTAGAGGGACCACACAGAGACGTCACAATTGTCGAATGAGGATGTTGTGGATGTTTTAGGATTGTATTGAGTAACCTTGTAAGGGAGTTAGTATGTGAGTGGGGAGTTGTGGTAGTCGAATTTGGAAGGTTCTTTGCTAGTTTTCCTGTTGATTTTGACATTGTTGATAGTAATGGGACTTGTTGAGTATCTGAATTGCCTTCAGCACTTAGTGTAAATTATTAAAATAATTTCTTTTAGTCTGTAATCTGTTCTTGTAACCGCGGCCTTTATCACGCCGGGCAGCGGTCAGGTCTTTGTAATTCTATGCTGGACCACGGATGGTTGCTTTTGCGAGGTATCGTAATATGCTGATTTTTTGCGTCTGGCATCAGTTCAAATTACTTTTCTTACCACGAAGTTTTTTTTCAAGTAAGCTATGCTGGTAGTCATTTGAAGTGAATCTTACCTACCATTCGGTGCGGTGCAGGGAGGTTAAATGTTTTATAGAGGAAGGAAGTAATGATTATAGATATCTGAGTCAACAATGTTTTTTTAGAGGAATGTTCGGAAGACTGAAGCAGCAGGTGAATCAGAAGTGATGCATACGGGTACATTTTGGTTAGTATGTTAATTTATATTTTAATTTAATTTAAAATTATTATGTTTCTTAGTTTTAAAATAAGAATCATTTAAAATTTTAAATTAGTTTTCAGATACATTTATACAACTTCTTTGTTTTACTGAAAAATGCAGTTTGCATGGGGATCGTCTATTGTTAGGTTTATGCTTGCCATTGATCCTTCTTTATGGAGAACAGTCCTTTTATCTAAGGCAGTTTCCTCCATCCGGAGACAAAAATGTGGTATACATTTGTAAACTAGATTAAAACTAAATATTCAAGATTTATCCTGAAACATATTTTGAATTATTTGATGGAGGTTAAAATAAATATTGAAAAAATGAAATTTAATACAAAAATCTATTTTTGTAAATTTTTCTACAATAATTTGACTTAGACGTATGAACCTTTCATTTTTTTATATTTATTCCAATATGCACGGTTTTATTGTACTGATAATGTCTATTACTTATTTAATATGATTTCTTAAGTTTTTGATTCAACTTAATTGCATAAGTGCATTCGGCGATCGAATACAAGTTATTAAGCGAGTGAAACGCATTATTACGCGAGGGTGTCAAATGGTCTGTCTCGGCAAAATACTTGCTCACGACTTGTGCCTCATGGATTTATTCGAAATAAAACTAATAAAATTATTATGCTCTGCCATGTGTTCATTTTGCATATATTATTTAATATTATAATTAATTTTTTTAATGCACTTTATCAATTAGCATAGAGGCAGACGTTATCTTATGATATAGTTTGTTATCTTTTTGTTTCATACTTTGAAGTGGTGTCAATTGACAAAGCAGTACTGCCATGTTGGCATTACTGTGACACATATTTCCAGACTGATTTCAAATGTCGATTTCAGATATTATTTCCATTTTTATCAATCATCCTCAGTTTCGGAGATATTTATTATGTTCTTATAATACTAATACTTACTGCAAGCTGAAGGACGAAACATTAGCATTCCATGTCTGGATAAAATGCAATACAGTCTCATTTTAAACGTTGTTATGCTAGGGTTAAGAATATACACTGTATAATAGTAAAGAAAAAATTTTTATTAGATATAATTAAGTAAAATTATCAAAATATCATAGTTTAAATTTTTCGTTCTTTTATCGCTCTTTATACAAATTTTCGCTCTTGCTCCCACTAACATATTTTCTCACTATGCCTTTACGCTCTTACCCTCTAAAGATAAACACAAAAAAAAATTATTATTTCGCTCTTCCAAAGTGATTTAAATTTTTATTTTTAATATTGCTCTAGAAAGGGGGAGCGTAAAAGTTAAAAATATGGCTCCCTGTATATACTACAGAGCGATTGAGGAAAATATATTACACACGAATTGCTCTTTGAATATCATTAATTAAAGAAAATTCATTAAATGATATGTGGGTAAAGTTTTAGTAAATTTGCCATGCGCGATGGGAATGGGATACTAAAATGGTTTTTGGATAAAGTTATGGAATATGGCCAATTAATATGGAACTTAGCTATTTCTTAACTGATTTTAGTGAAATTTGACATGCGCGATGGAAATGGGATTCTACAATGATTTTTAGATGAAGTTCTGGAATATGCCCAACTAGGATAAAACTTGGATATTCCTTAACCGATAGTGATACAATTCGACATGCGCGTTTGAAATGGGATTATAAAATGATTGTTTGATATAGTTCTTGAATATGGCCAACTAGGATGAAGCCTGGCTATTCCTTAATCGATTTTAATGAAATTTGACATGTTCGATGGAAATGGAATTCGAAAATGATTTTTAGGTAAAGATCTGGAATATGGCCAAGTCGGATGGAACTTGACTATTCTTAGACCGATTCTAGTGAAATTTGACATGCGCGATAGAAATGGGATTCTAAAATGATTTTTAGATGAAGTTCTGGAATATTTCCAATTAGGATGGAAGTTGGCTATTGTGTGCCTTAACCGATTGTGATACAATTCGACATGTTTGTTGGAAATGGGATTCTACAATGATTTTTAATTGAAGTTCTGGAATATGGCCCACTAGCGCGGAACATAGCCATTCCTTAACCGATAGTAATCCAATTCGACTTGTGCGTTGGATACTGAATTCTAAAATGTTTTTTGGATAAAGTTCTGGAATATGGCCAAGTAGGATGGAACTTGGCTACTCCTTAACCGATTGTGATGCAATTTGACATTTGCGTTCGAAATGGGGTTCTAAATGACTTTTAGATAATGGTCTGGATCTTTCTATTCCTTAACCGAATTTAGTGAAATTTGACATGCGCTATGGAAATGAGATAACAAAACGATTTTTTGATAAAGATCTGAAATATGGGAAATTTACAATGATTTTTAGATAAAGTTCTGGAATATGGCCAAAAAGGATGAAACTTAGCTATTCCTTAAACAATTGTGATGCAATTCGACACGAGCGATCGAAATGGGATTCTAAAATGATTTTTGATTAAAGTTCTGGAATATTGCCAAGAAGAATCCCATCCATCGCCCATGTTAAATTTCATTAAAGTCGTTTAGAAAAAATCCAAGTTCCATAATAATTGGCCATATTCCAGAACTTTATCACGTTCCATCCTAGTTGGCCTTACTCCAAAACTTCGTCTAAAAATAAATGTAGAATCCCATTTCCATCGCGCATGTTAAATTTCACTCAAATCGGTTAAAGAATAACCAAGTTCCATCCTAGTTGGCCATCAAATCAGTTAAAAAATAGCCAAGTTGCATCCTAGTTGGGCATATTCTAGAACTTCACCTAAAAATCATTTTAGAATCCCATTTCCATCGCACATGTCAAATTTCACTAAAATCGGTTACAGAATAGGCAAGTTCCATCATAATTGGGCACGCATGTCAAATTTCACTAAAACCGGTTGAGAAATAGACAAGTTCCATAATAATTGGCCATGTTCCAGAACTTTATCAAGAAATCATTTTAGAACCCCAATTCTATCGCGCATGTCAAATTTCACTAAAATTGGTTAAGTAATAGTGAAGTTTCATCCTACTTGGCCATATTCCAGATCTTTATCCAAAAACCATTTTAGAATCCCATTTCCAGGGCACATGTTGAATTTCGTCCCAATCGGTTAAAGAATAGCGAAGTTCCACCCTATTTGGTCATATTCAAAAACAGTAGATATTTTTAAATGTGTATCTGTTCGCTAACAAAACAATCAGGCTTCGTCGAAATTTAATTTAAAAAACGGTTTATACCCTGAGTAATTAGCGGTGATTTGCTTCTTAATCGAAAAATGTTTGATCGTATTCTTTATAAATATAGAATACATTGTGATAATATAATAGATTATAATTTTTTGGTAAATGTTGCCAATATAATTTAAAAGTTGATGCAGTTGTCGCTCAGTACACGTGATAAGAAATAACACATCGCTCACAAAACTGTACCAATATTTGAAGTTTTTATAAAATGTATTCTTATTGTTGTTTAAAAAATGTATAGATTTTCCAAATCTTTTAAATAAATATTAGCCAAAATTCAATATTAGTGTAGTTTTCTTAAATTATATTAACGACAATCACCTAAATATTATATTCACACTAGAAATAGAAAAATCAAAATTTGATTAATTAGAATTAATTAGATGAATAAAATTTCACCAAATGTGTCGCAAATCCAAATGAATATAAACTTACATTAGTACAACAGCACATGTCAACAAAATAAACTAAAGATAGATCACAGTTATAAATGATTTGAATACGTTCTTCTGTTACCAATTTTATTTTTAAACAAATATTTTTATTCTTCTGCACAATTATTCCTGAAGTAGACTGCATTAATTCGCCATCCTCTTCATGGTTGTCATAATATCGTCATCTTCATCGTCACAGTCATCATCTGCTCCAGAACCTTTACTATCTATAATTAATATGTCAAAATTCCCTTAATAATTCCCTTGGTATTTCCCTAGGTATATTCCACATGCAACCGAATACCCTATTTTGAATCATTCGGAAGTTTTTATTCACCACTCTGAAACTGTGTCAAATTTCTTAGTGCGTTGAATTTTATTTTTGATAATTGTTTGTGTTTGGTTTTGTCAGTGAGATATAAAATTTTACAAAATCTTGTTTATTTTGACCATGGTTTGTTGTATTGCTTTGATAAAGTTTTTGGTTTAAGTTGTTTTAGCTGTTTTAGAGTTATTCTAAGCAAGAAAAATTTATTTGTTCTATGTGAATCTAAAATTTGTTTTGTTTAATGCAATTTTGTAAATTTACCAAAGCAGCAATTGTCAATAATCTCAACTAAATATATTTTTGGAATGTTTTTTTTTTTTGCTACGTTTTTCAAGAAATATTTTTATTTTATTATGAATTTTGATACAAAAAAAATTGCGAAATGATTTTGGATTAACAAAAAACAAAATTTTGTGAAAATTTTATTCACCAAAAGTAAATCGAAAATCTATGCAATTATTGACATTTTCGTATATGGGGATTTTTTTCACCTGCTTATACCCATTCGTAAATATTCCCTTAGTACCGAAAAAATTGCATTAGTAGTGAATTCAAGAATATACGAATTACAATTTCCGAACGTTTTAATGAATTTTGACAGATGTCCGCATGTGGCAAATGGATATGGAATTCGAGAATAGGGCCTCAGGCTTTCTAAAGAGAATTTAGCAAGTTTCGATTGTATCGTATGTGTATACTGTAGTACCACAAAGCAGATCTAGATAAACAGAGAAGGAAACTTCATACTACCTTTAAGTATTTATACAGGGTGTTTGGTGCATCGTTTGCCAAATTGAATTAGTCCAAAATAGGGATCATTTGCTATTTCTTAAGCCCCAATAACTTATTTCTGGCCCTACGAATTTTTTTATTTTAACTTTTTAATTTTTATTTTGAAAAATCGCAATATTCAGCATTCAAAAATGAAATGTTTTGTACCATCATAAAAATTCGTTTGGAAACTGAAGGGATCAAAAAATATACTCGCAGTTCGCCATTTAAAGTTTACATTAGAATTTTAGTCCAAAAAATTATTGATCCTTTTCTGACGACTTGATGTATTTTTACAATTGTGATTATAAATACGGCTAATGTTTCCCCTTAAATGAACGATTCTGCTTCACAATCAAAATTTAGCTTTGTCTTCTAACTCAAAACGAGCAAGCAAGCCGAACTAATTTTTATTGCTGGTTTAAAAAAAAATAAAAATCAACTGAATTTTTATCGAGTTCAACGAAAAATAGCAGCCCCAATAATAATTATTAAGTGTTATTAATGGTACATATGATAAAATCGTCTAAATTTAAATGTATTTTAAAATATGGGCGAATTAGCGAATTTTACAATTCTTGAAGTTGAAAATTCTCATG
The DNA here is from genome assembly GCA_958295665.1 of Tipula vernalis. NCBI lineage: Eukaryota > Metazoa > Arthropoda > Insecta > Diptera > Tipulidae > Tipula > Tipula vernalis. The sequence goes on along the minus strand of OY282559.1, from coordinate 215,859,546 downwards.
TAAAAGCAAAAAAGCTATGCCGGTTAGACTCGATGTCGCACTTATTGAGCCTCGCCGTATTTGATATTGTTATCAAATAATCGAAATGTTGGTCAGCGGTGGAATCCGAGACCGCGGCAACTGCCTTAACCATTGCGCTGCTCTTTATTCTGTGTCAAATGATGATTGACTGTGTAAACTTAAAACATAATTGTATTAATAAAATTGTATTATACAAATCAATAAAATTACAGAATGCAATGCCGAAATCCAACTTTCATCAATTCTGGAATTCAAACACCTGAACTTATTATTAAGAAAGAGTTAGTGATTTCCATAATTTGTTCTATATTTTTGATTATTTGTTATTTCCATATTTTTTTATTCCGTAGAAGGGCTCAAAAAATCTGAAATCGACCTGAATGCAGATATAATTTCCATAAGGACGGATCACACGGATGGGGCATCTTTGATGCAAAAAAACGGGCACTAATAAAATGTGATCAACAACTCTCATGAATGAGCAGCTCTCTTATCTTGCAGTCATGAATGAGCTTTACTGCCGACGACAGCTGCTCCCCTAATATCTATGCAATTCCGATAGATAGTACGCTAGGTGATGATACTAGCGAAGATGAATAAGGTGATTTTGATGAAACAAAGAATGGCAAGGGATTTTCCATCAATACGAAAGATTATTTATCGGATGAAACTTTTACAGAAATAAAAGAATTTGGAATATTTAATCGGATTAAAAAGGTACGAAAGATTGTAAGATGCTTCATCATTCACTCACTAAAAATTAAATACTACAATCATACGTCAAACTTAAGATGGGTAAAGAGCTTTATATGTAGCTGGACTTCAAGGCGAGCTGAAACAGTCTGTTGACGATGTTGGAACGTTTATGCAAGCACTATTTAGCTTTATGAAAGCACAAATTGATATCAATTCCGAAATTACGTTTATAAACAGCGAAACGTGTTGGATGTGGAAATCGATGATAGTGAAGCACAGTCGTACGATGCGAAATCGATGTTGAAAAAACTACGAAATAAAATTTTTTTTTTTTTTTTTTTGTATAAATTTTTTATTGTTTAACACATTACTGGTTTTTACAATATTTTTATACAATAATTTTACAGTATTTGGTTCATACTACGTTACTGACAATAAATTAAAAGCAAAAATACATGAAGATGTTTTATATTTTGTCAAAAAATTGACCTTCTTTTAGAAATTGAATCAGTTTATCCAAAGTTTCATCATTTTGATCTCCTAAGATGTTTATCATTTCGCCGCCAATTTCATATTTTTTCCTAAGGCTGTCAACCTCGGGGCACTCTACGAGGATGTGTTTTATGGTAAGTACGTTTCCGCAGTCGCATGTCGGCGGAGGTAAATTTTCAAATAGGTGTTCATGGCTAAACCGGCTGTGACCAATACGTAGTCGTGTGAGAATTATTTCTTCCTTTCGATTTTTCCTGTTGGATGACACCCACGGAACAGGCATGTTTTTAATTTCTCTAAGTTTATTTGGAGTATTAAGTGAACTCCATTCTAATTTCCATTCATTTAGAAGATAACATTTAACGTAATTTTTTAAGTCACCTGCAATTGGAAGGTGCTCATTAGTAATTTCACAAATATGGGCATTTTTTGCAGCTATATCCGCTTTATCGTTTCCTTTTATGCCTGCATGGCTTGGGATCCAAATGAATTTAAATGTTTTTATATCACGTGAATTATAAATAAGGCTATGTATATTTTGTATAATTGGGTTGTCGCTTTTTTTCTGGATGGCCTGTAGACTACTAGCTGAGTCGCAATTAATAAGAAAATTGTTGTTTAGTTGTTCTGCTGCCCATTTAACGCTTTGGTAAATTGCATAAAGTTCAGCATTGTATATGGAGGTCGTTGTTTGTAGCCTATGTATAATTTCTGTCGAGTTTGATACAAAAGCAGCTCCAGCGAAGTTCTCCATTTTTGATCCATCCGTGTATATTAAGGTATAGTTGTCGTAGTTAAAAAGAGCTTCTCTATGAAGTGTTTGAAATAGCATTTCGTTAGCAGTAGTACTCTTATGTTTGAGCAGGTCCATATTTATATATAAAGGAGGCATGAGCCAATAAGGGAATGGATAAGGTTGTGCTGCTCGTATTTCATTTAAAGATATATCAAGATTGTTGGTAATTTGTGATATTGTATGTAGTACAGATGGTTTAAGAACATTTCTTCTTGTATACAATACTTCTTGATAGCTCGAGTTTAACGGGTGTTGTTTCATAGACAGTATGTTTATATAGAAAGACATTATTAAAATTTTTCTTCGGGTATGTAATGGTGGGATACCAGCTTCTGCTAAAATGCTCACTGTAGGGCTGGTCCGAAAAGCACCTGTTGCAAGTCTAATTCCAGCATTATGTACTGAGTCCAGCGATTTAAGCGATGTCTTGTAGGCAGAGTTATAGAAAATGCATCCATAATCCATACGTGAGAGCACAACTGTTTTGTATATATAGAGTAAAGTGTCACGTTTTGCACCCCAATGTGTATTGGACAAAATTTTTAGAATTCTCAAATTGTTAGTTGCCTTACGTTTAGTTTCAATTATGTGTGCTTTCCAACAAAGTTTTTTATCCAAGTTTATTCCAAGATATTTAAAAGTTGAATTGAATTCAATAAGAGTTCCGTTCAATAAAATTTGTGGATCCGCATGAGGCTTAGTTTTTCTACAGAAATGCATGGCGCACGTTTTAGTTTTTGAAATTTGAAATCCATTCTGCGTTGTCCAATCCTGAATTTTGTTTATTGCATTTTGAAGCTGGTTTTCAATGTATTTAATATCTTTATGATGCGTGTATATTGTGATATCATCTGCGTAAATATTTATGTTAACAGGAGAGTTAATTACGTTAACGATATAATTTATTGCAATTAAAAAGAGGGTAACGCTTAGTACTGATCCCTGCGGTATTCCATTTTCTTGGACGTATGTGTTTGAAAAAATGCCACCAAAAGCAACTTGGAAAGTTCGATTATCCAGAAAGTTACGAATAAAATGTAATAAATTTCCTTTTACGCCAGCAGCAGCTAATTTCTTGATAATTGTGTGATGCCAAGCCATATCGTATGCTTTTGCTAAATCTAAAAAAATAGCGACCAAGTGGTTTTGGTTTTTCAAAGCTGTTTTAATCGAGTTTTCAAGAGAAGCGATAGCATCCATGGTTGAAAGTTTTTTTCTAAAGCCAAACTGTGAAGCTGATATAACTTTATTAAATTCTAAAAACCATATTAGTCTGTTATTTAATATCCTTTCCATCAATTTGCACAGGCAACTTGTTAGAGATATAGGCCTGTAACTATCAGTGAGTGTTGGATCTTTATCGGGCTTTAAAATCGGTATGATCAAAGCTTTCTTCCATTCGTTCGGCATCTTTTGCTGTAAAAAAATGTGATTGAATATTTTTATAATGTAGGATTGAGCCGATTGTGATAGGTTTTTTATCATGTCGTAGTGAATTAAATCAGGGCCAGGTGATGATCCTTTTACATTATTTAAAGCTATTGTGAATTCTTGAATTGTAATTGGAGCATTGTAAGGTTCATCAATTTCAGATTCTATAGAGATGTGTTGTATTTCTGATAAACTTTTAAACGATAGGAAATCAGACTCATAATTTTTTGAGCTAGATTTTTCTTCAAAATGTTTAGCTAGTGTATTAGCGATAGTTACTGGATTTGAGGATAGATAATTATTAGTTTTTATCGCAGTTGTGTACTGATTTTTTGATTTCCCTTGAATCTTGTGGATATTGCTCCATAACTTTTTTATCGGTGTGGTTTTATCAATGGTTCCGACAAATTTTTCCCATGAATTTTTTTTTGAGATTCGTATTTCTCTACGTACCAACGCCCTAGCTTTTTTATAATTAATCACATCAGACAATACGAAAGGCGACCTATTGATGAAATTAAGTGCTTTTTTACGTGATTCCAAAAGCTCTTTTATTCTGGGACTCCACCAAGGTACTGGAGGCCTTTTAAACATGTTTGGAGTTTTTGGAATACTCTCATTAGCTGCTTCACTAAAAATGTTCGATAAATTATTCATATCAGCATCAGAAACCGAAGTTGACTTAGGAATTTTGGAATCCATGCAAGAAGTGAAGAGTTCCCAGTTTGCTTTCTTGATGTTAAATTTTGTACGAAAAGATGGGAATTTCTGTTTTTTATGGAAATGTAAAAAAATTGGAAAGTGATCACTGCCACAAGTGTCTTCATAAGCTTCCCAATTGAAAAATTGTTCCAGAGATGGAGTTCCTATTGCTAGGTCTATAACACATGTTGAATTTTTGTTACAAATGTGTGTTGGCTTTCCAGTATTAAACAGCAATAAGTCATATTTATTTAAAATATATTCAATTAATTTTCCTTTTTTATTTCTAATTGTAGAGTTTGAGTCCCATAGGGCATTGTGTGCGTTCATATCACCCATTAAAATAAACGGACTCTCAAGTTGGTCAACAATACTTTCCATTTGCCTTACAGTTGGGTCGGAATTCGGTGGAAGGTATATGTTACAAATGGTTAATTTAATTGGATTGAAAATTTTTACTGCAATTGCTTGAATATCTGTAGTTAAATGATGCTCCTCACTTTTAAAACAATTTGCAATAAATGTGGCAACACCGCCTTTGACTTTCTGGTTGTTGATAAGTTTGACATCCATTCTGTAAGTTTTATAATTTTTCAACGAAATATTTTGTTTGTTGTGGAAGTGGGTTTCTTGAATACATATAATAAAAGGATTAAATCTTTGAATAAGTAAGTCAATTTCATGTTTGTTATTATAGAATCCGTTTGAATTAAATTGCAATATAGATAGTCTTTCATGTGCTAGTTATATATTAGTTCTTTGAGGATTTTCTGAAGTACAATTATTATTATTTTGATTATAATGAGACATATTAACATCGTAATTTGTAGGGTTGACACTTGTAGCAATTTCAGGGTTACTTTCAGGCATATTAGATATTACGTTTGAATTATTCACAAATTGCTTTTTATTTAATTGTAATTGTGAAGCAGTATTTTCATGTTGAATATTTGATGAATTTATTGTATTACGTACCTGATATTGTGAAACAATACTATTTGTTTGTAGCTGTGTGTTACCTGAGTTTGCAAATGATGTCGACGGGTTTTGTTTATTCAAAAAAGCGATGCCGTTCGAGGAACTGGTTTCTTTCATTGATATCGTCATCGATTTCTCTCCGTTTTGATTTTTTTGTTCTTGTATCATCAACTGGACGGCTGAATTGTTTATAATTCTGAATCATGTAATGCTTGTTATGAGTTGGTAATAATTTTTTTTCAATTCTATTGTTTACCGAACTTTTTGTTAGTGAAGGAAATTCCTCATCGTAATCATCAGAAAGAACATTAAACATATTTTTTGAAATTACAGAATACATTTCAGAATAAACCGTTTTTTTGTTGACTCTTGAAAACAGCAAATTTGCCTCACCAAAAGATAAATTTTTGTAGGTCATTGCACTTTTAATGCTTTGCTGCCTTGAGATTTCTGGGCATATTTTGGAGTTTGATAAATGGTCTCCGCCATAAGAGACACAACAAATGTTGTTGTTACAAGGGTCATCAAGGTGTTTAATACTACAGGTTTTACATACTGATTTATTCGAATTACAGTTCGATTTTCCATGATTATAACGCCAACAGTTTGAACATTGGATAATTTGCTGTATAAAGGGCTCACATTTGATCCGGACGTAGTTCAAAAAAATGTATTGCGGAATCTCGTGACCATGGAAGAATATCTTCATTCTTCTGGTTGGTATATACTTTTTAGTACCATTTTCTACAGTTCTTCTATTTATTCGTTGAACTTTGGCGACATTGAATTGGAAGGCATTAATTCTATCAAGAATTTCTTGCTCTGTATAAGAAATGTCTATATCCCAAATTAATCCTGTACTGTTTGTGTAATAAAATGGGATATACGCAGTCAAATCGGTTGTATTAAATATCTCCAAATCAACAATTTTATTTGCGGTCTCAAGGTTATGGCAATAAACCACCACGTTATTTCGAGAAACTTTTTGTATTTCTTTGATATCACTTGCACTGAAATTTTTTATTAAGATATCACTGATTTTTAAACTATTCACAGGTGGTAATACTTCTTTACGGTTTTCTTTAGATTTGTTTGTCACTATCACTTTAAATCCATTACAATAATTTATATGATCTAAATATTTGTTTTTTGTTGGATCGCCATCGCTGTTTTGCCCCATTTTGGGGTAAATATTTATTATTACACCACTATAATTAAAAGTCTATTTTTTATTTTTTATTATTAAACTATAATTAAATAAAAGTTTTTAATAATTATTTTATTAATAAAAAAGTTTTTGATGCTGTAATAATGGTATTTATTTATTTATTATATTATTATTTTTTCTTTACTCGTATTAAATCGACCGTTCTGTTTGATGGTTTTTAAAGTTGTGACGAAATAAAATTGATGCACATTTACTGTGCAATATTCGTGCAAAATCGTCGAAAAATCGAAGATTCAGATCGTCAAGTCAGAAGTTTTTTGAGGAAGACGGTTCCCGGAGGAACTATTTTGCAAACTGCTTACCGAAATTTATTAACCATACCACCTACCAGTGTGTATTCGGAACAGGCGTTCTCCGTTTCTGGTTCTTTCTGCATTAAGGTACGATCTCGATTAGGGGATGCTGCTCTTAGCGACTTATGGTTTTTAAAAGCATATTTTGCCAGACTACAAATTTCAAAAAATAATTAACATTAATAAGATTAATTTTATGTATTTGATCAATGTTAATATTTTTTACTCAATTCTTAAATAAAAATTTTTCTTTAAAATATTAATTTTATTTTTTCAATGCGGGAATTGAAAATTGTATAACTTCGAAATTCCGGAATCGTAAATTCACCGAAAATTTGCAATCCCCAAATAAAATCTTTTGTATATAACCATTGAAATATGCATTAAGAACATTTCTTACCAATTTGATAGCCATTACGCTAAATTGTTTGTTTTAGGCCCCAGGTTGAAATGTTGATAATGGGCCTTTTTGATAATTCGCACGGTGCGGTGCAGTGCATACTGTTTTCCTTTTCTCCTGTAATGTATTTTCTAGGGGTAATATAAAGAAAAAATTGAACACTGAACCCCACCTTGCAAATTATCAAACAGACCCAATGCTTCTTTTAAATCTGTTTTTAGAAGAAGTGTTGGTTAATAAAGGGTGATCCATCTAGCGTTTGCAATTGCCAATACCGGTTATTTCGATTGTGGCAACACTTACTTCATTCGTGTTATGACAGAAAACTAGTTTAATGTTTAAGATTTACGAAAAGGGTCGCTTTACGCTTGAAGATTTAGTAGAAATGAAATGCGTAGAAGGCAATATGTGGATCAATTTGTGAATCAAGATCGTGAAACTGAATTGTTATTGGATAAACTGGGACTAATAAACTGAAAAACTATCCAAGACTTGAAAGATCAAATCGAAGTTGCCATTGATGAGATAAGAGCCCATATAATCGAAAATGTTCTGAAAAATTGGTTTCACAGAATGGGGTACTGTAAAGCCAGCTGTGGAAGTCATTTGAATGAAATTGTGTTCCATACTTAATGGTAATGTATACTCTTTATAATAAAAGAAACTGCTTTGAAAAATATTCACTCGTCTTTGAATTTAGAGCCAAATTAAATTGCAAACGTTAGATGGATCACCCGTTAGAACCGTTTAAGTTCAATGATAAATCAAGATTGATTACTTGATCGATCTTGACTCATTATTGACCCGATTCTGACTTCTAAAATTTCTTGTTATTCTTGTACCGATTAATAATAGCGCATAACACAGTATTATGTTTTTTTTATTACAAATTCATTTAGGAAGCAGCAGAGAAATAAAATAACATAGCATGAACTCATTATCATTCCAGAATCGAGCTCAGTATATCAAGCATTATAACAAAAATATCAAAAATTATAATGTGATCATGGCTGTGATTTTAAATAAATTATCTAACTAAATAATTAATATGTGGACACATATTTTTCATTCCAACAAAAATATGTATCCAAGAAGAGCATCACAAATATATACCGCCCATGCTGCACATTTCTTCTTAAAGGCCTTGTTTGTATGTACATAAATAGTTTCAAATTTGCACCGGAATTTAGATTATTTAGAGCATCATCATTAATCGCATGTGGTGCCTTATTATTTATTGCTTCTTTTTCTACTCGAAGCGACCAAGCAAGCCAATTTCGTTTTGACCTTTTATTAAGCATAAAACAAGCCGCTTTGATTAAACTAGACTAAACTTTTACCCTGTTCAATGAATCGTAGTGCCCACTAATAATCATTTTAGACCCTAGTGCTCGTATTCATAAAACTCTGTAGAATACTTTACACGATCAATATTAAAATCTTTACCGATAGCACCATTATCTCTAAAAATCTTGTGTTTTTACGCTTTAATTATTTTTCAACGTACACAATAACTGTAAGTGACATTAGAATGATTGTATACGTTTGAAAATAATGAAGGGGTAATGATAATAATATTGATCATATAAAGTTTGCTTATTAACTTAACACGATCATTAGATCTTCGTTTTCCGTATAAAACATATTCTAATTTCTATTCAAACTCCAATTAACTTTTAAATTTAAATTTATTTTAAAATATAAATGAGTTTTACAATTCTTGATATTGTGGAATGCCGCATAATATGTTTAATTTAGCATATATTGTAGTTCTGCATTGATTGAGTTATTTGTATCAAAAGATATGAAGTTGACACGAAAACAAATTAAAGATTCATAAAACTTCACATTTTATTTGTTTTAAGTTACGTAATTAATTAATTAAAATATACGTCACAGACAGAAAAAAAATGTATATATTAAAGTTCTCCTTGTGATCATGCTTCTCCATTTGATCATGCTTGCACAATTCATTTAAGTATGGTTCGAAAGATTGAAGACACTACAAAAATTTTTTTTAACGAAGATGCAATCAACAGGAGACATACGAGGTTAGGATTTTCTCGTAAAACATCCCAATCTGCAGTTTGTGTAGTGGTATCTGCAATTTTTTAACAATTTGCTCAACCTTGATTTCAATCCGATTTTACTAATGATTCGCGGACTTTTGGTCTAAAACAATTTATCAAAACCAATTTAACTAAAGCAATTTACCTAAAATCAATTTATCTAAAAACAATTGATCTAAGAACATTTTACCCAAAAATAATTTATCTAAAAACAATTCATCTAAAAACAATTCGTCTAAATCAATTCATCTAAAACAGTTTATCTAAAACAATTTAACTGAAACCAATTTAACTAAGAACCATTTGCCTAAGAACAATTCATCTAAAACAGATTACCTAAAACAATTTAACTAAAACCAATTTACCTAAAAACAATTCGGCTAAACACAATTCATCTAAAGCAATTCATCTAAAAACAGCAAGGTTTGACAACTTTTTACCTTTTACTTACAGGTTTGTATGAATTTCCAACATAATGAACTAAAATTTTTGCTCGTTATGTTGGAAATTCATACAAACCTGTAAGTGAAAGGTAAAATATCTTTCCATTGTGAATGCTCTGTTAATTAACATCAATTTTTCTAAAAACATATCATCTAGAACAACTCGTCCAAAACAATTCAACAAAAAAATCGCAAAAAAAATGGATATAAAATAATTAGATTTAAGTAAAGAAGAATCACGGCCAATTACAATAATACCTCAACAGATAGCGTTACTTGCATGATTAACATTTGTTTTGTAATTTTTGTACATAATAATCGCTTTCCAATCGACCAACCGCGAGCACCCCCTAACAAACCGCTAGTAGAAAGTTTTTTGTCAATTGGTAAGCTCACAATTGGATGTTATGAGTAAAACATAACCTCGTAATTGTGTGCAATTACGCCAAAGTTATTATTTTTTTTATATAAAATCAATAAAAAAATAATTAATATATAAAACAAAACAAAAACAAACCCGCTAAACAAAGACACTTAAAATTTCTAATTTTGCCATAAATATTAAGCGGTTCTACATTCAACCATCTAGCGTCGAAATTGTGCGTAACTGCATCTAACTGCTCGTAATAAAATATCAAGAGTAGGTAGAAAATTTAGCAAAAATAAAAACAATTTTACTAGCGGTTTGCTAGCGGGTACTCGCGGTTTGTCCATTAGAAAACGATTAATATGAACCGTTTATTTTGAAAATGGTGTAAGTACATTTTTCAAAACAATTAAGTTAATACTAACAATAGAGATATAAAACTATAATATTTTTATCGGTAAACCATTTATAGTTAAAACAAAAGAAATTAAATTCGCAATACTTATGTAAAAAATCAGAAAATTCAAAATTATATTTTTTCATTTATTGATTCTCAATTCATTCAGTATTATCTCATTTCAACAAAATATCGACTTACACCACTTTCAAAATAAACGGCCCATATATTTAGATTGCAATGTATCGAAGTATACAGTAAGATTAAGTCGCTGACAATTGCCGTCTTACTTTGGTAATTTTGCAACAACAATGCTTTGTATTTTCATTCCGGAATGAATAGTTTCAAACCAAGTTTTTGTTGGTACAGAATTATTCTAAAAACATTTATCATTTCATTGTGCTGAGGAATTACGTTTATGAGGCACTAAGACGAAAACCTCTTTCAAGACAAACCGCGCCAAATGGATTTACCAAGACTCCAAAAGATCCATATTTATCAGTATCATTTATATCTAAAGAAAACTCTGACAAACAGAATGAGCTGAGTTGCGTGAGCGATAGCGAGTTCGAGCCAGAACAATTTTTGGAAGCGAGACCATTCAATCAAAACGAGCTTAATGATTTAATTAAAGGCCTTGGACTGTCGAAGACTTCTAATTTTCTTTTGGGGTAACACGGAGGTTATACCAAATATCCTTGTTTTATATGTTTATGGGATAGCAGAGCTAAATCTGAACACTGGACAAGAAAACAATGGCCTTCTCAGAATATTGCCACCTCTGCATGTCAAACTTGCAAATTGGTGAACGACCCTAATTTTTACAGTTCAATTCAAAAATTGAGAAGAACGCATGGGATTCGTTTGTTTGGGTTATTCAAAATTTCTTAGGTAATGTTGTCTCACTTAAAGCAAGTTGGATGCAACATGAGCATCAAAGTACACTTCCTTCGAGTGAAGAACAAGGTGAACGATTCCACCAAGATATTCGGTCTATGCGCATATGATGGCCGATTATTGCTGGAGTATTCAGAGTACCACTTTCAAGAATTGGTAGTTTTTTTAATAAAATATTTTTGTACGGTGAGAGTATTTTTTCTAATAAATAATGGGATAAACTTTGTATTTAATAATTGTTTTAACTAAAATGCGACCATCGCTACCAAAGAACAATTTCACACAATTTCTTGAACATCTTGTTGAGCAATTGACAGAAAGAATTTTCACTGCTGCAGCAGAAATAAGAGGCAGCCCTAAATAATCGCGTCGGACAACAACAAGTGTGATCACGAGAGCCTTTGTTTGTTTAGAAGAGGGTGGAGGGCATTTCGAACATGCCATTTAATAAAAAATGTTTAATAATTTGTAAAAAAAATTGTTTTTATTGATTATAATTAAAACAGTATTATTTTATAACTCGTTGACTTCAATTTAAACATCAAGTAATTTTAATTTAATGTCCTTACGTTCTTTAGGTGATTTTTGCGCAGTATTTTTAAGAGTTAGGTAGTAACATTGTTTGGTGAATTTGTAGATATTATGCTGAAGATTAATAATAATAAATTTTTTTTTTTTTTTTTTTATTTAAAATAAATTTTATTTATTTATTTTATGTAATTACAATCTAGTCTCCTGGACTAATTAGCAATTTGTTTCTGACTTAATTTACTAACTTAAATTAATCTATGGCTTCTTCCCATTGGCATTCCATAGTGTTTGGTAAATTGATGTAAACCACATCTTTGTTGTGGATTTTAGATCAGCATAATGCTGCTTAAACTGACAATCACACCAGCTCAAAAGGTTTGGTTCTTTTAAGTCTGCGAACTAAATTCGTGATGCTTAGGAGCTGAGTTGCCTCAATGTTCACATGTTGGCGGAGCCTTTCTTCATGTCTCCGTGCTTTTTCCTGGATTTCATTTAAGATGAGGTTCATTTTAAGGTCCCTATGAAGGTCATTGTTCCTAACATACCAAGGTGCATCAACGATGTTCCTTAATACCATATTCTGAAATCTTTGGATGATATTTACGTTGCTCTGTTTGGTACAACCCCAAAGCTGAATACCATAAGTCCAAATCGGTTTCAATATTTGCTTATAAAGTAGAAGCTTGTTGTATGTTGATAAAGAAGAGTTCCTTCCCATCAGCCAATACATTTTTCTGTATTTAAGTCTTAATTCTTCACTTTTCTTCTTGACGTGTGCTTTCCATCGTAGTTTAGCATCCAGGGTCATGCCGAGATACTTAGCTGTGTTCGCATGCGGTATTATTTCCCGATTTATGGTAATCGGAATATGTTCGATTCGTCTGTTTGTAAAGTTGATGTGAACTGATTTATCTTCATTTAGTTTTATTCTCCATCTTTTTGTCCATTTATATATTTGAGTTATAGCTGATTGTAACTTCTGTGTTGATTCTTCGTTGCTTTTTCCAACAGCTAAGATCGCCGTATCATCTGCAAAAGTTGCCACTGTGTTGTTTTCTAATGTAGGAAGATCATAAGTATATAGTAGGTATAAAACCGGCCCTAATACACTGCCCTGTGGAACTCCTGCATTGATTTCTTTCAATTCAGAAAATGTATCATCTAACTTAATCCTGAAGAACCTATCTTTCAAGTATGATTCTAGTATCTTAGCAAATTGCATTGGTAGAAGATTCCTTAACTTGTGGTTAAGTCCTTCATACCACAATCCACTCAGTTTCTCGAGCTAGTTCTTCTTCATCCGTATGATACTCTTGTGGAGTTGTATTCTGGTTAGGAGTAGAACCGATGTCCTCCTTTGGCTTAAGAGCTTTAACTTCGTTTTCAAGCGTCTTCATACGCTCCTGCATCCATGCAATTGTAACATTCAGTTGCTTATTTATATTGTTGGCTTCAACTAATGCATTATTAGCTTTACACAATTCATTGTGAAGCTTTTCTTCGTTTGTAAAACGAGTGTTGTGGCTGCTGGCCTCAATGGAGGGACTACCGCCTCTTTTCGGAGAATACGCGACTTTGTTACTCCTCTGGAAGGGATGTGAATTATCCTTTTCTATTTCACTCAAATGAGCTTGTTTATTCACCAACATGTCTTGGGATTGGTTAAAATAATTGTAGTATAGCAATGGCTGGTCTCCCCCAGAATCCATGAGACCGACCTCCGAAGAGGGTGGATTTACCTGAGCAACAGGTGTACCACCTGGGGTATTAGTTTCCTTATTTGTTCTGCTCATTGCTCATTTATAGTGTATTGCACTCGCCTCTAGTATTTCGCCGATGCTTCACATCGTTGCCCGGGTGTTACCACGTGGAGGTATACTAGACACATTTGGTGGTTTCTACATAGTTGCAGCGTTGGAATATAGACCACGAGATACATGGCTATAGACGGTCAACCCCTACCCTATTGAGACGCACCCAACACCCATAATAATAAATAAAATAATAATTAATAATAATAATAAATAAAATAAGTGTGCAAATTAACCAATAAAGTGACTCAAAATGTTTCGAAAACCGCAAACAGCGAGAAATGATGAAAAATGTGAAAAGGGGGTCACCAACATTACTCAAAAAATTGAAAACGTAATAACTTGCAAAGTTTTACAGTTAGACCCCAACTTTTAATGATTTTTTGCGATAATTTTACATAAATATTCCGAATTTTCCAGCCGTACACTTGCCGACGAAACACATTGTAATGCTGACGGAACACATTGATCTGTGGTAATACTTTAAATAAATTAAATCCACAAAATAACTTAAATAAATTAGTAAACAACAACGGGAGAAAACTTGTGTTACAGCCATATTTTATGGAGGTCAAGGGGTTGGGCCACGATGCTCGCCCTCTGCTATTGGCTACACCGTCCCGTTCATTATAGATATTCCGCTTTTGTAATGCGTTGGTCCACACTACCCATCCAGTTACTACAATTTACTTTAGTTACACATTGAAATATTCATACAGGCTAAACTCATAAAACGACACATATGGAAGCAAAAATAAGCATCTTAGAAATTTCTAAAGTTGGTAACGGTATCGTAAAGGCAAAATTAAAGGAAAAGTAAAACAAATAAATTAGTTAGGATAAATTAACAGATCATTGGTTTATTTAATTGTACTGGTAATTATTGTGCATGAAGAAAATTATGTATGTAATACAAAAATAAAAACACTGATTATAAATATGTAGAAACAAATAACAATATTTGAATTTGGAACTTAACTTATTTTACGTTAGGGACCCCCATGTTATCAAAAAATGTTGATCTTAAATACCAGATAAATACCAACTTTAGATCTAACAAAAAGAAAATAACACACAGAAAAATTTGCGAATACATATATGTATAACGGTAAGAAGTAATTTAATTTACATTACATGCGAACGTGATGCTAAATTTGTCAATAACATCATGAAAAATTGATATTTTTGGTTTAATAAATAATAATATATTTTATAAATATGGACAAAACGTCCAGCCATTTAATTTAGTTTACAGTAACACACATTACAGCTATGTATTTGATGCGATGACTTTGTACATCAATATCGCTTGTACGGTAATTTTGGCGGCCTTTCCTTTTATTTACTACTGCGCTTTCAGCACCAAACCGATGGGTTGGGATGAATGAATTTTCCAAATTACCGTTCGGTTTGTTTTTTGTGGTTAGATCGTACAAGTAAGTCGCGGAAAAATGATTTGTCTAACGCATCCCACCTCTATCATAAAGCAAATTATTTAATAATAATTAACACCACTTCACTTGTGCGTACTGTTCACCACTGTGTACAAAATCGAATGACTATACCAAATTGATTTTTCTGCATAATAAATTTTAGTTGTTGGTGGGCGAAAGATAATAAAGCAAAATTGCAGATCATCACCATCTGTAACAATTCGTGGTAATTAAATTAATTAATTATATTTTAAAATAAAAAATTTTATTAAATAATATTTTACCTATAACAAATTACCGTATACACGTAAAGTATGTGATAAACGCAATAATGGCCTATACACATGAATCGATTTGGTTTTTGCCTTTATTCATTACATCAAGATAGGCTCGTTCGATCGACATCTTTAACGTTCAAATTAGTTGAGATCTCAAGAAGTAATAAACTTAAATGGGGGCCAGAACGCGGTTTTTGAGGTGAGTTTTGTACGATTCGCCTAGCCGATCTTCATGGTTCGCCCGGTTTCGTGTACTTAGTAAGATAATTAAACTTCTTTGACTACAAGTTGTTATATTTTGTATTTCGCAACCTTTATTTACTCAGAAGTTATAAGCGGTTAGTTTATCAGATTTTTTTTTGACATCGTTTCTGAGCGATTAAACCCCATAAAAATTAGATACAAAGACAAATATGTATAGTTCTTCGTCAAAAGTATGTGAAGTTTCGGACACAAACAAGAGATCAATAGAAAGTGTTGTTTGTTGGCGAATACAAGTATGCCTGTTTCTTGAATATAGTTAAGAAAAAAATTACTCGCTTGTTGCTCACCCCAAAAATATATTGTATTATGTAATAATTATGTTGTAATATACTGATTACAACATATAGTATAGTATTCCCATACCGGCAATAACTTCGGTCTAAAAGGACAAAAATAATGAAATCCTGTCAAAAATGAGCAAAAATGTGCTTGGTTCAAAACCACTTTTCTCGACTTTTTGAAAAAGCCTGGTGGTGGTGATGGTGACGGTGATGGTGATGGTGATGGTGATGGTGATGGTGGTGGTGATGGTGATGGTGATGGTGATGGTGATGGTGATGGTGATGGTGATGGTGATGGTGATGGTGATGGTGATGGTGATGGTGATGGTGATGGTGATGGTGATGGTGATGGTGATGGTGATGGTGATGGTGATGGTGATGGTGATGGTGATGGTGATGGTGATGGTGATGGTGATGGTGATGGTGATGGTGATGGTGATGGTGATGGTGCTGGTGATGGTGATGGTGATGGTGATGGTGATGGTGATGGTGATGGTGATGGTGATGGTGATGGTGATGGTGATGGTGATGGTGATGGTGATGGTGATGGTGATGGTGATGGTGATGGTGATGGTGATGGTGATGGTGATGGTGATGGTGATGGTGATGGTGATGGTGATGGTGATGGTGATGGTGATGGTGATGGTGATGGTGATGGTGATGGTGATGGTGATGGTGATGGTGATGGTGATGGTGATGGTGATGGTGATGGTGATGGTGATGGTGATGGTGATGGTGATGGTGATGGTGATGGTGATGGTGATGGTGATGGTGATGGTGATGGTGATGGTGATGGTGATGGTGATGGTGATGGTGATGGTGATGGTGATGGTGATGGTGATGGTGATGGTGATGGTGATGGTGATGGTGATGGTGATGGTGATGGTGATGGTGATGGTGATGGTGATGGTGATGGTGATGGTGATGGTGATGGTGATGGTGATGGTGATGGTGATGGTGATGGTGATGGTGATGGTGATGGTGATGGTGATGGTGATGGTGATGGTGATGGTGATGGTGATGGTGATGGTGATGGTGATGGTGATGGTGATGGTGATGGTGATGGTGATGGTGATGGTGATGGTGATGGTGATGGTGATGGTGATGGTGATGGTGATGGTGATGGTGATGGTGATGGTGATGGTGATGGTGATGGTGATGGTGATGGTGATGGTGATGGTGATGGTGATGGTGATGGTGATGGTGATGGTGATGGTGATGGTGATGGTGATGGTGATGGTGATGGTGATGGTGATGGTGATGGTGATGGTGATGGTGATGGTGATGGTGATGGTGATGGTGATGGTGATGGTGATGGTGATGGTGATGGTGATGGTGATGGTGATGGTGATGGTGATGGTGATGGTGATGGTGATGGTGATGGTGATGGTGATGGTGATGGTGATGGTGATGGTGATGGTGATGGTGATGGTGATGGTGATGGTGATGGTGATGGTGATGGTGATGGTGATGGTGATGGTGATGGTGATGGTGATGGTGATGGTGATGGTGATGGTGATGGTGATGGTGATGGTGATGGTGATGGTGATGGTGATGGTGATGGTGATGGTGATGGTGATGGTGATGGTGATGGTGATGGTGATGGTGATGGTGATGGTGATGGTGATGGTGATGGTGATGGTGATGGTGATGGTGATGGTGATGGTGATGGTGATGGTGATGGTGATGGTGATGGTGATGGTGATGGTGATGGTGATGGTGATGGTGATGGTGATGGTGATGGTGATGGTGATGGTGATGGTGATGGTGATGGTGATGGTGATGGTGATGGTGATGGTGATGGTGATGGTGATGGTGATGGTGATGGTGATGGTGATGGTGATGGTGATGGTGATGGTGATGGTGATGGTGATGGTGATGGTGATGGTGATGGTGATGGTGATGGTGATGGTGATGGTGATGGTGATGGTGATGGTGATGGTGATGGTGATGGTGATGGTGATGGTGATGGTGATGGTGATGGTGATGGTGATGGTGATGGTGATGGTGATGGTGATGGTGATGGTGATGGTGATGGTGATGGTGATGGTGATGGTGATGGTGATGGTGATGGTGATGGTGATGGTGATGGTGATGGTGATGGTGATGGTGATGGTGATGGTGATGGTGATGGTGATGGTGATGGTGATGGTGATGGTGATGGTGATGGTGATGGTGATGGTGATGGTGATGGTGATGGTGATGGTGATGGTGATGGTGATGGTGATGGTGATGGTGATGGTGATGGTGATGGTGATGGTGATGGTGATGGTGATGGTGATGGTGATGGTGATGGTGATGGTGATGGTGATGGTGATGGTGTGATGGTGATGGTGATGGTGATGGTGATGGTGATGGTGATGGTGATGGTGATGGTGATGGTGATGGTGATGGTGATGGTGATGGTGATGGTGATGGTGATGGTGATGGTGATGGTGATGGTGATGGTGATGGTGATGGTGATGGTGATGGTGATGGTGATGGTGATGGTGATGGTGATGGTGATGGTGATGGTGATGGTGATGGTGATGGTGATGGTGATGGTGATGGTGATGGTGATGGTGATGGTGATGGTGATGGTGATGGTGATGGTGATGGTGATGGTGATGGTGATGGTGATGGTGATGGTGATGGTGATGGTGATGGTGATGGTGATGGTGATGGTGATGGTGATGGTGATGGTGATGGTGATGGTGATGGTGATGGTGATGGTGATGGTGATGGTGATGGTGATGGTGATGGTGATGGTGATGGTGATGGTGATGGTGATGGTGATGGTGATGGTGATGGTGATGGTGATGGTGATGGTGATAGTGATAGTGATAGTGATAGTGATAGTGATGGTGATAGTGATAGTGATAGTGATAGTGATAGTGATAGTGATAGTGATAGTGATAGTGATAGTGACAGTGATGGTTTTGGTGATGGTGGTGGTGATGGAGATGATAATTGGTGATTGCTGTTAAAAGGAAAAAAAATCAATTTTTTCTTCTTCATTGTGCTTTTTATGATTCAATCGCCCGCTAAACAATTTAAGCGAATTCGCAAACTACGTCGCATAAATGTACTATAAACGAATCACTTTCTTGCTTTACACTAACACATTCTCCAACTTAAATAAAATATAATGTATTACAAAAATACTTCGGAAACAAATTTAATTAACATGATGTAGAAACGACATAAACGTTTCGCTTCTGCTACATTTAAACGTTTGCGAAGAGTTTATATAATGGAAATTCTTCACGATGGTCCCCAAACGTAACAGCTAATTCATTTAGGGATAATAAGAGAAAGACAAAGAAAATAAAGAATTATTTGTTTTTGGGGGTGTGTTTTTTAGTTGTTTTTTTGGGGGGGGGGCGGAATTAATTAAATTTTCTTTAAAGTTTTCTAAGTAGTGAATAATAATTCACTTCATTCATTTTATAGTTTTTGTATGAAGTGAATAGTTTAATACAAATCTATAACAATTAACTTAAATAACTGGATACAAACAATTAAAAAGTAAGTTTCCAAGTTTCATAAAAAGTGAATATAATACCTAATCAAAGATAATATCATAACATAAATCTCGAAATAAAAAAATTTGCGGCGAAAAATTGAATGAAACTCGTTTCGAAACGGTCACAAATAATTTATTTAATGCCATTAATGATAATATGGAATAGCTCGAAAATATTAGTTCCAGGTCCGATAGTATTTCGTTTATTCAATTCGTGCATTGAAAGGGATGACAATAATTGATCACGTCAATTGGCGGAATAGCTTTTAAAATTTAATATTTCTGTTGAATTTGAGAATGCACCAATAAAGGTCCTAAAAAATATGATTTAAACCTCCCCCAAGATGTAGAAACACTAAAAAGAGATTCTAAAAAAAGTTGTGACATTATCAATAAAGAAATCGAAGGAATGTTGGGAAAATATTGGGAATGTTATTACAATTAATATTGTCTATAAATCTAAGTTGTGCCGAATTTTGGTTTTTTTAAAACATTTTTAAAAATCTTACTGAACTTCTCGTCACACAGTTTTTGTTGAATTTAATAAAACACAATTTATAATTAGCCACTAATAAATAAGTAAGAATAAGTGATTAATTCACTTATTTTATGTGATTTTCACAATTTTCAAAAATGCGTCGAATCAACACTTTCAATCTTAATAATAAAATTTTTTTCGGAAACTTGACTTGTCCACTTTATAGAAATATAAGCCCATACCTGGTAATATCTCGGACATTATAGGAAATGGCCAAAGTGTAGCATCAAGTTTGAACATTTTAAGTGATTTTCACAATTTCTTAATAACAAAAGTCGTTTCGAAAACCTTGACATGCGCACCTTATGGTAATATAGGCCCACACGAAGTAACATCTCTGAGATTTTGAAAAATGGCCTAACTCAGGCTTAACTCTTTACCACAATTTTCAAAAATTTGTCGAACATGCCCAAGACTTTTTATTTAAATGGCAACATTTTTTTTCGGAAACCTGGATCTGCATAAAGCGGAAATTTTAGAGAAAAAACTCGATATAAGAATGCATCCAAAGTTGCTGTAAAATAATTTCATCTAAGAAACCAAGGATTGAGGGTACTTACAAAATATTAAAAAGTCGATAATATATATTTTTAAACCAAAATAAGTCATCCTTTATATTTTTTCACAAATATAGATAAGTTATACGAGCAAAATTTGCATTTCTATTTCTGTGTCAGCTACCAAAGAAGAGGCTACATATGTACATATATAATTTAAGTATACGACAGCATTATTTGTGATATTATTTTAAACCCAAAATGGTATTTGTGCTCACGTTTACTAAATTAAATTAGCTAATTAGTTGAAGAGCATTTTTGGTTTATTCAAGGTAAACAAATGTCTCACTTTTCTTTGAAATTTCATAATAATAAGTCTTACTTATTGGGAAACATACAACCGACAAAAGGACAGTTTGGTACCTTATTGAAGAAGATTAGAATTCCGTTGGATCCTTTACACTTTCGTGGATAAAAAAAATAAAAAAAATTGGTGGATCCGCCGGGACAGGCGGAAGTTTTTCATACAGAGGGTTGAGAATTTGAAGCACCATGAAACTTTAAAAAATTCAACCTTAAAATCAACCGACGTTTTATCGGGGCTGGGACTTTAATATACAATTTCTGTTCCATTTGACTGAGAATTCGCACATCGGTTGCGAAGGTACAACTAAAAACCAAGTACAACGACAAAATTCGGCCGAAATTTCGCTCATATTTAAGACGTCACCAGCTCGGAAACCTCAAGGTTCTAAAAGTCAAATTTGCCCCCACTTCAGCCCTTCGGACTAGTTGTAAGATTTGTTTTCTTTAATTCTAGTACCAATTACCTACTTAAACCTTAAATTTCTGTCTAAAGTGACGCTTTCCTTGGTTGAGCGCCCATGCAGCTGTATTTTGAAAAAAAAAAACTTAAAAAAACGTGACAGGAAACGCGACATTCCTTAACGTGAACGTTCTTTTTAGTCAAGTTATTATTCCGATAAAAAAAAACGTTCACGAACATCCAAAAAACATAGAAAACTGGAAAACAGGAAAAATGTTCTCTCAAATTATGGCGTTTGACACCAATTTTATTTTTATACAAGTCTGTTTGCGAATATAATAATTGTATCTTTTGGCGAACCGATAACGACGCAAGAAGCCGCCGAACTCAAATATTTATTAATTTTAAATTATACAGTGGTACTGTCCTATAATCACTGGATTAATAAGAAAAATAACAATGTAATATTAATAATATTGCCGGATAGGCCAAAACGTGCTTGGATTTATTGTGCATTTTCTATACGAAATCTAATAGAAAAATTAAAATAAATTATTTGTTAATAAGTTATTAATATTATTTGGTTACTTGCTTGAAATCAACGTAGCATTTCCGCTGTTTGCTTATTGCTGCCGCGCGCCGCTTAATCTCTTATCTGTTCACTGAATTACTAATAATTTAATTATTAAATTATTAAACTTAACGGCAACCAAATTTTATTGGTCTTAATTACAAAATATATATTTTTTTGCTGAATGACTTACTTTTTGTCATATAAATAAAAAGAGGTTTCAAAAACCCAACCAAAAAATGAAGGATTTTTTAACGTCGGGAACATGCACG
The DNA here is from genome assembly GCA_958295665.1 of Tipula vernalis. Taxonomy (NCBI): domain Eukaryota; kingdom Metazoa; phylum Arthropoda; class Insecta; order Diptera; family Tipulidae; genus Tipula; species Tipula vernalis. The sequence goes on along the minus strand of OY282559.1, from coordinate 215,837,589 downwards.
TTTTTCTTCGGTCAGAATAGAAAGTAACGTTAATTTTACGGTTCACGTTTACAACCGTCAAAAAAACACGTAAATTACGAGGTTACGTTTTATACGAAACTCGATCACCGCTCAAAATTAAATTATGTTTAGATAATAGTTGTTTTATTATTAGTGATACGGGTGAATGATTGCTTATGTCATATTCATAGACACTAATATTGGTTGAGGCATAAAATTACGAAAAAATTCGGGCAGGTAATAAAAATGATGAAAAATATTATGTACATTAATCGATTATATGATTAAAAACCAATAAACCAAATTAGATTATATATTGTACAAATTGCTATAAATACCAATATTTATTTGATTTCACAAGTATGGTTAAGTCCATTAAAAAATAAATTGACGTTCCATATTTCGATTAATGTACATACAACAAAATCCAGACGGTTTCAAGTTAGTTCGCTAGAAGATATAGAATAATACAGTTTCAAAAAATGGTTGTGTAATATTTTGAAATATATGTACAATATATAAGTACTAATTAAATCACGGTGCATGTATGGGCATATTATGGTAAATATCAGCAGTTTATTCAATATAATGCGTTAAATACTGTGCTCAGACTGTAATATACAAACAAATAACGTAAACGAAATTTTGAAAAAAACAATAAAATTTCGAACCAACAGCAAAATTTGTCGCACAAGTTGAAAATATCTGTTCGCTTCTTTTTTCTTAATTTTTTTACTTGGTTCAGCTTACTTAAATAATTAAAGACAACACGATAATTAATCGGGTAAATATTTGTAGTCTGATACAGATTTATTCACGCAGCACAATGTATTGTACATATACAAAAAATCTAAATAATCTTACTTTTATAGCACGACAAATATTTTATATTAATTACCAATTTCATTTAATATTCAATTAAAAATCACGTGAATACTTTTCTTTGCGGCTTGGCAATTAACCGCTTGCTAATCAAATAATAAGGTTGTACACAAGACACCGTGTAAACACACTTTTTAGTTTGAATGTACAAGTAATCGATGAAATATTTTTATTAGGTTTGAATTGTAATTAATAGTTTTAAACTTGTTTTAATCATACACAAATAGCTGTGTCTACTATATACATACATATATGCACTATCGCGTAATCAACTAAATAAAAATTCAGTATAACTATAATATAACGACACAGCTTTTGAAAAGCTGTAAAAAGTAGTATTTGTAATTTTTTGCATTATTTTATATATTGTACACAAAAATAGTTCTTGTGCCATGTTACAATTATTACCTATTCAGAAAGTTCAAGGTAAAAATTATTGTGAAAAGTTTTCTAAATATTAAACAACTATAAAATCAATAAAAACAGAATAAATGTAATTTGATTTGGAAATGCAAAAATATTTCTGAAGGATAGAATACTCCAGAGGGATGTTCGATACGACACTATATACCAATACATTTACATTTTACAAACATTTAGGTATCGGGGGAAGAATAACACGCAATAATAATTGACCTAGGTCCTGCAAAATACATAAAATCATTATATTATCGTCGCTACCACTTCAAAATATCGAACGTGAAAAAATTTATTTTTCATATTCACTACCTAGCTGCTAGCATTGCTCATGCAGGCCCTTTCATTGATAATGGCTCTGAAAAAGTTTGAAATATTATGAAGATTTTTCCCAATGTTATAATTCTTTGTCAAATTATCGAATATTTTTTTAGGAAATATTCCCATTCGATAGTTTGAGATGGTAGCGACGATATATCCCAGTAAATTAATTAATTAAAAACTTCTCAAAGTTAAATGTAATTTGGTCATTAAACAATTTGTGTGTTTACGAAGGAAAATTATTATGAAGCCGCTGGCAGACGCAAAACACAAAGAAAACTTTTTTGTGTCCATATTTGTACACACATTCATATAAACAAACAGACACAAACAATTAAACATACACAAACTTATTTTGGTTGTGTACGGTTGTATACGGTTCTACTTAACGGTATATGTACGTACAATATACTTATGTGTGTACTAGCTGCTATAATAGTATGTACTCTATATTTATACACGAGCAATGAACTGAAAACATAAACAAAAATTATTGTTTCTACTCAACAGAAAGTAGAGGGTTTCCTAGTAACTAATTTGTACGAATAACCTTGCTTCTATGCTTTGTTTTACGTTATATGTACTTGTTTTTGCTTTATTTTGGTACAATCAGAATTTTGCAACATTTTTCGCGCGTACAAAGTAATTATTTTTACACTGTAATCTGTCTAAGTTGGACACTCATGAGTGTACGATTCCATAAAAATTAGCCAACTTATACACTCAAAAAAATATGCGGTGTTAATTTGTTTTTTATCCGAAAAAGTATTTTATTTTTGTCCAACCGAATATAGTTTTATAAAATTTAACACGCATCAAAGGATAAATATTTTTAACTATCCGAAAAGATAAATTTTTAGAAAAACTTCTTTTGGATTTAATAAAATACACCTTTTGGTGTTTTCCTAATAAAATACACCTTTCGGTGTGTTCCTAAACATGAATGTTCCTGTTTGATTTTTATGCGGTGTAAAAGTTTTTATCCAAATGTATTTTGTGTCATTTTTATTAAAATATCCGATTGGATTCAAATTTTAAATATCTGATCGGTGGGACACTATGTAACACCGATTCGGTGTTGTGGTGACCCTTTATTTTTTTGAGTGTATAATTGGTCAACTTGAACCGGTTTCATACGAAAATACGTTATTTTAAGTTCCAAGTAATTGATGATCATATAAAAACGGAAATAAAAAAGGAATAATTTTATTATTTTTGAAAAATGTTGGTGCTAGAAAAAACTGTCAACTAGCTCTAGTTTTAGAAATTACCTTCCTCTAAAGCCGATAATGGTTAAAGTGATTCACTACTCATGGTGAGAAATTGTTCACTTCTGAAACTGAATTTTTGATTTTTAAGTTGTACTACAATACTGGACATATTTATAAAATAGCCATAATTATTTCACAACATTTTCAAATACAGTAAGCAAGACTAGAAATTTTTTATAAAAGTTTAATGTTGTTTCACATACTTTATAAAAATTAAGCCATAACGTGGTTAGTTGTTTAACTGTAAACATACTGGTACCATACTTGTTTTTTACTCCAATTTTGGTCGACATATTTATAAGATAATGTGTGATTTGTTTTAGGTAAAGTGAATTTAAGTGCCTACAATTTGATCAAATAAACCTTCTAATATCCTAAAAAATACAAATAAAATAAAATCTAGTAACAATTTCATTGGTTAGAATCATGTCACGTGGAAAATCTTTGTCAGCAGAAAAGGGAAAAATCGCTGTTTTTTCGATTCTGGATATTCTATGAACAATATCGCGACGAAAACCAATAGGACATTTACGATATACGGAATTACATTATTTTGGGTGAAAATTATAACGCGCAGAGCTGATCTGGAAGGAAATCTTCCATAAGCTTCCGAATGAAACGAGAAATTTCAAAGAAAGCAACGATTTGCAAAATGACATCGATAAAAATAAAGAACGTTTAATATTTCTCCATTACCGAAAGACATGTAACGAAGAGTTTTATCAAGTAACGCAAAAGTAAAATGGATGAAAAGAGCTCAGAAACCTAAGTTAACTGAGCAACATAAAAAAGCAAGATTAGCTTTTGCAAAAATAAATGGACTTTAGTAATAAGTGGAAACATTTTGTATACTCTGATGAGAAAAAAATTGACTTTAACGGCCCAGATGGCTGCCAATATTATTGGCGCGATCTCAGAAAGAAACCAGGAAAGTACATTTCACGTAATTTGCTGGTGCCACAGGAATGATTTGGGGCTCGTTTTGTTTTAGTGGTTCACTTCCAATAGCTTTCATAAATACCAGAATGGTTTCCAAAAAGAACATAAAACTTTTGAAGACATCATTAATTGATCAAGAAGAATCTTTTGAAGCTTTGATCCACGTTTCACGGTTAATATTTTTTATTTATTTATTTATTTGATACCTACAGTGACTACAATCGGTACAAACAATTACGGCTAACTAATACAATTGTTAAAAAACTTAAATAAAACATTCTTGAACAAATCTCTCGACAAGTGAAAATCGAAACTTGAGAAACTGAATTGAATACCCGTGATATTCTCAGGATCGGTTCCGAAAGACCATAGTTTGTTGGCACCAGCTCAATGAATAAAAGCCCATCACGTTGACTCATTCGGCGTTCGGGAGCATAGATTTTTAGATGTGCGAGTAACTCGGTACAATCGATACGGGACCAAGTAGAAAATCTGTTTAAGTCCTCCTGCAACTTTACACAATCAGACAAACTAGAAACCCGGGGAAAATTTTCATGTCATCTGCGAAGAGGAGGCAGTTAGCAAACTCAAAGCATTGCACCACATCATTGATAAACAATGAAAACAACAATTGCCCAATGCGACTACCTTGAGGCACGCCAGGTGGTACATGAAATAATTGGGAGTGAGAACCCAAGATCTTAACGGAATGCCAATGACCAGTGAGGTAGGAACGCAACCATTTAATAGGAATAAACTGACAATGTAGACTCTCTAACTTACTAAGAAAAATAGAATGGTCAATCATATCCAAAGCCTTGGAAACGTCTGTATAAACAACGTCAAGCTGATGTCTGGAATTTAAACTATCAAATAAGTCGCCACAAAATGAAATTAAGTTAGTTACTGTAGACCTACCGGGATAAAATCCATGTTGTACAGGAGAAATGAAGTTTGTAGTGTGGAAAAACAAGATTCTATGAATCATAGACTCAAACCACTTGGGTAAGACAGGAAGAATGGCGATCCCACGATAATTACTGACATCACTTCTTTTCTTCTACCCGCCTTGAAGATTGGAATACAAGAAATTTTCCAAGGATCGGGAAAAAAACCGCGACGAAGACTTTCATTAAATATGAAGGTAATAGGAAGGGTCAAACTCTCAGCACAACACCTAAACCGAAGCACAACACCTAAATGATTCCTTTACAACTTCGAGCTGGAGCAAGCAATCCCGTACTTCTTCCTTGGTAAACTTGAAAATATTAAATTGATCGAAGGTGGGCAAAGCTGGAGATACGATAGCGGTCGACAGAACAGGTTTATAAACCGACGCAAAAAAAACAGATTACAGATATCCAAGGGCTGACTAGCGACGGAGCTCTGGTATGACATAGAAGACGGAAAGCTAGCCACTTTTTTCTTGCTGTTAATGAAATTCCAGAACTCCTTAGGATTAGATGTTAACTCTTCCTCAATTCGCACTACATAGTTGCTGTAAAGGAACCAGTTTAGCCACTTAAATTCCTTGCGGGCTCTATCAAAATCTGGATAATATTTAACACCATGCGATCTATACAATGGATGAAACTTATTACGTCGTTTCTCGAGCAACACCAACTTATTGTTATACCATGGCTCCCGACGGCCGATTTTATTTATTTTAACCCGAGGAACGTGCTTTTCGATACCACACCTGAGAAGATCGTTGAAACTTAACACCATACAGTTCAAATCACCACCGCATTATAAGAAGTCCCAATCAGAAATGCTGAGAAATTCATTCAAGGATGTGAAGTCGGCTTTTCTAAAATTAAAATTAAAATCATTAGAAACATAATTGTTTTTATAATTAAAATGAAAAATATTTATCGTAATCGGTACACGCAGAAATCTCGGCATGCATAACATCATTAGCAAATAACAGATCAAGGAATTTGCCCCGACTGTTACTAATTCTGTTGAGCTGTGTAGTTGAGATGCCAGCAAAATAATCGATGATAGCTAATGCCCTCTCATCGGTAGAAGATGCAGAAAATACGCCGTCCACATCGTCCCAAGATATATCGGGTTAATTAAAGTCGCCCACAATGATAAGTTGGTCACTAGGCCAAAACAATAAAACAATTGTTTGAATAATGTGACATTAACTTATTATGATGGCCAGCATTTTCACCCTATAGAAAAGCTAGGGGGGTTCTAGAGCCAAGCTTAGCTAGCTACTGGCTACGGCACGTGACGTGTGTACCATTGGTAGACAATTTTCTACGACGAATCAATTATCAGAGGCGAGTCGCGATTCGTGGCGTGGAACTAACATTAAAACTCTTCAATCATTAGCTAATTCAATATCATCACGCATTTTTGAAGTAATTAAGAACCGTTATTTAAGATTATTTTATAATTATGTCCATCCTAAATTCGAATTGTTTTAATTAAATAGCATTAGAACAATAAATAAACATTTTAAATTAAAGCTTATATTGTAATATAAGAAAAGTCGTTAAAAACTCACACTTGTTTGATTAAATATTATTCTAGTGAACAAAAAACTTAAAAATTCGATCTATTTTATAAATATGTCCACCACTGTATATTTGGATAGTGTATCGAAAGATATTATGCACTTATCATCTGGATAAAAATAAATTTCGACAGCTTATTTTATAATATTATCCCAATATTGATTCAATATACAACTATTCTATCACATTACAACTACATACACGTAAACATTTTTCTATATCTACCATATGCTCTTAAAACATCTGATACCGTCAGCTAACTATACGACTTCTAGTAAAGCAACCTAGAATATGCAAAGCCATAGTCTAAAAATCGAAGCTTTTGTAAGGGAATTAGAAACGAGGAAAAACCAAACTTTTTATAGTAAAACACACAAAACATGGGAAATGACCTTTTTTCCTTCGACAATTTTTTAAATGAAAACGTTACAAATTCATTAATTGTGATTTCTGAAATACTTTCATAAATGTTTCAATTTCAACATTTATGAACGTTGTTTAAGTAATAAGCAATAATCGACTTATTTAAATCATAATATAAAAAAAATTCATAACAACAGCATTCTGGTCAAATTAAAATAAAAGCTTACTACAATTCGTTTGGTCATTAAGTCAATATGTATAATATTAAAAAGGTGACAGTAAAAATTTGGTAAAATCGTATCAAAAATTACCACCTGGAGAAATTTCAAGTTCATAATTGTAGGTATATAGCAAAACAAATTCACAAAATATTAAGAACGTGTGATAATTTTGTGATTAAATAATTTTTTTTCGTATTTTTCTGTATACATTAAAATATTGACGTACACTAGTAAAACTAAAGATAAATCAATTAATATTTACTTAATACCAATATAGCCTTCTTGTATATTGTTGTTAAAGATATGTAGAAAACTTTTATATAAACATTTTATAATATTTTTGTTTGTTCATTGAAAAACTTGAAGCTAAAAAACATCATTTTTGCTATGGATTCCTATGGAAATCAGTGAAAGTTATACCACTAAAAAACCTTCTAAAAAAGACGTCATGTTGATTATGGCTCTATACTCTAGATGGCTATGCTTCGTATTATATACAAAGTTTTTCAAAGAGTACGAAATTACTGTGTCTTTGTAAGTGCTAACATACATTTTTAAGCATTAGCTACTCGTATATATAAAATAAAAAAAGAGTTAAACAATAAAAGCTGAAAAATATATTCGGGAAGGAATATAGAGCCCATTACGAAATAAATTGCTTATATGTCGGCAAAGATGAAATAACGAATTAAGCGGAAACACTTAATACGACTTCAATAACAAAAAAATATTGAGATATACCTCAGTTGAACAATCGAATAAACTGTGAGACAGCTTCAAAGAAAGAACTAGAGAATCCAAATTGGAATGAACAAATGACCAAAACACCATTTACTGGAACCAAAAGGGTTGCACTCTTCTCAAAGAAAACAAGATAATCTAACAAATTAATATACCCAATCAATTTTATAAAAGAGTTGCTTGAAAATCTGTTCGTTACGCTGCAATACTTAAAATTTCTAATAAAACAAACCACAGAGAATTTCAAAATAAATTTCTATTGAGTGTAATATAATTGAGCGCATAACATTTCAATTATACACAATTTTTGATTAAATGAAACGAAAAACTGATTGCCGTAACTCTTTTTATGAAGGGGAGCTTACATTTGTTAATTTTAAATAAACATCTCACAAATATGATACAACGTGCAGTACCTTAGTGCTAGACATAGATAAAAAAATTTTACAACCTTGTTCTGCCGTAGACGAAACAAATGATAGTCTGCTGGTGTAAGATCAGGACAATGGATACATTAAAACTTCCCGAACTATTCCTCTCATTTTTTGCCGAGTCATCAAAGATGTGTGTGGTCTGGCGTTGTCATGATGGAACACAGCTTCTTTTCTGTTGATCAATTCTGGCCGCTTCCTTTGAATTTTCTGCTGTAATCTGGTTAATTGCATGATACGTGATTCCCTTTCAATCCCACCAATCACAAAGCATCTTCTTCCTTGGCGTCAAATGTGGTTTTGCCACCATTTGTGTGGTGTCACCACTTTCTGACCAAGATCTTTTTCGCACATTATTGTTGTACGTGATCCCTTTTTCGTCACCCGCAGCTTTACGTTTTAAAAATGGTTACACTTTGTATCTTTTAGCATTTAATTCTATGCGTTCTACAGATGTATTAAAAATGCACATAAAAGCTACATCGCATGTGGTTTTTTAAATGTGTCTTTGTTAAATGCACATTTTCTATTTCGGACGCACCCACAATATACAATACTAGACAAAACTAAGGCGCGGAAGTGGTTCTTACTCAAATTTCGTTCGACAAAATAAGAAAATAAATTCATATTTTATTTATTTTTTTTAATATTTGAGTAGTTTTAAATACCAGCTTTAGCATAAAAACGAAAAATTTGATTTACCATTTAAATAAAAAGATATACAAACAAATTAGGAACAATATGTCATTTTAGAAGCGACAAAACTAAAGCACAAATATAAAATGAAATTATGCTTCAACCAACATGTGTGAATTAAGAAAATAAATGTATTAAAAAGCAAAATACAAATGTTCCGATTACATTTTTATAACTCAGATCTTCATTAAATTCACTGACCCAGGTAAATAAACACTTTGTAAATTAATTGTTACTTCAAGCACTTCATTTTTAATAATGTCACGTGCATTAAATACTCAATCCTCTTTTAAGCAGAAATTAATTTGTGATTTTCATAACAATAAAACAAATTTTCATAACAATGTGCATTTGATTCCTAATAGTTGGGAGGTAATTGTTTTTTTTTTTGTTCTGAGCAAACTACCCACAGAATAACGCAGAAACCGGAAAAGACTGGTAGAATTTCAACGCTAACTGCACTACATACAGTAAAAATGGAGGAGAGCAGTGGCATGTTTTTTGTAGGGATGTTTTTCTGTACAATGATTCGTTCAAATTGCTTAATAGTGAACCAATTTATTTACAAAGTCATTCTTCACGCGGATAAACAAATGCGGTTAAGTGAAAAAAGAAGGTTTTAATATAATATAAAATGTTTGGAGTAATCAGCTCAATTGTTTGGAGTGATCAACTAAAACCAACTTCAATGCCTTCTTCATACACTAACACTGTACATATTATAAAACAACGCCTTCTACAATCAATTCCTTCTTGAAATATGTACACTATATAAACGTAAAGAATGTTACCTGCCTAAGCAATATATCAGTATATGTGTCGATAGTAAATTTCATTGTTATTTTTACAAACCCTTTCTCTGTCCTCTTTGAAGAAACCTTTCAGAAGTGATTTTTCGACATTTCATCTACCTTTCTGTTAATTTAGGAGGTATCCAATTCCCAAATTTTTAAACTTCTGCCAATTCCTGTTGCGTTTGTGTGTTGTCTTCATCTAATAATGCTTGTAATTTTTCATCATCGAATTTTTTCGGTCTTCCTTCAGGTTATGTGTCTTCAACATCGAATAAAACTCCTTCAAATTGCCTAAACCACCTTCTACAAGTAAACGATGACTTTCAGCAGCGATTTTCCTTATAGTAAAAAAATACAAAACTCTCCATTTTAAATCGAGTAAGAAACTGTGTTTTTTTTTTTATATCAAATGTCTTATACTAACTTTTGAAGGTTATGGAGAAATTTTTCAAAAACATATATTACCAGATTCACACTATACATATAAGAACAATTACGCCATCTATTAGAAAAATTAAAAGCACACCTCTTTTTACATTAGTACTTGATTACAAAATTTGGCCCAGGAAACTAATTGTGCAACCCTTAAATATTGTTGTTTTATACAACATTTGCTTTAAAGTTTTGATTACTGCGGCATTACTAAATTATTATTTCCATAATTTTAAATTGCCTGTGGTTATTATAAATAGTACTAAGAAATTTCAGAAAGGCTGGCGATATTGACAATCTACAATAGTTAAAGGCGATGCGTGAATCATTAAACCGTATTTTAGTAAGCTGTATAATTTATAGTATCACCCAAACCTACAGCTCCATTCTCGTGGTACTGAAACATTCGTAAAGTTGAAGTAATACTCGTACATTGCTAAACTTTTCAGTCATTTCTAACCAGTTTCAAAATTGCATTAAACACCAAAAATTACAAATGCTTGTACCAACAATATACTGGAAAACACTGGAAAATATTTTTTTTGAAACTGTTGTGTCGGTAGTTCGATTTATATGTATTTGTACATTTTTAAGTTTAAATAAAATTTAAATATTACTGTTAAAAAATAAATGACACGCCTAATATTGAAGACATGACTTCAAGAATATTAGCACCTAAAAACGCAATTAAAGATTAAAAATAATAATTTATTATTCACGAAGTAAAAAGATCAGGGGTGCGATTATGTAAGCATTACGAGTTTCGAGTGTCTCGAAATTACGACAAAACACGATATATGTATAACTTTGCGAGTTCTCGTAATTGCGACTTGTTGTTGTTGTTTTACTCGTACACCTTTTTAAGTACGACATACAACTCGTAATGATTAAAAAGATTATTTTTAAAGAAAAGAAAAGAGATTCTTGTAAGCGTTTTGACGCAATTACGAGAAACTCGAAACTCGTAATGCTTACATAATCGCACCCCAGAACAATAAGCAAATATCATAATAATATTAAATATAGGGTGACCCAAAATTTACGTAAAGTAAATTTTATTTTTGGTACTAATGCAAAAATAACAATCAAAACAGGTCTAGGCTTACGTACCTTTTTGATTGGAAGTATTTTTATTTGTGTAGTTTTTTTGCTACGTGAATCCTATTCGTGTAAGTTGCTGGAACATCAGAAATACAGGTAATACTTTAGTTACGTCGTTGATATTTTCTTAAAAACGCGATATAAGTCAAAACGATGCAACTCAAAATAAAAAGAGAAATAGGTCAAAACATAAACAAAGACCAACGAGCGAGCTAACGCTCAACTCGCAAAAGATTTATATGAGAACCTTTATTTATAAGTATCTATTGAACTATTACAAGTCTCTTCAATGTGCCTGAGAAACCTCTGCAGAAAGACGGCTGTTGTTCGCTCAGTATTTAAATTGCGTTACAATTTTGGTTTAAAAAGTCAATAATTACATTAATTGTAAAATTTAAAATTGAAATGTTTAATTTTATTTGTTCTCATCGAGCAATACAAACGACTGTTCTTCAGTGTAGTCTTGGCTTAGTGAGCAAAGTACAGTTCTGTTAAGTTAAACACCTAAACTAGCTCTGTATGCTTTAAAATATCCCATTATTCACTGTCACTTTCCCTACACATGCATATTTTGTGTTCCTTTTGCTCGTACTTGATTTTCGTTTTGATTCTTACCGGAATTCCCGTTTAATTTTTAATATCAATTTTTTTACATAACCCGCTAAATATGTTTTCACAGATTTACTGTCAATTGACCGTAAACAATTGATCCTGAACAATTGATCGTACAACGTATGAACAATTGATCGTATGAACAATTGATCATAGATCAGTTGATCGTAAGGACAATTGATCGTGTAACAGTATAATTGAATTTAAATAAACAATTGAAGTGAATTGCGTTAGTTATTTGTTTTCAAAAGAGTTATCAAATTGACCACATGATCGAAACAAACAAAAAAAGTTATAGAGAAAAATTTACTGATAATGAAAAGTTAATCCATTTGTGCTGGAAAAATATTTTGTGTTTTTATTCATTTCATATTATGTAGAGCCTACATAGCCAATCTTTCTGTATATTTTCATGGATAAGGCTATTTATACAAACAATATAAAATGACTATTTATATACAGTCGAAACTCGATTTTCCGGGATCCGATTATCCGTAAACCTCTATTATCCGTGATTTTTTTTTACACAATCGATTTTTTTAGTCCTTTATTTATCCAGATTTTCATTTGATTAACGGGGATTTTTCATTTTTATTTTTTTCGTTAAATTTTGGCAACAGTGTTGTTTCTGTGATAAGCATATTTGTACATATGTATATTGTGTATTTTTTTATAAAACTGAAAGATTCGATCAACCGGGATCTTTGATTATCCGGGAAACGTTCGGTCCCGAGCATCCCGGATAATCGAGTTTCGACTGTATACAACGCTGTATACGCGTAATGTAAACAAATTTTTTCGGAATTTAAATTCACTTTTTGTAAAAATATTTCCAATTTTAATTACGCTCGGAAAGAGAGAAATGGCATCGACTAATTTAACTTAGAATTGTAGAGGCTAACGGCTCTGAGGGGCTTTAGAAAGTTATTTAGGGTTTATAGGAATTTACAACTCTATAGGAGCGGGAGTAACGAAATAGAAAAAAACAAAATATTTTACGCAAAATAAATCAGGGGTTTCGAACCCGCAAAATTTTGGGTTCGGGTTCGGGTTCAGGTTCAAAGTAAGAAAATAATTGGGTTCGGGTTCAGGTTGGGGTTACTAAAAAAAATAAAACTTCACAGGTATATAAAAAAAAACATATATTTATTTATTTTATTAAAAACATTTCGTTTAATTTGACGAATAGGATATCTCTTAATGATTCTTCTTGATGGTGTACCCTTTGTGGTGCTAAAATAAACTTTAAAGCCGAAAATGCCCATTCCACACTGACTTGCGTTGCAAGAATCGCTAACACACCTTTGCAGCTTCGTATAAAAGTAGAATTTCAATTTTACGGTTTTGCCACTATTCCATAATATTTTTCTCCTTGTGGACCCGCGAGAAGGATTCATAAACAGTAAACTCCTCTTATACGTTTAGTTCAAAGTTAGCCCAGCTGTCTAAATTATTGGATTTTGTTAAATAATATATATGACATGCGATTTTTTTTTTGTCAACCCGGAACCCGGTTTGTCAAGCCGGAAAGGTTTGGTTCGGGTTCAGGTTCGGATTCGAAAAAATTACTAAAAATCTTTGAAGCAGAGCGGGTTCGAGGTTCGGGTTCGGGTTTCATGGATCCACGATGAATTGTACATACGATCAATTGATCCACAATCAATTGTTAATACGATCAATTGTACCCACGATCAATTGTTTTCATGATCAATTGTTTTCACGAGCAATTGTGTCTACGATCAATTATTCACGTTCAATTGTAATACGATCAACTGACCGCAACCCGTTTTCACATCAGAAAGAAAAAACGAAAACAACAAATATCAAAGATTTTTTTTTTAACGTACTCGTAACTCGAAGGAAAAAACAACGTAACTCAAATCAAGGGAGTAATTTATAAACGACGTAACTGAAAAACATCGTATCTCAAAACGATGTAACTCAAGGATAACCTGTATAGTTTTTGTTTCTTTTAATATATAAACCGAATCGTAAAGTATTAGTAAGGTGATCATCAAGTTATTCTTAAAGTTGCTAAAACCAATCGGATTGTAAATTATGTTTGAAATTTGTCATTACAATTGAAATACTAATAATTATGGCAATCATTTGGACTAAATGCAGTTAGCAATTTTATAATGTACTTTTAGATATCAATTTACAAATAAAATTAACCAAACTAAAAATGCTCTGCGAAGCACACAACAGCAGCACAACAATTATCATCTCTTCTACCAAACGACACCCAAACGATACCCAAATCAAAATAAATGATTGGTGCGTGTCACACTACTTTCCCCACATAGAGTGCGCCCACAATACAATGACAGAAGAATAAACGAATATTCTGTTTTTGCATATGAACTAATGTCGTTTTCGATTGATTAAAAACAACTAAACTCAGTGCAAAACAAACTAAACTCGCCATATTATAAAATGGTCGAGTTTAGTTTTTTTTTTGCACTGAAATTAGTTTCTTTTGGTCAATCGAAAACGACATAAATCGTACACAAAAAATATAAGGAGAACAGGAATAGATATCCGTACACCATTCATAATACAAAAAAGAATGCGATGATGGTTACGCACCCATGGGCGGGGTAATAATAAATCCAAATTTAGAAAGAACTTTTGTAACAAACATTAACCAAATAGATAATTTAAAAAATATGAAGTTACCCGTAAAATTATTTTTAATTTGATTGATTGGTGCGCCACATCGATAACCACATAAGTCCTAATAATAGTGTGATATCCGCCCCTGGCCAGGCAGCCATCGTATACACCCTTTTTACATATTATAACAACATCGCGGGATGGGAAAGGAATGTTAGTGAGGATAGACTCGGCCCGGTTACAGACACCTAATAAAGCCGATAAGTTAGTATTTTTTATGACAGCACCAATGACAACACAATTTCCTGGTGCCGAAAGTTCTTTTTTCTGAAAAGCTGAAAACAACTATTATTATTCCTTCCACCATTTTTTCCATCGGCGGTCGGTTGTGAGGGGGCGCGGTTTCGTTCCATCATCATGTTCCCATGCGGTCACCCAAATTTGTACTAACTGTAGCTAGGTGTTGCTTGACGTTGTTGTTGAAATCGTTGCGTCTCTGCTGTCCCTGATACTCGCCCCCATACCCGTAAAATTATTTTTAATAAAATAAAATTATGTATTCTAATTATGCTGTTTCTTTTACAAAATTTACATACATATTAATAAATAAATATTAATCACCACAAAACCGGCACAAATATTTTTTTCAATTATTATAATTAACTCTTAATTTGTTTACTCTTTCTTAAAAGCACGGCAGTACATTTATGATCTTCCGTAGTTTATTGTTAAAATAAACATTGAGCTGAGTTAATATACGTTAAACTAAAAGTAAACTTGTTAAAATGTAAAATGTCGAATTTTGCAAATAAACTCACCTGCCTATGAATTTGCCTATATTCATTAAAAATTTACGGTGTTGGTACCATTGGCTACTATATAGAAAGGCCAAACTCTATTTAGTAAATCAACATTCAAATAAAGTGTTCCTAAGTAGATTGTGAACCGCATACTAGTATATCTATTCATATTGTTTGTTAACTTGAAAATAAATAACATTAATTGATATAATAAAAATTGTGATGTGCAAATTATGCTTAAATAGAAATAAAAATGTTTCGTGTACCTCTGCCTTAAATACTTAGGTTATCGAAAAATTATATAATTTTCTCCAGTCACCAAACAAATGAAATTATCGATTATTATCCCGAATTAAGCCAAAGTAAATAATATAATTTATCAATAAATTGGAATCCCTAATTAATATCAATGGATAAGCATTTAAACACTTGCAATAGTTAATTGTTTATTACCAAAACATAACTTTATTTAAGATATCTCAATTCATTGGCACCATAAAATAACACAGTAAACGGATTGAACTAATAGCACAAATTTTTTGCCATTTTTCACTGTCATCCCAATACCTAAGGTCACTAACGCAAAAAAATTACTTGTGGATTGCCGAGTTTTACTGATTTGCGACATATTTTGTTGCATTAGCTGTTCTATTAATTACCTAAACATTAAACAATAAACTTTGCATTAGAAGTCTTATAGTACATTGTGAATTTAATACGGAACAGTTGTTGGCAAAATAATAATTTTATTAACAGACGTTTTTAACAAACTGATATTATATTTTAAAAACTTACTTTGTGCAAGTTATTTTGACGATAATTAAAATACACGACTACTCAAAAGCGACAATACAAGAAGAATTTCCATAATTTAAGATAGCCGCATGCCAAAAAATTATTTTCTTCCATCTCTCTTGTGTTACATTCAACGTGCTCCGTCGAACCAAAATGAAAAAAATATGACGATATTTTACGTCAAACTCATTTCTTGCTAACTTCACCTGATTAAATATTACGCCAAACCTGACCGAACAACCAAAAGCGGAAAGTTGGTGTTTGACGTCAAACTACATCATCTGGGGTGTGATTATGTAAGCATTACGAGTATCGAGTTACGAAAAATTGCGACAAGTAGTGTATAGACATTACGAGTTCTCGTAATTGTGACTTGTTGTTGTTATTTTACTCGTACAACTTTCTGAGTACGACAGACAACTCGTAATGATTAAAAAGATTCTTTTTAAAGAAAATTTGTCAACATACATATTTCGAATTCTCAAAACGCGTAACTCGGAATACGATAGATAAATAATCCCACCCCTAAATTATTTTTATTTAAATAAACTTATCCAAATTTAATATTTAATTACGCAAAGATGACTTAAAATACGTTTTAATTTGACAAATAAACCCAAAAAATGTTTCCCGTATAAATTCTAAAAAAGTTGGATTTTTTGTGATGAATGGATACGTTTTCTAGAAATTTGACATAAAAATCGTAATATTGGTTTTTTTTTCATTTTGGCCTGACCAAACACTACTTAGTATTCTAAAAATACCTATAATACAACAACAACAACAAAATTTGTAACTTTTTTAGAAAATAACACAAGAGAGATGACAAAAATAAAATTTTTCAGTTCAAACGTTAAGTTATTACAGTATTTGATGTAAGTGTAATCCGAAGACTTTTGGCATGTGGCTATCGTTAAAATAATATTATTAAATACCTAATGACTAGTTCAGCATTTCCCAAATTGTGAACAATGTCGGACCTTTGAAAATTATGATATTTCAAAATATGTATAACCTTTTTATCGTTTCTATAATTTGCTTTGTTCTTCAAATATAGTATTTTATCGGCTTGTGGAAAATTTGCTAGATTACTAAATGGGAAATTAAATTTTCTGATTAATACTTGTAGATTCTTGTATGGCAACCCACTATTAGCCAAACTAATAAACCGGATTCCACACTCCAAAAATTATATTTTTTTCAACAGTTTGATGGCTAGTAGCTTCAGATATGTGTGCCACATCCGTTTGTTATCAGAGTTAGCGAAGAGTTAATCTGCGTTGTGTTTTATTTCTATAGGCCGGTATTCACCTACAACAAAATTGTGCAATATAATTGTGCGCCGTCAACATTGCACAATAAAATCCAAATATCTTGAATAAAAATTGAGTATATTGTGTAATGTATTGATGTCACACAAATATATTGCGCAATTTAATTTTACTTGAATATCGGCAGTAAATAGTCTCTGGGCGCAAAAAGCTTATGCACCTATTGAAAATACATAAATATTTATTTTAAAGTCGATTACACTGTTAAATTAAAAAAATATGCCGAGTTTTCTGGCTATAGCACTATAAGAATGTTGCCCAGTTTGAATGACACAGGTGGCAACAGATTTTTCGTTGTTGCTGATGTCTTTCCACCCATTTCTTGAAAAACACAGAATTTGATAATATTACACACAATTGCACTTTAACACCACTGTATGTAAGATAAAAGTTTTATTTATACTTCAAAATATGAGATGATATAATTGGCAACATTCTAGAACTTCTTCTAAAAAATATTTTATAATTTGTAAGAAACGACATACAACCTAACTGGCCATATACCAGAATGTTAAGATCTTGTTTTGTGTTTGGACAAAGAATATCATGGTTCATACATTTATTAAGGTGTTATTATGCTAATTAAGTTAAAACGGTACAGCACGTCAATCACAGCTATTAAACCAAACAATGAATTTATTCTGTAGCGGTCACAAATTATCATAGGAACTGACTATGATAATTTGAGTGTATGCAGCTTTTTCAAATAAATGTCAAAACTTATTATTAAAAAGTATTTATCGCAGGTTTCGTGTACATTCTTTATATAACTGGCTGAGATCGCAGTACAAAAAGCAGAATATAGTACGTACGACGAATGAAGGATTTTTCATTTATAAATATACGTACACACAAAAAGAAAAGAAACAAAACCACAGAAAACAGCCAATGACTGTTGTAGGTACCAAGGAATTTAATAAATTACGAAGGCTTTAACAGTTTAGATAATTTTATGAGGGAGCGAAAGGCGAGTACAAAATATGTATGACAAAATTTATAAGAATAAAAACATTATTTTTGAATTTTCGATTTTTTTTTTTTGTCTAAATTAAAGACAAACGTCTTACTTTTGTTAGAATTGTTACCAAAACAAAACGCCACAGAATTTTTATTTTTTGATGAATTTTATTGAATCAAAATAAAAAATGTTCACAAATATTTAAATTTTCGAATTGCATTAGCAGTTTTTGATTTAGCCACTCTTAGCCGCGATTATGGCCTTCAAACGGCCGACAAAGCTATTGCAAGCAGCACGAAAGTGGCTCTACGGTATTTTCGCCCATTCCCGGCGAAGCGCTTGCTTGAGATGATCGACGCTTTGGTATTTTTGTGTCCCAACCTTGCTCTTCAAAATACCCCAAACCGAGAAATCTAGCGGATTTGCATCCGGTGAATTTGGTGGCCATTGGAAAGTGGAAATGAACCGCGGAACGTTGTTCCTCAGCCAATCTTGATTGACACGCGCTTTATGACTCGGCGCCGAGTCCTGTTGAAATGTCCAGGTTCTGCGGCCGAAATGTTTTTGTGCCCAAGGCTTCAACGCTCCCTCCAACACATGATCCCGATAAATTTGAGCATTTATCTTGATACCACGGGCCAAAAAAACGAGCGGTAAACGGCTTTCGGCCGTTACGGCGGCCCAAACCATCACCATCGGCGGCGCTTGGTTTCGAATGGCAATCCGTTGGTCCAAATTTTCAGTAGAACGGCCGGGCAAGTAAATCCGGTCGTTTTACTTGTTCACATATTGCTCAATAACGAACGGTGACTCATCGGAGAAAACCAAATTCGGCAAATCGCCACTTTCGTGCAAGCGTAACAACTATTTTGCTCTTTCCACTCCAACTTTTTTTTGAGCATCGGTGAGACCATGGGTTTTATGGAATTTCAAGGCCTTTAGTCCAAGATGATCTTTCAATATGTGCTTCATCCGTTCGACCGAAATGTTCGCCTCACGAGCCATTTTTCTGCCGCTACGGCGCAGATTCCGAGCCAATTTGGCCTTCACCTTCCGAATGATATATGGCGATGTTTCAGTGCGTTTCGGTCCACCATCCCGGCGTTTTGCAATGCTGCCAGTATCGTTATAACGATTTATGGTGAGATACCCAAACATTTTATTCACAGGCAGATGTTTTAACTGGTTAACAATCTGAGGCTGTGATTTTCCAGCCACATATAAGGAAATCACACTATTACGCTTGAATTCCATTGCGGATAACTTTTTTTCTGAATATTTCCCACTAAAATGCTTCTGTACGCTTGTAAACAATGGAATGATCTGTCATTAGTGTAAATTTGAGCGCTCTGTCATCAGTGGTTTGACAGCAATAACAGTCTGAAGTTGGTAACACTTCGTGTCAGTCACCCCACAACTTCTGCTTTTAGAGCACGATCCAATCGTCCTTTAGATACATTAAAAGTATAGGAAATATGTTTTACATACTAAAAGATTTCCAGGATTTGTATTCAAACAATATTGAAACCTACAATTTTTTGCCGCTCCTTTGAAATTTCTTGGGCGCTTTCTTTTCATAACTAGTTTATGAGTACTTGCATGTAGAAATAAATTTTGCTTATCGAAATCTGCAAGGTTCCAAAATACGTTAAAATTTTGTTTCCGTTCTTCCTCACTTATAAGTTTTGCACATTGCACATGCCTTTGAGCATTGGCAGTTTTTATTCACGAATTTTTTCTGGGGAATAATGTTACCTATTTTTTTGTAATATTTTTTTTCACTATTTCGATTGATTTTTTTGATTTTTTGCACATAAGTAACCTTGTTTTCTTCATTGCGTTCCTGTGTAGCATCATCCTCATCTGATGTCGAACTCAATAGTTCAGCCATTCTTCTTCTTTTTTTGAATTTCTTTGATTATCTTGATTTTTTTGAAAAATGGACTTGCCCCACTTTCAAAATAAATGGCCCATATGTTCCTTTAAATTTCAAATCGTAAATTTTTATGGCGTTGAGAAAAGGGAAATGGCAACACAACGACTAAGCTGGCTTATTCTAAGCTAACAGTATCAATTGCATATTATAAATGGAATATGTATGTACGTATTGAATCAAGCCTTCCATAATTTTCATAATGATGTAGTTAATATGTATGTTTGCGATGAAACCATAGCATCCCGAGGATCACAAGAAATAACATCTTGCTGTTTGAAACACTTACAGACTGTGAAAACCCAAAAACATATTATAGCTTAAGTGACATGTGCACTGGCCAAAATAGAAACATTAAGTTAGCCTTAATGTGGAAGAAAATTGTTCAGTCCATTAACAATGAAATAAATATCATTGGTCACAAATTTTTATTGTCAGGACATTCATTTTTACCAAACGATCGTGACTTTGGAGTGGTAGAAATGGCAATCCGGAAAACCAATTCCTTGTATATCCTCCAGGATTACTATAAAGTAATATGACGTTGTCAAAAACATAATAAATTTTTTTCAACCCAACCTCTAGAGGAAGCGGTTTTAAAAAGAAGGCAAAATACCGATGGAGAAACTGTGAATTGGTTAAGTATATGCTGGATCAGATTTACAAGGGATGCACCATACAAAATATTATACAAAACTTCGGTAGAACAAGATTCTGAATTTAAAATTATCGATTTATCACCACAACGAGGAAGACCAAGTAATTTCGGAAATATAAAATTACCTTTTTTGTATGGAAAAAGGAGACCTATTACATCTGAAAAATATAAGGACATCATGGATTTATTACCATACAAAGCGAATTCGGTTGACTGAAGAGTACAAATCATCACTTACTTTCATATTCCAAAATTTATTTCCAGAACTTCATCTAAAAATCATTTTAGAATCGGTTGAGAAAGAGCCAAGCTCTATCATATTTAGCCACATTCCAATACTCATCCAAAAATCATTTTAGAATCCCATTTTCATCGAGGACGGATGGCCACACATATAAATTGCTAAAGGTTCAATTTGAAATGTAAAAGGTTGAATTTGAAGTGTAAAAAGTTCAATTTGAAGTGTAAAAGGTTCAATTTGAAATGTAAAAAGTTCAATTTGAAGTGTAAAAGGTTCTATTTGAAATGTAAAAGGTTCAATTTGAAGTAATAAAACCTGTTTCATTGAGGATGTATTTTGGATAGAGAGAGATTTTGTATGGCTAAAATATTCAAGGGCAAATAATTTCTGTTTCAATTGGAAATTTCAGTTGCGACGTTGTGACACGAATAAATAGAAGACTTTTGTACACTTGCAATTATGAAGCGGAAGACATTTGTCTGCTACGGCTGCTATAAAGCAACTTGTCTTTCACCTACTTACTCCATACTTACTCTCATTCTTGATCATAAACAAGATGCACCATTAGAAGATGTTAATTGATTTATAAATGTTTCAAGTACATCTGAGAATTTTTTAAGCTGGTCACCAATTTAAAATCGTAGACGATCAAAAGGTGTGTAGGGACAGATTGAGCCAGAATGTTCTCTGTGATTCAAAAAATAGGTGTGCTCTCGGAGAGTTAAACACAAATATTTTTATAAACAATGATTTTTGTCCCTCTAAAATCAGTCGAGATATAGCTAAAATTAGAAAGTACAAGGTAAATCTCGATCATTTTTGAGATGTTACCATCTATCTCTTTTCTCTATCTAACGGTATATGAATCATATCTTTAACTCTTCCCATTTCCGAGCAATAATACCGAAATGGTGCACAATGGGCAAAAAATGACTTTTTGTGGGTAAAAATCTTCCTCCACTTCAATTTTTAAGGGATCTGAATATAAGGCTACAACACGTCATTGCTACTTTTCTGTTAACCTGTAACCAAACCTAAGAAAAGGGAAAAGATTACTGTATGAAAATTATTATTGATTGAAATGTAAATAAAAACATAGATTTTTGTTCAATATTATTTCAAAGATCTATTCAAAATACATATTTAAACATACCGAACGATGCCGAAAATAAATAAATATCTTCTTTTTTGTCTACACGTGACGTGGTGCGCGACCACGACTACCTCTATTTTCTGTATATCTTGGTATATTCTCGTGTCTCATTTTCGTCTTTCTTTGCGCATCACGTCACGTGTACACAAAAAAGCAGATATGTATATTAAGTTTGGCGTTTTTTGATTAATTTTTTAAATAAATCAAGAATAATCTTAATTTTTTTTAACAAACAGTATTTACAATTGATAATGATAGTTTACCGAGACCCTTTTTATGCTTTATTTTTTTTTTATGGTCCAAATATTTAAGAAATAATTCCTTCGAGTATATAATGTCTAAGATAAATGGAAAAAAGGTAGACAAAATTATGAGTACATAACATAAAACAATTAAATTAGTAATTGTTTTTGGTCATTTGAACATACGTACCAATTATTAAAATTTTTATTTTTTTATTAAAATACTCAAATTTTTGTCATCTATTTTCGTTTGGCTTCAAATTATTGGTATCCACGTACCTATTCAAATATTATGTTCATATTCAACGTTAACTATATGTAAAAATATATTAAATAAAAATTCAGTTCACAAATTATTGTTTATAAAAAGGAAATTAAATAAAAGTATAAATTAAAATTAAATCTCTGGCTTATTTCATTTATTATCTTATGGTTTTCGCTATAACTAAACCAAAACACCCATTCATTGTTTAGTGTTCTATACTATATGTGTTCTTATCAGAAGTACAATTATTGATAGTTTCGTTGCAAAAGGAATTGTTCAAATTTAGTATATTTAAAATCGAACACTCCCAAATTTTTGAATTAAATAATTAAAACCTAAACGTTCTCTGCGTTTACCAAAAAAATTATACTCATGAATTCCGAAACTTGTTATACGTGCTCAAACAGTCTGCTCTAATTCTAAAAGTATTGCAGTATATAACTAAAATAAAAATCGAAATGTTTAATTTTAACATAAAGTCGAAAAACAATTAATGGCAAGAATAAAAAAAAATTCATTTATTTTCCATTTATTTAAAAAATTAATAAAAATATCACGAAACTCCATATAAATATCAGCATTTTTGGCTACACGTGACGTCAAATTGCGAAAAAAAGATAGCAACAGCATGCGCAATATTATACCTTTATTTTCTGTATATCTTGTCTGACGTCACGTACCCTAGTAAAACTAAAAATAAATTTAGCAAGTATTATTTTAACTCGTCAGAGCCAACTTTGATGTATTTTCCAAAATGAAGGTTCGAAAAATATATTTTAGAAATAATTTAATTTTAATATTTCTGCAACTAATATTTACTCAATACCAATATAGCCTTCTTGTAAATTGTTGTTAAAGATATATAGAAAACTTTTATATAAACATTTTATAATATTTTTGCTTTTTTCATTGAAAAACTTGAAGCTAAAAAACATTATTTTTACTATGGATTCCTATGAAAATCAGTGAAAAGTTATACCACTAAAAAGCTTATAAAAAATACGTCATCATAATTATGGCTCTGCTTTTATATCTAGGTGCTTCGATTATAAATCTTAGCGAGCCTTGAGAATGGAAACGGAAAGTAAATAAAAATTGTTTATTTTCTTATTATATATTTATATTTTTATTGAAATATAAATTATATTTTAAAAATAAAATAAAACAAATTTTATTTTAATTATCTATTAAACTTCCGTTTATGTGGAATTATTTTTTATTTTTTATTTTTGTAATATCGATTTCGATTAACAAGTAATCATCTTCAGTTACTGAACTACTAAAGAAAATTATGGATTCTGTCATCTTTATATACCTGTTTTATCCCTACGTCATAGCCTACTTGATCAAGAATTTCGAATTATTATGTCGTATATTTTATTTACAGGAGTATTAATCTTATTATTAAGTAAATTATTATTTCTTCTGTTTTTATAGATCAATAATTCTTCCATTCGGTCCATATTATCACCTTTTCTCATTGTATATAGAATTTTCATGTTAGTATTCATGTCTATATAGTTATGTTGTGTTGTATTGATATGTATAGCAAAGTTTGATGTCGCATACATTTTACCAATATCACGAACGTGTTCTTTATATCTTTGACCGAAGGATCTACCTGTTTGTCCTATGTAGAAAGCAGGACAATCTGAACCAATCAACTGATATACTCCAGTGTCTAAAATTTCTTCTTTCTTAGGCTTTAATTGCATTTCGAGGTTTTGTTGAGTTTTAAAAGGCTAAGAAAGAAGAAATTTTAGACACTGGAGTATATCAGTTGATTTGTTCAGATTGTCCTGCTTTCTACATAAGACAAACAGGTAGATCCTTCGGTCAAAGATATAAAGAACACGTTCGTGATATTGGTAAAATGTATGCGACATCAAACTTTGCTATACATATCAATACAACACAACATAACTATATAGACATGAATACTAACATGAAAATTCTATATACAATGAGAAAAGGTGATAATATGGACCGAATGGAAGAATTATTGATCTATAAAAACAGAAGAAATAATAATTTACTTAATAATAAGATTAATACTCCTGTAAATAAAATATACGACATAATAATTCGAAATTCTTGATCAAGTAGGCTATGACGTAGGGATAAAACAGGTATATAAAGATGACAGAATCCATAATTTTCTTTAGTAGTTCAGTAACTGAAGATGATTACTTGTTAATCGAAATCGATATTACAAAAATAAAAAATAATTCCACATAAACGGAAGTTTAATAGATAATTAAAATAAAATTTGTTTTATTTTATTTTTACAATATATTAACGTGGAATAAGTCACACAAAACGATACATTTTAAAAGATGAATCTTATATAAATTATATTTACAAGAAAATCACATTTTAATTAGTAAAATTTATGTTTTAACCAGATGCATCATCTGATGTCACTTAATCTTCATTCGAAACCATTTCCTTTTCTTTGATGCATTCTATGTATAGGATTTTGGTGTGGTTTGGACAAGATGGCTCATTACAAAAATGAAATCTTGTTCACCACATTTTGGTCGTTTGCTAACGGTCTTAGCCTTTACTTCTTCGCCTGTTGATAAAGACGGGTAACGCTTTACAACCTATTAGGTCGGTGCGATCCGCAAGTGCTCGGAATTCATTCCAAGATTGTTTGAATGACCTAGAATTTGATTTTTGTTTCATGTTTCAAGTTAATGCGATTCAAGATCAATAGGTATTCACATTTGAAAATTTATTTATAAGCCATGTTGTGCGATAAGTTAAGAAACTCAGCCAGATGATTAGACAATTGAACATTGTTTTGAATGAGCTAGAATTTACGTTTTGTTTTACGTTTCCAGCTACTGCGGTTCAAGAGGTATTCACGTTTGAAAATTTAGTTATCTTATAAACCATGTTGTGGGGTATGTACAAAAACTCAGCTACATGATTAGACAAAGTAGGCTATGGTAATATTTTCTAAGATTGTTTTGAATGGCCGTGAATTTGGTTTTTGTTTCATGCTTCTAGCTAGTGCGGTTCAAAAGATTTTCGCATAAAAAAAATTAGGGTTGCCCATTTTCTCTGACGGTAAGTGTAAACAAGCTACTTTTAAGACCTTTGACGAAAAACGATATTATTTTAACTTTAAAAAATATCCTAAGATGTTAATTTGAAGTATCGAATATCTATATGTATAATATTTTTGATGATAATTTAACATAATTTCATAACATTTAGGGTTGTTAGTATAACTTTCTCAAATATTAAATTAACACTATTTTTATTACATTGAGAACAAAAACAAATAATTAAAATATCAGACCGGTTAACATATTTTGAAAATTAATGGGAATTAAAAACAAATAAAATATTTGTTTACTTATTATTTGTTATTTATTCAATAAATTTGTTTAATTCTCATTCGTTTAATTTATAACTTATTAAAATATTACTCAGAAATTTTTTGTTCAATTTGTTTCAAGTTTTTTTAAATTGAATTAAACATTGGAACTTTAAACGTTATTTATTAATAATAAGTATTTTACATCCGATTCTGAGCTGGGTAGTCCTTATTTTGCTAACCATGAAATGTCGCGATGGTTTTATGTCACGGTGGTAGCCGGCTCCAATGAACTCAATAATGTGAGCGTATCTTAAATAAACAGTAAATATTTAAATAAATAAGCAGATAGATATTTTACTGAAAAATCTCAAATTAGTTTAGCATAATGCCAATAGAATTAAACTAATTTCCTAATAAAATTAATAACCACCTCCCGTAAGTAAAACTACCTGGGCCAAATTATAATTTAAGCATATTATAATTTAATCATTTTACCTGGTGGTGTGGAATTCAGGCGGAGTTTGTCGGGCTCTGTTGGATATCCTAATCAGCTCCTATATTTTTATTTATTTTATAAAAATGTATTTTACAATGCAACATCCCATAAATTACTACCCTAAGCATATTATCTATTCACTATCAAAAACGCGTTAAGACTAAATATTGCAAAATACACCTTAAAACAAGTTTCGTTAACTTTCACTTTTGTAAGCGTTTTAACAATAAATTAATACATTTTGGTAAATTCTGCGCATGGAATAAGATTACAAAAATTTAAACTGTAGACCAACTTTCGATTTTACTCAACAATAACTTTACAGTATTACTCCTTTATAAATTTGAGTAAATTCAAAGCGAGTTTTCAAAAGTAATGACACCATATTCGGGACATATATGAACTTTTATTGACTGAAAAGAAAGCTGCGTTAATATTTTTCGGGTCTAAAACCCAAAAATTTGAAATTTAAAAAAAAACGTCAAAATGAGTAGAAGAAAATGTTATTATGGCAACGATTTTTTTTTCCTATTGTAGTATACATAATGCAATTAGAATTGAATAATCTTTTGTAATTTACAGGTTAAGCATTTTTTACTTAGAATCTGTAGTACTCTATCATCCCATTACCTTCAACATATCTCCGCTAGTGCCGATCATCCTATATATTTATACAATGATACCTCTCTTAAGCGACAAAATTGCCAGTGTACTAAACAGCAAATCAGTTAAAGTTTTCATTCATCTAGGTGTCACTCGATGAGTGGAACGATTGTCGACGTAGGAATATACCTCCAAGCTTTCTCGAATTAAGCAAACTTTTCGACTGAGTTTGTCGCTCTTTTGCGAGATTTTTGGAATCTCGCTAGCTCACCCGCAATGGATCAATAATGCGGCGACTGAGTTGAGCATTCTATAAGTATTACACGATGCCTTCGAAACATCTCCTGAAATTTATGCGTGCCTTCAGATTATATTATGTTGGTAGAAGAAGCTGCAAGCAACAACAAGCCTTGCTTACGGGTACATACATTCTTGCGGATATCCTTCATATACCTTTGTGTCAATGAATCCCTGAATTTGGCGATGGTGCCAAATTCTCTCTCCGCAAAATGATCCGCTTATGATATTCAGGGTCGAAGCACGTTTACTTCCATGCCTTAGACCGCATGTCACTCCCTTAATACGTCCCCCCGTAATATATTAAAAATTTTAGGTCAGCTTAAATTATTTTTCTGATAGAAAACGGAAATTCTAGCAAATCAAATTGAATTTTCTGGCATTTCATTTTTTTGATACTTTTTGTGACGTATGATGTTTTTTGTTTTATTTTTTAAAGCTACGCTAAACATGTTTTTTGGTCTCTCGTAAATGATTGTTTACGTTTCAATCAAAGTAAAAAAAAATAAGATTTTTCTTTAAGTTCTCCAATGAATTTAAATGAATCAATGACAAATTCTTAAGAAAAATTCAAGATGAGAATGTATCAAACTGTAGACAAACAAATTTTCTGAATGAACATTTTTATGATGTTTATACGTTATAAATTATTACGATGTTTATACGTTATAAATAGCAAGCTTTTTCAGTGGTATAACTTTTCATTGTTATTCACATGAATTGCGATTTTACTCGTACAAGCAAAAATGATTCAGGGATTTCTCCAAAATTACATAAAAGTTCCGCAAAAAAGTGTTTACTCATGCGAATTTTCCAATATGGCCGCGATTTAAACATTTTTTGCAGTTTTTATTAGGAAAAGTGGGTTTGTAAAAAAAGTTTTAATGGCATTATATTTAGGATTATTTATAAAATATTTTTTAAGTGACTAATATTTATTTTACGACGTAATTTAAGAGAAATCCGTGAATCATTTTTACTCGTACGAGTAAAATCGCGTTTCATGTGAATAGGCCATAAGAGTTTTCCACGCCTTTAACAATAACATACAACATAAGAATAGTCATTGGTGGTAAATAAATATTAATTAATAAATATATCAAAGTAGGCTCTGGTGAAGTAAAATATGTCAGTAATTTTTCTCTGTTTTGTGATTTACCGTATACGTTTTCACTAACTTTGGGCGAGTCTACACCATCCTATGAATCTTCTTTGGTTTTTGGGTCGGTGAATTTAAGCGTAGTCGCATAAGTCGTTTTGATGGTGAAACCAAAAGAGGTGTGAACAGCTGAAATGATTAAAGCAAGAAGGGTGACGCGCTCGCTCACTACCGATCAAAAACACGAACGAGTAACCGCTTCACAGCAATGTTTGGAAAAAAATGTTGGAAAATTCTTGGATGAAGTGTCAAATTGAGTTAAAAGAAGATTATATTAAAGATTAAATAAAAACATTGCCAAAAAAGTTGCTTTTTATTATCAATTCAGGAAACTTTTTAGCCTATGTTGTACAATATAAGGATTCTTAATGATAATGTTATAGTGGATCTTATTTATTTTTTATTTATCTTGATTTAAATTGTAATCATATTATGTACTTATTCTGGCGATTGTTTAAAATTGAATTCGTCTCAAATTTTAACTACCTTGGACCAACTGTGAATATTTCGGTGCGTAGGATCATCATATCGATTTTCGTTGGAATTATTTGTGTGCTGTTATTAGAAAATTTTGTATTTTACGTTCAGCGTGACCTCTGGCAGTATTAAGAATTATTTATTTTGCGCTTGTTGAATCGAGATTATCGTGTGAATTAGTTTTTTGGGTATGGACTTATTATTTTAGAATTTAAACCCTTATTGACGCACAGAAACACATTACTACAATTATGCTCATCTCACAGAGGCTAAAGGCTTGTAAATGGTTTTCTACATTCTTGAGCTATTCCGCAATTTACTAGCGTTGATAGCCGTGATATCGACACTACGCACCATACCAGTTTCATTAAACAATTTTCTGATAACCGGATTTTATAGTTTTAGATTTTCATAATTAAGAATTTTGTTTAATGGTTATTTGATTTTGAGATACCGGACGCAAACTTATCGGAAATCGTGAATGATTGCTCTGCCGCTAGGAAAGTTTTAAACAACTGCATTTGTCTAGTTCAGCTTTGTTAAAATTTTGTAACAAAACACTATATTCAAAACTTTTAGAAAACTGCTGTACAGAATAATTTTTGTTCTTTTTACAGAAGCTTAACCGAAAACGTCACCATGTATAGAATAACGTGCTTATGGATCCGAATCTCAAAATTGATAGTAATTTTGAAAATCATTAACAACACAGTAAGTAAAATTAAATATATTTAATTCATCTAAAAAGTTCCACCAAACTTGCCTGTTGTAACAATATCCAAACCCTGCATAATTTGTACCATTATGTACATACCTACCTATACATAAACTATTTATAGAGGAAAAAAGGAAAATAAAGCAACAATAACAAAACAAGTAATAAAAATAGTGAGACATTGTTTTGATGAAAAAGCTCTTACTCACATTTAGAATAAATACGCTTCGCCCAACGAAAGTGACATTTTTTTCGGATACATATATCTTTTAATCATTGTTTCGTATTGTTAAAAAAATCCGGCAGTCGAAATTGAAAAATTCATTCGAACTTACTTATCAATCAGTAATTTTAAAATTTAATAATTTTTTTTTTTTTTTTTTTGGTTTTGGTTTTGGTTTCAACCCCGTAATACGCGATTTGTTTGTTTTAGTTATCAATTGAGATTAGAAAAAAATTGGGTTTAAATTACGTATCTGAGCTTAACGAACATTTACAGATACAGTAAAGTATTAATATTTAGCGAATATATTTTGGTCCAAGGAAAAATCTGTACATACATATATGTACATTGTAGATATAGCGAATATGTTAAACCAATTAATTAATGAAAATCTATTTAGATGATAAAATACAATTATAATTTAATTTAAATAATTAGATAAGGTTTTTTTATTGGTTTAATACTCTTTTGTTTTTTATTTTTATTTTTTTCTAGATGGCTTATCTGTGTATAAAAGGAATTGGAAAGACAATAGAAGTTTTGAATATAAGAAAATATTTTTCCTAGGTAAAAGCTTTCGTTTAATTCGGTGGTGCAAAAGTTTATTTTATTATTAAAATTTTTATTTTTTTGGTGAAATTGTCATCAAACTAATAAAGTTTTATTATATTATATTTTGATTATTAATAAGACTATTTATTTTATTTTATTTTTTTTTTTTTTTTCGCTAAGGTGCTAATTTTTGAATTAGCATCATATATTTTTTTTATTAATAACAATCCAGGTGATTTCGTAGTATTATTGTTTTGTGTTATTTATTTTATTTATTTGTTTATACTATTTAGTTAAAAAATTAAATAATATCAAAATAAATATAAATTGTAATAAATGGTGAGTAACTTTTGAGATTTTTTCAGTTTTAAAATATTATTATTCCGGTGCACTAAGCTAAAAAACTAATATAGTTTTGAGCAAAATTTAAAGTTATTTTATTTATTAAAAATAAAGGATCTTCAATAAAATTGTGTTGTGCTTATATTGAATAAAAATATTTTAAAAACTCTTAACGGTAATAATATAAACTTTTGTTATAAGTGATAACATTTTTGTGATACATCGTGGGTACCCTATATACTATATAACTGAATAAATATAGTGAAACCATGGCTATTATTTGCTAGGATTGTTTACAAGTATTATAAGAAAAATATTCGTCTCTATATAAACGACGATTTGGCTTTGAATCCAAATTAGTGCCTCTCAAGTGTAACTGATTGCATAAGTGTATCCCAATTCGATTAAGTGAGTGCCATTCGTCATAATTTGATTGAAAATTAAGAATGGTTTTTTGCGATAATAACATTGACTACGATTGCAATATTTGTCGAATTGATTAAATTTTTACCTTGCCTAGTGAAGTTGAAGTTGAACTTGATTAACATATGGTATTCATAAACAGATGTAAACTATTTTTTTAAATTATATGTTTGTGATGTGTGAATTGCGTGAATTAAAATTACCGCCATTTATTAGGGTTATTAGATAATAAAATGTTATTGATTAATTAGAAATTAGAAGCTCTTAACCCTATTATGTGTAGTAGGGGGAAAATAAGTGTCTAAACAAAGTGATTGATTTATAGTGAAATTGTTGCCCTACAACTTTAAAAGGTTCCAAAATTCAGAATCAAATTTAAACGTATTTAATAATAATTTGCAGAAAAAATCAGAAAAAATTGGACTTACATTCTTGAGTTGTTTTAATAGATCTTTTTACAAAATTGTTAGGCAATAATTCATTCAGGCAAAACTTGGTAGCACAATATGAAATTTAGTATTTTATAAAGTTTAATTTAGAGAGTCTCTGTTGACCCATACTTTTTACAAAGCCTAGTAAAATTAAAAATCTACTCTTTAAAAGTTTAAGCATAAATCCAAATAGAAGACGGTTTTATTTTAATTTCAATTGCCATAAAGCAATTATACCATAGAAATTTACTTCAAATTTTAAATTTTATTAGAAGCCTCATGTTTCGTAATACTGTACGTAAGGTTAACAAAAATAGTTTACCAATACAAGTCATATTGCAGTAATATTATTTATACTAGCATGCTAAGTAATTTTAACACAACATAAAAAGTAAAGAAAAATACGTCCCACTTCTTTTATGTTGCATTTTTAATTATTTTATGTATCCCGCACTAAATTTAAAGAAAGAACCGGGCTTTAGGCTTTTGCTAACTTATTTAAAACGGTGACAAAATTATTTATATTATGTAGTACATTGCTTTCATTTTAATGTTTCATTTGAAAGCCCACCGTAATTATAATAAACAATTTAACAAATAATCATGCGTTTAACTCTTTTTGATCGTGTTGATGAATTTTGACTCATTAAAATTCGTCTAATGCTTTGCAGCTTATATGGTTTTAATATGTTCCGGAAATTGTAAGAGAATTCAATCCAGTTTCGAACTGATGAGCTTATGATTATGAAATACATGCTTTGCAGCTATTCGAAAGTTTTTACTTAACAAAAGTAAATCCATATATTTGAAGTTGTGTTAATTAACAGAATGTTGTACGGCTAAATAAGTGATATCAAAACCCCTTAAAGAATATTATATTATTATTATTTCAGAGCGTACGTACTCGTATGTAAAATTAATCATCTAATATAAAGAAAAACACAAATATCTTCGAAACAAAAACTACGCCAAAAAAATTTAATTTTTATTATTGGTGAAGTTTGTAATTATTTCTAATTTCAGTCTAATATTTTCAAGTCATTATGTTCATTGTACGTTCAAATTAAACATGTATTCATTAAGAACGAACCTCAATCTTCTAATTTGTCAAAAAATCAACTTAGCGCGAAATAAGCACACTTAGAAAATCGCGCAGAAAATCAAAGCATCTAAAATGCCAAGGAAAATTTAGTTAATTCTAAAAATAAACATAATACAAATTATATATTCTAAATTAATTTGGCATTAGCATTGATAATGAAAATTAAAATTAAACTATTTTTAACACAATTCCTATCTAAATACATAAATAGTAATAACAAATTTAACTAGCAGTTAAAAGAAGAAGACACGAAAATTGTTTTTAAAATCCGTGCATGTGCACACTATAAATTTTACTTTCATTCAGAAGATAATCAATTCGTTAAAGTGTGGTTATTTAGTTAACTGAGCGTAATTTTTTTATACCTGCCGCCGCATTTTTATAACTATATCGTATTCTTAATAAAACTCTATTTAAGTTTTTTTTCATTGTCAAGGCAGTTATTTAAATTTTTTTTTTTTTTCATTCAATTTCCTGCAAACAAATTTTTTTATTTTAAATTTTTTTTTGGCATTTTGTCATAATAAAATGTCTGGTACTCGGTTGTAACCTTTGTTTTATGTTATAGAATAGCGCAAAACAAATAAAAATTGATTGAACCTAAAACACTAATGCACAATACCGTGACGACATGAAACCAAATTTATTTATTTATTCTAATCTAAATGAATTAGTGAATGTTGAAGATGCTAATTATTTAAACTTGTCTGAGCCGATCTAAAATGAACCTGGTACATAAATGTTAATTTTTAAGTTAATCGTGATTTTATTAATTCTTATCAATATATAGTATCTATACACTATATAAGGAAATGTATTCTAATGTTATTAGCATAAAATTTTGTTTTTAAAACATGAATATGTAATTGATGTTAACTTATAACAAAAAAAGCAGCAGCAAATGTGGCGCGCAACAGATTGTTTGCGTACTATAAATTTCTATCGAAAATATAAAAATAAAACTATTAAATTCCCGTCAGCTTTCGTTTCGTGACCATTGTTAATTAGTTAACCGTTTAATTCCTGCCAGTATGCGCACGTCTAATGTCACAAATAAAAATAGATCAAATACAAGAAACAAATTTTAAGTTCAGCCACCTTATCGAACGGGAGAGAAGACAATTAAAAGGCTTTTAAGTCTATTGATAATATACATAACTGATATTTGATTAAAAATAATTGAATATTAGAACCAAATCATGGTTTCGCGATACAAAAGCGATTTTCCGTCATAATTTGTATTACTTTCCTAATTAGTTCAAGTAATTTGACAATATTTTTGGCTATAAATCGTTCATTTGAAGAGATGAGATTTGAGATAGTCTCATGAAAATCGTCTCAGACTATCTAATGTCCTTTCAGGCATACCAATTATCACTAAGAACTTAGCAATATTGCCATTTGAGTAAACCACATATAATGTACTATTATAAAATAGATTCAATTAAACTTTTAATTCATTAACATTAACAGAACTGCAAATACACAATACAATTTAATCGGTATTAACCGTGCATTTATTCAGTTTATTTTTTGCTAAATTCTGCCATTATAATTAAAAGTATATTTTATCGACTATGATTTTGTGTTTACATTGAAGCAGAAACTTTGTAGCAGAGATTTTTTGTTTAGAATAAAGCAAGCGTGTTTCAATAAAGCAACGAACACCAAATGCGAAAGGTTAGCATCGTTATCCAAAATCCAAAAAACAAACAAAAAATCCCGTAATGTGATTCGTTTCTGGACTGGAATCAGTCACGTAAACATTGAATTTGTGTATAGTATGAAATAATAGTATATTGTATAATTAGGAGGAAAAGTACTGCATTCCACTTTAAAACGAATATAAACCCAAAATAATTTTTAGTATTATTCATTATATTAAGAAATCAAAACAAAGTAAAATATCGAAAACAACATGAAATTATTGCTTAGTTAGCCACGACATATAAGACATAAATACATTTTGTTTTTTTTTTTTCATAAGTTGTCGTAGTTAATATTCCCGGCCTAGGCCAGAAAAAATATTCTCGTACTATTATTACTTGTTGCTTAGCAACAAATACAACATACTGGAATCACGAGCTTTTCGTTTCGAAAAAACAACGGAAAGTGATACGACTCTGCTTAATCCGCTTGCTTTTCCACAAACCCGCGTGATTCCTTAATAGAAATTTCCCAAATTCCTTTAGTCCGAAACTATAACCCCTTTTTCCAATACAAAAACCAAAATTCCCTTTTTCACGATTAATTAATTTATTTTACTTTACTCTTTCGATCTCTACACCACTATCATCTTTTTTATCTTAATTCCACATTTTTTTATATTCCTTCTTTTTTCTATTACCACGACATACATATTCCTTATATACTTTTCATATTATATACATTTCTTTTGCATACATATTTTCTATGTACACAAATACTATTACAATTTTAAACGTAACATTTATCTCTACAGGATCGCATAGAAGATGCTGCTTTTTTATACAATGCAAATTATATTATTTTCTATGTACACAAATACTATTACAATTTTAAACGTAACATTTATCTCTACAGGATCGCATAGAAGATGCTGCTTTTTTATACAATGCAAATTATATTATTTTCTACTACTCTATGGTTTTCCTTTTACGGCCGTAACAACCTGGCCACCTTGAGGGACGGAGTTCCTCAAAATCCTGTACTGATGTTCTTCTGTCATACTATAGTTTCTTCTCCTTACGGCCGTAACAACCTGGCCACCTTGAGGGACGACGTTCCTCCAACCTCTTTATTGGTGTTCTCTACAACTTTGCTTTTCTTGTTTCCGCTTGGTTCGTTCTTAACATTCAGCATTCGCTCGAGGACACTGGGAAAACCCCCAAAAAAAACCTTTCCGCAAAAAATGAGGAAAACCAGTGTCGAATGTTACGAACCCCTTAATCGACGGGCAGCAGACATAGTTGGGTGATGGGTCGCACTAATTCACCCTTTTCCGTCTTCACCTTACACGTTCGTATCTTCCCATCCCGTCCCGGATAAACTTCAATTATCCTGGCCATCATCCATCTGCTTGGGGGTGTTATCTCGTTCTTTATGAATACTAGGTCTCCGATTTTCAACTCTCGCTCAACCTCCGCCCACTTGTTACGACGTTGCTGTTCCGATATATATTCTTGGGTCCAACGGTTCCAGAATTGCTGCTGTAGTTGCTGTATTTTTTGCCATGCCGACAACCTGTTCATGGGTACTTCCACCAACAACGTTTCGTACGGTGATATGATGGGCTGACCCGTCAGGAAATGCCCTGGTGATAGCACTGACAAATCAGTAGGGTCATCGCTTATTGGTGTCAATGGTCTGGAATTCAGGCAAGCTGCTATTTTCGCCAGTAGCGTGGCTAGCTCCTCATATGTGTACAACTGCGCTCCTCCAACTCGCTTGAGATGATGCTTCATTGATTTGACGGCGGCTTCCCATAACCCGCCATGATGAGGGGCGTTGGGTGGGTTATAATGCCACTGAATGGAGTGGGATTGCAGGTGTTCTGCTACTGCTGAATTTTGCCATAATTCGAATGCCTCTCGCAATATTCTGTTCGCCCCCACGAAATTGGTACCGTTGTCGCTATACATATGGTGGACTGCACCAGCCCGTAGGTTTATAAACCTGGTCAGGGAGGCGACGAATGAATGGGCATCCATTTTACTTACTAGCTCGAGGTGTACCGCTTTGTACACCATACATACGAATACTGCGATATAACCTTTGACTGTTACATTCCGACTTTGCTTTAATTGAACTGGTCCCGCATAATCGACGCCACAATGGTAGAACGCTGGCGTTGGTGATAACCTATATCCTGGTAGGTCGGCCATTAGCTGTTGAGCTGCCTGTTGCCGGTGTCGACAGCATGTCACACATTTATGTATCATTCCTCGTATCAATACACGACTTCGTAATATCCAATATTTCTTCCTTAAATATTGTGTACAAAGTTGCGCGCCCCCGTGGCATAGTTCCTTATGAGCCCTTTCGGCTATTCTCCTGCTTATTAAGGCCCCTGGATCCAATACTATTGGTCTGCGCTGCTCTACTGACAACTGTGCATTCCCCAATCTTCCCGTTATTCTTACCAAACCTTTCTCGTCCATCCATGGCGTCAGCATCCATAGTCGGCTGGATCTCGATATAGCCTTCCCATTTTGTATTGCCTTGTATTCTTCCGGGAAAGATTGCTTCTGAGAGGCAATCAACCAGTAGTTCAAGCCATTGTCGATTTCTTCAATGGTTAGCTTCTTCACTGGTATCTCCACTTCCTTTATTTTTATAATTATTTCGTTCCCGTTGCCTGGTAATTGCAACACCTCGGGCGTATTTAATAGTCCCCCTCTTGTATCTTTATCATTACCTCTCCGCTTATATATAGGTGCGAAACATTGCCTACAAAATCGAATCACATATGCGGTAATTCTGCAGACAGATTCTATAGATGACACCTTTTCCAACAGACTCTTCGTTTCATCCTCCTCTAATCGGACGGTCATGAAAACGTTACTAACTTCTGTCGATCGTTCTCTGCATTCCGTTCGGACTTGGCTGTGGGTTTCCAAATCAATCCTTCTGGGGGTCCAGTCTGGCCATTCCTCTCTAGTACCTTCCAACATTGCTGGTCCTTGCCACCACAACTTGTTGTTTATCAAATTCTCCGCTTTTATTCCACGGGAGATTAAATCTGCTGGGTTATTTTCCGATTTAATATGCCGGAATTGCTCTACTATCGTTCCCCTCAGGATTCGGCTCACCCGATTAGCCACGAATGTCCTTAGCTCGTTGACCGGTTTCCTCAACCAATATAGTACAATTTCCGAGTCCGTCCATATATATATATTGGCTTCCTTGAACATGGGTGTTTCCATTAGCCTGGGAATTAGTTTAGTCCCCAGTTCAACTGCGCATAGCTCCAATCTCGGAATTGTGACCAATTTGATAGGGGCTACTCTACTCCGGGAACATAACAACTTAGCTGACCATTGATCTCCGACACATACTCTGGCGTAGACCACCGCTCCATATGCCTTGGTCGAGGCGTCTGAAAATATGTGAATCTGCATCCTGCGGCTAGCAGATGTCTCCAGCCATCTGGGTATCCTTAATTCGTTGATAAACTTAAGTTCGTCATAGAATATCTTCCACTCCTGCCTCAAGGATGTCGGCAAGGATTCGTCCCAACTGCTGCCCATACGCCACAGCTCTTGAATGAACAACTTTGCTTTCATTGTAACTGGCGTCACCCATCCCTGTGGATCAAACACCCTCGCTGCTTCGCTTGTTATGTAACGCTTTGTCATGAGATTCGGTTGATCCCGCTCTTGCACCTTAAATCGGAATTCATCTTCCACGAAATCCCAAATGACCCCTAGTACACTCGTGTTGTTTTGTAGTTCGACAACCTTTGCTTCCATCTCCTCCTCCATTACCTTCAAGCAATTGGAACGCCATTTTGTTAATTCGAATCCACCTCCTCGAAGTATTTTTGTTACATCCTTCTTTAACTCCATCGCCTCACCTTCCGATTCCACTGATGCTAACATGTCATCCATGTAGAAATCCTCGTTCACCACCTGAGCTGCCTTCGGCTTCTTCTTAACTGCTTCAACGGCACATTGATTTAAGGCCTTGACTGCCAAATATGGTGATGAGGCTAGCCCATATGTCACTACTGTTAGCCAATAATCTCGGAGTGGCTCGTTAGGGTCCGCTCGCCACACAATTCGCTGTAGATTCCAATGAATAGGTTGAATTCGTACTTGTCGGAACATTTTACAAATATCGGCCGATATTGCTATTCTCCCAGTGCGGAATTTGATTATTATGTCGAGCAGGTCCTTTTGAAGTCGTGGTCCTATGTATTGAATGTCGTTCAATGAATTCCCGTTGCTGGTCTTGGCTGATCCGTCGAACACTACCCTAAACTTGCGGTCCACCGCAACCGCGTGATGTGGGATGTAATTATGCAGTTCTCCCTGTACTACTGGTGTAGCCTGCATCATATGCCCCATCTTCTCATATTCTTCCATGAACTCGACGTATTTTTGTCTATATTCTGGGTCTCGTTTAAACTTACTCTCCTGACTGAAAAACCGCCTTACCGCCATAGCCTTTGACTCACCCAATTCTGCCTCTGGGCGTAATGGAATAGTAACGCTGTATCTGTTGTTTTCTTTTATAACTGTCTCCCTAAAATTGTCCTCACAGTATTGATCTTCCATAGATATTGGCCTCTCCTCCATTTCCTCGACTTCCCATAATCTTTGGATCAAACTCCTTATCTCTTCCTTGACTACCACTCCTATAGTCCTTGGTTCTTCTTCTGGACTCGCGAACCCTCCTTCACCTGGCTTAATGTGTGCTGCGGCTATCTCTGTTCCAATTACCCCCTCTATACTACCTTGCTCGAAATACCGCGGATCGGCTAAATCCTGTTTCACCGTATCGCTAAATTCCCCCGGTTGGAATGATCTCTGCGGGTGATCTGGTATCAAATTCATTATGATCACAAACCTTTTTGTAGTAATTGTCTGCCCCAACTGGCCATGCCACAACTCCAACTGCACTTCTCCTTTCGTCCTAGCAGCTTTGCCATCGATACCCTTTATTCCTACCTTTGCCGCTGATCGAACTAGTTTTAGTTCTTTTACTACGCTATTCGTTATTATATTAACCTGGGCTCCTGTGTCCCAGATCATCCTGATTGGCCGGGAGAAGGTTTGTCCAAATCTTAATCTTACCCACACCGTGGCTAACACAACCTGCGGTACTTTACTCACCACCTGGCATACCGACTGAATCTTGTGTTCCGAGGCCTTCAGTGGGTTTAATTGCTATTGATTGTTTCCTCTGCCTGAATTGTAGGCGTTAGATTGTGGCTGTTGATTGTGCCTCGCTTTATTGCACAACATGAAATGATGGGTTGCTCTTCCCTTTGGACAACCAGTGCAGCCTTCCTGGCTGCATTCTGCGGCTCTATGGCCTGGATTTAGACAACAGCGGCATACCCTGCTCCTGTGGACTGCGGTCCATCGCTCTGGTAAGCTTATTCTCTTAAACATGAGACATTCCTCTAGTTTGTGATTGTTCATACAACCTTGCATAACACAGCTTCGCTGTCGAAATTCGGGCCTTGCGATCCCGAGTGGGAAGCTTTCATTGGGTCTATTCGGTGTTGCCTGGTTATATCGCGGGATCTGCTGATCTTTACTCGTTGTACTATATGGCTGGAATCGCCGACTCTGGAATCGTTCGGTACGTCTTCCATGTTGTTCCTTCATACGTGATGATTCCTGGTCACCTTGGGTACTTCCCCCTACTACTTCGCTCTCTACTTCCCTTCGACCCTTTGCTCTGGTTTCCAGGAAATTCTTAAAGGTGTCAAGTGTTGGTAGTAGGGTTGCACTTAGATTATTCCGGTGTTGTTCCCATGCATCCAAGGTATCTCTAGGGAGACGCTGTTTGGCGTGATGGATCCAGAATTGATCCCATATATGAGACTGAGGAGCGATTGTTTCCAATTGGCGCGTGCCGCTGGTTACCGAGTCTAATACGAGTCGTAGGGAATCGTATGTCTCTCTTTCTTGTTTCTTCACGGCCTGCATCCTTCCCAATATACTGTGAATGACATGGTAATCATCGTTGTATGTTTTCATTAATGTTTCCCATGCCGCCGTATAGTTATCGCTCGTCAGTTGCCACGGACCCAATGTTACCGCCGCCTTGCCTATGCAAGCTTGTTGCAAGTACAGTAGCTTATTGATCGGGTCGTAGCCTTTGTGGTGGACTTCCGCTAAGAATAAATCGCGAAATGCCGGCCAGTCAGCCGGGTTACCGTTGAACTTATCCAATCGTGGCGGCTGGACCGATTCCACCTTTATTATCGTCGAAGGCTGGCTAAATGGTTCAATTATGCTCTGATCTTCACTAATTTGCCGAGTACTTCCTTCTTTATCCAGTCTATCCTGGACTCGCACCATTGCCTTGATGAATAGATCCTCGATCTCATGGTACAGTTCCCCTGTGACTAAGAGATTCCCCTCTGTATACAACCGGTCAGTCTCCTCGAACGACGTGAAATGCTGCCGCAATCTTTCCTGGCGCATTCTCAATTCTGAGGTGGACATCGCTCCACTCTCCTCTTCATCCATTATCTGGCTCGATAATCGTTTCAACGATTCGATGTCTTGTTCCCTTCGGGCGTATAACCTGTCTTGTTTCTCCGCCCTTCCCTCTTTTGCATCTCTCAACTGGGGCGGTCTCCCGACCTTCCTTTCCATGATTCCCTGTAACTATAATCTTAAATATTCCATTACGATACTCCCTTTCCGTATCACCATTCTCCTGGTGAGTTGGTTCCCCTATTTTTTCCTTTTCTCAACCTTTCCTTTTCTCAATTTTACAGCTTCCTCGCATTGAGGACGTGATTACCCTACCTTCCTTATTTTTACCCTTCCTGACCAAACCTTTACTAATTGCTCTTTTCTTTTTAACAAAATTACTCTATTAAACAATATAATCCATTTCTTTTTATTTATAAAACATCAAAATACAACTATTCTTAGTGGATATCATCAATTCTTCTCCTAACTTCGCCTCCCCCGATACAACCCTGCTTCTTGCGGTACAACTTAGCTTCTTCTGATACAACCTTGCTTCTTCTGGTACCACTTTGCTTACCTTCGCGCACTAACCCCGATTCCCCGGGTTCTTTGGGCACAGCACACTGTTGTGCCGAGTACCGCATCTTTTACATGCGCCTGGCTCACTACATGTAAACGAGGAGTGCCTTGGATACAAGCAATGTAAGCAAACTCCTTTACTCAATGCCAGCCTCCATCTTTCACCCAACCCAAGCTCCATCATCCTCTGACACCGATACATTTTATGGGACCCTTCGCATAATACGCATCGGCCGTGATCTCCTTTCGTGCTCGTGAATATCTCGGAATATCCTATCACTCTGCTGTTGTCACGTGGCAGTGGGTAAGGTAGCGCATAAGCCATTGGCGGATAGGCTACTCCTTTCTGTGGGCCCGTTGCTCTTGTTTGGGGTGCCGATAAATATTGTGCGGGCACAGCTCCTTTGTTTCTACCTGGGCTTCTCCGATCGGACTTTCTTCCCATCGGTACAAAATTGTTGCTCCGGATCACCGCAGAGGGTAATCGCCCCATCGCTACCGGTGTCCTAGTCGCCACTTGGATCTCCTTGACGGAAGTTGTCGACCCGCCCAATGCCGATGCCTCTTCTGGTTTTCCCTTTTCCTTTGGAAAGGTGTCCCAATCTACCGCTGACCATCGTTTTGGTGAGATGGATCTCAGTACTACCGCCAGCCTTTCGTTCCTCTCTTTGTCCTTATACCGCGCTTTGCTGATCTCTATCGAGAGTTTCCTGTATTCCACTAACAACCGGTCTATATTGGAGGTCCTTGTCATTTCCACTTGTCTGGCAACACTTCGTCGGATGCCATTCACTTCCTCGCCTATTTCCCCCAGCTCCCTCTGGTTATACAGCCTGCCCACTACCTTGCTCCGTATTTCTTCCAGTTGATCCATCTTGGCCCTGATGTACCCTTCCACAAACTGCTCTGAGTTTCCGCTGGCCATTTTTCTAAAAAACTCCTTGCTTTACAACATTGCTTATACTGAGTTTCACCATTCTTCCTGATCACACATTAATATCATTCAACCTTCGACCCTCTCTTTCCTCATTAAATTCATGACCTTGCTTCCTCCGTTCTATCTATTTAGTTCCTTGTTACAACTATTCTCCCTTTCTTTCACTAGCATTATTACCCTATTATGAACCTATATCCACTTTTATCACATGAGTCGGAGCCAATCCGGAAGAGCGGTAACACGTATGGCCATACTATCATAATTAATTTTACTCGACAACAAAAAAAAAATGCAATATAAAATAAACACGCTCAACCTTCATAACTTCCTTCTCAGCAATGATACCCTAAACTAAATAGTTCTTTCACTGAATCTACTATGCTATTCTTAATATCTTATTATCTTCCATGCTGCCTATGTTTACTTATCAACTCCCTTACTACCTCTCTTCAATTTATCGTATCCTTTACCACTTACGATCCTGGTATTCGCCTGTATATCCCTTCACATTCCTTCTGCATTCCTAATCCAATGGTCTGCATTTCCTCATGTTTCTTCTAAACTCCTCACTACTTCGCACACTCTCTCTTACGACCTTTCTTTTCTTCCTTTACTTTCAGCTCAACCTTTCCTCCAATATTTCCCACTTTCATACTACTTTTCCCTGATTCGATTCCTTCTAACTATTATGCTCTTGAGTTTAACCATCGCAACCAACATGCGGACTCAACTCTTTCTACCTCTGGTACGGTTGAGTTTACTCATCGCATCTAATATGCGGCCTCAGCCCCATTCTCCCTATCGTTTGCATTAGCCCTCATTAATGAGCACGTTTTCCTGGATACCGGTACTTTCGGCTATAACTATTATTTGCCTTGACCTATCCATCGAGCCCATTTTCCAACATAACCACCTCGCTTCATAACCGTCATTCGAGCACATTTCCAAAATAATGACTTTCCTAAATTAACGGTACTCTCGATTTACCATTCGAGCATATTTCAAAACTTAACAATACTCTCGCTTTATTAGCCGAGCACATTTTATAACATAACAATACATACTCTCGCTTTATCAGTCGAGCACATTTTTTAGCATAACGCTACTCTCGCTTTATTAGTCGAGCCTATTTTCCAAAATAACCATACTCTCGCTTTATCAGTCGAGCACATTTTTTAGCATAACGCTACTCTCGCTTTATTAGTCGAGCCTATTTTCCAAAATAACCATACTCTCGCTTTATCAGTCGAGCACATTTTTTAGCATAACGCTACTCTCGCTTTATTAGTCGAGCCTATTTTCCAAAATAACCATACTCTCGCTTTATCAGTCGAGCACATTTTTTAGCATAACGCTACTCTCGCTTTATTAGTCGAGCCTATTTTCCAAAATAACCATACTCTCGCTTTATCAGTCGAGCACATTTTTTAGCATAACGCTACTCTCGCTTTATTAGTCGAGCCTATTTTTTAGCATAACGCTACTCTCGATTTACTATTCGAGCACATTC
The DNA here is from genome assembly GCA_958295665.1 of Tipula vernalis. Classification (NCBI taxonomy): domain Eukaryota; kingdom Metazoa; phylum Arthropoda; class Insecta; order Diptera; family Tipulidae; genus Tipula; species Tipula vernalis. Next base: position 215,793,533 of record OY282559.1, on the reverse strand, counting down.
TCTATAATATCGGTACCTACTCTCGATTTCCCAATCGAGCACATTTTCAAAATAACGACCTTTCTAAATCAACGGTACTCTCGATTTACTATTCGAGCACATTCTCTATAATATCGGTACCTACTCTCGATTTCCCAATCGAGCACATTTTCAAAATAACGACCTTTCTAAATCAACGGTACTCTCGATTTACTATTCGAGCACATTCTCTATAATATCGGTACCTACTCTCGATTTCCCAATCGAGCACATTTTCAAAATAACGACCTTTCTAAATCAACGGTACTCTCGATTTACTATTCGAGCACATTCTCTATAATATCGGTACCTACTCTCGATTTCCCAATCGAGCACATTTTCAAAATAACGACCTTTCTAAATCAACGGTACTCTCGATTTACTATTCGAGCACATTCTCTATAATATCGGTACCTACTCTCGATTTCCCAATCGAGCACATTTTCAAAATAACGACCTTTCTAAATCAACGGTACTCTCGATTTACTATTCGAGCACATTCTCTATAATATCGGTACCTACTCTCGATTTCCCAATCGAGCACATTTTCAAAATAACGACCTTTCTAAATCAACGGTACTCTCGATTTACTATTCGAGCACATTTTCTATAATATCGGTACCTACTCTCGATTTCCCAATCGAGCACATTTTCAAAATAACGACCTTTCTAAATCAACGGTACTCTCGATTTACTATTCGAGCACATTTTCTATAATATCGGTACCTACTCTCGATTTCCCAATCGAGCACATTTTCAAAATAACGACCTTTCTAAATCAACGGTACTCTCGATTTACTATTCGAGCACATTCTCTATAATATCGGTACCTACTCTCGATTTCCCAATCGAGCACATTTTCAAAATAACGACCTTTCTTCATAACCGTCTAACGGTATTTTATTGCTAACCGTCTAACGGTATTTCATTCCTAACCGTCTAACGGTATTTCCTTCCTAACCACTCTTCACTATCATTCACGTTTTCCCACTGTACTTATTTTCCACGTGGATATCATTTTCCGCATCTAAGATGCGTACTCCTGATCTCCACGGTACCGATTTTCCGCGCGGTTTCACGTTTGCCTATCTCTCTCTCACCCTTTTAACTATACTTTTCCTATCCAACACGCTTATATTAACCAATTTGCACATCACTTTTACTTATTTCACTATTAATTACTATTACTTTCCGCTTACCACTTTCCTTCCTCGCGACGACACACAACTTTGCACTTGCTTACTGTTATTTGATTATTAGACTGAATTTCTGGTCCCGGCTCGTCCCGGTTTCTGGCACCTTGATACGACTCTGCTTAATCCGCTTGCTTTTCCACAAACCCGCGTGATTCCTTAATAGAAATTTCCCAAATTCCTTTAGTCCGAAACTATAACCCCTTTTTCCAATACAAAAACCAAAATTCCCTTTTTCACGATTAATTAATTTATTTTACTTTACTCTTTCGATCTCTACACCACTATCATCTTTTTTATCTTAATTCCACATTTTTTTATATTCCTTCTTTTTTCTATTACCACGACATACATATTCCTTATATACTTTTCATATTATATACATTTCTTTTGCATACATATTTTCTATGTACACAAATACTATTACAATTTTAAACGTAACATTTATCTCTACAGGATCGCATAGAAGATGCTGCTTTTTTATACAATGCAAATTATATTATTTTCTATGTACACAAATACTATTACAATTTTAAACGTAACATTTATCTCTACAGGATCGCATAGAAGATGCTGCTTTTTTATACAATGCAAATTATATTATTTTCTACTACTCTATGGTTTTCCTTTTACGGCCGTAACAGAAAGATATATTTTTTCCTACGATCGGAGAAAAAACAATTTTCTCGATAAATTTAGTAAAAATACAGCAAATTTTTTTTTCGATTTTAGTGTTGCTCTGATTCGGATCACTATGCGTCAAGAAATGTGGCTATTATTGCAACAGAATTTCTTAATTGCACAACGATTTCAAAAATATATAGTATTATAATGATACCTATTATTCACGAAGATGAAGTTAACCATGAGTGAATAACAGCCATTATATGCGAGGAGAATACGATACTTTGTCCACGACTGATAAAAAATTATATTTCATTATCAAATCCTTTAAATAAACCTAAAATACTAGGTTCATTTATTTTCATAGGGTTTGTATGAAAAAACGGGATTTCGATTGATGAAAAAACATGAATTAAAAGTTTAACCCAGTTAAATAATTTTTACTAACATCGCTAGAAAACAATTCAATGTCCATTTCAACACAGGTTCTCAAATTTCCTGATTTTCCAGCAATAATCAAAAGAAAATAAGGGGATTTAAATTAAAAAACATTCTACAACAATAACAATATGTATTAAAAAAAAAATCAATTTAATGAAGTGATGATTTGTCCACATCTAAAACCAATGGCAACAATCGAAATTAAAATAAATCAAAAAGAGCCAAACAGAAAACTTAAATCAATACAATGAGTGTGAAGAAAACAAAAAATCGAAACAATCTAGCATGCTTCGCCAATTCAAAATAACAACAGAACGATATTCAAATTCAAATTTGAATAGAGCCAATGAAAGAGATCATTATTAAATTGTTTGTAAATTTTGAGTTATTAGTTTATGACGTTTATTACAAAAACAACAATACTTTAAAGTTCAAAATTAACTTATTTTTGAAGACGATTTTCACTAAGAAATAAACATTTTCATGATTCGATTTTTCAATCAAATAAAACTACATGCTTTATGAATATTGTCATATAAAAATAATATTAAAGCTCATAATTCTTATAGACTAAAAATGTAAATGAAAACAATCGTTTTCCCATGTAGTTTCATAGTAAAGAAAAAATTGTATGTACCTTATTTTAAGCTTAGTAAAAAATACAGTCAATGTGGAGGCTCTTATTTATAGAGTAGGCTCTAATATTATACGTTTGCAGAGCACCCTGTATTTTATAGAGCCATAATCAAAAAATCTGAGCTTTTATAAGGGAATTAGAAGCGAGGAAAAAACGAAACTTTTCATAGTAAAACACACAAAACATATGGGAAATCACTTTTTTTCCTAGGACAAATTTTTAAATGAAAACGTTACAAATTCTTAATTATGATTTCTGAAATACTTTCATAAATGTTAGAATTTCAACATATATGAATATCGTTTAAGTAAATCGTTTTGATTATCTTGTAATAATTGATTTATTTAAATCAAAATATTAAAAAAAATTCATAACAACAACATTCTGGTCAAATTGAAATAAAAGCTTACTACGATTCGTTTGGTCATTAAGTCAATATACATTACATAGATGGCAGTGATGGCTGTACAAATTTGGAAAAATCGTACCAAAAATTACCACCTGGAAAAATTTCAAGTTCAAAAATTGTAGGAAAAGCAAAACGAATTCATAAAATATAGGAACGTGTGATAATTTTTCGATTAAATAATTTTTTTTCGTATTTTTCTGTAACCATTTTAGACATCTTACGTACACTAGTAAAACTAAAGATAAATTTAGCAAGTATTATTTTAATTTGTCAGAGCCAACTTTGATGTATTTTTCAAAATGAAAGTTCGAAAAAATATATTTTAGAAATTATTTAATTTTAATATTTCTGCAATTAATATTTACTTAATACCAATATGGCCTTCTTGTATATTGTTCTTAAAGATATGTAGACAATTTTTATATAAACATTTTATAATATTTTTGCTTTTTTCATTGAAAAACTTGAAGCTAAAAAACACCATTTTTACTATGGATTCCTATGGAAATTAATGAAAAGTTATACCACTAAAAAAGCTTCTAAAAAATACGTCATTAAGATTATGGCTCTATACTCTAGAAGGCTCTGACGTTAGTCGTGGACAAATAATATTTTTTTCGTTGCCTTGGAAACAATTATTTTTAATGTAAATTTTAGTAGAACTAAGTGGTTTGACTACATGGCTAGGCTTCGACATTTTTTGTTGTTTTTCATGGACACATTTAGAGGAATTTTGTTTAATTATGAATAATTCCATTGTTTTGATTGGAATCCTCGCTATTGCTCATGCTCGTTTCGGACTGGTTTTGCAATGGTGCTTTTCAGCAATTGGTTTACATTATACTATAGCAAATAGTGTTTAAAATAACCATTAGCTTCTTAACGATAGTAGCAGTTTTACTCGTTGCTAATGTTTGTGACTAGCACAACAAAGGCTTTTGAGTTAAAAGGTGGCCATTTATTTTTTCTTGCTTGGGAAATTATGTTCGATAAAAATGTCAAACGAACTCTTAAATTCAACTTGACCGTACTTTGTACTCTGAAATTCCCCTTGTCCTTGCGTAATCTCGAATTCTTAAGTTGGCACAAATTGTATATTCTGCTATATTTCGCAGAAATCATGTTATGAATTTTAAAATTTCCAAATAATTTTTTTAGATTTACAAAAAATAGAAATGGAAATCAAGCAAAGTTTTTCGCTGGTCAATTTTTCCTCCTGTAGTAAATGAGTATGTGGTTTAATGAGTAAAGGTTATCTTTTAAAAGAGGTATTTTGAAAGTTAACAAATTTTAAAAGTATAAAGAACAGAACAGAAATATTTTACTTCAAAAAGAAGTTAAAAAGGACACATTAAGCTAGACTGGTCACCAGTACTGTTTATAATTACCTATCAGTTTAATAAAAATATTGCAATCAATTTAATTTTCTCTCTCCTGCAAATTCACTCAAATTTCAGTCAATGCTCTTTCATAATATTTAATGGAAATTGTTGAAAATTCTAATGTATTTTTTAAAATTCGTATGTATTTAAAATATTTTCTTAGCTCGGACGCTGATAATAGTTTTATTCTACTGACTATGATTAAAAAGGCTGGCAATAAACCGGCACACAAACAATTAATATTTGAGATGCAAAAAAATTATTAAAAAGCACAATTTAATGAGCAACAAACAAAAATTTATTGGCATCAAAAAAATACTTTTTTGGAACAAAGAATAATAAATTGGCAACATTTATATAATTTGTTGGAACTATTCGAAGGCAACATAAAAAATTATTTTTGGGCATCGAAATAAACATTTTGACCGACAAAAATAATAAATTGGCTATAAATTTATAAATAACGAAATTAAAAAATTTAAATTATGTAGTTTTAAAATATTTTGGAATATGGAGATTTATTTTTAAAATGACTTTGTTAATCTTGCAGACATGGATCAAATATTAAATAATTTGTATCGATTAAATTTGATCCTCTGTCTAGATTTTTTTTTTTAATTATTTTCTTCTGTTATAAAAAATTATATTTGTAACCAATTTATTATTTATGAACGTTACATTCCTAGTTCTTCCACGTTCAAATTTTTAATTACAAATAGTAATGTAAGAAAATTAAAATTAAGCCTAAATTATATGGATCTTGGTGTTAAGTAAAAGTTCACCTAGCTGCACAGCAAACAATTATCTACTGCACTGTATTGAGAGGTAAAAAAATATCTATCAAAACGAAAACTTTAAATAAAGAACATAATTAATTGTTTATCTTGATATTAAATGTATTTGACCTAAAAATCAAAATTTTAACCAGACCGATTAAAATTTTGATTTTTAGGCCAAAAACGTACAAATCAGGATTTATAACCCATTATTTATGATACGTCAAAAGAAAATCTAATTATCGCGAGGAAATCAAATTAAAATAAATAATTTTAATTTAATTTGCATTTCACGCTTTATTTTGTCGCATACTTAAATAAATGTGACAACATTTTTGAAATTTCCCAACAATTTTCCCAATGTGTTCTGTTTGTGATGTGTCATGCACATTTCTGTATAATCTTATATTGCATTTCGCAACAAATTTATGTAGTCGAAAACACCGATAACCGCGCGTACATCGCAAAATTACGCAATATCGTTTTGTGTTACTATGACTAAGGTTTTCATCAACTTATCTTGCTACCGGACATATAGACATTAGGTCTACGTCATTTTATATACCCGATGAACCCATAAAACAATACGAAAGGACATTGACGACACATTAGTCACACAGTGCCAATTTTATTTGATGCACATAGTGTAGTATAAAAGACACTCTCATGTGATTTTATATTTATAACTGCCAAAAATTATTTATAAATACAGTGTCATCAGATACCGGATATATTGACGGAAGTTTTATCATCAACAATATCGGATCAATATCGGAAGCGTATCCACACCTTGAGGCCTGTGTCAGAAATTGTGTGAGAAAATTTAAATTTTCCCATGCATCACAATTGAAATTGAAATTAATCCAGCGTACATATCTTCTATACAACAACAAATTACCGTTTAAACAACATAACAGAAACCACAATTTATTTGCATCAATTAAATTGGCACCAATATTAAATTTAGTAATGCTATGGTAATAAAAATTATATTGTCATTACAATTATTTTTCGATCGTCTATATATTCAAACAGTTTTAACCAATAAATACATAAATTTTAATCTCAAAAATATTATCAAACAAAAAATCATTTCAAATTTATTCATTGCAAAACGCAATCCACGCCTCTATTGCAATTTCCGCGCTTTACTTCTAACCAACCAAAAAAATTCATCTTGTTATTAAATTGTATTTTGGCCGGACGCCACGATTTACAAACAAATCTCTAATAATTCAAAATAAAATACAATTAAATTATTTGTAATTACTTCAAGGTTATGATTACAAACCAAAATATTTCTTGTAACAAATAGAAAAAAAAAAATTTGTTTTCTTAAATTTGCTCGTTATTTTAAATTCCGTGTTTAAACGCGGAAGATCAGTAGTATTACACTATACGTATAAAAAAGATAATTAAAATAAAAAAATAAAATTCAATGTTTGGAAATATCCTTTTTGAAAGTTTTATTAATTTATAAAAATGCCAATATTAACGATAAAATTAATTAGTAAGTGAATTTAAGCCTTTAAGTATGATTAATAAAGATAAAATGAATAATTATTACCTAATTATTTATATTAAGTGCTTATGTATATAAATTTGAGTGAATTAATAAATGACCTTCACAAGGTTGGGAGTAATAATTTTAAAGTTTGACGTTTTTTAACTTAATTTGATTTATATTGATCAATCTATTAATTTGTATCAATCAATGTTGATGAATTTGTTTGGAGAGCAGAAAAAGTGTTCAGTAAGATTGATTTTGAGAAAGTGTTCTAAGTAAATAAAAAAAAACTTATAGCCTGATTAGAAATTGGCGCGGTGTTTATTTTAACCAGTATCCGAATGGTAACGTACTATTATTGTTGTGTGTACAATTGATTTTAAAACTTAAATTAAATATAATTAAGAGCAAATAAATATAATAAAAATTAATTAGTAATGTATAAACTAGTATTAGCCAGATTTTTTATGTTTGGATGAAATATTTTAATTGCCTGGCACTTCTTTGGTGGAAGAAAAAATATTTTACTTGTGAGAATTTATAGATTAGATTTCAAGTTCACAAATAAGTTTTTATTCTAAATAAATTTACAAGTACGTACATACATATATCGATCGAGATCTTAGAATTCGAACTATTGGATAGACGATGCGTATTGTTGGGCTTAATTAAGCTACATTTTGTATTTGTTTTTGATTTTATTCTATAGTTGACAATAAAGAAAGTAATAAACATTTTTGCGAAACGTGGATTTAAACTCAGAACAATATAAGATCGCGATATTAGTGTATTATCACCAAAATTGTATTTAAGTTCTTACATAAAAAGGCCAGCTGGAAATTATTTGGGTTTCTGATAAGGGCATCTAAATTCAATAAGCTGCTTAGCGGTTTCCACAATTCTAAAGCTTCGTACTCTCCTATTCAACAATAAAATAATTTCTGAATTTCTGACGATGTACCTCACACATCAAAACATCATTTAAAATTTAAAATATAGAGTTTCGTACCTATCTAATAAATGTCATTTAGATTGTAAGTATCACAGATAATTTCGAAAATCTGAACTAAAATCGTATATTTTTGTTAAAGTTTAAAATGCAAGAGGTATTTTAGTAAAGACAAATTGATTAGGATTGAGAATAAATGAAATTTGTATCAAAGCAAAGTTCAGCAAAATTTCAACTCTCTGTGTAATTGTTACCTAATTTTAATACAACATTAGGCTCCACTGAATAATGCAATTAAATCTCACAAAAATATAAGAAGAATGAGAATTCACAATCTACCGCAATAAAGTGAATTGAATATTGAATTCAGCATAATCACCTTATCTTCTACCTCGCCCCTCCACCCCCTCCCACTTTAGATCGAACCAATTGATTTTGTATATTCAAATTTTCAATTAGTTTTATTATTATTTCACCAGCAATTAAAATATAACATTTTACACACATGCAGTATTGTCGGGGCAGACCGATTTATTAAGATTTAGACACTTCAATTTATTATAATTATTTGGTTATCAATGAACATATCTCGTAAAAAATATTTGTTAAGAGAAAATAATCCGAAACGAAGAGAACACTTCAAGAGACCCATGGCTTACTATCTGTGTTTGTACATATGTATATATGTAGGTAATCTTCAGTATTATCACAAATTTGTAATTTACATCACTTTCGATTTAGATACATATTTACAAATTACATGAAACATTTTATTTTTGTTTACTATAAATTTCAGGCGGACTCACCATTACTCGAAAGTTTCTCGCCCCCCATTTCTTTGAAATTTTTGGATAAGGGCACATCGACGTCGGAAACCCCTGAGAGTAAATCACGAAAACAATCACACGATTCAACGCACAAAGGTTTTTATGAAAAGCTAAGTATAGACGAGGGATCACCGCACAAACATCGCAATTCCGCAGGTTCACCAAAAATGGTCGATAAAATCGATGTAATCCAAAATGTAGTCGGCGATTGGGGAAAATGGCAACTTCGAACCGTGCTGCTGATATTTTTATGTAAAATTCCATCGTCATGGTTTATGGCATGTATTATATTTACGGCACCGGCACCGCGTCATGGTGAATTTTATTGCAAACCACCGATGGTCGTAAATTTACCAAAAGAAAATAAATCCGATTGGATAAAAATTCTTCATCCGTTACTGGATAAAAACGATAAAGAATTTAAAATTGATTTTTGTAATGTCTACGAGGATGCTCTAGATCATGTGCATCATTATTATAAGGCCAACGACACATCTAAACCATGGGAAGTGCCAAAACGGAATACAACAGTCATTCCATGCGATTCATTTGAGCATCAAGCTTCGTTCACGTCTATTATTACACAATTCGATTTGGTATGCTCGCGAGACATTTTAGTTGCTACTACGCAATTTTTTCACCTTTTTGGTGTACTGGTTGGGGGAATTTTGGCAACAAAACTATTAGAAAGGTAATTTAACTATTTTTAAATAATAAAATTTATTTTTCTTTATTAAATTATATAATTTTGATTCATTTTTTTTATACTTGTTTGATTCAATTATAGCGTGAGCCCTAGAAGAGTTATGTTATTTGGAATGTTCACCCAAATTGCTTGCGGTAATTTAACAGGGCTTGTCAACTCTTATGGACTTCATGTATTCTTTAGATGTTTATCGGCCGTGTGTTGCGCTCAAATGTACACAGCTGGACAAATGATTTGTAAGAACATTGGCAAATCGCTTTATGGAATTTGTAATTAATAATTTTATTTTAATTTTTAGTTCAAGATATAACGGGAGGAAAATATAAAACAGTTGTAACAACATGTTTCGAACAATTTTGGTCAATTGGAGTTATTTTATTGCCGCTTGTTGCTAGTTTCTGGGCCAGTTGGACACATTTATATATGGCGATATCACTACCAACATTTGTTTTAATTTTTTTACACCAATGGATTCCAGACTCACCAAGATGGATGATTAAACGAGGTTATATTAATGAGGCTAAGGAAATTTTAATTCAATCAGCTAAATATAATGGCCGAATGAGTCAACTACCAAGTGATTTAGAACATCAATTACAAATTCAATCAGCTGCATGGTATGTTTAACATTATCACTGAAATGTTTCTACATATTTTAATTAATTTATAATATTTGTAGTATGGCTGATCCACCACCATCCAATTGGTGGTCAATTTGGGAGGGGAAACGTGCAAAAACTAATATGATCTGTGTACATTTAGCATGGTCAATTTACATTGTAGTATATTACGGAATGTTGCTCAATATTAGAGCTTTCAGTAGGGAACACTTAGAGGTAAATACAGTAATTGCCGGTTGTTCAGAGATAACGGGCGTATTCATAGGTTTATTTTTAATTTTAAATACAACTCGCAAATGGTTGTGGACTGGATTATTTAATATATTCGCTGGTTGTGTCGCTTACTGTGCTTGGCTAATTCCACAGTCGATACAAGGCAATCCTCGACTCGCTTTACTTATGTTAACGGCAATGACATCCAAAATAGCGATTTCTTGCACTCTATCTATATTAACAACTGCTACTACAGAATTAGTATCCGCCGAAAAGAAAAAAATCTGTGGTTTCTCAACTATTGTTTGGGCAAGAATATGGTTGCTGACTGCGCCATTTGTTGGTGCCACAATAATTTTTGGTCAACTGATACCACAAACAGCATTCGCTACGCTTTCAATAATTGGTGGGATTTTAACATCGTTTATTGTCGGGCCTCGTACATTGCCGAAACCAGTTCCTCAAGTGTATGTCCCTAGATTCCAACCTGATTTTTCCACGCCTGAAATATGGACGGTAAAAGGACAACAAATGGATAATGAAAAAGTATCCGTTTGAATAAGTGAATTTAATATTTTCTATTTTTTTTTTAAATAAATAATTTTTAAGTATTATTACGATTATTATTATCATTTATTATTACAAAATAAAAAAAAATTAAAAATTTCTTATTAATTTTAGAAGTTTTTAATTTTTGCACTATACAAATACTAAATAATAAACCAACAAAACCACACAAATAAAAGACGACTTATTTATATAAAATTATATTTTAGAATATCGTTAATTAATTAAAATGTATTATAATGTTAATAGATAAATTATTTTTTTAATAAAAAAAGTATTTCAATAGTTATGACATAAAAAATGTAAGTTTTATTTTAATTACTACTATTGGTTGTTCCAAAATAAATGCGCGAATTCGATCGCAAATTTAGAACGGTCATAACTCAGCTGATAATGAACATTTTTAATCGAAGTAAAGTATGACATGCTGTCGAACATTGTCATGCAGCAGAATCGACCCCCTTCGGTTGACCAATGCAGGCTGAAATTTGCAAAGTTTCTCGTGCATTGAGTCCAGTTCGTCGCACTACTTCTTCGCCGTGATTTTTTCACTAGGTTTCAGAAAGTGGTAGTGCACCACTCCCGATGAGGTTCACCATATAGTGACCATAGTATTCTTCTTGTGAGGGCTTAGCTTTACAAAGTGCTTGGTAGGCTCATCTGGATCCAACCACAAAGAGGTCGTTTGTGTTGTGTAGAGGCAATGAGGAGCTGATCTCTTATCGGTGAGTGCGATTACTGACTTACGTAAGATGACGGGAAATGGTTGCGATGCCAATAGATAATTCTTCCGCAAGCTCTCGGAACATTACACGGGGATCATGTTCCATCATAGTCTTCAGAACGGCGTCGTAAAGAGAATCTTTCGACCTCTACCTTCCTGTTCTTCGAGAGTCCTATCTTCGTTACGAAACGTTTCAAACCAGTGTTTAATGATGCCATCCACGACCGATATTTGGCCGAACGCAGTGCTGATTTGATACGCCATTTCGGCAGCATTAGTTCCAAGTTTGAACTCGTAAATAAAAATCTCACGAAAGTTGCAGTTCTTCATAATTGCCTTTGGCAGCTATAGTCACATTAGGCTAAAAATAATTAAAAAGCAAAAAAGGGCTTCACTTAGCGAAAGGTTTGCTGAAAATAACGGTATATAACATTACACTTCGAAAATCGCACATTTATTCCGGAACTACCTAATATAACATCGCGGACGTCTCGGTGCTAAATTTTCGAGTTTGATTGAATTAAGTACACTGATATAGCATTCAATAGCATCTAAACCTTTTTCTATTCAAATCATCTTCTACAGGTTCTTAGGATCCACATCTCATTCTTGAACTGCTTTATTTTTCGGTTCCTTATCTTACATGGTCTACCCCAACCTATAACACCTAGTTTGATCACAGAAAAGAAAGAACGGATACGGAAATTCTATGTCAAGTATTTACATTTGATTATTTAATCTAAGAAATGTATTCCTGCTCTAATCTAGCCAGTTAAGACAGGGACAATATAATACGATATTATCCATTTCGCTACTCTTCTTTTTTGTTTTTGCGCGTTCGATAAAAAAAGATCACAATCAATTGTATATTGCATGTTTCTTCAGACAACACTACTGAAGAGAAACCGGTTTTAGGAATCAATAAAAACAAAAATTCAAACTACGAATGAAACGAAACTGATAAATACACATAAGAATGTTTTTCCATGGTGCTTTTACACACAATTTTTTCAAATCTTTATTGGATGCGTAACAACAAAAAAGAAGAGAAGTGAAATATATAATATTGAATTATATTGTCCTTATCTCAACTGGCTAATTAGGAAATAAATCAATTTCTTAGATTGTGTTCGATTAAATGTAAATATTTGACATGGAAGTTCCATATCTGTTCATTCTTTTCTTTATTCCAATAACAGTTGTGTTTGATCAGTTGTAGGCAACGAACCAACCCAGGAAAAAGTTTCAGTTGAAACAGCTTGCTTGATTGTTTTATTCAAATATCAATAACATTCGATGATATTCGATTGACGTTCGAAAAATGTTATCTATTGTATAAACGATTGGTATGAACAAACATTAACGCCAAACCAAGTCACTGTTAAATTGGTATAAAATGCGAATAACCTTTATTTATCATGAATATAGGTAGAGACGGAACAGCAGGTATATCCTGAAAATCCTAGCTTGATAGTTTACGTTATATTGGCAGTTAAAAGCTGGAGTTGAGACCAAAACGACCAAACTAACAAGTGAAGTTTCAGTTGCAGCATTATGCCTGGTTATTTTATTTAATTAGCAATAACATTTGATGACGTTCGAAAAGTCACAATTTAGAAAAGTGAACAGTCAGGCGCAGTATCTCTTTTAGAACTTATTATTACCTACTAAAAATTATATTTTCCAATTCGACGTTCAATTTTAATAATCACTGTTAAATTAGTACTTAATACGAATAATGTTTATTTATTATGAATATAAGTATATGTAGAGACGAGTACGCGTACTTATATTCTGAAAATGTAACTTGATAGTTTAAGTTTTTTTGGCTGTTTAAAACGTGAATGGCAAAATTAATGTTATTCCCTACTCCGATCAATGATCGTTAAAAAACCCCACGTTTTTTGGTAGGGTTTTTAAACCGTTTTTTGTTTATGTCAAATACGTATTTATGTTATTTATTATTTTATTTAGTATTTAATTTCAATATTTTTTCTACATTTTTAAAAATATTTTTAGAATTTTTCGTTTCTGTAGAATTTCAGTTTAAAATCTGGGGCATTTCCTTCACTAAAAGTAAAAACAATTTAGATTTTTAGAAAGAAAGAACATATGGTATTCAGTGGACATATGATACTCAGTTAGGGGGATCCACCAGCGCTTCAAACAGAGAACTCCCGCAACGAGCCAAAGCGAAAATACTTCGCAGTATTACTAATGCTCCTTGGTACATTCGAAATAGTAATATACATGACGACCTTGGGATTAAACCCGTTAAAGAAACAATTAAAGAATTCAGTTCGAAGTATTACTCAAAACTAGAAGCAAATCCCAACTAATTGGCCAGGGAGATACTAAAACAGCTGCGATTTAGGCGACTGAGAAGAACAGATCCACTCGGACTGATGAACCTGTGAACCTGTAATTTACTAAATGATTATGTTATACTTATAAGTATAATCTAAATTAATTAAATTGTGAGCACTAACAATAAGTATTAACACTGGTTAAGACTTAAAATATGTAATAATTTTTAGCTTAAGATTTGATTACTTCTTGTTAGTTTCTTATGTAGAAAGATTCAAGAATTCGCTAATACAACCTACACAGTACATTCTGTATATAAAGAAAGAATGAAAAATTGTAGTACAATCAGTCCAGTCACCACGGCCTGCATAGTGATCCGGATCAGAACTGGGATTTTGCACACAGCGAGTCGCCCTTTTTGAGCAAATTTTAGCTAAAAGCAAGAAAAAGCGATTTTGCACGATGCGAGTAGACGCTCGCTCTCGCCTTTATTTTCGACAATGTGTAATACTTGGCGAGAAGTAGGAAAACGAATTTTAAGTTGATGTTTTAGCATAATTTTACACATCATACGTAATTAAAAAAAAATTGAAATTTGCTGTCACAAATCTTATGAATATTATGTAATGTAGTAAAATTATTGTTTTAATTATAAAATGTTGTCACTTGAGCTATAGTACAAATCATAAAAGGAAAAACTAATGATTGAATTTATTCAATTTATGTGCATATTAGGGAAATTTTCCTATCGATTATTACAATAAGTACAGAAAACAACACCGCCGAATATCACAGAAGGGAACAAGACGAAACGATCATATAATTAATAATTTAACAAACACCATAACTGTGTATAATTAAATAAATAAATAAATAAAATAACATTTCCAGTGCTAGCGACAAAAAATATCACACTTGAAATAGGACATCGGATAACCCGAAATTAAATGTTGAACAAACTTTTATTTTTTATTACATAAATTTAATTATTTAAGTATTTTAAATAACATATTTTTTACAAATTCATTTGTATTAACGACACAAATCTAAACAAACTTGTCAATAAAATGTATTTTTTTCAACTAAATTAAAGTTGCTCAATTTTCTCACCTTTTATTTTGTCTATTTGTGCAAAATCGAAAAAAACTGTCGGACAAAATTGAAAGGACGAGAAATTAAAAGAAAACTCACTTCTCGCCTTTTGTGCAAAATCCCATTCCAGTTCAAAATTTATATGTAAAGTAACAACAAATCAAACTGGACCAACATTGATTTTGGATCACAATATGGTGATCCACAAATTAGTCCAGCTATTAAAATGTAGTTCAACAATAATTTTGTATTGAGAAATGAACGACAAAGGATATGATGAATACAGTACGAGTATGAATGAAGAGGCAGGTTAAAAATGAAACGAGACAGAAAATTGAAATTTTGTGTATGTTTGTTTTACGCATTTTGGTGTCGTTTCATGAGGCATGATCTGATCTGGATCAGATCAAACATCAATAAAGGCGGCTATATAAGCTCATCAATTCGAAACTGGATTAAATTCTGTTACAATTTTCGGAAATGTTAACTTCAAATAAATTAAAAGTTAAAAATATTGAAAACCTATAGTGTCAATCTATAGTGGGTTGAATAATTATTCTCGAGTAAATAATACTAATATACTTCTACGTGTTAATCTGTAAAACACAGGATCGGTTGCATATTTGGTGATTACACGAATTAAATAATTAAAAAAATAAGTAAAAAAGAAAATTATTTAAAATTTGCTTTCATAGGAATAGAGCTGTGTAAGTGTGAGAATTTGACAAGATAATTTGGCTGTATTAGTATAATTCGCTAATACAACCTGCACAATACATTCTTTACATATGTATAGATTGAAAAATTGTGGTACAATCAGTCCAGTCACCGCGGCCTGATGAGAAGATTGATTTTTCATTCATAAGCTCATCAATTCGAAACTGGATATAGTTCTCTTACAATTTTGGAAAATATTAACTTCAAATAAATTAAAACTTAAAGTAAAAACGTGTTCGTTTAAATCGAAAAACCTAAATAATTGTAAATGAACAGTGAAGACAATAAGTAGCACGGTACAGCAACTGCTTTCAATAAGGCGATAATTTGACAGAATATACGTTTTTGTTAATGGTTCGAATCCCGAAAGGAGTTGAAACGCAAAGGGGATTTTTTATTATCTGGTTGCGATCGGTGATTGATGACTATGACCCCCACTTGTCATGTTAGTATTATAAGCTGGCCCAAGAAGCACAATGGCTCTACAGATGATCTATAGCTGCACGTCGTTAATTTCTGGCTACTGCGAAAGGTAGAACTTTAAAAGCAAAGTGTGAATTGAAATCAGTCAACTGAATCAGAGTTGCGTTCAAAAAACACTTTTCAAACATATTTTATTCAACTTTGCTGTTTTCAACAATTTAGCAGCACACCACAATTTTCGCTGAAATTAATTTTTTTTTTTTTAATTTTTTCGGGTTTAATTACAAATATGAGCCGATTTTAACGTCTTCGTTTTTTTTAACGAAATTTTTGTCTAACCTTAAAGAATTCAGGATGTAACACCAGCATAATACACAGTTGTGGTCAAAATTATTTGTAACAAACCGATTTGTACCAAAAACCTAACATGGTATTCTTAAAATCGGATTACGACAATTCTCGCACCGGAACGTTACTAAAATTTTCGTAATGGTTCTTTCGTTTCTTATTCGCATTTCGTAGTGAAATCATTTGGATTTTTGTTTTAATTATAAATAAATAAAACTTAATCATTTCTTTTCATAGTAAAAACAATCGGAGAGAGACTAAATCCCGAGAATCAAAATCCCGAGGGTTTGAAAAAATCCCGAGGGTACAAAATCCCGAGGATACATAATCCCGAGGGTACAAAATCCGTAGGGTACAAAATCCTGAAAGCCTATGCAAATTTCAAAATCTTGTTCGAACCACTACATTCGCCTAAAAAAAAATCCAGAAATTTTAAAATGAAGAGTAATTGAAAAGTTAAAATAACCCGAAATAAAAATCTAGAAAATACCAGATAAGCATCCAGAAAAAATCCAGCGAATATATTTTGATAAATTATATGGGTTGGGTAGTGATGGTCGAAAGTCACATGCTCGACATAAAAATATCCAACAAAAATGGTCGGAAATAAAAATCTCGTTTTGCAAATGTCAAAAAAGTAATACCTCGAACGAAAAATATTGAAAAAAAATATCTCGAATTGAAACTCTCTCGAAAAAAATGATCGATTTTGGATCAGATTTGATATTTATAATCGCGCCGGCCCTATTATAAATATCAAATCTGATACAACAAAATAGATCATTTGATTACTGTTACTATTATACTATCTGAAACCGAAACGGTAAGTATAAATTGTTTATATAGCAGTTATATAGAATTGCAGTTATTTATGACTTGATATTTGTACAATAATTCGATTTTACTGAGCATTATTCAATAAACCATTGGACATCATAACTCAAATACTAAAAAATATCAAAAAGAGAATTGTCTTAAAATGGAAAAAGTGGCGCTTAATAATTAGATAAAAATAACAAAAACTAATAAAAATTACACAAATTGGTGTTGAATGGGTTTTCTTACAATTTGGCAAAAAAGAAACCTGCAAAATTTTTCGATGGGCTAGTGAAAAAAAAAAAAAAAATATGCTGTCGAGGACGATTAACATCTACACTGAATGGTGGTAAACACCAAATTATTAAAGTACCAACACAAAACAGGCATGAGTCCATTGCAAGCCGGTTGGATGTACTCAAAACCAATCAAAAAATCAAACAGATGGCCCGTGAAACAGCTCGACCGCCATCACAAATAATAAATAATGGATTAATTAGTTGTAAATCTAACTGCTTGGTTTACTTACCATGTAAGGACTCATTGACAAATAAAATTCAATAGGCTAGGCGTTATTCCGACACATTTATCCTACGTCGCAGGTAACATTTTTTCAATATTCTAAAATTATATTATCCTGGAATTGTATAAATACACTCATATTTCAGGTGAATTATTTGTATTATCACAAATGGATTTCGGTACCAATAAAATAATTTTAATGGGAACAAACAAAAGTTTACACCACCACGTTTAAGGTTGTTCCAGGAATAATGAAACAACCCCTAATATTTTGCCTCATGATTTCCAAAACACAGGAGTGCTATAGCGAAGTGCTTTATGAAATTTTACGAATATTTTGTGACAACATTATTCAACTTGAACTAAATTTATGATGACAGACTTTGAGATAGCTATGATCAATGCATCCAAAAGTTTTTTTTTTCCAAATGCTCATCACAAAGTCTGTTATTTTCACTTTGGGCAGATTTTCTATCGAAGGATCCAGCGTGAGAAATTGTCAATTAGGTATGGGACTGTTGAAAATGTTTAGCATTTTTACCTATAAATAATATTATTGACTACTATGAAAAGATTAAGCCAGAACTGTGCAGGGACGGTTGAAAAATGTTACCGTGGTTCGAGAAAAATTGTTTGTATGGCATCAGAAATTCATGTCCGCGATTCCTACCTGAACTCTGGTTCATTATAATGAGCTTTTAATAAATAATATGCCTCGCACACAGAATAACGTAGAAGTGTGACACAGCCGCCGCAAGGTCGTGGTAGG
The DNA here is from genome assembly GCA_958295665.1 of Tipula vernalis. Classification (NCBI taxonomy): domain Eukaryota; kingdom Metazoa; phylum Arthropoda; class Insecta; order Diptera; family Tipulidae; genus Tipula; species Tipula vernalis. The sequence continues at coordinate 215,774,946 of OY282559.1, read as the reverse complement.
TGGTTCGCATGTCGGCGTATATAAATGAATGAGCCATTTACAAGAAGAGTATACTACCAGTATGACACTAATCACAAAAACCATTGCTGGTAATGCAAAAAACGAAGACGAGGAAGTGTCTCGAAGAACAAAAACATAGCAAACATTTTAACAAACATGCTTTGTTTGAGTCCTATTAATCTTTTGAAAGGTTTGGCATTCAACAAACAGTTAACTTAAAATATTATATTTAGACTTGCTAATATTGATTGATTGATTGATTGATTAAGAATGTACGGCCAAGCATTATAGCAAGACTCCCGGACTCCCGGGCACATACCGTTCACCCTTTCACTCAAAGCAAAACCGAAGGATTGGATACTTACTTACTGACACCAAAGCAATCGATAGTTAGTACATTATTAGTATTATATATAATAAATAAGTTAGCACAAGACAGCACAATCTAACTACTTTATTAGGTGATCATTTCTCTGGAATCCAGGGGCCGGATACTCAGGATTCCCTAAATCTAAAATTAGGACTTAAAAATTTATTAATGTTGTAATTTCGCCCCTGTCCGCCTTTCATTAATTTACCTGATAAAATATTAAGAAAAATTTAAAATAGCAGCGCTTATTTCATTATTCATGGTCCTTCTATATCTATTTTATTAATTATTACATACTGCAACAAGAATTAAAATAAACGTTAAAAACCATTTAAACATAAAATTTAACTTAAAACTAATCAACAATTTCCTACCGATCCAGAACAAGAAATATAAATAATTATAAAATTCAATTATTTTATAAAATTTATATAAAAATAATTTAAAAATGTTAATGTTACAGCACCACAAAAACCTAGACTTATCGATAATGCAATTAGGTGCTATAAGTATATCGAGAATCAACAAAATAAAACTTGTATAAAAATTAATATAAAAATTCCCAGGCGACTCTGAAAACTAAAATTTAATTAATAAAAACACCATAATATCAAAATTTTAAATGAGTTTAATATGTTTCGAAGATTGTAAGAGAATCCAATCCAGTTTCGAACTGATGAGCTTATGATTATGAAAAAATCAATCTTCTCATCAGGCCGCGGCGACTGGACTGATTATACCACAATTTACATTCTATATATACAGAATGTGCTGTGATTTAAGTACTAGCGAATCGTACTAATACAGATGAATTCTCTTACAATTTTTTTCTTCTTCACGATATTTACACTGCTCTGTGTGTAAGCTAATTTTTACTTTTATAAATGTTTTTGTTGAATGTTAATTATTTCATGTAATTTCTAATATGCCACCGGTGGTTAGACCATTTTAATTGTGTTTCGATTAACACGAGAAGTATATTAGTATTTACAAACAGTAATTCAACGAAACCGACTAATAGCAGAGCCTTCTAGAGTATAGAGCCATAATCTTAATGACGTATTTTTTAGAAGCTTTTTTAGTAGTAAACCTTTTCACGAATTTCCATAGGAATCCATAGTAAAAATTTTGTTTTTTAGCTTCAAGTTTTTCAATGAAAAAAGCAAAAATATTATAAAATGTTTATATAAAAGTTTTCTACATATCATTAAGAACAATATACAAGAAGGCCATATTGGTATTAAGTAAATATTAATTGCAGAAATATTAAAATTAAATTATTTCTAAAATATATTTTATCGAACTTCCATTTTGAAAAATACATCACAGTTGGTGTAAAAAATGATGAATCGCAGATATTTGTGTAGAAATTTTAAACTCTGAATAAATTTAATGCGGGTTTTATTTTTGTTTAATTTACAAATATATTGTATGTATTTCACAATTCTTTAAGGTTTTTTATTATAAGTTTACAAATTTAGTTTTATAAGATAATCACCTTAATCGCCTTTGTTCGCTTTTTTTTGGTCGCTTAGCAGATCGCTTGTAGTCGCTTGTAGATTCGCTGGGAAAGTGAACGATTTTATTTTTTTTAATTGTTTAATTTGCCGAGTTTGCTCAAAAAAAAAAGTAAATAAAATACAGCAAATTTGAACCGCAAAATCGGTTCAAAGTCCGGCAAAGCTTTGCTGATTCAAGCGCATTCTATTATTAAACCGGTTAAGTTGATTCTATTATATTTTGTAATAATGAATCGATTTTGACAAACAAATTTTGCTGTCACAAAAAAAAATTATTCGATTTTACAAAAATATTAAGAAATCAACTGTTTACATCAAAATTCGCGATGTGATTTCAATAAACCAAAGCAAAATAATTGGCGTTATTAAAGTGATTTACAAGACAAGTAAGTTATAAGTTACAATGTAAATTTGTTTTCTAATTCAATTTTAATTTAATCATTCTAGCCGTGAATTCATTGCATCTCCAACATAGACCGCCCCGTTGACAACTCCAGTTGTTAACTACATATTTGGTAGCTTGCACACTTTGACGATTGGTCGCTTTATTATTGTTGATGGTGTTTTGATGGTAACAACACGAATTAATCCATTTCCGTCTGGGTGAACATCTATGATTCTCCCTAATGCCCATTTACATGACGATAAATTGTCTTCTTTAATTAACACTAAATCATTTATTTTAATGTTGTTCTTTGTTTCAGTCCACTTATTTCTTTGCTGAAGAGAGTTCAAATATTCGACATTAAATCGCTTCCAGAAACCCTTAACTCTTTGTTGTATCTGCTGCCATCGAGATAATCGCGATATTGGTATGTTTTCAAACTCAATCTCTGGAATCGTTCCTATTGTTGATCCTATTAAAAAATGCGCTGGGGTCAGAGCTTCAATCGTGGTGTCATCTTCTGATAAAGTGCACAGCGGCCTCGAATTAAGGATTGCTTCTATTTGACTCAGTAGTGTCGACATTTCCTCGAATGTCATATTACCATTGTTGGTGGCCTTGTTTTAATGCGACTTCACTGATTTCACCGCCGCTTCCCAAAGCCCGCCAAAATGAGGTGCTGATGGTGGTATGGTATGCCATTGTATCGCATTTTGTGCCAAATATTCTGCAATTAAATAACTAAATGATTCAGATTTTAACATTTTGCATACCTCGTTTAGCTGTCTCCTCGCTCCAATAAAATTGGTGCCATTGTCACTGAATATTTCATTTGGCACTCCTCTTCTGGATGAAAATCGTTTAACTGCTGCAATAAATGCATCGCTGGTGAGGTCAATTACAGCTTCCAAATGAATGGCCTTTGTAACCATGCATACAAAAACAGCAATATAACCTTTTGAAATTTTAGCCCCCCGCCCTCTTTTGTTAGCTATGGATATTGGCCCAGCATAATCTACCCCACATTTACTGAACGGCCTCGCTGGCGTTGTTCTGACTGCCGGTAAATTTCCCATTAGTTGTTTCGTAGTTGCAGCTCTTTGTCGGAAACATTTTACGCATTTGCTCTCTCACAAGCCCTCTACCTCTGACTATCCAGTATTTCTGACGGACAAGATGGGATGTTAAAGAAGGGCCCGGATGTATATACTTAATGTGGACATAGGAAATTATCATTCTACTAAGGACATGAGATTTGGGTAGAATGATCGGGTATTTCGAGTCATATTCGCTCATTGATTTTTCTAACCTTCCTCCTACTCTAAGAATCCCATTCTCGTCTATGAATGGTGTGAGTGGCGAGAGATTACTTTTTATGTTTAATTCATTCTTCGCCTTTAATATTCTTATTTCATCATGAAATTCAGCGTTTTGTACGTGTTTTATTATTTGATTGGTTGCGTTTGCTAGTTCCTTGACGGTAAGCGGTGTACATTTCCTCTCGACTGCCTTAGCTCTGACATTTGCTATAAATCTGTTGACGAAACTTAAAATTCTTATCAATTTATTAAAAGAAAATGTCTTTTGGATAAGTTTATCAATGATGTCTTCTGGATTTTGGCAGTGAAGTACATGAGTCGCGGCTGATACTTTTTTTCTTCTTTCCAAATTTGTACGGCTGCATTCGTCATCGCAAATTGGCCAACAGTCACTCTTCAACTCTAACCAAACAGGACCTTTCCACCACTGTTGCAAATTTAAAAGTTTTGATGGAAACACTCCCCTGGAAGCATGATCAGCTGGATTTTGGTCGGATTTAATATGGCTCCAATGTTGTCTAGGCACTAAATTTAATATTTCCGAAGTTCGGTTGCCGATGAAAGTTTTCCATTTTACTGGGTGATCCGACAACCATGCCAGGACTATCGCTGAATCGGTCCATGCATATATCTTAGTCGTTGATGACATCGTACCTTTAACCGCAACCAACAATTTCGCTAATAGGTAAGCTCCACATAACTCCAATCTGGGAAGACTGACTTGCTTTATTGGAGCCACTTTAGTTTTTGAAGTTAGTAAAGAAACTTGAATTGACCCCCTTTCGTCTATCGATCGACAATATACTACTGCTGAATAAGCTCGTTCGCTTGCGTCTGAAAAACCGTGTAGCTCTGCTTCGCTGCTGGCTACATGTCTTTGGATATTTAGCCTTTGAAATTCGCCGAATTCTTCTCTTAATTGGTTCCATATCCTTGCGATATCTTCTGGCAATTCATCATCCCAATCTAGTTTTCGCAACCACAGCGTTTAGAACAACATTTTTGCGATTATCGTAGAAGGTGATACCCAACCTAATGGATCAAATACTTTGGATGCACTGGAAATTAATGTTCTTTTAGTTAATACTGAAGGTTCAGGTAGTTTAACGTTGAATGAGAATGTATCCTTGGTGGAATTCCATTGAATCCCTAGAATGCTTGTATTTGCTTCAGCTTCTTCAATTTTCAGAACAGTTTCGTGTGTGTTCGTTGTTACATCTGCTAAATCCCTTGCATTTGACATCCACTTTCTTAAGCTGAATTTTGATTCTTCTAAAACGTTTTGAATATCCCGTTTTAGCTCTTTGGCCTTTTCAATGGAATCTGCTCCAGTAAGTAGATCATCAACATAAAAATCGTTTCTAATTACCTCAGCTACATCTGGGAATTGGCTTTCCATATCAAACGCAGATTGATGAAGCGCTCTTATGGCAAGGAAGGCTGAGCTGGCTAATCCAAATGTTACTGTGGTAAGCACAAAATGTTTTAATTCTTCACTGTCCTGTTCGCGCCATACGATTCTTTGATAATTTTGATCCTCTTCTGTAACCATCACCTGTCTATACATTTTCTCGATATCCGCAGCTAGAGCGATTTTGTGGTATCGAAATCTTATCAACGTTGACCAAATTGGTGGTTGTATTGTAGGCCCAACAAGCATGTTATCGTTTATAGACAAACCATTACTGGACTTACAAGACCCATCGAATACCACACGAATCTTTGTTGTTTTGCTGGATTCCTTTACGACGCAATGATGTGGTAGATAAAAACAGGTTCTGCTGTCGCTATATTTTTCTTCATCTGATATTTCGCGCATATGCCCCATCTCTTTGTATTCTCGCATTACTTTAACGTATTCGCATTTTAGTATCCGATTGGCGTTCAATTTCCGTTCCAAGTTGTAGAAACGCCTTTCCGCAATGCGAAAGGAGTTTCCTAATTTGGGTGTCGTTTCTTTGAATGGGATTTTAACGTTGCATCTACCCTCATTATCGCGCCTGAAATTAGATTTAAAATGAGCTTCGCATATTCTTTCCGTTTCTGTGAATGGCTCGCAGTTTGGAATTTCGTCCAATTCCCAAAATGATCGCAGCACTTCATCATTGTTCACGTTCACATGAAAATTGTAGCTCAGGAAATTTGCTTGTGCGAAATTTGTAGCATCACGTTGTAAATCGCCGCCTAATGCCCATCCAAACATAGTGTTTTGTGCCACTAGTGATGTATCACAGTTTTCAATGCGACCTTCTCGTAATACATTGAAAAATTTGTCAGCTCCAATCATGACGTCTATGTGGTTGGGTTTGTTATAATCGGGATCTGCAAGTTTCAAATTATTTATTTTGCCATAGCCATTTATGTCGAAGTATTGGCTTGGCAATCGAGTAGGTAATTTATTTAAAATCAAAACTTCAATTTCCATTTGTTGACGATCGTAGCATGATGATAAATTGATTGAAGTTTTACCCTTTGTTAGTGTTACATCAGATGTCAAGCCTTTTATGGAAATATTCGCATTTTTCCTTGGAAGCTGCAACCGTTGCATACATCTTTCTGAAATGAAAGACGCTTGTGCCCCTGAGTCCAACAATATTCTGCATTTCTGGTAATTTCCCGAATGGTCTCGAATTTTAACAACGGCTGTGGGAAGTAATGCCTGAAAATGTTTTGATACTGAAGTATTCGCGTTTATTTTACTGTCTTCGTTTGTTATGGTCGTCGAAGTTTGATAATTTTCAGAGGGCTGCATGGTTGAATTGCCAGTTGTAGTATTTTTCAACACGTTTTTATGTACTGTTGTGTGGTGCTTTGCTCTACATTTGGCACATCTAAAGCGAGACTTAGATACCGCGGCTTGATGATTGGGCCTCAAACAATTGAAACATAATTTGTGTTCTGCAATAAATCCTCGTCTATCTGTTACATCCAATTCCAGAAACCTCTCGCAGATGTATAAATCATGATCGGAATTACATTTACGGCAGATCGCAGCCTTAGGTGTAACATGCATTAGTCTTACCTTTTGTGCTTGCAGTTTTGTTGCTTGATTAGGCCGCTTCACTTCGAAATCACCTAAGGCATTGCCGCGTCTCTTAAGAAAACGTTTGAATAGCTCTAGCGTTGGAAAATCTTCATCACATATTTCAAGGGCCCAAGCTTGTTTAGATGCTGCATCTAGTTTGTTAACCAAAATTGAAATTAACCACGGATCCCTGGTTTCAGCTTGTGGCTCCACTACTTTCAGACCTCTCAACACTTCTTCCATTATATCGGACATGTGGTGCAGTACAATAGCTGATGGTTGTAATATACTGGGCTGTTCCGTAAATCGTTTCAACAAATTAGTTACTACATATCGCTTATTATCATAACGTTCCTTTATTATGGCCCAAGCTTCTTCGTAATTCGCATCTGTGATTTCAATGTGCCTCACTAAAGCTGCCGCATCACCACTTAACAAACCTTTCAAATATTGGAGCTTTTGAGCTCCGCTTACGTTTACTTTTCTTCCTACCGAAGCCTGAAATAAGTCCCTGAATGAAGGAAACTCAGAATAAACTCCCGAAAATATGGGAATATTCATACGTGGTAATCGAATTTCGTCTTCACCATTCCGTTTATTGCACTTTGCTTCTTCTAAGAAGTTTTTTTCGCTAACGAGTAGATCTTGCATCGTGTAATCTCCGTTTTGCTCACTTACCTCACTCTGAAGTTTAAGCAGTTTGGTTTTCAGCAAGAAGTAATTGTCTTCTATTCCGTCCATGGTCTTGCTGTTTTCAACATCGAATTTAATTCTGCCTTCCAATGACTTGAATTCAGACCATTCTTCTTCCAATAATTGAATATTAATGCGAACATTATCAATATTATCCCCGGTACTAAAATTGGCAACGAATGTTCCAATATGTCCAATTCGCTTTGCAATACGGTTGAGGCATCGAGCGCCCGCCATTGTTGCAAAATTCAATTGTAATTATAAAATGTATGTATCTACTTATAAGTGTAGCTTTATAGATAAAACGCACCAAACTTTATAGTTTATAACACTTAAATAGATTTTCCTTATGTAATTTAATTGTTTTATATCAAATCGTTTTACACCGTATTTATCGTAAAAATTGTTAAGACACCACTAAAATTGTCTAAATTTATTCGCCTAAAATGCCCGCGCGATTTTTCTTTTAGGACGCTTGTTGGTTTTTATTTCACTCTAATCGTTTTTTCCAAAATTTTTCTTTATCACTTAGGTACAACAACAAAAAAAATAAATTAGCGTTTTACTTAAATCCTTTACTCGCTGTTGGATTAAATTTTACAAGAAATCGCCAAATCTACTCGATGAACATTACCATTAGCCACCGATATCCGGCTCGAAGGACCATGTAAAAAATGATGAATCGCAGATATTTGTGTAGAAATTTTAAACTCTGAATAAATTTAATGCGGGTTTTATTTTTGTTTAATTCACAAATATATTGTATGTATTTCACAATTCTTTAAGGTTTTTTATTATAAGTTTACAAATTTAGTTTTATAAGATAATCACCTTAATCGCCTTTGTTCGCTTTTTTTTGGTCGTTTAGCAGATCGCTTGTAGTCGCTTGTAGATTCGCTGTGAAAGTGAACGATTTTATTTTTTTTAATTGTTTAATTTGCCGAGTTTGCTCAAAAAAAAAAAGTAAATAAAATACAGCAAATTTGAACCGCAAAATCGGTTCAAAGTCCGGCAAAGCTTTGATGATTCAAGCGCATTCTATTATTAAACCGGTTAAGTTGATTCTATTATATTTTGTAATAATGAATCGATTTTGACAAACAAATTTTGCTGTCACAAAAAAAAATTATTCGATTTTACAAAAATATTAAGAAATCAACTGTTTACATCAAAATTCGCGATGTGATTTCAATAAACCAAAGCAAAATAATTGGCGTTATTAAAGTGATTTACAAGACAAGTAAGTTATAAGTTACAATGTAAATTTGTTTTCTAATTCAATTTTAATTTAATCATTCTAGCCGTGAATTCATTGCATCTCCAACAGTTGGCTCTGACAAATTAAAATAATACTTGCTAAATTTATCTTTAGTTTTACTAGTGTACGTAAGATGTCTAAATGGTTACAGAAAAATACGGAAAAAAATTATTTAATCGCAAAATTATTACAGGTTCCTATATTTTGTGAATTTGTTTTGCTTTTCCTACAATTTTTGAACTTGAAATTTCCCCAGGTGGTAATTTTTGGTACGATTTTTCCAAATTTTTACGGCCATCATTGCCATCTATGTAATGTACATTGACTTAATGACTAAACGAATCGTAGTACGCTTTTATTTCAATTTGACCAGAATGCTGTTGTTATGAAAATTTTATAAATTTTGGTTTAAATAAATCAATTATTACAAGAAAATGAAACTGACTTAAACGATATTCATATATGTTGAAATTCAAACATTAATGAAAGTATTTCAGAAATAATAATTAAGAATTTGTAACGTTTTCATTTAAAAATTTGTCTTAAGAAAAAAAGTGATGTCCCATATGTTTTGTGTGTTTTACTATGAAAAGTTTCGTTTTTTCCTCGTTTCTAATTCCCTTATAAAAGCTCAGATTTTTTTATTATGGCTCTATAAAATACAGGGTGCTCTGCTAATAGACATAATTCTATTTATTTAATTAAATGAGTTTAATATGTTTCGAAGATTGTAAGAGAATCCAATCCAGTTTCGAACTGATGAGCTTATGATTATGAAAAATACAATCTTCTCATCAGGCCGCGGCGACTGGACTGATTATACCACAATTTACATTCTATATATACAGAATGTGCTGTGATTTAAGTACTAGCGAATCGTACTAATACAGATGAATTCTCTTACAATTTTTTTCTTCTTCACGATATTCACACTGCTCTGTGTGTAAGCTAATTTTTACTTTTTATCAATGTTTTTGTTGAATGTTAATTAATTCATGTAATTTCTAATATGCTACCGGTGGTTGGTTTAGTTGAATTACTGTTCGTAAATACTAATATACTTCTCGTGTTAATCGAAACACAATTAAAATGGTCTAACCACCGGTAGCATATTAGATATTACATGAATTAATTAATATTCAACAAAAAATTAATAAAAAGTAAAAATTAGCGTACACAGAAATAGAGCTGTGTGAATATTGTGAAGAAGAAAAATTGTAAGAGAATTCATCTGTATTAGTTATGATTCGCTAATACTTAAATGCACAGCACATTCTGTATATATAGAATGTAAATTGTGGTATAATCAGTCCAGTCGTCGCGGCCTGATGAGAAGATTGATTTTTTCATAATCATAAGCTCATCAGTTCGAAACTGGATTGAATTCTCTTACAACCTTCGGAACATACTCGTATTAAAATCATATAATTAAATAAATAGAATTACGTCTATTAGTCGGTTTCGTTGAATTACTCTTCGTAAATACTAATATACTTCTCGTGTTAATCGAAACACAATTAAAATGGTCTAACCACCGGTAGCATATTAGATATTACATGAATTAATTAATATTCAACAAAAAATTAATAAAAAGTAAAAATTAGCGTACACAGAAATAGAGCTGTGTGAATATTGTGAAGAAGAAAAATTGTAAGAGAATTCATCTGTATTAGTTATGATTCGCTAATACTTAAATGCACAGCACATTCTGTATATATAGAATGTAAATTGTGGTATAATCAATCAGTCCAGTCGTCGCGGCCTGATGAGAAGATTGATTTTTTCATAATCATAAGCTAATCAGTTCGAAACTGGATTGAATTCTCTTACAATCTTCGGAACATACTCGTATTAAAATCATATAATTAAATAAATAGAATTACGTCTATTAGTCGGTTTCGTTGAATTACTCTTCGTAAATACTAATATACTTCTCGTGTTAATCGAAACACAATTAAAATGGTCTAACCACCGGTAGCATATTAGATATTACATGAATTAATTAATATTCAACAAAAAATTAATAAAAAGTAAATATCTTTTCGTTCAAATGATGTGTTTCCAAATTTACATGAGTGAAAAAAATTCAATGTTATAGGCATTACCTTTGTTATAAGCAATTTCCATTATCACAAATATTAAGAATTCTTGTGAAAAAACTCAAATTTTATAGAAATTTTATAAATTTTAATTTTAACTTGTGCCACACTTCGATAATTGTGTTTCTGGATTGTTTCTATATTTTTTTTTCTAGGGAAGGTAGCCAACTCTCTTTCAGAAAATCATTTAAAACCCCGTAATCCCCGGAAAATCCCGAATAAAATTGAATTTCGCTTAAGATATTTTGTACCCTCGGGACTTTGTCCCTTTGGGATTTTGTACCCTCGGGATTTTCTCCCTCGGGTTATGTCCCGCGGGATTTTGTCGGTCGGGAATTATGTCACCGACCCAAAAATATTATTTATTTATGTTTTACTAAATATTTGTTAATCTGTTAAGGTATAGTAGTATTCAAATTTTGCTGGAATTTTGATAGTTCTTGCGCAGAAAAATACATAGGTTCCTTATGGCATTTTCAAAGATCAAAGAAAATGATTTGATTGAGTAAAAATAATTCACCGATTTTTCTTAAATTACATATGTACTAGTTACATAAAAAATAGTTAGTAAACGATTTCGGATTTAATATACTTGGCAATTTTTTTAGCACACACACATTTATGGCTTATTAATATGGCAGCGATTTAAACATTTTTTGCAGCTTTTATTAGGAAATGTGTGATTGCTAAAAAAATTGTCAATGACAATACATTCGGAATTGTTTATTGATTATTTTTTAAGTGACTAGTTTAACTTTTGCCATGTAATTTAAGTTAAATCATCGAATCTATTTTACCCGTACGAGTAAAATCGCGATTAATCTATATAGGCCATTAGTTCGTGGCAAAATTTGCCCATAGACGTTGTTTCCATAGGCGTGCAAGTTTGTTTTGCACCTAATAACTTCCACATGAAATATGACTGTAATAACATAAAATCATAATCATTTTGAATGTTTTGTGTATTACAACTGAAATATATTACATTTTAATCATTATTTATTATTTTATTTAGGATTATGTACCTGTTTTGTTTGTTGATTGAGCGTAATTAACTATCTAATTATGTAACATGCCCCTTTCTTTTTTTTTTAATACATTTACTTTGTAAAAATGAAAAAGTAAAAAGTAAAAAGTAAAAAGTAAAAAGTAAAAAGTAAAAAGTAAAAAGTAAAAAGTAAAAAGTAAAAAGTAAAAAGTAAAAAGTAAAAAGTAAAAAGTAAAAAGTAAAAAGTAAAAAGTAAAAAGTAAAAAGTAAAAAGTAAAAAGTAAAAAGTAAAAAGTAAAAAGTAAAAAGTAAAAAGTAAAAAGTAAAAAGTAAAAAGTAAAAAGTAAAAAGTAAAAAGTAAAAAGTAAAAAGTAAAAAGTAAAAAGTAAAAAGTAAAAAGTAAAAAGTAAAAGGTAAAAAGTAAAAAGTAAAAAGTAAAAAGTAAAAAGTAAAAAGTAAAAAGTAAAACGTAAAAAGTAAAAAGTAAAAAGTAAAAAGTAAAAAGTAAAAAGTAAAAAGTAAAAAGTAAAAAGTAAAAAGTAAAAAGTAAAAAGTAAAAAGTAAAAAGTAAAAAGTAAAAAGTAAAAAGTAAAAAGTAAAAAGTAAAAAGTAAAAAGTAAAAAGTAAAAAGTAAAAAGTAAAAAGTAAAAAGTAAAAAGTAAAAAGTAAAAAGTAAAAAGTAAAAAGTAAAAAGTAAAAAGTAAAAAGTAAAAAGTAAAAAGTAAAAAGTAAAAAGTAAAAAGTAAAAAGTAAAAAGTAAAAAGTAAAAAGTAAAAAGTAAAAAGTAAAAAGTAAAAAGTAAAAAGTAAAAAGTAAAAAGTAAAAAGTAAAAAGTAAAAAGTAAAAAGTAAAAAGTAAAAAGTAAAAAGTAAAAAGTAAAAAGTAAAAAGTAAAAAGTAAAAAGTAAAAAGTAAAAAGTAAAAAGTAAAAAGTAAAAAGTAAAAAGTAAAAAGTAAAAAGGTAAAAAAGTAAAAAGTAAAAAGTAAAAAGTAAAAAGTAAAAAGTAAAAGTAAAAAGTAAAAAGTAAAAAGTAAAAAGTAAAAAGTAAAAAGTAAAAAGTAAAAAGTAAAAAGTATAAAGTAAAAAAGTAAAAAGTAAAAAGTAAAAAGTAAAAAGTAAAAAGTAAAAAGTAAAAAGTAAAAAGTAAAAAGTAAAAAGTAAAAAGTAAAAAGTAAAAAGTAAAAAGTAAAAAGTAAAAAGTAAAAAGTAAAAAAGTAAAAAGTAAAAAGTAAAAAGTAAAAAGTAAAAAGTAAAAAGTAAAAAGCAAAAAGCAAAAAGCAAAAAGTAAAAAGTAAAAAGTAAAAAGAAGTAAAAAGTAAAATGAAGTAAAAAGTAAAAAGAAGTAAAAAGTAAAAAGTAAAAAGTAAAAAGTAAAAAGTAAAAAGTAAAAAGTAAAAAGTAAAAAGTAAAAAGTAAAAAGTAAAAAGTAAAAAGTAAAAAGTAAAAAGTAAAAAGTAAAAAGTAAAAAGTAAAAAGTAAAAAGTAAAAAGTAAAAAGTAAAAAGTAAAAAGTAAAAAGTAAAAAGTAAAAAGTAAAAAGTAAAAAGTAAAAAGTAAAAAGTAAAAAGTAAAAAGTAAAAAGGAAAAAGGAAAAAGTAAAAAGTAAAAAGTAAAAAGTAAAAAGTAAAAAGTAAAAAGTAAAAAGTAAAAAGTAAAAAGTAAAAAGTAAAAAGTAAAAAGTAAAATGTAAAAAGTAAAAAGTAAAAAGTAAAAAGTAAAAAGTAAAAAGTAAAAAGTAAAAAGTAAAAAGTAAAAAGTAAAAAGTAAAAAGTAAAAAGTAAAAAGTAAAAAGTAAAAAGTAAAAAGTAAAAAGTAAAAAGTAAAAAGTAAAAAGTAAAAAGTAAAAAGTAAAAAGTAAAAAGTAAAAAGTAAAAAGTAAAAAGTAAAAAGTTAAAAGTAAAAAGTAAAAAGTAAAAAGTAAAAAGTAAAAAGTAAAAAGTAAAAAGTAAAAAGTAAAACGTAAAAAGTAAAAAGTAAAAAGTAAAAAGTAAAAAGTAAAAAGTAAAAAGTAAAAAGTAAAAAGTAAAAAGTAAAAAGTAAAAAGTAAAAAGTAAAAAGTAAAAAGTAAAAAGTAAAAAGTAAAAAGTAAAAAGTAAAAAGTAAAAAGTAAAAAGTAAAATGTAAAAAGTAAAAAGTAAAAAGTAAAAAGTAAAAAGTAAATAGTAAAAAGTAAAAAGTAAAAAGTAAAAAGTAAAAAGTAAAAAGTAAAAAGTTAAAAGTAAAAAGTAAAAAAGTAAAAAAGTAAAAAGTAAAAAGTAAAAAGTAAAATGTAAAAAGTAAAAAGTAAAAAGTAAACAGTAAACAGTAAAAAGTAAAAAGTAAAACGAAAAAAGTAAAAAGTAATAAGTCAATAAAAAGTAAAAAGTAAAAAGTAAAAAGTAAAAAGAAGTAAAAAGTAAAAAGTAAAAAGTAAAAAGAAGTAAAAAGTAAAAAGTAAAAAGTAAAAAGTAAAAGTAAAAAGTAAAAAGTAAAAAGTAAAAAGTAAAAAGTAAAAAGTAAAAAGTAAAAAGTAAAAAGTAAAAAGTAAAAAGTAAAAAGTAAAAAGTAAAAAGTAAAAAGTAAAAAGTAAAAAGTAAAAAGTAAAAGTAAAAAGTAAAAAGTAAAAGTAAAAAGTAAAAAGTAAAAAGTAAAAAGTAAAAAGTAAAAAGTAAAAAGTAAAAAGTAAAAAGTAAAAAGTAAAAAGTAAAAAGTAAAAAGTAAAAAGTAAAAAGTAAAAAGTAAAAAGTAAAAAGTAAAAAGTAAAAAGTGAAAAGTAAAAAGTAAAAAGTAAAAAGTAAAAAGTAAAAAGTAAAAAGTAAAAGTAAAAAGTAAAAAGTAAAAAGTAAAAAGTAAAAAGTAAAAAGTAAAAAGTAAAAAGTAAAAAGTAAAAAGTAAAAAGTAAAAAGTAAAAAGTAAAAAGTAAAAAGTAAAAAGTAAAAAGTAAAAAGTAAAAAGTAAAAAGTAAAAAGTAAAAAGTAAAAAGTAAAAAGTAAAAAGTAAAAAGTAAAAAGTAAAAAGTAAAAAGTAAAAAGTAAAAAGTAAAAAGTAAAAAGTAAAAAGTAAAAAGTAAAAAGTAAAAAGTAAAAAGTAAAAAGTAAAAAGTAAAAAGTAAAAAGTAAAAAGTAAAAAGTAAAAAGTAAAAAGTAAAAAGTAAAAAGTAAAAAGTAAAAAGTAAAAAGTAAAAAGTAAAAAGTAAAAAGTAAAAAGTAAAAAGTAAAAAGTAAAAAGTAAAAAGTAAAAAGTAAAAAGCTAAAAGTAAAAAGTAAAAAGTAAAAAGTAAAAAGTAAAAAGTAAAAAGTAAAAAGTAAAAAGTAAAAAGTAAAAAGTAAAAAGTAAAAAGTAAAAAGTAAAAAGTAAAAAGTAAAAAGTAAAAAGTAAAAAGTAAAAAGTAAAAAGTAAAAAGTAAAAAGTAAAAAGTAAAAAGTAAAAAGTAAAAAGTAAAAAGTAAAAAGTAAAAAGTAAAAAGTAAAAAGTAAAAAGTAAAAAGTAAAAAGTAAAAAGTAAAAAGTAAAAAGTAAAAAGTAAAAAGTAAAAAGTAAAAAGTAAAAAGTAAAAAGTAAAAAGTAAAAAGTAAATAGTAAAAAGTAAAAAGTAAAAAGTAAAAAGTAAAAAGTAAAAAGTAAAAAGTAAAAAGTAAAAAAGTAAAAAAGTAAAAAGTAAAAAGTAAAAAGTAAAAAGTAAAATGTAAAAAGTAAAAAGTAAAAAGTAAACAGTAAACAGTAAAAAGTAAAAAGTAAAACGGAAAAAGTAAAAAGTAATAAGTAAATAAAAAGTAAAAAGTTAAAAGTTAAAAGTAAAAAGTAAAAAGTAAAAAGTAAAAAGTAAAAAGTAAAAAGTAAAAAGTAAAAAGTAAAAAGTAAAAAGTAAAAAGTAAAAAGTAAAAAGTAAAAAGTAAAAAGTAAAAAGTAAAAAGTAAAAAGTAAAAAGTAAAAAGTAAAAAGTAAAAAGTAAAAAGTAAAAAGTAAAAAGTAAAAAGTAAAAAGTAAAAAGTAAAAAGTAAAAAGTAAAAAGTAAAAAGTAAAAAGTAAAAAGTAAAAAGTAAAAAGTAAAAAGTAAAAAGTAAAAAGTAAAAAGTAAAAAGTAAAAAGTAAAAAGTAAAAAGTAAAAAGTAAAAAGTAAAAAGTAAAAAGTAAAAAGTAAAAAGTAAAAAGTAAAAAGTAAAAAGTAAAAAGTAAAAAGTAAAAAGTAAAAAGTAAAAAGTAAAAAGTAAAAAGTAAAAAGTAAAAAGTAAAAAGTAAAAAGTAAAAAGTAAAAAGTAAAAAGTAAAAAGTAAAAAGTAAAAAGTAAAAAGTAAAAAGTAAAAAGTAAAAAGTAAAAAGTAAAAAGTAAAAAGTAAAAAGTAAAAAGTAAAAAGTAAAAAGTAAAAAGTAAAAAGTAAAAAGTAAAAAGTAAAAAGTAAAAAGTAAAAAGTAAAAAGTAAAAAGTAAAAAGTAAAAAGTAAAAAGTAAAAAGTAAAAAGTAAAAAGTAAAAAGTAAAAAGTAAAAAGTAAAAAGTAAAAAGTAAAAAGTAAAAAGTAAAAAGTAAAAAGTAAAAAGTAAAAAGTAAAAAGTAAAAAGTAAAAAGTAAAAAGTAAAAAGTAAAAAGTAAAAAGTAAAAAGTAAAAAGTAAAAAGTAAAAAGTAAAAAGTAAAAAGTAAAAAGTAAAAAGTAAAAAGTAAAAAGTAAAAAGTATAAAGTATAAAGTAAAAAGTAAAAAGTAAAAAGTAAAAAGTAAAAAGTAAAAAGTAAAAAGTAAAAAGTAAAAAGTAAAAAGTAAAAAGTAAAAAGTAAAAAGTAAAAAGTAAAAAGTAAAAAGTAAAAAGTAAAAAGTAAAAAGTAAAAAGTAAAAAGTAAAAAGTAAAAAGTAAAAAGTAAAAAGTAAAAAGTAAAAAGTAAAAAGTAAAAAGTAAAAAGTAAAAAGTAAAAAGTAAAAAGTAAAAAGTAAAAAGTAAAAAGTAAAAAGTAAAAAGTAAATAGTAAAAAGTAAAAAGTAAAAAGTAAAAAGTAAAAAGTAAAAAGTAAAAAGTAAAAAGTAAAAAGTAAAAAAGTAAAAAAGTAAAAAGTAAAATGTAAAAAGTAAAAAGTAAAAAGTAAACAGTAAACAGTAAAAAGTAAAAAGTAAAACGGAAAAAGTAAAAAGTAATAAGTAAATAAAAAGTAAAAAGTTAAAAGTAAAAAGAAAATAGTAAAAAGAAAAAAGTAAAAAAGTTTGTGGGTACAAAACTATTTTTTGGGGGTTTTAAAAGTCCCTGAGTCCGATAAAGCAGACGAAAAACAAATGTCTGTCCATCTGTCTGTCGGTACCCGTGGTATCAGGAGAACGGCTTGACCGATTGTTTTTTTCCTTCGCCAATCTGTTTTTATTTACCATGTGTGGCAAGTGCCAGCTATGGTTCTAAATTTCTTCTTACTCAAACTTGGTTGTGTTTTTTGTTAATAGATTTGGTTTGTAATGGTACGAAAATAATTCCAAATATAAAACGATCAGTAAAAATGTATTTTAATCAGCTAAGCTATGTATGTATATAGGAAATTAAGTAGTTGACCATTACATTGTCGATTAAATGAAGGATATAAATGCGCTGCTCTTTTTCTAGACATTTCAAAGGTTTTTGATACTGTCAATCACGCGCTATTATTATCAAAGTTGTATGATATTGGAATACGTGGTGTAGCTTACGACCTGTTTAAATCATACATTATGAACAGATCTCAATGTGTGAAGATCAATGATGTAGTAAGTAAGCAACTGATAGTTATTGGTGTACCGCAAGGATCTGTGCTAGGACCAATATTGTTTTTAGTTTATTTAATCTCAATTTTTAAACTTAAACTAAAGGGAAGTATCACAGCTTTTGCTGATGATATTGCCTTATTATACTCGGAAAACAACTTTGATGATCTACAGCGTGTGATGAATGAAGATTTGATTCAACTTAAAAATTGGTTTACAGTTCATCGAATGGTT
Source organism: Tipula vernalis (assembly GCA_958295665.1). Taxonomy (NCBI): domain Eukaryota; kingdom Metazoa; phylum Arthropoda; class Insecta; order Diptera; family Tipulidae; genus Tipula; species Tipula vernalis. Next base: position 215,757,364 of record OY282559.1, on the reverse strand, counting down.
TTAAGATCAAAATCTAGATACATGACTTTCAATATTGGTTTTACCTATAGTGCTAATTTAAATATAGTGTACCACTCATTTGATTATATTTCGAACTCTCCTTATCATAAGAACTGTATGACTATTGAAAAAGTTAGTTCTTTTAAATATTTAGGGGTCACGTTGGATTCCAAATTAAATTTTAAAAATCATGTAGATAATGTAAAATTAAAGTTACTACCGGCTCTTCGTAAATTTTATTCTGTTCGCGTTATTTGTGATTCTGCTTTTATGAGGAGTTTATATTATGCAGTGGTTGATTCTCACTTACAATATGGAATATCTTGTTGGGGTGGTATTTATTTTGCTGCACTCGACAAACTAATTAAAGCTGAAAAACATTTTTTAAGAGTGATGTATTTCAAAAATATAACAGAACCATCATATCCTTTATTTTTAAATAATAACATACTTCCCTTAAGGCATCTTTATATTTTTTAAGTTCTTCGTATTTTTTATAACCGTAGTGGTAATCGATGTTTAAATTATGTAGTAAGGTATAGTTTACGTAAACGCAACAAATACCACATTCCGTTTGCAACTAAAGAACATTTCAGAAAGTTCTTCGTATATTCTGCACCTAGGCTTTTCACACAAATACCAAAGGCCATTAAAAATATAAATAATCGTAATCTGTTTCTTAAGGTCTTAAAATCTTGGCTCCTGTCGCAGTGTGAAGTTGAATCCATATTTAAAGTGATAAAATAAATATTTCGAAATATTTTTTATTTTTTTTTTTATTTATCGGTTTGTGCTCAATTTTAGTTGTTGTTCTTCCACCTCTTGAACATTTTATTGATTATGTTAATTCTTTGTTATTTGAGCTGTTATTTTTGAAAGTGGTATAAGTCCATTTTTCAAAAAATTAAGTTGATGATAACAATAGACAAATGACAGTATAATCTTTCTAACGGTAAGAAATTTCTAGCCAAAATAAAATAAAATGCATCTCTAATACTTGTGCAAAAAAAAAAGAAAATTCAAAATCCCGTATATTTTTGCATTTATTGTTTCTCTATTCTTTCATTATCTCGTTTCAACAAACTATGGACTTATACCACTTTCAAAAATAACAGCTCATTTATTTATATTTTGTAATTTTTGTTTCTTTTATTTTTTGTTTTTTATATTAATAATGATTTTCGTTTATAATTTTTAAATTTGTTGCACCCCAACAACTAGTAAATATGTTAATTTTATATAGGATTTGTTTTAAGTTTGTCTCGTGGCTCCAGCACAGCACTTACAATTTGGAGTCCACTATTACAATTTTTTTTTTATTATATTGTTAAATTTTTAAGCTGTAATAATGATCTTGTATTTTTTCAATTAATAAAAAAAATTGGTTAAAAAAAAAAAAAAAAGTTGAATATTTACTTGAATATTGATTGTATATTATCAGAATCTATGTATAATAAAAATAAATAAATAAATAACAATAAGTATGTAAATGTATGTAAAGGTAATGCAAATGTAACTTATATAGAATGATGAAGGGGAGAAATTAGCAAAAACACAAAAAACAACGATTTGCATTTTTTTTTTTTTTTTTAAGATGAAAGGGGTCAGTTGGTTTTTGGCGATTGAAATAAAAACATTATTGATTAAAATAAATTTTAATAAGTTTAATTGTAAAACATAAATATCATAATATTTGATTAAAAAAAATATAATAAAAATTAAAATTATAATTCGATAAGTTGATAAATTGAGAATTCAATCACATATCGCTGACAAAAAGCTGTACTATAAAAAACATATCGGAATACAGTATAAGTCGCGGTTTAATCATAATATTCCCGTACATATATTAATAATAAGAATTAAATCTAATAATTGGAAAAAAAATATTAACAACAATAACGTTACCGTCCATACTGAAATCGAGAAGGACAATGCGTCGTAAGATGGCCGTATGCAGCTTTGTAAAATAAAAACTAAAATTCCCATGCAATGCGGATTATCAAATTTGGATTTTGGAATCATCGCAAGGTTCTTTTGTGGTAGGTTCAAACGTTATTGGTAAATGGGTTTTAGAATTATTTAAATTTAGTGTAAACTTTGTATAATTATTGTACTTCTTTTATGACCAAGAATTTTGTTTGAATTTTTATTGTTAATAAACTTGGTTCATAATTTAACAAATTAAATTGATAGTGTTCAGTTATTTTTGGAATTATTTTTCTTTGTGGTGCATTTTTGTTCTATGGATAATAATTTAGTGCAAAATATGAGTGAATAGTTTTTATTAATATTTCATTGGTGATGATGTGCGGTGTATGAGCGAGCAGTGAATCAAATATGTTTTCTTTTGTTTTTTTTTTTTTAGTTTTAATTGAACAGCAATATCTAGCTCTTTCGTAGTCCCGGTGAAGAAACTCCCCCAATACGACTGTAAATTAGCCGGCTGAAAAATGCTGTCTGGGGTAACTACGAGGGAGTCTGCAGCAGGCTTCTGGTTCATTATTATAATGTGGTTAGAAGACTGTTACACATGGAGAGGCGGAAAACTAAAAAGCTTCCGGCAGCTGTACATCAAGGGGATCGGGTAATTTTTTGATCTCACCAATATTTTAAATATGCTCGTTTGAGGATTGAGTTGAGTATTGAGACGGTTGAAGTAGAGGTTGAGTTGGATTTCATTTGTGGGTTGAATGGGAGTTGAGTTGAGATTGGATGAGAGTAGAGTGAAAATTTTTAAAAATAATATGACCGAAATTTATGTCAATTTTAAACATAATTTATTGTGTCCTCGTGATAAATATGAATTTTAATACAAAGTAATTCGTTTTTTTAAATCATTAAAAAATTTACTCAAAAATTGTATTACTTTTTAATTTTAAAAATTTTAAGAAATTTAAAAATGTTATTACATTTTTAGTAATTCTTAAATTTTGTTTTAATTTTAATTTGTTATTTCAAACTTATAATTTTATTCTAATTAAATTTATTAAATACAGAAGATCGATATTTACAATTAAAAATGGTGGTTTGGTGCCTATTGGAAGGGGGGGGCCATTTGGCACAGGCCAAAGTAAGGCACTAAAGGAGGAATCCTTGACAGAAAACCCTAATCTAAGTTGGAACAGCATATGCCGATGGAAGAATGGTTGATAGGTTAATCAGTCCAAAGTATACGGACTCTGGATACCAGGCACGCTCCAGTTTTATTTAGCCTTCCTTTTAGCCTCGGGTACCAATGCAACCGTCTTTCTAACAGAAGTAAATGCAATAGTACTGCCATTAAGCGCTTCAATCACACCTCCTCACGTCGAAAGTAGTCCAGAACTGTCTCTCATCTCTTAACGAGATGGCAGATCAGTTCAACATCCACATTTTATGGGTGCCAGGACATTTCATAAGTACAGGGAATATAAACGTCGATGAACTGGCTTGACATGGTACAACGGACCACTTCTCAGAAAGCAGAAAGGATATTGAAATGCCTCTTGCGGTATGCAAACTGCTGCTTCAGGAAGAAGCTAGCAAGCTGACGAATGACAGATGGTCAAGTATCATCTCTTGCGTAATAACTCGGCAGGTCTGGCCAAAGTGGGACTTGGCGAGATCCAAATAGCTGATCTCACTTCAGCGAAGTCAGATCAGTGTGATTGTTGGAGTGATTACGGGGCACTGTCTCATAGGGAGGCATGCGAGCAGACTTGGTGTCTTCTCACATGACTACTGTCATAGTTGCGAGGACGAAGAGCAGGAAGAGACAATACTTCATCTTCTTTGCACCTGCCCTCTTCTGGCACGAGACAGACTAAAGTTTCTAGGGTCACCCCTCTTCAAAGACCTGACGGACGTCTGAAGGATGGACGTCAGGAGTATCCAGCACTTTGATAACAGCTCAAAATGGTTCCAATGGGTTGGAAGAAACAATTATTCGTGATATGGCTACGAAACATTTTTGTGTCTATGCCTGGTCCTAGTGGACCGCCACCCAAATCTAACCTAACCTAGCCTAAATGCAATAGTAAACATCTAGCAGGGAGATGAGATCGCGTATCGGCCGGCAGTATTATCAGGTTCATTAAGAGCCTGAATATTGACTGGACGGATAATTAAGCAGGGTCCAAGCCCAAAAGATATTTTGGGTCCCAGTACGAAGTGGCTGAACGCCCACATGGCCTTTCATCAATATTAATAATAATTTTATATAAATATGGTATAACTAGCAACGAAGACGAAGAAATCAATTGTAAAATATAAATATTGTTTGAATTTATGAAACAAAAAAATTGTAATACCATATTTATCAAATTTGTTACTGGTGAAAATTAAAAATTATCAATTAGAACATTTTTCAAACAGTTAGTTTAAATGTTTTGTGTTTATTGACTCTATCTTAAATACAGGGTGGCTGAGACCAAATGTTACTAACTTCACTCTGCTGTCATTTGTGTAGTTGTCATTTTCGCGCATTAATTTTTTGACAGATTGAAGTTTGGTTAGTTGTTTATATGTGGTCAATAAATAATTGTTCTAAATTAATATCTTAATAAAAAAATCGTAATGGAATTCAAACGTAATAGTGTAATTGCACTGTATTTGGGTGGAAATTCACAAACAGCAATAGTTCGTCAGCTCCAGCATTTGAATGTGAATAAAATATTTGTGTATCGAACCATAACTCGATACAACGAAACTGGTAGCATCGCTAAACGCAACAGAGGCGGTCCTAAAAAGACAGCAACATCAAAAGAAATGATACGAAAGGTGAAGAAACGAATCCAACGAAATCCTCGTCAAAGTGCCAATCAATTAGCCGCACGTCTACATGTTTCACGATACAGCATTCAAACCATATTGAAAAATGAACTACACTTGAAGCCCTACAAGATACAAAAAGTTCAAGATCTTACGGAGGCACAAAAAAAAGTTAGGCTTGAAAGAACACGAGCATTGAAGGCCTTGGCCGAACGTGATGAGATTCCAAAAATTGTCTTTTCTGATGAGAAAATTTTCACCATTCAACAGCATGTGAATAAACAAAATGATCGTGTTTGGTTAGAGGACAAGTCCAACGATAATTTGGACACAAGAGTTGCCATGCGCAAGCAATCACCAGCTTATGTTATGGTTTGGGCTGCAGTTACTGCAGATGGACGCACTCCTCTGGTTTTCATCGAACATGGAGTCAAGGTAAACCAAGAGATGTACCGCCAAAAGATCCTAAACGATGCTTTGCTACCTTGGGCACGTAAACACTTTGGTACGAACCGTTGGACATTCCAACAGGACTCGGCACCGTCACACAAAGCTCGAGCGACACAGCAATTTTTACAAAATTGCGTTCCGCGGCTGATTTCGTCGAAAGAATGGCCACCATATTCACCAGACTTGAATCCCATGGATTTCTCCATATGGTCCATTTTGGAGAGTAAGGTGTCCACTAAAAAATACGAAAGTGTTGATGCATTGAAGTCAGCTCTTGTTCGAGAATGGAATAAAATTCCGCAAGCCCACGTTCGGTCAGCATGCAATGCTTTCTATGGAAGACTGAATCAAATAATCAAAGCCAAAGGAGGTCATATCGAGCAGTAACATGTTTTTCATAAAATGTAATATGTTTTCAACATATTCCACGAAATTTCAATAAAAAATAATCAAAATTAAAAAAATTACAGCGTTTTCATTTGGTAACACTTGGTCTCAGCCACCCTACTAACTTAATAAAGGTGATACTATAATATTAATAGTTACTCAATATAAGCTTCTGTGTATTCATAAACTCAATTTATCTCTAAAAGCTTTTTGACCAACTGATCACAGTGTGGGCATAAACTTCTTCATTTTGAAATCTATGTGTATTATCATTGAAGTACAACATTTTATTGCGGTTTTAAAAAAGCCGTTCATAACAAACACAAAACTAAATAACATACTCTGAGTAATTATCGTTATGACCAATAAGTGCTATAAATGTAACGTTGATTTTACTGACAATAATATAGTAAAATGCTTTGGTAGTTGTGGGAAAAAATTTAATTTCGGTTGTTTAACGTTATCAACTGCCAATGCTAAATTATCCCTCAACAATCCAAATATTAACTTTGTTACTTTGTATGTGATGATTGTCTAAAAAACCATAACAATCAGCAAGAACTAACCCAAGTACTGATGTCTCAATTGAGTGAGGTTAGCACGTTTAATAATTTTCAAGCGGTGACAAACAACCTTGTCTTTCAAGATTCAATGGGCGCAATGTTTAATAACAACAACATCATGCCTGGGCAATTAATCAACAACATCGTCAACAACATCAACAGCGTTAACAAATTGAGCTCGCAGCAAATTGAAGTCAACAACGAATTGGAAATGGCGAAACCAAAAAATTTTAAAAACTAGCGAGGATATTAAAAGCTATCTTAGCTGAGCTGTTATAAGCTAAGTATTTCAGTGGCTGAAATCGAATGTTCCAAAACATGCTGATAGAAGTTTGTTAAACTTTATCTCGTTTAAAGTTGGATTGGAGTCTACAATATACAACAAGGCTTATGATGGTAGTATTTGGCCGCTGCAGTGTGCCATTAAACCGTTTATTAATGTAAGACGTCAAAAGAAATTTCCTGTAAAATAAATAGAATGAATTAATAAATACTTTATGAATAAATAGTACTGAATAAATATAATTTGAAAAACCATAACTAAATCCAATCACATTAAATTTTTTATTTATGTTCAAATGAAAGTACTGTTTTAAAATTTCTATACCTTTTTACTATTTTGTAAATTTATAAATAACATTCATACAAAAATTTATTCAAAAAATTGAGTATTGAACGCACATTTATAAAAATGTCGACTTTTTGTAATTTTACTTCTTTATTTTCGTTTTATTTGATTTTCTATTGTTCTTTCTTAGTACTACTACATCACTCAATTGCTGCTTAATATTCGTATTTTTATTTGATGTACTTTTTTTGTTGTCGTGAGGATTCCACCCTTCATAGTTCAAAGAATAGTGCTTTCATGGTGAACATTTTAAACACTCAAAACAAGAAAGGTAATTTAGAAATAATCGTTCTGTTTTTTCTTCAGATCAAATTAGTTAAAAAAATGTATTTAATGGGGCGCTGATTGCACAGTTGTGTCAACTAATTCATCGAATATTTTTCAGGATAACATCAATTCCATCATCTTAAATGTTTAGCAGCAGAGCAGGCGCAGCTGCCTTACAGTGGTGCACATTTATCTGCAGCAGTCACAATATAAAATCGCCCGCACTACCGTCGCGTTAGATTCCCCGCCCGAAAACTAGCCTGACACCGAGTCCCGATGGTGTTCATACTGTCTCCACAAGGATTTACATGTTCTGGAGCAGCATCGGGCCACCACTACTAGGCAAGATATCACCCGGGATCCCTCCTACTTCTGGTGCAGCCCCAAACTTATTCGCCTCATCTTTTTCATAGACCCTTAAGATGACAGCCCCGATGCCGTTCTCCCTGCGAAGGCCTCTTTCGACTCATCATCGATGATTACTATAGCTGATTTATACTCATCCTTCGGTTCCTCCAACTTGGCTATCTGCTAGTTGGAGCTTCTCTAAGATCCCGAGGTTCTCTAAAATCTCATTTAAATCGCTAGGTTGCGCAGGGATCCAAGGTCGCACTCTAGCCCTGGCTGCAGGTCAAACCACACCATGGATCCCTACAGCCTTCCTGTACAAAAGAGTGACATTTGGTCGGCACACTCTGTCAATTTTACATGGTTTCTGTGCCTTCCTACACCTCTACAGATCGGAGCAAGTCCTGGGTTCTCTCGTATTACTTTCAGGAAAGTGGCGTCTAGAGCCATCTCCACCTTCCCCCAATTGACGACCACAATGCTCACATCCTCCTGCGCTCTGTCTATAACAGCAAAAATCAGCTGGTCCTTAAGAACCTCGACCTTTTCGCATCCTTGTGTGATTCCTCCTGAGAGCTCTGCTTTTTGGACTGAGAGCTCTCAGAGGAACCACCCTGTTTACCGCCTGTCAATATCATAGCCCAAGCAAGCGCTTCTTTCTCGGAGAGCTTTCCATGCCCTCCTTTGGGTCTGATAATTTGGTACTCCAGGACAAGCTAAACTAAAACTTTTGCTCTTTCCCATTACATTAGAGGGACCAGCTTCATTCGAGCCCATGTCCTTCTTAATAACTGCTATTTCAGAAACAGATTTTTCGACCAAAGCTTCGCAGCAGTAGTTGTATTAGAGGGACCAGCAGTATTTTTACTTATGTCTCCAGCCGCAGCCTCCAGATTTTTAAGAGCCGCAGCCTCTTTATTTCCAGTTAAATAGTTTCCATAATAAATCCAACGAGCAGCGGAGTAAAGAATGTTCATGTGTCCGCGATGCACAGATAAGGCTACATGATCCGCAGGGCGCCAGGTATCCGGATACACCGTTAGAGACTGAGCTAGTTTTAGACTGGACCCTCAGCCAGGTTGGTATGAGGCACCGTACGATTAGCACCTCAACCCATCCCAGTTGTTTAGCACCGTGTTTTAGCCTAACCCATCATGTCAAAAGCAATGATGAGCTAGTAACAAATGTCTGTCATCATTCGTTACTTACCTATTGACATTTGGTGGGAAACCCATATAAAAATTCCAATTTAATATTCAGACCGCATTACAAATTTACTTTGTGTTAGCTTTATTCTAATCATTCCCAATTATTTCATTTCAGCCTAATTTCTATACATCTTCTAGGCGCATAAGCACCTATGTGTATATACATTGTGGTTAGGCAAAAAGCAAGATTATATTTTGTCAATTACGACCTTTTAATTTTAAGAAAATGGTTGGATTTGCATTTTATGGTTCTAAGCACAAAATCAAAAGTAATGTTTTTTAAATTATATGTTCCTATAGAGATAAATTTCGAAATTATTTACCATTCTACAAAATGTACGAACTATAAAATTAACAATGTCTCAGCTGAATTATCCAGTTGCTCTAATGAATGTAGCAACATTGAAATTGTCGAAAACTTTAAATATTTAGGAGTTACGTTAGATATGAGACTTGGTTTTAAAAAATATATTGAAAATCTTCAACATTACATTTACGCTTTTAATAGAAAATTATATATTCTTCGCATGCTTTGTTCCGTGTCAGTTCTATTACAATTTTACTACAGCCTAATTCAGTCCAAGCTACAATATGTTATAATTATTTGGGGTGGTGTTTATTCGACATCTCTTCAACCGCTGCTAGTTGTGCAAAACGCATCCATTCGTATAATTTTAAAGAAACTGCGTTTAACATCTGCTTTGCCTTTATTTAAATCACTAAAGATTTTACCGTTAAGATATTTATATGTTTTTAAGGTATTAAAAATGTTCTTTCGTGGTAATCGTAAAGTAAAAATTACGAGATATAACTTAAGGACTTTGAATAATTGGGAATATCCCATTCACAAGAAAGAACATTTCAGAAAATTTTATAAATCTGCAGCACCAGTAATTTTTAATAAGTTTCCTCTAAACATCAAAGAAATTACCGTTAGGTCCAAATTTTTAAATGAAATGAAGAATTGGTTGTTTAATATTACTGACATTGAATCTTTGTTTACAGTTTTAGTTTGATGAATGACGATAAATTGAATATGCTAGCTATTTTGTAAATTTATTTTTTATTTTTTCCTTTCTTTTATTTGTTGTTACCAACAACAAACATTAACTATTATATCTAAGCTTATGATAGGGGGTTTCCAATACTAATCGTTTATGATCACGGAAGCTACCTAACTCCGTCCATTTTAATTTAACATTCTTAGTACTTTTTAAGTTATTTTGTCAATAATTCCTGACTTTAATATTTTAAATAAATTATTACTTTACTATTGTATAATATATTTTAGTTTTTAAGAATAGTGTACTGATTTTTTTGGTTTTTAATGTTATGTAATTAATGGTTGGATGAATAAAAATAAATAAATAAATAATATTCCAAAATACTATAAAAAAAATTTAAAAAAATAATAATAAAATTGCTACCTGGGGTAGATGACACCGGCATAACAAAACAAATAAAACAAATTTATAAAATGAACTGGGCCTAGATTCTGATCAAGTGACAAATGACAAATGACAATTTTTTGTGACTTTGTACTAAAATTTTAACTGCTATAAAATGACAATATAGTTGAGAGTTCTAAAACGCGATTCTGATGAAGTGACTTTTTCAAAATGTCACAAGAAAAAAAATGACAAATTAAACAAAATTGTCATTGATTTGGTTTTCCGTGACAAAAGTCAGCTGCATTTTTAAATAAAATATGTGTGTGTAATTTTGTTATAAATTTTAATTGTTTGTATTTTAATTTAAATAAAACAATATTTTATTTATTTTTATATACCATATGTATATATATATGTAGCGTGTAATATCATTAAAATTAACCTTAAAATATAACTGCGGTAAACTAGAAATGCAACTGGTGTAAACTGCTATTGATTTCATAACTCATTTCATCAGAATCGCAAATTTTCCGTGACAATATTTTGTACTAATAACAAAATATCACGGAAAATTGTCATTTCATCAGAATCTATCCCCTGATGTGCGATTCCGGTTCGATGATATGATAATGATAAAAATGATAAATGTTATCGAATTTTTCATTTGTTTTTGTCATTTTGATTTCGTCTTTGCTTTTTAACTTTTTATTCTATTTTATCATCAACGTATCGAAAGCGATTCTTTTTAGACGATAATCAAAAATGATAAAATTATCATTCTTGAAAGAGAGTTTCCTCTCTTGATAAAATTAAATATTGGTTAATTGGTTTCGTGATCGTGTTCCAAAAAAATGGTTTTGAAAATGCGCACTGCGCATTAAAATTTTGTCAAGAGAGTTTCTCTCTTTGCAATAGTAAACATTCGTATTAGTTTCCAAAAAAATAATTTTGATCATGCGCATTGAAATTTGATCTTGACAATCGTAAATATTCAGGTTGTCATTATATCGGATATGAAATAACAACTCAAAAATTGTTTAAAACTTCAATTTTCTTAGAGATTTATTTTTAAAATATTCTGGAAAATGGACATTTCGTTTTGAAATTAGAATGAAAATTTTCATTTTCCAGAATATTTCAAAGTTAAATCTCCGTTCTCTATTAATTATTGTTTTAAATTTTTTAGTAAATCACTAAAACATTAACACTATTAAATATTATTTTCTTAGAAAATTATTTTTACTACCCCAATGTTGTAAATTCGAAAAGTACACTAGTATAAATTGTCTGCATTAAATTATATATCCACATTTATCAACGTTAACTAGTAAATATGCACGTTATCCAAACGTAGTAGGTAAAAAATCACAGTTAAAATCACATTATGCAAAACACTAAAATCGGTTCACACTTGTTTTTAAGAAAATAAATTTTCGATTAATCGTTTAATATTCTCCGATTAATCAATCAATTTTAAACGGTCGATTAATCGATTAATCTAACCACGTTCTACTAAAAACAAGAATGGGCGTTCAAAATAATTTTTATCGTCAGTCATAAATACTTTTCATCGACAAAAACAAAATGAAAAAATATTAATTTTTTCACCAATTTTGACATAAGCATATCATACATCGTCAAACCCGAATCGCCATTTATATTTTATCGATGATAATTATATCATTTTTAATTATCATCGAACCAGAATCGCTTTATATTATGTTGATGGTAAAATAAAATGATAAAAGTAAATGAAAAATCCGATGATATTTTTGTTTTTTCATTATCATATCATCGAACCAGAATCGAACCCCTGGAAAAACTAAAAAAAATTGAAAATGTAGCAAAACGGAAATATAAAAAAAATAATAAATTTAAAATTTAGCGAAATTGGAATAAAATATACAACGAAGTAATTTTCGGGTTATATGACGCAGAAAACCAATATGCCATAGGCCCATAGCACGCCCGACTCAGTCGAACCCACTCAATTAACCTTCCATTCGTTTAGATGAACAGTTGCCGATCTTCATCGTTAATGGACAACTGTATCCATTTAAAAAAAAGCGTTTCCAGAAGGACGCTAATATTGGCGTCATTGTTATAACCAATAAACTGATATTGCTGGTTGACTCACAATTTCAAAACAAAAAAGAACTTTATATGAAAACTTCAATACAATGGAATTTTTCACTTCCTATGTTCACTTAATATACTTTTTTTTTTTTGTTAGGTAGTCTACCTTGCACAATTATCATCGATTAACCCAATCCAAAACTTACAACTAAAATACTAACTAACAGAGGAATATAGAGTCAAAAATAAAACTTGGGACGCAACACTATAAGTATTAATTAGAAATAATTGAATAATTTTATTTTAATTTTCAGAGATATCTGAGTAACCGGACTGAGCCTCCAGAAATACAAATATCTCTTTATGGTAACTCATCATAAATTATGCAATACTAACAATTTTACTAACTATTGACTACATAGGTGTCTGTAACCGGGTCAAGTTTATAATATTAACATTCCTTTCCTATCCTTCAGTTTTGTTATGTGTAATCGCACATTCCAATTATGTATATAACTTTACTGACATCTATTGTCAAAACGGCGAAAAATTGTTGGACCATTCAATCAATGTGTCCCATTGGAAACAATTTGCTACTGCCAAGTACTTGTGAGTATATGTTGACAGTAGTAAAACATAACCTCAGTTTAAATAAAACTGCTAGATTTTGACAATACGTTGTTCTATTAATAATATTTAATAATAAAAAATAATAAAAGATTAAACAACAAAATAATTAAAATAATTTTATGATTTAAAAATTGCTGCATCAACACCAACAAAAATGATTTTTTTTTAACCCTAATCCAACCAAGATTTTTTTGGTTATGTCAATAAATTCAAATTCTAATCAAATAATTTACTAATTTTTTGCAAAGAATGCCAAGTTCGTTGTACGGAAAGGTTTCACAATAAAATACATACAAGTATTTATAACTGAATTAACTTTTTTTTTTGAAAATCGGTGCATTTATGAAATAAGCCAAAATGGCTCTAACCTTGGTTGGATTAGGGTTAAAAAATAACATTTCACACAACCAAAATTGGTACAGAACCATATCTGAATGTGCAGTAATGAATAAAAAATTTAATATAATATTGAAATATTTTTATTTCAAGTTTGGTTGGTTCTAAATTCTTTGGGCTAGCTTAGCGTAGTTTAAATTTTAAGCTCTTATAAGCCTTGGTTTCCACCGCAAAGTTCGTTGCTATTTTAGCAAAGGGAAATTTATTTATTTTTACGGTTGTGCCCTTATTTCGTTTGTTACAACTACATTTACAAACGAAATACCGACACAACCGTAAAAATAAATAAATTTCCCTTTGCTAAAATAGCAACGAACTTTGCGGTGGAAACCAAGACTAAGGGTACGTTTCGACAGAAAAGTTCGTTGTTATTTTTACAAAGGGAAATAGTTTTTTGTCTGGTTGTGTGGGTGTTTCGTTTGGATATGTATTTCTGCTCTTTGACATTTGATACGATTTTGAAACGGTTGGAAATGAATAACAAATTTACAGGCGAATATGAAGAAGGTACATCAAGGTCGTGAATTGCGAACATGTCCATAATTTATTAATTCAAGCTTTATTAGATTATGTTTTTGTATCTAGTAATAAGAATAAAAAAAATTAACTTTGACCCGCCATGTTGACCTATACGCAATTTTATAATATTTTCGCACACAAATGTATACAATATAAGGTGGTTCAATAATTCCAAAGAGGAAATTTTATATTTTAGTACTAATGCAAAAAATGCAAAGGAAAAAGTTCAAGGCATTAAATAGTACTGTTTGGTTGTAATTTTGAATGTTTTTTTTATTTGTGTAGGTTATAAATTTTGTGTCGATATACCTTTTTGTCATTTTTTTTCGTGTGTTCTATCCGTGTGAAATTCGTTGTAAAAAAACAAACAAAGTTTTCTGTCGAACCGTACACTTACCGTATAATTACGTATTTCTTGAAGACAAACTAAAAATATTTGTAAAAGCTAAAAACTTTGTTATCAAACATAAAATTAGTGGAAATATGTGAAAATATATGATTATGCAAAAATATTTAAAAATATCTGGTAACATATAAGGCGCATACGCTTTTATCTGTTCTAAAATGAATAAATATCCAATAAATTTCTGGTTTGCATATCCCAAAAAAATGTCTTTTTTACCTAAGAATCCTAATGCCAAAGAAATACAGAAACTACATAGATGTACGTACCAGGTATGTATATATGAAACCGGAATTTACCAATAAATGGTGCCATCTGTTAATGTACCTTTCGACAGCCGCGTCATCGGCGCCATTGTTTTCTTTTGACATCTGTCAACAACATCCAATTCATAATCATACAGTTTCATACAATATTGCATGTTTTTTACGTGTTAAAAATGTCGAGTTTTTTGCTTACATAATTCGCACTTGCGAAATTCCATCATAATCGGTTGAGAAATAGACAAGTTCCATCATACTAGGCCATATTCCAGAATTTCAACTAAAAATCGTTTTAGAATCCCATTTCCTAAAATAACTAAAAAATCAAACAAAAATATTTCGCTTTGAACTTAAAAAATGTTAAGTTATCTATTAGTGAAAATATCAAAGTGAAATAAGAAAAATTAAAGTTCTTATTTTTTTTATTTTTCTTATTCAAAGTATGGTTACGCCTTTAGGTTGACCACCACTGTGCTAAAGTACAAAAACATCAATAGTAGTAACACTGTATATATACTAGATGTCACTACAACAAAAGTTTAAAAATTAAACACCAAATCATTCATCAAGTTAACCGCGGAATCAATTTTTGAAATTTTCAAGCGTCAAACGTATGTATAAAACATTAAAAGTATCATATGCTAATTCACAGCAAATATATAGTAAACTAAAACGGATTACATTTACAATATAGTATATTTTAAAAGACTTTAATTGTATGAGTATATTTTATGATACAAATAAACGGATTAACCGCCTGGGTATGTTTTCTCGAATAATGTTTACTAATTTGATTGGTACGTTATAATGTAAAGTGCTATTTAAGATTTTTCAATTCAATATTTTTAATTGTGAAAAAATAATAGTGTGGCACAAATGTTATATGTATTTAAAATAAATCACGATAATTTTATTAAAATTAATTTAGTTTGAATTCGGTATTCCAAGTGAAGAGCAACATTTCATAATAATACTTTTAGTGAGTAAGAAAATTTATAAAGTCATAATTTATTTGTGTGATATTTTTCTGTGATGATTAACTGCAAAGCAATGTACGGACAGCAAATTTATATATTTAGCGGGAAATTCACCAACTATCATCGTTTACTAATTAGTTTTAGTATATAACAACAATTTCATATTAGATTAACAAAATAATTTATTAATTTTTATTTTTGAATGAATATCAAAATGAAATTAAAAAAAAAATACAAAAAGGCAACAGATGAAAAAGTATGAAAAAAAAATTTAAGTCAAGGTACTCATATAATAAAAATAGAAGTTTTTTTATCGGTTTTCTTTCGTCAAAAAAAAAAAATTGTGGGTTTTCTTTTTTATTTTTCGCCAATATATGTTTGAGGAAAATAGAAATACAAATGTGTGCTAATTTAAAAATAATTAAATTATACATGTACGAAATAGTAATGTTTCATTTGGCGGAAGCGTTGTTTTTATAATAATTCGAAATATTAATGTATATGCGCGTATTATAAAATGGAGGGGTTTTACTCCATTGGCCGCTTATGGTGGCCCAATCTCCTCGGCGACTAGACCCGGCGTCGTGTGGATCAATCACATTTACATTTTTGGTTTCGCTCCTTTGCTTTCTTGAACTCTTCCTTTTTCTCATTCAGGATAAAATGTTGCAGTCATACGTGACCGAATTTAGCTTATCTTTTTGTACAAAATTGTTTGTGCAAGTTAAATTTTCATTCCAACGTAACACAAAAATTTTTAATGTTATTATTAACGTTTTATTTCAATTTAATTTTGTTTTTAATTTGTAAGGGTGAGCTGATGACCCTTTGTTCAAAATTGTTTGTGCATTGAAATGTTGCATAATACAGAAAACAGAAAATTAATTAAATTTACATTCCTAGTTGGTGTTAAATACTACAAGGCAGTAATGCTCCCATCCATAAATGAGCAGAATCATTAACACCAAATTATACAAAGATCTTGAAGATAATTAGTTCCTCAGACCAAGGCAGAATTTCGCTTTAAACTTGCGGCGATTTAAATGAAAGCAGAAGGCATTCACAATCTAGCAAAGGCCTAAAATTTCTAGCGGAGTGCTAATAAAATCGTGTATGCTACGATTCAAGGTGTTTTTATCAATGAGTCCTAATAAAAACTAATGGACTACAAACCGTGACTAAATCACTATTTTACTATTTTTTGTATTCATTTTTAAGATGCACAAACAATTCTATAGAAAGGTTTATCAGCCGTACTTTTCCCTAGAATAAAACTTTAAAAACAAATGTATTGAAATAAAATGTTAATAATTAATTTAATTTTAAAAATTAAAAATATCCAAAAAATTATTACATATTTCTTTCATTTTTTAGAGTGTTACGTTACAATGAAATTGTGTTACGTTACAATAATATTTTAGCGTGTAGGAACAGTGTTGAATAGGGTAGTGCATGAGTAAAACGAGTAGATTTGTATTCGCAAATCGTAATTCGATAAATCTCCTTAGAGGAAATGTAGGGATGCGCATTATTATTGACACTCGCTTAAAAGAAGGTTCTATGTGAAAAGCTTAGATAGTTTAGTTTGAAACGTGAGAACAAGTTTGTCTTGGTGAAATTTTCTGATTATATGCAGTTCTCTAAATTCACAAAAGAAAATTAATGTCGTTATCGTTACTCTAAATATTTCTATAATATAATATTTAACTAATCTGGGATTGAAAGAGCTCAATTCTCTTCGGCTATTCGATTATATAGCTTAACCTTTTTTACGGACCAATTTCAATACTGGTACTTTTTGTGATTTTCTCGATATTTTAGAAAAATTAGAATATTTGATGAAACAATATTCACTACGAAGATATTAAGAAGCATAATGCCGATGGCAAATGTGCTTTTTGTTCTCTATGTCCACTGCTAACGCCGATAAGCTAAATTTGTACAAGATGTTGATTGGGATTAGCATGACTGGGCCCTGATGATTTGTACAACGGAAGGTGGTTGATGATCGCTAGATCAAAAATTTAATGCGAATTTTTGATCTTGTGCATCAACAATGGGTATGCTGGCTGGGTCACGTTCTATTTGCTGATCCGGAACTAATAGTGCAGTGAGCTCTAAGAGGTGGACCACCTTTTGGAAGGGACAAAAGTCGTTGTCGACAACGATGATCCCGGCGAAAAGAAAATTGTAACCTGTTACGGCTGTGTAGAGTCTAGGCGGTATGAAGAGATGGCTCGGATGGAAACCGATGAAACCAAATTAGTGACACGTTACGAGCTAGCAATGGCGGGTAAAATCCGGTTTATTACTAGTTATAATTATTATGTATTTATGTATTTTAATAAAACCTTTTTTACAAAACTTATCAACGAGGGCTGTAGACTCTCGAACATCGTCAACTCATAAACTTGTGAAAACAAGGTACTTTCGATTAATTTGCTTTTATCACTCAGTAGCTCCAGATATCAAATAGATTACAATTTTAATTTAAAATTTTATAACTTTTCGAGATTGCTTAAAATAAGTTCTGCCCTCTTCGCCTCGTCAAGTCGACATTCCGTTTGATCCGTAAATTAAAATAACTAAAATAAAATTAATAGTTACGTTTTATTATTATACTTTAATTTCACGATTCTTTTTAAAATTCACATTTTAAAAATGTTTAAACTTGTAAGTTGTAGTTAAAAATAATAATTTGGAAGTTATGGTTAAAACATTTTATACGTTCTTCACAGCTTGAAAGCATGTGATGTTAGACCGAAATTCAGCCCGTAAATTGTTTTCATTTGTGTCTCGGCTAAAGGCACTACAAGTTTTCCGAAATGTTCCTAATAAAATGCAATTTTGAGATTTTAGCCCGAAATAAAATTGAAATAGTCAACAATTAGCTATTTACTTTGATTTGTTGTATGATTAGGGTTAAATCATTTTTTTCTGCAAATGATAATAGTAATTCTACAAGGAATTTTACGACCTTTTGTGTTTTATGTACAATTATATTTAATTAAATTAATGCCGGAAAATGTCTGTATGTATGTACGTGTGTGTGTGGAAGTCTGTGTGTTCTCTAACTGAAAAACCAACACCTGTGGAATTACGAAATTTTGGATATTACATGAAAATGTACACCTCCTTAAAATAACGTCACACCTGTTAGACCAAACATAGAAATATGGAAAAGTGAACATTTTCATAGCTTCGGTATAGCAACACTTTCAACTAAAATTTCAAAGTGTGGAAGAGGTCCAAAGTGACTTGAAAATTCCTAATTGCCTAATGTCAGAAGTGTAAACATATTTCACTGATTTTTTTTTTTGCATGCCTTATTTGGCGAACATCTTCGTAAGGTTGCCCGTCACTTAAAAACACTTTAAACTGGCTCTCCACCATGTTATCGCCAAATATTATATATCTCCAAATATGTTGATTAATTGTGGTTTCTTTTGTTGCCTACGTGGACTATTTAATTTTTTTTCGGGCTAAACACTCAAAAACTGTGTTTATATTAGGAAAATGTCGGGTCAGCCTGAAACATTTAGTAAATTTAGCCGAGATGTATTACGAATGAGGCAACATTAATTGTTGGTAATAAATTAGTAAAACCTCAAATTGCTCTTTAGCGAAATAATTTGCCTATACATCAGAAGTAATTGAACAGAATTGCCACGAAATTATAAAAATCTTTAGATTATAATTGAATATATGTATGTACATAATTAGTTACCATTTTTACAACAAATAATTTGTAATATAAAGCTTTGTAAGCTGTACTTTTCCATAGAATACAAATTTTGAATAAGGTTAATTGAAATATAAAACTTGATAATTAATTTAAATTATTTAAAATTTATTTCTAAAAAATTATTATTTGTTTCGTTTTTAAATAGGATAGCATAACGCAACAAACTAATTAAAAACAAATCTATTGACAACTGAAAAAGTGCGCATGCGCCGAAATGCGAAAATAATCACCTACGAATACGAAAATCATTTTTAATATCAAATCACAACTTAATTCTCAATGTCTATTTTATTACTATCTATTACAGCAAAAGAAACGTCAAAAACTGCGTTGGCCCAGTTAAAAAAATCCACTAGACGGAATCCGCGATGATCCAACCGTCAATAGATTATGTCAAACTGTCAAGAAAATATTACTTTAGCGAACGGTTTCATCAATTAGAAAACATGACCTTGCAGAAGATGCCGCTAGTTGTCGCTACTAATATTTTTCTTATTGACGATTGGAGCATCACGGATTCCACGTAGCGGAAAATTTTTCAACTGAGGCGGATACAGAATTTTTACATTGTTTAAATTTTTTTCTTATTATTTAGGTTGATTTTCGTAAATAAACTGGTTAGCTCTTGCATAATCTAGAAGTTAATTCGATTTTTGTTACATTTTTTTTTAATTTGTGTATACTGTTTACAATGTTATCCGTTGTATCGGATTTATGTAAATTTAATTAATTAAAAGGTTACCGCTGGTGGGGTCTTTTAATTAATGAGAACAAAATCAGTTAGTGTCAATTTAAATTCTGCCTTATTTTATTCAATGCTACGCTTTATATATAATTTAAATTTTCAATGTCAGCACAAAAATGTAAAGTATATAGTAAATCAAAAACAAAGTCAGCACAATAGATACAAAAAACAACAAACACCAAACTTTATACTTTGGTGGAAATTAAACGTTGTAACGTTGATGAGTTAAAATGATGAGTCAACATATTCCGGGCTGTATAGTTTTGAGTAGCAGCCTCCTGTTTACACGCCACTACTTTCATCCGGTCAAGGAAGAGCTGCCGGTATTAGAAGTTGACCCTTTGCTTTGGTTTTAAAATACAAAATGACGAAAAGTACTATTAAGATTACTATAGTTAAGTAGGATATCGTGTAATGATGAACATCATGGTGATTCATTTGTGTTTGGTAGTTGTTCCCTTTCCTTTATCACTTGTAGCTCCCTTTCCAAACCGGTAGTCTCAATTGCTGGGATCAGGTTAAGATTATCGGGTTTTGTTGTTTTGGGTTTTATTTGCAAACTGAATTCCTTTAGATTGATCGCTCCGCTTAATATATTAGATGATTTTTCAAATGTCTTGCTAATATTATTATGTGCTGTACCGATAGCGATGATGACGAGATTGTCGTCCCTTAGCGTACAACCAGCATCTATCGTCACTAATCCGGATCACTGAAGGCTGTATGAGTCGATGTTGGATGCATATGATATCAACTGTCGTTTCATCTGTAATTACGTATATCCATTGATTTGGAGCATGCAGTTTTATCCAATGGTTAGTTGAATTTATTTCTTTAATATTGCATAATATGTCAAGCGTTGGTTTTCGCTGTAAGATTGCTACTTTACACTGGGTTTTGTTAGTCAATGCATTGAAAATTGGTGATATTTCGCATAGAAATTGCGTAGGTTGGAATATTTGACAACGTTTCACTTATTCTGTTGTTTGAGTGGCAAAATGTTCTCGATGATTGTCCATTGCTAGATATTTTGTTGATGTAACGATGTGTGATTGAGTGCCGTTATGATTATTATCCGGAACCGGGAAGACAGCTAACAGGTTATAATCCGTTGCAAAGGACAACGGTATGATAATCCCAATTATCACACTTCGTTGTGTTACCCTACTATGTACATCCATGCTTTGATATGGTCATGAATGTTATGGTCAGGAATGGTTATTGATGCTGGTGTATGTTGACGAATAAGTTGCAAAATACTATGATGTGCATAGTAAATAATATCAAGTAGACCTTGTTGCGTATCCTCTAAGTTTTTTAGTATTAAGGCCAACTCGAGTGCGCTCTTTAATTTCAATATTCGTTTAGTTGTATCATCTCCAATCTTAACCTCTGTTGATCCTTTATCAAATTGTTCAATGATGTTGTTGTGAGATTGGAATTATATTTCATCAGCTTGCAATCAAGTTGTTGAGCTGTCAGTCTGCAATCAAGTTGTTGAGCTGCCATTGAAGTTGCTGCAGGATTACGTCGCAGTTAAAACCAGACAATCCTTTACAAGCTGCTCCCAGTTCGCCTTGGGCTTATTTAAAAGTTTCGATCTTTTCCCAATAGTTCGTCATGTTGTAATAGATCACTAATGTCCACTTCATGGCTACCAATTCAAGTTTGCCTAAATTCTCGAAATATAATCCTGTTGAGTAGTTAAATGGGGCAACCTTGATCTGAGCTTGCGCCTGTCCTAGAATGCAGCAAATTGAGAGTAATGCTAGTGCAAGATAATTTACTTTTCTTAAATTCCTTGCTTGTCTGTGAGGCTGTACTCTTTGGTTTTGGTTGTCTTTTCCGGGCAGCGGTAGTTTGTTTTCTATAGACTGCGGACTATTCATCTGCGTGTTTATTATTCCTGGTCCTGTTTCGTCTAGGCTTTATGGGGTTGTTAGTTGTTGAGTTGTGCTTGTATCTTTAGTTATACCGCATGAACTGGATCATTCTTCTTGTTTTGTATGTTAATGTAGTTCTTTGACTCGTTAGATATCGGTAGGCGACATATTTTAGTAATATTCCTTTTAAACGTATTGTTCCTGTTTTTCAGAGTGACTACTCTAACAAGTCCATCTTGTCCTGGATTAAGTTCAACGACTCTTGCTAGTGGCCAGTGCGTAGGAGGTAGTTGTTCGTCTTTGAGGATTACTTGTTCTCCCAATTGGATGTTAGGTTGTTTTTGCAACCATTTTTGGCCTTCGTTGTAGTCATAAGAGATATTCCACACGCCATTTTTTCCAAAATCCTTGACTGAGCTTAAAGAGCAAATTCCATCTTGTAACGGTTTGGATACCCTCCATATCAGGTTGTGGCAATGATATGATGGCCCTGCCTATCAGGAAATGTGCCGGACTTAGAAACCCATCATCATCTGAGTTGTTTGAGAGTGGAGCTAGTGGCCTAGAGTTCAAGCATGCCTCTATTTGAGCTAGAAGTGTTGAGAGCTCCGCAAAAGTTAATATATGAGTTCCAATTACTTTGCGTAGGTGTTGTTTTGTTGACTTGACTCCGGCTTCCCATATTCCTCCAAAGTGAGGACTTCCCGGGGGTAAAAAGTGCCACTCTGTTCCCATCTGAGCTATTTTACCCTTAATTTCTGATTCCTGTTGCTTTGCCTGCCTTTGCAGTTGTTTGTCTGCTCCAACAAAATTTGTACCACAGTCACTGAATATCTTCAGACAAATTCCTCTTCTTGATATGAATCGTCGGTATGCGGCCAAAAAATCGTCTGTTGATAAGTCACTTACAAGTTCTAGATGAATTGCCTTCGT
Organism: Tipula vernalis; assembly: GCA_958295665.1. Lineage (NCBI taxonomy): Eukaryota > Metazoa > Arthropoda > Insecta > Diptera > Tipulidae > Tipula > Tipula vernalis. The sequence goes on along the minus strand of OY282559.1, from coordinate 215,734,800 downwards.
GACTAGGCATATGAAAATGGCAATGTATCCCTTTGTTGTTTTGTTACAGCGGCCTTTCCACAATTTTATATTAATCGAACCAGCATAGTCTACTCCGCTGTTAGTGAATGATGGTGCTGGTGTTATTCGTTCTTTTGGTAACATGCCCATTATCTGGTGTGACGCCAGTTTCCTTGCTCTCGTACAGACTATACATTGTATAGTGTGACGAATCATATTTTTGGCATTCATTACCCAATATTGCGTTCTCAGGTGTGCTAAAGTTGCTTGATTGTCACCATGTAGTGTTTTTATATGAGCTTCTTTAATAAGCAAATTTGGCAATTTGTGACCTCTGGGCATTATTATCAGATGTTTTTCTTCAAATGGGAGTGTGACTCTGATTATCGCTCTTAGCGATGCGTTCAGTTCCTCTGGTTTGAAATTGGAGTTGTTTTTAGTTTTTGATTTTGCATTTGATGGAAATCGTAGACAGTATGCACTGCTATGAATAAGCCGTTGTAACGAATAGGATCTATCGAATTCAATCACAGGTTTTTTCACTGTTGTTATAAATGTTCTTATTGATTTCCGTTCCATGCTGGCCGCTTGTTCCATTTCTTCATTATTGATTTTTATTATTGGTTAGCTCAAATTTTTTAGCCATGTTGGCCCTTCCCAACAAAGTTTGTGGATTAATAATTGAACTCGGTTTAATCCTCGAGATGCACAGTCAGCAGGATTCTCATTAGAGACCACGTGAAGCCATTTGTTAGGATCGGTGATGGCTGGTATCTCTGTTATTCTGTTCGCCACAAAAGTCTTATGGTATTCTGGGTTACCTTTTATCCAGCCCAAAACTGCTGTGGAATCGCTCCAGCAAAATGTTGATAAATTGTTGTTGATGTTCAACGCATGTTTGACATTTTTGAGCAATTTAGAAAGTAGCAATGCGGCGTTCAGCTCTAATCTTGGTAGGGATATTGTTTGGTTTAACGGTGCAACCTTTGTTTTGGCTGCAATTATTGTGATTTGGTTGTTTATTTTACTGTATACCACTGCAGCATATGCTTGATTCGAGGCGTCACAGAAACCATGTAATTCAATTTTGGCGTCACTGTTGTAATTTATCCAACGGTGAATTCTGATTTCCTCTAAACGTGGTAATTCCATTTTATAGTTTAACCATCTTTTTTCAAGATTTAAGTGGAGTTTTTCGTCCCATCCTACACCGGAAGCCCATAAATCTTGAAGTAGAATTTTGGCCTGGATCACCACTGATGCTAACCATCCTAGCGGCTCGAAAAGCCTCGATGCCCCTGATAAGATTGTTCGTTTGGATATTGTTGTTTTAGATCCTGGCAAAATAACTTTGAATTGAAAGGTGTCTGTTGAAGAGTTCCACAGGAGTCCAAGTGTTTTCACTGTATCACTAAATTCTATAGGTGGAGCCCTGTTTTTTTTCAGATTTTCTGGAAGCTCTTCTAATAACGCCTTTTCATTGCTGGATCATTTTCTGAGGTTGAAACCTCCCCCGGAAAGGAGATTTAGTAGTTCCCTTTTCGCAGCGATTGCTTCTGCGATTGTGTTAGCTCCAGATAGAAGATCATCCACATAGAAATCGTTTTGAACAATCTTTGAACCAATTGGATATCTTGACGCTTCATCAATGGCTAATTGTTGTAGCGTTTTTGTAGCCAAATAAGTTGCAGACGCAGTTCCATATGTGATAGTTTCTAATCTATAACTGCTCATTGGCTTATTTGTCTCAGATCGCCAGAGCATTCGTTGAAAATCTTGATCTTCGCGAGCTATTCTGATCTGTCTGAACATTTTCTCAATGTCCTCTGTAATCACATAACGATGTTTTTTCCATCTGATCAATATTGCCGTTAAGTTGTCTTGTAATGTTGGACTTACATGCATCATTTCATTTAGTGATGTTCCTGTTGTTGTTTTGCAGGAAGCGTCAAAAACTACCCTCAATCTCGTAGTTGTGCTATCTTCTTTTATCACAGAATGGTGTGGCATGTAATAAACCCGAGAAGCATCTTTTCCCGTATCATCTTTAATTAGTTCCATACGTGGTTCAACTGGATGTACTCGTTCATGAAATTGTGATATTGATTCTTAAACTCTTCATCCTTCTTGAATCTTTTTTCAATTTGAAGCATTCCAGCTGCTGCTTTACTTTTAGATTCTCCTATTCCCACTTCTTTGAGTTGGTTGTTGTGAAGCGGCATTCGAACTTCGTATCGTCCATTTGTTAATCGCTTGTGAGTCTCTTCATAGTACTGCTCACATTCGATCTCTTTAGCAGTTAGGCTTCGTTTAGGATGCAGTTCTTCGGATTCCCAAAAGAATTTTAATTGCTTGTCTATTTCTGCTAATGTGACGTGGTTATTTAACCAGGTGACTGAAATGCTACTGGTTTGAGTTAGACGACCAGATATGATCCATCCCAGCTCTGATTTTTGCTCTATGTACTTATGATGCGGATCTCTTTTTATGCCTTCTAACATGATTTCTCCATATATGTCGGCACCTATTAAAAGATCAATAGGCCCGGGAGTATCGAAAGTAGAGTCGGCTAGGATTACTTCTTTTGTAGTTCGCTGTCTAAACCCAATGAGTTCTTGTCTGGAAGTGGTTTAGTGATAGTTCCCAGAACTAAAGCATTAACTTCGATCTTGAAAATCGATGGAAATCTTGGACTTATTTCTATCGCTATCTGTTGATGGGCTCGTCCTTTTGTTGCTGAAATTCCGAAAATTTCAGTTAGAACCCTTGCCCTTGGCAGGACTAGTTGTTGTGCTGCTTGCTCTGTGATGAAAGTAGCCTGTGAGCCTGGAGCGATCAGTGCTCGTAGTAGAGTAAAACTACCGAACATATTCTGTACTTTTATTAGGGCTGTTGCTAAAAGTACTGGGCCACTATCATTGTCAAGTGTTGAGATGTTCAGCTTTGTAATACAGTTTTCATGATTTTTTACGTGAAGCAACGTATGATGTCTGCCTTTGCAGGTAAAACAACTCAGTTTGATGCTGCAACTTGTTGTCGAATGGTTTTGGCTGAGACAATTTCTACACAAATTGTGCAGCATGACCATCTGATTTCTTTCAGAAATGCTTAAATCTTTAAAACGTTGGCATGATTCGGTCCTGTGGTTTTTCTGACAGCATACGCAAATATTACTTGGTTGTGTAGCAGTTACAAATGCGCGTCTTAGCGGTTGTGGTTGAAATCTTACTTGTTGGGTTGGTATTATCTTGTTGTTACTGATTGCTTTTAAAGATTGGAAACGCCTTTCTAGAAACTTCAAGAATTGGTTTGTTTCTTGAAATTCTCTTGGGTTTTCTAGAGAGCTTTCGTATAGCCGTCGTGACTCGTTGTCCTTTAAAAGCCAACCGATAAGATCTTGCGTCTTGAACCGTCGCTCTTGATGGTCAATTTGGCTTCTGGAAGTTTTACCTGGATGAGTCCATATTTCTAAATAGATCTTCTTGTGTTGAAAGAATGTGCTAGCGAATTAATATTTCGCCCAAATTTCTGGTGTTCGTTCTAATTAATATTGTGTTATTAGTTCAGTCAGATTATTTATTAGTTTTTAATATTTTCGTCAAAATATATACCGTACATCGTCAAATGTAGAGCAGTGATTATGGAAGTTTCTCAGCACGCCGCTACGCCGAATTTTGTTCTCACCAACCAAACAGTATATCCAATTTTGAGCTTATAATTACTGCTGTCATATTCGCCTTTAAAGCGCCGCTAAAAAATATTGTATTTTATAATCAAATCCTTTAAATAACCATAAAATAATTTCCGTCGACATTTTTACGTCTCAATTTAAATATAATGAAAATGGCAAAAGACTACTTAGATAAAATTTCTGGAATGAAATTTTTACTTGGCAGTGAATAATGGAAGAAAAGACTACTAGATAAACTAGCAATGAATAATGTATATCATTATAATTGAAGAAACAAATCAATAATGAGAATAATTAATAAATATATTTTATCCACTTTTGATATATAATAGCCCGATAACTATACTGATTTCAAATAAAGAAAATGTAAAATAACCCATTGTTATTGAATAACCCACGCTGCTAGGGGCAACGTGAGTTATATTTTGTATAACAAAATGTTGAGTAGTCATTGAAAAATTATTCGTTGCCAAATTGAATGAAAAACTATATTCCAAAAGTAGTTAAATTAAAGTACACCATGACAAATTAAAGAACGGTCACTATGATAAAATACATTTCAAAATTCAATGCTCCACTGTGAAAACACAAAATGGAACTATTTTTTATTAATTTACGAAATTTATTTCAACAAAAGTGGATAAAACGTTGTATGCCACTCGTGAGCAAAGAGATATTATCCACTCGGGATAATGTCCCACTCGGCTATCGCCTCGTGGGGCAAACTTATCCCTCGTAGATAATATCTCGTTTTGCTCACTAGTACCGTAAATAACTATTGTCCACGACTAACGTATAATACACTCATTATACGTTTGTTTTTTCAATTATAATGATATACATTATTCACTGTTAGTTTATCTAGTAGTCCCTTCTTCCATTATTCACTACTACCAAATAAAAATTTCATTTTTGAAATTTTATCTAGTAGTCTTTTGCTATTTCCATTATTATTAAATTGAGACGACAAAATGTCGACGTAAATTATTTTAGGTTTATTTAGAGGATTTGATAATAAAATACAATTTTGTATCGATCGTGGACAAAGTATCGTATTCTACTCGCATATAATGGCTGTTATTCAACTCAGATGATTTACGACACTCGCCTATTGGCTCGTGTCGGTAAACTTCATCTTCGTGAATAACAGCTATCATTATATGCTCGTTGAATAATATACTATAATTAACAGTGGTAATACCTATAAAATATATGCTTACACTATTTTCACTAAATCAATTAAGAATTAATTACAAAAGTGACTTGAAAGTAATTGTTTACATAATATGATGACGGATAAAACATTTGACATTTCGATTTCATTAATAATTGATTATTGCGGTGGCAATTTTATTTATTTGGTCGCAATAATTATGACATCGAGGCACAGAACATATTCTTTTAGTATTAGGTTTAGCCATTCTCGAATAAATTTAAACAAAATTTGTAGGCTGTTTTATAACGATGTCAATACAATAAAACCTCCACTGTCTTTAAGAATTAATTGATTTTCTCAAATTAATAAATAAAAATAGTGTTATTATGCAACCAATACAACAGGTTTTGGATATTAAATTATTGTGAAATACAACCATTTTATTAATTATACGCACAGCACTCTTATTCTGTGAAAAATAAGATAATGTGTAAACGTGAAAACGGGTAAACTTTGTGATTTTTTACTAAAATTACATTAAATTGTTTTTCGATTCTCTTTTCGTGCACTGTTTATCACGTTTACACATTATCTTATTTTTAATAGAATAAGGGTACAGGACACTATTTTTATAAACAGTTTGACACATAAATAAATGTTCACCACCATTGGATCTAGTTCGAATAAGATCCACCAGATCTCAGCCACTTTGCGTTAAAAGGCGAATATATATTTTTTTTGTTTGTTTCGGTTATTTTTCTCACTTTTTGTCTTTGACATTTCCATAGTCGTACTTAAAAATAATTTTCTAAGGTACGTAAACGAAGTTAGGTAAAAAGATTTATATAACATTTGTTAAATACGTCTAGCGAAGGTGAAGATCTGGGCGAATTAGGACGATTGGGCTACTATTCTGACCTGATTCACCGTAGTATGAACATTTTGTTGCCTTAACATTTTTGCTTATTTAAAATACATAATAATCTGTACAAATTATAATGAAACAAACCCTTTAAGTCGTTCGATGTTGAAAGGCCGATTGTTGGAAGGCCGAATGTCGATAGGCCGAACGCCGAAAGGCCGAATGGGTCGGAAGACCGAATATCGAAAGGCCGAATGTCATATGGCTAAATGTGTCGAAAGGTCGAATGTCTAATGACCGATTGGTTCGAAAGGCCGTAAGTGTTAAAAGCCCGAATGGGTCGAAAGGCCGAATGGGTCGAATGGCCGAACGTGTGGAAAGGCCGAATTTGCATAAAATCTTCCTCCACTTAATTGATTGAAATTCATATTTAAAACCATTCAATTTATTTCTTAATGTAAAATGATTGAAAATGATGTAAATAATGCAAATTAATGAAATAAATTGAAAATACGTGCTAATAGCAGTTAATGGATTTAATATTATCACTGTCACACAAATAATTCTTTTTTGTTTAATTTTTCAATATTTTGATTTTTAAATTGTACAATATGACCTTTATAGAAATCATTTGGGTGTTTGTTGAGCTACACAAAATAGTGAGGTAAGGGGTATAAAATAAAGACAAAATTAAAAAATGTCAATATACACAGTATAAAAAAATACAACCAGAAATTGTTGTCCAAAACCGAGTTTCGCTATCCGTTGGTGACTACTTCGAATTGAAGCAGGATCAAGACGTTCAACTGCCGAGTCCTTAATAAATAAAAATACGTTGTAGGAAGAAAAATTTAAGCAGAAAGAATAAAGCATGCGGTATTATAGATGAATGTATCTTACATAGACGTAATCTTGGCCGAAAAAATACAAATGTTTTAGATAAAACATGTTATCCACCTCTTTAATTCAGACACAAGTGGATATGACTTACGACATTTCAAAATTCTTGTTACTAAATAAAAAAACAACGTAAACAATTACCTAGTGGTCGTTTGTTATTTGCAGTGTAATGTTGTACAGTAGGATTTTTATTTGAACCTAACCGGGAACTAATACTAACTAAGGAAAGCTCAAGATCTTGATTCAGTTTAGAAAATGGGATAAACTTAAGAAGTTTGGTTCCTATATAAAAATTAAAAATTAAATTAATACTTTTTAAACTTAAAATCAGTTCAATAAAACCTGTTGGGGAGGGAGGGCATAACAACCGGATGGAAATTATTGAACGTATTGATTTGTATGAAACCAGTCATTTACAGCAAAATTAACAAATGTTTCTTCTTGTTCTATATTTGCTTCACAAACTGGTTGTTTTAATCCCCTCTGAGCCATTCTTCTGGAATTAAAAATATCAAATATGTCATTAATAGTTCAAATAAACTTTACAGTAGTTAAACAAATAGCTTGGTTAGCAAGTCGTACGTTCATTTTCTGATATTTAAAGTAAACGTGGGCTAACGCAATTTATTGTAAATTATTTTTATTTATAATTGCGCAAATCTTCTAAAAAATGCCAAGAAACTTCCCCGCCGTTTCCATTTATTAAAGGGCATTTCCCGCGAATGTATTTCGAATTAATTTTAACATACATATGACAAGGATCGGGTAATATAACTAATTGTTTGTTGACAGATTCTACTTTGAATGTGAATTTTGGATCTAATCTATCTAATTCTGTATATTTAGCCATATTTGCGTTACACCTTAAAAGATTTCCTATAAACATATTAACAGGGCAACTATCAAAAGTAACACTGATTATTGTCAGCCACGTAGCGAAAAGGTTGCGAAGACATAAACGCAATAATTTATTTTTTTGTTCACTATTTATAGAAGCAATTGGAAAATACGCTAATGGTACGCAATAAATACTAGGATTTGAATAGCTAATCTTCACGTTCTTGCCCATCCCCTAAATCTACACATCCTACGGAACGTTTTCCGTCCCATTCTACTTCATTCCAAAGCTAAATGTCATCAAATACAATATTACAAAAAGAATTTTGATTATTTAACATCTCGTTATTAACAAGAAGTCGTAATGTGTGGAAAGATTCTTCGGTAAATCCAGGTTTTCCGTTCACACATGTGTACCACTTAGTATTGTTTTCGGTTGAGGTAACAAATTTTTTTTTTTTTTTTTTAAATGTTGCCAATGGCTTTATTCTTGAATCTTTCAACATAAGAAACTAACAAGAAGTAATCAAATCTTAAGCTAAAAATTATTACATATTTTAAGTCTTAACCAATGTTAATACTTATTGTTAGGGCTCACAATTTAATTAATTTAGACTACACTTATATGTATATATCGAATTAAATTTACAGGTTCACAGGTTCATTAGTTCGAGTGGATCTGTTCTTCTCAGACGTCTAAATCGCGGCTGTTTTAGTATCTCCCTGGCCAATTCGTTGGGATGTGCTTCTAGTTTTGAATAATATTTCGAACTGAATTCTTTAATTGTTTCTTTAACGGTTTTAATCCCAAGGTCGTGATGTATATTACTATTTCGAATGTACCAAGGAGCATTGGTGATACTGCGAAGTATTTTCGCTTGGGTTCGTTGCAGGAGTTCTCTGTTTGAAGCGCTGGTGGATCCCCATAACTGAATACCATAAGTCCATATGGGCTTGATTATTGATTTGTACAGTAAAACTTTATTGGCTAATGACAACTGAGATTTTCTTCCCATCAGCCAATACATTTTGGAAAATGTAATTTTTATTTGGTTGCGCTTTGTTTCAATATGATTTTTCCACGTTAACCTTCTATCCAGATGCAAACCTAAGTATTTTACCTTCGTTTGTTGAGGAATATTTTTATCGTTTAATTTCACTGGTGGGCAGGTGCGTTTGTTTAGCGTGAATGTGACGTGAGTTGATTTGTTTTCGTTCACTTTTATTCGCCATGCCTTTAGCCAGTCCGCGACCTTGTTTAAATGATTCTGTAATTCCTTTGAGGCAATTTCAGGATTAGTGTGAGACACCAGGATGGCCGTGTCATCGGCAAATGTTGATATTATCACTTTGTTGGTTACAGGTATATCAGCTGTGTACAATAAGTATAATATTGGTCCTAGAACGCTCCCTTGCGGGACACCTGCATTAATATCATTTAAGCAAGTAGTTGCACTGTTTTGTTTGACCATGTATTGCCTTTGAAGAAGATAGTTTCCCAGAACTGAGTGAAATTTTTTCGGTAGAAGCTCCTTAATTTTGTAAATTAGTCCATCGTGCCAAACTTTATCAAAAGCTTGGGCGATATCCAAAAAGGCAGCAGCACAATATTTCTTTTCCTCGAAGGTGATTTTGATTGCATTTACAATCCTGTGTACTTGCTCTGTAGTACCATGTTGGTTTCGGAACCCAAATTGATGGTCTGGAATAACGCGCCGTTCTTCTAATATTGGTTTCAATTTCATTAGTAACATTTTTTCAAATAGCTTTGAGATTGTGGGCAGCATGCTTATTGGACGATATGATGAGATTTGCGTTTCTTTTTTCCCTGGCTTATGTATCATTGTGATCAAAGATATCTTCCATTTTTGAGGAATATAACTGGTTCGCATGACCGCGTTGAATACAAATGTTATTAGTTTTATGCATTTATCCGGCAATTCCCTTATCATTTTTCCAGTAATAAGATCATGTCCTGGTGCCTTTTTCGGGCTTATGCAAGTTTTAATTGTATTCTTAACTTTCTTCCAGTTATACTTTATAGGTTTGTAGGATAAACCATCATCCGTTGGCTGGGGTAGCACAAAATAATTATCTTCTTCGTGTGGGACGAATACTGTTGCTAGATGAGCAGCAAAAGCATTGGCTTTTTCTTCATCACTTCTCGCCCAATTTCCAGTTGGTAGTCTAATCGGTGGATTCGAATTTGTTGGCCTTTTTAAATTTTTTGTTGCCTTCCACAAGGAATAATCTGTCCTCTCGGTTGCCGAGAGATCACTTAAGTAGTTCTTTACGCAGTTAGGTAACAAATAACTACATGTTTTACGAACATAATCGTAACCTTTCGGTTAATAAAAGTTTAAATTCATAGCAAATGTCCTTATTTCAATGGGATACTTTTTTTTATGAAATACTTCTAAATTTACTCGTAGATTTTTGGTTTCTTAAACGAATTATTTCCTTGGAACGCCGCTCTGTCTGCTTCATTTCGTTGTACGATGATCTCAACAATCTTAGCTTCATTTTTCTGCGGTAAATTTTTTTAGGTCAAGAGTCTCCTGAAGTTGACGTAATTAAGGAGGTTTTAATCGTTATTTTTTTTATTAGGCTAGAAATAATAATGCAAATGGAGCAAATTAACTACAAAAAATAAAAATGTATTACCCAAATATAAGCTAACCTATAACTCTTTAAAACACTTACATCCGCTCGCATTGGTTTGGTCCATGTCTTTTATTTCGGTTGATGACTCTCCGGAACTCGTAATATGTGGGGTAATAGGTGGGATGTTTACTGTTTTGCTACTTGCATCTTCCTCTTGCTCGCTATCAGAAATTATAGAAGTGGCTGTGCTTACCGCTACATGTGGCAAACTCATATTTACATCCAATTCCTCTAATGGATTGCGACTTACTGCGGCCGCGGATTATGATGCAAAAATTGTTGGTACCGCATTTGCTGTTAAATTTTTGTACTTATCTCGTATATATACATATTTATTTGCAATGTGCTCGGAGCAAATTCGTTCCCAATTCTTGACTTTATTTTTCTTTAAAATTTGCTTCCATACTTTGTTCACTTTCGCATTCTTAGGAAATATGTAATGGAAAGCATAATTTTTCTCAGTGGCGCTACTCTGGTTTTCCCGGGAAATTGCGAATTGGGAATTGATTTATTCTTAGTTTTTAGTGTTTTTTGGTTTTCTTTTTTCCAAAGGTTGTTGTTGTAAACACAAAATTGAAATGAAACAAAAACAAACAAGAATTTTATTTTTGACGCATAAAGCCTGTATTCCATGAGAAAAATTGACTGACAGTAAAAAAAACGAAAAGAGAAAAATAATCGGATGCCCTATACAAAAGATAAGGACATCGTTTTTAATTTTATTTTTAATTTTACAGCAAAATTGTTTTTCTATAAAATAAAAACCGTTGTCTTTTTCTCTTATATGGGGCATCAGATTAATTTTCTCTTTTCGTTTTTTTTTACTGTCAGTCAATTGCTTTCATGGAATACAGGCTTTAACGAGCCTATTTTATTTTGTCACCTTTTTGCGTTTTTTCTTTTATGTGGAATTCTTTTGACCCAAAAAAACGGAACCCCAAATTCTACTATGAAGAGTTCAGCATTTTTTGATCTAGGTTCCGTTTTTGTGAGTCAATGGAATACGACATTAGGCTCTGTCTATATATTTATATTTATGGTCGTAGGTTCTCACCGCTGACCAAAAATTGTGATTAATTTATAATAAAATGATTCAAAGTGTTACATACAAACGATTGCGTAAATATGTCGTTGGGACCTGGGACTATCTACAACTTTCATTATACGTTTTAGAAAGTATGGTTCGAAAATCACTGCCACCTAACAATACACCTACCTACCAATAATACAAATAACACTATGCAAATACTCATATTAACCCAATCCAACAAACTCCCTACAGTTTTTCATAATTTCATCGGTCAAATTTTCTTTTAAGCATTTTCTTTATTCATATAAAAAAAAATAAAAATTATAAAATAAAAATTCAGTAATCTTCAAGAAAAACACTTGTTTGTATCTTATTTTTTTTTTAGTAATTTGAAATCATTTAAAATACTTGTTTATCTAAATTTACAAAATAAAATTAATTTGATTATTGTTCCAAATAAAAGACGAACTATAAATTATGGATTATATTTTAAATAAATTAAAAAAATTAAATATTAGTGGAGCTTCCAAAAATTTGCCTGATGGTGTTGTTGTGATAAGTGATGACGTCGTTGTTAGGGGCCCTCAAAAAGATATAAATGATAAATTTAATATTGAGGTAACATAAATCAGTAAAATAAAGCTATAGAATATCGTGAAATTATAAAATTATATGTTTTCTTAATTGAAGCGTAATTATGACATATTATGCGAGTTCATTGCGATCGAGAAAAATAATGATTAAGCGAAAAAATTTACAAAAAATGAAAAAAAACACTTTATTTTTTTTAATTTTAGAATTGAACTAAAACGCTAGTCTACGCTACGCTCAAAATATAATTCAAAAATCAGATCAAGCGCGCGATGCGAGGTTTTTGATAGTTTTCATATTTGATTCTATTTTATATGTCTATTTTTTTTTTAATTATATAATTTTTGTTGTTATTTATGATTTCGCTAATTAATAAAGCAATTATTTTTTATACAATATCAATCTGTGTAAAACATGTGATCGAAAAAAAATTAACGAAATATTTTTTAAAATTTTCGTTTCAGCAAATAGTACCGCCGGATCGGTTGAAAATTGATCCAGCAAATGATTTTACAGCCGAAATGACGGAACAAAAAATCGCGAATAGTTTAAAAGAAACTGTCCAAGCGTGTGTTGTGACTGATAATTTAAATGGAAATAAGTCAGTGAGTTTAAATGATATTCTTGATGGTCCGAAAGTTGCACATGTTCTAGTGGACAATGAGTGTGGCGACAGTATCTATAAAATTGTGCAACAAAACAACATTGTTTCTCATGCGGCGATTTTTGATCGAGGAGATCAGCTTCAACCAGAAATGAATGCGTCACCACTTCCAGTAAATCAAGCTGAAATCGCACATGATCAGGAAGCAGCACAACTCACGACGCAATTAAATGTTCCCCGTAAACCACCAAATACTGACGATTTCTTACTTAAGGAAAAGCTTAAACTTCAAGTAAATGAATCTGAAATAGAATTAGGAACAATGCAAGGAAATATGCAAGGCAGTAACGTACTACAGGAAGTAACAGTAAAACCAATTGGCCAAATTGGAAACCATGCAAGTGATATGACCAATGTTGCAGAATCAATTTTGCTTAGTGATGGCACGGATTTACAAATGAGCTCATTTACCCAGGCTAAAATGAAGGCTGGAAAAATTACACCTACTAATGAAGTAAATAAATCAGTAAAGACATTGAAAAAGCCTGCAGCTCTAGCGATGTCACCTATAGTACCTCTATCATTGGCGGAAGAGTTATTCCAATCGACAAATAAGTTTAGCGAAGCGGTCGAAATTGTCAATTCTCAACTAGTGTCAATAGTAAAAGAAGATGCCGGGATGGAAATTAAAATGCCAGAAGCAGAATTTAAACCACTACCTACATCATCGGCAAACAAACCCGAAGTGTTAAAAATCAATCTAAACAATAATAATGCGCCTAGCACTCCAACTGTGAATCATATCGAACAAAATTCAAATCGAGCACAATTAAATGAATTGACGACGGTTCAACAACCAAAGTTGATGGATTTAAACAATGAATCAAAGGAAGATAAAGCTGAAGTAACTGAAATTTCTAAAACTGAACCAACTAAAAATGAACCAATGAATCAACGCGCTCGGTTTGTCCAAATGGAATCTGAAACCAATAATCAACCAACCAAAGATGGGGCTCCGTCGTTGCGAATATCAGCGAGTGACGCACTACTTACTGGGCCTACAAAAACCTATCCAGAATACGGAGTACAGCCAATTATAACCGACTTGGTTCCAACAGAGGTTCCAACTCCAACAGATAAAATAGAAATGCCAAGCTTATCTAATTTCAATAACGGTATAATCAAGGAAGTTCATTTACAAAACTCACCACAAACCAAAAGTGAATTACCCGTAGTATGCTCCGAAACAAGCTTCGCCACGACAAATAAAATTGAAACAGTTAAGAAAAATTTATTAACAATGTTTGACACTTTTGACTCGATTCAGCCGAATGCAATTAAGGATAAAGGTCCAATTGCAGAAATTAAATCTGATGTGAACAAATTAGAAGTGCTTATAACAACTAGTCCTCTACAATCCACAAATGATGTCATCATTCATACACCCCAAAAATTGAGGGAGTTTATTCAGAATGATAATAATGTTATTTCGGATAGTTTGGCAAATACAAAAAATCAAGCCAAACAATCAGCTAAAACATGTTTAGATCCAGTGATATACGCAATAGAAGAAATCAATGATGTGGCATGTGTTCCATTGTATGGAGAAGCTAATGTCACAGCTCAAAACTTTTCTGGGCCAACATTACTCGTGTCCGAAAATTTTCAAAATTTGAATTCTGAAATTGAATCAAACCATGACAAAATCAATTCTACCTTAGAAGCCGCCACCCTTAATCAAATCCTCGACCAACAATATGCCTCGGACAAGATGCCACCGACACTTGTTGAACAATCTAACAAGAACAATTCTTTAGTGAAAAATGGGCATACTCTCGAAAATATTATTTTAAACCAAATACTGATGATTGAAACACAAACTAATTTGCCTTCTCCGAACATTGAGATTAAGGGCACAAATTACGTTAAAAATCAAAAAATCACGGATTTTCAAATAGCCGACATTGATGTCCATTCAGCCGATAATTTTATCGAATTCGTTGATGAAATAATAGACTTTGCACTGCGTAAAGTTGATTTTTTGAAAACAAGTGAACCGGAAACCGCACAACCTTTGACTCCGGTGCTCGAAGAGGCAGAAGAAGCTTCTGAAGGTGTTAAACTAAATGATTATTATGATTATTGCCTCTTCACACCATCTGTTGAACAACAAAATATTAATTTTCCTACTCTTGAATCATTTGAAATTGAGGAACTGCAAGCTAAAGTAATGGAGCAAGTGGACGCCTTGTATTTAAATGAAACTCCAATCGATCAAAATTTACATCAATTTTCCCATGTACCGGAAAGCCCAAAAATTAATGAACTACAAGCGAAAGCGCTAGAACAAGCGCATGAATTAAATTTGCATGGAACGGCTGCTGAATTTGTGTACCTTCATTCAGCAGATAATAAGTTAAAACCTCTAGCTGAACCGATTGAAATGAACGTTAATATTGAAACACAGCATAAATTACCACCGCCTATTGCCATTGCGGCTGTGCAACCAGCTAATAATTTCTCTGATCGCTCACAAAACGAATCATTCTTTCTCGGTGATCCTCCAACCATGTACAGATCGCAATCAAATCGCCCCCAGTGTCCTATGGATACATCACAAACAAAATTATCACAGTCTATGAACGAGGTGTATTTCGATAAAAGACTTGATATTACAGGAAAACGTAGTTTCCGTAGGGAACGTGACCAGAAAATGATGCTGAAATCGAAAAAAGATCATTTCAATGAAAATTTGAATCGTGAAAAATCACAGGAACCGCAAAAAATGCTTAATAACGATACTAAACGAGATTCTTTGGAGAATTTAAATGAGATTAAAACTGATTCAGCAGCAAGTGGAGACAATAAACTAATTCAAAGCATGTTGTCAGATCAACATAATGAGAAACAAGAGAACGAAGAAAGAATATGTGATAATAATAAAGACAATAAAAAGGATCGGAAAGAATCGTTAAAAGATTCGCTAGAGAATTTGGTCGATTCAGTTGAACAGGAAGAAATTGGTGATAGCATTAAGAAGCGACGAGATGCGGAAATGAAAGAATCGATACGGGATTCACTCGAGAATTTAGTGGAAGCTGTGGGGGCAGCTGGTGAAAATGTAAAACAAAATGAGGATGTGAATCAGAAAGAAAACCATAGTACTTCTACTCCTATTGAGGAACATTCTTGTAAGTGCAATTTGATAATCATTTAATATAACAACTATTGAATATTATAGCATATACTTATGTATAAACACTAAACCTGACCGAATTGACAGTATTACGGATAGTACATGTAGATCTGATTCTGAACTAATGCTGTATGGGTAGGGTTCCCTAGTGTCCTTTTCTGGTTTGTCCTTTACTCTTTCTACAAGCTAAAATACCAATTTTCTATAAAATGTGTATCTTATTTAACTATATACCTGGTACTCTTGTAATGCTAAAAAATTTAATAGAGTGGAACCACCATGATTTATTACATTTATGTAATTATCCAAGTTTATCGCGAATTTTTATCGGTAAAACAAATAATCAGTTAGAAAATAGATTTTATGGGTACGAAACAAACAAAATATTTAAAAATCTAAGCCACTGGAAAAAATATCATATCAAAAGGAGTTTAATAACCTGAAGCAGTATGTATATCTCTAGTTTTCTTGAAAACCCTTTAATTTCACCGAGAAAAAACTACATCTTTCAATACCTTCAATTTTGGGATTAAATAATACCTTTCCGAAATTTGAAAATTTTGAACTAGCTTCATCAGAACTAGATAATTTCAATTAAGGAAAAACTATTCGATGATGGTGGTGTTAATTGAAAAGAAATGTTCAGTTATTAGCCAACATAGAGATCTCCAATTTTTCGGCTACGGCAATTGTTGTGAGACCAAGCTGTATGCAGTTATAATTATAGTTTAACCAAAAAACTGAACTAAATAGCAGTTATCTTTACCAGTTTTTTTGGTCCCAAAACATTAATTAATTAGCATTATTTTAAAGTGTCCTTCCTTTGGTAAACGAAAAATTGGAAACCCTACCTGAAATTGTGTTTAATCACTCTTAAAATATCTATATTATTTATTATTTTACCTAAACCTAATGTTACATAAAATTTAGAACTATCTTCCTAAATTCTAGGTAACATTAGGTAGACAATATGGTATATTATTATATGTTAGTATCAATAGATATTTTAGAAATCTGCGAGAAACCGCAACAGTCAGATTTTAGCGCTTCATGATAAGCAAACATTAGTTTCGTCTATCAAACTCTAGATGTCACGCCAGTTTAGTGTGAAGAACAGTAAGATAAATTTATATCAATAAAAAAAATTCTCTTCTGTCAAAATTCATGTCAAAAAAAAACAGAAAACTAAAAAATATACAAAAACATTTCGTCAAAATTTAATTTTAGAAAATTATTCAATTAAATTTAGTTTTTTATAGACGATTCTATTTTTTAATTATCAAAACTAGATAAACAGTGCAATTACAGCAAAAAGAAGACGGGTGACATAACAACTGCATTCGACGAGATACAGCAGAAGGGTGTTCAAAGTGACGTAAAACCACCAGCAGAAGAGAATGTGATTCATAACACGGCTACGGTCCCAAATAGTATAGTGGAATCAGTTGAAAGCGAACCGTCTGTATTTTTAAGTAAGGATTTGAAGAACGCAAAGGAACAACACAACGATGTTACAATGAGTCTTGATATTATGAATGGTGGTGATAAATTGGTTAGCAATAAGTATTATGAATCTGTGAGTGATGAACCTAAAATAAAAACAGATTGCATTATGGCTGAATATCGTAAGCCTGTGGGCAATTCCAACGGGGATCTGGAAAAAATTATTAATGAATATGAATCAAAAGAGGAATCGTTGATCAGGCGATTGACAGACAAGGAGAAGACCATTACTAAAATGACGGGGGTGATGGAAGCATACGAGAAAACCATCGCCGAAATGATTGCTGAAAAGGAACAATTAGTTCAGGAATATGAAAAAAAATGTGTGAATCTAAGATCAGATGCCGATCTCAATGCACAGCATTTATTATCGTTAGAAGATACATTCGCCGATTTGCACGCGTAAATTATTCAATTTTTATATTAAACTTTTCTACATTTAACAAATTTTTATGATTTCCAATTTTAGTAAATACGAACGAAGCAAGCAAATAACGCTAGGTCTAAAGACAAACGAAGAAGAATTACGCGATGGTAATTTGAAAAATTTAGAACTTTTAAAAGCACAAGAAATTCGTTATGAAAAAATGAAATCTCATGCCATTGGACAATTACAAATAGCAAACGAAAAACTCGAACATTTACAACGCGCCCATGCACAAGAAACCACTAAACTAAAAGCTTTACTTAAACGAGAGGAACTGGCACGAAGTTCGCTTACCGAGCAACTGCAACAGAAGATACGTGAAAATGAGGAGCTGGTGAAAATATGCGAAGAGCTCATTGGAAAGGAGTAAAAGTTTATAAAGCTTTGTCCGTTATTTTGTTTGAGTACCGACCGGATGATGGTGATCCTGTTATACTCATTTTCTGTTTAAGAAATTTTTGTATTATTAACTAAAAATATTAAATATTTATATATTGTATTTTGAATATAGAAATATAGTAATTTATATACACAAATTAACTAAAAAATGAACGACCATCTGTTTGTAAGACAACACATAAAATTTTCAAGGTTGCCCCACCCATGCACACACAAAAATACCGTCATGTACACCGACTCCAAGACAAAAAATATTATTGCGCCTACTTTTGAAGCTTAAACATAGTGAGATTAGGATTATAAAGTTATGCAAGAAAAATTAGCTTAAGTACATTTTAAGTATACCAGGTTCTTCGCGTTTAAGCTTCAAAAACAAACATTTTTTATTTCATTTTTGAATTATGTAAATTAGTTCTCATTTGATTGATAACATCTAGTTTTATAGAAATAAATTCAATTTGTTGAAAAACTATTTATTTCAAGTGATAATTTAAAAAAATCAAAATAGGTACCTAATGTAAAATACGATTTGTTAAGAGGCGATTTTTTACTAAAAACGAATTTTGTCAAATTTACTAATTTACAAATGCAAAGTAATTTTAATTGCAATTTGTATTTCAATTACAATTCAAAGCAATTGTAACTTGTATTTTATTTACTGAGTTGGTTGTAATTCGTAAAAGTATTTTAATTACTCAGAACAATGTAAACTGCCCAGCCTTTCTCTGCCATACCGACCCTTGTTGTAGATATGTAGTATAGAAACAAACCAATTATACCTATAACGGGCATCGCGCCGCGAATTTCTAGAGATGGCATCAGAACAAAAATGTAAATAAAACTGACAACTAGACTTGAATTATAGAAAAAAATGTATTTTATTTTTTATTTACATACTACAAATTAAAAATCTTTCAAGCTGACATCTTTAGAGTTAATCCCGTACTAAGTTTCCAAGTATCAAATAATACTGCATTATCGATAAATCTGTCTATATTTTTGTTTTCCAATAAGGAGTGTTCCATTGCAACCACTCATCCTCAAGTGATGCTGTAGTTATTCACTGTGTTCCATTGGAAACAATTTGCTACTGCCAAGTACTTGTGAGTAATATGTTCAATGGAACGCAAATTTTTGTGACAGTAGTAAAACATAACCTCAATGTAAATAAAACTGCTAGATTTTAATAGAAAATATGTTGATCTATTAATAATAATAAGTAATAAAACATTAAACAACAAAATAATTAAAATATTTTTACGATTTAACAACTGCGCGTTGTATGACAAACATAAACAAAAATTATACAAACAACATATTAGACAAACATATTTTTGTTATGTCAGTAAATTCAAATTCTAATCAAATATTTTACGAAAATGTTTGCAGAGAATGAGTAGATGTCAAGTACGTTGTATGGAAATGTTTCAAAATAAAATACATATACAAGCTTATAACTAAATTAACATTATTTTGAAAATCGATGCATTTTTCAAACGAGCCAAAATGCCACACCTTGGTTGGATTAGGGTTAAAACATAACGTTTCACACAACCAAAATTGGTATAGAGCCATCTTTTAAAATTTTTTTAAATAAAATCCCTCTTTCGTTAATTATATGCGTAACTACTTCTAACAACTAAACCATCAATTGAGCATGAGTAGTTGCGAGTACATAAATACAAGTACTAGTGAGTAGTTTGCTAACGCCAATGAAACACGCTGACTAATTAACGGCAGAGGGATTTTAATCTGAAAAATTCCAATAGATGGCTCTATACACATTTTGACTGTGTGAAATGTCATTTTTTAACCCTAATCCAACCAAGGTGTGCTTTTTGGCTCATTTTTTAAATGCATCGATTTTCAAAATAATGTTCATTTAGTTCATTTTGTTATAAACTTGTATGTATTTTATTTTCAAACATTTCCGTAGATTCCATCCAACGTAGGGGAGGGTGGGGCAAGATGACGATAGTAAGCTATTTTACTGTTTTTTCTTTTCATGTGTGTGTGCTAATACCTTGGTTTGTTAATATTGGTATTCGTTGTAGTTTTACTTTCCACTACAAATTTTCTAGGTATCGTAACTTTAACAGTTTACAAGTTTTTTAAGCTTTTGTAACTTGATATCAAACTCGCCATCTTGTCCTCATAAGCGGGTAAGATGACTTCACCAGGTGGGTAAGATGACGACGAATAAGAAATCAAAGAAAACCAAGACAATCAAAATAAAATAATATATTTCAAAGTATTTCTACAAAATTTCACAAATAACTTAAGCTATACAAATAATGTCTTAACAGAAGTCGCACACGTACGATTTGCATTTTGCCTCTGCCAGAGTAAGTCCACTACATGCGGCATGAGCCCATTTCTGGCATATTGAACACTCGAACCAGGTCTCACGTTTGCCAGAATCATTGCACACCAGACAAAGGTCGTGTTCCACGATAACATCAGTGTCATTGTCATCATCTGATTCGACATAGTTGACTGATATTGAGGAATCTGAGGATTCCTCATTATTGGAAACGTAAATACTCTTATGTCTATGACTTTTATGTACTACACTCCTTTCCGCTTTTTTTATCTTGTTTTCTGCTTTTTTCTTTTGGTTTTGTATTTTCCTTTGTTCTTTGGCTTCATTGTCCGCTTTTCTAACTTCCAAAGCATTTTTGACTGGGGTACCCGTAATGTGCAAAGACGGCAACTTTTTCCTCGGCCTTCGTTGTTTAGGAGCTGCACGGGGTAATGGAGGTAGAGCAAAAGGTGATTTATAAGATGGCCCAGCTATACCACGATTTATGTCAGCTGAATTACCGTGGGCTAGCTCATGAGATGACCCAGCTACGTTGAGTTCAGCTGCTGAACTAATTTGGACTAACTCGATATTGTTTGTGAGTAACGGTGGTTCTGCCTCGTTGGGGTGGTTGGCATAAATTTCGGCGGCATTGTGCAAATTGTATTTTTTAGCCATTGCATTTACTGCAGCACCTTCTTTCACTTGTTTCATAGCAGCGGTCACCGATTCACGAGACCACCCCTGCCTATTTGTTTTCCTTTCATATATTTTACGCATGTCACACTACAAATACAATTTACAAAACCATCAAAATAATTTATGAACAGGTCGGGTGAGATGACGAGTTCGTCATTTTGTCCGCTTAGTGAATTCGTCAACTTAGCCGACCCGCCATTTTTTAAAGTTTAAGCTTGAAAATATATTTACTAAAAATATCTTCCAAGTTTAGTTATTAATTTACACATTAGAATAACACACAATTTAAGAAAAAAATTAAATTAAAACAATAGTACTTACCCGATTTAAATGTTTTTATATTTTCTTATCCTTTTGTTTCACAACCAATTTGCACGTAAACACATAGAATGATTTATCACAACTAAAAAATGTCTGTTCTCGGGGATTTTTATTTTATAACGTATGGAACGCATGCGCAATACTATGTAAAAGAATGAAATAGTGCTACCTATGGGAAATTTCAAGAAATTAACGATTCGTCATCTTATCCGATTTGCTATCTTACCCCTCCTTCCCCTACTTGGCATTCTTTGCAAAAATTTAGTAAATTATTTTATTAGAATTAGAATTTACTGACATAACGAAAATATCTTGGTTGGATTAGGGTTAAAAAACGATGCGGCAATTTTTAAATCGTAAAATTATTTAATTCATTTGTTGTTTAATGTTTTATTACTTATTTTTATTAATCATTTTTAATGGAACAACGTTTTTTTTTGTGAAAATCGAGGAGTTTTATTTAAATTGAGGTTAAGATTTTACACCGTCGCAAACTTTCGCGTTCCATTTAACATCTACTCACAAGCACTTGGCAGCAGGGTTTCGAACCGAACTCGAACCCGCTCCGGTTCAAAGATTTTTAGTATTTTTTTCGAACCCGAACCCAACATTTCGCGGGTTCGATTCAACCGGGTTCCGGGTTGACAAAAAAATATCGCATCCCACTAAACAAAGCGATTTGTTTACGACAAGAAAATGATGTTTGTTGTTCAAACAAAATATCGATTACGAATCGTTTTTGCGTTTCGAAATCGATATGTTTACGAATCCAACGTCCCAAGATATAGGCAAAAACAAATTAGGGAACATATGATTTTAAATAAATCTAGTTTCAGAGAATCCAAAAGCCACCTTTATGGTAGCCAACAAAAAGTCGCTAAACAAATCGATTTCGCTAATGATATCTGTGTTGAAAATCAAGCCTGGAAAAATAACAACCTAATGAATTCTGATGCTAGAAAAATTCAAATCCTAAATAAATTAGTAAACGAATTAAAAAATCAATTAAATGAAAGAGATTCTATTTTTAATGACGTCAAATCACTCTTAAATAATTCCGATGACTTTAATAAAAATCCAGCTAATCTAGACTCACTTAAAATTAAATTAAATAAATTTATTAAAACATAAACTTTTTCTTTTTCCAGTTTTTGTTTTCATTTTATCCTTCCATTATGTTGCCTTTAAAAATTTTACAAATTAACATTCGTAGTTTAAATAGTAATAAAGATCTATTATACCATTATAAGCATTGACCAGCGAGTCTTTAAGAATCCGTAATAAAACCTTACAGATTTTAACGAAAATGTATTGTTAAGGAAATTTTGACAGATCGACCAGCGAATCCGTAACACTATTTGACAACAAAAAACAAAGAATATTCGTAATTGTATTTTGCAATAATTGTTTTATCACATTACACTACAAAATATATTATGTACATATTTGAAATATATATAAAACATTATTTTAATTAATAAAACATAAATAGGCCATGTTTCACTGTTTGACGTTTCTTCCTTCAGTTTGGGCGGTAATTTTCGCTCTTGTTAAAGAATGTTAAATGACAATTCAAATTTAACGAAACTGAACGAAAAGTTTTTAAAGTTTCGCTGGTCAGTAACATGCATGTTCCTATGGTCGCATTCTTACTTAAATTTCTTAAAGACTCGCTGGTCAATGCTATATACAATCCAATCATATTGATCTCGTTATTCTATCTGAAACCTGAACAAATCCAAA
Source organism: Tipula vernalis (assembly GCA_958295665.1). Classification (NCBI taxonomy): domain Eukaryota; kingdom Metazoa; phylum Arthropoda; class Insecta; order Diptera; family Tipulidae; genus Tipula; species Tipula vernalis. The sequence continues at coordinate 215,711,875 of OY282559.1, read as the reverse complement.
TAGTAATTTGACTTTTAACAATTATAATCTTGTTACTGATGACAGACCAGATGGTTTTGGCGGTGTAGGTTTTTTAATACATAAAAAAATTTCTTGGAGAATTATTGATTTAAATTTTCATTACATCCGTTTTCAAGCCCTCAAAATTAACCTCAAATTTAAAAACATTAATTTTAATATCTTATCTTTTTATAATAATTCTGTTATTAGACCTCAGGAAATCATTAATGAATTTGAACATCTTATTACTCAGAATCTAGATAACTGTTTAATAGCTGGAGACATAAATATTCATAATAGTCTTTGGGATAGTTCATTGATCCCTACTTACGACAGGGTGGGTGATAAGATTGCAGATATAATCACTGCTAATAATGTCTTTTTATTAAATGACGGATCTCACACAAGGCAAGATTTTTTCAGAAATAATTCTGCAGCACTAGACATTACTTTGTGTTCAATCAATCTAATTGAAAAACTATCATGGAAAGTAGATCCCACTAATTTAGGAAGCGACCATCTCTCAATACTTATTGACTTTAAACTAAATTATTATCAAAAAAAAACAAATCACAAACTGGTCAAAAGTATTGAAAGACTTTGATCTAAATTCTATTAATGATAAATGCAATGTTGAAGAACAACTAGAAAAATTAATTTCTGAAAATGCTTCTATTATCACAAGTAAAAATACTTTTAAACCTAAACCTTGGTGGAAGGATCTTATACAAAGACTATGGAACATAAAAAAACACAAACAACTAATTTATAATTTAAACAAAAATATTTTTACTGCTATTGAACTAAAAAAATCTATACAAAAACTTAAATTAACAATCAGAAGAGAAAAGAAAAAATCTTGGAATATTTTTTTAATAAGCATCAATCATAAAACTAATAATTCTGATCTCTGGAACAACATCAATAAAATTAAAAATAAAAAACAATCCAACTACAGAATTCTAGAAGATCCCACACTAGCTAATAATTTTCTAAATTACAATTTTCCTTTCTCCTTTGAATTTCCTCCTAATCTCTCTAATAACCTCAATCCTAATATCAATCCTGCAGAATTTAATAACATTGAAATTCTTGATATTATTAAAAATTCCAATAATACTGCTCCAGGATATGATAAAATCTCATATAAAATCATCAAACAATTAGTATCCTCTAATCCTAACCTAATCAATATTATTACAAATTATTTCAACAACATCTGGCAAAATCAAATTTACCCTACAAAATGGAAAACGTCATACACTATCGCCATTTTGAAAAAGGGGAGAGATGATAGAAACATTATTAACTATTGCCTATTTGCCTGTTACCTATTTTTTTCAAAAATCTTCAATAAACTCATTTTAAAACGAATTAATGATCATCGAATCTCCCATAATATTCTTAATTATTACAATTTTGGTTTTAGAAAAAATAAAAGTATTACTGACTATTTTGTAGAAATGTTTAATTTCATCATCTCCCTCAAACAACAACAACAAAAAATTGTTTTAGTTAACATTGACATTTCCAAAGCTTTTGATAATGTAGATAAAAATATTTTATTAAACACCTTTAAAAACTTCAATTTCTCTAATAACATTACACATTGGATTTCCCAATTTCTTACAAACAGAATTATATCTATTCAAAATATCAATCAAACTTCCATTCATTACACTAATAAAGGCATTCCTCAGGGTAGCTGTTTGAGTCCTACCCTTTTTAATATCTATATCACTTCTTTACACGACATCAATAACCCCGATACAAAAATTTTCCAATATGCCGATGATATTTGCATTGTAATTTCTGCCGATAATCATAATAACTTACAATTAATAACAGATTCTACTTTACTCTCATTAACTAATAAATTACAATCTTTAAAACTACAAATTAACACTGATAAATCTCATTTTTTAAGACTTTTCACTAATAAAAATAATTCCAAATCTCTAAATTTAAAAATTAATAATATCTACATAAAAGAAAGATTAACTACTAAGATACTGGGTCCAACTTTAACAAATAGACTTTCATTATCAAATCATTACACAAACTTAAAAGCAAATATTTCCAACTCCATTAATTTACTTAAAACTCTCACCCATTTTAATGGAGGTGTAAATCCTGAAACAATGATCAATATTTTTAAAGCAATAGTTAAATCAAAACTTGAATACACATATGTTTTTACAGACACTAAATATAAAAAAGATATTAATATCTGGCAATCTATTAAAAATGCTTGTCTGAGAGCTTGTCTAGGCTTTTTAAGAACTACTCCAATTCCGGCTATTTTAACTGAATCCCGAGAAACATCTTCAGATCTAGATTTTATTAAAAAATCACTAATTTATATTTCAAAAAATCTAGATAATAATTCCAAAATCGGTAACGACATTAAAAACAATAGTTCTCTTCATAAACTTAATGACTTACATATATTCTAATTATACTTTTCTTTCCAAAATTAAACCTTTTCATATAAAAAAAACTTCTCCCACTAATTTTAGCATCATAACAAATATTGAAGGAATCACAAACAAAAATTTTATAAACCGTTCTGAACAATATGCGTTATCTATGGCTGAAATTAATAAATATAATAATTTCGCAAAAATTTACACAGATGGCTCTATAATTAACAATAAACCAGGAATTGGAATTTTTGTTGAGGATAAAAATTGGAAATTTGCCATCCAACTAAAAAACCCTACTTATATTAAAAATATCGAAACCATTGCTATTAAAATTGGAATTACTATATCTCTAATCATCAAAAACAATAATATTATCATTATTACTGACTCTCAAAGTTCTTGTATTTCATTAAAAACGGCTCTATTACACTTTACAAATAGACACTATGAAAATCAAATTATTGATACTATCGGCCATAACCAAATTAAAAATTTTGTCATTCATTGGTTCCCGGGTCATTGTGGCTTAAAAGGAAATACTATAGCAGATAGTTTAGCAAAAAAAGCAGTTTTTTCTCCTACTCACTTTCTTGATAATGAACCTACTCTCACAGACCTATTTAACGATATATCCAGATCTATAAATAATAAGTGGAAGGAAAACTACACATTAATGTGTAATTCATCCGGCCACTTTTATAAACAAATTTGCCCTTCTCCAAGATCATCTTTCCTATTTAAAAACTCTAATTTTACATCCTGCCAAACCAGGCTAATTTACAGATTAATCTCTGGTCATACAGTTAACAAGAAATTTAAATTCCTTTTGGGACTTGAATCTACATCTAATTGTGAGATTTGTAACACCGTTGAAGATAACGAACATATTATTAACGATTGTGTCATATATAATAATATAAGAAATAATTTCCCACTTTTATACAGAAAATCCTTATTAGATATCTTAAAGGACCGAAAAATGGAAGAATATAAAATATTGTGGGATTTTGTGGATAGAATAAATTATAAACTATGAATTAAGACTACATTTAATTTTATTGATTTTTTTTCAAACAATGATTTTTCTTTTGGAATCATTTCATTTTATTTTATTTTTTTATAATATTAAGATTTATGAATATTATATAATTTAATTCTAAAATTTATATAAAAAAAAAAAAAAAAAAAAAAAAAAAAAAAAAAAACAAAAAAAAATAAAAAAAAAATAAAAAATTATGAATTATAAATTTATATTTTAATTTCAAAACTTTTATTTTTATATTATATGTATCCTTCATCTTCTTTCTAATATTCTTTATTTAATAACTTTCATTTAATCTAATTTAATTATTAAACTTTGTTTTATATAATTATGCTTTATTTTATTATTTAATTTATAAATCTAATTTAATTATGTACACTTTATTCAACCCTCCAGAACCTCCCCTGAGTGGTCTCTGGAAATTTTGGGCTGTTCTCAACTCACTGGTCTTATGGATTGAAAGATCTGACCTGAGCAAATTTACAAAACAAACAAAATATTTACATGCGATAAAAAGAGAAAAGTATAAAACGAAAATGTCGGTCATGCTATAATTTTTTGGCGGTATAAAATCTACGATGTTGAATAGGGCGATAATACAACTTTATGTTTCAAAATTACCACTTTTCTGGCTAAAATAAAGCTTTTCGAAAGTAAACTTCCATTTTTAAACAAAATTTATAAAAAAATAAAACAAAAATGTCGGGCATGCTAAAATTTTTTGGCGGTATAAAATCAACAATGTAATTTTTGACGAATGCGGCAGCGATACCACTTTATGTATCAAAATTACTTCTTTTCTTGGCTAAAATGAAAACTGTTCGAACGTAAATTTTAATTTTTAAATAAAAATTTTAAAAAATAAAAATAAAGCGCTATAAATGTTTCACAAATCGCCATTTTTATTGTGTTTGTTGTTGTTTGTTTCCATAAAATATACTCGGGTCGAGTATATTTTATAGTCAAAAATTTTTTTTATGGAAACAAAGTTAATGGCTGTATGATACTCACTTTTTTTCAAGTACAATAAAGTGCTGCAAAACTAGTAAAGCGAAACAGAGAAGGGTAGTGTAGACAATACTATAGGCAAATATTTTGAAGTTTCGGATAAACAAAATTTGTAAATAGAATCAACATTTTTTTTGTGTTGGACCATATTATTGAATTAATTTGCATTAGCTGCCGCAATTAATTGAAACGAAATAATTTATATGTTAAGTTAATTTTTATATTTACAAAAAAATGCACGTTTCAAATATTTTGGCAAACAATTAACAATGCAAACCCAAAATTGTATTTCAGTATCAAAAGAAAAATCTAAAAAAGGGGGAAAAAATCATAACAATAATGGCGAACAAAAATGGAAAAATTGTTTACTAAATTTATTTTAAAAATAAATAAATAAATTCTCTTTGGTATACAAAATACAAATATTTTCTCTAATATTTCGGAAATGTCAGAAAAAAGTATGTAATGTCAAAAAAAAGAATCAAATCCAATTCTTTTTTTGCTATAATTGCTCGATTAACTGCTAGAAAAGTTGAGCTACCACTTTTTTTTTGACGTTTCTATATTTTTTCCAAATCTATGGTGTATACACTCACTCGCACAAATATTTTGTATATTTATTTTTTATCTCACTCCGTTTGTCTTACCTAGTCACTGAAAAAGTGGGAAAAAAAGTGAGTATCATACAGCCATAAAATAAAAAGAAAAAAAACTCCAACAAAATTTTGTTTGTTTATATGTTTGTTCCTGTCTTTCAAATGATATTCGCGATATACTAATCTCTTCGTTTTTAGTTGGGAAACATTGTTGGTAAATCACGCATTATTAAACCAACGTGTAAATCACGCATTATTAAACCAACTAAATATTTAAAACCAAAACAAATATTAATAGAGAAAAAGAGTCCATTGGAAATATTTTAATCATGATAATGACAGTGGTATATGTCAAATAGAGAACTGTAGAAGGCGAATAAAAACAGCTGGGGGCCTATTCTCGAATTCCACATCCATTTTCCACATGTTGACATCTGTCAAAGTTCACACAAAAACGTAATTCGTATATAAAACACATGCGGCATCCATTTTCCACATGTGGACATCTGTCAAAATTCATAAAAATTGAATTTTTTCGGTACTAAGGGAATATTTCCGAATGGGTATAAGCAGGTGGAAAAATTCCCCATATATGAAAATGTCCATGCCGCATGTGAATTACATGTTTCGAACGTTTTTGTGTGAACTTGGACAGATGTCCACATGTGGAAAATGGATGTGAAATTCGAGAATAGGGCCCCTGGGGCCCTATTCTCGAATTCCACATCCATTTTCCACATGTGGACATCTGTCAAAATTCATAAAAATTGAATTTTTTCAGTACTAAGGGAATATTTCCCCCCCTGGGGGCCTATTCTCGAATTTCACATCCATTTTCCACTTGTGGACATCTGTCAAAGTTCACAAAAAAACGTTCGAAAATTTTAATTCGTATATAAAACACATGCGCCATTGACATTTTCCTATATGGGGAATTTTTCCGCATGCTTATACCCATTCGGAAATATTCCCTTAGTACCGAAAAAATTCAATTTTTATGAGTTTTGACAGATGTCCACATGTGGAAAATGGATGTGGAATTCGAGAATAGGCCCCCTGGTGGCTAAATATTTTTGAATGTGAAAAAATTGTAAATAATGATACTAGGAATTCTAACGATGATCAATTGCGGTTTTGTCATCAAATTCAGAAACAGCCACCAGCTCACTTGCAATAAAGGAACGACTTCATCAACTTATAAAAGAAAAAACAGGCAATAAATTAGAAAATCGTGCTAAAAAGCAAGGCGCATCTAATGTCCAAGACATAGGAAAAATAATTCGAAAAGAACTTAATTTTTTAAAACAAGACAAGGTGCATGGAAAATATTTAGGTTTAATTTATAAATACTTGATGACAATTCGGCCGACAATTAGTGTTGAACCGGAAAGGATATATACAGGATATATGTACCAAAATACGATCATCATTGAGTGATGAAAGTTTAAATAGTTTATGTTTTTAAGGACACATTTTATTCAGTGCATTAAAACTTAATTCGATAATTTTTTTTAAATAACCATAGTGATTTTTGTGGTACAATTGAAACTGACTGAATTATAATAATGTTCCAACTTAAAAGCACATATTGTTAATTTCTTATAAATGGTTGTAATTATTTTATTTATTTTTTGTTTATTGAAATGTTTTTATTTGAATGAGGATATATAATAATTAATTTAAATTGTATTTTCTTTACAAATTGAATTAAAAAAGTCTTCCAAACAATTTCCCAATAAAAATACTGTAATAATTCCTTTTTTTCTGTAATATCGACAATGTGAGAAAATAATATCGGTATTACCGGTAATGGCAAAAACGGTAATTTTAAAAGCCCTAGTTTAAATCGATAGTGGCACTCCACGGGTTAGTATGGCTTTCATTTCTGATCGATTACGTCACATTACTAACCCCTTTTTTACTATTATTGATCGCTTGAAGTGTATCCATAGAAATAGGTCACTTTCTAACCGTTAAAACCAACCGACCTTCTAACCTTTTACAAACTGATTGTGTACAGTGAACTTCATCTTGATTTTCCGTTTTCCGCTTTAAAATTTAATAACAATATGAACATTCGAGTTCAGTTGAACAATTGTTGACTGCTCTTAGCCTTTAGTTTAAGAATTTGTCGTTCCCTTACAGTTTAAAAGCTGTTTCGTCTGAAAATTGCCGAATTTATTATTGTTTTTATAGTACTAGATCAACTTAAAATATTTAATTCATAAATAAAATCTTGTTGAGAACCAATTTTAATTTTGTTTAAATGTTTACTCAATTATACATTCATAACCGATTTAGGAAAAGCAAAGCAACGGATACGTCAACTTAAAGTCTTAAATAAACGTTTTGGCAACCTTTTTATTATTTAGCTGTGATCCACTTCTCCGAAATCTTCCTTCCCAAGCCATTTAATAAAGGCTTTATCATCTCGTTTTCTTGCGAATTTAACCAAATAGATGCATTTAAACATGTTTGTTGGTCCTTTTTTTTTTTAATTCTTTTGGTTGTTTTAAAAAGTGAATAATCAGTAGTATTGCAATTAATTAATTTTCTTAGATGGTTACTGATCGATTCATCTTTGAATGAATGAATGCTCGGCCCTTGTTTGCTGCCGTATTTTACTTGGTCTTTTTTTACTAGGAGCTCCCTAGATTTCATAAGGTAATTCTTTCCTGTTCTTTTCTTTTTAATTTCAGAGTTATTTTGTGGACTTCTTTTCTAACTGCTCCTCTTTCCTGAATGTTTTTTTCTTTCTGAATAATTTTTTCACTTAATGTTAAGAGTATCAACCGGGTGAGGTTGGCGAGAGTTCGTCGAAGAGGATAGTCGTGTTTTTTCCCTCCTCTTCAAAAATTTAATTTTATTTTGTTTTATTTTATTTTTGTGTTTTATTTGTATAGTAATATGTATATACATACTTTATATACATAGGTATATACAGATTAATTTTAAATTTTAAATTAAATTCTAATTAAATTAAATTTTAGTGTAATAATAATCAAAGTGTAGTGAAAATAATTAAAGTGTAATTTTGGAAAATGCAATCCACCGGGATGCATTTGTCAGGCAATGTTTTTATTTTTGTAGATAGAAAAACTAAAAGTGCATGATTTGATATTTTGTGGAATGTACATAAAATCAAAGTTCAATTTTTAATTACTAAAGTCTAATTTTTAGATAGTATTGAAATAAATTTTAACTTATATAAAATAAGTCGCAGTAAATTTGGTATTAGATTTTATTTTGACGCATACTTATTTGTATTCTTATGTTTGATTTTGTGTACTTTGTACAATCGACACTAATACATACTTGTAAGTTGGTATAAGAAAGGGCCAACAATATGTTTGTGTAGCTGTCTCGTTTACTCTTTGCACGGTTTCTGTGAAGGAAGTGTGCGTGGTTTTGTTGGTTTTTGTATTATAAAGCATTATAATAAGTGGTTTTTATTATAATAAAGTACTTTTCATACCAGGCGCCTCGCCTCGAAATATTTAGTTACCACAAATGCGAAGCTGAGACCCTTTCATACCGGTGGCGTTGGCTTTGAACATTCAGTTGCTATCAAATATTTTATTTAGCTCTATTTTACACGTGAATTATAGCAAGAACTGAGATATACTAAATTTGTAACGTACATATGAGTTAGATTTTTTGGTAAGTATGAAACAATTGTGCATAAAATATGATTTGTAGGTTATGTTGACAAAGCACCTCGCTTTGTACTACTTTGAAATTTCGCAGTCGAGTGTGGAACGCATTGCCTTGGCTTTGTAGATAACTTCATTGTAATCTATTTTATTTTTTTTTTAAATTATCACTTAAAAATAAATTATTTTTCAACAAATTGAATTTATTACTATAAAACTAAACGGTATCAATCGAATAAAACTAATTTACATGGTTAAAAAACGAAATAAAAAATTTTTATTTACGAAGCTCAAAGCCGAGGCGCCTGGTATGAAAAGTACTTAAGTGGTTTTCCAATCGACCACCGCAAGTACTTATAAGTGCGAAAAATATGTCTCGGCTAAATGTCGATTGGAAGTTGGAACACACAAAAAATTATGACATGAGTAAAACATAACCTTAAAAAAAACATAAACATTTGTTGTAAACAAAAGATATTATCGGTCATTAAAAAGATTAATTGGTAAAATTATAAAGGTTAATTTGTGATTTAAAGAATAAATAAATTAATATTTTGAAATGACGGATCAAGTAAAAAGAAATTGGTCGTTCGCCGAGACAAAAGCGCTAATTTTTGCCTATGGAAATAGACAAGAAGAGTATGCAACCACTGTTAAAAAAAACAATTCTGGGAGTCTGTTTTAACAGATCTGGAATCTATGGACGTCCGAGTAAGTATAAATTTGTAATTACAGATGAAAATGGAAGTTAATATTTTAAATTTTAGAAAGATTTTACAACGACAGAGCACATTGAAATAAAGTGGCGGTCGTTGTGGCGGTCAACAATTTCATCGTTTCATTCTCGTTCTGTCGGTGTGGTTAGTGAAATGATAGAACCGGTCCATCCTTCACAGTTGGTAGCAACATCACACTCGGAAGAAGACGAAGCATCAACATCTACAGCCGACCAATCTACCACAAGCCCCTTTCCAAAACGCAAGAGAAAATCTAATAGCGATAAACTGGCTGAAGTTAAAATTAAATATTTTGAACAAAAATTAAAAGAATCAAAAGAAAAGACAAAATTGTTAGAAACATGTATAAAAAATAAAGAAGCAGCCAGAAAGGAACAGCATATTTGCTGCAATTGCAAAAGTCAACAAAATAGAAATTTTTAAAAATATTTATTGATAATTATTGATTTCTTCCATCAGCTCTTCCCTTCGGTACTAATGCTCTTCAATAATTAAATTTTCATCCACCTCTGCATCATTTGTTGGTTCGATTGCTTCTTCTACATCGATAATATCGTTGTTTTCAATACAAATGTTGTGTAGCACACAAGCAGCAATGATACCATTAACCACAAAATCGATAGAAGTATTATCGAATTTTGATAATCTTCTAAATCGATTTTTCAGAAGCCCAAACGCGTGTTCCACCACTACTCTGGTCGCGGAATGCTTTTTATTGAAGTTGGTCTGGGCATCCGAAAGGTTACCTAGGTCTCGATATGGAGGTATTAGCCAAGTAAGGCAAGGATAGGCGGAATCTCCTAATATAACTCGCCTTTCTTTAAGGAGTAATTCTTGATTTTCGGCGCACCTTTTACATAGTTCCGTTTTTTTAAGCATACGGCAAGTATATATGTATGCTCCTTGGCTCTCCGACATGAACGTCGTAAAATGTTTTATCTGGCCAGACAACACCTTGCAGTAAAATACTATAAAATTTTTTCCGGTTGTAATAGTCATTTGAATTTTTCTTGGGCTTTCAAATTTCAATATGACTTCCATCGATACAGCCCAATACATGGGGAAATCTCTTGATTTCCTTAAATAGGGGCCCTATTCTCTTTCCCCAGGGGCCCTATTCTCGAATTTCACATCCATTTTCCACATGTGGACATCTGTCAAAATTCATAAAAATTGAATTTTTTCAGTACTAAGGGAATATTTCCCCCCCTGGGGGCCTATTCTCGAATTTCACATCCATTTTCCACATGTGGACATCTGTCAAAGTTCACAAAAAAACGTTCGAAAATTTTAATTCGTATATAAAACACATGCGCCATTGACATTTTCCTATATGGGGAATTTTTCCGCATGCTTATACCCATTCGGAAATATTCCCTTAGTACCGAAAAAATTCAATTTTTATGAGTTTTGACAGATGTCCACATGTGGAAAATGGATGTGGAATTCGAGAATAGGCCCCCTGGTGGCTAAATATTTTTGAATGTGAAAAAATTGTAAATAATGATACTAGGAATTCTAACGATGATCAATTGCGGTTTTGTCATCAAATTCAGAAACAGCCACCAGCTCACTTGCAATAAAGGAACGACTTCATCAACTTATAAAAGAAAAAACAGGCAATAAATTAGAAAATCGTGCTAAAAAGCAAGGCGCATCTAATGTCCAAGACATAGGAAAAATAATTCGAAAAGAACTTAATTTTTTAAAACAAGACAAGGTGCATGGAAAATATTTAGGTTTAATTTATAAATACTTGATGACAATTCGGCCGACAATTAGTGTTGAACCGGAAAGGATATATACAGGATATATGTACCAAAATACGATCATCATTGAGTGATGAAAGTTTAAATAGTTTATGTTTTTAAGGACACATTTTATTCAATGCATTAAAACTTAATTCGATAATTTTTTTTAAATAACCATAGTGATTTTTGTGGTACAATTGAAACTGACTGAATTATAATTAATGTTCCAACTTAAAAGCACATATTGTTAATTTCTTATAAATGGTTGTAATTATTTTATTTATTTTTTGTTTATTGAAATGTTTTTATTTGAATGAGGATATATAATAATTAATTTAAATTGTATTTTCTTTACAAATTGAATTAAAAAAGTCTTCCAAACAATTTCCCAATAAAAATACTGTAATAATTCCTTTTTTTCTGTAATATCGACAATGTGAGAAAATAATATCGGTATTACCGGTAATGGCAAAAACGGTAATTTTAAAAGCCCTAGTTTAAATCGATAGTGGCACTCCACGGGTTAGTATGGCTTTCATTTCTGATCGATTACGTCACATTACTAACCCCTTTTTTACTATTATTGATCGCTTGAAGTGTATCCATAGAAATAGGTCACTTTCTAACCGTTAAAACCAACCGACCTTCTAACCTTTTACAAACTGATTGTGTACAGTGAACTTCATCTTGATTTTCCGTTTTCCGCTTTAAAATTTAATAACAATATGAACATTCGAGTTCAGTTGAACAATTGTTGACTGCTCTTAGCCTTTAGTTTAAGAATTTGTCGTTCCCTTACAGTTTAAAAGCTGTTTCGTCTGAAAATTGCCGAATTTATTATTGTTTTTATAGTACTAGATCAACTTAAAATATTTAATTCATAAATAAAATCTTGTTGAGAACCAATTTTAATTTTGTTTAAATGTTTACTCAATTATACATTCATAACCGATTTAGGAAAAGCAAAGCAACGGATACGTCAACTTAAAGTCTTAAATAAACGTTTTGGCAACCTTTTTATTATTTAGCTGTGATCCACTTCTCCGAAATCTTCCTTCCCAAGCCATTTAATAAAGGCTTTATCATCTCGTTTTCTTGCGAATTTAACCAAATAGATGCATTTAAACATGTTTGTTGGTCCTTTTTTTTTTTAATTCTTTTGGTTGTTTTAAAAAGTGAATAATCAGTAGTATTGCAATTAATTAATTTTCTTAGATGGTTACTGATCGATTCATCTTTGAATGAATGAATGCTCGGCCCTTGTTTGCTGCCGTATTTTACTTGGTCTTTTTTTACTAGGAGCTCCCTAGATTTCATAAGGTAATTCTTTCCTGTTCTTTTCTTTTTAATTTCAGAGTTATTTTGTGGACTTCTTTTCTAACTGCTCCTCTTTCCTGAATGTTTTTTTCTTTCTGAATAATTTTTTCACTTAATGTTAAGAGTATCAACCGGGTGAGGTTGGCGAGAGTTCGTCGAAGAGGATAGTCGTGTTTTTTCCCTCCTCTTCAAAAATTTAATTTTATTTTGTTTTATTTTATTTTTGTGTTTTATTTGTATAGTAATATGTATATACATACTTTATATACATAGGTATATACAGATTAATTTTAAATTTTAAATTAAATTCTAATTAAATTAAATTTTAGTGTAATAATAATCAAAGTGTAGTGAAAATAATTAAAGTGTAATTTTGGAAAATGCAATCCACCGGGATGCATTTGTCAGGCAATGTTTTTATTTTTGTAGATAGAAAAACTAAAAGTGCATGATTTGATATTTTGTGGAATGTACATAAAATCAAAGTTCAATTTTTAATTACTAAAGTCTAATTTTTAGATAGTATTGAAATAAATTTTAACTTATATAAAATAAGTCGCAGTAAATTTGGTATTAGATTTTATTTTGACGCATACTTATTTGTATTCTTATGTTTGATTTTGTGTACTTTGTACAATCGACACTAATACATACTTGTAAGTTGGTATAAGAAAGGGCCAACAATATGTTTGTGTAGCTGTCTCGTTTACTCTTTGCACGGTTTCTGTGAAGGAAGTGTGCGTGGTTTTGTTGGTTTTTGTATTATAAAGCATTATAATAAGTGGTTTTTATTATAATAAGTGGTTTTCCAATCGACCACCGCAAGTACTTATAAGTGCGAAAAATATGTCTCGGCTAAATGTCGATTGGAAGTTGGAACACACAAAAAATTATGACATGAGTAAAACATAACCTTAAAAAAAAACATAAACATTTGTTGTAAACAAAAGATATTATCGGTCATTAAAAAGATTAATTGGTAAAATTATAAAGGTTAATTTGTGATTTAAAGAATAAATAAATTAATATTTTGAAATGACGGATCAAGTAAAAAGAAATTGGTCGTTCGCCGAGACAAAAGCGCTAATTTTTGCCTATGGAAATAGACAAGAAGAGTATGCAACCACTGTTAAAAAAAAACAATTCTGGGAGTCTGTTTTAACAGATCTGGAATCTATGGACGTCCGAGTAAGTATAAATTTGTAATTACAGATGAAAATGGAAGTTAATATTTTAAATTTTAGAAAGATTTTACAACGACAGAGCACATTGAAATAAAGTGGCGGTCGTTGTGGCGGTCAACAATTTCATCGTTTCATTCTCGTTCTGTCGGTGTGGTTAGTGAAATGATAGAACCGGTCCATCCTTCACAGTTGGTAGCAACATCACACTCGGAAGAAGACGAAGCATCAACATCTACAGCCGACCAATCTACCACAAGCCCCTTTCCAAAACGCAAGAGAAAATCTAATAGCGATAAACTGGCTGAAGTTAAAATTAAATATTTTGAACAAAAATTAAAAGAATCAAAAGAAAAGACAAAATTGTTAGAAACATGTATAAAAAATAAAGAAGCAGCCAGAAAGGAACAGCATATTTGCTGCAATTGCAAAAGTCAACAAAATAGAAATTTTTAAAAATATTTATTGATAATTATTGATTTCTTCCATCAGCTCTTCCCTTCGGTACTAATGCTCTTCAATAATTAAATTTTCATCCACCTCTGCATCATTTGTTGGTTCGATTGCTTCTTCTACATCGATAATATCGTTGTTTTCAATACAAATGTTGTGTAGCACACAAGCAGCAATGATACCATTAACCACAAAATCGATAGAAGTATTATCGAATTTTGATAATCTTCTAAATCGATTTTTCAGAAGCCCAAACGCGTGTTCCACCACTACTCTGGTCGCGGAATGCTTTTTATTGAAGTTGGTCTGGGCATCCGAAAGGTTACCTAGGTCTCGATATGGAGGTATTAGCCAAGTAAGGCAAGGATAGGCGGAATCTCCTAATATAACTCGCCTTTCTTTAAGGAGTAATTCTTGATTTTCGGCGCACCTTTTACATAGTTCCGTTTTTTTAAGCATACGGCAAGTATATATGTATGCTCCTTGGCTCTCCGACATGAACGTCGTAAAATGTTTTATCTGGCCAGACAACACCTTGCAGTAAAATACTATAAAATTTTTTCCGGTTGTAATAGTCATTTGAATTTTTCTTGGGCTTTCAAATTTCAATATGACTTCCATCGATACAGCCCAATACATGGGGAAATCTCTTGATTTCCTTAAATAATGATAAAATAGCCTTTTGCTCTTCTTCCTCTTTTGGCCATTTTATATATTTATGAGCGCATCTGATTAACCAGTGCGTAATGCTTACAATACACCTATGGGCAGAGTTTATGCTGATGTCAAATAAATTGGCAATTTCTCTGAATGTGATGGTATTAGCCAGGTACCACAAAGTGACATAGAACCGTTTTTCTGGACTAATTTCACCTAAGCCGCCTCTATTGCTTCTCTTCAAAGAATTTGCGTATTTTTCTATAAAAAAAATATAAAAATCATTATTTTTATCTGAGCTTTATTATAATTAATTTTTTTAAATTACCTATCAATGAATTGACAATTGACCTTTACAACCGAAAATGACTTATAAATTCCTTGTTAGAATATTTGTTGACTATGCTGACGAAATCGCTTTTGGAATATCTTCGTCCGATGTGCTTTCTGACTCGTCGAACCAAAGCTTCAAAATTTCTTCCATACTGGAGTCAGACGCATGTCTAAAAATTTAAAAACAGATATGTAGAAATTTATGCTAACAAATTTACTCTTTCTTAAAATTACCTCATCCATGATCAATTTAAATAATTAATTAGGAATTTATTTTTAAATAACATATGATTATTATAAATTTATATTTATTTTATTTTTAATTTATAAATTTTATTTATTTATAAATATTTTTTTAACCTCAAAAACTAAACACAGCACAAATGAAAAATTAATTGTTTTTGACATAAAATCAACACTAAACGCGAGCAAATTTGGTGTAACTGCTTGTAGCTACTCATGAAAAATTAGGTAGAGCAGTTGCAAGTAGATGATTTAGCAAAGACATGAACCATAAGTGCTTATAAGTACTTGCGGTGGTCGATTGGAAAACCACTAATTACGTATATGACCAGAGCACCCTGTATTTTATAGAGCCATAATCAAAAAATCTATGCTTTTATAAGGGAATTAGAAACGAGGAAAAAACGAAACTTTTCATAGTAAAACACACAAAACATATGGGAAATCACTTTTTTTCCTAAGACAAATTTTTAAATGAAAACGTTACAAATTCTTAATTATGATTTCTGAAATACTTTCATATATGTTTGAATTTCAACATATATGAAAATCGTTTAAGTAAATCGTTTTCATTTTCTTGTAATAATTGATTTATTTAAACCAAAATATTAAAAAAAATTCATAACAACAGCATTCTGGTCAAATTGAAATGAAAGCTTACTATGATTCGTTTGGTCATTAAATCAATATACATTACATAGATGGCAGTGATGGCCGTAAAAATTTGGAAAAATCCTATCAAAAATTACCACCTGGGGAAATTTCAAGTTCAAAAATTGTAGGAAAAGCAAAACAAATTCACAAAATATAGGAACGTGTGATAATTTTGCGATTAAATAATTTTTTCCTACAATCGCCGTGAAAAGCAGGCTTTTTTTCTCTGTTTTCAAAGCCCAAAGTGTCTGTTTTTTTGACAGTTAATAAACAAATTACTTTGTCACACGTTTCTCTTAGAAACGTGTGACAAAACTTGAAACCGCACGCTAAATTTGAACATATGAAAAGAAGAGTAAGAGTAAAAGAAGAGTATTGAAAAGCGTAATTTCACATAATATGATGTAATTATTTTTATTGATTATTATTGAAATTTACATTAATGGTACAATTGGTGCAGTTTTGTATGTTGATGCCGCGTTGATTGAGTTCTGGTGATAAAATAGAATGAATGTTTTCCGTGGTTAAACAAACTTCCCGCTCTGACGTAATAGTATGCTCAAGAGGGTTTTCATTTACTGTTTGCGGTATATTTTTTGTTGCATCACCAAATATTTTTCTACCCAAATTTATTTTATTGTTGAGAGAATCCTCAATATAACCCTCTGCAACCGTCGTAGATTTCCACCCACCATGTCTTTTCAAGCTCATTAAATCACCGCCGGCGTTGACTAGTAAAGATGCAGATGACCTGCGAAAACAGTGGCCTGTATATGCTTCCACATCAGGTAAGCCAATGTACTTTGCCACATGTTGAGGTATTTTACCAATAGAATTTACACCTACCACCTGTTTACAGCATACCCCATTAGCATATTTGATGAAAAATCGTAGTGAGTTCATATTTGGAGGACGTAAAGAAGCATATTTTCTGTAATATGAAAGCAAATCTAGATTATTTTCTAAATTGTTACTCAAAATAAATGTTCGTGTAATTCGAGTTTTGGTATCGGGAATTTTAAAGATGATGATTGAATCACGGTCTTCAATGTGGTCAACTGATAATTTTACCAGTTCATCACGGCGGCATGCACCCGCAATCCCTATAATAAGTACAACCTATAAAAACAAATATCATTAATAAATATTCTAAGAATTATACAAAACATTATTACAACAATCGTATATTACCTTTTTCATCAAATATTGGTCGTCTGGCGCTTCGGATAAAAATTTGAAAATTTCGTTCATTTCTAAAATTTTTGATTTTTTTGGTTTGTACCCTACAGATTTTTTTTCAAAAAAGCCATTAATTTTTTAAATTGTTTAATATCTAGATCATTTTTTGCCATTAAAGTGGCCCTCAACATCGAAAAAATAGACCACAAAGTAGAACTTTTAAGAATCTTAGCTTTGTCACTAAAATATGCTAAAAGGACATTTTCTGATATGTTTTTTATGTGCTTTTGGTTACACCAATTCGAAAAAAGCTCGAATTGCTTTTCATACTTATGCTTCGATTTTTCGGGAAGCAAATTCAAAATTACATTTCTTGCTTCTAGAGCAACGTCCGGCGGTGTATTTGAGAGATCGCTGTCACTTAAATCCATTTTTTTTAGTTTTTTGTTGCAAAAAATAAATTGTCAATTTTTAAGAAAGACTAATGTTTGTATAAAACATCAAACCAAATTTTTGTTTTTCTTTATGAAAAATAAAAAAAATCTTTGACTACTCGATTGAACAAAATGTCGGTCCTAAAATAAAATCGTATTGTCAGTATAGTACATTTTACCACAAAATTATCTTTTTATTATATTTTTTAAAATGATTGTAGGAAAAATAAAGTGTGAAACACGTCCGCAAAGTTGTTTGTCACGCTCGAAAGGTTGCTGGCCTCCGTCCCGTTGGCCAGCAATTTCAACAACGATGCTTATTTTTGTTGATCCGGTTTCAATAAATTTCTTTTTATGAAACTGATGTTACCGTTTCATATTACATATTGTAGGGATTTATTTTGATAAGTTTCTTGTCGTCACAATGCTTTTATTATCAATTTTTTAACACTTTCATCTATTTCTTTGGAGAGGCTCATTTTCAATCCCTAAATTAAATTTTTGAATACATAGTTAAAAAGTTTTGTTCTAAAATATCAAAATTATCTTCTGCTAAAATCAATCTCTTTATTGGTATTAAATTGTAATTTATATTAATGTTGCTGTTTCGTTTAAATATTTATGTACAATATATAGATTGAAATATTATACTAATTAAATGAATAACATCGTACGTTATCTAGGATAAGGGAAATTTCCTTTTATATGATATTGTAAACTACATTGCATTGCAAAAATATTTTAGGTATTGAAATGTTTCAACACTTATTATCAGTTTAATTTAATTTAATTATATCAGAGTGTCATAGTTTGTTCGGGTATTTTTGTCTGGTGTAGTTGATATAAAGTATATATAGTATTTAATTATACAATATATATTTCTTAGATCGTCTCCAAGCTACAGAAATATTGGTGAATTCTCGCTCAACATCCAGAAACTCCGAGCATCCAGCAGTTATATAGCGTAGAAATGTATTGTTCTTGTATCACTAACTAATTTATATAAGTAAATTTCTATTTATTAAGTAGTAAAGCAATTTAGTTTTCAGTGATACCTGGGAAACTCTATTTGAGTTTTATTAGTAAATAATAAATATACATAGGTACATGTAGTACTTAACTAAATTATTGATATTCTAGTCTATTAAGATTAATGTTTAAATTATATTATATACTTTTATAAATAAATAATTAATTTCAATATTATTAATTTCCTTTTTTCTAGATCTGTAGGAAATTGCCGTTTAGTTTAAATTTAATAGTATGGTTAAATATAATATTTTCAATTTTTATTTTTAAATCTAGTTGCAGTAGGTAAACAATTAATTAACTATTTACAGGAGATAGGTAACTAATGGAACAAGTGCTGTGAATTTAAATTATAACTTAACAATTTAAAATTTTTAAACATTCTTTTAGAATTTAAGCTTAGAAGTGGGAGAGTTTACATAGGCAATTTCATAAAATGTTAATTTTTGTAATACTTCATACTTGTATGTAATATATTGTGTTTTGCTCTTTAATATATATTAATTAATTTAGTTTAAAATATTTAAAGGTTTGTCTTCCTTAATTTGCTAATAAATAATTCAATTTTCAGAATATAAGATAGTTCCAAATCAATCATTAATATGGGGATTAAATTAATCCTGAATTTCAGAAATAGATTTTACTGTGATATTATGGTGATTTATTAATTAAAATTAGTTTTCAGAGTTGCCTGGGAAATTATATATTGATTTTATTTGTTGATTCTCGATATACTTGTACCTAAATGTATTATTGATGTTTCTAGGCTGTTGTGGTACTGTAACATTATCAATTTTATATTATTTATTATAAATTTTATAAAAGAATTGAATTTTTAATTATTAATCTTCTTTTCTTGATCGGTAGGAAATTTATGATTAGTTTAAATAAAATTGTATGTTTAAATGGTTTTAATGTTATTTTAATTCTTTTTTCCTTACGTAATAATTATTTAATTAGATATAGAAGGACCATGAAAAATTGAAATAAGCGCTGGTTTTGTAATCTTAGATTAGTAATTTTAAATTTCTCCTAAATAATTTTTCAGGTAAATTAATGAAAGGCAGAAAGGGGAAATTACAACATGAATAATTTTTAAGTCCTGATTTAGATTTAGGGAGTTCTGAGTATTCGGCCCTGGATTCCAGAGAAATGATCATCTAATAATGTAGTTAGATTGTGCTGTATTGTGCTAACCTATTTACTATATATTGTACTAATAATTTACTAACTATCGATCGCATTGGTGTCTGCAACCGGGTCGAGTCTGTCCCAACTAATAATCCTATCCTTCGGTTTTGTTATATGTGTACGGGTGAACCGGCATGTGGCCGGGAGTCCGGGAGATCCTGCTATAATGCTTGGTCGTACACTCACAATCAATCAATCAATTAATGTTAAGAGTATCAACCGGGTAAAATGACACCCATTTATTTAGGGCTTAGTTCCTCTTAAATATATGCGCTTCCTGATTAAATTTGTATTTTTAGAAGAAATTTAGAATAATCCTCCATTATTAATAATAATCCTCCTTTGACTTATGAGCTTTAATTTCGTTCTCAAGGGCGTTCATACGCTCCTGCGTCTTTGTAATTGTATCATTAAGTTGCTTGTTTATAATGTTGGCTTCAACTAATGCATTATTGGCTTTACACAATTCATTCTAAAGCTTTTGTTCGTTTGTAGAACGAGTGTGATTGTTGCTGGACCTCCTGGAGGAACTACCTTCTGACTCCTCTGCAAAGGATGTTAAATATTCTTTTCTTTTTCACTCAATTGAGCTTCCTTGTTCAGCAAGATGTCTTGGGATTGGTTGAAATAATTGTTGTTGTATAGCAATAGCTGGTCTCCCCAGAATCCATGAGACCGACCTCCGAAGAGGGTGAATTTTACTGGGTTTCAGTTATACCATACCTGGAGTATTAGTTTCCATATTTGTTCCTCTCATTGCTCATTTATAGTGTATTGTACTCGCCTCTAGAATTTTTTCCTAATATTTAAGGAAAAGTATTTGAAAAAGTATAAAACATATGTACTTCCTTTTCATACGATATCCAAATAAACCGTTCGAAAATTTGGTGTACATCAGGTATGCGAATAAAATATTTATCTGGTTATTCCTTATCTGTATAGAATGTAAGTATTATATAAATGTCTTAATATTCGTATTTATAAACAAGGGGTCCGGTCCTTACAGAATATTTCATTAAGGCATGTTTCAGTACGGCATATTTTAGTACGGCTTATTTCAGTGCGACATATGGCACACTACGGCATATTTGTTACGGTTTATTTAAATATGGCATATGGCACAATATGGCATATTTTAGTAGGGCATATGGTACACTACGGCACAAGGTTCACTATAGCATTTTTCTTTACGGCATATTTCAATAAGGCATATTTTAGTAAGGATATGGTACACTACGGCTTGTATTGTTTATACATCGAATTTTACAATAGCGAACTTGTCCAATTCTCTCTATAACCCAAATCCCCTCTTCGTTTGTAACCTTAAATATTCCCTGACCGAAACTCTACCCTCTTCTTTAAACTCTCTATTCGACATAAGCTTATAATCATCATTGTTAACATTTTTAATATCTCGATTAAACAACATCATGTACCATTTAAAAAATGTTTTGTAAATATTTTTGTATCTCTTCTGCAATCGAATATTTTTTAACTTTTGTCTGCATTTCCCTGCTCTTTCGTATTATGATATCTAAACGTGAACGTAAAGTTTCTTTAACCTTGTGTTGCAGCTCATAGTGTTGCTAACGTCGTGCCGAAATTGTTGGCAATCCTTTTATTTGGAGCCAAAATCTGAATTAGAGGTTTATTTTATCCGCGTTCAAAATAAATCCTCTGCCGAATAAATAGACAGACGGCTATTGTTCACTCAGTATTTAAATAACGTTACATTTTTGATTCAAAAAGTCAATAAGTTATTTTATTTTGGGTTTGGAATATGAACCTTACTGACATTAATTGAGTATGAGCAAAGTATAGTTCTGTTATTTAATCACCATATACGCTTTAAACTGTACATAATTCATCCACAGCAGTCTTGTTCAATGTTCCATATTTAGACTTAGCGAATGGTCACGCAAACTCTCTGAACAAAGTAAAATGGCATCGCTTTGTTACTGATCAGTTTGAAATAAATTAAATAGTGCAGTTCTACTAGGGCGCTATGTTGACCATATAAAATCATAGCAACCGGTAGCGCAAAATCCCCCATAACCAAACTCGGCAACAGCATGAGCATTGAGCAATAGTAATAACAAAGCATACCGATTATACAATTTTAAAATTATTATTTCATTATGTATCAATGTATTTGTGCCATTATCACTGTTCGCTAAGATTATAATATTTAAAGTATGCGTGTACTTTCTCTTTGTTTCAAATAGTATATGGTATTTTCATTTAATTTTTTTGAGCCACACTACTACAACGGCCATGTTTATTAGATATATCCACAACAAAATAAAATAAAGTAAGCAAGCGGTTTCTTTTTTAATTTGCATGCATCATGTTTCCGTGACATGATTTCTATAAAATTGTTCAATTACTCCTGCCGCTTAAGATTTTTTCACATCAAAAATAATTATACAAATAAAATTTAGAGTCAGCGTTTTTGTAATTGTGCCAGATGCTCGTTTAACTTAAATGTGTAACTTACTTGATAAGAATTAACGTCTGGGAATGTTGCTGATTTAGCATCTGTGGTGTGTTGTTAACTCTTCCCTCTTCAAAGATCCATGTGCTGTGGATCAGAATTCCAAAATAATTGGGTGCATTCCAGTTTGCCAGTTCGATTCTCTTGTTGGGGGGGGGGTCATGAAAGTGTTCTGGACGAAGTTTGATGCATTTTTCCAAAGCCAATTTTGAATCCGGCGAGGTGAGATTGAGTCTCTATTTTATGATCTCCATCAGAATTTCCTTGTTTATTTCCTGTAGGCTGATAAAATGCTTATGGCAATTTGGATGAGGTTCCTCATATGCACCTCACAGTAAGACATTATAGGCTTGTTCTGTCATGGCCTGTGCTGGAAATTATACCATCTGTTGAAAGTAGGTTAGCCTCTCATCTGGATAAGGCGTCCGCAACTTGTAACTAACTCATAATTATATTCTTCTAGTCGTGCTCATCTTTTTCTATTGCTTAATGAGCATGTTAATGGTTGATGGTACTTGATAATCTTAACCTTTTTTCCACCATATGGGTAATTCTGTGAGCTGTCTAAACCCCAGATGACGGCCAGCATCTTCTTTTCATTAGCGGCCTAATTTTCCTCTGTTTTAATTAATGATCGGGAGATAAATGTAATTGGTTTTTCTCTACCAATGTCACCCTGCGACAATACTGCGCCAATTTGCGGTATCAGACGCATCTGTTGTTAATATGAGCGGCTTGATTTCCCTTTACTGAGATTCGTTAAAGGTTTGGCTATTTTGCCGGGCGAGTCCGAGAAATATATTTGTTTCTCTTTATAAAAACTCTTTCATCGAGGTTAACTCGCATGTTGACTTTTTCTAACTTTAAAATACTTTTTTGATGTTGGCCAGAAGATGTTCGTCTTAGACGTAGCATATTTGCTCGATGAACTCTTTCAGTACTTTGTCTATCGTTAGCTGAGGCATTTTTTAATCCAAAGTCTTAAAAATTCATTTGTATTTCCCATGCATCATTGAAAATAATATTTTGAGTATGTTCGCTTTTTTCATCTTGATTTGATGAAATTGAGAAGTGAAGTCGATTGTAGTAAAGAATTTTGAACTCCCGAGGTTTGCAAGAGTATTCGATATATTGGTTTCGATATATTTATCGAAGCTTTATTCAGAGAAATTGGTATCGTTGGTCCATATCGTTAGATACGACTTTTCCCAGATTTCAGGCAGCATACGGATTCCGCGTCGAAAAAATTCCTCACCTTTTGAGGCGATCCAAGAATCGACACAATTTTTGGCTTCTTCGTAAGCAGTGGTGTCGGAAGTAGTCGAAAGGAGTAATGTCTGGTGAATACGGCGACGTATCTTGGCTTGAGTTCATGGGAAACGCAATTTCCTTGTTTTTGTACCGTACCCAAAGCCTTGAGACGGTTTTGAATCGCTTCTTGAGTCACTACCAATGTTTTAGCGAGTTCCTCTTGAGTTTGGCATGAATCTTGGTCCAATAATGCCTCCAGCTCAGCGTCTCTCAGCGACTTTACTGGCCTCCCTTCGCATTCTTTGTCACTGGTATCAAAATCGCCACTTTTAAAACGCCGGAACCAGTACTCACATGTTTTTATTGATGGATCATGTTCCCCATATGCTTCACACAGCAATCGATGTCCATCAGCTGCACTTTTCTTCAAATTAAAACAGAAAAGCAGCGCTTCCCGCAAATTGTGTTTATTGGCACAGAGGTTGACATGGTTAGAGCACAAAAAAATTAGGCTGTTTAGACTTCAGCGAAATAACACACTGATTTTTAGAGGGAAATGATGATGTCAGAGTTACAAGATGGTCCAATGCGATTTAATACTAGTTACGCCATAGTTCGATCTGTCGCAAGAGAAAGCCAGACACGATGACCGAGTGTGTTTAGATCCCTTTCAACGTCGGCCATCCATCGGGTAGGTGGTCTTTCACGAGGTTCTATTTTGCTTGGTGCCGACGCCGTGTAAACGAAGCACGTGCCCTAGCCATCTTAGCATTGACGATTTTATGAATCCGATTATGTCGATTTTATCGAGATCATTTCTGATCTCGTGATTCTTTCGTATTAAGTACGTGGCTCCCTCTTTAATAATACCGAGAGTAATTCTTATGATCTTACGCTCAGTTACAAATTTCTTTGGATGTTTTGTACTGCCATTGTCCAAGACTCGCAACCAAAGGTTGATAACTGGTCTTGTCAGCACTTTGTAGATGTCAATTTCATTTTGCGCGTTGTATGATGATATTTGTATATTTTGATACTGGCGTAAAATGCTAGGTAGCCTCCTGCGATCCTCGATAAAATATTCATCCAGAGATCCTAGTTATTTAAACTCATTCACCTTTCCATACTGTGTATCTTCTGAAATGAAGCCTTGCGCGTCTGCCTTCTCGCGGTGACCATGTATTTAGTCTTTGCTTCATTGATTTGACAAAAAATGTTAAATGTTAGAAATGTTATCTCGAACCCATCCGAAATTTTGCCTTCTATTAGCATTTTACATGTTGAGCCATCTATTAAAAGCTGGAACATTGAAACTAATTTTGACGATATGACCAGATAGAACAATACGTTCCATAACATATTTCTTAATGCTGTTATAAGTCTATTGGAAGTCTATGAATAGACTGTGTACAGGCTTGTCCTTTCCATAACATTTCTCCAGCACCATCCTCAGCGTAAATTTTGATACGATCTTGCGTCTATTGAGAAGAAATAATTGCGCCACACTTGGGGGACGGTTTCAGTGGCCATTTTTTAATCACCGGAATCGTTGCGAATAGCGGTGCTACGTGGATGAAAGTCCGCAGCTATTTCTTTTATGCAACGATATCTATCTCTCAGGCTAGAATTTTGGATGTTGCGTGCCTGTTGCTCATACCGTTCTTGTTTCTTTCGCCTGCACAACCGATTGGAGATTCTCCTCGCAGTCATGTAGGCGTGATGGGCATAGTTATAGATTTCATTGTCGCGCGCGAGCTTTCTTCCGAATAGCACCAAAACAACCATCATTAAACCAGAGATTTTTAGGCCTAGATGAATTTTGGCCTATGGTGGCATCGGTTTTGGGTGGCATTGGGCTTAGAGGCATCGGTTTCCGCCGTTTTGATGATATTCCACTCTTCTTCAACGCAGTCAGGAAGTGGTTTATTTTCTAAGATTTCTGATACAGTAATCCCGAAGGTGGTCCCAGTAATTTGGTTGTTTAGCCGCTAGAAGATACCGACGCTAAATTTGGGTTTATACATGTTATTGCTGCGACAAAGAGTTAGTCCGCAGCTACTATAATCGATGATTTTATTGCCGATTAGACTTGTGACGGATGTTATTACCGCATTTAGTCTTTCAAAATCGATGACCATATCCCGTATTTCTTAATGCCTGAAACTTCTAATTTTTTTCCACTACCCAGATTGGGAAGTTGTAAGTAAAGGCTTCTGCAGGGTCTTATAGTTCCAACTATCAATAGTTGAGTGATTTGCTTTTCTACTTCACTCCTATATGCTTATAAGCAGTATACTGAGTAAGGATAGGATTTTGCGTAGATACGCCCTTCGGTGGTACATTTACATCCGTGTCTATTGTTTTAATATTTTTTACTGGCCCGTATGGTGTTTTAAATTTCGACAGGATTATTCGGAGTTTTTCTTTTTTCTTTGGATTTATGAGAATAGTGGTCAACTCGAATTTCCAGGTTGTCTATTTGCGACGATTGTTTTTCTTTAAGTGGTATTCCTATGTTTGGTGTTATGAATAAGATATTATTTTCCCTATCGATGATGGCTCCAAGTTCTTTTAACGTGACATCTCCTATTATTCCGTCGAAGGACTGAAGTCCTGGTAATACAAAAAATTCCATCATTTTATTGATTCCAGGGCTTTTTTAAAATGGCCCAGTAATTTTTTCTTTTATTACAATATTTCTACCAGCTGATTTATTGTTTAATTGAGATCTGCTTGAAATTGGGTTTACAGCTAGTTCTGGGTGCCAATTCTCAAATGAAACAAATCTTTCCATTTGTCCAAAGAAAAGAACGCTGAAAAAAACTGAATAAATGGTTTTCATAAATTAATTTTAAAGTGAAATACAATATTATAATATGGATGCAAGTTTAATGTTAAAATTCTTATAAAATTGTATTTCCATATTAATTTATATTCTCACGACCAAAATACTCGGTGAGAAATTATTTTTCATATGAAAAGATTTTGACGGCATTTTTGTCCTTCTCATGGAATATGAATAGGCAATCTGTATTTCTGACTGAAAATATTTTTCATTGTAATTTTCACAGAATTAGAATTAACCGCCGGTCTTTTGAAATTCTTATTGGCTCCAGTCTCAATGAGAAAATTGAGCGTGTGGTTTTCCTTTTTATACTGTGGGTAAGGTATGCAAGAGAGGAACACATCATAAAATTTAGTTCGGAAGCTTCCTCTTCCTGGTCATAGCCGGATGTATTGATATTTGAATTCTCGTTTAACACTTTATTTCATTTAACACTTTTCATTTAACACTTGGTTGTATAGTTCTTCTTCTTCCTGGCTTAGTGGCTTTCGAGATGATAGATTATCTATTTTTTTGTGGTTCATTTTGATAAGAATAATTGCGTTTAAATGTTGTCTGCTAGTTTGAGTTTACTGGACGGCTTCATCTGGATAAACGGGTTGTTTTGCATATATTATTGAAATTCCTTCTGTGGATCACCATGTTCTTAAAGCTTTTTTTAATAATTTAGTATTATAAGGAATGAAAAGCACATGAAACGTAATCGGAAGTTGCTTCCATTAGGCACACAAACCTCTTAAATTTTTTCAAACAATATCCACCTCATGTCTACACATTCTATTTTGAGCAATAGCTCATTTACAATAAAATTTAAAGTTCAGCTTTTAAAATTCCAGGCGAGAAGTGTAAGCTTCTGAGAGAGTTTGTAGTCGCTGAATAATCAACATCCTGGATAAATCGTCATTTAATCAGCTAAGGAATATACCTATTACTCAATTTCTGTAAGATTCATTGGGGACTTTGATGGTATCAGGATCAGTGTAGTATTTTTCTATTTAAATCTTATTAATTATCAGTGAAAACTGATGATTCGTATTTGCAAAAAATTCATCTTTTCTCATATTTTTTTGTGAAAGGTTGCTGAGTTGATGTTGAACTTCCAAGGTTCTAAGTTCTAGTTTGTCCGCTTAATGGAGTGACAAACATTTTTTTATTGATGTCCGTCTAATCGTCACTAAAGATGTTGTAAGATGTGAGAGTAATGCTTTGTAAGATTGTTCTGATTATCGGTTTATTACCACAATCTTTTAATATATTCTCTGTATTGTGTATGAACGAAATATTTTGAGAGGGATTTAAGCCATCAAACCTCTTTAATTCTTTTACGCAATCAGGAAGCTTACTAATGTTTATTTTCCTATTCCCACTGGCGTTTCGAGTTGCAATAGTCTGCGTTCGACAGTTATAGTTTGCATGTTCAAGCAAGTTTACCAATAAAGGCGGACCCTATATACGAAGTTTTTGGGAGCACGACCGGTTCCTTACGCGTCCAGAAACGAAATTGAAAAGCAAATTAAGAAATTGGAGTGCGAAGGCATTATAACAAAACTGGAAGAGACAAAATGAGGAACCCCATTAGTACCTATACTCAAAAGTGACGGGTCGATGATTATAAAGTATAGCTTGTGAATAAATTTTTAGCGGGCACAAAAAAAGCTGTTGTGGAAAATTAAATTATAACATGAATCAATTACCATATGGGGTAAAACCTGCTTCGGGTATATTTCAAAAATAAATCGAAAGAGCACTAGAAGGTCATAGCGGGGTAGTTTGTTTTGTAGATGATATATTAATCGCAACGATGCAATTGAGAGCATATAAAATGGGTCAACGAAGTAATGAATCGTTTCAAAAATGCAGGGCTGAAATTAAACAAAAACCAATGTTTATTTGGGAAAAAGGAAATCGAGTATTTATAGCGTAGAAAAGGTAAAAAGATATGTCAGAGGTTAGAGCATTTTGTGGTCTAGTGAACTACTACAGCAACTTTATTAAAGATTTCGCAACTATAATGCATCCATCATACAATTTACTAAAAGCGAAAGTTCCGTAGGAGTGGCCAAGATTGTCAGAATGTATACGATAAAATTAAAAAGGAATTACTGTCGGATCAAATTCTGGTACATTATGATGAAGCTTGTCCATTGTACATGATTTGTGGTGATACATCGAACGTGCGAATTGGGGCAGTTTTAGCATACACAGATGATGAAGGAGTTTGGAAACCGATCGAATTTGTAACTTTAACGGATACCGAGAAAAAGTATAGTAAAACAGCAAAAGAAGCTCTTGCAATTATCCACGGATCCAACAATTTTTTTCAATATATCATTACTGCGAATTTTTGGAGAAGAGAAAAACTTTCCGGAGATGGTCGACATTAAATATCAGCGTTGGGCCGAACATATGACATATACAATTAAATATGTATGAAATTCAAAAAGAATATAGCTGGTTAAGTATCGAGATTACCGGTAAACAATACCGATGAAGATGTTCTACACGGATGAAGTACAAAACTAATAAAGGAGATTAATTTAAATAAACGTGGGCATTTGGAAAAACGGCGTTCAATTGGTTTATTCATAATAAAGAGAAATACGCACTTCAAAATGGAATATTAATGAGAAGAATGCGACTAGTCGTTCCAAAAGGCCTAATAACTAAAATATTATAACAAGTACATACTACGCGCGCATATGGGTATTGTAAAGAAAAAAAATTTGATTGCGCTCTTATGCATGGTGGCCTCGGATATATTAACATACAGAAGAATTTATTAAATCGTGTAAAGCTTGTTTGGTGATGTTACCCAATCCTTCAAAGGTGCACCAGTTTTCCATTCCATGGAAATCACCTTCACGAGTATTTAATCGAATTCTTGTAGATTATGTGGGACCTATAAAATATATGATGCTATTAATTGTGGTGAATGCCAAGTCAAAATGGATGGAAATATTTTCTACAAGAAATGCAACAAGTAGACCATTGCGAAATTTTGGAATACCCGATAAACTAATTAGCGATAATGAGCCCCAATTTACATCAAGAGAATTCAAAAATGGTATATCTAAATACAGGATTAAACAATCCCTTACAGCACCCGGTTATCCAGTTACAAACGGAGCACTTGTAAATGCCGTGAAAACAATTAAAAATGCTATTAATAAAGTATTTTTTGAAAACCCCGAGGCCAATTTAGATATGGTTATAAAAAGTTTCTTGTTCAAACATAGGAATGTGCAATACGCAGTTACAATTAAGCGAAGAATAGCGAGAGTAATAAGAAGGAAATAGGAAAAGAATTTAAAAAAGGCGACAAAGTAAATATTAGGATTCATAAAAATCCTAATAAGGAGGAATGGGAACATGTGGAGGTAGTACGAATGTTAAAGGCTCGATTGTATGTTTGTAGGTTCGAAAGCAATAATAGATATATAAAGCTGCATGTAAATCAGCTAAATCTAGATTTTTGAAAACTGAAGCGACTGTTAATTCCGCGGTGATTTTGAGAAGTCACTCGAATAAAACTATAGTTATGGAAAAGACGAAGATAGAAAATAAGTGTGAAGTTGTAAATGTATAGTTAAACAAAATAATAAAAATGTTGAATGCAACCAAGATAATTTTATCAATGGGAGAAATAACGCAAAGATTTTGCTAAACAACAGTTTAAGGGATTACGATGAAACTTTTGTACCTTCCAGTAACGTAAATGTAAACGATGTAACAGGATAGGGAGTAAGGAACTAGCAGATAATAGAGCGTGCAACAACGTATGTATAAGTGAAAGTCTCAGACCTATAAATACATTTAAAAAAAACGTTAGATATCTTGATTGAATTACAAAAGAATTGATTTAAGTTATGATTAACAAAAATAAAAAATTTGGAATGTGAATTAGTAAAATACGGAAAAATATTATATTACATGCCGTTTAATCTGGGAAAGTGGAAGATTGTTGTGTACGTCCGACTGAATTGGTAGCAACTTTATTTCTTATGTCGATCGGGCAACACCAGGGGGCCTATTATGAAATTTTTCGATTTCGGATTTTTTCGATATCGAAAAAAATATCGGGCCTGTATGCTGTTTTCTTGCTCGGCGGCTTGTTAGGGTTTAGAAACATTAACACCTCTACCACCTTAAATTGGTATGGAACGTATTTTAGTCTCAACGCTGCATTCTGCGTAGATTACTTATAGTAGTTTTCGTAGTCCTTTTTCTGGTAGTGCTTAATCTATAACTCCAGTGATTAGGTCATAACCAGGGGATTTTTGAGCTTAAGTTGTTGTTAATTTCATCTTTTAGCTCTTGTAGTGTTACAGGTCTTATGTTTTGGTTATCCACTTTATTTACTGGAATTATATTTGCTACAGCTGTTTGCTTTGGAAGGTATTGAAAAGTGTCTTCAAGATAGGCTTCAAGCACTTCTAGCTTAAGTTCCATCTTCATTCTTGATAGGAGCTATTTGTACTTTACGCCTTTTAAGTCCTTTATTTGCTTTCCAAATGGAATCTAAGAGTTCATTAAACTGCAAAATGGTGTTAACGGTTTTAGATTCTTATTTTGCCGAAACATTTAAATATTCCATGGTAACCCACATTTTTTAAGATTGTTGTGAATAACCCTGCATTTGGTTTTTGTTTCAAGCTTCCAGCTAGTGCGGTGCAAAAGATATTCGCATCAAATTTAGTTATAACCTATGTTGTGGGTATTCACATTTGAAAATTTAGCTATAACCCACGCTGTGGAATAAGTAAAAAAAACTCAACAGCATCAATAGACAATAATGCTATGGTTTTTGTTTCGTTTCCATCTAGTGCGGTTCAGAAGATATTTGCATAAAAAAAAAAAAAAAAATCTGTACCAGTGAGTATATTACAGCCACCGTAACTGTTTGATTAAAAATAAACACGCTCGCAGGATATTAAGTTCTTCAACGTATATATAAATAAGGCTCGACTTAAATTTGGTTCTTAAATTTTACATGCCTTTTTTGATGAATAATTAGAAATAAATATGAGTACAAATATCGGAAAAAGGACAAGATTGTCAACAAAAATTGGCAAAAGGAAGAGATTGATATATGTGTACATATTGAATTAATTTTAACAAGGTAATTTAAAATAATAAAATTCTTTTTCAGTTATTCGTTCCGATGATCTGAGTTCAAATCTCGGTTGAACATAAAATCTAATTTTTTATAAATTGTTATAACTTAAACTTTTTGGGCGTACATATTGTATTTATTATCTTGCTCACGTTATCGCATCTCAATGTAGTGGTTTTATTAAAGTGTTCACCTCGCACGTTGTTTTAAATCAACCATATTTCATCTATTGTTGCAATTTTTCGACTCACTGATGTGACATTATGGTCGCTTCGAATATAGGAGTCTAACTATGAAATTCGAAGGCTATCATTTTGTATTATAAAATACAAGAAAAATACTATTGTTTTCCTTCCTGTACCTTCTAATACAAAGCGATAGCCGTCTCAAATAGTCGTCGAATTGCATAGAAAGGTCCCAGGTTTTAATGGTAGTTTTATAAATAAATTGGTTTATCTTAATTTTTATATTCAAAAAACGATTAGTCTAATTATTAAGAAATAAATTATTAACAATTCTCTTGTCCACCACGATTCACACAATCTAGGCGTAGTTAATAAATCACTACTGTATAGTTTTTCGGTGTTCGCACGGTGGGTTTTGAAATCCACTATCATACGTGAAACAGATATATTTTTATGAAACAGCCGAAAAACAGTTTTTAAACATCACGCGGCTTTTACAGAGACTGCATTTTCAGGTTCAACGTTTTTTCAGACTCTCAGATCAAATAAACGTAGTTTCGATTATGACTGCGTTATTTTCCTTTTATCGTAAAATTATAAATAAAAGACTTTACTGCTTTATTGGGTTTTCAATAATTTGCGGTTGAATTAAATTATTTTTATTTTGCAGACAGTTTTTCAGAATCAAACCAAAATTTAACTTCGTTTAAATAATTTGATTTAACATTCCTTTTTTTCTGTAATTTATTCTATTCATGAAAAAACAATAATTTTAATAATAATTACTTCTTCCTTTTAAAAAAGGAAAACTAAAATTTACTTATCTTATAATTAAAATAATTTTTATATCTTTTTTGTAGGGGTTTAAATTAATTTTATTTTAATATATAATCACAATAATTAATTTTTTTTTTTTTTTTTTTCAAACTTCTATTTTTGGGCATAATTGCTAATAGCGTTTAGTTCACAGTAGTTTATATACGAAAATGTTTTTCTTTGCAACCTTAGTTTTTAGTTTTTTTTTTACATTTACAATTTTATTTAAACATATTATATATTTATAGAGAAATAAAAACAAACCAAAATTCTAATTTTATAAAAACTATAATTAAAGTATTGTAGTGTTTTTCCTTTTTTTAAAAATGTATCATTGAATTTTGCCAACATATTACAACAGCGCACGCGGTTATACCTAAATACATAATATTTAATTAATTTTTTATTTTTATTTATTGCATTATACTCAATAAATCAGATAAAAACAAATAAACGTTGTCATTTAATCTCAAAAAATAATTATAATTAAATAAAAACAAAATAAAAATTAACAATCACAAAAAATATAAAAAAAAAAGTTTTTAGTTTCTAAATCTCACAATCGCAGCGTTGCAAATTTCAATTTTTCTTCAACTTTGCGAAATTCGTGTCACAGGCAGGCACTTTTTATAAAAAAACTGGATCGATTGTAGTGCAACGCGGATTTATTTCATTATTAATTAAAAATATAATTCAAGACTCATGCTGTTTTCTTTTATTATTATTAGTGTTTTTTTATTATTTCTCGGTAGGAGAAGGGGTTGCAAGTTTGTGTGTATGAATGTGTGTGAATTAAAATAATAAGAATAATAAGATAGTTATCTAAAAATTATTTTTCCTCATTTTCTTTTTTAAATAAATTGTGTATTGTTATACGTTCTAGAATTACTTGTTGATGGATTAAAATTTGTATTTGGTATAGCCGCGACTCCTAAACGTCTAATTTCATTATTATTATTGTTAGACGTAGCTTGATTGGGGTTTAACAATATCGGTAGATCATCGTCGGTTTCATCGTTTATAAATGATCCTGACAGATTTTTGTTTAATAAATTATTGCTAGATGGTGCTACAGCAACCGTTACTGGCTGTGAGGCTAAAACTGATGGTGTCGCTGCTGCTTCCATTTCGGCGGATGAATGTACTAAGACAGATGTAGGTGTATCGTTAGTAGAAGTATCATTTGTTTGACGTCTATGGAACAATCTGGAAAAAATAAAGTATATTTATTACTCGAGGTCAATTTTGAATATAACATGCTGAATCCATTTCAAATGAATGAGTAAAAACAATAGGTATGACCGTCATCCATCCGTGCGCGGCTACAGGACTGTATTTCGTGCTATCTGCTCGTGACATTGGCACTGGTAAAATGAATAACACGTAAGTAGTAATCAACCAAATTGTTTGAATATACAATTTAGGGTCCGCACAAGAAAGACACAGCCTCCGAAAAAACAACGCTATAATTTAAACGAAAAATTATCCGTTGAAACTCTTTAGAAAGCTTCATGGCTTAAAAAGTAATGGTATTTGAGATCATGTGTCCAAAGTTATGTGAGTAAACCCTGCAATGCGTGAAATACACATGGTTTCTTTAAAGGAATTAATGGATTGAACAATAATTTTAGACTTAGGCCATTCGGAATTGAGAAGATTTTTATTGAGAATTTGTCGCATGTGGAATTCAAAAAAGACTTTCGGCGAATCATTCAGCTGGTGTTGTTTCCGTTGATTCGGAGCTTTTATTATTCAAAGAGAATTTAGTAGAACGAGTTTCTCGATATGTGTCGATTGTTCAGCGGAGGAGTTAGATTTTAGTATTCGTACGATCATGAATCAAAACAATAATTTCATAAAATTAATTAAAATGATTCTTTATTGGGATTGGATTTGTTTTTAAAGGTTGGTAGCATTTTGAGACTCTATATTGTGAAATATAATTTTTGTTTCTTGAATAAAATGAAGAGAACGAAGGGCAACACGAAATGTGAAAATCTGGTGTTCAACACAACAAGTTGAAAATGGATTGTAACCCTCCGGGGCCACACTGGGACGATTTCCTCCCGAGCGAAATTTCACTTCGGAATTCCCAAAAAAAAGAAGAGAGGCAGGGCCTGGCTTCCCTCAATGTTCAATTTCAAGAGTGTTGTGATTTTTTGTCAAAACCTGTAACAATTCTCTCTAGAAAGCCTGCTTGTTTTGCTAATAAGCAGATACATATAATATCAACCTTTAGGTGTGACTACAATGAAAAAAACATAAAAAAAATAAATAAATTTAGTCGTTAATCACTTGCACCACTCAATGTGTATATCACAAACACTACTAACGCCGATTGATATTTGAGCATTTTTACTATCTATTCTTTGGTCTAATGAAATAAAATGTCAA
This sequence comes from Tipula vernalis, assembly GCA_958295665.1. NCBI lineage: Eukaryota > Metazoa > Arthropoda > Insecta > Diptera > Tipulidae > Tipula > Tipula vernalis. Next base: position 215,676,893 of record OY282559.1, on the reverse strand, counting down.
AAAAAATGTTTTTTATTTTTCGTAATGACATTTTTGCAGTGAAAATGATCTTCGGTGTATTTTTCACAAAATCCTCGATTTCCCTCTCGTTGAAATTATGCATTTTCAAGTGGTCAAATAATTATACTTTTTTCGACAGAAACGGTCAAACTCCATTTTTTCTTGAAAATTAGTCTGTCCATTATGAGATGATGATATTTATTTTTTACTATGAGGTATGTTTTAATTGTTGAAATCTAGGCCAATACACCTTTTTCTACCGCTTTCGTTCAGATATCGATTTATTGTAAAAAATATAATAACTTTTGCACTTAAATAATTGTGGATTCTCATTCTTCAAGTTCAAGAGTGCTCATGAATTTTTTTGAATTTTCAAAGCGATTTAACACGTTGAAAACTGTATGTGGACGTTTTTGACCCAGTGGGACCGTGGAAGCATCGAAATTACAGTGCGACCATCGAGGGTTAATATCATCGACTCGGTAGGAATTCGGCGAATTTTTCCCATGCCCACACGAATTTCACCAAATAACCCAAAGTTGGAGTAAGGTTAATAATTCTGCAAACAATTAGGTAATTCTGCAATTCATTTTTTTTGCCGCAATAAAATTAATTGCAGAACTAATGTTTGCAGAATTATGAAACAGAATTTTCTGAAACAGAATTCTGTAAAACAGAATTATGTAAAACAGTATTTCGTAAAACAGAATTTTGTAAAACAGAATTTCGTAAAACAGAATTTCGTAAAACAAAGTATGTAATGTTAAGCCCCAACCACAAAAAAATGTATCCCCAGTACCCAACCCAAAAAAAAATGTAAGAAATACCAATTTTTTATTTTGATTTGAATTAATTAATAAATTCGTGCAACCTCCAATATGCAACCGGTCCTCAAATTTTAATTTAATAATTCAATTCTTAGGGGTTTATAACAAGTATACTCATTTATGTTCTTTTCAACAATGTTTCGAATTTACCCAAGGAAGCATTCAGTATATATGAGAAAAAAATAGATATCCAACGAATTCAACTCTAAAGTTACAAAAATATCATAAGATTAAAAAAATTATTTTCTGGAGCTTTTCAAAAATTAATGGCATTGTAACAAGTACAAACCAGTGAATCAAATGTTGCACCGAAAAACTAAGCTAACTTTTTTAAAATTCTAAACATCGGCGATTTACAGCCTTCTAGTTTCCCCAAACTTTCATCTTATGAAAATTTAAAATTACCTCAGACAACTTCTCCAGAATTTGTTTTACAGATGTTGATTTGAAAATCACAAATTGTTATAGTTAATTACAACGACATCTATCGTTTGGCTAATTCTAACATCGCTTTGTCCTTGGAAAATTTCCGATATTTAAATAAACGTATAAATGCATCGCAATTGTTATCGTCCAAGAAATTAAAATAGCGATGGAATACATTTTTTTAAATAATTACACATTGCGACGGAAGTAATTCATTATGGGCATGTTTTTATTTAACATCGGAGAGGTTGTCAAAAAATGAAATATGTGTTTTTTTCAATAACCAAGAAAAAAATGATATCTCTGTGCCGTTTTTATTATGCTTGGAAATTTACCGGATACAATATTTTTTCTCAGATAAAATATACAATTTTTTTTAAATTTTCAGCAACTATTGATTTGTTTTAAAATCAATAGATAAAATCAGAAAGAAGCGTAGAAAACCACCAGGTCGTGACTATCTAAGTAGAAATAAAAGTCTAGTTAGAAAAGTACACAGTACAGTTGTTTAAAAGAAAATATAAGTTCGTTTTGTATGTGACTACCATTAGGCGTGTTTTACTAATCGGGTCTGTTGTATTTCGCGATAGCAATTTTTCAAATTAAGTTACTTTAAAACCAAATATTGTCTCAATTTTGAATTAAAGAATGTAGAGCTAAAAGTTTTCTACAATTAACGAAAAAATTCTACTCGAAAAATTCGTTAGTTTTTATGTAATTTGGTAGTTCTATAAAATCTCTCCAATTGCATCCAGAACAACAACAGAAACAGAAACCTATCTAATATTTTATGTGGATTTTTTTGTCAAATACTGTAGAAGATTGGATCTACCTTATTTAATTCAGAAATTTGACAATATTTGATTTTAAAATCCCTTAATTTGAAAAAATGCTATCGAGAACTAGAACAGACACAAATATTAAAACACACCTATGGTTGCTCTGACCACGAAGACAAACCAATTTACACTTAAAAGCCGGTACGCTGATGAAGTGACGGCATTAATTTGGCTTTTTGGTTTCGAGGTTATAATAAAACTGTTCTGCAATAATTTATCTAAAAAATAGTTTCTAAAGGCTTGTGAGTCCATGATTTTAATTAATTATTATTATAATAGTTTTGTTAGTTTTAGGCCCCTGCAAACAATGGTTGGACAAAAAGCGCTCTTACAAATTGTGGGTGTCCTGAATCTCATGTTAGAGCACGAACGTAACCGAAGAATGAGGTAACTAATTTTAAATGAAAAAAATTTTTTGCTAAAAAAAAAATTATCTGTACTTTTATGAAAGGCTATGCTTTCGAAAGTTTGCCTCACTCAATATTAGCGCTGAAATTTATTAAATAAATTGTTTTTATTTTTTTAATTGAATTCTCATTTTCCAGAATTTATTATAAATATATTGTTTTAAATAAAAGAGGTAGAAGAAGGTATCAGAATCAAAACTTAAAAAATTTGTGTTGTTCTGTATTGTAGGATGAAATTATTTTAAAAGAATTTAATAAAGAACAATGGATAAGCAATTTTACGACGGATTAAACTAGATTTATTGAAATTGTGAGAAAGCAATTATCCCCAAAATTTAATAATTTGAAACCCGAGCACCTGTATCCGTAGAAAATATCGTAGAAATTGCAATTTACGCATTTGCAGAAATGCCAATAATATACTGACTACTGTCATATTGATGCACGTTAATGATGTAATAAATACCATATACATGATAGAGGAGAAGCTATTGATAACGAAATGAAGTTTTTGCCATTTCGAAACTTCTACAGATACTAATGATTATTAATGGGACCTTCAGACATCAATTAATATTTTTATTTTAAGTTTATTATTGTCTCCATAAAATTATAAAAAATTGACACTAAAGCTATATGCTGATAGTTAGCTGGATTTGTTTATTTCTTAAACATTTACACCTTTGAGATAGTCCGGGCTTGAAAATAAATGTGAGTCATTGATGCCGATACTAGTAGGATATTACGAACAATCCAGCAGATAAAAATTCCTTGCAATTGGGATGCTAAACTAGTTTTTTTTTATGAGCAGTTGAATAAAGGTTATTATTTTTATTTAACGAGAGTATCAAAGATTTAGACGTATCAAGAAAGTAGTTTTGAACGTAACCAACAAAAGCGCAAAAAGTTCTTGATATTTGCGGTTCCATTTCCTCCACGTGCTAAGTCCTCACAATTTGTAGATTGCACAGTTTTGGCTGCACAACTTAATGTTTCACCAATTGCAGTTGCAGTAAAAAGTGCGCAGCGACGGAATTTTACTACTGCTAGTATTACTACTACATACTTCTGCTAGGTACTGTTTTTATGTAAAAAAACATTTAAAATTATTAAGTACAATTCAACTCAATTTAGTACAATATCATTTCAATTTTCAGTACAATTCAAAAAAAGCGCTACACACGATCCAATTTGGTTGGTTGGTTGGTCCGATTTGGTTGGATTGGATGTTAAATTGGATGGTATGTATGCATGTCGGTCCGATAAAATTAAGTTGGATGTGTCGGTTGGAAATTCCATCGAACCGACCAAGTTATACAGAAAATTATTTAATTTTCTGTATATCTTATCTTGGATTTCTGTATATCTTGCGAACCGACCAACCAACCAACCAAGTTGGATGGTGTGTATTGTTGTCGGACGATATTTCATCATTTATGTTATGAATTTCATAGGGTTAATCAACTAAACAACAGAAAAAAGGGAAAACAAATTTTTTTGATTTTTTTTTGTATAATATAAAAAAGAGAAGAGGAATATTTATGTATGTATTTCGTTTTTGTCAATGCATTTACGAGTAAATACAGTTATTTTGTACTAATAAATACAAATTTAATTTATTCCATTTGTGCGTTTCATCTTTCATAGTTCATAGTGTGAAAAATCATTTTTCATTACAGATCTCTCTCATTACCTTATTATATTACTCACAAATAAATTTTAAAACGACAACAACAAAACAAAAATCAAAAAATCGGATGGTATGTTGGATCGTCTGTAGACAACATCCAATTTGGTCGGGCCGACCGTCGGTCCAACAAGTTGGATCTTGTTTAGCGCCTATTATACCCGAAACACATAAGTGGCGCTCTACGCTTGGCTTCGCTTCTCTTCGTCTTTATAATTTTTTGCAGCACATAGACGCCGCTAATTTGACATTTATTTATATGAAAAATGTTGTTTGGGTTTTTACAACAAAACATTTTCATAAAAAACTATTTGTTTAATGACCTATTACGACCAAATTTAAATTCAAATTTAGATTTTTTATTTCAATTGTCTTTTTCATATGACCATTTGGATGTAAAATTCAGCTAAAATTAGAAACAATAAATATAAATGTTATTCATCGCCTCAAAATATACAAACTTTGCTAGTTTGACGCCGCTCTATGTGTTCGCTCTTATGGAAATACATGTATTCTACTTTAGCGCCGTTGTTCACTCCGTCAATGTGTTTGGGGTATTATAGTTGAAAATGTTTGAGCGAAAATAGAATAAAAATACTCTTATCTAAGCAATACACAGGAATAAATAATAATATAATTACATAGTTTCTTTTCGTTCTCTCTTTGCAATAAATCTTGGATATAAAAGCTGTATTTTGTTGAGAAATTTACAACAACAATTGCACGTGACAGGAATTAAATAATTCGAACAAAAAATTTGAGTTATTTAATTCTAGCTCGAACAAATAAAATACGTAACTGCTTGAATGAAAAACAGAAGAAATACCAACATAGAATATAAAAATTAAATCGAAAAAATATTTCGCGGCTTATTCTGTTAAGAAAAAAATAACTCCAAAATAATTCGAATTAATTTTTTCTCAACAAAATACAGCTAAAATATAATCTGCATGTTAGAGCAGAATATTACTTTTTTTTTATTATTAGTTTTATCTCCAAATTTATATGTTTATTCTCACTCATTTATGTACTACGTCGATCACCATTTTTTGTAACCCTCCATCTAAAACCAGCACACGGGGAGAAAAATTGGTGTAGATTATATTTTATAACAGACAGATTATATTTTATATCCAAAATTTATTTCAAAGAGAGAACGAAGGGAAAATAATTATATTATTATTTAATCCTGTAAGGTATTGGTTAGATGCACAGATAATAAACAAAAGGATAGAAGGAAAAACAAAAATCCCACATAAAAACAATTGAAGCCGTTTTCGTTTGTTTTTTTCTTTCTATATTTGCCAACGCCTTATTGGTTAGAGAAATTTTGTCTTTGGAGGTTCTGGCTTCTTAAAATTTAAAAAGGAAATTTTGAATAAAAAATAAAAGTTTTCTTCCAAAAAATAATTTTAATTGTTAAAAACTTACATAAATCTTGTATAAGTGTAAAAATACCAGGTATAACGTAAAAACTTAGAAAAAGGGATTACCGGCAAGTAAATGTTTATTTGTTTACAAACATTTATATCACTTGTACACAATCATTTTAAATATTTTCGAATTTTGTGCACTTATTTTGTACACATCAGTAAATTCACTGTTTTAAAATGTTCTAAATACAAAAAAAAACAAAAGTTATCTCATTAAATTGTAATTAAAGTCCAAAATTCAAGTTTCATTCGCACATTTTTACAAATCATTTAAATCGTCATTACAACATGACGAAAGCAAAGAAAAACATAGGCGTCCCATTATATTCAATGCTCGTTCGTGAGCTTAATAAACAAAGTCACAAGTGAGAAAATTTTATTACAAGTTTTAAAAGTTTTTTTTTAAAAGTATAGCCACAGAATACAACCAGAAGAGACATAACGCTGTTTTTGTATGGAAAAATTTGGAGTCATTTTTTTGACCTTGATTTGCCGAAGGTAAGAGAAAGTTGGGTTATGTATTATTTGGTTTACTGGTTTTTATTTGAAATAATAAAAATTGAGAATCCTTAACAGTATAGTTAGTGAAATTATTTGATAAGTTTTGTTTTGACAGCATAATTTGTATAAAATATTCCAAAAATTCATAATATTCGAAAATAATTATACTTCAATGTCCAAAAAAGAAGGTAAGATGAAAAAAAAATTTGATCCACGCAATGTCTATTGACGATTGGAACCGTGATTTTAGACAAAATATTTGTCGGCTTCACAACTTCAAAAAATTTCCACTATACCATATTTCAGTCGTTCTGCGAGCGCTGATGCTAATTTTTGTATGGTGTTACAGCTTTATTTTATTCCGATAGGTAGTGCTTTCTCTCTATTTCCAATCGTCAATTCTGGTTAATCTTTCTTCTGTGGTATAGCTACGTTGTAAATTGTTATTTTTATGTTCATTATAGTAATTGTAAAATATTATAATTATAATACTTATGTGTGTTGTACTTCCACAACACAATAAGTATTGTTATTATAATGATGTACACCTACAATATTAATTTTCTTATATTTAATACGAACCCTGATTACCCTGGATATTAAAATTACAACTTGTTATCTATTAAGAATTTAAATTGTCTGTCTGTAAATCAATTGATTTTTCGGCTATATTTTAGACAAATACATATATTAATTGTTCATGAAAATCCTAATATGTTCGTCTTATTTATTTTTCTGATTTACTAAATCGAAAATATTGGGATTTTCCTGAAAAATTAATATATTTGTTTATAAAAAGCCGAAAAAATCAATTGAACTTGTTATCTGTAACTGATAAAATATTTTTGTTTATTTTGAAATAAATATTTTATGATATAAATATAAAATCTTAAAACAAATATGCAACACCACTGAAAAAAAGAAAAACAAGAATTGGTCGGCCATTATGGTTTTGTTGACCATTATGATTTTGTTGACCATCTTGATTTTTGAGTTTGCTTCACTTTTTTAGTTTAGCTTCTGTTCTCTTTACAATTTTTCTATGGTTAGATGAGAGTATTTTTATTCTATTTTCGCAAACATTTTCAACTATGTATTTAGCTATTAAATGTAAGAGGGTACCTGTGCGTCTAGTCACCGAGTCAAGCTTGTACTACATTATTGTTGGTTTTGAGGATTGGTATAAGTAAAAATGTATAGGTGGTCATAGCAAATTAATTGTTTAGGCTACGATTCGAAACGAAATTTAATTTCAGTAGGACGAGGTCTTAACGAGTGAATTAATAAAAATAAAAAATGAGACAACGACTAAAATAATAAAAACTCTTAACGAGTAAAATAATAAAAATAAAAAATCACCTACCTTTTAAAACGTTCCCATTTGTTTAATGTATTACTTTCGCTGATTGTTGTGGCATTTGGAGCCACTCGATCGAACGGATTCATCCGTGGTGGAGGCCGGTATTCCATTGCACTTGCTGATGTACTGCTCACCTCACTTAAATTATTAATCGATGAACTCTCGTGCGGAGTATCGCCATTACCCGATGAATTAAATGTTCCATGATTGGTACTATGGTCGACGGGATTTAATAGGGGCCTCCGATCATCATCGGTGTCTGACATACTATCAGATGAGGAGCGTCTCCTTCTTGATCGAGGCTCCCCCCGCGCAAAAACCTTCCGTTTACAAATTGGACAAACACGACGATTTTTCGTTAACCACGGATCAATACATTTTGTATGGTAAGCATGGTCACATGGTAACACTCGAAGTTTATCACCATCCGCAAAATCATCTAAACAAATTGCACATGTCTCATAACTATCTCCCTTTGAATACTTAATCGTAGGAATTTTCTTTAAGAGATTGTTTGGTAGTCGGTGACGTCTTAGTCGCCGTTGTTCACGAACGCATTTTACGACCATAAAAGCAATCTGGAATTTTATCAGTAAATCAGTTAATAAAAATTTCTTAAACGAAATTTGTGCGTTTCTTACCATTGTAAAAAAGCAAAGGCCGACAACAATTGAAAATGGTACAATTAAATTAGTATTTATGTTAAATGGTAAATCATCATTTATAATTACAGCGTAATCATCTGTATATTTATAACTCTTGATTAAAATATGGCCGGTACGTTCGCCGACAAATATTGACGGAATGACAATTCCTTCTTCGTTTTTCGCAGACATTTGCTCCAATTCATTACTGCCCACATTATAAACAATAGCTGCATCATAATTAGCAGCCTGTGCTTGTCTTACCTTCTGTTCGAAGGAACAATTATATCGTGAAATAATAACGGCCCATTTTACATACGTTTGCGTTATATTCGGCGGTGGTGCAATTGGTTTACATGCATCTCTTGGTTCACTTTCAACTGTTAAATATCGATAGCCCGTTGCCGGCAGTGATGGTCCAAAATGTGCTGGTAAATCACGAAATTCTTCCATTACTTTTGCATTGAGCCGAGAATAAACTATAACATCACAGTGTATAGTTTTTATAAATAGAAATGTCAGCAAAACTGACGGGATGAATTTCATCATTTTGAATATTTAATTTCTTTAATTCTTTTCGAAGATAAATAAGTTAAATTATTTTGCCGCTATCTCTTGTTTCGATTTGTAATTTTTGGTAGTTAATTTAATTATTACACCTTTTCGGTTTCTTGACTAATGGGTATTTTTAGCGGTCATATAGAAATGGTTTGTATTCAACCATTTGAAAGAGTTGTTATTTTAGTTTATAAACCTGCAAGTAAAGGAAATTTGTTTTTTATTTAAGTATAATTTAATTTTTATTGTTTTGTAAGTGCTACAGTTTAATGGCAAATGAACTACTCCTTGCCTTATGAACATATTTTTTCTAAGAGCGAGTTGACGCGTTTGATAATTTTTTGTTTAAAATAACTCAGGTAAAAGGGGACGAGAAACAGTGTTGCAATTGACGATTGGAACCGTGATTTTAGATAAAATATTTGTCGGCATTACAACTTCAAAAAATGAAGTCTCTCTATTTCCAATCGTCAATAATATTTGAAAAATACGGTTTGAAAAATTATTACGTGACATTCAATAATATTTTTTTCTTTGCCAAGGAAACAGAAGTATTTTAATAGATGTGTCCCATTGCGTGAGCAAACTACTCATAAGTACTTGTATCTACCTACAGCTCCTCATATTAAATTGATGGTTTAAATGTTTTTAGATGTGGTATTAAAATGTCACAAGGGCTCGCGAGCAGATAATTTGTCCCATTGAAAGACAGCTAACTCTTGGATTTTATCAAAACGAATCGATTGGAAATATTTGCAAAGGGAATTTTCTTTTTTATAGAAAATTTTTCATTTACAATGTAAAAGGGTGCATGCTTGGCTACTTTTGATTGCAAATCGCATTGTAAATTTATATATTGTGTATACCGATATTTAATTGTTATAATGTATGGTATACTATATCCAAGTGAAAGAAAATCAAATAAATTGCAAATATTTGCAATCTACTTTTGGTGAGAATCCATAGTAAGGTTTTACTACAACTAAAGGTCGGCCCACATTGAGAACGGCCGTCGCGAGAGATAATGTAATTTATAACCAAATTATGCAAGAAAAATGTTAAAATGGCGAATGAAAACCATATTTTTTTTAATTGATGAAATGAGTTATTTTTGTATATTAAAAAACAGAGAAAAAACTTAATTTGGTGTTGTAAATGTGTTGGTGAATAATTATTATGAAAATGGCATCGTGTTTTTGTTTGTATCTCACTTTGACGTTTAATATTTCTGTGTGTTTAATCGTAGATTTTTTCAAATTGCTCTAGAGGCTATATTTTCAGTAGGTAAAATGTTGGACATTTTAACTATCGTTAAGGGAATCGACGTAATAAACGATTTTCACTATTTTAACAATTTTCTTATATAGTTTGGTGAAAGAGGAAAATATTGTTCTCGTCGCTCGTTCTCAATGTGTACCAACTATATAAATGATTTGCTTTAAGAGTTTATTCACACTGAACGCGCATCGCGAGTTGCGAATAAATTCTAAATGCAAATTCGATTGACACCAACGGCGAGTAATTTTTTGTCATTCATGAATTATATACATATGTATAATGGCTATAGTAAAAAATAAAACTCATTTAATTCGAAACAGATTTATTTGCGCAAGCAAAAAAACAGAAGGACAAGGAAATATTGGGTACATCCTTATTTGAAAAATAAAATTGAAAATGGATGTTATAATTGGAAAAATATCCACATTAATATTACACGTATTTTCGGATGGATAAAGCAAAATTTATGAAAGTTTTAAAGTATTTGGAACCTTCTTTACGATCAAAAGCTACAAACTTTAGAGAATTAATCCAGCCGAAAGAGAAATTAACTGTTACGTTAAGGTAAATATGTAAATGTACATAAAGAATTCAATCATTATTTAATTCAATTGAAAATTTGTAGGTTTTTAGCATCGGGATGGACATTAAAAGACTTAGCAACACCGTAAAATTGCCATTCCAAATTTAAAAGAAAATCATTGGATTGAGATTAGGAAGCAATTGGAATTTTCTCAACTGCTTAGGCGCATTAGACGGTAAGCATATAGATTCTTTTGCTTTTAAAAATTCAGGAAGCCAATATTTCAATTATAAGAAGAGATTTTACATGGTGTTAATGGCATTGGTTGATGCTGATCATCGCTTTGTAATGGTGGTTGACGTTGGGGAATATGGAAGTATGTCGGATTGGACAATATTCGCTCAATCGTCATTTGGCAAATTATGGCTCCATAATAATTCAAAGCTACATCTACCATCTTATACTTCGTTACCAAATCAAACAGAAAAACTGTCAAATATAATTATTGCCGATGAGGCTTTTGGCTTCTTTAAAAAATTCTTTAAAATAAGAAAAAATAGTAAATTCGTACAAAGATGAAATATTCGCGCATTCGCTAAAAAAATAAAATTACGTTCCACTCGTGTTCTACATAATTTTTATTCGTATGAGTATTTGTAGTCACAACTGTTTTTCCATTTATAATATAATTTAGGAGCCATTACGAAACTCGTATAATTGGAGACCTAGCTCATGCTCCAATTTTCCAACTCGTTTTGTCATGGTGCCTTCCTCACTTGGATTAATATACTATTATATAATTACATTATAGTCCAAATTGAGGTTGTTGGTGTCAATCGAAAGCTATTAATATTATTTATGTTTTAAATTAACAAATTTAATTAAAATGAAATTAATAAAGGCGCAAAAAAACAATATAATTTTTTTAGTTATGGAAAAATTTAGGACGGACGAAGGAAGAAAAAACTTAACGGTTTAAACATAAGTCGAATTTGTTTAATTTTATTTGTAACTTGTTAATACGACAGTTGAAGCAATATTGTGGTTTGGGGTCTATTGGAGGGGAGGAGGGGGGGGGGCAAAGTTGAGTAGATTAATCTACCCGGCTCCGTAACCTTCCAGTAGGGTGGGCATCACGTGAGCTGTTCTGGTCATATATTAGGCAGCTGCGTGATGGGTACAATTGTGTAAGGGGTAACCTGTTCACAATTCGCAAGTGCACGTGCTGCCTCCTCGTAGCAACCACTGGTAACTAAGGCCATTTGGCACATTTTTGGCCATTTGTCACAGGCTAAAGTACGGCGCTAAAGGAGAAAACCTTGACAAAAAACCCTAATCTAAGGTGGAACAGCATATGCCGATGGATGAATGGCTGATAGGTTAATCAGTCTAAAGTATGTGGACTCTGGATACCAGGCACCCTCCAGTTTTATTTAGCCTTCCTGTAGTAAAGCTGGGTGACCTACAGGCGATTTGCAATTCCCAACAACTCGCAAGAGTAAAATTAAACGGAAGTAGGCGTAGGAATAAACGGGAGTGGGACAGCTCGCTCGAAGTCCTTGGGTTCTAATCCTACGTCTTTCTAGCGGAACTACATGCTGTAGTAAACATGTAGGAGAGAGAGAGCAATAAGCCCAGATAGTATGTATCACGTACCAGCTGGCAGTATTAGCAAGTTCATTAAGAACCTGAATATTGACTGGACGGATAATTAAGCAGGGTCCAGTACAATAGATCTTTTAAGTCGCAGTACGAGGTGGCTGATCGCCCACATGGCCCTTCAGTAAAAAATAATAATAATAATAAACTTAAGTACCTAATCTACAGCAGTTAACATGTTTTCTTATAAAAGGTGCCTTTTTCTATTACAGGAGTGTGCGCGGCAGCGAAAAAGATTGGGAAAAATACTGGGTATTTATTATTGTTTTATTAGGACATACTCTACTTTAGTTCCATGTCTATGGTTTGATAGTCTATTTTTCGTTTACAATGGTACATAACCGTCATTTATGTTTCGTTTCATTTTTCAGAACGTGCGATAAGTGAATTAAAAAATTAATGAAGCTATTATGTAATTCAAAAATTGTGTTCTAAATTTTTAATTTCCCTCTTCTGTGACCCTATTTTGGCTATTCCTTGGGAATTTGGAATTGAACTATTTTGACAGTATTCTAGCAGTTGGGAATTATTTTTTCCAAAAGTGTATTCTGGCGATTGGGAATTTTTGGATGTAGAGAAAAATAATTCCATTTTGTTTAAGTTTTGACGTTTAAAAGAAACTGGTTGTTTTGTGTTTCATTATTTTATTTACAACGTAGCATAGGTAAAGTTTTTATTTTATATGTATAAAATAAAATTGTTAAGTAATGACGGCTGCAAAATTCGAAATAGTGTTTTCCCATTGGAAATTATTCTCAATTACGCCAGAATAAACTTTTGGCAATTGGTGTATAAAAAATTGGGAATTATTGAAGTTTGGAAATATGTAGCAATAGTTTTCCCAATTCCCAGGAGCCACTGGTTTGGAATGTTCGCTATAAAACCAATGATTTGTTGCAAACAGTTAAAAATAAAAAATATTGAATGCTTAGTTTTAACCCGATAAATGGTAGTGTATGTATATGTTGACATTGAATTACATTTACTAATATACCATATATGTACAAATATTAAAAAAAGATTTTATTTCGGTTTGGTTGAAAAAATCCACAAAAAATTTCTCGCTGCCACGGACACTTGTCCCAAAAAACAGCATCTATGTTAATTTTATTTTTAACTCGTGACACGCATCCTATTTAAAAATCAAATATAATTCTCCTGTCTAATTTAAATAAGTTAAAGGATAATATAAATCATTTGTGGTTAGAATGGATCGATATATTTATCGGCTTGATTTTTGGAAAATATTTGTGGTTTATTGATTCTTTCATCACAATTGATTATGTATTATAGTGTATAGTGAAACAATAGGGCACGGAGTGGTACGGTTAAGCTTCTTGATCAAAACGAAGTTGACATTAGTTCTAACACTTCGCCACAGAAGTCTTCCATCAAAGTACCCATTGTTGTTATAATGGTGTTTATCCATTTTGTTGTCTTATGTTTATTTTTTGTTAAATAAATTTTTTTATAACAGCAACTTGAAAAGTTTTTTTCAATTCAAATACATTTACAAATAACTATTTTTGTTTTATTATAAAATTTATGAATACGTGACAAAAATAAACATAAGAAAACAAAATCGATATATAATATTACATACTGGTCGTGTTCAGTCGGCAAAAGTGATAAAAAACATCATGCTATTTTTTATCACGTTTTGCCATAAAACGTACTCATTTACAAAAAACCAAGTTTTTTTTTTGGTTTTAGGTGTCAAAATAAATACATATTTGAAAAAGAAATATTTGGCTTTTGATTGTGGTGTGATATTTTTAATATTATTCAGGAAGAGTATTGTTTATTATTTTATAAAAAATCTTGATAAATTGGTTTTGATGTTGCCCAAATAAAGTGCTCTGCAGAAATTTGACGTGTAAAATCACTTTTTTGATTGTAGTTGTTTTGTCGGACATGACATAAAATACAACGATGTGAAGTTATACCCTAGACAGGGTCATGTCATTAGGCAGCTGCGTGATGGGTACAATTGTGTAAGAGGTAACATGTTCACAATTCGCAAGTGTACGTACTACCTCCTCATGGCAACCACTGGTAACTAAGCCCATTTGGCACAGGCTAAAGTACGGCGCTAAAGGAGAAAACCTTGACAAAAAATCCCTAATCTAAGGTGGAACAGCATATGCCGATGGATGAATGGCTGATAGGTTAATCAGTCCAAAATATGCGGACTCTGGATACCAGGCACCCTCCAGTTTTATTTAGCCTTCCTGTAGTTAAACTGGGTGACCTACAGGCGATTTGCAATTCCCAGCAACTCGTAAGAGTAAAATCAAACGGAATACGGGGCAGGAGTAGGAATATATGGGAGTGGGACAACCCTCTCGAGATCCTTGGACTCCAATGCTACCGTCTTTCTAGCGGAACTACATGCTGTAGTAAACATCTAGAAGGGAGAGCAATAAGCCCAGATAGTATGTATCACGTACCAAGAGGCAGTATTGTTAGGTTCATTAAGAACCTGAATATTGACTGGACGGATAATTAAGCAGGGTCCAGCACAATAGATCTTTTAGGTCGCAGTGTGAAGTGGCTGATCGCCCGCATGGCCCTCCAATAATAATAATAATAATACCCTAGACAGACTGTGGTTTAATAAATCCGATTTAGCTAAACTAGTTTTAGTATTCTACGCAATAACAAAGAAATTAGCTAAAATCGAGGTTGACACACTGCGATTAATCTTGAAAAAATCACTAAATCGGTTTTATTAAATCGCAGTGTGTCTAGGGTATTAGGGTAATAAAAAATATCAAGAAATTTTTTATCACTTTTGCCCGACTGAACACAAGGAATATATATACAATATATAAAAATATAGGCTAAAATCAGTCACGTTTGGTTGCAACTCTTTTCCTGGGGTACCGAATTAAAAAATGCCGAATTAAAACAGTTCTTAAAAATGAATTAAAAAGTTGATGTATATTAATTCATTTTTTTTGTTTTAAGTTATGAATTAAAAAGCGATTTAGAAAAAAGAGAAAACTCAAAAATAAATTAAGGAAGGCATATATTAATTCATTTTTAAAAGACATACCTAAATTCATGTTGAAAATGAATTAAAAAACTTATTTTATTTCATTTTATAAAAACAAATCTTAATTCGTTTTTATTTGTGAATTCGATTCTTTTTTTTTTTTTATTTTTTTTTTTTTTTTTTTTTTAAACTATGCAAACTTTTCTGGGGCTCAAGGCACTCCCAACTCTTTCGCAGTTAATTTTACCGTCCTACTTTACGCAGTATTAGCCAAATCGAGGACGTACGGCTATAGACCCGCTTTGTATAAACCACCTGCACATTGCATTGCTTCATGCCAACCTATAGTGCTGACATGAAAGGTGGGTCGGCCCATGGATTCTGCACTCTCAACAGGGTGTCATAGTTGTGTTCATCGTCATCACCGATCGTAATCAGATGATGAAAAATCCCTTTTGCATCCCGCCCCTATCGGGATTCGAACCCGGTACCTCCCGATCCAAACGCCGCAGCTTTAACCACTGCGCCGTTTGCTCGGTGTGAATTCGATTCGAAAGCACTCGACTCTTTGAAATATAAGATTCGTATTTGATTTAAATAAGAAACGAATGAATCTGATGCAATTCAAATAAGAATCCAATTATTGACTTCTCCAAGATTCGAATACGCTTGAATCGAATTCACACATCGATCCCCAGAAGTGTGTGCATTATTTTCATATTTTGAAGAAAATGTACTAAATTCCCTTGTTATGATTGTTTTTGCTCTTTCTCGCCTAAAATAAAACATATTTTAAATGTATACAAATTTAGTAAAAATGCAATACTATCGTATTCATATATATTTGTGCAGTATACATTTTTAATGCAATGCCACACAAACTTCTTTAATATTGATATAAACAAAAATCTTTTTAAAACTATTAATTTTTATTTAGTTAGCTTAATTATTTTGCTTTATATTTCAATAAAAAAAAAATGTTTAATTTTAATTTTAGGAAAAAATACAGTTAATTTAATTTTATACAAAATTATTTGTGCACATAAATTTTTATTCATAATTTTTTGTGCACATTAAAAAACCTGGTTCACTATGATTTTTAAATCAGTTATTTGAATTTTTGTTTTTTCTGAAATTGACTTAGTGTGTAATTAGTTAGTTATGAAAAAAATTTAAGTTAATTCTTCAGTAAAAATGCCTAAAAAATTTGAATTTAGTCTTGAAGTCAGAGCAGCAATGGTAGACGATTATGAAAATTGAATTTCGACCACGGAATTATCGAAAAAGTATGGTTGCCATAGAAATACCATTTTGTACCAAATAAAGAAAAAAAAACATTCATGGAACGGTAAAAAATGCCATTAGAAGAGGCCGAAAACGAGCAACATCTGCCACAGAAGACCGAAAAATTGTAAGAGCTATGAAAATCAATCCAGCAACGATTCAAAACAGTATACAAAAGTTTATAAACTTTTCGAGAAATAGACACATTAGCCAACCAACAATACACAGGAGATTAAGGGAGGAGAATATTAAAAAATACACCACTCAAAAAAAACCGTTTATATCAAAAGTAAATAAATTAAAAAGATTAAAATTTGCAAGGGAGCATATTAACAAGCCGTTGGAGTTTTGGAGGAATATTTTATGGACGGACGAATCAATTTTATCTCTTGATGGGACCTGGGGAAGACATTTCTTTTATTCGAAACTTTCAGAGAAGTTTAAACGTACAGTCGTCCCACCAACACGTCATTTTGGTGGAGGCCACTTAATGATATGGGGCTGCATATCATATGACAGTGTTGGTCCGGCTACTTTGGTAAGAGGGAAACTTGTTCAAAGCCGTTATTTGCAGCTTCTAAATGATGTGGCGTTATTGGCTGGATGCAAATTAATTGGAGAACATTTTATGCTGCAACAGGATAATGCTCCTATCCATAAAGGCAAAATGGTACTAAAATTTTTAAAAGATTTGGACCAACCTTTATTAGAATGGCCGCCTCAGAGCCCGGATCTTAATGTGATTGAGAATATATGGGCGTACATAAAAAGACAAATTCCTTGTGCTGTTGGAAGGACTGAAGAAGCCACTTGAAACGCCATAATAAATGCGTGGAGCACCGTGTGCCAATAGATTTTTTTAAAAATTTAATCGACTCTATTCCCAGACGCCTCGCAGAAGTTCTGAAGTCAAAAGGAGGAAATACGTCATATTGATTTGTTGTTTAATGTGTTTTTGTCTATTTTGAATTAAAATATAACTGATTGAATTATTATAAATTAATTTATTTTATTATTTTTAATGTGCACAAAAAATGATGAATAAAAATTTATGTGCACAAATAATTTTGTATAAAATTAAATTAACTGTATTTTTTCCTAAAATTAAAATAAAACATTTTTTTTTTATTGAATTATAAAGTAAAATAATTAAGCTAACTTAATAAAAATTAATGGTTTCAAAAAGATTTTTGTTTATATCAATTTTAAAGAAGTTTGTGTGGCGTTGCATTAAAAATGTATACTGCACAAATATACACTAGGGAGCAATTGAAAGTTAAAATGTATATGTATTCATTATTTTTTACAATAGTTATCATATTTGTGCCTTCTGCTATTGTTTTTCTTTGTGTTTTAAATAAAGGAATTCCCAACTAATATTTCAAGAAAAAATTAATTTAAAATTGCGCATCGACTAGAATAGTGTTAAGTGAATCGTCGAGAAGTGCATATAAACAAGAGAGCAATTGAAAGTTAAAATACCACTTTTATTAATTTGTGTAAGTATAACTTAACCCAACATATTTTTTTACATTCGCGAATATTTTGTAGCATGGTTTCTAATTGAGTTTTTATGCAAGCTTGCCAAAATAAAATTATTATGCGGAAATCAGAGGATGTGCGGCGTCTTATTATTCGGGATCGGGAAGCCGGTAAAACTTACCAACAAATTGCAGCTACATATGAAATATCTATTCCTGGTGCCTTTAAAATATACCAAAAGTATCAGAACACCGGTACAGTCAAATCGTTGTATGGTGGGGGACGAAAACCTAAAATTACGGAACACCAGGAGAGACTTATCAAACGTAAGATTAATACAGTTCCAAGTGCTTCGGCTAAAGAATTGAAGGAGTGCGTGAAAATAGAAGCTTCAGTATGGACTATCCGCAGAAAGTTAAAATCAATGGGGTTAAAAAACTTCATCGCAAAAAAACGACCTATGATCTCCAAAAAAAATCGGGACAAAAGGATGCGATTTGCAAAAAAATATTTAAATATGCCTCAATCATTTTGGGATAGAATAATTTGGTCGGATGAGTCAAAATTTGCACTGAAAAATTCAAAAAAATTCAAAAGGGTCTGGTGCCACCAAGCAGACCGTCTGAAGCCCAACTTTATTATGCCTACTGTAAAGCATGGTGGGGGATCCTTAATGATTTGGGGTTGCTTCTCCTCCTCTGATGTTGGGAACTTGGTGAAAATCGATGGAAAGATGACGGGACAATCATACGTTGATTTATTAAAAAATAATTTGGATGAATCTGCTCACAAAATGAGTTTGGGGTCGTTTATCTTTCAACAGGATAACGATCCCAAACATACCTCGAAACTAGTAACAAATTTCTTCAATGATAATTCTATTGTCAAATTGGAATGGCCGCCCCAATCGCCAGATTTAAATCCAATAGAACATCTCTGGTCGATCTTGGATTCAAAAGTTGAAATGGAGCGACGATCCAATGTGACCTCCTTTTGGGGAGATCTTCAGAATCAATGGAACAACATACCCATAGACATGTTAAAAAACCTCACCCATAGCATGAAACGAAGGCTGGAAGCAGTAATCGCTAATAAAGGAGGGAATACTAGTTATTAGTATGTAATTGTTTTTTGACGAAATAAATTTAAATTTAAATTATTGTTGTATGATTAGACTGAATTTAATTTTGTTTTTTAATTTTACTTTGTTATACTTTTTTGTAAATTATGTACATTTTATTATAAAATATTATAAATGAAATCAATTGTTTTTGTGATACAAATTTATGTTCAATCTTCTTACTTTCCTAATTAATTTATAGTATTTTTTAAAAAATCTCAGTAAAAAATAAAAATAAAGAACAACATCTGAGTTTTAACTTTCAATTGCTCCCTAGTGTATATGAATACGATAGTATATTGTTTTATCATTCTATAATAATTTTTTATGTTTGCCTCATTTATTTATTATTTAGTTAATTTTAGATTCAAATTTTCACTAATGAAAACGAGATATTTTAATATATTTAGGTACATACATATGTATAAAATTCAATTTTTATTATTCGCGTTTTCATTAATGAAAATACCAAATCAAAATTTCATATATCTAAATTCATTTTCAAAACGAATTAAAAAAGGCTTATATAATTTCATTTTATAAACATATTTGTATATTAATTCATTTTGAAAATGAATTAAGAAATACCTTTTTAAATTCATTTTGTCAATCATTTTTATTTCTTTTTCAAATTCAGTTTTAAAATGAATTAAAAACACTTATTTAAATTCAGAAAAAATACCTTTTTTAATTCAGCATTTTTTAATTCATGTAGCCTCTTTTCCTACAAGAACAAATCACTGTTAACAAAAATATTTCTCCCGGCAATAATTTGGACCGAAGATTCATCCGAGAAACACACCTGAAAATTTGGCCGTTTAACCAAATTTGTAAAAAGAAACGGCAAACAGAGATTTTTACTTACATTAGACCAATCTGACACTGAGAAGTGCTTGTATTTCCGTCCCCATACAATTCGTTTAATTATCGTGTTGGACGTTAATTTTTGTTTAATAGTCGGATGACACTGTTTTAGTCCAAATTGTTTAAAGCGGCTTCGCAATGTTCTATTCGAGATGTTGATGTCGTATTTCTTTATAAAGATTCTGTAAGGTTAATTTTAAGATGATTCTGTCTTCCCTTTCGGGTGTTTTCTTTTGTTTTCTGCAATTTTACCTGTGCGGTGGAGTCACGACCTCGCCATTTTGGAGTGATTTCTTAATTCTAGACACAACATGTAATTGCAATTCTACTGGTTCCAACTATTTTGGCAATTTCATATTGTTTTAATGATGAATGTTCCAATAAATCAGTAATACGTTGTTTTTTTATCAATTTCGATTTAGAAATTTAGAAAAATATGCTATAACAAATTCAAGAGAAATAACGGTACATAATTTTGTACGTCATAAACGGCGCTAGACTTGTGCTATAAAATAAAGATCAAATTTCCCGGAAATTGCTTGTATTAATAGTGCAATTTTAGAAAATCAAAAGTTGCTAATTCAATGGCCATGTACTGTAATTCCGAAGATTGGCGATTGTTTATCGATTCCTCCAAAAGCAGTTTGAAGGCAGTTCTCCTCTACGTTAGCAACTCAAAAAATTCCGTTCCAATTGCACTCAGCACAAACACAAAGGAAACTTATGCATGAATGAAATAAATCATCTTTATTCATCAAAAAATATTGCTACCACCGCTTCATATCGAGCTTGGAATAGTTAAAAATTTTATAAAAGTGCCGAATCCAGATGGAAATGCGTTCATCGAATTGCATCCCATTTTTCCACGGTTAAGTGGAATGAGAATAAAAGAAGGTTGGTGTTTGAATTTATTCGAATCTAAGTTTTGATCAAATGAAATTTCATTTCGCGACATGTTTTCTATTACAGGAATACTTAATCGACCGCATATTCGTCGTTTGATGAACGATGATGCATTTGAAAATGCTCTCAGTGAGCGAGAGAGAGCTTGTGGCATGGAAATATGTAAAAGAAGTTATTAAGAATGTTATCGGAATAGATCGATCCAATGATTGGTACAAACATATTGAAAACAAGCTGACCGCTTTAAAAAATAAATTTTTTGCATTGCCATGTGGAAAAATTTTCTGACCAAGTCACAGCGGCAACAAGCTACATACACTCTTGGGTGACATTTGTTGGAATTTACAAGAGAAAGAAGATCCTGAAGACGATACAAAAGAATCAGAAAATTAAAATTGAAAAAGTTGAAACTATAAAATCGACTGAATCGATTCAATTTTTTTTAAATACAATAGTTTCTATTGGATCTATATTTGTCGATGTGATGTTTATTTGATCGATTTCAATCGATTTAAATTCAATAAATGGTCAAAAAATGATATAAAAAGCGTTTTCGTCGAAATTTAAAAAAAAAGAATTAATTAATTAATTAATTAATAATTAAATTATTATTAATTCATTTTTTTAAAAATTAATTATTTCACAAAAATGTGAATGTGGATGTGATTTGTTCGGCAAAGTTGTTTGTCTTGACGTGCGCAATAACTTTGCTGAAGAAAGCATAACGAAAATCTTAATGGTTCAAATAATATTGGTGAACAACGAAAAATTCCTGCTTTTTATGGCATTTTATATAAAAAGACCCATTGGATGCCATTCTTCATATTTAATTGACCGGCACAATTGTTGGCCGGAATAATAGGAACAACTTTGCTGAAGAAAGCAAAACGAAAATCTTAAAGGCTCAAGAGCTGTCAACGTGAAAATGAGTGTATATTTTGACAAATTTTTGACTCTGAGCCAAAATATGTCGAAAGCGATATCTCAAAAATGGGGACTGACATCACAAAGCAGACACTACACGCCGAGATATGAACCAATTATATCATTTTCGTGACGGTTCACACATACACATAAAAATGTAACGTAAAACATGGCGGCAATTGTTTGTATACATACATATTTTGGGAGATTCATTTCTGATCAAAGCCAATATTAGTAAAACTTTTAACGTTTTTTCTCAATTTCTGATTGTTTTGCCACATTTATATTTAGTGAAACGCCCTGCACAACACAATAAATTGAAACAGCGAGTCTTTAAGAAATTTAAGTAAGAATGTGACCATAGGAACATGCATGTTACTGACCAGCGAAACTTTAAGAACACTTCAATCAATTTCGTTAAATTTGAATTGTCATTTAGGGTTCTATAACAAGAGCGAAAATTATCGCCAAACCGAAGGAAGAAACGACAAACAGTAAAACAGTGCATTCAGTTTTCTAACAGCGCAACTACTTGCTTAAATGATATAAATGCAGGTGTCCCGCAAGGCAGCGTTCTAGGACCAATATTATACTTGTTGTACACAGCTGATATACCTGTAACCAACAAAGTATTAATATCAACATTTGCCGATGACACGGCCATCCTGGTGCCTCACACTAATCCTGAAATTGCCTCAAAGGAATTACAGAATCATTTAAACAAAGTCGCGGACTGGCTGAAGGCATGGCGAATAAAAGTGAACGAAAACAAATCAACTCATGTCACATTCACGCTGAACAAACGCACCTGCCCACCAGTGAAATTAAACGATAAAAATATTCCTCAACAAACGAAGGTAAAATACTTAGGTTTGCACCTGGATAGAAGATTAACGTGGAAAAATCATATTGAAACAAAGCGCAACCAAATAAAAATTACATTTTCCAAAATGTATTGGCTGATGGGAAGAAAATCTCAGTTGTCATTAGCCAATAAAGTTCTACTTTACAAAGCGATAATCAAACCCATATGGACATATGGTATTCAGCTATGGGGATCCACCAGCGCTTCAAACAGAGAACCCCTGCAGCGACCCCAAGCGAAAATACTTCGCAGTATTACCAATGCTCCTTGGTACATTCGAAATAGTAATATACATGACGACCTTGAGATTAAAACCGTTAAAGAAACAATTAAAGAATTCAGTTCGAAATATTATTCAAAACTAGAAGCACATCCCAACGAATTGGCCAGGAAAATACTAAAACAGCCGCGATTTAGGCGACTGAGAAGAACAGATCCACTCGGACTGATGAACCTGTGAACCTGTAAATTTACTAAATGATTATGTTATACTTTTAAGTATAATCTAAATTAATTAAATTGTGAGCACTAACAATAAGTATTAACATTGGTTTAGACTTAAAATATGTAATAATTTTTAGCTTAAGATTTGATTACTTCTTGTGAGTTTCTTATGTAGAAAGATTCAAGAATAAAGCCATTGGCAACATTTAAAAAAAAAAATATTATGTATTTATGTTTTAACAATTAAAATAATATTTTATAAATATTTTAAATATGTACATAATATATTATAGTAAAGAAAAAAATCAAATCCTAAAAAGTACCATATCAATATACATCTAGTATATTCCGTAAGATTCATATTATGTACATTTTAATAAAATGTATACATAAATATTTTATGTGCATTTTAAATATGTACATGATATATTTTGTATATATCAAAAACTATAAAATACAAATATATACAAATATTATTTGTTTTTTCTTGTCAAATCGTGTTACTGATTCGCTGGGCGATCTGTCAAAATTTCCGTAACAATACACTTTCGTTAAATTCTGTCTGGTCAATGCTTCACATACCACAAAAATGTTAAATTAGTGTGCGTGGCGGCACCCGTCACGAATGTAAATTGTTGTCAAGAAAGCATCACGTTTATTTCAACCTGTCACAGTCGCATATGTAAATCAAGCTTAACGCTCACTTTTTTGAATTACAATAAAGTGCTTTAACAAAGTGTTACCGAGAAATGAAGCATAGGGCTTATTTGATAAATTGCACGGTGCGGTGCAATGCACACAGTTTTCCTTGTTTCCTTTGATTTATTTCGTAGTGATAAATAAAGAAAAAAATGAACACTGCACCGCACCGTGCGAATTACCAGACAGATATATTGACAACATTATTCGGTTTTCTTATTCAAAATGTTAAAAAAATAACAATGCTAAAACGCATTTTCAGGACAATGGAAACGACGTGGAAGTCGAAATTAAATATTATAAAATTTGATAGAATTAATCACTTCTAAGTTTGTCACTAAAAAGTGAAAAAATAAATATTAATTTGAAAGCGTATCAAAGTTAATTCTAATCTTACAGTTTTCACAGTTTTTGTTAAATACTTCATTCCGAAGGCTACGGAAAACGTTAAAAAATATCCAGCTCAAAAAGCATTAGTTAAGTTATACCAGTGTTCCGATGATATCTCTCGATATAATGTGCCGTTAGTGCATTTTTCTTTTGTAACTTTTCTGAAATGACACCAACTTATAATAACTTTCTTAATGAGCATTACACTTCTGTATCAATACGGATTATTTCTTTTGCTCAATGTATTATTTTTGTTTGTGAACTGTGAGTTAAACTTAAGGCACATCTATCACGTAGGTGAATATCATTAGTATGCACCTCCACCCGCTCTATTTGGTCATCAATGTATGTAATCCATGTTTAAATAACATTGAAAAACCGTACCTTAAAGTTCAGTAGCCTGCAACAATATAACATGATTTATTTTAATTTGTTTAATTCAGCGACTGTTTAACTGTGCTATTATCACTTCGAAACATTTGTCATTCGAATAACAATAATAAATAAGTTGTAATTAACTTGCCTTTAAATAGCCATTGACCTAAATTTAACAAGCTTCTTGTTATAGAAATTTGGTTGTTATCGATAAATTAAGATTACTATTGTCTGTTAACAATATAACTTATCAAAATTATCAAGGTATTGAAAAATACCCTTTTTTTAAATATTTGTTTTACAGAACTTGTAAAAAAAAAAATACTTCCCTAAGTAGGAATAAATTACAGAAAGTGGCGCCGTTATCGTTTTCAATCAAAAAAAAAATTGGATTGTTTGATTACTAATTGAATATTTCTTATATACGTATTACGCCCAATTTATGATAAAATTAAATAAGCACAAGCGCTTTACTTAGGTTAATATTAGTATACAACACCGAGCTCGTGCATTTTTGGCAAATAAAAATTAGTAGCAGATTAGGTATATCACAAAACTTAATGATTAACTTCTGTTTGATTCATAAATTAATTAACACAATATAATTATAGATAATAAGTATTATCATTTTAAAATAGAGCATTCCTACGGAATATTTGCTACATAAAATTAAAAATTAATAAGGTTTTTAATACAATGGAACCTCGGCTGACGAGCATAATTCGTTCCAGGATTTAATTTTTTTTTTAAAATAACGAAATAGGTACCTATGGAGAAAAATCGTGAAATCGCATTTGCTTTATATGGGACCGGAAGTCATTTTTATACTTAAACGTATTTTACAAGAAAACGAAATGAGATGTTACGCTGATTTTTTAATATGTCTGATAGAATTAAATGGGAAAAAAGATAAAAAAAATGGGATTTCTTATAAAAAAATCGTTAACCATATATTAAATAAGATTGGCCAAAAAATTGTTCACTAGATACAGCGAACAAAACATTTGCAACTAATGCAACTAAATAATTCAAAGTAATATTGAAATTAAAAACGCATTTAAAATATTTTTATGTAATTTTTTAATTTAAAAAAGATAAAAAAAAGATGGGAAGTTTGAATTTTATGATTTTTATGTTTCGAATGTGTAGCGCTAGTTAAACAAAACATTTATGGGATATAAGTTTCTTTTTGTTGTGGTTTTTTAAAATACAGGTTGTCAAATATTTAAAAATTGCATGCACTTGGTATTGTATTTATTGCAATAGAAAAAAAACTAATTATCCGAAAATTATAAAATTTGGTTCATTTTAAAGATAAATGAATAGGGATTATAAAATAATTATAAAAATGGTACCTACCATCTTTCATTTCTTCCTTTTCAAAATGGCCGTTGAACCTTTTGTTTTGAATTTTCTCACATCTGCAACTTTTTTTTGCCTTTTTCCCCATTTCATTCTATTAGATATATTAAAAAATCAGCGTAACATCTCATATACTATGAGAAAAAATTCGTTTAAATATAAAAAATTTGTATATTGTCATACTCAAACGTTTTTTGCAAGGAAATGAAACTAGATGTTGCGCTGATGGTTTAGTATGTCTAATAGAATTAAATGGGGAAAAAGATCAAAAAAAAAAAAAGATGCAGATGTGAGGAAATTTTAAAAGAATGTTTCGCGGAGCGCTTTGAAAAAGAAGAAATGAAAGATGGTACCATTTTTATAATTATGTATTTTATAATCCCTATTCATGTATCTTTAAAATGAGCCAAATTTTATAATTTTCGGATAATTAGTTTTTAGTCTAGTAAATACAATACCAAGTGCATGAAATTTTCAAATATTTGATACTCTGCTTCTTAAAAAACCACAACAACAAAACAAAATCATGTTCCATAAACCACTTTCAAAACATAAAAATCTAAAAATTAAAACACGACTTCCAAAAAAATGCTATTTGAGGAATTTTTCACCATATACATGTGTATTATATTAAGCGCACAATCTGGATCTTCTTCTCTTCTCCACACTCATTTTGCGAAACGTCGCTCGTTAAGCGAGTCACTTTTTTTTACAATTTGATGTAGAACTTCGCTTAACGAGCACAATTCGATCCAGGACCCTACTCGTTAATTGGTTTTTAAATAACGAAATAGATTATGTATGTTTATTAAGCACACAATCCGCGTCTTCCCCTCTGCTCGTCACTCGTTTTGCGAAACGCCGCTCATTAAGCGTGTCATTTTTTTACAATTTGTTTTGCTTGTTATACTAGGTGCTCGTTAAGCGAGGTTCCACCGTAACTAAAAAAGAAACGGATGTTTTGCTTGAGCAAATAAGTTCGTTTTATAGTTTCAAAATCAAACAATAAATAAATAACCGACCAATAACTTTATGATTATAATAACCGATATTGGTTCAACAAATGAAAGTTAAAATGGGATGACAAAAAACAACATATGAGTTGAAAATGACGATTCTCTAAAAAATCAAATTCGCATCGCTATAAAGTTACTTTCCCGTTCTTTATTTAACTGTTTAGATATGTGCGATGATGGATGTCTTAAGGGAATTACCCATTTATTGATATATGGCAACTAAGCTTAATACTGAGGCTACTAAGACTATTATAGTTACACCGTATTTGTTTAGATCTATGTTTCAAAATTGAGGTATACAATTTTTTCTTAATACTTTTTAGTCATGTTTTGAAGTAAGTACCGCTTTTGTTTTAAAATAGGTATAGCTCTATCTAACCATTTCATAAATTTATTAGATTACAAATTTTAAATTATAACCAAAAACAACTAAACGTCTAGATTGAAAATGTATAAGAATGTAGGTTTACAAAATCAAATTAAGTATTAAAATCATTAGTAAATTTTGAATCTAGCCAATTATGGATTTTGTAAGTTTAAATCAAGTTTGGTCGTGTAAATTTAGTCACAAAAATATTACCATTCAATGACGGAATTTAATTAAAGTTTTAAATAAATATGACAAACCTAATAAGAAAAAAAATATGCTATTGGGTACTTATTTAAGCTACGCATTGGGATAACCAAATTCCAGCCGCAATTAACTTTTACTAATAACGATGTAAAAGTTATCAAGAAAACGTTAAAGCGATATTATTGGAAAACCCATTCGTTGCCAAACAAAAGCCTGTACCATTACAAAATAGATAAGTTTCAATATTTCAATTTATTTTCCTTTTGATATAAGAAATAATAAACATAATAACAGGGAGATGACCGCAAAAACAAATTAATAGAATTTTGTAGCAAACTTTTATTTAATTTAATAAAACTTTAGTCTGTTCTTGGCGGTGCCTGATGAAGATCTTGGTAAAGAGATGATAAATGAGAGCGAGAATCCCATATATAATTATGCAAAGGTATCCCAAATACGGACCTTAGGATATTGCTTGTAAATAAACCGGAAACAAATTTATAAAAAAGGGTGTTTTTCTATTTTTTGGTTAATTCAGATCTGTCCAATTATACTATATGTGAAACACAATATTCGCTAGATGACCACCACGATTTCGATAGCATGAAAGCTCTGGATTGTTTTACGATTGTTATCGTAAAGTCGCAGGAGTCCGGTGAATACGGTGGCTGAGACATGATTACGGTGTTGTTTTTGGCCAAAATATCACGAACAGGCAATGACGTGTGAAGTGTGAGCTGAAATGAGTCAACCGATATGCCGACATCCTCAGCAGCTTCTCTAATAGTGATTCGACGATTC
Organism: Tipula vernalis; assembly: GCA_958295665.1. NCBI lineage: Eukaryota > Metazoa > Arthropoda > Insecta > Diptera > Tipulidae > Tipula > Tipula vernalis. The sequence continues at coordinate 215,648,650 of OY282559.1, read as the reverse complement.
TCCATAACAATGTTCTTCACTGCTTCAACGTTTTAATCGGTTGTTGACGTGCTGGGACGTCCAGGGTAGGTATCGTGATTAACATCTTCTCGGCCTTTTGTGAAGAGCTTGTACCCATTATAAACATTGTTTTTTGCTCAATGTAGATTCGCCAAATGCCACAGTCAACATTTTAAGTGCGTTGGAGCACTTAATTTTATTTTTCACACGAAATTCTTTGATCCCTTTTTTTTCGATAGCAAAAAATCGTCAAGCACACCAAAACACGTCTAACCCTTATATCTGTCAAAAACAAACTAAAAATCCAAAATGGCTGATAATGTCAACATAGTATGTTGGTACACATATCCCCAACATATTATGTTGGGGATATGTGTACCAAGTACCAACATAACAAAAACAAAAAAAAAAATTGGAAAATCGAATGTATGTACGTAGCCCGCGAAATTTGAAGTCACCTTTTTTTAACAAACCACGTATGTCCGTATAACTTTAACACGTTGCTCGAAACTTAGCGATAAAAACTAAAGTTGTTATTACACCCTTTATAAATAAGATATTTGCCATTAAAAAAAGTTGAACACCTATATTTTGTGGAATCTTGTTGTTTTTCAAAACTGCTGCAAACCAATTTCCAACATTGGTGGTCCGACAATTATCTCGCTGAATATGCCGATCCGCTTTGCAATTTATTTGTACATTTGAAATCATTGCCTGTTAAATAATTCGCCTTAACGGCATATCTACATCCTCGTAACAAAAAAAAGCAATCATCTCGAAACATCGCATTCCCTTCTTCTCATTATCCAATTAATCCGGTTCTGTAAATTCGATTCTATAGGGTGGGCCATAATCAAGTGAACTGGTTCGATTTTTTGTGAAGTACAGACGCAAATAATTTGTTATGGAGCGATATACACCAAAAGAACGGGCAGAAATGTTAAATTGTTGTATGAAAATAAAAGATCATTTCAATTTTTGGCGCAAGAAGTGGGCGAGTGTCGAAGGCCTTTACTTTCAACAAGATGGTGGCCACATGTCACACAGCTAGCCAAACAACGACCATTTTGCGTCAAATGTTTAGTGGCCGTGGAATATTACAATTCGGCAATATCATGTGGCCGCCCAGATTGCCCGATGTAACACCACCAGACTATTTTTGTAGGGTTATCTGAAAAACAAAGTGTACATAAATTCCCAACAATTCGACAGAAACAATGCGCCACGTCATGGCGGAAATAAGGGAATTTTTACCAGATCTGTAATGCGATAAACCAGTATATCCATCGTTGGATCCTTTACGAACTTCCTGATATAAAAGGGTCCTTTTCAGTCAACAGGTACGGTGGTTTTTCGGATTCTGCCTCATTCGGTGGATAGTTCCCACAGAACCGGAAGAGCTAAATTTTATAGCAATAAACTTAACTGTTTCATCGTTATGAAAATCACAAATTAATTAATTTTCTTTATAAATTAAGGTAAAGATTAATGGTCAAACAAACAAGGACTCTTACAGAACTCGAATGGAAGTTCATCAAAAACCATATTTCAACGGAATGGAAATAGGTATTACATTTGTAGGAATTTGAAATTTCGTAAGATTGATTTTTTTCGGAACTCAAAAATTGTATAAACAAAATTTTTAATTTTTTTATAAAGAAAAATTTATCATGAAGGCCTACTTCAGAATTGTCGACTGTAATTTTTTTGGTAATTTTGCAACAGAAGAACTTGAGAGCGAAAAGTTTTGTAGTAATTTTTGGAAAAACTTGAAAAATTAGCTCCGCCAGTGCGAGTTTACGACCATTTTCTGATGAAAAATTTTCAACAGGCAACCAATCGACGTAGTCTATTTTGTAATAGTATATAATGCCGTCTTACTTTGGTCACTGGAATAGTTATTGGTATAAAAATAAAAATGCAAATTATGCTCAAAATAAAAACCGAAAATAATTTTCTTTTTACTTTTATCAATTGACATTAAAAATTAAATAAAAAAACAAAAAAAAAATTTCAAAAATATTCCTAGAATAATTCTATACCAACAAAAACTAGTTTTGAAACTATTCATTCCGGAATGAAAATACATGGCATTGTTGTTGTAAAATGCTCAAAGTAAGACGGCAATTGTATAACAAGTGGAGAAAACGAGTCATTGAAATACGAAAGTGAAATTTGAAGCCTGAGCGATAGCGAGGGCTGAAATCACTTGAGTATTGCAATTGCACGTTTTCACACGAGTTATACACGCTGTTTTTTCTACGATACAATAGTCCTGTAATATTTATAATTTATAAATAATTAGCAACATAAAAAATAACAAACTTGTACGGATCAACAAAACTTATAAAAGAAACGATCACAATATCATTAAAACATCTGGGTTTTCATCGGAAATCGTGTTGTAATTGAGAAATCGTTGTGTTAAGCCGCGGCCAGACGATTGCAAATAGTAGACGAATATGACGTTTGCGATATTGGACAAATATGAATTTGGCTGTCTACTACGATCGCCTGTATAGCGAATAGAGCACAAATATGTATATTTGTATTTGTTTTCTGTCCACACGATTTGTCATTTCACAAATAGCATCATATTCGTCTATTATTTGCAATCGTTTGGCCGCGGCTTAATGAAAATTGCAACACGATTTGTGCAATGCATCCTTTTCTTCATAATTTAAATTCAAAAATCATTGTCGAAAGCATAGGTTAATGCACTCTCGTAGAAAAGCAAATTTCCCCTTCCGAACATAATTCTTTTGTTTTCCATATAAAATATTTTTAATCTGCTGAAAATTGTTCATCAGAAAATGTTCGTAAACTCGCACTGAAGGTCTTCTGTTGAAAAATTACCAAGAAAATTGCTGTCCACGGTTTTAAAGTAGCGCATTGAAATGGTAATGCGATAAAATTCATTTTATGTTATTTTGTCTCTCCGCTTCCTATTTCAATTTGTCTTGAAAAAACAAAAATAACAACATAATTCTTTTGTTTTTCGTACAATTTTAAATCCCGGAATTTGGCCTAGTATCTTTTCTTTTTTTGTTTTAGTTTTAATCTATGTAATCTGTTCAAGGCACTTCCAACTCTTTTACCGTCCTACTTTACACAGTAGTAGCCAAATCGAGGACGTACGGCTATAGACCCGTTTTGTATAAACCATCTGCACATTGCATTACTTCATGCCAACCTATAGTGCTGACATGAAAGGTGGGTCGGCCCATGGATTCTGCACTCTCAACAGGGGGTCATAGATGTGTTCATCTTCATCACCGATCGTAATGAGATGATAAAAAATCCCTTTTGCATCCCGCTCCTATAGGGATTCGAACCCGGTACCTCCCGATCCAACCGCCGCAGCTTTAACCACTGCGCCGTTTGCTCGGTGACCTAGTATCTCTGTTTTTTTTAAAATTTCAAACAGAGAGATTATCAACCCTTGAATACGCAACCTTTTTTTTAAATTACTGTCAGCAATACTTCCAAGGGCTGCTCTTGCCCTTCGTTGGAAATTATAAACTCTTGAAGACAAACGCTTATTAGTGAGAATCACTGAAATCCTCGAAATGAAGGAGCATACTCTTTTACGTAGCAAGATAACTATAAGACCAATGAGATGGACTGAGTACTGCCAATCCGTTGGATGAATTACTAAAAATGAGAATTGACAGCAACCATTTTATTATCCTCAGATTTATACAACAAAAACAGAAGATAAAACAGAGAATAAAAAAAATCGCCGATTAATTTTCTTGTTTATTGTCGTTCATAAAATGCAAACGACGGTTAATCCGAGGACTAATCTTCTAGCCGGTGGTTTGGCGTCTATTGGAGGGAAGGGGGGGGGGGGTCAATGTTGAGTAGATAAATCTACCCGGCTCCGTAACCTTCCAGTAGGGTGCGCATCACGTGAGCTGTTCTGGTCTTGTCATTAGGCAGCTGCGTGATGGGTACAATTGTGTAAGGGGTAACCTGTTCACAATTCGCAAGTGTACGTACTGCCTCCTCGTGGCAACCACTGGTAACTAAGGCCACTTGGCACATTTTTGGCCATTTGGCACAGGCTAAAGTACGGCGCTAAAGGAGAAAACCTTGACAAAAAACCCTAATCTAAGGTGGAACAGCATATGCCGAAAGATGAATGGCTGATAGGTTAATCAGCCCAAAATATGCGGACTCTGGATACCAGGCACCCTCCAGTTTTATTTAGCCTTCCTGTAGTAAAGCTGGGTGACCTACAGGTGATTTGCAATTCCCAGCAACTCGTAAGAGTAAAATCAAACGGAATACGGGGCAGGAGTAGGAATATACGGGAGTGGGTCAACCCTCTCGAGGTCCTTGAGCTCCAATGCTACCGTCTTTCTAGCGGAACTACATGCTGTAGTAAACATATAGGAGGGAGAGCAATAAGCCCAGATAGTATGTATCACATACCGAGAGGCAGTATTTTCAGGTTCATTAAGAACCTGAATATTGACTGGACGGATAATTAAGCTGGGGCCAGCACAATAGATCTTTTAGGTCGCAGTGCGAAGTGGCTGATCGCCCGCATGCCCCCCTCCCCCCCCCAATAATAATAATAATAATAATCTTCTAGCCGCGTTCATAAAATTTATACTGTTGTATTGACTGAGTAGGGCATTTCTTCTTTATTCGATGCCAAGCCAAATGAATAATCATCACAATATATTTTGTACTTACTGTCAGTAGTAAAAAAATGATTATTCGATCAGTAAAGAGCGAATGATAAATTTTAAACAGCGAGTTTTAAACGCTGTTAAATACGTATACGACATACGAATAGTATGTAATGTATTACGATGGTAACTTTAATGTCAATTGATAATGATGGTTTTCATATATAGTATGTTAGGTTAAGGTGGCGGTCCACAAGACCGGCATAGCCACAAAACTTTTCCGTAGCCATATCACAATATTTTTTTTTAAATTTTCATAGCAAATCATAAGCATTTTAACTCAAATATATTCCTTCAGGTGACCTTAGGAGGACATATAAAATACATATTCGACGGAAAATTTCCCACTCTTTTCGAATCTGAAGTCAAAATACGGGTTTCCATTTAAAATAATGACCTTGACCTTCAAATGACCTTGAAAATTGACCTGAAGGTCAATAGCATTAATTCAGATAAATTTGTTCTTGACAATTTTTGTCTAAACAATTTTTGTGTAGCTGGAATATTTTAGAATCCTTCGATTAGAGCCATTTTACTCTAGTTTGCAACTAAAATTTTCAAACGAAACAGAAATTATTTGTCCTTGCATATTTTAGTCAAATCTCTCTCTCTATTTAAAATACTTCCTCAATGGTATCACCACGAATAAAAGATGTTTTCTTTTCGGAGTAAACAAACGCTTGATACACAAAAGGGTCAGAATGACCCTGCACTAACTTCGAATGATGCCAAATGACTACTGCGTATTGCGATTTACAAAGGGAACATCTTAACGTGTAGTTAGTACTTAAAACTATAGCTAGAGGGCCCCAGGCCCTCCAATTATCAAAATGCTTTCAAGATATTTACGATCGAATTTGAGGTAAGGGTCAAATTGAGCCTGTGTGTTCTCGGAGGGCTATACGAAGCTGCTCAGATTTCATTTGCTGTTCCAGTAATAAAGGTCAACAATCATGAACGAACTATCATGCTAACTTTATGATCTAATGGTCTCAAATTCAATGAGTCCAAAACGAAATATCTGATCTCTAGTAACGAAAATTATTTGTATTTGTTAAGTAAATATTTATTAATTGTTAGGAGTTAATTTTCTGAAAATTGTAAGAATTTTGGATTTTGAAAAAATCATTTCACTTTTCAGCCATGCCTACTAAACACACTAATACCACAACTTACAGTATTTATACAGAACATATTTGTTGTTTACTCGTGGACTATAATATCACCAATAAAAACTTTATATAATAATATTTCGATTTTGTCACTTTCTTCAACGTGATATTTATTTTATTTGTAAATGAAATTAAGATCGTTTCGGATGTTACTCCTTTATCAAATTTCTAACAAACGTTCACGTTAAAGAAAGTGACAAAACCGAAATATTGTGTTTTATTATATAAAGTATTTATACAGGATAAGGGATTGATCCCGGGTTCATAATCTCGAAATTAACTAAATTTGTTTGAGCTGCTGTCTACAATATATGCTTCATTAAGTGAGGTTTAAGGAAGTTTTCAAATACATATATAGTATAACGATTTTATTCACATTTACTCGAATATTTATAAAAGAAATAACAAATATTTTGATTTTTTAAATAGATTTTCAAGAAACAATCGTCATGGATTGTATAGTAGTGGTTATTTGCTAAGCCGTGGCCTTAAGTTTCGTCTGTGAGCTGATCAAAAATTTCAAATTTAATTAACTAATATTAGCATGATTCGACGGACATTAAAACGAATGTGGCTAAAATCATTCGTTGTGCTGACCACCTACAATGTTCACTAATACATTATACATGCGTAATATATAAGGTCTGAACAAAATGTCTCAGTAGGGGCGGAGCGCCTGACAAATCATTTTTAAAAATAGAGATTTTATTTAGCAACGGTACTTCGGGACATATACGAGGGCGAATCAAAATGTCTTGCAATATCATATGAAAAAAAGAGTGAGTGAGACAGCAATATTTTTATTTTTCGACGTAATCTCCTTTAAGGTTTATACATTTGTTACATCGATCAATTAACTTGTATAAGCCCTCTAAAAAAAAAGTTTTCTTTTGCTCCATAAAATATTCATTTACAACAGACTGTACTTCGGAATCAATGGAAAATTTCCGGCCCCTTAATTTTTTTTTTTTCAAATTGGGAAACAGAAAGTAGTCACTGGGTGCCAAGTCTGGACTGTATGGTGGATGCCGAATTTCTACGAAGCCGCAGTCCTTTAATGCAGCTTGAGCAACTTTAGTCTTGTGCACTGGTGCATTGTCGTGAAGAAGTAAGATTTTTTTTTCTAACTTTCTTTGGCCGTTTTTCCCGGATCGCTTTTTTCAATTTTCGCAAAACCTCTGCGTAATAGATGCCTGTGATTGTGGTTTTCGGTGGCATACAATCAATCATCAATATCCCTTTAGCATCCCAAAAAATTGTTGCCAAAACCTTACCAGCAGACGGTTGAGTTTTGAATTTCTTTGGTGGTGGTTCATCACGTTTAATCCATTGCATCGATTTTTGGTTGGATTCCGGATCCCAATGATCCATGTTTCATCGCCTGTTATTATGTTATCCAAGAAGTTTTCTGGATCGTCTTCATACATTTCTAAAATCGCCTTTGAAGTTTGAACACGAATTTTCTTTTGTTGTGCAGTTAACAAACGGGGAACCCATCGCGCACTTACTTTTGACATGTGAAGGTGGTCATGTATTATGGTATAAGTGGTACCATATGAAAGGGAAAGTCTCCACGCTAACCGCGAAACAGAAATACGGCGGTCCTCTAATACAATTGATTCTGCCAAAAGTATGTTGTCATGGATAATAGCATCTGCGGGACGACCCGGGCGGTTGTCGTCTTCTAATGACTCCCGACCACTTTTGAACAAATTTACCCACCTTGTTTCTGTGGAATATGATGGTGCAAATTCGCCGTAAACTTTTGATATGTAATTGAATATATAAATTGCATTGCGTCCATCTTTACAGAAAAATTTAATAACGGCACGATATTCAATTTCATTCATTTTGAATTTTTTTCAAAACACGGGCTACTAAATTGAAGAAAACAAACGAACTGTAAAATTTACATCGAATTTTGTTTCTATAAGTTTCATCGCGACAAAATTTTTTTTAAAAAAATATATAGTTGTCTCATTCACTCTTTTTTTTCATATGAGATTGCAAGACATTTTGATTCGCCTTCGTACATCTTTATATTTATTACTTGAATCGTCCATTTAATTTTACATAAATATTTGCATGAATTAAGTTAAACAATAATAAATTTACCTAATTGAGCCGCTTACTTACCAAAACAATAATAACTCCACAAAACAAAATTAGAGAAAAGAAAAATAGAAAAATATACAAATATAGAATAATATAAAATGTTACAAGTCAATCAAGTGCTTTGTCACTAAAATTTAAAAAAACAAAAAGTAAAATTATAAAATTAAAGTTTGTCAATGAAAATTTTCCTTTCTGTTCAACTTTTTTAGAAATACAATATTTTTTTTAAATAACCGAGGCGACGATGTTAATATAGATATGGGGTGACAAGTTATAACCGTCACTTTTTTCGTTTCGGTGTATTTTCGATAGAATAACTGTATTCCTTTGTTAAAAATATAAAATTTTAAAACAATTTAGATGTAAGATACCGTTACTCTGTCGAAATTGCATCGAAGCGAAAAAAGTTATGGTTAAAACATGTCACCCAGGGCCGCTCGTTAGGATTAATAATTAAGATGCACCTTTTATTAAGCAACCCTAAATATGGGATGTATATTGTAAATGTAGTACTGGTGTATTGTACTAATACAACCGAAAGTCCCTCACAATTTTCCAAAGAGATGTTACACGATTGAATATTATGATTAATTCAGATTTAGAGTAATTTGGCCGTTTTTTTTAAATGAAAATAAGGATATTTCTCAAATAAAAATAACTTTAATTAAATTAACAATGAACCAGTTGTTGGGACAATTAGAAATCATGTACTATTTCTACTACCCAATCAAGTACTGTTTCTACTGGCTATCTTTAAACCAGATCCTAGAATATAAAAAAATCGTTAACCATATATTAAATAAGATTGATCAGAAAATTGTTCACTAGATACAGTTGCGAACAAAACATTTGCAACTAATGCAACTAAATAATTCAAAGTAATATTGAAATTAAAAATCGCATTTAAAATATTTTTATGTGTTGGGTGTGTGAATATGACTCCGCCCTTTTTTGTTAAAATAAAACACATTTGCTTGTTTAGAAAATGAAAGAATTGTTTATTGAAAGTATGCTCCATTTGCAGGTCCAACTTTCCCCCATTTTTCAGGTAGTTTACGGATTCGTTCTCTGAAAAATCTTGGATCTTTGAAGGCGATCCAATCATTAAGCCAATTTTCGATCTCTGTGCGAGAACTGAACCGCTGTTCAGAAAGAGACGACTGCATCGACCGAAATAAGTAGTAATCTGAAGGAGCTATGTCTGGTGAATACGGCTGGTGGGGTAGAACTTCCCAGTCCTGTCCTTGTAAATAATTTTTCACAACGTTTGCAACATGTGGTTTTGCATTGTCATGCTGAAAAATTAATTTGTTGTGTCTATTCACCCATTCTGGTCGTTTTTCCTCTATAGCTCGCTTCAAACGTATTAGTTGTCGTCGGTACGCATCGCCATTGGTAGTTTCACCTGATTCCAGCAGTTCATAATATACCACACCTTTCTGATCCCACCAGATACAGAGCATAACCTTATTGCAATGGATATCTCGCTTTGGTTGCGATGGACCAGCTTCACCACGCTTCACCCAAGATTTTTGGCGTTTGGGATTCTCATAATAAATCCATTTTTCATCTCCAGTAACTATCCGATGCAGAAAACCTTTTATTTGTTGTCTTTGAATCAGTATTTCACAAATGGTTTTTCGATGTTCGAGGTCTCTTTCTTTTAATTCATGTGGAACCCAGTTGTTAGCTTTTTGAACCATTCCGATTGTTTGTAAACGTTTTGCAACAGTTGATCGATCAACATTTAATACTACAGTCAATTCTGATTATGTTTAAGAAGAATCTTCAGCCAAAAACGTTTCCAATTCAGCATCATCAAATTTTTTGGGTGGTTTTCCATGCTCTTTATCTTCAATGCCAAAATCATCATTTTTAAATCGTCGAAACCATTCTTTGCACGTTGTATTCGATGGAGCATGCTCACCGTAAATTTCCACAAGCAAACGATAAGTTTCCGCTGCACTTTTCTTTGCAATAAAATAATGTAATAAAACTTCCCGCAAATGATGTTTATTTGGAATAAAATTCGACATTTTGAAAGAGTTAAAAATACTATTTGTTTACACTTCAACCAAATGTCGTATACTGCGTTTGATAGCTGACATCAAGTACTATAGGAATACAAGTATTGCGCATTTATAGTTTACGTAAGCAGTAAAAATAACAACACCAATTGAGAAAGGGCGAAGTCATATTCACACACCCAATAATTTTTTAATTTAAAGTTATTACTTATCAATAACATAATAAAACTCATATTACTTAACAGTTACTTAACAAAATTACGTATGATTGTTATCCAACAGTTGCAAATGTTTGTTTTGTTCGCAACTGTATATTAAACTGTTTCACTATTACGAAAATATCTGGTATGTTGTCTTTACAAACAACAGATCGAGAAACTGAAGTATATTTTTTTAATTGGTTGAAACCTTTTTTTATTCAGTGGCACAAGGAGCTCATGGTGCAAATCTAGTGATGAATGATCTTAGGTGGTATTCTTGAACAATTAGGAAAACTTTCTTAATAGAAAGAAAACCCTGGTTTTCGTAATACTTCAATAACTCGCAATACGAAAGTTTTCGTAACAGTTCAAGAATATTACCCCTGATCGAATTCTAAAATTATCTGACCAAGGGAAAGAAAACAATTGACCAATCTAGATAGATCTATAGTTGAAAACTTGGGATTGAACTCTTAAGAAAGACGGGCATTTCCATATAAAGTAAATATGACGGTCGTCCTCTTCAAAGAAGTACTCGCATACATTGCTAAAGAATCAACTACCTAATTGCCTTCTATTTCACAATGAACGGGCACCCACAACACCGTAACAGCATCATTCAAAGCCTCAAAGGTGATATGTGTCAGACCTATTAATTCGGGCAAGTAAATAGTACAATGAACCCAGACTTCTAAATGTTCTTAGCATTATACAGTAGTTTCGAAAGGGATCTTAATAATCATATTTTAAATAAATAAATGTGAACAAAATTTTGTTCAGAAAAAATATTAAGTAAATACAATTTAATTATCTCGCACAAAATTTTTCAAAATTAAAATTTGCATTTTCGAAAACGTACACACGATTTACAAGACGCAGGAATTTCAGAAGACGATATCCGTACCCAACCCTAATTTTTTTGATCCACAATACATTTTTTTTCTTCTCTTATACAGTCCATTACAGTTGATTAAATCCAATGAAAACAATGTAGGAAATACCTTTGTATGATTTGTATGAAAAGGCTGAACATTTTTTTTTTTTTTTTTAATTTTAAAGTCGTACTCGTACATTTTGTTATTTTGTTGGGAAGTACCAATAAAATGCATTTTTTTGTTACATGTGAATAAATCCACGCCAGAATTTGAATAAATATACGAAATATTTTTATGAAATTATTTTTTTTTTTTAATATTTAAGTTTATTTATTTATAATAATATATTTTTTAATTTATTTTAATAATGAGTGCTGCCTCCATTCTTTGAAATAAGCTCAAATATTCTATTAGGCATTGAATCGTATAGCGTCTTCAAATAATTCAAAGAAATGTCGGCCCAAGCAGCTTTGATGGCTTCATAAGCGACTCCTTATCATTATACTGCTTATCCCCTTCATAAACCTTCGAGAAAGCCATCCCCAAACGTTTTCTATAATAATGCGGGGGCCTTTTAAGTAAATCCACGTTTTTCTTGGAAATCCAGCCTTTTCCAATCCTTGCCGTATGTATAGGAGCGTTATCTTGCCGATAAGTCCATTTCAGTGGTCCGAACAGCTGTTGGAACTTCGGAAATGCCGAATCCAAAATAGACAGATACGACTTAGCTGTCATTTTTTGATTTTTAAAAGCTAACTCAATCCCATCGTAGTATGAAATATCTCTCCAGACCATAACCCCTCCTTCCCTGCTATGATGTCGATTGAGAACTAGCTCTTCTTTGCGTAGGTCATGGAAATACTAGTTATAACCATCGGGTCCGTCTAAATTGAATTTTTTCTCATCCGAAAACACGACTTTATACCACTGGTTATTTCATGTCATATGCTCTTTCCCAAATTTTTATGAAATTATTTTTTTTTTTTAATATTTAAGTTTATTTATTTATAATAATATATTTTTTAATTTATTTTAATAATGAGTGCTGCCTCCATTCTTTGAAATAAGCTCAAATATTCTATTAGGCATTGAATCGTATAGCGACTTCAAATAATTCAAAGAAATGTCGGCCCAAGCAGCTTTGATGGCTTCATAAGCGACTCCTTATCATTATACTGCTTATCCCCTTCATAAACCTTCGAGAAAGCCATCCCCAAACGTTTTCTATAATAATGCGGGGGCCTTTTAAGTAAATCCACGTTTTTCTTGGAAATCCAGCCTTTTCCAATCCTTGCCGTATGTATAGGAGCGTTATCTTGCCGATAAGTCCATTTCAGTGGTCCGAACAGCTGTTGGAACTTCGGAAATGCCGAATCCAAAATAGACAGATACGACTTAGCTGTCATTTTTTGATTTTTAAAAGCTAACTCAATCCCATCGTAGTATGAAATATCTCTCCAGACCATAACCCCTCCTTCCCTGCTATGATGTCGATTGAGAACTAGCTCTTCTTTGCGTAGGTCATGGAAATACTAGTTATAACCATCGGGTCCGTCTAAATTGAATTTTTTCTCATCCGAAAACACGACTTTATACCACTGGTTATTTCATGTCATATGCTCTTTCCCAAATTGAAGCCGATTGTTTTTTCGAGCTTCGTTTAATGGTGGCTTTTTCTTAATTTTACATAAATTTAAGATGTTTAGCTTTCTGTATGGCGCGACGAACGGTTTGTACACAGACATTAACAACGGCTTTCTTCTTGATTCTGCGAGCAGATAGAGCAGAATTGGAGGCAATACGAATTATTTTACGCTTATCCACCGGTTTTAATTTCGAAACAGAGCAGGCTTTCATATTTTTTCTATACTTTTCAGGATTTCTTACATAATTTAGCACAAAAGTGTGACTTCGGCCTAGTTTTTCGGCTATGAATCGGTTCGAATGTCTTTGATCGTGGTAAGCATTAATTTTTCCCTTTTCAACATCGTTTAGGCTTTTGTTTTTTACCATTTTTTAAAGAACAATTTACAACTAATAAAACTAAACAAATGAAAGGAAAATGAACTGGATTTACTCACGTATAACAATAAAAATGATTTTTTTTACCGTGTTTAAATGAAAAACAAAAAAAGGAACATTTCCAAAGCCAACTAGAAAACAAATTTTTAGTCATTTGAATAGTGATGAAATCATCTACCTTTCAGTATAGAAAAAACAACAGCGATAGAATCCAAAAGAGATGAATTCTGGAATTGCCATTTTTTTATTTAGTGGATTTAATCTGCTGTAACGGACTGTATTTGAAGGTTTTGTGGATGTCTAAATATATCTTGGAACAATCCACCACTCCTATATGGTCAACACCCTTTCGCGTTACGCATAAAAATAATATAACCATATGTTAAAATTGTTTCCCAATAACGCAACGATATATTATAAGACATCGTTCCAGTACATTAACATTATATAGTTTTCCATAAAATAAATGGGTCGAAATATTATATTTCATGTTCTACGACATTGACCATTAATCGAATGGTTGCAATGGGCGCTTTCAGGTCCGCCAACTGTTGGCAACATGTTGAGTAAAACAATCATGTTATTTCCTGAATGCAACCGATTTATCGAAAATTTCATGGCAATGTGATAGATCGATTGTCAATTTTTCCATCAGTAAATTTTCAATGACAACATGTTGTGGGAACTGAAAGCGCCCAATGTCATACGACCCACTTACATACAAATGAATATTGAAAATTCATATTGTATGTAATATAAATTATTGAACTCGGTTATATTGTTTGATCATGAGATCAATAAATAAAATTGATTTGAGGCGAACAGAGATATTCCGATATAGAACTTTGAACAAACTGGTTCAAAAGGGAAATTTACATATTGTGATAAAATAAACTAAAATAACAAAAGTAACAGTTTTATTTCAATTATAATAATTTAAACCAATTATAGTTTGCTTATGTAAAAAATAAGGTTTAATGAGATTGATTTATTAAGATTTGCTCCAGCTCAACTAATGTTAATCACTACAGAAGCACTATTAAGCCGAAATATATTTCCAGAATGTATAGCCATCGAATTGGCTAGGCTGTGGGATCGGATAATCAATGAATTACGAGTTTTAATCGAGGGATAAATTTAACATGTTTAACTTGTATTCCAATAAAAATCATTTGACAACATAGTTGCTTCTCAATTTCTTTTTCCTTATGATAATATTATATTAGTAGTATATTATTATAAGTATGTATTGTATTTTATAGCGAATACTCTCTGAAAAAAGGGAATTACTTACAAGGAGATTACTTTATTCATTGCTTTATCTTTTTATAAATCCAATAGGAAAGATTATGAATCCGTTTCTTTCAGTCGTTACTGTTTTTGGTATCCTAATAAACAACAAATAGTGCAATCAAATAAAACGAAAGTTGGTGCATACTACAAGGAATACACCAGGTATACCTCATCGATTCTTTCGCACAGAAAAACTCAAAAAAATATAAGTCATGTATATTTTTTAGTACTAACTCGCTAATATAAGGGGTAAAAACTTTCACAAATGTTCCAACCCCTAAACACATCTTTATAAATATCTCGAATTTCATTCTAAATTATTTCATAAATCAAACTGGAAAATTTTTGTTATAAAAAGTAGAAATAATATATGGTCAATCGGGCCTTAATGGTTGCATCCCCTATTTTCACACATTGGTGATAGTTTTTACCGCTTATATTAGCGAGATGGGTGTTGGGTGCGTCTCAATAGGGTAGGGGTTGACCGTCTATAGCCATGTATCTCGTGGTCTATATTCCAACGCTGCAACTATGTAGAAACCACCAAATGTGTCTAGTATACCTCCACGTGGTAGCACCCGGGCAACGATGTGAAGCATCGGCGAAATACTAGAGGCGAGTGCAGTACACTATAAATGAGCAATGAGCAGAACAAATAAGGAAACTAATACCCCAGGTGGTGCACCTGTTGCTCAGGTAAATCCACCCTCTTCGGAGGTGTCTCATGGATTCTGGGGGAGACCAGCCATTGCTATACTACAATTATTTTAACCAATCCCAAGACATGTTGGTGAATAAACAAGCTCATTTGAGTGAAACAGAAAAGGATAATTCACAACCCTTCCAGAGTAACAAATTCGCGTATTCTCCGATAAGAGGCGGTAGTCCCTTCATTGGGGCCAGCAGCCACAACACTCGTTCTACAAACGAAGAAAAGCTTCACAATGAATTGTGTAAAGCTAATAATGCATTAGTTGAAGCCAACAATATAAATAAGCAACTGAATGTTACAATTACATGGATGCAGGAGCGTATGAAGACGCTTGAAAACGAAGTTAAAGCTCTTAAGCCAAAGGAGGACATCGGTTTTACTCCTAACCAGAATACAACTCCACAAGAGTATCATACGGATGAAGAAGAACTAGCTCGAGAAACTGAGTGGATTAGAGTTAAAGGTGGGAGAAAAAAAAGGAGACGGAATAATACGCCCTCCCCACCTCAATTAAACGATAATGTTCCAAATATTATCCAGAAACAACCAAAAAAAATACCTCCACCCCCACCAATAGTAATAGATGAAGTCAAAGACTATGATGTACTCTATGAAAAAATAAAAACAATATCTGCTACTGATGAGTTTAATGCAAAGGTGATGAATGGAAACACCATCAAAATAAACTTGGAAGATGCTGAAACATACAGAAAAATGACAAAAATGTTAAATGAAGAAAAACGTGCTTGGCACACGTTTGAAGATAAACAAACCAGACCAATTAGGGTCATGGCTAAAAACTTACACTCTACGTGTAAACCAGATAAAATAATTGATGACCTGAAAGCAAAAGGATTTAAGGCAACTGAAGTATCGATTAAGCTAAAACGGAGAGTCAAATTACCTCTCAACATGTTTATGTTGACCTTCGATACTGATGAAGATATCGAAAAAATTTATCAAATTAAGTACATCTTGGGGTGCAAAGTGGTTATTCAGCCTCTAAGAAGATCTAAGCTTATACCACAATGTAAACAATGTCAAGCCTATGGACATACACAAGAATATTGCAACAGGGAACCTAGGTGTGTCAAATGTTTAGGTAAACATCATACCAAAGATTGTGTAAAAGCCCAAAATGTTCAACCTAAATGCGTTCACTGTGGAGAAAACCATCCGGCTAACTACAGAGGATGCAGCGTTGCTATTGAACTACAAAATATCAAAAATAAGAACGTGATTGCTAAAAATCCAAGTTTATTCAGGAAACAAGCGGTTAAGATGAACCGACCCGAAGTAAATCGTAGAGTGTCGGGAACTACTCAAGGACAGTTTGGTAAAATGACTTATGCTCAAGTAATGATGAGCAACGGAAATCCAGGAAAAACTGCTCAAAATGACGATATAAGTCAAACACTTAAATTAATTTTAAGCAGACTAAATACATTTGATGAGCGATTACAGAAACTAGAGTACAGCACTAAGGGAGCCATCCCTAAACAGAAAAATGGCCAAAGATCTTAGAATCTTATGTTAGAATGGCAATGGACTGATGCAACATCAACAAGAACTGCAAGTGGTCCTGGGGGTCAATTCTCGTTCTATGAAAAAACCTAATGAAAAAAAAGTTTTCATTTTGATTCCATCAAGTCTTTTTCATTTATAACATTTCACACAACGACAATAAGCGATTCTCGATGTCCAAATGAAAAAGAATCGTGAGAAAAACGCTGAATAAGTTGTTTCCATAGTAAACTACACTGTAAACACACATTTTTTCGAGTTTCATATATATTTCCGCTAGCTGATACAACAATTGGTTTAAATATTAGCTAAATAAATGATAAAGTAGATTTAGTTAATAAGTTTTCGTCATTGCCTGTCAAAATATAAAATAAATTATAAAAATGACCCAATTATTTTTAAAAGAAATATAACTGCTGTTATTGTCAAATCCAAAAGTAGTTCTATTTGTATTGCTAGTATTTACTGCCCACCGAAGCACTCAACGAAAGAAAAAGATTATCTCGAGTTCCTCAGCAAATTAGGAAAACGATTTGTACTTGGAGGAGACTTTAATGCAAAAAATGTCCACTGGGGATCCAGATTAACAACGACAAAGGGTAAAGAACTCCTAAAAGCTATCATAAAATGCAGTTGGTAAGCCCTCTCAACTGGAAAACCAACCTACTGGCCAACTGATCCAAACAAAGTACCAGATCTGATTGATTTCTTTATAATAAAGAACATATCTGTAAATTATGTACAAGTAGATGAAAGCCACGACATAAACTCTGATCATTCACCAATACTTCTAACGTTAAGTGAAAAAATCATTCAGAAAGAAAGAAACCCTTTCCTAGTAAATAATCACACTAATTGGGTATGCTTTAGACTATCGCTAAAAGAAAAAATTAACTTAATGGTTCCATTAAAGACTGAAGAACAATTAGACAAAGAAGTTCACAAATTTGTAAACGATATACAGCAATCAGCTTGGGAAAATACTCCTGAAATTAAAACGAAAATCAAGGGAAACAATTACCCTATGGAAATTAGGGAACTCCTCGCAGAAAAAAGAAGAGCGAGAAGAGTATGGCAACAAACAAGGGCCCCCCCCCCCAAGATAAAACTCATTTGAACAATCTCACTCGACAATTAAGAAGAGAGATCAAAGAATTGAAAGATAAATCAATCAGCAACTATTTAAGAAAATTAACTAATGATAACAGTACTGATTATTCTCTTTGGAAAGCAACCAAAAGAATCAAAAGACCAATAATGCAGATTCCCCCAATAAAAATAGCAGGTGAGAAATGGGCTACAAATAATGAAGACAAAGCTCGAGAATTTGCCGAACACCTCGAAAAAATATTCCAGCCACATGAAGACCAAACGTTGGAAGCCGAGATAATAACTGAACAAGCTGTGCAAGAAAGTAAAGAAATCCTACCCACAACACCAAAAGAAGTCATGCGTGAGATAAAAGCTAATATGAATACGAAAAAAGCTCCTGGGTACGATCTTATTACTGCAGAAATCTTAAAAGAACTGCCAAGGAAAGCTCTGGTGAAATTCACCAATCTTATAAAAGCAGCATTTAGAATCAAATGTGTACCAAGCTTATGGAAAATTGCAGAAGTAATTATGATCCCAAAACCTGGGAAACCACCACACATAACATCGTCTTATAGGCCAATTTCGCTATTGCCAGTCATGTCCAAACTCTTTGAGAAGCTTCTGGTAAAAAGATTAAATCCGATAATCGAGAGTAAAAACTTGATCCCAAATCATCAGTTCGGTTTTCGCAACCAACACTCAACAATTGATCAAGTACACAGAATAACTAGTATAATTGAGAAAGCATTAGAGGAGAAAAAAGTCTGTTCAACAGTATTTCTAGACGTTGCACAAGCGTTTGATAGAGTGTGGCATGAAGGACTTAACCACAAGTTAAGGAATCATCTACCAATGCAATTTGCTAAGATACTGGAATCATACTTGAAAGATAGGTTCTTCAGGATTAAGTTAGATGATACATTTTCTGAATTGAAAAAAATCAATGCAGGAGTTCCACAGGGCAGGGCTATTAGGGCCGGTTTTATACCTACTATACACTTATGATCTTCCTACATTAGAAAACAACACAGTGGCAACTTTTGCAGATGATACGGCGATCTTAGCTGTTGGAAAAAGCAACGAAGAATCAACACAGAAGTTGCAATCAGCTATAACTCAAATATATAAACGGACAAAAAGATGGAGAATAAAACTAAATGAAGCTAAATCAGTTCACTCAACTTTACAAACAGACGAATCGAACATATTCCGATTACCATAAATCGGGAAATAATACCGCATGCGAACACAGCGAAGTATCTCGGCATGACCCTGGATGCTAAACTACGATGGAAAGCACACGTCAAGAAGAAAGGTGAAGAATTAAGACTTAAATACAGAAAAATGTATTGGCTGATGGGAAGGAACTCTTCTTTATCAACATACAACAAGCTTCTACTTTATAAGCAAATATTGAAACCGATTTGAACTTATGGTATTCAGCTTTGGGGTTTTACCAAACAGAGCAACGTAAATATCATCCAAAGATTTCAGAATATGGTATTAAGGAACATCGTTGATGCACCTTGGTATGTCAGGAACAATGACCTTCATAGGGACCTTAAAATGAACCTCATCTTAAATGAAATCCAGGAAAAAGCACGGAGACACGAAGAAAGGCTCCGCCAACATGTGAACATTGAGGCAACTCAGCTCCTAGGCATCACGAATTTAGTTCGCAGACTTAAAAGAACCAAACCTTTTGAGCTGGTGTGATTGTCAGTTTAAGCAGCATTATACTGATCTAAAATCCACAACAAAGATGTGGTTTACTTCAATTTACCAAACACTATGGAACGCCAATGGGAAGAATCCATAGATTAATTTAAGTTAGTAAATTAAGTCAGAAACAAATTGCTCATTAGTCCAGGAGACTAGATTGTAATTACATAAAATAAATAAATATATAAGCGAGATAGCACTAAAAACAAAATACGTAACTAATATTTTTTGTGTCAACAAAAACAACTTAATATGTAGCTACTTTTATTGAAGGCGTTCAAGATTTGAGGATTAAAAGAAGATGTGTGCCGTGTTTCAAAGCTCTACCATTTTTTTTTCTTTTCAAACCCCTATTTTTCTGGAAATTAATAAGATTATTTTGATAATGACAGCCACCATAATTTTTGTTTGGATCATTATTCTCTATCAAAACACGAATACATTCAAAATTTCACGTCAGCCCTACCTAAACTAAATGAAATTCATCGGAATATCCACATATTCATTATTTCTGATAAATCCCATTATTTACTTAAAAATATCAAAATATGCAAATAGAATTATAAAAATTTCGCACAAACAAACATTTACAAATATAAATATAAATTCTATCTACAAATTGTACATACGAATATGTAATATTAAATTAAAATATGTTTAAACAAATTTATTCATTGTTCAGTTCATTTGTATAGTATCATCCCAGCGCGCGCAACTGTAACAGATCTACAGGCACTACATACAAAATAACTTTCTTAACAACGAATTTTCTTAAAAATACACAATATACTATATAAATTATAAAATTATTCAATTGAAAAAATAAATAATTGTATACATGTCTACTCGTATGAACATGCATAGCAAGATTGTACTAACCCTAATTAACCTTTTAGAAAAAATACAAATTACTTATCAATCACAATTTAAATTTTGAAATAAAATTAAATCAATTAAACTTTTAGTGAAATATTTTGTTTGAAAATAACTAAATTCCATTTTGCTTAATAATCAAAGCCATATTTTAACTTAGTGTTATCTTATAAGAGATATCAAGCTACAAGATAAGATATTTTTAAATGTCAGAGTGGTTATGTTTTCGCACAATATTACTGTTGGTTTACTTTATCTTAATACCCCATATGTTCTATAAGAAGTCCATGCTAAGTCTAGGTTATTATCAATCCAAATTGGTTTTATTTATTGTTCCATTTCCGCTAAACATAAACCTAAAAATAATTTCTGTGATTTACACATGTTTGTTTCTAAATATCACATAAATGCATTAATATTACGTCTACTTTGTTCATTATTTACAATTCAAATTTATAATTAATTCCCAGTTTATTTATATCAGAAGCGATAGATTATATCGTACCCGCTTAGTCAAAAATTGATTGCCTGCCAGCGGTAACCATCTTTCTAATGAGTAATCTAAATGTAATTTATTTTTGATCATTATTAAAAACCAATACAAATGTAGCTTTTCTTATCAACACAATAAAAAGCGACAATCACCAAAAAATATTAACCTACATACAAAAACTCTTATCGAATTTTTAATATTTATTTAAATGCAGAATATAATTTCAACATTCGCGATAAACCCAAAGGTACATTTTGCTGCAATCCATTTTCACTATTATCTATTTTACTAATTTACGATTATATTACAATCACGGAATACAGGAAAACATGATACAAGTATTCGTAAAAGCAATGAAACATTATATTTACAAAACTCTGACCAGCAGCATCATATCATTGTTTGATGTTGAAATGTGCTACTAGAATAGAAAAATACATTCTACTTAAATAAGCAGAAATTTATCTCTAAATGTACAGCATAAGAAACAAATTATTGGAAATAAAAAAAGAATTCTCAGAAGGAAATTGTTTAAAAACATGAACATGTAAACATCAATTTTTTTATTACACTGAAAATGGAAAATTTTGTGCCAGAAAAGCAGCATTTGTTTGAAGCACTACTTTTTGTTATGTGTACTGTTTTAATTTTTGTTATGTGTTTTAACTTTAATGAAATTCAATTTAACGAAATTTTCAGTATACCCAGTTTCGCAATGGATTTCCATTCGCTAAAATGGAAATTCTGTTAAAACGGACATGAACTGTGGCTGATCAAATGAGTTAAAAAGAAATAAAATACGAAAGTTTTACGTTTTCATATATTCATTACAACGGAATTCCAATATAGCGAACTAATTTCACTGTAATTTAAAAAAATGTTGCTGAAAGTCTCGGTTACTTGTAGAAGCTTATGTTGAATTAACTGAACCAACATTCAGAAAATGGGTTCGATGCTTTAATAGTTGCGATTTTAGCAAGAACAACAAACAACGCCCAGGCCAATCAAAAATGTTCAAAATGAAGAATTGGCAACATTAATCGGTGCTGATCCTTGTGAAACCAGCAGGGTGTGGTTTACACCGAGGTAATGCAACCGAATCAGACCATCAATGCTGAATGTTACCAACAACAACTAATCCAATTGAGCCCACCATTACGACAAGACATGAAAAATTTATTTTCCAGCAAGACCATGCTAGACCTCATAATGCAAGACCAGCTAAGGACTCTTTACAAGTATTTGGCTGGGAAGTGTTACCAAAAACGCCTTATTCACCAGACAAAGCCCTGTCAAATTACCATTTATTCCGGTCGATGCAGTCAGCTCATTCTGAAGCTCGGTTCAGTCCTTACGCATATAATCAATCCACTGGGTCACTTGAAAGGAACCAGACTTGACACAAGTATATACCTACATGATGCAACAGATAAAGTATTCTGTGGATGCCAAGCTACTCGTAATTGAACTGTGTTATTATTGAACAGAAAAAACGTACTTTTTTAGAATACACCTGCGCTGTGGTCTTATCTGTAAGTTAACCTAAAGTTGAAGTAAGGCAACAATTTTTAGACGTCTTAAACCTTCAAGTGGTTTCAAATAAACAGGTGCCTAGAAATCCGAACTAAACATAGTTCTGTTTTTTATGGAACTTAAAAATGTATGATAAAGAACTTTAATACATAAGAAACAAGAATTTACTATTTATTAAGGGTGCCCCAATAATAGTCGTGTTTTCCATGAGAACTGCACTAGAACTCGAAAAACTTTAAATTCCTTTTATTCTATGTAAACCGAAAAACGGCAAACCGGCATTTGAAACCGTCAAATCCAATTTTTGACAAAAAAGAAAACTTTTACATAACATAAGAATTATTAAAAAAAAACGTTTGAATTTATGATAACTATTGTGTTCGTAGAAAACTTTATTAAAGTTAATATAATGTCATTCAAAAAAACCTAGTTATATATTTTGCCGGCCATCAAATTAAAATCCGGCCGTCAAAATACTGAATGGTATAATTTTTGAAGTTAACGAATGCTTCCCCGCTTTCCAAAATTGCTACCGATTTTTTTCCCGGTGGTGATGTAATCTCACTTCGTTTCTTTTTTATTTTTTAGTTTGTTTTTCATTTTGTTGTAGCTGTCATTCGCGAAAATACCACGCATAATTTATTTTACTGTTCTTGTTTGCTTGTTAAAATTCAAATTACAGAAAATATAATTGTAATTTGTTTTTCTTTTATTATGAGCGATGACGTCATTTGCCGTTCATAATTTTTTTTCCATTTGGCATAGTAAAGCCCCAATTCCACTGTGAAAAATTGACTGAGCTGAGTTGAAGTTGGAAGAAGACCAAAAAAAATAATCCATCAGAGAGACAAAGACAAAGTATTTTGTTATTGTTTTTTTATAGCAAATTTTATGGATAATAAGAATTATTTAAAAAAATTATGAATTAGTGTTAATACGAGTATTTTTACGATTAGACTTTACCATAAAATTTGCAAACTTTAAAATTTTGTCTTAGTGTTTTGACAGCAAACAAAAACATAACATAGAATAACCAAGAATTATTAGAAAAATGAAGTATTAGTGTTAATTCGATTATTTTTACGTTTCAAAATAATCTAAAAATTTAATTATTATTAATACTCATATCAGAATTATTTTATTCAAATTATTTCCGTCATAAAATACAAAATTAAAAAAATCTTTCCCATAAAAAGCCAAACAATTTAAATTATCAGTGAGTGCGAGAAATATGTATATTTCATCGATACACAATATTTATGAACATTCTACATAGATAGATATATAGATTCACAGTGGAATTGAGGCATTAACCGAACCGATTTGACGGTTTCACGGTATTACTATAGCTTATTGTTTAGTTACACTTGATAAACCCAAGAATATTTTAAACTCGAAAAATTCATGGGTTTATCAAGGGTAACTAAAAAATCAGCTATAATTGTAATTATTTCTTGCTAGTTGTTACAGCAATGTATATTTATGTTAAGTACACTACTACACAATAGGGTTTTATGCATATATTTATTTCGGTTTACTTAGAATAAAAGGAGTTCAAAGTTTATCGAGTTCTAGTGCAGTTCTTATGGAAAACACAACTAATGATCGACCGAACAGGTGGTATCTCTAAATTCCTTTACTAAAGTTTAGTTCTATTCTTTGCACTGGAAGGACACATTGTCAAGTTATAATCGTATAATCGTTTAACCTTAGGTGGATTGTTTGCTCTAACGTTGTTGGTGAATAGGGATAATCAGGCTAACCCCAACACTTTTCATTTTATTTTATATGGGAATTAGTTCAAATAGAAAAACAATTATTTTTTAGATTTTTGTTTATAATTTCCAAATAACATTTTATAAAATCTTAAATTTTATTTTGGACACATTAAAAAACGAAAACCAATTGTTTTCCATAACCAAGCCAGTTTATCGGTATTTAAACGTTCTTGTCTCGTCCGGTAGTTATTGGATCGCAAAAATGCTTCAATCTAAGCTGCGTCATTGCAGCCCGGAATAACGGAAGGTTGTCTCTGCTCATAAAAACTTAAAAAATATCTAGTAGAATCTAGTAACTAGAAACAGGTGATTAGAGATAGCCAAATTGAAACGATAAGAAAAATAATTACAATACTCAAGGTGAGAAGTTAACGTTGAAAAGCGTAAAAAATAAAAATAAAATTAAAAAAAAAAACTTTTTAAAAACAAACTTTAATTTAAATGTAATAAAACGGAAGAAAACAAATGTTACTTACCTGACTTTATTGGAGCAGATGATTAGTCCAAGAGGTGAGCCCAGTCCGGATGATTAGCAAAGATAAGTTAAAAATTATCCAACCAACGAGAAATCACATCATTTCATCAATGATGATTAATTGACTTAAAAGCTTGTCACGATAAATACCCTTGAACTTCTCGCGACAAGTTTTAAGTCGGTTAATCAACATAAATACAATTTTGTAATTTGCTTGGTTCGATAATTTTAAACTTATCTTCGTTAACATCCATCCAGTCGCGCTGGGTTCACTTTTTGAACTCAGCACCAATAAAATCAGGTAAGTAACCTGATATTCTTCGTTTTAATCATACTCATAGAATATCATGCAAATATATTTTTCAATGTTTTAGTACACTATAAAAATATTGACAGAAGCAGCAAATTTTCAGGGTAATATTTCGCTAAAAAATATATTGTAAAAATTTTTAAGAATATAACGTATGTATTAATATATTCTGTCAAAAAAGTACCGGGAATTGTTAATTTAAAATGCCCGCGCTGAAGGAATTTAAATTTTTTTTCCTAGATTGGTAGGATGTCTTTCAATATGATGCTAACTTTGAGCGCGATCTATCGATCAGTTTGTTTGCAGCAGTTGGTTAAGTCAGTCGACTTCATCAGTGCAGTGAGTTTGCCTTAAATTTTGTGTTGCAAACGAAATTTCTTGAGCTGATGCGAAAAATGTGACCAACTACCACATTCGCCTGATTTAGCACCAGGTGACTTTTCCTGTTTCCGACTTAAATTCCTACTCTGTGGAACCCGTTCTGGCTCCAATAAAGCCAATAGACAAAATTCGGCACGCGAGCTGAAGGCCCTCCAGGAAAGTACCTGTAAAAAATGTTTCGATGATTGGAAAAACGCTGGCATATGTGTATATCCTCGAATGGGGAAAACTTTGAGTGCGACAAAATAAATTTTTATGATTAAACTTAAAATTTGTGTTTTATTTAACAATTCCCGGTACTTTTTTGACAAAATGTACTTCGAAAGGAGGTCGTGTTATAAAATATAAGTGAATTTGCACAATGGTGTACAAGCCAAATGAGTATTTTCGAAAACTTTTCAAAATAAACAGTGTCAGGGCCAGCGTAATAGTTATTCCATCTTGCAGCATACGGCCTGCAGGCGTCACGTCTCAAAATGGAATAACTATTGCAGTGGCCCGCCCTCACACTCATTACAGAGTGATAAATTATGTGGCCATCGATTCACAAATAATTACCGCGTTATCTAGCTGATTTTTTGTATTCTTCTCTATTTATTTTGAAAATTTGTGAAAAATACTCATTCGGCTTGGACGAGACAGATATAGAGAGACTGTAGAAGAAGCGGGATAATAAAGGAAAAATTAGAAATTAATGTGGACGCTGTCGCGTCTTGTGCTTTTAACAATTTGTCAACAAAAAAAAAAAAAAAATTATACTAACTAAAAATGGCCCGCGCATAATAAATTTGAATTAGCTGCCGCAATTAATTGCAGCGACATAATTTATATGTAAAGTTAATTTATATATTATTTTCTTTTGTACACAAATTTTTTTTGGTAGAAATGTCAGAAAAAGCATATAATGTCAAAAAAAAGAATCAAATCCCATTCCTTTTTCTGCTATTTTTGCTCGATTGACTGCTAGAAAATTGAGCTAGCACTTTTTTTTTTTTACGTTTCTATATTTTTTTCAAATCTATGGTGTATGCACTCACTCTCACAAATATTTTGTATATATATTTTTTCTCTCACTCCGTTTGTCTTTCCTAGTCACTGAAAAAGTGGGAAAAAAAGTGAGTATCATACAGCCATTACATAACTTTCCCTTCCTTTAATCTTGTTACGTTTAAAAGGGTGGACCCAGCGTATTCCGGGAAACTTGCCTTATTAATTTGGTCGTACACACTCAATCAATCAATTTTTTGAAACGTGTCACCAGATAGGACTACTTTATTACAATATTGAATTATTATTGAGGTGCTTGTGAATTATTTTATATTAAAGAACTCTGAGTTCAAAAGTATTTTTACTCATGGTTTTTATTTATTTTAATTAATAAAATGGTGGTAATTACTTATTTATTTATTAGCCACACAGCATGTAAAATGCAAATGGGGGGCGAGTAGCAGGGACAGCAGAGACGCAACGATTTCAACAACAACGTCAAGCAACACTACCTACAAATTTGGGTGACCGCATGGGAACATGATGATGGAACGAAATCTCGCCCCCCCTCCCTCTCACAACCGCCGATGGAAAAAATGGTGGAGGGAATAATAATAGTTGTTTACAGCTTTTCAGAAAAAGAGTTTGCGGTACCAGGAAAAATTTGTGTTGTCATTGTGTCTTCTTACAGGTTGGAGCAATAGATGAACTTTAAAAAATTGTATTTTATTGTATTGTCTTGTGCATAAATTACTAAAAAAATATATTACTAACAAATTTACTAACTATCAACTACTTAGGTGTCTGGAACCGGGTTGAGTCTGTTGCTAACATTCCTTTCCCATCCCTCGATCTTGTTATATGTAAAAAGGTGTACGACGGCGGCCTGGCCAGGGGCGGATATCACAACTATTTAGACTTATGTGGTTATCGATGTGGCGCCTTTCTTTACGGGGTTTGGCTTCATGAAGAATGGTGTCGTGTTTGTGTAACATGGGTATAGTGGTGTGTGGTATTCGCATTTATAATACGGGAGACTTGCTTAATGCTTGATCGTACATCGCAATCAATCAATCAACACAGCATGTAAAATGCAATTGGTTACAAAACAAATTAAAAAATATTTAAAATATATAAATGTACATAATATATAAAAATAATAGTAAAAATAAAAACTTAATTAATCTAAAAAAAACAAAAATGACACTAAAATCAAACCATCAATTTAACACTCGGTTATAAAGTTAAGTTTGATATGGAGTGTTTGAATAAAACACGTGATATATTAAAATCAAAATATGTACATCATTGCGATCACGTTGACTATGAATAACTGCACTGTAATAATAATAGTTAGTAGTTGTCGTCGGAATTAAAAGTAAAACCCGTGAACGTAAATAGCGCTGTGGAGCATAAATGTTAAAAAGTGAAAGCAAGTCTGCACAATCAACTTTTCCGAGTTAATAGCATCAATTAGATAGTTGAACTTTAGATCAGAGCTGAAAATCACCACCAAATCATTAACTAAGTGGACTCCCGTTCTATTATCTGATGATCAAGAAAATAACTAAAAATTAGCGGATGCTTAGATTTGGAGTATGTTACCGCTTGACATTTCTCCACATTAAGGCTCATGAGGTTTAAAGTAGATCAGTCACAAAAGGTGCAAGATATATTACAAAATATTTTCATATCGAAGCAAGATATGTATATGTACATATTACAAAATTTTTCATATCAGCAAATAATAGACATTCTGCAAACTCGAATGATTTAATAACGTCATTAACATATAATAAAAATAGTAAAGGCCCTAAATGGCTGCCTTGAAATATTCCTGAGAAAAACGTGAAGCATTCAGATGATGTGTCATCAATTTTCACATACATTCTACGATGCGATAAGTAAGATCTTAGCCAATTTAACGGTAAAATGTCGCAGTTAAATTTACTAAGCCTATCCAACAAAATTTGGTGATTCAGTCGGTCGAAATCTTTGGCAAAATCAGTATAGATTACATCGAGCTGAGTTTTATTGATTACGGGTTTACTTAAATAATCCTGAAAAAGTGCTAAATTAGTGACAGTTGATCGACCAAGCAAAAATCCATGTTGATGAGTAATTATCAATTGCTTACATTGGAAAAATAACACATCTTTAACCATTGATTCAAATAGCTTAAGAATACAGGATATTATGGCAATTCCACGATAATTTGTTACATCATTGCGAGGACCCTTTTTATTGACCGGTGCAATGTATGAAATTTCCAAAGTTCTGGAAGATTTTCCTGACAGACTCTGATTAAACAAATAACAAAGTGGAGCCGATAGACCAGTTGCGCAAGCCTTAATCAATTATGCCGGCAGACCATCAGGACCCAGACCTTTAGAAGCATCCATATTTTGAAGCGCATTCACAACATCTAGTTGCGAAAACAAAAATTTAGAAAATTTAGTTCTTGGTTCGCACGAACTATTTATGCTATCTAACAAAAACACTGCTGAAATAGTTGGCAAACAAATTACAAATTGTAACTGGATCGTTCGATCTCTGCCCATTGAATGTCATGAATGTAGGTAAACCGTTAGCTCGACTTTTCAGTTTAACAAATTTCCAAAACTTACTCGGTTCACAATGTAATTTATCTTTCAAAACATGTTTAATCATGTTCAAATGTTTAAGCAAGTAAATGCTTTCTAATATTTTTAAACTGTATAAAATGCACAGTGGAACCAGCACGTTTAAACTTCCGGTGGGCTTTATTATGTTACACCTCAAGATTCTTGAGTTCTTTTGTGAACCATGGACCTTATGACGAAATGAGCGCTTTATATTTATTTTAGGAATACATTTTTCGATAGCCGAGGTAAATAATATTCTATTCCACTTCGAATAGAAAGTTGTTTATTGAATTGATGTCAGTGCGTGAGTAATAAAAAACCGATTTATTTTTAGCGAAATTGTGGTTATTACAGGTTTCACACCAGAAGTCGATCGAGATTGGAGTGTGAACTCGAATAACCAGCAATATCATCATAGGATTCCATTTTATAATTGAGCTTATTGGTATAAAACATCAAATCTAAATAGCAAGCTGCCTTGACTGTTGGGTAAAATATTAATCTGAGACGCAGCAAAGCTAGCAATATAATCACAAATCAGTGCAGAAGTCTTAAAAGGGATAAAAGCGTTATTATCCTATCTCCAAAACAACTGCGGGAAATTGAAATCCCCATAAACTATCAAATCTAAGGAAGCATATTAAGAGAAAAGGGAGTATATTATTAGTTAGACTATCCAGCAATTCGTTGTAGAACGAAACACTAGAATTGCAAGAGCAATAGATCGTACAGATAATTAACTGATGTTTGTCTAAGTTTAGGAATAGCAGCTCACTAAACATCTTTGGTTCAGAGAATAACAGCTCACTATACATCTTTTTACGCACAGCAATTAGAACATCGCCACCCCTAAGACTAAAAAACTATAACGATCACATCGGACAACAGAAAAATCCGACGGAAAATACTCAGAGGTGTTGAAATCAATAGTCAGCCATGTTTCGGTTAAAACAATGACATCATAATTGTATTCCAACAGACCTAGATAAAAATCTTTTGATTTCGACCGCATACCTCTGCAATTAAAGAAAAAAACAAATAAATTTTTGGTGAAATTGTTAGTACCATTGACATCCAGAATTAAATTGAAATCTAAAATTGAACTATTAATTATTTTCTCACTACAGTTGATTAGAGGCCTACCGGTAATCACACACTTCGCCCGATTTTTGAGCGACGCCGTCGCAGTAGGTGGTGCTTAACTAAAATTTGGTTTGGAAGCTAAATATCTTCAACGGTTTATGAGCCATGCTGAAAATCAACGAATAGATTAAAAATCTTAAAAAAGTAGTATAATGGATGAATGCGGTTAAAGGAGCAACTCTAGGCCAGCATTTGAAAGTTAGTTTAAATTGTCATGTTGAGCGTTATGAGGACCACGGAAACAACTGAAATAGACCTTAAATCAATAAGCAACTTATGTGGAGTTAAGCCAAAAGACAGAACCGCACAAATAACTGCTGAATTAAAGTCTACTAACCGTTGTTTAACAGAAGAATTATTGTTTGAGCGACGTCCAGTTGCAAGCCTTGCATTTCTACAAAAATCTGGAAGGCCCGATTCAACTTTGCAAACGCAAGTTAATTTAACGGCTAAGATTGGTCCAAAGTTTTGTGAATTGGTGGAAGTAAATTTAATTGATTTTGTTCAGATGTAATTAAATATATAAAACGACAAAAACAAAATAAACGAAATATGTTACATGACCTAATTGGCTCACTCGACCAAATTAGTGGAATAATCGAATAAAATTACTAAATCGGTATCATTCTCCAAAATAAATTACCTGATGGAACATTAAAAATGTCATATAATAGAGAAGGCAGATGCGTAAGGTTAAAGATCCCAAATATCGACCAATCGTGCACAAGAATTTTTCTCATCGAAAAAAATCGACAAGTGAAGTGACCAATTCAAAGATCGGAATTAAATCTTATCTTTCACCTATTGACAAACTTAATCGAAGCATCATAATTTCGGAAATGAGAACGGTATAATTTAATCGGCAAAGGAAGGTGGAAACACTCTGTTGATTAAGATGGTTAAGCTAAACTCTTATCTGCTAGATGTAATTATCGTTGCAGCTATACATTAGGCTGCGGTTATATAATGAATTCAGCCAATAATCAAGTATTCCGAACCTAATGAGCGTGGTTATAGTACAAGCGACCGGTTCTTCAGAATATAAACGAATTCGCACGATCAATTTTCTGTTCCACATGAATTTGACTTGACACATCATCATTCAATTTTTGAATTTTCTTGGTATTTCATGGACATTGAAAAATTAGTAAGTTTAGTTTTTGGAAATCGAAGTTTATGGGATTTAAAGGAGAAAATCTATCACAACCGAGACGTATCTCGCAAAAAATGAGGAAAAATTGCTGGAGTTTTGGGCAGAAATCGTAAGTATATTTATTTGTTAAAATATAAATTTAACTGAAATTTTATAAACCACATAAAAATTAAAATGCTTAAATAAATGTACTTTACGGAGTATTGAGATTGTGTGCTTGTTTTTAACTTGTTCCTTAACGTTTACATGTTATTTTGAAACGAAAATTCATCAACTGAACTAACCAAATAATTTTTATCCAGTTCTCTTACTTGAGTTGCAGCTGTTCCACAAAACGATTAAACCGCCTTATACCAAAAACACTTATTTCGAGTGTATTGTTAAATTTGTATCATATAGGTACACCTTCCTTTTCTATAATTATTTTATACAATAAGTAGATGAATTTTACTAAAATATTCACGTTCTCTGGTTTTATTACCAATCCCATGCTCTATATAACCTATACGATTAAAAATTCTTCTTCAGTAAGATTCAGTCTCATGTAAAATTTCGTTTGGGCTGAAAAGTTTCGTTTATTAACATAATTTTTTCCGTCGCCTTATGCATTCGTTTTGTGTGGATTGCATCGTTCAATTTGTAAAATAACGCACTATAATATTCGCCAGTGATTCTTTTTATAGGAGGTAGCAATAGTTTAGAACTTTAGATTAATGTTTAACCGCGATTTTGATAAGACGAACCAGGCTCGAATCGCAAGATGCGAATAAATTGCAAATGCGAGTTCGGAAATTCAAGTCACACCGAACACGAGCGAATTTGTATGTCA
Organism: Tipula vernalis; assembly: GCA_958295665.1. Classification (NCBI taxonomy): domain Eukaryota; kingdom Metazoa; phylum Arthropoda; class Insecta; order Diptera; family Tipulidae; genus Tipula; species Tipula vernalis. The sequence goes on along the minus strand of OY282559.1, from coordinate 215,616,614 downwards.
AAATCAATATCAAGTATGATCAAATATTTGTATGTGTTAATACGGAAATTTTTCAAAGGCCTTGAAACCTGTTTTTTTTTACAATATTCATTTTTAAGCCCAGTTTACAGATTTTGTGAACGTAAACGTGGAATCATGTTGGATTAACTAGTTTGTGTCACAGTGAAAATCGCTATTTCCAGATATGTTTTTGAATATGAAAAATATGATTGAAAATTTCAATTCAGTTCAAATTTCAGATAAACTGCATTTATTTCAATTGAAACCCACAAAAAAATGATGATTTGGAAAAATGCACGAATAATTCTATAAACAAGCAAACACGGTAGTTGATGATGTTTGTTCACTCTCTAATGGAATTTGGCATTCGAAAATGAACAAACGTCGTAAACGAAATAAAATCTATATTCACAATTATTAATACGTTCACGTTCACAGTTATTTTTGTACTTACTGTGAACTATGGTGAATTATAGTACACAGAATTTCACTGCGAACAAAATGAAATCGCACATTTCATTCAATATTTTGTTAATTATTCGACCAACATGTTTACGACTGTTTTGAATGACCTTCAATTTGGTTTTTGATTCATGTTTCCAGCTAGTGCGGTTCAAAAGGTAATCACATTTGAAAATTTGGTTGTAAGCCATGTTGTGGGATAAGGAAAAAAAAGCAGCCACATGGTCAGACAAAGTATGCTGTGGTAACATTTTCTAAGACTGTTTTGAATTACCTTAGATTTAGTTTTTGTTTCAAGTTTCTAGCTAGTGCGGTTCAAAAGATATTCGCTTCAAAAAGAATTTTTTTTTATGTGGCCCGTTTTCTGTGCCGGTGAGTGTAGTAGATCCGTATTACACTATCATATAAATGAAATAAAATATTTCTACTATCGTAGAAGTGTGAAAGTGTAACAGGGCCATTTAGGAAATATAAACTTCCTCACATCGATCCTCCCACTTTAAATGGGTTCAGCTTGACTTTTACAGTTGAAGCGAAGTTTCTGGGTCTCGTTTTGGATAGCAAATTATATTGGAAACAAAATATTCTGGAAAGGGTAAAGAAAGCTACGGTAGCGCTATACTCTTGCAAAAATGCCATTGGGAAAGGATGCGGGCTGAAGCCCCGCATCGTACATTGACTTTATACCGCAGTAGTCAGACCCATACTCTTATATGGGGTAATAGTCTGGTGGCCTGCTCTGGACAAAACTGTCAACCAAATGCTGTTGACAAAAGTTCTGGACAAAACTGTCAACCAAAAACTGTTGACAAAAATTCACTCAGGCACTAGAGACTCTGCTATTTTTCACTCCTCTAGATATCTTGGGGAAACAGTTGGCAGCTTGTACTGCCATACGGCTGAAATCCATCTTAATATGGACCTGCAACAATACAGGGCACTCATCTATTTTGTGCAACAAACAAATTCCCAAGACCACCGACTATACTGTCCCGTCACTATCTTTTGACACAAAGTTCCGGACTAGGGTCCCATCCAGGGAAGACGATGGGTGCAGTTTTGGAACCAGGAGTTATAAACTTCTTCACTGATGGTTCAAAACGGGACGGGAAAGTCGGGGCTGGAGTGTTCTGCGAGGAACTTCTGTTAAATCTCTCCTTCCGTCTCCCAGACTACTGTAGCATTTTTCAAGCAGAAGTAACTGCCATAAAGGTCGTAGACTAGGTGAGGTATAATGTAATATCAGTTTGTGATATTCGCATATATACGGAGTCAGGCTGCCATTAAAGCGCTTCAATCACACCTCCTCACGCCGAAAGTAGTCCAGAACTGTCTCTTATCTCTTAACGAGATGGCAGATCAGTTCAACATCCACATTTTATGGGTGCCAGGACATTTCATAAGTACAGGGAATATAAACGCCGATGAACTGGCTCGACGTGGTACAATGGACCACTTCTCAGAAAGCAGAAAGGATATTGAAAGGCCTCTTGCGGTATGCAAACTGCTGCTTCAGGAAGAAGCTAGCAAGCTGACGAATGACAGCTGGTCAGGTATCACCTCTTGCGTAATAACTCGGTAGGTCTGGCCAAAGTTGGACTTGGCGAGATCCAAACAGCTGATCTCACTTCAGCGAAGTCAGATCAGTGTGGAAACAGTAGTTCATCTTCTTTGCACCTGCCCTCGTCTGGCACGAAACAGACTAAAGTTTCTAGGGGCACCTCTCTTCAAGGACTTGACGGACCTCTGTTGGATGGACGTCAGGAGTATCCAGCGCTTTGTTAACAGCTCAAAATGGTTCCAATGAGTTGGAGGAAATAATTATTCGTGGTATGGCTACGGACCATTTTTGGGTCTATTCCTGGTCCTAGTGGACCGCCACCCAAACCTAACCTAACCTAATAGGGCCATAAAGCACCGAACGATTTAAATAAAGCAACAAAAAAAATTGTCTTTATGTAAATCATAGAAGTAGGTAGGAAATAAAAGGACCAAAAATAAATCAAAACTAAATACATATATTTAAATTTTTCTTAATAAAATACCGCTAATGATAGAAAAAATTATTTGTTTTTAAAACATGACATTTCACATAGCTAAAATTGTTCTCTATTGGAATTTTTAAAACTAAGATCTCTCTGCAGTTAATTTTATGCGTAACTGTTTCTAACAACTACACACCAATATGCAAATTGACGCGACTTTACCGTTATTTTTGCATACTAATTTCATTACTCCAAATTTAATGAAAAACAAATTCATTTAAATTTTGAGTATATGCGATACTAAAACATTTTTGTTCTGGTTCTGTAAAATAAAAATAAAATAACATGTTATTTTATTTTTATATTGCTTTAGTTTGTTTTTTTGTTTTTTTTTCGTTATCGTTCTCGACAGACACAAACTAGCTATGATACGAACTAGACTATGCAGTTATTTTTAACAGTCTGTCACAACATGATTATAATGATTCCGAGGTTACCGCGCTTCATAATTTGATTATCGTAATCTAGTTGTACAAACTCGGGTAAACATGAAATACGAAAGTCTAACTGAAATAGAATTATTTTATTAGCGATCTGAGATTATCGTGATAATCTTTGTGTCTGTCAATGGTATTAAAGGAAGAAACAACCCCAATTTCAATTTATTGTGAAATTTCATTATGATAAACTATTTTTTGGTCTGTCTAGTACGATTGTTGTAATTTTTTTATTTTTGGTCAAAGCAATACAACTAATATCATAACATATGGACAACAACAATTGGAAAATATAACAAACAATTAATAACACCCCACCAAGAAACCCATGATTTCACAACAGTAAGTTAAGCTCATACAATATTAGACAAATAAACCAAATAAGAGCGGAATCGGATAACCTACACATTTGTGAAACGTGCAATGCAATAGAAGATAATGAACACAGATTCGAAAAATGTATAAAATATATACATCAGAGATGCATTGATAAAAAACAACAAATTAATTGGCATACTGAAATTGGAGAACACTGGAAACGATAACCTATTATGCGACTACCTAAAGGAAATTGGATATACATACTATAATAACTATAAAGAATACGGAACGAGGTTTCATGCAGGCAAATTGAAACTTATTTGAAATTATAACAAAATAAATGTACACAATAAATTTGTAGGTCTTGTGGATAGAAATATCTGACCAAAGCAAATAGAGAAATAAAAAATATAAAAAAATGTTTATTTTTTATTACCTTCACTTCGTTGTATTTTATTTCTGCCCGACAAAACCACCAAAATGAAAAAAATGATTTTACACGTCAAACTTCTCTAGATCATCTTTAATTGGGCTGTTGCCCCTAGTGTTTCCTCAGCCAAACGTGATAAAAAATATCAGGATACAGCACGTCAATTACTTATGACCCTAACTTCATTCCGTTAAATTTTATGTCAAACCCGAGGAAACGAACAAAATGAAAAAATAAAAACAAAAGTTAAAATTAAACGTCAAAAAATTTAATTTATTCTGATTTTTTTTTATTAAACATAATTAATTATAATTTTTTGTAGTATTTTAAACTATTAAACATTTCCGGTATTTACTATGGAAATTGAAATTATTTAAAATTATTAATTAAGTTTGTTTGTTTGTTTGTTTGTTTTTTAAATTTGCTCAGGTCAGATCTTTCAATCCATAAGACCAGTGAGTTGAGAAACAGCCCAAAATTTCCAGAGACCACTCAGGGGAGGTTCTGGAGGGTTGAATAAAGTGTACAAAAACAAATTAGATTAAAAATTAAATAATAAAATAAAAGCATAATTATATAAAACAAAGTTTGATAATTAAATTAGATTAAATGAAAGTTAATAAATAAAGAAATATTAGAGAGAAGATGAAGGATACATATAAAAATAAAAGTTTTTAAAAATTAAATTATACATTTATAATTCATTAATTCATAATTTTTTATTTTTTTTTTTTTTTTTTTAATTTTTTTTTTTTTTTTTTGATTTTTTTTTTTTTTTTTAAATTTTTTATTTTTTTTTTTTTTTTTTTTTTTTTTTTTTTTTTTTTTTTAAATTTAGAATTAAATTATATAATATTCATAAATCTTAATATTATAATAAAATAAAATAAAATGAAATGATTCCAAAGAAAAATCATTGTGTGAAAAAGTCAATAAAAATTAAATGTAGTCTTAATTCATAGTTTATAATTTATTCTATCCACAAAATCACACAATATTTTATATTCATCCATTTTTTGGTCCTTTAAGATATCTAATAAGGATTTTCTGTATAAAAGTGGGAAATTATTTCTTATATTATTATATATGACACAATCGTTAATAATATGTTCGTTATCTTCAACGGTGTTACAAATCTCACAATTAGATGTAGATTCAAGTCCCAAAAGGAATTTAAATTTCTTGTTAACTGTATGACCAGAGATTAATCTGTAAATTAGCCTGGTTTGGCAGGATGTAAAATTAGAGTTTTTAAATAGGAAAGATGATCTTGGAGAAGGGCAAATTTGTTTATAAAAGTGGCCGGATGAATTACACATTAAAGTGTAGTTTTCCTTCCACTTATTATTTATAGATCTGGAGATATCGTTAAATAGGTCTGTGAGAGTTGGTTCATTATCAAGAAAGTGAGTAGGAGAAAAAACTGCTTTTTTTGCTAAACTATCTGCTATAGTATTTCCTTTTAAGCCACAATGACCCGGGAACCAATGAATGACAAAATTTTTAATTTGGTTATGGCCGATAGTATCAATAATTTGATTTTCGTAGTGTCTATTTGTAAAGTGTAATAGAGCCGTTTTTAATGAAATACAAGAACTTTGGGAGTCAGTAATAATGATAATATTATTGTTTTTGATGATTAGAGATATAGTAATTCCAATTTTAATAGCAATGGTTTCAATATTTTTAATATAAGTAGGGTTTTTTAGTTGAATGGAAAATTTCCAATTTTTATCCTCAACAAAAATTCCAATTCCTGGTTTATTGTTAATTATAGAGCCATCTGTGTAAATTTTTGCGAAATTATTATATTTATTAAATTCAGCCATAGATAATGCATATTGTTCAGAGTGGTTTATAAAATTTTTGTTTGTGATTCCCTCAATATTTGTTATGATGCTAAAATTAGTGGGAGACGTTTTTTTTATGTGAAAAGGTTTAATTTTGGAAAGAAAAGTATAATTAGAATATAAGTCGTTAAGTTTATGAAGAGATCTATTGTTTTTAATGTCGTTACCGATTTTGGAATTATTATATAGATTTTTTGAAATGTAAATTAGTGATTTTTTAATAAAATCTAGATCTGAAGATGTTTCTAGAGATTCAGATAAAATAGCTGGAATTGGAGTAGTTCTTAAGAAGCCTAGACAAGCTCTCAGACAAGCATTTTTAATAGATTGACAGATATTAATATCTTTTTTATATTTAGTGTCTGTAAAAACATATGTGTATTCAAGTTTAGATTTAACTATTGCTTTAAAAATATTGATCATTGTTTCAGGATTTACACCTCCATTAAAATGGGTGAGAGTTTTAAGTAAATTAATGGAGTTGGAAATATTTGCTTTTAAGTTTGTGTAATGAATTGATAATGAAAGTCTATTTGTTAAGGTTGTACCCAGTATCTTAGTAGTCACTCTTTCTTTTATGTAGATATTATTAATTTTTAAATTTAGAGATTTGGAATTATTTTTATTAGTGAATAGTCTTAAAAAATGAGATTTATCAGTGTTAATTTGTAGTTTTAAAGATTGTAATTTATTAGTTAATGAGAGTAAAGTAGAATCTGTTATTAATTGTAAGTTATCATGATTATCGGCAGAAATTACAATGCAAATATCATCGGCATATTGGAAAATTTTTGTATCGGGGTTATTGATGTCGTGTAAAGAAGTGGTATAGATATTAAAAAGGGTAGGACTCAAACAGCTACCCTGAGGAATGCCTTTATTAGTGTAATGAATGGAAGTTTGATTGATATTTTGAATAGATATAATTCTATTTGTAAGAAATTGAGAAATCCAATGTGTAATGTTAATGGGGAAGTTGAAGTTTTTAAAGGTGTTTAATAAAATATTTTTATCTACATTATCAAAAGCCTTGGAAATGTCAATGTTAACTAAAACAATTTTTTTTTGTTGTTGTTTGAGGGAGATGATGAAATTAAACATTTCTACAAAATAGTCAGTAATATTTTTATTTTTTCTAAAACCAAAATTGTAATAATTAAGAATATTATTGGAGATTAGATGATCATTAATTCGTTTTAAAATGAGTTTATTGAAAATTTTTGAAAAAATAGGTAACAGACAAATAGGACGGTAGTTAATAATATTTCTATCATCCCTCCCCTTTTTCAAAATGGCGATTGTGTATGACGTTTTCCATTTTGTAGGGTAAATTTGATTTTGCCAGATGTTGTTGAAATAATTTGTAATAGTATTGATTAGGTTAGGATTAGAGGATACTAATTGTTTGATGATTTTATATGAGACTTTATCATATCCTGGAGCAGTATTATTTGAATTTTTAATAATATCAAGAATTTCAATGTTATTAAATTCCGCAGGATTAATAGTAGGATTGAAGTTATTAGAGAGATTATGAGGGGATTCAAAGGAGAAAGGAAAATTGTAATTTATAAAATTAGTAGCAAGTGTGGGATCTTCTAGGATTCTGTAGTTAGACTGTTTTTTATTTTTAATTTTATTGATGTTGTTCCAGAGATCAGAATTATTAGTTTTGTGATTGATGCTTGTTAAAAAAATATTCCAAGATTTTTTCTTTTCTCTTCTAATTGTTAATTTAAGTTTTTGTATAGATTTTTTTAGTTCAATAGCGGTAAAAAGGTTTTTGTTTAAATTATAAATGAGTTGTTTGTGTTTTTTTATGTTCCATAGTCTTTGTATAAGATCGTTCCACCAAGGTTTAGGTTTAAAAGTATTTTTACTTGTAATAATAGAAGTATTTTCAGAAATTAATTTTTCTAGGTGTTCTTCAATATTGCATTTATCATTAATAGAATTTAGATCAAAGTCTTTCAATACTTTTGACCAGTTTGTGATTTGTTTTTTTTGATAATAATTTAGTTTAAAGTCAATAAGTATTGGGAGATGGTCACTTCCTAAATTAATGGGATCTACTTTCCATGATAGTTTTTCAATTAGATTGATTGAGCACAAAGTAATGTCTAGTGCTGCAGAATTATTTCTGAAAAAATCTTGCCTTGTATGAGATCCGTCGTTTAATAAAAAGACATTATTAGCAGTGATAATATCTGCAATCTTATCACCCACCCTGTCGTGAGTAGGGGACAATGAACTATCCCAAAGACTATTATGAATATTTATGTCTCCAGCTATTAAACAGTTATCTAGATTCTGAGTTATAAGATGTTCAAATTCATTAACGATTTCCTGAGGTCTAATAACAGAATTATTATAAAAAGATAAGATATTAAAATTAATGTTTTTAAATTTGAGGTTAATTTTGAAAGCTTGAAAACGGATGTAATGAAAATTTAAATCAATAATTCTCCAAGAAATTTTTTTATGTATTAAAAAGCCTACTCCGCCAAAACCATCTGGTCTATCATCAGTAATAAGATTATAATTGTTAAAAGTCAAATTACTATTTGGATTTGTCCAGGTTTCAGATAAAATAACGATATCAATATGATTGGATTGTATATAATGATATAATAGATCTTTATTACTATTTAAACTACGAATGTTAATTTGTAAAATTTTTAAAGGTAACATAATGGAAGAATAAAATGAAAAATAAAAAACTGGAAAAAGAAAAAGTTTATGTTTTAATAAATTTATTTAATTTAATTTTAAGTGAGTCTAAATTAGCTGGATTTTTATTGAAGTCATCGGAATTATTTAAAAGTGATTTGACATCATTAAAAATAGAATCTCTTTCGTTTAATTGATTTTTTAATTCGTTTACTAATTTATTTAGGATTTGAATTTTTCTAGCATCAGAATTCATTAAGTTATTTTTCCAGGCTTGATTCTCAACACAGATATCATTAGCGAAATCTATTTGTTTAGGGACTTTTTGTTGGCTACCATAAAGGTGGCTTTTGGATTCTCTGAAACTAGTTTTATTTAAAATCATATGTTCCCTAATTTGTTTCTGCCTATATCGTTCATTACATCTGAAAAAATTAGTAACATGACCCGTTCCACAAAATTTACAAGAAAATTTCATGTCACAAACGTGTTTTTGTTCGTCTTCTATAGTATTAGCACACGTTAGGCATCTAATAATTTTAGATTTGCATTTGGAAATTGTATGTCCATAATTTAGACATTTTTTACAAAAAAGAGGATTAGGTATATAATATTCTACCTTCAATAAAAGATTATCATATAAAATGACGTTGAATGGAATAGTTCCAGACTCAAAAGTAAGTTTAACCAATTCAATTTCCTCAGCTGTTTTAGTGGCACTATTCCATTTAGTCATTCTTTCTACTTTAGAAATAGGGTATTTGGATCTAATATTTTCTTGTATTTCTTCATTAGAAAGCCCAATAGGAATGTTCCTGATTAAACCAATAGAAGAAGTGAAATTTTTAGGAATGTATGTAGTATAATTATCAAATTTTTTAAAAATATCTGATTTAACACAATTATTTGCGTCTTCAAAATTACTAAAAATAACTTTAGCAACATTTTTGCTAACGCTAGAGATTTCCTTGACATTTTTAAAATTATTTATTTTAAGGGCTTTAGCTAAAAGAACGAGATTTAAATTTTCTTTACTGATAAATACTGTAAATGGGCCATTATCTGAACGGTTATATAGATTAATTTTTTCAGCAGTAACTGACGGCATATTTGAGTTATTCGATGAATCAACAGATAAAGTTGAAGATGATGTAGGAGTTGTTACTGTATTTTTTGAAACTGCGACGTGAGTTTTATTATTATTATTATTATTATTATTATTAATTTTCCTTTTATTTAACATATTGGGATTTTTATCAAATTCACCGTTTACTATTATTTCATTATTGAAAACAATTTTTGATTTTTTAGTATTTATTTCATCTTCGGAATCTGAGAAATCAGTAGAAGTAAATGTTGGAGGTACAAAGTACTGCGTACTTTGTCCCTCCTTGCTTGTGTTACGTGGATTTATTATTTTGTGGATAGAAAAAGACTATGAAAAGACTTACCCGACTGATAAAAATAAACAAATCAAAATAAACTATAAGATATAATTAAATAAAAAACAAATTAATTAAAATTAAAAGAAAATTGTAAAATTTATAACACTTCACTAAAATGAGACGCTCACACAATAAAGTTTCGAGAAAGAATGAATTAAGTTTATTTTGTATAAAAAAAAAAAAATATTTTTTGACAGGTAAAACCAAACAAATTCTAGGATTGTTTTGGTGATAAATGAGTGCGTTTTATGGCAAAACGTGATAAAAAATATCATGATATTTTTTATCAAATTTGCCCGAGGAAACACGACCATCAAAACCAATTTATCGCGATTTTTATAAAACAATGAACAATACCCTCCCTGAATAATATTAAAAATATCACACCATAATCAAAAGCCAAATATTTTGTTTTCAAATATGTATTTATTTTGATATCTAAAACCAAAAAAAATCTTGGTTTTTTGTGATAAATGAGTGCGTTTTATGGCAAAAAGTGATAAATAATATCATGATCATTTTTATTACTTTTGCCCGACTGAACACCAGGGGTGAGATGTTGTAACCATTACGTTTTTCGCTTCGATGCATTTTCGATACAATAACGGTACTGCTTTGTTAAAAATATAAAATTTTAAAACAATTTAGTTCTAAAATACCGTTATTCTATCGAAAATGCATCGAAGCTAAAACGTGATGGTTACAACACCTCACCCCAGGTTTGTGATATTTTCGATACTTAAATTAAATTAAATTTTCTTTTTTAAGGTATTTATATGGTATTTACACAGTCACTTATTTGTATCAGCATAAATAATTTCCAATTTTTGTCTAAGAACGGAACTCAAACTAAAATTATTTGTCTCCAATTTGTGGTTAAAAACCAAATAGTTGAAATCAAAATAATTTATAAAAAAAATTAATTAAAAAATAAAAACGTTTAATTAAAAACCTGACGACAAAACCCTGCAGGGCTATTTGGGTTTTCGATTCGAACGTGATCGAGTCTTCGATGTATAAGATTCGTATTTGATTTAAATAAGAAACGAATGAATCTGATTCAATTCAAATAGGAATCTAATACATCGAGACTCGATCACGTTCGAATCGAATTCCCAAATAACCCCCCAGCAGTTTATTGAATTTCATCATGATATTTTTTATAATAAATTTTATTTGGCCGATTGTACACGTAGTAGGTAGCATAAAAGTCGTTCATCCAATTGATTTAAATAACATACAGAAAACAGTAGATTCAATAAACAAATTTATTTATAATAAATTAGATGATAAGAACGATAAATTAGATTTATATAAAATAGTAAAACAAAAGTGCAGAAAGTTGTACGACAATCTACAACAAATTAAACCTATAAAGCATTATAGACAAAAACGTTGTGATGCCCTGGGCTCAGCGTGGAAATGGCTGGCGGGTAGTCCAGATGCCATAGATTTGCGAATGATAGAGAACAAAATGACGGAACTAGTAAATGAAAACAACCAGCAAATCCAAATAAACAACCAGATTGATGAAAGAATACGGATGATAACAGACACAATAAACAAAGCTGTAACAACCACTAACACAGCGAACAAAATAACACTCAGTGAAATAGAAATGATAGCAGCCATCATTAATATAGATAACATAAATACCATACTAGAAGACATCCAGGACGCTATCGTCAAAACTAAAATCGGCCTGGCAAGCAACAAAGTTATATCGCTAAAAGAATTAATGATGATAAAAGACCTAATGACAAGCCAAGGAGTAAACATAACTCTACCTGAAGAAGCACTGCAATACGTGATACCAAAAGTAGCCGTAAACAAGGAAACGCTACTTTTTATTCTAGAATCACCAAAACTAGAAGAGGAAACTTCACTAACAGCAATGATCGTTCCATTAACAGTCAATGAAACAATAATAAAAGAATACCCTCAGCATATCGTAAAGACGAAACAAAAATTATTTACAACAATCAATCGTAATAATTTTGTACAAAAATATTCGGAAATCAAAGAGTTTGAGGACGAATGTATCAAACCTCTTATAATGGGAACTAAAAGTATTTGCAACGTAACCGCAAAATCAGAAACTACAGTACGGTTCATCACAGAAGACAAATTGCTCATTGATAACGCAAAAGAAGAAATACTTTTATCGGATTGCGGACCAAATAATCGCACAATAACGGGTAATTTCTTAATAACATTCCATAACTGCACCTTAATAGTAAAAAATAAGAAGTTCCAATCCTTCGAAATTAAAAGCGAAACAGAAGAAATACAGGGTGCTCTTCATAACCTCGAAATTACACGCAAACTGATCAAATCTGTGGATATAGATTTGATTGAACAACAAAACATACAAAACAGAAAACGGCTAACACATATGAACCTACAACAAGAGAACCACAAATTCTGGATATGGTCTTTGTCAGGAGGTGTATCTATCTCATCGTTTGGGTTAATAACACTTTGTATTTACATCAATGTTAGACAACACATGGAGAAATCGGTGAAAAAAAACACACAAGAACGAAAACCGGAAATATCCAAACAGAATGAAGACACAACATACCCAAATCTACTGATAAAATTAGGGATTAGAACAAAGGACAAGGACGCCCTTCCAATACCCCCGGGAGGAGTTACATTCACATAAATCATATAAGTGATGATTAAGAACATTCCATCATTGCACAAGCAAGGTATCAAATAAATTCCAATGAATAACAGGAAACGCTCCGTAATACGATCGAGTAAAATAGGTTAAAGATATAAAAATGCATTATTGCACTTTTGATAAGACATAATATTTTAAATTATAGAAATAAGTATTTAGTTTTAAGATCTAACTCATTCTGTAAAGAACTCGAAATAAAATATAAATAAAATAATTTTTTTTATGTTTCTCTCGTAAAGAAACCTATAATTATATATATATATATATATATATATATATATATATATATATATATATATATATATAATATATAAATATATAAATATATAAATATATATATATATATAAAGTTAGATAATAATTAAAATTAAGTTAAAACGTTAAAAATGTATAATAAAAAAAATTAAAATTAATTTTCGTCTTATTATTTTTATCATTTTGATCCTACATTTTCAATTCGAGCCGTTTGCGTCATCAATCTGTAATTTATCGGTCAGGTATAATAGTAAGGCCTTAGTTAGTGCTCAACGTCAGCCGTTCGTAATGGATTTCCGGTTCCTTATTGTCAGCTGTTTTATATAACTTACGTTCAGGCCTGACCGCCATATATGTCAGCGGGACATAGAAGGCAATTACCATTTGCAATAAATGCCAAAGTTAGGCATTACCAGGCATTTTTGTCAGGCATTTTATATACGTTTGTCAGGCCTGAATCGTCTGCTGGGATGATGGAAACCCAAAGTTAATAACAATAGTTTATTATAATATTTCATTATACTAGCTAGCTGCGGTCTGTAGTATGTTTTAATATTTTGTTGGATTTTTTCAAGTAATATTATCAAGTAATTATAAATATGCATAAAATATGAGTTTTCGCTATTAAAATAATGAATTGCACCCAAGTTTTCACAGAAAAATTTAAAACGCTTTTAACTTCAGACCAAATGATGGAAACCCGATAAGGAATAATAGTATAATAGTATTATACTATTTTGCTATTATACGATTGACGATGGAAACCTGCACCCAGATTCCGGTTCTATGACAAATGAGAATGAGATATATTACGAAATATTTTTTCGACCAGTCAGTTCCCATTCTCATAAAATTCCGATTCCGATTAGACCAACGCATTTTGATTTGGTAAGTTAATATTTATGAGATGTAAGTGGTCCGTTTGAGGCAAATCTGCTACCAAATAAAATATTAAATTATTTTGCTGCTCTTTGCTAGCTTTTTTTGTCTGCGCGGTCGCAAACAAAATAAGATTGAAGAACAAAATATTATGTTACAATCAAATATTATAAATAAAAATAATTTATTCCTATAAATTACTTTCTGTTAATTATGTTTTGGAAATATTTTGATAAAATAACTTAGAAAATACATATAAAAACAGACTTCTCATATAGGGTATAATCATTAAACGGCAAACATGCAACTAAATTATTAGTTATTAACTAGATTAATAGATTTTATACTACGAAGAAAAATTTCATTCGGTCAAAAAAAGGGTTTATAAAATAGAATTTATTGGCATGAACCATCAAATAGTTTTAAATTTTGGATTTATGGCCATCAAATAGTTTTAGGTCATGTTAGATAATTTTAGATTATTTTAATGTCAAAAACGTGCGTCAGCAAACATTTTATTTTTACAGTACTAAATTAATTTTTGCGTTGCTTGCGTGATTCCGTCTGCGTTCCGTCGAGATTGTTTCCACCTTTATAAATTTTCAACAATATTTTCTGTGTCGGTACGTTTCGAAATGGATAATATAAATACTCATATAGAAAATACAAGTAGAATGAGCTCTTATTCGGAAATAGCCTATATATAGTACTTAACAAAAGTATTTGTGCATGCTGTATTTTGAATGCAACGTAACATAAACAACATTAAAATTATAAAATTAATAATAAATGTTGAAAATAATAATTTTTATTTAATTGACTTAATTAATTCAACAGAGTTTAGCTTGCAATATATATTTATTATATTATTTTAACAACAATTATGAAATCTTTTAAAATTTTAATTATCCTAATTTTCTTTACCTATATTATTTTATTTTATTATAACTATATTTATGGGCTTAGGAGTGATTAGTAGTTAAGCGGGAAGGTGGGGTAGTAATCATTTTTCCAGATTTCTATTAAATTGCTAAATTGCTGATTAGTTTAATTTTATTGTTAAATATTTATTTTTAATTGTTTTAATTTTATTTTTTATTTTTAAATCTAGTTACAGTATATAAAAACTAATTTATATCTTATTACAGAAAATTTAACTTTAACTAACAGTTTAAAAGGAGTAAGGTAGCTTTATATTTAGGGTTTTTGATGAATTGGAACTAGCCTCAAGCTGCGTACATGCTATACATTTCTGGTGAAAAATGTACACCACGAAGTTAGCTGTATGAGTTAAATTATTTTCAACTAGAACGTTCACCAGGGTAACCAATTTTAACTAAAAATTTTACTATTTTGCTAACTTCGTGGATCCGGTCGTTAGAATCGGTGTCTTTGGCGTCACGGGTGGCGTTGAGTTGTCACTCAACTCTAAATGAGATAGGTGAGCATTTCAATATCCAGGTAATCTGGGTCCCAGGTCACTCGGGCGTCAGGGGGAACTGCAGGGCGAATGAACTTGCTAGGCATGGTACGACTCTCCAGTTGCAACCGGAAAGGGCAAGTCTGGGGAGGCCTATCACAGCGCTGAGACAAGCACTTGGGAAGCAGGTGCTATCCTCAGCGGGGAAAGGTGGTCTAACACCCTCACCTGTAGAGTTGCAAGACAAGTTTGGCCAAAGCTGGACTTGGGGCGCACTAGGGCATTGATATCCCTACGCAGACGTAAATTAAGAACGGTCATAGGAATTCTCACGGAACACTGCCTTTTTGGAGAACATGCAAGGCAGGGTCTGGAGGCAAATGACTTCTGCAGAAGCTGCTTGGACGAAGAGGAGGAAGAGACGTTGGTCCACTTCTTCTGCTCGTGTCCAGCATTGGCACTCAGAAGGCACAAACACTTGGGTAAGTTCAGGATGAACTGCCTCTCGGATCTCGAAAACATTAAAGTGCGGGACGTCTTACACTACATAAGTAGCTCGAAATGGTTCCAATAGGGGTAAAGGGGATATATTCTGTGGTATCAAAAGGGACCGTCATCGGTCTAAGTGTGCCTAAGCAGCCACTCCAACCTAACCTAACTTCGTGGTGTACATTTTTTCACCAGAATTGGAGCATGTACGCACCTTCAAGGAACAGTAGAACGCAGTACATATATACATATATTTTTAGTTAGAAATTGTGTGTCTCTTGCTTACCGTACATACATATTACTAACTGAAACATAACTAATTTAAGATTTTACTAATTTAGGCTATTTTAGGTGTACCAGACCTACTATTAATTTTAAATTGTATTTACTATTAATTTTAAATTGTATTGTCATAAAATACTAACTATCGGCTATACCTAGGTGTCTGTAACCGGGCCGATTCTATCACTACTAACTATCCTATCCTATCCTTCTGTTTTGTTGTGTGAAAGGGTGCACGGTGGGACCCGGCCAGGAGTGGAATTGATGCTGTCACATCTATGTGATGTCGGTGGGTGGTTGTGCTCTTCTCGTTGAATGGTACTTAGATGTCTTCAGTGGGGAAAGCTTTCACCAATGTCATAAGGATGGTGTGGCAGTTTAATGACCACATCACTAACACGAGGTTACTTGCTTCATAAGCTTGGCCGTGCATTCAAATCAATCAATCAATATAGAAAATACATTTAAGAATATTGAATACTGAAAGGAACGGATTATATAAATACACCTTAATGCAATCATATTTTATCAGCTCATCACATTTTAGATAATGTTGGCGGAGACGATTGAATGAAATATGTATATAGTAAAACAAATATTATAATGACCTCAATCAAGCGTCTATTAAATTATGTTTCTTCCCCAGCATGTTAGAAACACTATAATATAATACTTTTATAAGTTCAGACGAGAACTCAATAAACAATGAACTCGTAATTCGAACAAATAATTATGAAACAAGTTATGATCTAATCAAGACCAAAAACGAATAATTTGCACGTATAAGAATTGAACACCTTTTGTTTAAAAACACTAAATTCACAAATAATAATAAGAAATTAATTGGTCGCCAAGGCCGTCAAATTCTGAAAACTATGTACAAGAAATGAATACGATTTTTGTTCGAGCTGGGTTGATAAGCGATTTTTTCTCAATAAAAGAAATATTTAAACAATATAAATAATTTTCTCGCTTTAATACTTACGACATATACATTTATAAAGTTTTGTCTGGTTAAAAGCTAGTAAAGCTAAAATACATAAGTTATTAATCCTAAATAGGCACAAGAAATTAATAACAAAAACGATTTTCGTATTCGGTTTTTTTAAACGTCATTTTTGATTAGAATCGGTCATCGGATCCAATTAAAATTTCTATATTTTAGTAATAATTTAATTATATATCTTTATCTATTCTATATTTTAGTAATAATATATGTAAAACAATACTATTAAATAAACTTTTTAAGTATCGAAATGTTGAAATTAAAATTAATGTTGTTTAAAATGATAGGTATTCATTAAAAAAAATAGATTAGTATTTTCTATATGCATATTACGTACGAAAACAAACAAAGAGCAAAAATACAAAATGTCATTTCTCATTTGGTTTGATTTTAAATCTTCTAAAATTTCTTTCATTTCGCATATTGTTTTTTAATTTCATTCCATTGTGTTAAATTCACGTAAAAACTCTTATTTAAATCATAAAACAAGGCTTGAAAATTACATTTTGATGAATTTTGTTCTCTTCGTGGTACTTACGATTGATAGGAGGCCACAAAGTTTTATTGAATTTAATATTGCAATTACATAGTATATATTGTAATAATTGGGTAATTACAAAATACAAAATTGACGCAATTGTTTGTATTTTATTATCACTAATTACAAATTTTATTCTCTTTTTATAATTTAATGTAAATTAAAATAAAAATAGTTTCTTGTTTAAGAAAAAAAAAAACAAGATTTTAAAAAAATAGTAGAAATTGACATTTCGATTGAAGTAATTTATGATGGCGACATCTGTCGGAGGATGAGAAAATTGTGAAAATTATTACCATATGGCAATAATGCAAATGCAGGTGATGATCGATAAGGTAGATAATAACCCCCAAACACATAGACGCCGCACATCGCCTTTCGCCATCGCTCGTCGCTTAAATAAGATTAATTGCCCAAACAAATAAATGCCGTTTGAAGCTCCGCTAAAATTAAAATACATGTATGTAGTTTCATATTAACGAACACATATACCGAGGTTACACCGCAGATGGTATAATAGCAAATTAGTATAATACTATTTTGCTATCCGGTGTAAACCCGATGTTTTTATAGTAAAATAGCAAAAATAAAATATACTTTAATTTGATAGCTATCAAATTTTAATAACTATTATATTTTATTGTAGAAGGAAAACTTACGACAATGTATTGTTGTGTATTCCGAAATTATTACTTTTTCATTATTTTGTTTTAATTTTCTGTTTTTTATGAATATTTTATGCGGTGTAAAACCGACTATGGCAGATAGTAAAGTAGTATTATACTGTTTTGCTATTATACTATCTACGGAGTAAAGCCGGTAATAGTAAAATAGTATTATACTATTTAGCTATTATACTCAGTGTTCCATTGGAAACAATTTGCTACTGCTAAGCCCCTTTCCGAAAGTTATACTTATTTATTTAGACATATGTACATACTTATTTGCCGCCATCTTAAATAAGTATGTAAAATCATCCGAATTGATTTCACACACTTATTTTTTATTTTGACTTTAATTTGTAACTATAAAATAATTTTTAATTAAATTTTTTATAACACTTAATTACTGCATAATATCACAATATGTATGCAATCAAATTAACAGAATTTTGGTTTTCGTTTAATATTTTTTTTTTGTAAGAACATACTTATTTTAAGTTACCTCGCCAACATACTTATTTAAATAAGTAGGTCTAAATAAATAAGTATAACTTTCGGAAAGGGCCTAAGAACTTGTGAGTAGATGTTCAATGGAACGCACATTTTTGTGACAGTAGTAAAACATAACCTCAATTTAAATAAAACTGCTAGATTTTAATAAAAATATGTTGTTCTATTAATAATAATAACAAGTAATGAAACATTAAACAACAAAATAATTAAAATATTTTTAAGAATGGAACACGTTTTAGTACTTTTCATACCAGTCACCCCGGCTTTGAGCTTAGTAAATAAAAAAATTTTATTTCGTTTTTTAATTAGGTGAATTAGTTTTATTCGATTGATACCGTTTAATTTTATAGCAATAAATTCAATTTGTTGGAAAATAATTTATTTTTAAGTGATAATTTAAAAAAAAAAATATATATTACAATGAAGTTATCTACAAAGCCAAGTTAATGCGTTCCACACTCGACTGCGAGATTTTAAAGTAGTACAAAGGGAAGTGCTTTCTCAACATAACCTACAAATCACATTTTTTGCACAAATATTTCATACTTACCAAAAAATCTAGCTCATATGTACGTTACAAATTTAGAATATCTCAGTTCTTGTTATAATTCACGTGTAAAATAGACCTAAATAAAATATTTGATAGCAACCGAATGTTCGAAACCAACGCCACCGGTATGAAAGGGTCTCAGCTTCGCATTTGTGGTAGCTAAATATTTCGAGCCGAGGCGCCTGGTATGAAAAGTACTTTAATATCTACGGTGTAAAGCCAGTAATATACGCTCAAATATATTAAAATTTCTATTTTTTACGCTTCAAAATACATTTAGTTAAAAATGGCCGACCAGCGTCCAAGCATGTTATGAAAATAAAATTTTATTTTAAGAATTTGTTTAAAAATATTTTACTCCCGCTGAATTTACATTTTATCAAATTTAAATATTTATTGTATTTTTATTTTAAATATAAACGTTTTGTAGGTTAATCGGACCATTTTTGTGTCTATGCCTGGTACTAATGGACCGCCACCTAAACCTAACCTAATCAGTCTTCGGTTACATTATATAAATTAAATGGTGATAATAATAACGTAAAGATAAACGTAAATTTGTTAGAATAAAGAAATGTTATGCTTATGCTTCCGAATGTTTTATTCCGGAATGTTGGTCGAACTCACCATCTTCGCGTTGATCTTTTTTATCGTTTTTTTCCAAAATTTCGATGTGTTTTATATGGAGAGAAATGTCATTTAATGCAGAGCGTAGGGTTTACATTATTTCCGATAGGTACACATAAATTATAATAATATATAGCTGTATTTTGTTGAGAAAAATTAATTCGTTCGAGTTATGTTTTTCTTAAGAGAAAATAAGTCGCGAAATATTTTTTCGATTTAATTTTTATATTCTAAGTTGGTATTTCTTCTGTTTTTCGTTCGAGCTCGAACTAAATAACTCAAATTTTTTATTCGAATTTAGGTCAGATCTTTCAATCCATAAGACCAGTGAGTTGAGTATTTAATTATTATCACGTGCAATTGTTATTGTAAATTTTTCAACGTACACTTTATAAGGACATCCAAAACCTGCTAAAATTCTCTTATTTAAAAATATTTAAAAAATATATACATTTAATTAAAAATCTGGCGACAAAACGAGTTTGCTAAATTTTACAAAGCGATTTAAAATCAAATGTAACATTTAAAATCAATTTATCATTTTTTTATCAATTTTGGATGTTCAATCGGGTTTGACGTACAGTATTACGGAATGAAGTTAGGGTGGGATAAAATATCATGATATTTTTTATCATTTTTGCCCGATTGAACACGACCATGATATTTTTTATCATTTTTGCCCGATTGAACACGACCTTTGCCCGATTGAACACTAGGATTATTTGATACGTGAAAACTGAGTACGGTATTATTTCTAAAGATGTCGGGTTGAAGAATTTTTAATTTTTGGTACATAAATAAAAAATAAAATTAATTTTTTTATAATTCATATCTAGTTGTTAATTTTATTCGTGCTGGTTGCTTTTGTTTACATTTTTGTTGCGATACAAAAAAAATGTTTAAAAAAACTACTAACTGTCATCTTTAAAAATATCCATATACCACCGTTTTTTGACAACGATGTCCCTTATAGATATTATAATTTATTTGCCGCCAGTTTACTATAGCCGTGCCCGATTACTTTGATAATACCGTGATAAATAATAATTTGTAACATTTACTTGAGAAATTTTCCCCTTCGCAGACGATGAACATATTCAACATGTTAAAACCAGCGATGAAATAATGGCGATTCAATATACATATATTTTTTCATGTATAAAATTATAGGAATCATATGGTTGATCAATTGTAATAAATTGAATATAATCAAATTATGAATAATCAAATTATATTTTTTATTTAATATTATATAAAATAATATGTTCGTTCTTGCTCTTGTTGGTTGCTGTTGCTAATAAAAAATTCAAATCACATTCACTACTAAAATATTCACATGGATCTGTCAAAATACATCATAGGGAACACCCTCCAGACCAGGTGTATCATAAACGTACGGTTTACGAAGACTTTGCTATACTAAGGTGTTCGTAAACGTTACACTAAAACAGTACGAATATAGTACGTAATGTGTACTTTTGTCACATGAGAAGTGAAACAAATTTGCGAAGACTTGTGTATGTATTAATATGTATAAAAGTGTTCATAACGTGTACGCTTAAACGTAATGTTTACGAACTGCTTAAGCGTAACATTGACGAACGGTTTTGTGCGAATTGCCCCATTTAAATAGAATAAAACAATTTTTTTAAATCAATCTTTTCTTTTATTAGTATTTTTCTTCAAATAAGCCGCAACACAAGACACGACGTGCCAAATTTGTTAATTAATCTTTTTCTGAAATGAAATAAAATGTTTCAATCATAGATGAAGTACTTCGAGTATTACTTAAATACCTTTCAAAATATTCATTATAATGATTTTTATATGATATTATGGATATAGGCTGCTCTTGAATGCCACGAAAAACGAACAATAATTATCAGAAGTTTTATATTTTCACAATACGACAACTTTAATTTAATTTGTATAAAAAAAATTGAAAACACAACAAAGCCGCAAGATATAATTGACAGCACTGTGTATAGAGAATGTAAATGTAGTAGTGTGTTGTAATAAGAACCTTTCGTAAACTGTTCGTAAACGAAATACTTTTGATGTATACATTTTTGCGCCGGGAGGGCAACTGTAATAATTTGGATAAGTGTGTTTTATGCCAAAAATTATTTCCTTTGAATATTTAACATGGTATTCGGGCACGGCCTAAGGAAAATAGCAGCTGGCTTATCGTTATTATAATTTATTTGACACAGATCCATATAAAAATAGAGCGAAATGGGGAACGGACGTTGGTGGGGCGTGAGGCAAGGTCACAAGAACGACTCGTCTAAATAGGCGGTATAAAAGAGACAAATGCCGGCTTACTTTGGTAACTGGAGTAGTAATTGGTATGTATAAAAATGAAATTGAAAATTACGCTCAAAATAAAAACCGCAGATAATTTTATTTTTATTTTTATTATTTAAAATTAATAATTACATAAAAAAACAATACAATTTTTCAAAATTATTGCAAGAATTATTCTATACCAACAAAAACTTGATTTGAAACTATTCATTCCGGAATGAGAACACACGGCAATTTTGTTGTAGGTAAAACTCCCAAAAGACAACGTTTTTTTTAAATTTTTTTTATAGCAAAACAATTTTGTTTTAAAATAAAAAATAAAAAAAAACGTTGTCTTGGTCTCTCTTATGGATGGGCCATCAGATTATTTTTCTCTTTTAGTTTTTTTTACTGTGAGTCAATTTTACTCATGGAATAAAGGCTTAAGTAAAAAATTTAAAGACGAGGCGCATGCAGCTGTAATCTGAAAAAAAAGTACAAAAAACGTGACGGGTATCGCGATGTCTCTTAATGTGAACGTCTTTTTTTTGTCAAATTCCAATTCCGATAATAAAAACCAACGAGCTTGTATCCGAGACCCGACCTATTAACGTAGGACTACGTAAAAATGAGACAAATCAAATTAAAAATTAAAAACTAGTTATCTAGTACAAATAAACACAACTCTCATGACTCAATCTAAAATTAATTTTTAGTTTATGATTATGGCAATTGGTTCAAGTTTCAACTCCCGATAAAAGTTTAACATTTTTGACGCTTTGTGTGCTAACAGATGTAAAACTGAAACTATACTTGTATGCCAAGGAAAATCCATGATAGAGGCGTTATATTTCTGTATCCCGAATAAACTAAAAGCAGATATTTATATTGAATATTTTTTAATACAACGTGCAGTTTTAATGTCTTAGAAATCAGGCGAATTTGTCCGCCTTCATCCGTGGATAGCGTATTATGGCGGATAACATGATCTGATGCAGGAGGCAGGGTCTATAGCACAACATTAATTCATAATAAAAATGGTAAGAATCGAACCGCAAAGTTTATTTTAAATACATAATTGAATATCGAAGGAAATAATTTGTACCAACCGAAATGTTGATTACCAGTTCCACACAAAATTTAATATTACATATTATTATAATATTCATTGGTTTACAATACATATAAAATTTTATGTTTTTCAAAACAACGAATATTTTCTTTTCAAGGTTTGATGTTAAATAGCTCAACAGCTATATCACTTACGCTATTGACTTACAAAACTTCGACCTGTAAATTGGAAATATAACCTATATGCAAAACGTTGTTTGTTCCAATGGTAGAAAATACGTTTACATATCAACACAAAACTATATTTGCAAAACATAGTACACATAGCAAAATAATTTTTCAGTTTTTTCCTCGATTTAAATGTTATACAGTAATATGTAATAATCACATCCGTTTATATTCATGCTGCTAAGAACAAACAATTTATTTTGATGCGGATTTGATTATTGTTTTGTTACTGTATGTCTTGTCGACGAAACCAAATTAAATCAAATGACGTATTAAATCAAATTAGTTTCCGGTCACTTGGAAACTTTGAAGTACCATAACTCACAAATCTAAACATTTTTCAAAGTAATTTGTCTATGGTAATAGTGAAAATAAAATTTTTTTGAACTTTTTTATTTTTATTTTATAGCTTTAAATCAAAATGGCGTGCGGCATGTTTGATCAAGTTCATCACTATTTAATTAAAATTGAAATTAAAATCATATTAATAATTTGTTTTAATTTTTTTTAATCCACAAATTTTTATTTAACTTGGTTCCATTTTTACAGTTTTTAAAACATTACATTTATATTTAACAAGAGACATTGCTTTAATAAAATAAATTTCGTAAATACGTCATTTCCGTGACGCGTGTCATCACATTGAAATTTTGATTTACCCCCCCCCCCCCCTATATATATCATGAAAACAAAGACGTAGTCCTACGTCAAATCGTTTACGAACATCGAAAAATCATAGAATACTGGAAAACATAAAAATGTTTTGTCAAATTATCGTCATATTAACAACGATTTTAGTCTGCGAATATGTACATAAATAAAATGTACTTTTTGGCGAACAGACGATGGCACTGGTAAGCCACTAAATCAAATATTTTTTAATTTAAAATCATACAATTGTGATGGTTTTGTTTTTATTGAATTAACATAAACATTTTATTTCAAATATGTACATCAGATTTTTGCAATCGAGAGCTACCAATCGTCGGTCGGGAACGAATCGCAACTATCAATGTCCCAGCCATTTGCATATGTCACCATCTATAAGGCCGAAAGGCGATTCCCTGCCGGCGCAAAGAAGTATACATAAAAAATGAACCACTTATGAACAGTTTACGAACGGTTTCTTATATGTGGCACTACTACTACTTCACAATTTCAGATTTCATATATGAATTTACAAAACCGTGTAGTTTTCTTCATTCCATCTCTAAACAGAATGTGATTTTTGATAAAGTAAAGCGTGGTGCGCCATTTTAATATTTAGGCCCTTTCCGAAAGTTATACTTATTTATTTAGACATACTTATTTGCCGCCATCTTAAATAAGTAATGTAAAATCATCCGAAATGATTTCACATACTTATTTAACACTAGAACTACCGACAGGTCAAAATGACCGATTTACATTTATTGAATTCATTTTTTTAATTATTATGTTAGAATTGTTTTGGAAATTTTTGATGATTTTTAATTTAATTACTTTATTGTCATATTAAAACTCAACAAAAATTTCTAACATAATCATACAAAAAAAAATTTATTCAATAAATGTAAATCCGTAATTTTGACGGGTTGGTAGTTCTAGTGTTAATATTTTGACAGAAACGTCAAAACTCAAATAAATTTGTGTTAGAAAAATGAATGAAGCTAAGAAATTCTTGCTTCTTACCTATTTAATAAATAAAAATTTGTGTTAGAAAAATGGATGAAGCTAAGAAATTCTTGCTTCTTACCTATTTAATAAATAAAAATATCAAATTATGTGTAAAATTGATCGATAGATCGAAATACGAAATTGTATCAAAAATATTTTTAAGTTGAGGTTATGTGTAAATGATTATATGAATATTTAATGTTTCAACTTAAAAATATTAAAAATAAATAAAAAAAAAAATATACATTACATCGCACGTTATATAATTTTCGTTTCATTTTATGTTTATTTTATAAATTTTAATTAAATTGTTTTATAAACAGGTTATTATTAATGGTTATCAAAATGTAAACAATGAAAAGTTTGACAGAATTTTATTTTTCATTTTTTATTTTGTAAGAAAGAGATAACAACATACTTATTTAAATAAGTTACCTCGCCAACATACTTATTTAAGATGGCGGTAAATAAGTATGTCTAAATAAATAAGTATAACTTTCGGAAAGGGTCTTAGTAAATTTTTAATTTGATATTAATTTTTGTTGTTTGTAAATACAATTTAGTGAATGATAGTGACGACGACATTTATAATAAATACAATACATTATTAGCTATTTCTATTTTCGTATTATGTTATTTTATTTTAATATCTAATACCACGTTTACATTAGTAGAATAAAAGTATGTAGCAAAACAGTATCATCATGTGAACTCAAATTTAAATATTTTATCACATACTTTTTTGATATTTCGGTAAAGTATGTATCAAAAAAGTATTAGTATATTACGCTGTAATGTGAACCCTAACTAATACCCTGCAGGCGCAAAAAAGTATACATAAAAAATGTACCACTTACGAACAGTTTACGAACGGTTTCTTATATGGGCACTACTACTACTTCACAATTTCAGATTTCATGTATGAATTTACAAAACCGTGTAGTTTTTTTCATTCCATCTCTAAACAGAATGTGATTTTTGATAAAGTAAAGCGTGGTGCGCCATTTTAATATTTAGTAAATTTTTAATTTGATATTAATTTTTGTTGTTTATAAATACAATTTAGTGAATGATAGTGACGACGACATTTATAATAAATACAATACATACATTTTATTTTAATATCTTAATGAATTTGTTGAACTTAAGGTATAACTAAAATTGAGAATAAGTAAAAATAAATGTGTTAAAATTTAGTATAGGTATGATTAATAATTAATTGATATAATCAAATAAATAAAATCATATATTTGCTAAAAATAAAACAAAATACGTTGTTTTCATTATTATTTCAAAATTAATTGCGGAATAATACTCAAACCGTACGTAATGTTCATTTTAGAAGGCTAATAAACGTTACGCCCATATGAGTTCATAAATGTTACGTAAAAGGTGTACACATTACGTATATTTTTTTATAAACCAATACATAAATAAGTCTTCGCCAATTTGTTTCACTTCTCATGTGACAAGAGTATCATTTATGTAACATATCTACTCATTTTTAGCGAAACGTTTACGAACACTTTAGTAGAAGAGACTATTCGTAAAATGAACGTTTGCGTTACGCGTGTCCGGTAGGGTACCCTCCAGACCAGGTGTATCATAAACGTACGGTTTACGAAGACTTTGCTATACTAAGGTGTTCGTAAACGTTACACTAAAACAGTACGAATACAGTACGTAATGTGTACTTTTGTCACATGAGAAGTGAAACAAATTTGCGAAGACTTGTGTATGTATTAGTATGTATAAAAGTGTTCATAACGTGTACGCTTAAACGTAATGTTTACGAACTGCTTAAGCGTAACATTGACGAACGGTTTAGTGCGAATTGCCCCATTTAATTAGAATAAAACCATTTTTTTTAATCAATCTTATCTTTTATTTGTATTTTTCTTCAAATAAGCCGCAACACAAGACACAACGTACCAAATTTGTCAATTAATCTTTTTCTGAAATGAAATAAAATGTTTCAATCATATATGAAGTACTTCGAGTATTACTTAAATACCTTTCAAAATATTCATTATAATGATTTTTATATGATATTATGGATATAGGCTGCTCTTGAATGCCACGAAAAACTAACAATAATTATCAGAAGTTGTTATATTTTCACAAAACGACAACTTTAATTTAATTTGTACAAAAAAAATTGAAAATACAACAAAGCCGCAAGATATAATTGACAGCACTGTGTATAGAGAATGTAAATGTAGCAGTGTATTATAAAAAAAAGCGTTCGTAAACTGTTCGTAAACGAAATACTTTTGATGTATACATTTTTGCGCCGGGAGGGTACCCTGCCGGCCACGCGTAACGCAAACGTTCATTTTACGAATAGTCTCTTCTACTAAAGTGTTCGTAAACGTTACGCTAAAAATGAGTAGATATGTTACATAAATGATACTCCTGTCACATGAGAAGTGAAACAAATTTGCGAAGACTTATTTATGTATTGGTTTATAAAAAATATTCGTAATGTGTACACCTTTTACGTAACATTTATGAACTCATATGGGCGTAACGTTTATGAGCCTTCTAAAATGAACATTACGTACGGTTTCAGTATTATTCCCCAAATAATTTTGAATTATTAATGAAAACAACGTATTTTGTTTTATTTTTAGCAAATATATGATTTTATTTATTTGATTATATCAATTAAATTATACCTATACTAAATTTTAACACATTTATTTTTAGTTATACTCAATTTTAGATATACTTCAAGTTCAACAAATTCATTAAAATATTAAAATAAAATAACATAATATGAAAATAGAAATAGCTAATAATGTATTGTATATATTATAAATTTCGCCGTCACTATTATTCACTAAATTGTATTTTTAAACAACAAAAATTAATATCAAATTAAAAATTTACTAAATATTAAAATGGCGGACCACGCTTTACTTTATCAAAAATCACATTCTGTTTAGAGATGGAATGAAGAAAACTACACGGTTTTGTAAATTCATATATGAAATCTGAAATTGTGAAGTAGTAGTAGTGCCGCATATAAGAAACCGTTCGTAAACTGTTCGTAAGTGGTTCACTTTTTATGTATACTTTTTTGCGCCGGCAGGGTAACTATATGTTAATGTCATTCGTATACTTGTTGTCAAAACTAAAATTTATTACGTTTTTTTGTTTCTACCTGCAATTTCGGGTGTTAATCAAATAATTTGCCGACAAATCTAATAGTGTTTGAGAAGAAATTCAGAACACATAAACTGAATTGAATACAGAAGCCTTACTGTCAAAACAACAAACTTTTATAGTATGGGTTCACACAACAAATCGCAACACTAGTGTGAACTGCAGCGGAAAAATAATTAAATAGCAAAAAAGTACATACTTATTAGATACGTATAATGTAAACGTGGTATAAATGAATTTGTTGAACTTGAAGTATAACTAAAATTGAGTATAAGAAAAATAAATGTGTTAAAATTTAGTATAGGTATAATTAATAATTAATTGATATAATCAAATAAATAAAATCATATATTTGCTAAAAATAAAACAAAATACGTTGTTTTCATTATTAATTCAAAATTAATTGCGGAATAATACTCAAACCGTACGTAATGTTCATTTTAGAAGGCTCATAAACGTTACGCTAACATGAGTTCATAAATGTTACGTAAAAGATGTACACATTACGAATACTTTTACTTTCTTTTACTCTAGTAAAATAAAGTATATTAATCATGAAAATTTTGGAACTTGAGATTTTTAGAGATTTATTTGTTTTGAGGTCCCCTGAGTCCGAAAAAGTGGGTTTCGAAATGGTGTCCGTCTGTCTGTCTGTCAGTCTGTCTGTGTCCTCTCTATAGCCCAGATGGTTTAACCAATCGAACTGAAACTTCAGATTTAAGCTTTTTTGATAAATTGGGAGGTCCCAGTGAATTTTACTCCAAATCGGCTAACCGGAAGTGGCCACTCCCTTGGTCCAGAAAATTTATTTTGCAAATATCTTAAAAAGTATAAGGTTTACAAAAAACTACTCAAAATAAAATGTTTCCAGAAATTAAAAACAAATAAAAATAAAAAATTAAAAATTAAAAAAAAAAAAATTTAAAAATTTAAAAAATTAATTAAGAAAAAAATAAAATTTGTCAAAATTCTCTGTTCCTAAAAGAAAGTCGTGTGTTGGCCACACCTCCATTTTTTTATAAACCAATACATAAATAAGTCTTCGCCAATTTGTTTCACTTCTCATGTGACAAGAGTATCATTTATGTAACATATCTACTTATTTTTAGCGTAACGTTTACGAATACTTTAGTAGAAGAGAATATTCGTAAAATGAACGTTTGCGTTACGCGTGGCCGGCAGGGTTGTGAACAATTTATGTCCAATTGAAATATAAGAGAAAAATTGAAATAAATTGTTTGGTAATGAGACATTATCTTTGTTTACTTATTTCAAATCATAATTTCAGCTCTATCCCGTTGTTTGTTTGTACCTGTACGCTAAATTATTATTAATACTCAACAGTAACCAAATTATATTAGTTTTAATATTAAAAATTGAAAACATTTTTTAAATTAATTATTTGTCATATAAACGAAAAAACGTTTCAAAAACCCAACCAAAAAAACGTGGTTTTTTTAACGTCGGGGAGGGACGTGAACGTTTTTCATCAATCAGAATAGGAAATAACATTAATTTTGCGATTCACGTTTTGAACTGTCAAAAAAACGTAAATTATAGTTTATTTATTTATTTATTTATTACCAACTTATACATAACTGGTTACATCACTTAAATAAGAAATTTAATAAAATTATATAATGTAAAGATTACAAAGATTACCAATAATTCAAAAGAAGCTTCGACATCAATTCCTTAAATGCATTTCTAGACAGATTAAAGTCAAAAGCCGGCCGTACTTTATTAAAGGAAGCAGAAGAATGATAAACCGGCTCACATTTACCGTAGTTTTGCCTATAAAACGGCAACTTAATTTGGAAATCTTTATCGCGCAGCACACGTAATGGAGTATATATATATCAAGCAAACTCAAAATTTCCGAACAATCGATTTTAGACACCAATAAATCTCGAACAAACATTGCGCTAATTTCAATTCTACGAATAAATAGCGGCTCCATATTTATTAATTTACATCTACCTCGATACGCTGGGAGTATGAAAGCAGGTACATTCGCATCTCTAGGCAACCTTCGTAGTGCGTACATTAAAAATCGCTTCTGAACCCTTTCTATGCGATCTGAATAGTTAATATAAAACGGATTCCATATTACAACACCATATTCCAACAATGAACGAACAAAAGAGACATATAAAGTTTTAATCACGTAAGGATCATGAAAATCCTTAGCAAACCTTTTAACAAATCCAAGCATAGAATTCGCTTTAGAAATGCAACCTTCAACATGTTTATGGAACGATAAATTCGAAGTAAAGGTTATACCTAAATCTTTAAAAGTATCAACAGTTTCAATACTACAACCATCAAAGAAGTAATCGTAACTAGTGGGTAAGACTACGCGGGTTACTATGCAGTTATTCAGTACTACAAATAAACCACTTCCCAACAAAACTGAAAACTTGAACCGGTTATCAATTTTTGTCCGGTTTTCAGACGAAAATCTCGGAAAATGATGAATTTTGGTTTCCAAATTTCGACACATGTAGCGTTGGAGTAGAATCGTATTTTTGTTTTCTGTAGACGCCATTACGATTGCGTTATACGTAAATAGAATATCGCTTGTGCCAAAATACTGTGATTGTTTATTAAAACAACGCAATCGGCTGACAATTTTACAGTAAAATGTTAGCGAAAAGGTGAGTGTGTTGAGTGTACCGATATTTCGGTATCGGCTGATTTAAATAATAAATTTAATAATTACTTAAAAGATAATACTTATGAAATAGGAATAAATTTATCAATAAAAGTGTTACAAGCAGGCGTCTGGCCACTACTTGGTTCGACAATGGTACCAATTACATTTGCGATACCTCAGGAATTGGAAAAATCCATTGGAATGTTTGATAAATTTTATCATATAAATTTTAGTGGTCGAAAACTTACGTGGCTACACCATTTTTGTCATGGTGAACTCAAAGTCTCATACCTCAAGAAACCTTATATCATTACGATGCAAACTTTTCAAATGGCTATCCTATTGTTGTTTGAGACATGTGATGTGATGACGTAAGGATATACAAGAAACGCTACAGTCAAATAATGAAACGTTACAAAAGCATATTCAAAGTTTAATTGAATCAAAATTGTTGCTGTGTGGGACAGAGGTTGGTTTTTTTGTTTTACTAGGTCTTGTACCTTGAATACAATATAATATTGTAACGTTTTTTTTCTTTACAGAAATTAGAAGATTCAACCGAAATTATTGACTATTCCAATAAAAGGACTAAGTTTAAAATTACTGCAGCTCTCCAACGTGAAACACCTCAGGAAGTTGAACATGCGACGCGCAGTAAATGAAGATAGAAAAATGTATTTACTCAGGTGGAGTTAAAATTTCTATATTATAATAAATGTAATATTGTAAATTGTAATTTATACATGTAATAAAAATAAAAAGTATTCTTAAAAAAAAATTAAAAAAAAAATATATTTTTAATTAAAGCTAGATTTGAATTCAAAAGTGAAATTATGGCGCCAAAATTTATATTATAAGCCCCGCCCACAAATTTGTCGTACCATAACCTAACTTTTTTTGTCATCATTTTCCGAGTTTTTTGGCCAACTTTCATAGGAAATCTTATAATAAGTCGGACATTATTAATGACAAAAATCGGTGATGAAATCCACAAAATGTCAGGAAAATGCAAAAATTTTCGGAAATAAAAATACTTGGGTTAATACATAATACAATAAAATGTACTAACAGTAACTGTAAAATTTTAAAAGCAAAACAGAAAATAAATGAAAAAATTTAAACTATATATATATATATGTACTAGATATTTAAGCTATTTAAAAAACGATCTTATAAATAATTTTATTATTTCAATATATAAATAATCAATTATAAATAAATAAAACAATAATTAAACTAGTCTACTAGTGCAAATCGTATTTCATAAAATCCAAGAAACTAAGGGTGTTTAAGGTGTTACATCATAAATTTTAGATAAGGTATATATTTTTTATATATCGATGGTTTAATATGAATAATAACCTCAAATGATTTACAGAATAAAACCTATACTAAAACTACCTAAAACGAAATAAAACCTATTTTTATTTATATCAACATTATTTATTATTTTATAAGTCTCATTTTTTACCAAAATATTAAGTTTTTTCGCTCTCCGGTAAAAGTTTGAAAATGCGACTTACGCCCTATAATTCATTAAGGCATCGATATAATAAACGATTTCAACTTCTCTTTGTAGTATAATACACGACTTTAGTAGCATTTAAGATTGTATTTCTATAGTTTATTTGAAAATAGATTTAACGAATAAACTAAACAAACATAAATACCTTCGAAGGCAAATAAGGTATATATTCTTCTTACTAACACAGGATTTTAGTTTCTCTTTTGTGATATAAATGACTTAATTGCACTTAAGTTATTTTTGTTTAGTACCAATCGTTTATTTATAAAGCCTATTTAAAGTAAAAGACTAATTCAACAAATTATTCATTAATTATGTGTAATTTATTGTTATTTTCTCGAGAAACATATTATTTATGATGATCTAATGAATAATTTGAAGTCTTTGAAAGTAAATTAAATCCGTTTTTAAGCAAGTTTTTCCCCAAATATTTCGAAAAACTTTAACATCAATTTCCTCCAAATGCGATTTTTGCAGATCAATAAAACTTGTTTGACACGGCAGCTGCTGCTGGTATGAATAAGAATTATAATATTGTAGTCTACGGGAGCATTCAAAAATTTAGTCAACTGCGCACTTTCTGCAGTACTTCGTTCAAAGTTTAGTTTTGCAGCAAAAGCAGCGCAGTTGGTCGTTCATAAATTACATTGACGAACGCAGCCGTATGGAGTTTTTGCAGTCGTTTTTTGCTGTGTTTCTTATTTAAATCCGTAGGTTGAGCAGATTTGGAAATCTGAAATCAGATCGATTTGGTCAATCTGAAATAAGAAACAGGTTTCAGATTTTTTAGATCAAAAAAATTTTATTTTTCATTATTTAATAAAATTATTCACCTTCGTCCAGATAATAATTAAAATTTGCTTCTATTTCCATTTTAATAACGTTTGAAAAAAAAATAAGTGATGAAAATGACAGTTCTCTATGCAGTAAAGTATGTATTTGAATTACGTGAAGTTAGCTAAACTAAAACTAATCTGAGAAATCGGAATATTTTTACAAATCATAAAAATCAATCTAATCAATCTGAAAAAAATAAGAAACAGCAAAAAAATTGATCAGATCGATCTAAGTTGAAATAAGAAACAACTTTTTAGTATTCAGAAAAATCAGATTGATTAGATCAGAAATAAGAAACACAGCATTTGTAGTACCTGTATATTACCATGTTTCCATGTACCGAGTTCCAATAGGTTTAGGTTTCGTTGAGGTGAAAACATGGCGGCGCTAAAAAGGACCGTTTCCATGAACAGAGTTAGGATTTACAGATAAAGAAAAATTTCGATAGAAGAAAACAATAAAATTGTATGTTGAACAAGAACAAAATTTTTATTTCGCATTGATAAATGCGAATGTGCATTGATATGTGATGAGGATAAATCAGAGACACGTCTTTTGCTATTGACGGCTAATACAAAACATACTTTATTACAGTTCAGGATAGGATACCAAGCGCAAATTCTAGCGAAAAAAAACCTCGATATAAACTTATTGTAGTTGGCTAGAAAAACGTACGTTCAATTCTAATTTTTTTTTTTTTACAGCAGACGGCTGTGCATTTTTTATTCATTTTGCTATTACTAAAGATACATGTTAAACCGTAAGTGGTCTGACTGAAAATGTCCGAGATAAATTCAACATTAAAACGGCGGCTTGATTGAAAGCAAAGATTATTAACAAGAAGATCTTCTTGTTAATAATCTTGCTTTCAGTTAAGCTGCCGTGTACATGTTGAATTTATCTCGGACGTTTTCAGTCAGACCACTTTCGGTTTAACATGTATCTTTAGTATATGTTTACAAAATACTTTGACGTTTTGAAAAAATTGTTGTGGCATAAAGATCAGACGCAGATATTTTCAGTTTGCGCGATTTTAATTTTTTCCAATTAAAAATATATTGATTAAATTTTAGGTATCTAATATGAGAGTTTAAAAAATCTTTTAGCCAATGTGCAGAAAATATGTATTGTGAACTCTTCTGCGGATATACTGGCATATGCCATCAAACAAAAATGCTGCTACATATCGTTTAAATAAAATTATTCTATAAAATGGAACTTTCCAATAAAATAACAGAAATGGCAGCTAAAATTTTATCTTTAAGTCCTAGTCCCAGCAAAACATCGTTTGACTTTAATTTTGACTCATTTAAAGTTTCATACTGTTTTAAATTCTTGAATTTTATATGAAAAATTAGCGTTTGTCTCAGCAGATCCACCAACATTTTTGTTTATCCGCGAAATCTTAAGGGTAAAACGGAATTCAAATTTTCTACAATAAGGTTCTGTCTTTTTGTCGGTTGTCTATTTCCCTATAAGGAAAACTTATTATTATGAAATTACAAAAAAAAGTGAGGCATTTGTTTACCTTGAATAAACAGAAAATTCTCCTCAAGCAATTGACTATATTAATTTAGAAAACTTTAGCAAAGGTAGCATTTTAAAAAATCAAATAATCCAGTGGTATTCTTAAATTATGTACTTATATGTATCGTCATAGTAGGAGGATTAGTAATATGAATGGAAATTTTGCTCGCATAACTTAGATAATTTGTTAAAAAGTATAACGAATAATTTATTTTGATTTAAAAATATATAAACGACATTTTAAAATTTTATAAGTACCCTCAATACGTACTACATACTTAGATTTTCTCTAATATATCGAGTTTTTTAATTTGGTTTCGTGCACGAAATTATTTTACAGCAATTTTGGTTGCATTCAATTTTTTGTTTTTTAAATAAATTTCTATATCGAGGTTTTTTTCGCTAAAATTTGCGCTTGGTTCCTATCCAGTTCATACATTCGTATTTTAATGTTGTGTTTACATGTTATTGTTATAATACTATATGGGACGTTTACATGTGTTGTAATATTGTTATGTTATTATGTGGATTATGTTGTTACATCTTCCGTTTTTTTTTTTATTTTTTTTATATAAACTTATTTATACTTATTTTATATTAAATATACTTAAATACTAAGGTTATTAGTAAATTCATAATAAACATAATAATGTAATAACCATTATAAAATTAACTGTTAATTTTTAGAACCTCTACATTAAATTTGAGGTGTAACTTGTTCGTCTTGAACGATCTCGCCTTCACTCACTTCTTTATTTATTTTTTCTCCATTGATGTTTGATCTTGGCATGTCGTCGTAATAAAGTGATTTTTCTTGTATTGGTATTTTCGCCTTTGTCTTTTGAATGTGATGATAGTTCCGCCTGTATACTTTATTATCGTCCGTTTTAACTAATATTGACTTTGGCGCGTTAGCGTATTGTATTGCGCGTCCACTTATCCATTCTCTCTGTTTTATTTGTAATCTGACTCTGTCAGTTAACTCTATTGGTATTGCTTCTTTCGTGCTTTTATCGGCATATGTTTTTTGTTTATATCTGGCAATCTTTAGTTTTTCCGCTACATTATTTTCTATTTTTGGTATTAGTTGGTTCTTTGCTGTTGGTAAAGCTGATCTTGTAATTCGGCTGATTAATCTTTGATTGGGTGAACCTAAATCGCCTGATTTTGGTGTATTTCTTAGATTTAATATTGCCATGTACGGATTTGATTTATCCTTTTCGCATTTTTTTAGTAATAATTTCACTGTCTGAACGGCTCTTTCGGCTAATCCGTTTGATCTAGGGAATAGCGGGCTGGACGTTCTGTGTTTGAAATTCCAGTCTTTTGAAAATTGTTTGAATTCTCTTGATGAGAACTGTGGGCCGTTATCTGACTCTAATATTTCAGGGCAACCATGAACTGAAAACAATTTCTGAAGTTTTTTTATTTGTGAATTTTGTGATTTAACTTGGCTAAAATCTATATATCCTGAGTAGCTATCTACTATGACAATATATGTCTTTGAATTGTATGAGAATAAATCTGTACCGACTATTTGAAAAGGTAGTTCTGGTATTGTTTTTGTTGTTATTGGTTCTTTAGTTTTGTTCCTCTGTGTTTGTTCGCAGATTGCGCATCTTTCTATATAATCAATAATGTCTTTATCCAGGTGTTTCCAGTAAAAACTTTATCTTATCAGTCTAACTGTTGATTGTTGTCCAAGATGACCAGCATGCGCTTGAGTAATGATTTTTTGAATTTGACCTTTGGGAATTACTATCTTTTGCTCTTTTGTTACGGGCAGCAATTTAAGAAAACCGCTGGGACCGTAAACATAAACACTTTCGTGTTTGTAGGGAAATTGCATACTAAAACTTGAACATTTATATGGGTTTAACCTGAGCTCAGTCTACAGAGGTAATTTTATGGCCGTGGGTTTATTTAGTAAGCAACCCCCTTGTTTCAGAAAAAAACTAATAATAAAAACAATATACGCTTATATCACCTCCATCCTCATATCGCAATAGTTTGCCCCACCTTAATGCTCAATTAGTTATTCATTTATATAAATATATAAAAAAAATCGAAAATATATGAAACCATTTATGTGAAACACCAAAAATGTCACTTACCGGTTTTCTCACCAGCAGCCGCACCAATCTTACGTCTGGTAGCACCTTACCATTTATTTTCTTCTTACACTGATTTAATTTTAAATGAAAAATTTTAAGGAAAATAAAAATAAATTTAATTACTTATGAGAATTAATTTACGTTAATATAATAACACTACTACACATAAAAAAATAATATGATGAATAATCCATCAAGATGACAAAACTTCAACGGCAAAGCGAAAAAAAAATGACCTCCATTAAACAAACGGTCACACACTGTTCAAAACGGAATCCGTTTCTACCATTTAAATGTTTGCAGGCAAAGTAATTTTGAATTTTTGATGAATGAAAAACGATAGATTTTTTTTATCTTTTTGTTTTTAATTTGTTTAATTCACTTTATTAACAAAATTTCAGAATTTGTTACAATAATTCTATGTCTTTATGTTTTATGTTAACACTATACCAATGTTAACGGTGTAGTAGCGAATACCAAATTTAAGTCTATACAATACATTTTCTTTCAAATTACGTTAACTTTGAAGAAAATCAAAAGTACATGCTAATCCGTAATGTAACAACTCGGAATTTCACTGAATTTGGTTTCACTGAATTGTATATTTATTCACGGTGTTGTTGTTTTTTTTTTTATAATTTTCTTACTAGTTTTATAGTTACACGTATATATATATGTATACATATATATATATATATATATATATATATATATATATATATATATATATATATATATATATATATATATATATTTATATATATATATATATATAGCTATATTCACTTATGCAGATAATTTTGCAAAATTTCGCAAATCTCACAATATAATTTCTAAAACTTGCACTCTTCTACAAGCGTTTCGTCATCAAATCAAATTATTAATCCCATCACCAATCACAAATTAACTGAACTATGTACATTAAATTCAATCAGAAAATCATTGAATTTGTTCAAATTTATTGTTATATTAACTATATTTCAACACTACTAATTTCAATTATATATTTATATTATATATTTATATTATATTTAAATATGGGAATTTATATTTTGTGTAATTTTAGAAGATTTTTTTTTTTCCAAACGATTTAAATAAAATCACCAACTCTTGTCCATAACCACCATCGACTTGACTAAAAAATTTTTTTTTTCTTACCATCAAACATGAGTATTTAAATGAAACCAACGGGATCAACAATTAAATTTTGCATAAACACCCAAGGTGAATTGTGCAATTTTGGGTGGGAGCTGAAGGAGAATCAAGAAAAACAAGTGTAACGATAATATTTAATTTTGCGATTACAGTAGCACCTCAGTAACGATTTAAAATGCACAGTATCGTTACACTTTGAATATGATTTCGTTGTATATTGATAGTTCCTCTTTGAAATTTGAGAAATGTTTGATCTCGTTTGGGATTACTCTTTCATCCTTCGGCCATCCATCCATTATATATGATTTTAGTGTTGTATAGTATGATTCTTTGTCGTAATCTTGAATCTTTCATTTCGCTGCGTTTGTTGACATTGGTACTAGTAGGTGTATTTCGATTTGATCATCCTCATTTTCGTATGGTGGATTATCTACATCTCTACTCAACAAATCTGCTATTGGTATATCTTTGCCCTTTTTGTAAACCACTGTTGGATTGTATTGGCTAATTTCGAATAAAATTCTTTGTAATCTCGGTGGTACCGATCCTATTGGTTTTTTACATATTGTTTCTAGGGGATTCCCGTGGCGTACTGCAGCTATCGGGGGGTCACAGGTGGTGGATAGTGGACGGCCTATCGATAGGTAGGCTAGCGGTGAATTAAATAAGCCGCCCCCAACCGTAGTCCAGCTGGTGGGAGAGTCTCAGAGAACTGGGGAGTGGTTAACCTCAGTTCATTAAATTCTGAGTGCCTATGATGCCCAGCATGGAAAGGCGAACAGATGGCGCCAGAAAACTATCGACCAATAACCACGGCGGACTGGGCGTCGTTTCCTCTCTGCACCTCCGGAGTCTCCGCGGGTGATGAGTGGGGGTACCCCTATAAACGGGTGACCCGGGGAATGGAATGGATCCCATTGGATTGGGCTCTCCATGTGAATAGGTGAAAGGGGGAGAGAATGTGGGCGGAGGGAAGGGGGTGCTGGGAGGCCGCGGTGCTAGCGAGCCGAATGGGCTGGATTAAGGTGTTAAGCGATCCGTGCTGATGATCAACTAGGCTGGGGGCCCATTTAACAAAGCCCAGTCGCTAACGGAGCCCTCTGGATATCTGGCGACCTCCAGTTGTATTTAGCCTTACCTGCGTATTCGGATCTCTGCGCAGGCGGACCTCTATTTCTCCGATACTCGTGGGAATCAGATGGAAAGATCGAACACCGAAAAAACAAAGGGCACCGGCTCTCCTCAAAAACCGGTATCAGTGAATGGGGGTACCTCGAACCAGACGGGTGGGGCCTCTAAAGTTGCAAAGGGGGTTGGCTCTAGGGCAAAAGTCCCGGGAGTTAGCGGTACCAGCGCAGCACAGGGGAGTGGGACGAGAGACATTCCTTCGGCGAAAAGGCGATACAGGAATCGCCGCTCGGCATTCCGAATTCTCGAGAAGTGGGCTGCGACCCCCGAGGGGCAGCTTACGGAAGAGCAAAGAACATCAGTAGCTTGGGCAAGGAGCACTGTGGGCTGCGGAGGCTCGGAAAGGGACCATGTGTCGAAAAGACAGCGGTCCCAGGACGAGGTGGAAGTAGTCAACAGCAAGCGGACCAAGTTGGTGACTGAAAGGAAGCCGAGCTCCAACTCAGGAACAAAGCTGTTCAGCGATGTCCTGAGGGAGCATGTGTTGATGCTAGCCGTCATTGACGAAAGTCAAGAAGATGGGAGCATCACGGCCGAAAAATGGAGGTTGGTGTATAATGCACTCAACCTCGTCTTTTTAAAGGTCCTGGGTGAAAATCCGGGACCCCCCTCATCCTGCAGAGATGCGGGGTGGTATCAAGGGCGTGTGAAGATGACTGCACGCTTGGACTCTAGATCTGTGGATCTATATAAAAAGGCTATAGCCAAAGTAGGGGAGGTGTGGCTAGGCGCAAAGCTTGCGGCAGTTAGTCGGGAGGAAATTCCCAGCAGGCCGAGGGCCCTCCTGCACAAAACGAAGGGAGTAATTGACTTCGGTTTCGGGTCAATTACTCTCAACGTTTATAGAAAGGATGGGGCGGAAGCGCGTACGGGAGGCCAACCGGAGGATGGTGGCAACCCGCCCAGGCCTGAAGGGGTACCAGCAGCATGGGGGGAGAAGCTGAGGGTATGGGGGAGAGTGAAGCCGGCGACCTCGGTCGGAAAAGGCCTCCCTTGAAGCATAAGGAGGGGCACATAAGCGATGGAGCTGGTGTACCGATGGAGGAGGCTGTCGGCAGCCCGGCCAGACGGGTCGGCACTGACAAGTCCTCTACAGAGGGTATGAGGGGTGGCGAGACGGGTGGATCCGGCGCACCCCAAAATACCAAGAAATAATATTCCTGCGGTAGCAGGAATATACCATAGAGATAGGTAGAGGTTAAATGGTTATGATTAAGATAACTCAAATTAACCTTCACCATTCTAAGGCTGCTTCGGCAGCTCTACTCCTCAGGCTGACTAGTTCGGGTGAGGATGTGATATTAATTCAAGAACCTTGGATTAACAACAACCGGATCTGTGGCCTCAGAACCAAGGGGTATAAAATTATATCCTCTAGTAAGTCTGGGAAGATCAGATCTTGTATTCTTGGGAAAAATAATATTAATCTTTTCCTTCTCTCTCAATACAGCAATGGTGACACTACTGCAGTTAGCCTGGAAGTAGGCACTTGTAGATTCTGGCTAGTTTCAGCCTACATGGACCGGGAGCAGGAGGTTCCTCCGGATAACCTGGAGGAGCTGATCCGTAAAGCGGAACAATCAAAGGTAGGTGTGGTACTGGGAGTTGATGCTAATGCGCATCACGCTATCTGGGGAAGCACAGACATTAATGAAAGAGGTGAGTCGCTTTTTGATTATTTGATGAGTATTAATATTTCAGTGTGTAATATTGGGCGGGAACCCACATTTATTACTAGTAACAGGCAGGAGGTTCTAGACGTGACCCTTGCCTCAAATAATATTCTTCATATGGTTAAAAATTGGAGAGTGGATAAGGAACACTCCTTTTCTGATCATCGATATTTAACCTATAGCCTCGATATTCACCCTGCTACCCGGGAAGCCTTCAGGAACCCTAGAAGGACCAACTGGAGCAAACATGGGGAATTATTGGAGGAAATGTTACCGACGAGGTGTATGGAGCCCCCGACGACCGTTGGGGAGCTGGAGGACATCGTGGCTAGCGTTACTAGCGCATGCAACCGATCCTTTCGCGCTGCCTGCCCACTGGCTAAGCCTAGGGGTAGGCAAAAACCGGTATGGTGGTCCAGGGAACTGGGAACCTATCGTAAGGCTTGTAGGATAGCCTTTAATAGAGCCAAAAATACAAGGGAAGCTCCGGATTGGGACTCCTATAAGGAGAAACTCGGAATTTATAAGAAAGAATTAAGAAAGGCACAAAGGAGGTCTTGGAGAATCTTCTGTGATAATATGGAAGAGGTATCCGAAACCTCCCGCCTTAGGAAGATTCTTTCCAAAAGTACATCTATTCCTAGTTTTTTGATAAAACCGGACGGATCTTGGACAGCTTCTAGTGGAGAATCTCTGGAGTTTCTCTTCGAGACACACTTCCCAGGGAGCTTTGAAGACCTGTTGGTGCGTAGCAATCATCAGGAATCACTGTCAGTAACCACAGAGGATATCGTAACCAGAAAACGGATCCTATGGGCACTGAGGGGTTTTAAACCATTTAAATCGGCTGGTCCGGATCAAATTATACCAGCGGAACTTCAAA
The DNA here is from genome assembly GCA_958295665.1 of Tipula vernalis. Taxonomy (NCBI): domain Eukaryota; kingdom Metazoa; phylum Arthropoda; class Insecta; order Diptera; family Tipulidae; genus Tipula; species Tipula vernalis. Next base: position 215,575,077 of record OY282559.1, on the reverse strand, counting down.
ACAACTCAATAATTATTCTTCCCTACCTGGAAGCTATATTCAAAGGGTGTTTGAAGCTGGGCTATATTCCTAGGTACTGGACGGAGGTCAATGTGGTGTTCATACCGAAAGCGGGGAAAAGCTCACATGTCTATCCTAAGGACCTAAGACCAATAACTCTATCATCTTTTCTTTTGAAAACATTGGAAAGGCTGCTGGATGTATACATCAGAGATAAAATAGGTGCCAGGAAGTGGGCATCGTCTCAGCACGCGTACACAAAGGGTAGATCTGTGGACACTGCTCTGCACGCCTTGGTCTCTACGATTGAGAAATCGATTAATTCGAAGGAATTCTGTTTGGTGGCCTTCCTGGATATAGAAGGCGCCTTTAATAATGTGAAAGCGGAGGCAATCAAGGAGGGATTGTCATTTTTGGAGGTGGACGTTCCTCTGATAGGGTTAATCAATTATATGCTGGGAAGCAGGATTGTTAGCTCGAAGTTAGGGGACTCCACCTTCAAGAGGCGAGTAACTAGGGGAACTCCGCAGGGGTGGGGGGGGTTCTGTCCCCTCTTCTCTGGAACATAGTGGTAAACGGGTTACTACTTGAATTGGAGAGAGAGGGTATTGAAGTTATTGCGTACGCAGATGACGTAGCTTTAGCTGTTACCGGGAAATTCCTGGGCACGATTGTAGACGTAATGCAGAATGCGCTTACCATCGTTACGAAATGGGCTGGCAAATGTGGACTTGGTATTAACCCGTCCAAGACAGAGCTGGTACTCTTTACTAAGAAATACAAAATCCCGGTAGTTGTCCCTCCTACCTTAAATGGCACGAGACTTGCTTTTACTGATAGAGCTAGATATCTGGGCATTATCTTGGACAGTAAGCTTAGTTGGAAGCCCAACATGTTGGAGAGAATAAACAAAGCTACTATTGCTTTGTACTCCTGTAGGAACGCCATTGGTCATAGATGGGGTCTGAAGCCGGAACTGGTACACTGGCTCTACACCGCCGTAGTGAGACCTGTACTCATGTACGGGGTGGGTGTTTGGTGGCCAGCTCTGGACAAGGTAACTTACAAAAGTAAGATTGAGAGAGTGCAAAGAACGGCCTGTATGCTTGTTAGCGGGTCATTGAGGTCGACACCGACAAGTGCCTTAGAGGTTATGTTGCACCTTCTTCCGGTCGACATTTTTGGCAAACAGATGGCGGCAAATACGGCTGTACGACTTGCAGCCGTCTCTCAGTGGAGGTGTCTTAGTATAGGACACTCTACTATCGTCAGATCGTTGAAGGATGAGCTGGCGAATCTTGACTACATTAAACCTACTCTACGCTTCGAGAAGCGATTTCGGACCTCCTTCCCTTCAAGGGAATCCTGGAGGGATAGACCGTCATCGGAAACTGAAGCGTTGCAATTCTTCACAGATGGCTCCAAGCTAGACGGCAAAGTAGGAGCTGGAGTATTCTGTGACAAATTAAATGTAAATATTTCTGTTCGTCTCCCTGATTACTGCAGCGTGTACCAAGCTGAAGTCGTAGCGATTGAGGAGGTCATGACGTGGTTGAAGCATAATGTGTTATCCTCAGACGATATCACAATCTATGTGGACAGTTGTCACTCATCTCTAAATGAGATGGGTGAGCATTTCAACATCCAGGTAGTCTGGGTCCCAGGTCACTCGGGCGTCATGGGGAACTGCAGGGCAGATGAACTTGCTAGGCATGGTACGACTCTCCAGCTGCAACCGGAAAGGGCAAGTCTGGGGAGGCCTATCACAGCGCTGAGACAAGCACTTGGGAAGCAGGCGCTATCCTCAGCGGGGGAAAGGTGGTCTAACACCCTAACCTGTAGAGTTGCAAGACAAGTTTGGCCAAAGCTGGACTTGGGGCGCACTAGGGCATTAATATCCTTACGCAGACGTGAATTAAGAACGGTCGTAGGAATACTCACGGGACACTGCCTTTTTGGAGAACATGCAAGAAGGCTGGGTCTGGAGGCTAATGACTTCTGCAGAAGCTGCTTGGACGAAGAGGAGGAAGAGACGTTGGTCCACTTCCTTTGCTCGTGTCCAGCATTGGCTCTCAGAAGGCACAAACACTTAGGTAAGTTCAGGATGGACTGCCTCTCGGATCTCGAAAACATTAAAGTGCGGGACGTCTTACGCTACATAAGTAGCTCGAAATGGTTCCAATAGGGGAAAAGGGGATACATCCTGTGGTATCACAATGGACCGTCACCGGTCTAAGTGTGCGTAAGCAGCCACTCCAACCTAACCTAACCTAACCTAGGGGTTTGTGGTCTGTTTCCACTTCCAACTCCTTTCCATATATGTAAGTATGGAATTTTTTACATCCGAATCTAATTGCCGTCGCTTCTTTTTCGATTTGTGGATACCCTAATTCCGTTTTGCTTAGTGACCTTGACGCATAAGCAATTGGTTGTTCATCTTGCATTAGAACTGCTCCCAATGCCGATTTACTCGTATCTACTGATAGTTTCACTTTTTTGTTAGTGTCGTAGTAGTTCAACACTGGTGTACTTTTTAGTAAGGTTTTTATGTTTTCAAATGCTCTTTGCTGATCAAAGTCCCAATAAAACTCCGTATTCTTCTTCAGAAGTTCTCTTATTGGTGCAGTTACTTCAGAGCATTTTGGAATAAATTTTGCGACGTAATTAATCATGCCCATTAATCTTTGCACTTGTTTCACGTTTGTCGGGATTTTAATGTTTGCTATTGTCGATATTTTGTCTTCATCGATTTGAAAACCCTTTCCTGAGATCATATGCCCCAAGAATTTGACTGAATTTACGTTGAATAAACATTTTTCTTCATTAAGTTTAAAACCCGCTTTCCGCATGATTTGGATTACTTCCTCCGTTTTTTCCTGACACCCTTTTAGTGTGGAGTCATGGATCAGTATGTCATCCATTGACACTTCTACGTTTTCCTTCCCTTCAAAAATACCGGACATCAGTTCCTGAAATACGTCGGGAGCTGATGCGAGTCCAAATGGTAGTCGACAGCAAGTATATCTGCCCCAGGGTGTTGCGAACGCCAAGTATTTTTCTGTCCTTTTGGAAACTGGGATTTGCCAGAATCCTTTAAGGCAGTCCAAAAGTGTGAAATATTTTGATCCCTTTATATTTGTTGCTATCTCGTCTATTGTTTTCATCGGATAGTGACGTCTAAGCAAGTTTTTGTTTAAATTAGATGGATATATGCATATTCTTAGTTTACCCTTTTGTTTTACCGCTACTAGTGGTGAGACGACTGGAGTCGATTCTGAGATTCTCCTTATTATTCCCCCTTCCACCATTTTGTCTAGCTGCATTTTAACGTCTTCCCTGATCGAGTATGCTATCCTGCGTGCAGGTGATATTTCGAATTTTGGATTCGGAATTAAATCTATAATTAAATCTATGTCGTAGGTGAAAATGTTTACTTTACCTATACCTCTAAATATGTCATCCTTTATTCAACATACTCTTTGTTTTGACTGATCTTTATTAATCCCGTCTGTTCGTGTGACTAATTTTAGCTCATTTGCAGTATGAAGGCCAATTAATGGGATTCCTTCATCATTTATTATTTTAAAATTGATTATGTGAGTTTTATTCCTGACCGTGCAACTAATTATTTTTTCACCATTACTTTGATTAGACTTCCTCCGAATGCTTCTAGATTTCTTGTATTGGATGTGTCTATTTCTAGTCCTAGTTCGTCTGTTAGTGCTTTGTCTAGAACGTTGCACATGGCACCCGTATCTATCTTGCATCTAACTGTGATATTGTTTATGATTATGTCCTCATACCAACCATCATCTGTGCTTCTATCAATTGTGAGTACAGTGAGATTCAAGGCTTCTAGTGACTCATATTTTGTATCATCAAGAGTGTTTTCCTCGGTCAGACAACTTATTTGTTTGTTACTCTGGTTATTCTTATTATATTTATTATGAATATTATTTTTATTTTGAATAACGTTTTTATATTTGCTCCTACAAGCTAGGCCTAGATGTCCCTTTTTCTTGCACAACTCACACACTTTGCCAAAAGCTGGACAACTTTTGGGGCCATGCGTGGTTTTACATCTATTGCAAGAAAATACATTGCTTTGATTCTCTACACTAAGTTTTTTATTTTTAACTATATGTATCGTTTCATTTTTAAACGATTGTACCTGTTGCCTCGTAATTTCTTCTGTTTTAGATTTATTAATGACCTCGTTAAGAGTCAACTTGTCATCTGACAGCAGTCTCTGTCGCAGATCGTTTTTTATTATCCCCATTATTATTTTGTCTTTTAAAATATCGTCTGGGGTTATTTTCGATAAATTACATCTATTTAATTGCAATCTACATCTATGTAGTTAAAAATTCGTCGAATTTTTCACCCGTTTCTTGTTTTAAGTTATTTAGCATAAATCGTTCATACGAATAATTGATTCTCGGCGTGAAATATTCGGTGAAATTTTTTGTTACCTTATTAAAATCGTCGTCATCTTCGATATTTAGTGTATCTGATATCTTGTTGGCTTCGGTGCCGATGCAGGTCATCAAAGTTGCTACTTTGATTTTTTCTTCTTTTTTGTCCAATTCTGTTGCTACTGCATAATATTTGAATTGTTTCAGCCAGTTCTTCCATTCTTTTTGTTATCGTTGATAATTAATTGTTTTGGTGGTTTTAGCCCTTCCATTTTTTATCCACGTTGTTTTGATGGTGTGATCTGGTTGTTTGTATCCTCAATATTTTCTTTCTTTCTGATGTTTGTATTTTTGTAATATTAATTTTTGAAATATAATTTTTTGTTATTATTCTACCATCAGTGTCTCTTTTCTTTATTTTTTAGTACACTTTTTTGTTTTTGTTCTCGCCACGGTATTTCTCGTGTAGCGTTAAAAAAAATAATTTTAAATCTCAAAATATTGATGATGTTATTTATCATCGGCTTATAATATTTGCTATTTTACGTTTCTTTTGTATTAATTTTGATTATTTTATAATTATTTATCAATTTTCTTTATTTATTAACACTTTATTTCTCTTTTTTCTTTTAGTTAATTCGCCATCTTCTGACACCATGTGATGAGGATAAATCAGAGACACGTCTTTTGCTATTGACGGCATACAAAACATACTTTATTACAGTTCAGTTCATACATTCGTATTCTAATGTTGTGTTTACATATTATTGTTATAATACTATATGGGACGTTTACATGTGTTATAATATTGTTATGTTGATTATGTGGATTATGTTGTTACAATATATCGTCATTTTTGTGTATTTTTTTAAGTTATTTTGCGGAAATATAATTAATAATATGCGAATAGCCGTTTTTTGTTTTAAAAAATCTTTGACAGATAGAATCTAACTAAAACGAACAAGGTTCGTCGAGTTTATTTGGATTTAACGAAACTCAACCCTAATACGCGTTTCCATGGACATAAACCGAGTTGAATCTACGTTAGCTCTATTATGGAAACATAATATGTAATATACTACCTTGATCGACAAGTTCTCGGAATAACCACCGTGTGGCGCTCCCATCGTTCCGATTTGAGTTCTGTTTTTTTGTTAAGTTGCTACATCTGTTGTTGATATTCCCTCTAAATCTTAGCGTCATAGCTTGACATTTGCAAAAGTTACGTAGTCAAGAGTACATCTACTCTATGTGTGTTGGCGATTTTTCCATTATTTCCTCTCGGCTGCTGAAACGCGTTCCCCGTAATGGTTTTTTAACTCGATTGAACAGAAAGAAGTCACAGAGAGCCAAATTAGGTGAATTCGGTGGCTGTTGGATGGTATTTGTTGCATTTTTCGTCAAAAAATTACGAATAATGATGGCACTGTGCGACGGTGCGTTATCATGGTGCAAAATCCTCCTCCCTTTCTGCCCACAATTCTGGTCTCTTTCGGCGAATTGCTTCACGCAAACGTCTCATAACGCCCAAATAATACTCTTTGTTTACGGTCTGGCCTTCTGGCAAAAATTCATGATGCGCTACACCGTTGTAATCCATGAAAACCGTGAGCATTGCCTTCTTTTTTGACTGAAAACTACGTGGTTTTTTTTTTGGTGAACGCCATTCACTTGCCTGATGTCTGGATTGCGTGTCGTACTCATAAACCCACGTCTCGCCTCCAGTAATGATCCTTTTGATGAATGTGGGATCGGATTCAGCCTCGCAAATCATGTCTAAAATTGTAAATAATTTCTAAAATTGTAAATAATCGCCAACACACACAGAGATAGATGTACTCTTGACTACGTAACTTTTGCAAATGTCAAGCTATGACGCTAAGATTTAGAGGGAATATCAACAACAGATGTACCAACTTAACAGAAAAACATAACTCAAATCGGAACGATGGGAGCGCTACACGATGGTTATTCCGGGAACTTGTTGATCAAGGTAGTATATCATGTTTCCATGAACGAGGTTGAGTTATGTTGGATTGAAATTAGGTTTTCGTTAAATTTCAAAATTGCATCGATCGTTTCCATGGAAGTGAGTTATAGAAGTACATTATAAATACACTTTTGGCTTTTGTATTGCGTTCTTAATTTTCAGTTAATATGTTTATTTTATATTCAAGTAACATTTTTTATGGCGGTAACAATAAAAATCCCTTATGTATGTTTTTCTCGCCATTTTGGTTTTCAACTCTATTCAATTCCACTAGCTTCGTTGAGTTCAAACTGACTTAACGAAAATCTAAATCCAACCTCGTTTCTCTTACCATTATCACGTTTCCATGATAGAGTTAACCTAGGTTCAACTCGGTTTATGTGCATGGAAACGCGTATTAGGGTAGAGTTTCGTTAAATCCAAGTAAACTCGACGAAACTTGTGCGTTTGAGTTAGATTCTATCTGTCAAACATTTTTTAAAATTATAAATGGCGCATCGCATATTACTAAATATATTTCCCTAAAATAATTAAAAAAATACACAAAAATGTCGTTGTCAACGTTATGCCGATTTATCAAAGCGAAATCAAAATTTTGTTTTTGTTTAATACGCAATTTAATTTTTTTATTTTATCGAAATATTTTTCTTCAACTCTAAATCCTAACTCTGTACATGGAAACGGTACGGGTTAGCGCCGCCATATTTTCAACTCAACGAAACCTAAACCTGTTTGAACTCGGTACATGGAAACATGGTACATGTTTCCATGTACCGAGTTTAAACAGGTTTAGCTTTCGTTGAGTTGAAAATATGGCGGCGCTAACCCGTACCGTTTCCATGAACAGAGTTAGGATTTAGAGTTGAAGAAAAATATTTCGATAAAATAAAAAAATAAAATTGCGTATTGAACAAAAACCAAACTTTTATTTCGCTTTGATATATCGTCATAACGTTGACAACGACATTTTTGTGTATTTTTTAAATTATTTTGGGGAAATATATTTAGTAATATGCGATGCGCCATTTATAATTTTAAAAAATGTTTGACAGATAGAATCTAACTCAAACAAACAAGATTCGTCGAGTTTATTTGGATTTAACGAAACTCTACCCTAATACGCGTTTCCATGCACATAAGCCGAGTTGAACCTAGGTTAACTCTATCATGGAAACATGATATATGAACACCAACCCCAACTCAAGCCAGTTTGAACCTTACATGGAAACAAGCTAACCCTCCCAACATAGCGTACCAGAAACCTAATGTTTACGAAAGCTAGCTAGTACTACCCTCCCAACATAGCGTACCAGAAACATAACGTTTACGAAAGCTAGCTAGTACTAAAGTCTTCGTAAACGTAACGTGTTTTTGTAACGAAAGTAAAGCGTGATTTCCATGAGAAATTCTTACTGACCAGTATATTTTACTGAAAAATACAGAGGAGTAAAGACAACTAAAAATTCCATTAGAGTGACAAGGACATTATTTTTTTTTATAGCAAAACTAAACGGTTGAATTTTGACAGATTTTTGTTAACATAACCAATAAATTTCATAATTTTTCGTGATTCATTGAGTGTGGTTTCATTTTTGTTGTATTTTCGAAAAATTATTTACTTTTGTGAATAAAAATTAACTTAAACTTGCGAAATTTAACACCAAACGTCACTTTATATTTACTATATACCATAAAAATGTCGGATGGGGTGAAGTATTTTTTTTTTTATAGTTAGTGCTTCAGTGTGCGAGAAAAATTTTCTATCCTTACACAATCTGTATGTAGATGTATTGTAAAGTACTGAAAAAATATACTTCGCTTCATATTTTTCTTCAGTAAATTATGGTTACATATCACAGTAAAAACAATTTTTTTCGAGTACTGAAAAAAAAAATTCCCTCTCACACCTCAACTAAATCTATATTTTTATCTCGCTTTATTTTTACTGGTCAGTAAGAATTTCTCATGGAAATCACGCTTAATACCTAAACGAAACATTTGGCACAAGAAAATGAAACAAATAAATGTAACAGTTTGTCTTCGCATAAGTGTGACATAAATGAACGGTTTTTGTGTAACATTGACGAATGGCAAATACGTGCCATATATAATGCGTAATTGCGATTCCAAAACGTTTCACTGAAACTGTTCAAAAGTGACACACCTTAAGGGTTTCCTTAAGAAAATATAATTTAATTCATTTATTAAAAAAATTAATTCATAAAAATATAAATATACATATATACGTAAATATTTATTTCAGTCTATTAAAATTAATAAAATCAATCAAACATTCTTTTGCCTAAAACTGATCTTTGGTTTATTGTTTCCTTCTTTGAAGCTGCGTACATGCTATACTTTTCTGGTGAAAAAATGTACACCACGAAGTTAGCTATAAGAGTTGAATTATTTCCAACTAGAACAAAAAGTTCACCAGGGTAACCAATTTTAACAAAAAATTTTACTATTTTGCTAACTTCGTGGTGTACATTTTTTGGAGTGGTTGAAGGTGCGTACATGATCCAATTGACCACCTTGAAGGTGCGTACATGATCCAATTCTGGTGAAAAAATGTACAACACGAAGTTAGCAAAATAGTAAAATTTTTTGTTAAAATTGGTTACCCTGGTGAACTTTTTGTTCTACTAGTTGGAAATAATTCAACTCTTATAGCTAGCTTCGTGGTGTACATTTTTTCACCAGAAAACTATATCATGTACGCAGCTTGACGGCCTTTGGCATATTGAAACCATTTCTTGATAATATTTTCAATATCGCCAACTCTGGGATTACATTTTTTTATTGTTTCCTCTGTAAATAAATAACATAGTTTTTATAATAATTGATTAATTTTGTTGCAATACATTCAATGATAACCTTTCAGTAATGCCATAATGGTATAAGATTTGACGGCAATATTCCCCTGCTGTTCGTGCCACGAAAATTGTGAAGCTGTGGAATCTGTAATTATGCTTTTAAGGCACCTCCGGACAAGTTTTTCCATTCCTTGATCATTGATGGTTCTGATGAAATGCACAACACTAAATTATTTCACCACATTGACTTATTTTACACCACAAATATATTAAAATTCAATAATATGTATGTATATCACCTTGAAATTACAATAGAAAGTAAATGAAGGTGATTCACACTTTAATATAGTATACAACTAATTGTTGTTGTTGCGAAAAACAAAATATCTTCGTTTTTTTAGTTTTTCTTGCTGTCGGAGGACAGCGCTGTATTATTTTAAAAAAGTGTACGGAAATGTAACTTTTAGGTACATTTTTGACGAGTACATTTTTTTGTTGGGAGGGATAATGTTGGATAAGCTTCGAGTCGAAATTGATAAAAAATGATAAATTGATTTTAAATGTTACATTGGATTTTAAATCGCTTTGTAAAATTTAAGAAACTCGTTTTGTCGTCAGGTTTTTAATTGAATGTATATATTTTTTAATTATTTTTTTTTATAAATTATTTTGATATTGAAACTATTTGTTTTTTATCCAAATATTGGAGACACAAATAATTTTAGTTTGAGTTTTGTTGTGTTTATGTTCTCAGACAAAACTTCGAAATATAAATTATTATTTATGTTTAAATAAATAGGTGACTGTGTTAATACCATATAAATATCTTAAAAAAGCCAATTTAATTTAATTTAAGTACCGAAAATATAAAAATTGACAGCTGGAACCAAGAAAAAAGTTGGTTTTTTTGTGTGATAAATGAGTGCGTTCAACGCCAAAAGTGATAAAAAAAATCATGATATTTTTTAACATTTTTGCCCGATTGCTAAAAAATTGTAATTTTCAATCACTCCATTGAGTGATTTTTTCCTTTTTTCAATGTTTTTTTTTACTTTATAAAATGTGTTAAAAAAAGTGATTAATTGCAAAAGACAAAATATTGGGAAATCGCATTTAAAGTTTTAGTTCAGTTTTTTATGATATTTTTTTCACGCTTTGCCATAAAATGTACTCACTTATCAGCAAAAATCCTAGAATTTTTTTGGTTTTAGCTGTCAAAAAGTATTGTTTTTTTTTTGTATGCAAAAGAAAATTAATTAATAATTTTAAATAATTTCAATTTCCATAATATGTACTGGAAATATTTAATAGTTTAAAATGCTACAAAAACTTATAATTAATTATGTTTAATAAAAAAATTAGAATAAATTAACCCTTATGTCTATTTTGGGTTATCCGGGTAACCTTTTCGACTTTAATCGATAAAATTTCTATTTTATCAATGGAATTTTGGCTTATGGCCTAGGAATGCCAAAATCATTTAATTGTAACAGTTACATTTTTAAGTGATATTCGATTAAATCTGATAAGGTTACTGGGTAACCCTTAATTGAATATCATAAGAAAAAAGATGCATAGAAGACATAAGGGTAAAATTGTTTGACGTTTAATTTTAACTTTTATTTTAATTTTTTCATTTTGGTCGTTTCCTCGGGTTTCACATAAAATTTAATGAAATGAAGTTAGGGTCATAAGTAATTGACGTGCAGTATCATGATATTTTTTATCACGTTTGGCCGAGGAAACACTAGGAGTATTCATTGTACATACTACCATTTATCGGGTTACTTAAAATTCAGCATACACTATTTTTATCGTTTTCTACAAGATTAAACGAAATTTATACTGTCAAACCAAAGATTTGAAATAAAGTAGAGTTTGAACTAATTAAACAACGATAAACTTATGTTAAATTCTTTTCGCCAAAAAGCATCAAAAAAAATTGATGTACATCGAAAATCATGTTCTTTTCGTCAAAAAACATCAATGTTTTTTCGATGTACATTAATTTTGCGAAATGTATATTTTTTCATAAATCAACTACAACAATAAATTAGAAACGTCATTTTTTAGTTGTCAATTAGAGTTTTTGTGTCTTATTTAATTCGATTAAAATAATTAAGCACAACAATTAAAAGGATAAGACATCGAGACGGAAAAAAAACTGTTAATAATTAAAATAATTAAACACAACAAACAAACAAAAGGATAATAAAAATCGAGACGGAAAAAACTGTTTATATTGAAAATTTTATTTAAACGATTAAAATAATTAAACAACAATTAAAATAATTTAAAATCAAGACACAAAAAACTCGTATATTCACAACTTTGACAAATACAAAATGAAGTTTCTATTTTTGTTGTTGTTAGTAACGTCAAAAAACAACATCAATTTGTTTCGTGTACTTTTCGCACCACAAAATTTACATTGATTTGAAAAAACGAAAAGAATTCGACATTATTTTCACGCACCTAAAATAAAAATATAACGCACCGTCGCCGTAAATATTTGTGTTCTTAACCGTTCACACCCCTATAATAAAAAATTTAAATTTATTACGTACATATGTCTATACATACATAGATAATTAATATTATTCTTGATTTTAATTACTAGTTTTAATTATTCTAAAATCTAAACTACCTTATTATTAAAACAAAACCAAAATTATAATAATTAATTTAATAAAATGAATTGCTTTTCTACTCCCGCGCTCTCTTCCACTAAAGTTTATTTCGTTGGGCAGTTGCAATTGTCGATTTCTTTATTAGACCGCTAGATGTCTTTCATGCGGTGTCAAATCGCGATGTGTTTATAAACTGGTTAAATAAGAAAAGAGAGAAAAAGCGAAATATTAAGAAAAAATAATTTTTTTGTTTTATAATTTTAAACATTTTTATTTTTTAATTTAACTATTTAAACTAATATAAAAGTTGTATTTTGTAGTTTAATAAATCAATTGTGCAATAATAAGTTTAATTATATTGTTTATTTATTCAATAAAAATACAATAATAATAATAAAGTGATTATGTTTTAAAACTTAACGTCAAAATAAAATCGTAGAAACGAAAAAAATAATTTGTGAAGAAAGGAGGGTTAGAAATTTTAAGTTCTGTTTATCCCGTTCTAATTTGCCTCGATATTTGCAAGTGCTAGACAAAGACAAACCTATAAAATATACATGGCCGTCCCTATGACATTTTTATTTGAGGTTCGATTTACTTTTTTAATTTTTTTTCAATACAAATTATTTATAATTTATATCTAAATATGAAAGAAAACTTCAATTAATCGTAATTATTTTTAATAATCCAGTTTCGCGTAATTTTAAAAGCTTACTTTTGACAAAAAAAAAAATCAAAAAACGCACACAGTCTTAAACAAAATATAAAATAAAAAAAATTTCTATCGACATCTGTCAAAACATGTCAAAAAAGCTTTTTCATTCATAACTAAAAATTTGTTGATTTTTTTTATTTATAATTGAAAATATATTGTTTTGATGTATCCTTAGTGTAATTATAATAATCAAATTCATAAGAATATAGTGTATTTAAGATAATAATATTTAAATTATAAGACTAAAATGTGAGCATACTTACAATACAAAAAAAAAAAAAAATATCCTTCAATTTTTTTTTTCTAAATAACAAAAAAAAAATGTGCAAATGTGTTTGTGATCTTGTTCATCGTACAAAAATCTTATTCTATTATTTTAGGTGTCAAAAAAATCCTGGCCAAAGAGTGCTAGGGTTCATTGAATGCTAATTTCTAGGTTCTTAAATCACAATGCAAAGTTTGAATTCAACATGTCAAGAAGCTGACGTAAGAATAACATGAGATATATTTTTGGATAATCCAAATATTTCTCAACAACCCAACAAACAATAGTATATGTCGTTGCTAAATGTATCTTTATTTTCCTCTTTTTTTATTTCAACAAAACAACACAACGTAAAAAAATACATGAGTAGTATTTATTGGGCGATGGATTTTGTACATTTAAAAAACCTGCATTAAAACCACAATCAAAACTATTAGTAAAGCGATATTCCAATGTTTCTAGTCTTCCACCTCCTTCTATTCCTTCATCATCTTCGTCACAGTCATCTTCATTATATCAACAGCAAACATCATCGTCGTCTTCACTATACGGATCGAGTAGTAGCAAAAGTAGTACTCATAGTAGTCGAAGCTCAACCAGCAGTAAAAATGGAAAGAAGGGTGGTTCAAGTAGTGGCATAGTTGGTGGATCCCCGCCAAAGAAATCAAAATTTTCCAGTTCAACATCTACTTCAGCTACTTTGCCTTTATACTCGTCCTCAGCATCTTCCTCTACAAATGGAGGTGGTAGTAGTAGTTCTACACAGACATCAACACCGTCATATGATATTTATGACAGACTTAAAACACTGCATTTGGAATTATTGCGCGAGGATAATAGTCTAAAGAATATGGTAAGTTAACTATTATTTTTACTTTCGACAAAGCTGTATTAAGCTTAAAATTGAACAGCTTTGTCGATTGATTTAAAAATATATATGATACTTATAATACAAATACATTTGGCATATTTTTAATTTTGAAATTAAGTTGTGAATTTTTGAATTTTAACTAAATCTGAAACTTTTTATCCTGGTTGATTTCTTAAATATTTCTCCTGTTATCGCCAACCCCTCTTTTGCCCTGTTGCTGCCTACTGTATTTTCTTCAGTTTTAATTTTCATATAGCCGTATATTAGGTAAAGTCTTCTACTTTGGATCAAAATTAATAACGGTCAGATATTCGTATCTGGACTGGGATTTTGCACACAGCGAGTCGCCTTTTTTGAGCGACTTTTAGCTAAAAGCGATTTTGCACTACGCGAATAGACACTCGCTCTCGCTTTTATTTTCGACCATGTGTAATACTTGGCGAGAAGTAGGAAAACGAATTTTAAGTTGATGTTTTAGCATAATTTTACACATCATATGATGTACCTATATAAGCTATATTTTGTTGAGAAATTTACAACAACAATTACACTTGACAGGAATTAAATAATTCGAACAAAAAATTTGAGTTAGTTAATTCTAGCTCGAACAAATAAAATACGTAACTGCTTGAATGAAAAACAGAAGAAATACCAACATACTCGTAGAATATAAAAATTAAATCGAAAAAATATTTCGCGGCTTGTTCTGTTGAGAAAAAAATAACTCCAAAATAATTCGAATTAATTTTTTTTCAACAAAATACAGCTATAGGTAATTAAAAAAAAATTGAAATTTGCTGTCACATATACATATTATGAATACCTATTATGTATTAGAAAAATTATTGTTTTAATTAAGAGATGTTGTCACTTGAGCAGAATTGAATTTAATCAATTTATGTGCATATTAGGGAAATTTCCCTATCGATTATTACAATAACTACAGAAAATAACACCGCCGAATATCACAGAAGGGAACAAGACGAAACGATCATATAATTGATAATTTAACAAACACTATAACATTTCCAGTGTTAGCGACAAAAAATATCACACAAATAGGGCATCGGATAACCCGAAATTGAATATTGAACCAACTTTTATTTTTTATTACATAAAATTAATTATTTATGTATTTTAAATAACATGATTTTTTACAAGTTCATTTGTATCAACGACACAAATCTAAACAAACTTGTCAATAAAATGTATTTTTGACAACTAAATCAAAGTTGCTCAATTTTCTCGCCTTTTATTTTGTCCATATGTGCAAAATCGAAAAAAAACGACCATGTATAATACTTGGCGAGAAGTAGGAAAATGAATTTTAAGTTGATGTTTCAGCATAATTTTACACATCATAGATAATTAAAAAAAATTGATATTTGCTGTTACATATCTTATGAATATTATGTATTAGTAAAATTATTGTTTTAATTATAAAATGTTGTCACTTGAGCTATAGTACAAATCATAAAAGGAAAAACTAATGATTGAATTTAATCAATTTAAGTGCATATTAGGAAAATTTCCTTATCGATTATTACAATAAGTACAGAAAATAACACCGCCGAATATCACAGAAGGGAACAAGACGAAACGATCATATAATTAAATTAATTACGAAATTAAATGTTGAACCAACTTTTATTTTTTATTACATAAAATTAATTATTTATGTATTTTAAATAGCATGATTTTTTACAAATTCATTAGTATCAACGACACAAATCTAAACAAACTTGTCAATAAAATGTATTTTTAACAACTAAATTAAAGTTGCTCAATTTTCTCGCTTTTTATTTTGTCTATTTGTGCAAAATCGAAAAATACTGTCGGACAAAATTGAAAGGCGAGAAATTAAACGAAAACTCGCTTCTCTTCTTTTGTGCAAAATCCCAATCCTGTGTATCAGTTCTTTGGGTTCTATCAAGATGAATGAGGACATAGTATGTATTTATAAATTTACACTCTTTAGTTTTCTGAATGATTTACACAATTGAGCTTTCTGAATGATTTAGGTAAACTCCATAAGTTCTAAAAAATAATTTGGTATTATGTTTAAGTTATAGTCAAAACCTTTTGCACCAATGTGATGAAAAATATTTCTTTTGGACATTTTATATTTAATTAAGTTTTTAATAGTACCTTGATTTGATAACTCTTCCTTCGGTTTTACCTTTGGAATCTGCTTACAGTGCCATATTTAAAAAATTATTGAGGTATAATACAAAATATTATATAGCAGATTTAAAGGTTTATAGTTTACAGTTTTATATATCTGTCTTATGTTTTTCTTTTATTCACGATAATTTAATAATTTTAGCTAAAAAGAAGTTGGTAAATGATCATAAAAGAACTTAATTATAACCTTACAGAAGATCCTACATCACAAGAAATTAAGCAAAATAAATCGTTAATTGAATAATAAATATTTTACGTCACATTTTTAATAATTTTCTTAGCAAAATTGAAAGGATTTCGGAATCGGAAAGAATAAATTATCAAAATTCAGAATCTTTCAATCGAATTCGAAATTTAACAAAAAACACATTTAACAAATCTCACACTCAGTTCAATCCCGGTATTATCAGTGAATCAATTATTTTATACGCAGATTGTGTACCGGCTAGTTATCATGCATGAATTCGAATAGCCTATCGGGATAAAGTGTTCCTGCGCTCAATAACATCACATCATCGAGAATTGTTGGGTATTCTGTGCTATTCAATCGGCCAGTTATTTGACATAATTCGCCAATACCTCCTCCATTAATCCACCCCCACACTCCAAAACTGATTCGACCCCTTTTTTGAACCTTTTGCCCAAACTTTTGATTAAATCTTGAGGTTTTGGGCCGTTATAAATGGAGCAGGCTCGATTGAAATACTTTTTCATCTGAGAATAAAACATTGCTAAAAATCTTTATCTAGATGAGCCTCCACAAACACCATCTTCAATCTGTGTTCTTCGATCAATTTTACTTTCACTGCCGGACTGTGATGTTTTATTACTAATTTCCTAATTTCACGCAACATCTGTTGCTGTGCTGAATTGGGCTGCTTAATTACATTTACAGTGCTATTTTGGTTGGAATGAGATAATTTTTGAGAGCGTCAAGATTGATTATTTACCCAACCGCACAGTAGTTTTCTTTAAACATAATCAATTAAAGTTTGAAAATCAAAATTACAAAAAAATTACGATATATTTTAAATGCGATCGATTTCCCCACTTGACTTTCCGCTTTGATGAAGAGCAATTATGGCGCCACGAACCTCTGTGTTTTAAGTTTTCTTTTATTTTCCCGCTGCTTTTTGACAGACTAATAGAAAATAGTATTTGTAACACACCGTAGTGTATTTTATTTGAAATATTGGAGTTAAAGCATATGAACTACGACAAAAAAACGGAAAAAAAATACACTATTAGATATTCAAGAAACTCTTTTTATGAAAACGATCTGTTAAACCTTTTCCATAACTTTATTCAATTTTTACTAAATTTTAAATTATTTTCAAGTTTCCAGTAGCTCGTCGACGAATTTTATACTGCGGCTTTGAACTTTGTTTAATAATCAGAGTACCTTTGTCTTCGTTATTAACGAGGGAGGTTCGTAAAAATCCTTAAACTGAACTTTAGACCATAAACCTTGTGTTTCGTGAATGTTAGTTAGTCATTTTCATATTATGTTAAATTAGTATGAAGTTTACATTAAACTCGAACAATGATTGTTGGAAAAGCTTTCTTGTAACAAATACAATGTTTCTTTAAAAACAAAATATGTCTGGTAATTTAACTATGTAATAACATACATGCTATTTTATTAAAATTATTATGCGTTTGGTTTCCAAATATACAGGGTATTCCAAATTTAATTCCTTATAAATATTTTATATTGATGTTTCCTACAACTTTTCTTTATGTTTTAATGGGTCCGGGTCATAATATCGACTGAGAAAATGTCGACTGAGAAAATTTTCTCTGAGAAAATGTTGTCTGAGAAAATTTTCACTGAAAAATTGATGCCTGCGAAAAGATTGATTGAGAAAAAACTGCACAGTTTTTCTCGATCAATCTTTCCTCAGGCATCATTTTTTCAGTGAAAAATTTCTCAGACAACATTTTTTCAGACAAACGGAAAGTTATAACCAGAGAAAATAACATTTGGAAATAATTTCTTAGCTGCTTTGACACTGGCTTTTTCGAAGTCGGACAATATGAATTTGGGATTTAACTTTAATTATTTTGCTCGGCATAATTCGATAAAGTTATAAATGTCGATTTAGAAAAAGTAGAATTTGTTGGTGAAAATATCGACTGTAAAAAAAATAAAGACTGAGAAAAATTCGATTGATAATTTAACGACAATTGAAGAAATCGCATGATAATTTACCAACAATTGAAAATATTAACAATAAAAATTAAAAAATGTCAACGGAAATTTTAAATTTAAAAAAATTATAACAATATATTTCTTCTAGAAACAATAAATATCCATTTGCAATAAACTAAAAAAAAATAAATACACCCATACTTCATTACACGGCCTAGATCGGTTTCTACGAATTTGGCCGTAAATCGATCAAACCGTAAACCAAAATTCGCTGTATTACATTTTAATCTGGATAAAAAAAAACGAATGTTTTGTAAAAATTGATTTAATTTAATAATACCCAATACCTCGTTATACGACCTAGATCGGTTCCTAAAAATTTCGCCGTAAATCGAAATGGCGTAAAGCGAAATTTTTTATATACAAATTTGAAGCAGATTCGAAATCGAATATTTATAGCCGTTAATCGAAACTAAATCCTAATTAGAAAAAGCCGTTATAGCGAATCACCGTAAAACGAGGCGCCGTATAACGAGGTATGGGTGTAATATGAAACAACAAGATTAATAAATTTACTAAAACATGGTTTTTATCCCATTGCATCCTATTTCACTGAAAAAATGATGCCTGAGAAAAGGTTGATTCGGATATATTTTCTCTCAATTAACATTTCCTCAGGCATTATTTTTTCAGTGAAAATTTTCTCAGACAACATTCTCGATATTTTCTCAGTCAGGGGTCCTATTATGAAATTTTTCGACTTCGAATTTTTACGATATCGAAAAAATTCGATACGCCGCGGATTTACCCTATTATGAAACTTGGAAAATCGAATTTGTAATATTATTTATTATTATAAATATTACAATACAATACAATATTTAAAATTAAATAAATAATTTACAAAAAACGTATTTTCCGCAAAAGCACAAAATACCATAAAATTTGCAAAATCCGCCAACCAAATAGCAGTCGAATTTTACCATGTGCGATCGAAAAAATCCGATGCGAATTTCCTTTTTTGTTTCATAATAGGCCGGATTTTTTGGATATCGTAAAAATCCGAAATCGAAAAATTTCATAATAGGCCCCCACCATTTTTTTTACAGTCGATATTTTCACCCATTCGACTTTTTCTAAAACCACATTTAAAACTTTGTCCACGACTAACGTATAATATACTCATTATACGTTTGTTTCTTCAATTATAATGATATCCATTATTCACTGCTAATTTATCTAGTATTCCCTTCTTCCATTATCCACTACTACCAAACAAAACTTTCATTTTTTAAATTTTACCTAGTAGTCTCTTACTATTAAATTGAGACGTCAAAATGTCGACGTCAATTATTTTAGGTTTATTTAAAAGATTTGATAGTAAAATACAATTTTTTATCGGTCGTGGACAAAGTATCGTATTCTATTCGCATATAATGGCTGTTATTTACTCAGATGATTTACGACACTCGCCTATCGGCTCATGTCGGTAAACTTCATCTTCTTGAATAACAGCTATCATTATACTAGTATACTCGTTGAATAATATACTATTATCGGTTTTAATGCATAATCAATTGATGACTTTTTTGCATATTTCAATAAATAGTATATTATTCAACAAGCATATAATGATAGCTGTTATTCACGAAGATGAAGTTTACTGACACGAGCCGATAGGCGAGTGTCGTAAATCATCTGAGTAAATAACAACCATTATATGCGAGTAGAATACGATACTTTGTCCATGGCCAAAAAAAAAATTGTATTTTATTATCAAATCCTTTAAATAAACCTAAAATAATTTCCGTCGAAATTTTGACGCCTCAGTTTAATAATAATGAAAATATCAAGAGACTACTAGATAAAATTTCAAAAATGAAATTTTTATTTGGTAGTAGTGAATAATGGAAGAAGGGACTACTAGATAAACTAGCAGTGAATAATGGATGTCATTATGATTGAAGAAACAAACGTATAATGCGTATATTATACGTTAGTCGTGGACAAAGTTTTGTTTTTAACTTTTTTTAAATAAACTACCAAAATGTGTTTCATTTCTCAAACTTTTACATTCCTTCAATTATTTTATGGCAGATGTGGTTGTTGGTGTTTTGCTGTTTACCATATTTAAAAACGAGCAGAAATAAATAGAAAGTCGTTATTATATTTTTTGTTAGTTTTTAAGTTTCCTGCAACCTCATGTACGGTAATGGTAATAATGTTTAACGGGGTGTCGGTAAAACGCCTTTAATAGTTTTTTTCATGTTTTCTCGCAAACTAAGTAGAACTGAGAAAACGTTATTTGGGTCCAAAATTAGTTTTTTGATGACCGATCACCTCCCGAAATTTTTCCCTTTAGATTTGGAACAAATGTAGATCATTTCAATGGAATCGATGTTGCTTGCCTGGAAATTGGTTGTTTTATCTATGTTATATGTAATATTAACCTTATTCCTACTGACAAGTGACTTTTATACACATTTCAAGTTTAAACTGACGATACTCACAAAATATTTTATTTTATATTCTGCACCTACATATATTGTATTCCTCAAAAAATTTATTTTGTGTTCAAAAACCATTTATTTATTTTTAATTAATACCGTTAAAATTTAAAAGTTGCGTTATTTTATTTAAGTTTTCATTTGTTTATAAAAGTCACATCTCAGTAGGTTGTGTCAGTAAATTAACTCAATAGGAATAGGGTTAAGGAATATAAAATATCGGGCGTAAAATATATTCCGGTAGCAGTAAAATTACTTTCAAATTGATTTCTTTCATAATAATAGTGAGTTATGGTTGAAAAAGCGAACATTTTTGGAATTTAATAACTTTTTATAAGAATGAATCAAAAAAAAAAAATATTTTAAATGATACTCTTTATTTTTATTAATTTTAATTAAAACATCGTTTGGGACTATATTTTCAGAGTACGATGACGTATTCTGAGTTTACTCTTTTTTATATCTGATTAATTGTTTTTCATTCGGTATTATTTTTTGAGGTGATCTTAGTTTAAATTGGTCGCATTGGCCACCTTTTTGGAATCCTTGTAGATTCGAGTAGTTGTTTGCATTTGTTTATCATTTCAAAACACATAATTTCATTTAAATCAAATGTCAAAAGAAGCAGCTACTACTAAATGTCGGTGGAGGTTGGGGTTCATATCTGTTAAGGCTTAAGGGGAGATTCTCATCAAGCGACCAAAAAATAAGGTGATTTTCTTGAATTTTTTTTTCATAGAAGGAAGTAAATAAACAACTTATGGTTTCTGACACTTTATTTATTGTGTTTTAATGTATAAAAAAACAATTTTTTTTTTACGAATGATAACGTCATGGGAATTGTTTATACGTGTTGTAGCGTGACCTTCTCCACTGTAGCACTTGTAAAAATTATCTGAAATCAAAACACCAAAAATTTTTATAAATTATATAATATTTGTTGGAGGTTGTACCAACAACATCAATAAAATAGGCTGCGGACCTATACTCGGTGTAAATATCGTTAAATGGGTTTACCTTATTAGATTATCATATTTTTATTTTACGAATTAAGTGAGCATATGCGATAAATTAATTTTTTTTTTTTAAACAACACGGATGCTTAAAGTCGACTTTTTCCGTAGTAGGTACGTAATTGATTTACCCGAGATTTGGCCCGGAGCGTACAAAATAGTAAATTTTTTATGTTTAGATTATCAATTTTTTATTATAACCAATTTACATTCAATGACATTCGACTTCCGAAATCGAGTAGAAACACGTAGAAAGAACTATAAAGTTAAAAAGAGGAAAATTAATCGTCTGCTTAAAAACGTCAATTGAAACCTGAGAAACAAACCCAAAATCATCGTCTGTCTTTTTGTAGATGTTCCATTGTTTTCCTGTAAAATACTCGGTACATTATAAATAATTATAAGCTTACACATACAAGAAAACCAAACATTTATAATTGTTTATTATATTTTTTATTTCAATTTAGTTTTTGTTTATAAAGAAAACAAAATTTTAATTTTACATCTGCATCTGCGAAAATCTTTGAATGTAATAGACGATTTACATTCAACGTCATTCGACGTCCGCTAAAAGGTTAAAATACAACATAGAAAAAACTATAAAAAATCGATTGAAACCCGCGAAACAAACCTAAATATCGTCGTCTTCTTTTTTTTGTGAAAGAAAATCCAAACAGTTATAATGTTTTATGACATTTTGTTTGTTTAAAGGAAACTAAATTTTATTTGAAATCTGCATCTGCGAAAGTCTGTATTTGAATGTAAATCAGCCTTAAATCAGCCTTTATTCTACGAATCGAATAGGCGACAAATTGAAAAAATGCGTATTTAAGGGGCGATAACCATTTAGAACCTTCAAAAAGTCGATTTCTTTTTTGCTTTAAAAGTTAGTTTAATATGTGTAGAATACGAAAAAGACTTAGGCCAAAACTTAAAGCTCTTGTAAATAGAGCCAATTTTCTACTCAGACAGCCAAGTGCAGGTATACGAACTAAAGAGCAGCGGGGTTTTTTTCGGTACCAAAGATTGTTCAAAGACTATTGAACCGATCGGGCTGAAATTTTGCACACGTTTTCGTAACATATAAGACCACTTGGTGAACCTAAACATATTTTAAATTTCTCAAAATAAACTATTTTTTTTGATCAGCGAAGAAGAAAAAAATTATCTAAAAATGTCTGCCATTTCTCCAATTCTTAACTTATTATTGCTTATCAGGTGACCACAGGCATATGCTGACCTCATCCTTTTGCCCTTATGTTTAAGATAATTTTTCAGGCGCTACAATTGGCACCGTAAAAAAATGTTTCCGCGACCATGTGGCTTCATCATGCTATATCTCCGTCAATTTTCAATCTTTTCTAATGATTAAAAATGGAAAATACTCGTTAAAATATTTATAATAAACTAAATTTTCAAAATGCCCATTTATTTCTTCCCCCTTAAAAACTATAGTAATTTCTATTGTTATTTCGCGATATTTCAATTGTTTACGATATTTAGTGGAATGAAACAAATTTTGATTTTCTCAACATACTTTTTTAATTTTTGGTGACAACAATAGATTTTCTTCTTTTTTTTGAGTTAAGCAATCGCATTGTAACGATTACTATAAAATGATAAAATTGTAGCAATTCCGCTCCGAAGAAATTATTTGAAGGTGTTTTTGGCGATCCAATGGTTGTCCTTAAAAGAAATTGTGAAATCAGCGAATCCATGTAATTTCACCTAATAATGCTGTCAGCTAATAGATGAAGATGAAAAAGTAATTTGCCGAGTTCCATTTAGCGTTTCAAAGTACCAATAAGTACTTTTGTGTACATCGCACAAAGTAAGCTGTGAAAGAATAATTTAATTTAAAAAATATACATGCAATATCAGCCTCTAGGGTAATGAGCCGTAATCATTTGCTATATTTTGTTAGAAGCGTTTTTAGTAATAACTTTTCATTGTTCCTCATAGGAATGAGTCTAAGGATTCAAAATGATGTTTTTAGCTTCAAGTTTTTCAATGAGAAAAAACACAGATCTGTTAAAACTTGTATATGAAAATTTTCTACATATCTTTAACAACAAAATTAAATAAATAATAATTGCAGAAATATTAAAATTATATTATGTCTAAAATATATTTTTTGAACCTTTATTTTGAAAAATATAGCTTGTTGCAATTGCCTCTGACGAAGTAACATAGTACTTGCCAAAGTTATCTTTAGTTTTGTAGTGTTCCTCAGACGTCTATGGCCTGTACTAGATTATCACATTTCTACGTCGAAGCATAATAACAACATCTTTGGCATACAAATACGACAACAGAAATGCTATAAATCATTTTTCTATATTACATTACAAATCATATTGTTCATGATAAGACAAGGAATGGATCAAAAGCGAGTCCAACAGTCGTGTTACGACAATTTCGGCAATTACAATTATAACTTTATTGAAGAAAAAAAAACTAAAAAAAACGAATCTTAGTGAATACAAGGGGTTTCAAGAAGAGATTATAAAGGGGATATCCAACCCATATTGAACGTTATTCAAATTATTTAATATGCTTTGATATATTTGGAACCTCTTGTTGTGAGTTTTGTAATCGATGTGCCGCTTATTAAATAATTCACTCATCCCCGATTTACAAAACCGTGTGAATGGAAAATCGGGTTTTGTATGGAAAATCATGTAAATGGCAAAATTAATTAAAATTCTTAGTTTACGGTTGTTTTTTTAATAATTCATTTATTTCAACGTAAAATATAAATACTAAATTAAAAACTTAAAAAAAAAAAATAATTTCAATGTTTAAACATTTTTAAATAAATTTTTTAATACATTTTTTTCTTTTTTCAAACCGTGTAAAAGAGAAATCGTGTATAAAAAAGTACCAAGTAAATCAGGGGATGGGTGTATTTCGTTGCCCTCTTACTCCGAAATTAAGATTACATATTGTCATATTCATGCTCCAGTCGCATTTATCATTTTCTACCATTTTTATGAGCTGTGAAACAGATGTTGGAAAATTAGGTTCATGAGGCTAATGCCTCAATTCCACTGTGAATCAAAGTTTGTCAGTAAAAATAACTTGAGATAAAAATATAAAATCGGTGGTTGTGTGAACGAGACACACAACGGAGTCAGTCAAGCTTTTACTTACAAAAAATGTGTATCTGTGTTAGTGCACTGAGGTCGAAATTAAAAAAAAGTATCAAATCGAGAACATTTTATGGCAGTCCATCTAATACACGTACAGAAATATTGTCTACCGATGAAAAATATTTCTCGCACACGCTGATAATTTTAATTGTATGGCATTTTTATGGGAAAGATTTTTTTTAATTTTGTATTTTATGACGGAAATAATTTGAATAAAATAATTCTGATATGAGTATTAATAATATTTAAATTTTTAGATTATTTTGAAACGTGAAAATAATCGAATTAACATTAATACTTCATTTTTCTAATAATTCTTGGTTATTCTAGGTTATGTTTTTGTTTGCTGTCAAACCCCTAAGGCAATTTTAAAGTTTGCAATTTTTATGATAAAGTCTAATGTATGATCGAAAATATTCGAAAAAATAATTCTGATATGAGTATTAATAATAATTAATATTTTAGATTATTTTGAATCGTAAAAATACTCGAATTAACACTAATTCATAATTTTTTTTAATAATTCTTGGTTATGTTTTTGTTTGCTGTCAAGATGTATCCATACAATTTGCTATAAAAAAACAATAACAAAATACTTTATCTTTGTCTCTCTGATGGATTATTTTTTTTGTCTTCTTCCAACTTCAACTCAGCTCAGTCAATTTTTCACAGTGGAATAGGAATTGGGACTTAACTATATCATCACAAAAAAAATACAACACAGAAATATTCCAATAAATCCGTATTAGACCATCGGAGAAATATATTGATCCATTTCTACGAGGTAGATATGTGATAAAATATAGCCCTATTGATTTTGTGCTCTATCGGACAAACAAAATGCTTCGTACCGAGATTTGAAAAAAATAATCACAGTTAGCTTTGATTATCCACTAAAATATTATATGATGATTACTATATCAAAGCTATCTAGGTTTTTTTTTAATGGGTAGAAGCTTTAGTTTCGGACGATAAGCATCGCATTTTCAACTTTTCCAATCGTCATAGTTGTTTACAGTACTGCGATTTTGTTGTGTACATGAAGCTCAGTACATACCTGCGGGAGTGAGTCAAGAAAATCATCACACTTCACACTCTCTACCAATCAAATTACGCCATTTTGATAAAAGCTCCTTCTCTTTCACCACACGCGATTGAAAATTTTTTAAGTCGCACTCCCGCAGGTATACACTGAGCTTAAGAGTATGGTAGTAAATAACCGGAACGCAATAGTATTTTCAAATGTTGATGTGTTAGTGAACGTTCTGTTTTTGTTTATTTTTTATTTGAGATTGACGAGCGTTAATTTTAAAATATTAGGGATTTAGAATATAAATTATATTAGATTTTTAAAATTTAAATGGGGCAAAAATCAGTAGCCGCCAAAAGCTAAACTTCAGCCAAATTATTTAAAAATACTAAACTAGCTATATTAAAATTATAGATAAAAAATAAATACTCCACTATATTGTACGTGTACATGTATTATAAATACTCCACTATATTGTACGCACTATAATGTATTACACACATTCATTACTTACCATATATGTATATTAATTTAATTTGATTTAAATTTGTTCTCAATCTTAACAAAATTTTGTTATAAATTGACAAAAATAATTGTAAACCTAAAACATACAATTCAAAATGTCAATATTCCCATATTCCCAATATAAAAAGCATGGGAAAAAATATTCCCATAGGAAGATAAGCACCAAAAAATTTGAACCGATTTCACCCGATTGAATAATTTTTGATGCTTACGGATACAAATACCACACGAACACAAATAAAATAAATGACAACACAGAGTAAAAAAATTTTATATTTTACATGGTGTACTCGTATATATACAAAACTCCCTGTGAGTAAATTCCCATGTACACAACAAAATAGCACTTTTTTTTTTTTTAAATATATTTTTGTATATGTCCATAGACTTGACATTGTGGTATAAGCTTAGATCTTCTTAGAGGCTGAATAACCACTTTGCACCCCGAGATGTACTTAATTTGTAAATTTTTGCGATATCTTCAGGTCATCAATTATTTTTTCTGGTTTACACGTAGAGTGTAAGTTTTTAGCCATGACCCTAATTGGTCTGGTTTGTTTGTCTTCAAACGTGTGCCAAGCACGTTTTTCTTCGTTTAACATTTTTGTGATTTTTCTATAAGTTTCAGCATCTTACAAGTTTATTTTGATGGTGTTTCCATTCATCACCTTTGCATTAAACTTATCAGTATTAGTTATTGTTTTTATTTTCTCATAGAGTAAATTGTAGTCTTTGACTTCATCTATTACTATTGGTGGTGGTGGATGTATTTTTTTTGGTTGTTTCTGGATAATATTTGGAACATCATCCTTTAATTGAGGTGGGGAGGGCGTTTATTCCGTTTTTAACTCTTATCCACTCCGTTTCTCGAGCTAGTTCTTCTTCATCCGTATGGTACTCTTGTGGAGTTGTATTCTGGTTAGGAGTAGAACCGATGTCTTCCTTTGGCTTAAGAGCTTTAACTTCGTTTTGAAGCGTCTTCATACGCTCCTGCATCCATGCAATTGTAACATTTATTTGCTTGTTTATATTGTTGGCTTCAACTAAGCTTTTTTTCGTTTGTAGAACGAGTGTTGTGGCTGCTGACCCCAATGGAGGGACTACCGCCTCTTTTCGGAGGATACGATACTTTCTTACTCTTCTGCAAGGGATGTGAATTATCCCTTTCTGTTTCACTCAATTGAGCTTGTTTATTCACCAACATGTCTTGGGGTTTGTTAAAATTATTGTAGTATAGCAATGGCTGGTCTCCCCCAGAATCCATGAGACCGACCTCCGAAGAGGGTGGATTTACCTGAGCAACAGGTGTACCACCTGGGGTATTAGTTTCCATATTTGTTCCGCTCATTGCTCATTTATAGTGTACTGCACTCGCCTCTAGTATTTCGCCGATGCTTCACATCGTTGCCTGGGTGTTACCACGTGGAGGTAAATTAGATACATTTGGTGGTTTCTACATAGTTGCAGCGTTGGAATATAGACCACGAGATAAATGGCTATAGACGGTCAACCCCTACCCTATTGAGACGCATTCAACACCCGTTTACAGAAAAATAGGAAAAAAATATTTTCGCGAATAATCGCAATCTGTTTTAAATTTGTTCACATGGATAGTATACATTAAAAAAAATACATATCGGTATATAAATTTGTCTACGTAACCATAGACAAATTTTCAGTAAGATTCGCAATCAAAAGTAGTCATGCCTAAATCTTTTTCCATTGCGAATTTTGCATTTACAAAAAAAATAAAAATTTCTCTTATTTTTTTAGGAAAATTTTCAATCCCGCGATAAACAAAGCAAGCTGAAATATATTTCCTGTGTGAATACTTCATTGTTTTTATTATGATTTTTTATCGACGACGTCTCGAAATCACAAGAAGTAAATTACAAAATGTTCACACATTCTTAATATATTGCGAATTTCTTTTGCTTTTTTACAATTTTTGAATTTGAAATATTTCCTGGAGGTAATTTTTGAACCCATTTTACGAAACTTATGCTGGTTTAGTGATATCTATGTAATACTAATGTGTATTGACTTAGTGGCCACACGATTTGTATTAAGCTTTTATTTCAATTGATCAGAGTGCTGCTATGGAAATTTTATACATTTTTGTTTAAATAAATCAATTATTGGAAGAGAATGAAAACAATTTCTTAAATAATGTTCATATAAGTTGAAATTTAAACTTTTATGAAAATATCTTAGAGATCATAATTTGTAACGTTTCATTTAAAAATTTGCCTTGAAAAAGTGATTTCTAGTTCCTTTATAAAAGCTCCGTTCTTTACAGTATGTACTAGTAAATTCAGGGCTGCTCTGCCAATATGGCAAATTATTTATTAATTTGAAAAGCAATCCGCCGTTTGTTAGATATTAATTGTACTGAATATGCTAGTAAAGATGTCAACATAAATTCAAAAAGCAAACTACACCACATAAAATTTAGCAAGAGTAGTAACCTGTAAGTACAAATTAGCTAACTACTACCTTGATCAACAAGTTCCCGGAATAACCACCGTGTGGCGCTCCCATCGTTCCGATTTGAGTTCTGTTTTTTTTGTTAAGTTGATACATCTGTTATTAATATTCCCTCTAAACCTTAGTGTCATAGTTAGACATTTGCTAAAGTTACGTAGTCAAGAGTACATCTATCTCTGTGTGTGTTGGCGATTTTTCCATTATTTCATCTCGGCTGCTGAAACGCGTTCCCCGTAATGGTTTTTTAACTCGATTGAACAGAAAGAAGTCACAGGGAGCCAAATCAGGTGAATTCGGTGGCTGTTGGATGGTATTTGTTGCATTTTTCGTCAAAAAATTACGAATAATGATGGCGCTGTGCGACGGTGCGTTATCATGGTGCAAAATCCACGAGTTTTCTGCCCACAATTCTGGTCTCTTTCGGCGAATTGCTTCACGCAAACGTCTCATAACGCCCAAATAATACTCTTTGTTTACGGTCTGGCCTTCTGGCAAAAATTCATGATGCACTACACCGTTGTAATCCATGTAATCCATGTGGTTTTTTTTTTGGTGAGCACCATTCACTTGCCTGATGTCTGGATTGCGTGTCGTACTCATAAACCCACGTCACGTCTCCAGTAATGATCCTTTTGATGAATGTGGGATCGGAATTAGCCTCGCAAATCATGTCTAAAATTGTAAATAATTTCTAAAATTGTAAATAATCGCCAACACACACAGAGATAGATGTACTCTTGACTACGTAACATTTGCAAATGTCAAGCTATGACGCTAAGATTTAGAGGGAATATCAACAACAGATGTACCAAGTTAACAAAAAAAACAGAACTCAAATCGGAGCGATGGGAGCGCCACACGGTGGTTATTCCGGGAACTTGTTGATCAAGGTAGTATGTATAAAGTTAGCTAATTTGTAGTATAAGGCAGAAATACTTGTGAGTACTTTTCAACTTTTAATGGAGCACAGCGGTTGTGACTCCGAATTCCACGGCTAATCCTTAATTTTACTTTAAATGATACAAAGTG
Organism: Tipula vernalis; assembly: GCA_958295665.1. Lineage (NCBI taxonomy): Eukaryota > Metazoa > Arthropoda > Insecta > Diptera > Tipulidae > Tipula > Tipula vernalis. The sequence goes on along the minus strand of OY282559.1, from coordinate 215,545,296 downwards.
TAACTTTGTTTTTACCTTTTTATTTAAATTAAAACTGTTAATAAATAAATTGTATAAGCCTTTAGCCGTACCATCTTTTCTTAATTTCCTTTTTAATCCTATATATTTTAAAAATGGGGAAATATTAAGTGTTTTTTTATCTTTGGAAACAAATAAAAATTATTTTAATTATTTGTGGGCTAACTTCCATAGACAACTTCATTTACCTACTTCATACTTTGTTCAATATGTTCTCACGTATAAGAAACCTCATGTAAAAATTGCTAGCAACTTCTAATTTCACGGCACACGCAAGACAGCATCTAATCGAATTTTGATCTAAATTAGCTGGATAATTTTATTCAAAATGAGTTGAATTTCTGATTTTCTTGTAGTTTAGTTGTAATTTTGATATTATGTATGATCGAAGAAAAATCCAGTAGATATATAGTGTATCGGGTGAACTTGTCCATTGGCCTTTCATTCTTGAAATGCTAAAGCTTTGAGCGTTGTGAGATTGCTTGTTTTTTTACTGTAGTTAAATCAAAGCCAATAGAAATCCTATGCTTTTACAGGCGAATGGGTTTATAATAATAATTTCTTTACAGTGTTTGTTTCAAATAAACTCTTGTGACATAATAAATTTATATGAGAACTTAATAAACATGTTTAGTCTTGTAAAATAGTCAAAGATTCTCTCTAATATACTTATGTAGGAATGTACTTACGAAACAAACAAAATATTAACAATTTTAAACTAGCGATTTTAGCTGCAATTGTTCGCAAATTTTGGAAAAAACAGACTGCCGGATTGGATCCGCCGGGTAAAATCTTTTTGAGGGCCTTAAGTTGAGGACGGTTGCAGCCTAGTATGACACAATTAGGTAGATAAAATTCTTTCGATTTTTATTTTATTTTTGACATTTTTGTGAATAATTATGATTAATTTATTCTAACAAATCATCCTCAAGGTGCGTACATGATCCAATTCTGGTGAAAAAATGTACACCACGAAGTTAGCAAAATAGTAAAATTTTTAGTTAAAATTGGTTACCCTGGTTAACTTTTTATTCTAGTTGGAAATAATTCAACTCATACAACTAACTTCGTGGTGTACATTTTTTCATCAGAAAAGTATAGCATATACGCAGCTTTAAGTGTATTTCCTTGACAAATTTACAACAACAATTGCATAGCATAAATTCCGTCCGGTAAACCAAAAAAAATTGGGTTTATTTAAACATAATTCTAATTTTTGTTGTTGATACCTGCCACCAGATACCATAATACATAATAAATTTATATTTTATTTCGAAATCCTCTAAACAAGGTGAAACAAAATTGACTCTAAAACGAAGTATCTAATATTTGGCGAGTTCAAATTTGACTCAAGTTTGTGTGTCAGCTTTTATTCGTTTTAGAGACAACTGATGCAAGAATATTAGAAAAATTGCCGAAACAAAATTCTGTTTCAATTTTACTTCTCAAAAGAGAATGAGTTTTGACACGTAATTTTAATACTAATTTGATAGTTTCTATTTGTTTCATTTTAACTTCTGAAAGGTAAATCAATTATGTGTTATTGTTCTTATTTTTCTTGTACTATGCTTTTTAGAACCATCGTAAAATTCTTCTAATTTCTCTGTTAACCTCATAATAAAGTTTTCTGTCCATTCCAAATTTACTAACTTTAAAATTTCGTCCGCGCAGCATATTTTTGCTTTAAAATAGGTAACACAATGAAATAAAATGACAAACAAAGCAATTGCGCCCAAGTGATCATGAATATTCAAGAAGATATATCAGTATGCTTAGAAGAATTTAAAAGTTTGTATGCCTGTTTTTGAGAATGCTGTGCTTTCAGTTCAACCACCTTAGCCGATGGTTTTTACCATCCACAGTTGCCACAAAAATTATGGAAAAATTAAAAGGATTGCAAAATATTACAGCCGTACAATTATAAATCTACTTATACCTCATACGTAGAAAGTGCTAAACTGAAAATTTTTCCCAAATTACTTTTGGTTCGCCCAAACATATCATGCCTTCAGTCAATCGATTCTTACGATTCAGATTTCAACATTTCCTCGTTTCTAAGATTTTCTAGGTGCCTTCAGTCAAACGCTTCTTAAGACTAACATTTCAAGATTTTCTGGGTAGTAATCAAATTATTTTAAGAAGATTAGAGCAATTCTCTAAATTTTCATAAACTCCGTTGACTGACACACTTGATAAATGGTTCTGTACCTCATACATACAATTTACAATTCATTTCGGGTCATTACGTCGACAATGAGGAAAACTTTTATCATATCCAATATTTTACTATCTTAATTAAACTGGTTAGGGATAGAGACCTTTACTCAATATCGGAATCTCCTGTCGTATTTTTCTAATTAACGATAGTTTGAATATCCTGTATTTAATAAATACAAAATTATAACAGTTTTAATACAAAATTTCAATGTTTCTTATCGTTATAAATAAAATATTTAGCGTCAGCCGTAATTTTTATTTAAGACGTTAAATTGAAATTTTATATAAAACTTCAATTTTATATTTTATTTTTCTCGATGTGCTCCGATCTTTAAACTCTCTCGTATTCTAGATCAGTAGTGTCCAAACCAAATAAGTATTTCCAAAGAGTAGCATGCCGCAAGTTGGAATAACTATTGCGGTGGCTCTGATACTCATTCCAATGTGCTAAATCGACAACGGACGCTCGATATTTAAATAATTACCGCATTGTCTGTATAGCTGATTTATTTTTTCGAAGTTTTATTGCTCTATTTATTTGCAAATTTGTTCTAAATAGTCATTTGGCTTGCACACCACTCTTCTTGATACTCTATATTTTGGAAATTTTCTTACCATACGGAAAATATTGGATTCTTCTTTTATTTGTAAATCTCAATTACATTTTCTTGTCTCATGTACCGACCTATTAATTTTGAAAATATGCTAAATTAAAAATTATAAATGAATTAATGTTTTTATTTTCAATTTATTAATAATTATTTTTTTTCTATTTTCAGTTAAGTCTGCGTTCTACATCATTTTTATTAGAAAAGTTAATTGCAAAAGATAAATTAAATTCATTAATATTAAATTTATATCCCGGTAATAAAGGATATTCATTAGCATTTAGGTTAGATAAAAAGACTACAGAACTAACAAATTCTCAAGATAATCCATCTGGTGGATCATCATCAAATACATTAATAAATAATAAAAATGTAAGTAAAGCGATTTTAAAAATTATCTATTTTTTGAACATGTAAATATTTTTTATAGACATCAAAAACTGGTGCTGCATCCTTATCATCATCATCATCATCAAATAATAAGCTTAATAGTAATAGTAATGTAAATATAAGTAACAATGAAAATCTTCAGGAGACAATGAGGTGGCCTTATGAAGATGAGGATCTACTAGAATCAATAGATAATGAAGAACTGCCGTTAATTTTAGTTGATATTATTGAGAAAAAATGCCCACATTTATTTTACTCGGGTTGCGTTATTGCTGAAATCAGAGATTATAGACAGTCGTTTCCAATTTATACCTGTGATACTTCTCATGTTCTATTGAAGCCCACCAACCAAACGCTATTTGCGGATGTTAATTTAATTACATCAGAAGGCAATTGGAGTTCTGAGGATAAATTACGTTTAGAAAGCCAACTTGTTTTAGCAACAGCCCAACCGCTATGCTTAGATCCGAATCCAAATATAGGCATATTATCTATAAACCATCAGCATACTCGTAACTTATTAAATACACCATCGATACGTCGTCAATCAAAGAAATGTTCACAAGTAGCGATCAATCGAAAAAGGAAACTAGATCAGTTTACGCATAATTACGGTTTAGAATTAAGTGACTTTATGCAGAAATATCGAAAGCGGGCATCAAGTAAACCAACGTCGACTGGTGCAACGAATATTGGTACAACAAATAATTATCCTAAAAAATCTAGTGATATACTACCGATTCGAACTCCTAATCTTGATCTTCCGGCATCTTTAACAATACCCGAGGAGATAAACGTTGAAAAATTTGCGAAAACATTTGAAAGACCAAGAGAAACAAAAGACTGCCAACCCCAATTAATTGAACAATACATATTAGAAACTGATCGTGCCGATAAACAAACCTATCACATAAAGTTATCTCTGTATCAACGACCTTCGAATTATGAATTCTTAGGGGAATTATATGTTGATAAAAATCATCGAGATGGTGAACGGAACGGTGAAGCATGCCAATTTTCACTAGGTACTCGTGCACATGCGAATCGATATATTCAACAGTTTACGGAAATATTTACTGAGGAAGGTAGAAAATCGGTTAAAATTACACATTATATACCTGGTCAACCACCTAGAATTTCGTGTACGGCCCGAATGTGGGAACATAGGATACAACAGCAAGCGGCAATTCAGCAACAGCAACAATTGCAGCAACAACAGGTTATTCAGCAGCTAAATCCTATTCAGCCTCAGTTGAATAACACAACGCCTACACCGCAACAAATTATATCTGCTGGTCCATCAACAAATGTAATTAATGTAAGGCAAACACCTCAACCACAAGTTAATCCACCAATGTATCAAAATTGTACTACACAAGTCATCCAGCCGCAACCGCACCAGCAGCAGCAACAACAGCAGCCACAACCAGTACAACAGTTGCAACAAAATACGCAAATTACTTCAGCGTCTGGGAGTCAGTTGGCACAACTAAATTTAACTAATAATCGGCCGGTTCTTCTGGTTAAGCCTTCTTCAGCCAATATTACTAATTTAACAATAAATACGCAAACGAATCAACAAGCTCGATCCAATATGGGAACCCCAGTGCCAGTCTTGGTAATTGTGAAAAATGAAAATGTTTTCAAAGAATTTAAGTAGGTAACTAATAAAAAGTCAAATTTCAGCAAGCACAACTTCAGTCTCATACAATTCAATCGCCGCAACAAATCCAGCAAATTCAACAGCAAACACCGGAGCTTCTGACACCAACAATTCATTCAACGAATCCAGAAATTAATGCGCTGGCAACTGGTCTTATGAATTCGGCGAATCAATTTCAACAGCGATTTGCTGCAGGTAATGGGTATTTGTGAGTAATCTAAAATTATTGAACTATTTAATTTTTCAAATTTAGCGAAAAGTCGTCAACAACAGCAGCAGCAGCAACAACAGCAACAGCGCCAACAACAAAATTCTGGTGGTAGCAGTAACGCAGCAATAATTAGTTTACTGAATAGCGCACCAGCTGCAATGACCAATTCACCAGTGTTAAGTAATAATCAGGTGGCGGTTGATAATTTAATGGCACGGAAACCAACCGTTGAAAATACAATATTACAAACACAACAGCTGCCCCAAAAGCTCTTCAGTACAACAACGGGAAATCCAACAAGTGTTAGAAAATTAAGTACAAGTCTCCAAGCAACCCAGCAGCAGCAACAAGCAGGGCTAAGTCGAATATTTAATCATTCAAATTTAATAGCTGTTAGTTCTGTAGGAAATCAAACTCAACTTATAAACGTTCAGCAGCAGCCAGACGGATCTTATCAACAAACTGGAAATGATCGAGTAAGCCTGTCTGCCTTGGCAAGTCAATTAGCATCTCCACCGGCTGTTATGACTAGTCCTATTATACAGCAAACACAAACTGTCCAAAACAATCAAAATTATTCTGTTAATAATTTTCCACAACAAGGTTCAATAACAAAACAGGTTTTGATTAATAGTGTAAATCCTCGGCTGTTAGCAACACAAGGCGGAAACACATTACTCCATCGAGAATCTTCAGTAACATCACCCGGTAGTGATTCCAACGCATCCTCTTCCTCGACAATAGGATATTCGATGTCTGGTTTGAACGCTCTACTAACAACTTCACCATCACCTGTATCGTTTGATTTGAATTCCAATAACAGTAATTCAGCATTAATTGAAAGACTCACGAGTCCTTCATCGACAATAAGTGGCCAATTTACCGCACCGTCACCAAAGAACATAAATATTCAGCAGCAATCGCAACAACATATTCAAGTTCAATCACCTGCTTCTATTAGTCCAATGTCTAGCCCGCCACCGCCACAACACCAGCAACCGCAAACCACAACATTGAATCTTCAGGGATTAAATTTGGCTAGTTTACAGGGAGCAATTTCTACTATACCTGGACTACAAAATGTTCAAGTAAATCGATAATCTGTTGAATTTAGTATATACACTTATGCACTATTATTTACTCATTAGGTTCAAATACCAGGAATTTCACAGCCCATCTCATTATCGCTATCTGGACCGACAAATACAAACGCATCATTAAATGCGCAACCAACTAGTTTACTGGTGTCCGTTCCAGTGACAAATACAACTCAAGTAAATCAAATACAATCGATACCGTCGAGTGGTGCAACCCAAACCGTAGTATTAACAAATGCCCAACCAGGTGCAGGTGGCGGTTCTAATCTATTATCTTTACCTATTGGTATGTAAATATAGTTATTAGGTGGTGGGTAATTTAATTTTTTCTATAAATATTTTTAATATTTAGCTCAATTTGTAACGACGTCAAATGTTAAAGGATTAAATCAACAGACAATACGAACAACAAATAGTGGAAACCAACCATTTCAATTGGTTGGTACTATACAAAGGCCTAGAGGGATACAAGTTGCTGGATCAAGCTTGGTTAATAGCAAACAATTATCGGCTCGTGCTCTCATTGCAACACCTCAGCGAGGATCAGCTTTAAAAATTACAACACCAATAAATGGTAAGTAGTTAGTTTTATATTTGAATTTGAAGTATGTACATGATTAATATTATTCGTATTTGACAACTGTTTTGTGAAATGGGTTAATATTTTGTATTTGAACAAATGCCAGAGATGTCAACTATTTGCGGCTAATTTTGTAAGATATATCTTATTGTTTTTGACTAGAGACTTCTGGTTAAAAATAATTACCGAATGAAAGGCTTAGTAGATCCGTGAAATGATTAACACTATAAACAGATACCCAATAATATTATAAAGAGGGCTGTACAAAAGTCTGAATAACATTCGTGGAATTAATTAAATTCCAACTTGAGGGGCGAGATCTCGGGCGTTCGTACGGGTCAAATTAAACTTTTATTAAATGGAAAATTAAATATCGAATTCCTAAAAAATTGCTCAGTAGTCCAGTGTTTGACGGTTTTTCGCTCAGAATTCTTTCGGATAATAGTATAATATTCAACGAGCATATAATGATAGCTGTTATTCACGAAGATGAAGTTTACCGACACGAGCCGATAGGCGAAGATCCTCAAGACCGATAAAAAATATTGTATTTTATAATCAAATCCTTTAAATAATCCTGAAATAATTTCCGTCGACATTTTTGACGTCTCAATTTAATTATAATGAAAATGGCAAAAGACTACTAGATAAAATTTCAAAAATGAAATTTTTACTTGGTAGTAGTGAATAATGGAAGAAGAGACTACTAAATAAAATAGCAGTGAATAATGGATATCATTATAATTAAAGAAACAAATGTATAATGAGTATAGGTATTATACGTTAGACGTGAACAAAACCGATTAACGTGAAATTTGGGCAGTAAGTAGGGAATGGCTTAAGAAACAAAAGTTATGTAGTGCCGCTGTGTGCTGTTACCCTGGGGATGGAAAGGGTTGTCACCCTTTCTCGAAGGTGGAAATTCGTACGCTCAAAATCAATAGAGGGATGAATTCGCAGAAATCGATAGAGTGATGAATTCTAAGCAAAACCCTTTCCAGCAAAAAATTTAAAAACCATAGATTTAAGCGTTACTACGTTAGTAAAATTAACATTCTTTCATGTTCTGCAATATAATTTATGATTTATTGCAATGTTTCAACACTTAAGAATCACTCCTTATGACGAAATTAGCAAAAAAATTAGTTTTCAAGAGTTTGAAATTTTTTAATGATGCATTTCAAACAAGAATACAACAACAATAACCGAGCAAACGGCGCAGTGGTTAAAGCTGCGGCGGTTGGATCGGGAGGTACCGGGTTCGAATCCCTATAGGGGCGGGATGCAAAAGGGATTTTTCATCATCTGATTACGATCAGTGATGAAAATGAACACATCTATGACCCCCTGTTGAGAGTGCAGAATCCATGGGCCGACCCACCTTTCATGTCAGCACTACAGGTTGGCATGAAGCAATGCAATGTGCAGGTGGTTTTCAAAAGACGGACTGTAGCCGCCCGTCTTCGATTTGGCTACTCCAGGCGTAAAGTAGGGCGGTAAAATATAAATCAATAATTCAAACAAACAAACAACAATACAAGAATACAATACAACAATACATAAAGATTTACACTCACATAATATATGCATATACAATATATGTACACTCAAATGCGAACTTATTTTTCATCATATGGAAATAAAAAATAACATTTTCTTCAGTTTTTGAGTTATTGTGAAAAAATTAATTTTTTTTTTTAAATTTCAAAAATCATTTCAAAATTGAATCAAACTTTTTTTCAAATCTAGGTGTTCTAAACCGTTCAAACTTCTAGTACCTAAATAAAGTGCATTGTAAATGAATTACTTTTAATTTCAATTCTTGCGGTTAAGGCATTGATTGATTTCATTGCTGATTTTTCTCCGAAAAAACGAGATAACCATTATTTTATTTTTATCATTAACTCCGTAAGTTTTTATGCTAAAGACTTTTGTTCAAGCTCATTTTCAAGGTCTTTCCAAGTACCTTATAAAAGGTCTAACAAGTTTTCCTCTAAAAATATGTTGTTTTTCCGTTATTTAACGTTGAAAGTTTCGAATTCAGTTTTCGGCGAACAAACATTCACTTTCAACGAGCCACAACTAGGTTCTTATTGCATCTACAGAAATCAATCAATTTATTATTTTATAAAGTTTAGTTTTGCTCCTCATGATTTTTTGATAAAACGGAAGGTTTTCGACGTATTAGTAAAAAATCGCTCTAAACATGGATTTTTTAGATGAAAATCAAAATTTTCAATCGTGAATAACTCGAAAAATATTGATTTATCGAAAAAACTTCATAGAACATTTTTTGCTTAGAATTAACTCCTCTATCGATTTATGCGGTTATTTTCAGCCTACCAATTTCCACCTCCAGAGTAACAGGACACATCGGCACCATATAACTTTTTCCCTTGAGCCATTCCTTCCCTATTTACTGTCCAAATTTCACGTCAATCGGTTTTGTCCGTAAGAATTCTGAGCGAAAAACCGTCAAACACTAGACTAATAGATTTTTAACGAAAATGTTGGTCTATCTATAGTTGATATTAATAATTAGTAATATTAATATTGTTTGTGAATTCGGATCTGGAATCCACCAATTAATCTTCAGCCGTCGTTATCATCATCAACATAATGAGCGAACACGTATAACTAAATTTATTTACCCTGTTTATTTATTCCCCATTTTACACAATACACTTTTGGAAAATGGGGAATAGAAAGTTGGAAAAATGTATCTGAGGGATACTGCTGTAAAAATAATATTCCCCATTCTCAGGGAATTACCAGAATAGACAAGTGGTGTAAGGAATTTTTGAAATGATTCACGCGACCTCGTTTGGTTTCTAGCGAGCCCAATCTAATAAAAATCTGAATAATTGTGTGTGAGTTGGCCAAAAGTCTTCCGTAAATCCCGTCAAAATAAAACCTCGCAGTGCCGTTAAACACGTTTGAACTGATTAACCCGCCTTATGACGCAACTCGAAAACTGTCGTCAGTAACTTTGTTTGATAATTTTTGAAACAAGATGAGGAAAAATTAATTTCGTCAAGTACTTCTTTTGGAAAGTTGCCAAAAAAGTTACTGACGACAGATTTCGAGTATACTGCATTAAGCTGCGGCCAGAATACACGCGACCAGCGATTTTTTAAAACATTAAAAGAATCGTTTAGCTTATTGCGCACACTATCGCGGCACCATATAAATAGATGTGTTTAGGTTTAACACTTCCCGCTTCGCCTCGCTTATCGCATCGCTTGTTACGTCCGCTTTGGCCACAGCCTAAGGCCGTCTCTAACATAACGTTTAACTGCACAAATTTAACTGCACAAGTTAATCGATGCAATATATTTGAGCGTGTAGATGATAAAACTGTCCAGTTTTTTAATATTGTGCAAGTGACTTGTGCAATACAAAAAAAAATGCCTTTTTCGCTTTCGCTTGCGCAAGTTCATTTGCATATCGTTGCATGTAGGGAAAATTGTTGCATTTTTATTCAGTTTTTGTTTCGAGGCGCGTTTAATTATATACGTCAAAGTTAACGAATAAATACAAAATAGAAAACAAAAATGGTGTAGAGACAAATTTTAGAAGAATTTATTGAAATTTATGCCAGTGAACCATGCCTATGGGTGATTCAAAATAAAGATTACCATGATCGAAATTTAAAGCAATCGGCTTATGATAAATTAATTGAAAAATACAATGATAAGTTTGTATTGTGTAGGTGATGCTTGCACAAGTCTGAGACTTGAGCGATAAACTGTGCAGTTAAATTTCCGCAGTTAAACGTTGTCTAGGGGCGGCCTTAGGCCCGTTACACACTTCAGCTAAGCTAAGCGAGAGAACATAGCTTCGCTTAGTTTAGTTTAGTTGCTTAGCTCAGCTCGTGAAACATTTTAGCTAGTGATTTCAATCACACAAATATTGGTGTTTTTGTTTAATTCATTTATTATGATTTATGACGTAATGCCTTAATATAACTTAGTTAACCTTTAAGTTAACAATAAAATATAGAAAAATATCAATGTATATGTAAGCGATGTTAGCTGCCATAGCAAGGCGAAGACAACTCGAGCTAAGACGTTTGCAACGCTCAAAACAAAAAACATAGCCCGCATGGTGTAGCTCAAGTGTACAACGCTCCATTAAAACTCTTTATTTACAACCGAAAACTATGCACATAGCTCACATGGTGAAGCTTAGCTTACCTGAAATGTGCAGCGAGCCTTTCAGTGAGGTTCGTTCCGGCCTTTTAACCAAAAAACACAGAAACAAACTGAAATATGACAGAATAATCGAAGATACATAGAAAAAAAAAACATTACTGGAAAATTCTGTCCTACAACAACAACAAAAAAAAACGAAAATTTTGTATGTAGCTATTAAGAAAAACTCAGTGAAAACAAAACAGACTGGAACGAAACGAATCCTGTGTACCTTGGCTTAACGCCCTTATTCACGAAACTCCAATTAATTGTATTCGATCATTAAATCATCGTTTTCCATATAAAACAAATCTTAATTTCTATTTAAACCCCAATTATCTTTCCTGGATAAGGGCAATAGTCTTAATTTAGCACATAGCGACTTTCCATTTCTTCCCGACAATCAAAAACAAACAGGCTGATTTAGCTAGTTGCATGTTGGGTGTTTTTTTGTGTTCATTCCGCAGAATAAATAGAATGAGTGGAATACTGAAGCCGGATTTTACACAAAAGGCAAAAAGCGAGTTTATATTTTTCCCGAGAGTAAATTTTTACTCTGTTTCACTCATTTGAAGTCGCTGTTCTTAGTAGCTATGGTCGAAGAGGAGAGTGTTCATAATGAAATTATTTAGCTGAAATCGCCATAAAAAAGCGGCATCAAATTCACTCTTTACACAGAGTAAAAATGTTTTGTTGGAAAAAGGCATAAACTTGCTCTCACCTTTTGTGCAAAATTCGGCCCTGGGCCCGTCCGTATTCTTGAAATTTACCGAAAATTCGCCAATGGCTTTTCTATAAAACAATTAAAATTTTCGACTGAAATGACGCATTTCACTAGAAAGTCACCGGACCCTGCGCCCCTATTTCTGAATAAGAATACGAACAGAAAATGTACGAATTAGTGTCATTTTAAGTTAGAATACCAATATGTATAATTCTGATACAAATTAGTGTGCATGATTCGAGTGTGTGCATGATTTAAAAGAGTTAAAATTAAATTAAAACGTTTTACTGGGACAAACAAAGATAAAAGTATCAGTTGCAGTTCATTGGAAAATTGATTGCTTGTCCCAAATTAACTTTTTTTAAATAACTGCAAATTCACTCATGTCTTATAAAAATCATTTTTGTTTGACGGCATATGCATTATCATGTTTGTTTGACGGTGCCTTAATATCCGCGAGAGTGTTAAAGAGTTTCGATAATTTCTCTAAGTCGATATTTTCGAATCGACATTTTATGAAGCGACATTTTTCTAGTTGATATTTTTGAGGCCGACATTAGATTTAACTATATTCTTATGTTTGTAATTAATAATAGTTATTTATGGCACTAGTGAGCAAAACGAGATATTATCCATGAGGGATAAGTTTGTCCCACGAGGCATTAGCCGAGTGGGACATTATCCCGAGTGGATAATATCTCTTTGCTCACGAGTGGCATACAACGTTTTATCCACTTTTGTTGAAATAAATTTCGTAAATTAATAAGAAATAGTTCCATTTTGTGTTTTCACACTGGAGCATTGAATTTTGAAATACATTTTATCATAGTGACCGTTCTTTAATTTGTCATGGTACTTTAATTTAACTACTTTTTGAAATATAGTTTTTCATTCAATTTGGCTACGAATAATTTTCTGATGACTACTCAACATTTTGTTATACAAAATATAACTCACATTGCCCCATTTTTTAGATCTAATAAAAAAATGTCATAGACTAAGCAAGAATGACTTAAGTACTTTTCATACCGAATGCTTTGCTTTGTAATTTATAAAAAAAAATAATAAACTACCTTTTACGTTCCATTTAACCCCTGAACAGTCATCCAAGTTCAATTGAATATTTTATTTTGATTGTTACAAAATATATTAACAGAAATAAGAAAAAACTGCAGAACCTTCAGTTACATGGCAGTATCGAACTCGAACAGCGGTAAATTCAATATGTATTTCTCTTCTATGTTTATACTCTGTAACTTTTACAGAAGATTTTAGCTAAAATAGCAGATTCTTTTTCGATTTCCCTTTCCAAATGTCTTGTACCACAAGGTCAGATTCCAAAATAAAATGGCAAACGTGGAACAAGAATGAAGGTGCAATAAACTTGGTATCGGTACGGTAATATATTGGTTGGTTTTTGGATAAAAACACTTTTTTAAAGCACGATTGTGTTATGAGTTTTATAACAATTTTATTTTTACAAGCCTTGATTTTGCGCAATAATTTGATTTTTATAAGTTGATGTGAACTCTTCGATGGTTGATTTTAGAATGGTTTCAGAATGAACTAGGAATAATTTAATCCAAAATTAATAATATGCTTTAGACAGGTGTTTGGTTCACCGGTGCGTTCGCCAATTACTCCAACAGCGGCAAACTTATTAATGGAATGTTGGAACTGATGATAACATTACGGTTATTCCAAATTCGGAGATTGATAATTTTTTGGAATCCCTTAACAGTTTTACCCTGCGAATTAAATTTACTTGTGCAGTCGAAGATCAACGACATTTATCCTTTCTAGTTACTGTAATAATTCGTAATGATGATGGACATTTAAATGCAGATTTATATCATAAAAATACATGGTCCGATCGGTACCTAGGTTAGAACTCTTAGCTTTCAACGTCTTACAAAAACTGACCTTTTTTGATTCAAAGTTTTCAGTCCCTATATAAAGATATATTAATACTAGTGAATAAAAATTCGTAGTCATTTCACTAATTGCATAGTTAATTTCTTGTTAACAGCAACATCATCACAACTTCAGACTAATCTTCACGGTAATCATATTGTAATGTCGACAGCCCAGCAACAGCACCAAATGAAATTACAAAAGCAACTGCAACAACAATGTAATAATACAACCGGTGCGGGTATGCCACAAATTATAGCCAAATCTCATGTTGGACCACTGAATGCATCAAACCCGGGTAGTAATGTGGGTGCTATAAATGTTAATAGTGTTATAACCGCTGCCCTCCAAGGAAATCATCGAAGAAGATCTGGTACTGAGACAAATAAATAAAAGTAAATTAAAAAATTAAAAATCCTATAAAATAAAATAAAAATTATATATAATTAAAAATTACAAAAAGAATTTATTTAAGTTTATAGACTTTAAATTAATTAAAAAGAATATTAATTATGTTTAAATTTTGTACATAATATTTAAATTATAAGAATATAATTATAAAAAAAGTAAATAAAATAAAAAAAAGATATTAAAAAATAATTGTTAAGACCGATTTTATTCTTTATTATTCATACTTATATATAATTTTCATTTTTTCTTTAATTATATTAATTTATATTATTCTTATTATGGTTTACTGTAATACATTAAACAAATTATGTATATTTATACAAATTATAGTCGTTTTTAATTTTGTATTTAAAAATAATTTTTTAACTTCTTTTTTTCGTTTCGTCCACTTTAAACTATTTGTAGTTAGTTAGTTAAAAAACAAAATAAAAATTGTATTTAATACATTTAGATGAAAATAAATGAAAAATTATTAATGAATTAATAAAAAGGGTTTTTAAATTATATTATAATTATAAATATATTTTGAATGCAAATAGAATAAAGTGAACTAATCTAATAATTTTATTTTATTTTTTTAGTTACTTAAAATGTAAAATATAAAAAAACTTAGCTGAAATAGAACATATTGTAAATTAAATTATATACTTATAAACACTAACAACAACTAATTTTTTTTTAATATTACTTTTAAATTTAGTTAAATTTGTTTAAAAATATAAATTTTTTCTAGATAACCTTTTAATTGTTATTATTTTATTTTATTATTTAAACAAAACAAAAAAAACTGACCTATATTAGGTAAATAATATATAATTTATTTTTTAAAAATAGTTAAAATTTAAACAAAAATAAAATAAAAAACAAAAATACCTTTTATTTTTATATATTTAAAATAATAAATTTATACTGACTATTATAATTTACATATAATAATATATATATGAAATGTAATAATATTAAAAATGCAAAATGATGGCTTTAAAATACTAATTTACTTTCCGGAATATGTCATATAAACGTATATATTTCACACGCAGTAAACACAAACATGGCTTTTTCAATTGTTGATTCTAATTCCTTATATTAATTTGTCAATTTATTTCTTTAAAAATCGTGTTTAGCTTTAACTATATACATAAATATAAATAACCATAAAAATCAAGCTTAAAAGCAAAACACATTTTTATTATCACTATTAATTTAAAAAATTTAGAAATGTTTGCATTTAAAAGAAAATTAAATTTTTATTTTTTTTTTTCAGAAAGTTTATTAGTATTTTCAATTAAATTATTAATCTAAAAAAATTAATATATACACATATAAATATTATTATAAACAAAATAATAATAGCCTTCCATTTATTCAATAATAATAGATATAAATAAAATATTTATATTGTATATACATTTTTTTTTTTGTAAAACAAGATAAATAGCTGCCATCAGAAATGTCAATACATTCATATTTAGATAATGCGTATTGGCTGAGGGCTAATGCTTAGGGTAAACAAATTAAATTCCGTAAAATGCATTAACCTTTCTCAAAAGGTACACGGAAAAAACTGTAGGGCGACTTCTATATCAAATAAATAAATTCGATAAACTTGTTACTATTTGCTTAGTTATAATATGCATTTAAAAGAGATGAACCCAAACAATAACATAACTTTAGCTTATTCGAAGCCCGATATCTTTTTGTCTTGACCCTGTTTAATAAACTTTCTTGTTCGATAAGTTAATTCTTTATCGAACTTATTGAGGGATATTAAACTCTAAGATACATTCTTAAATCTCATTACTTTTAATTTCTGTTAATTTTATATTTCTGTTAAAGTTTCAAAAAATAAACTAACTGAAAAGTTCATTTGACGTAAAACTTGGCTAAATTTGTTATGTTTAGATTATTAATTTTGTATGGTTGGGCGAGTTGAGCAGGCGAAAAATAAAATTATAAAATACCGGCCGTTTAAAATCGACTTTAAAACTGCATAAATACGTCCGATTTTTTTTATCAATTTCAATATGTAATTGCGTACATATTGACTTAATCAGCAGAACTCCTTAAACCGGAAAAGCTGTATTACCCAATTTACTGCCGCTTGAAAAACAATAATTTGAATGTTTGATCGTAAACAAATTAGTAATGTTTGATCGTAATTCAATATCGAAGGAAAGTTCAAAATCTGAGAAATGGTCATGTGAAACGCGCAACTCTACTAATGAATTAGTTATAAAATATACTTTATAATTCGGTATTTTGTAATCCCTGCGGTAGATATGTAGCGTGTGAAAAAATGACAGACATTAGTCTCAAAACTAAATAGATGTTTTGCTGAATTTTGATTAGTTAATTTTCTAATTAGTATTTTAATAGATAAATTTTAATATGTTTTCGATAAGTTTATCCAAAATTATTTATTTTTTGTTAAATTCAATTCATATTTTAGAAATATGTAATTAATTTTTTTCTTGTTTACAAATATATTTTTTACAACCAATTTGAAACATTCGAAATAAAACTATAGTTGTGCTGTATGTTAAATTTGCAATCTTCGATATGAGTGAAAAGACATATAAAAGCGAATCATCAAATCCACTTCGGTAGTGTTGTTTACATATTCTTTAAACATATATTGGACAATTTAAAGATATATTGGATTGGCGAAAAAGTATGGATAGATTTTTGTTACTAGATGGTGTTTGGTGTCATGTATCGGGTAGCGATAATCAGATTGCGTCACATTGACGCGCGTTTGAAAGGTGAATTTCAGTCTACGATTTTCATGAAGATTGAAGTTATAGAAGTTATATTTGTGTGAAAATGAGTAAAATTTCTGAAAAAATTCGCTATATTTTCCAATTTCACTATGAAAAAGGCAAAAACGCGGCCGAAGCCCGAGAAAATTTTGTGGTGTTTACGGTCTAGATGCTTGCTCGCTTCAATTCCAAGGGTGTTGTCTTCCATCATGACAATGTCAGACCACACACATCTTTGATGATTCGGCAAAAATTGAGAGAACTTGTTCGATCTCTGCAAGACTCCCTTGATCATCTTAAGTTGACTTCAAAAAAGGGCTCTGAAAATCATTTGTCGAAGATTTTCGCCGATGAAACACAGAAGTTATACACCGATGGAATTATGAAACTTCTCGAAAAATGGCAAAAGGTCATAGACAATAATCCCTAATATGTACTTAAATAAAATTCAGTTTGAATAAGAGAGAAATTTAATTAAAAAATAACAAGAATCTCTCAATACTTTTTCCATGATTAAGAGTTTTGTTTACTTTCATTCTTCGAAAACATTTCAAGAACTTTTGTAGAAATTGAAATTCCCCAGAGAAATTATATTTAAATATGAGTTTTTAAATGTTATAGTTGTAGAGTAGCAGCATCAGACACAATAAAAATCAAGCTCCTATTTACTAAATTTTGTAATGATAGGTAATTGACTAGGCGTCAAAGTTCAGAATATTCCGGCGGTCTAGGTAATATATCAAAATTGATCTATTTTTGAATTGATAATTCTGAAAAACAGTAAAATAACATTAATCAAAAACTACAGCATACATTATTTGTCCGAAATGGTAGAAATAGATTACTTATGTTGAACAGTTCCTTAAAATTTAATAAATTCTAGTCATACAAACTATAAAATTAACACGCTTAGTAACCACGAGGCAATACTTACAATTATGATCGAATTTGATAGCAACTACGAATGTTGGTAAGACGATCTTAAATTCGAGTTAAGCGCTTTACCCACTGAAAAAAAGTGAAAAGAAAAATCGGATTTAGTTTTTTTGATAAAAGTATGTACATAATTTGAAAATTATTGCTTTGTTTTCGCTAAAACCTTCTGGTTTTTGACCGAAAGTACCACGCAATACTACCATATTTTCAATTTTAAACAAAACCAACATAAATGTTTATATAAGCCGTACTATTACGATACAAACACAAAATAAAACCTACATACTATTTCTGTAAGTATTAGTGTTGTAACCCAGTATACTTCACAAACTTCGATTTTAAATTCTAGCTTGTATCAAAAATAGAATAAAATCTCACTAACACTTATACAAATATGTAGTAGGTTTTTATTTAATAATATGCGTGCGTCATAGAAATAATACGGTTTGTATAAATATTTTTGTTGGTTTTGATTTTAAAAATTCAAAAAGGTTTTTAATTGGTTGAGAAAATGAAAATTTAATTTTTTCGGTTCGAAATAATTTTTTTCGACGAAAAAAATTAAATTTTACCGAGCAAACGGTGCAGTGGTTAAAGCTGTGGCGGTCGGATCGGGAGGTACCGGGTTCGAATCCCTATAGGGGCGGGATGCAAAAGCGATTTTTCATCATCTGATTACGATCGGTGATGAAGATGAACACATCTATGACGCCCTGTTAAGAGTGCAGAATCCATGGGCCGACCCACCTTTCATGTCAGCACTATAAGTTGGCATGAAGCAATGCAATGTGCAGGTGGTTTATACAGAAACAGGTCTATAGCCGTTCGTCCTCGATTTGGCTTAACTGCGTAAGGTAGGACGGTAAAAGGGAACTGCAAAAGAGTTGAGAAGTGCCTAGAGCCCCAGAACAGATTGCACAGTTTCAAAGAGCAAAAAAAAAAAAAAAATTAAATTTTAATTTTCTCAGCCAATTAAAATTTTTTTTTTAATTTTTTAAATTGAAAATAGTATTGTATATGGTACATTTGGTTAATAAGCGGAAGATTTTAATGAAAACAAAGCAATAATCTTGGAATTATATCGAAAAACTAAATTCGATTTTTCTTTTCGTTTTTCAGTGGGTAAAGTGCTTTAGTTTCCAATTTTTGAAACATTTTCATGTTGTATTTTTAATTGCATTTTAGAATTAAATGTGAATTGTTGGCATTATAACCATCAAAAATCGTGGTACTTAGGCTCAAATAGCATCTCTTCCTCTTAAGATCTTTCGAACCTTGTTTAGTACATTTCAAATGCTCTAGGTCCCACCAAACCATTTTGCATTAAAGTTATGTCTGTCGGTTCACTTTGTAAAAAAAGAAAGTAGAAATTCTTGAATATTAATTTATTATTCTCATTTCAAATGTTATTGTTTGGGTTCTAATAAAACTTACAAAAATAAAACGAAATATTTATTTTTATTTCTTAATTATAAAAGTTTTTCTTAATAAATATTTTTCTATGTAACTCTGTAAAAGAAGAAAATATTAAATAATATTGTATATCATCATTATAAAAGTATATTAACTATGGTATGTTAATTTCTCACGCGCTCGTTTTTGTCAGAGCCAGTGGTAAAAATTTGTCGATAGTATATAAGGAAAAATTATTTAATTCCGTCAAGTTCTTCTGTTGCAAAATTATCAGAAAATTTAGTGTCGAAGGTTTTGAAGTATGTGCCATGAAGGTCAACAGCTTCAAGATCTTGTTACCATTTCAGAGATACTTGGTATATGTCATAAGATATCTTGTAATATTTAGAAAGAATCGTTTAAAACTTGATCAGTATGATTGACCGATTCAGAGGAAATCCTACTTGGTAGTCACCGTTTTATGCTGCGCCAAGAAGAAATATACAGCGATACACTTTTGCGGTATTTCATGCAACGGTTTCTTGTTGGATTTTAAAAATTGACGTTATTCTATACAAATTCTCTGCTTGCTATTTCAACATGAATATAAAAATATAAATATGTATAAAAGAATTTTTATTTTGGAGATAAATACATAAAAATTCTTTTAACTATTACGGTGCGTTTCGCTAAATAAGCATTCAAAAAGACTTGTTGAAATAATAAAAATAAATTAATATTCATTTTAACTACAAGAGAAAGAAGAGTGTCCTACTTTTGGAAAATGCGTTTTTGAATACTTAATGCCCCCATACTCAAAAAATAATTTCAGTAAATTTATGGTAATTTCGCAACAGCAGAACTTGACGGACATAAACTTTTCTCAACTTTTGGTAATTTTTTTTGCCGTCCAAACCAACTTAAAACAACATATTTTTTTTATAGAAAAAAATAAGGTATTTTAAGTTGGTATGGAGGAAAAAAAATTAGCAAAATATGAAAAAATTTTATGTCCGTCAAGTTCTTCTGTTCTAAAATTACCATAAAAGTTACTGAAATTATTTTTCGAGTTTGCGCCATAAGAGACATTTTTTATTCTCTGATTTAAAATGTAAAATTTAAATTTTTTCGGTGTAAGTAATTTAGCAAATTTTTATTTCTGTAAGGATGGCTTGATAAGGAGTATTACGAAATCTAATAGATTTTCTGGATTCTCGGCTTTGTCTAGTATTTCCCACATTAATTTTGTTTATCGTATTTATAAAGATCATAAGAATACTCAATTTTCGACAGTTTATTATAAAAAACTTACTACTCTTAAGTGTGTTCAAAGACAGCATTAAAATCGCTCTTCATTTATAGATGGCAATAATATCATATCATGAATTGTTAGTATATTATATAATTAAATTAACTTATTAATTCGTTTCACACTGTTTTCATCTTTATGTATCAATACCCAATTTTTTAACAAAAAAAATTGTTTCTTTATTTCCAATAAAAACAAAAAAAAAATACAATAGGATATAATTAAGTACAAATTAATTTTGACTAATTTCGTTATATTTATATGTATGTATATATGATGTAGGAATAACCCAGATTCAGGAAATTACGAAATTCAATAATCCTGCACTTTGTAAGGAATTTTTTGTAGAAATTGAAAATTAAATTCCTCTTCAAAATTTACATGTGAAAATTTTGGAAAAATGGAAATTTAATTTTCCAATGATTATTTATTAAAACCACAAATTAATGCTTATTTCGGATTTTTCCTAGAAACTTCAGGAATTTCCTGAATTCGGTTCTTCCTGTAACATAGTCGGATATAAAAAACAATTTAAATTTTAATTTTTGAGTTTATTAAAAAATTAAATATTTTCTATAAGTTTTAATAATTTCAAAATAAATAAAATAAAATCGGCGTTTGTGATTGTAGAATTAGGTAAAGAAAGTTTTATTTTAAACGTTTAATCATTAATGAATTAATTATGCTATTATATATAATATATATATATATATATATATATATATATATATATATATATATATATATATATATATATATATATATATATATATATATATATATATATATATATAATTTATATATAGTGATATATACCATATATATAGTGCTGGGGAAAAAAATTGGGCAAACATATTTTATTACAAATTGGAGTCTTTTTTTGCTAAAATTACAAAACTTTTGAAATCAATTGGCTTATTGTTTCATTTTAAATATATGTATGACCTAATTTTTTGAAAAAAAAATTGTACCTGCAATTTAGGGGGAAACCCCGAAAAATGCCAAAATATTCAAAATACGTTGATTAGAGTTAAAGTAATGGAATAAATTAAACACTTACTTTTTAATTTTTCTTTTGTTTTTTACTGATTCATAGAATATTAATAATTTGTTGGATTAATATGTAATATTAATGTTTTGTTGGCCCGCCATTTGCTTTTATTACAGCGATACACCTCTGACTCATTGAATTTGATAAATTTTTCAAAGTCGTAGAAGGTATGGATTCCCAAATCGTCATCAACAAACTTTTTCAAGCTTGGATTGATTCTGGGCGCTATCTTGCTACTTCTAGCTTCATTATAGACCAAATATTTTGTATGAGATTTAAGTCTGGACTATACGGGGGTCAGCTCAACACATCGATATTTTTTGCTGCGAAGTACTTTTTTGCATTTAAATGAAGAGATAAGAAAAAAAAAACAAGTTTTTAACAAATTATTTATGTTTATCTGAAAGCCAATTTTTCTATCTACAATTCAAAATTAATAACTCACAACTTTGGCGGTATGGCACGAAGTTTTGTCCTGTTGAAAAATAAATCTGCAAGTCTCACCAAAAAGATTTAACACAGAAAGCTCAAATTCGTTATGTAGGACCTGCAGCTAAACATCTGTTGTAATTTTAGAACTAAGGAAGCACAATCGACCGGTTTCATTTCCAGAAAAGCATCCCCAGACCATAACTCCTTCATTTTTCGGTGGAAGTCTTAAAAGACATTCGTTGCTAAGCCTCTCGCGAGATTCTCTCCTTACGAGAATTCTTCCATCTGCAACATGCAGCTTGAATTTTGATTCATCGGAGAAAATCACGTCATTCCACATCTTTTGAGTCTAAGAAACATGCTCCTGAGCCCATAGCAAACGTTTTTTTTCACTCGTAATGTGAACTCAGGCTTCTGGACTGGTTTAAGTGCTCTCAAACCAGCTTTAACAAGTCTTTTTCCCACTAAGCTGACTGAAATTTGTTTTCCCGTTGCTCGCTCAAGATCCCCTCTTTTATAAATAATTTTCTACTGACGTTGTCTTTCTGGGCCTTCCAGAGCCTTTCTTTCTTTGTGTACTGCCCGTCTCTCGCATTTTAGTAATATTCCACGCGACAGTGCTTTTAGGAATGTTTCTGCTATTTCATGCGTGGTTAAATTTTGCTCACTAACTTTTCCCATTTTTTTTAACTAGAATTGCATTTTATTCTTTATTTGACTAGGATCACCTACTGAATAACTTAATCTTACAAAATATGCACTATTTATACTCAATAAAATACTTGCAGGCAATAAAATATTTGCACCCTAATTACAGCCAAGAACGGTAGGCGTGAAATAAACTAATTGCTTCACCAATTTTTTTACACATCAGTTGCGGGGTTGTACCGCCGTAATAGAGGCAAAAGGCGGTTCAACAAAATATTAATATTGAAGATAGAATTTCCACAAACCAATAAAATTAAAAAACAAAGTGTTTATTTAATTCCATTACTTCCACGCTACGCTCTTAAGTGCCAAATGGAATATTTTGAATATTTTAGCAATTTATCGATTTTGCCCCCTAAATTGTAGGTAGTTTTTATTTTTTATTTTAAATGAGTCATAAATGTATTTAGAATAAAACATTAAGTCAATTGCTTTGAAAATTTTTGTAATTTTAGCAAATAAAGCTCCAATTTGTAATAAAATATGTTTGCCCAATTTTTTTTTTCACAGCACTATATATATATATATATATATATATATATATATATATATAGTATATATGTATATATAAACCATATATATATATATTATATATATATATATATATATATATATATATATATATATATATATATATATATATATATACATATATATACATATATGTATATATATGGTATGTATATCAATTCACAATTACGTATCTAAAATTGGCCGTACATGAACAATGTCGATGAAAGTGACCAACAGTAAAATTATATTGGTCGTTTTAGGTTATTACTATTGGTCAATTTGATCGACATTGGTCATGTACGACCAATTTTAAACGTTTCTAGATAGTTACATTTTTTTTCAATATTTTTAGATAAGTAATTGTTAATTGACATCATCGATATATAATAGTATTATTTATAATATATTTGAAAAGTTTCGACCGGAATTATCTCGAAAACCACGTGTTTCTGAAACAAACAAGATTTTGGTTTTTTATCATTTCATTTAACTTTACTAGATATCTTGAAAAATGATCGTCGGATAACAAAAATATTTCAAATAAAAAATGTTCAATTGTTTAAGTACAATAACTGTTGCTTAAAAAATATAAGTTCATGGTAAAAAAACTACCCCTCAAAACCATACAACTTTTGTTTGGAACACGTTTTTCAGAAACGCTTGGTTTTCGTAATAATTTGAGTGGGAACTTTTCAAATGAACAGACCGTATAAAAATTTGATTTTCTTTATAATTTGTTTTAAATGTTAATAAAAAACAATAAAAATTACCAATTTATTACAAAAAAAATAAAAATAAAAATATATATATATATGTATATATATATATATATATATATATATATATATATATATATATATATATATATATATATATATATATATATATGTATATGTATATATAAATATATATATATATATATATATATATATATATATATATATATATATATATATATATATATATATATATATTTATTTATATATATATATATATATATATATATATATATATATATATATATATATATATATATATATATATATATATATATATATCTATATATATATATATATATATTTATATATATATATATATATATTGTATATATAGTATATATATATATATATATATATATATATATATATATATATATATATATATATATATTGTATATATAGTATATATATATATATATATATATATATATATATATATATATATATATATATATATATATATATATATAAATATATATATATATATATATATATATATATATATATATATATATATATATAGATATATATATATTGTATATATAGTATATATATATATATATATATATATATATATATATTATATATATATATATATATATATATATATATATATATATATATATATATATATATATATATATATATATATATATATATATATATATATATATATATATATATATATATATATATATATATATATATATATATATATATATATTGTATATATAGTATACATATATATATATATATATATATATATATATATATATATATATATATATATATATATATTATATATATATATATATATATATATATATATATATATATATATATATATATATATATATATATATATATATACATATATATATACATATATATATATATATATATATATATATATATATATATATATATATATATATATATATATATATATATATTATATATATATATATATATATATAATACATTTTGAGTTTTAATTCGCAGTGTGATAATAATAAAACGGTTTTTAACGATGATTTATATTAGGGAATTGATTTTTTAAACGGTAAGAAAATCAAAAATTTCAAAGCATATGCCTCTTTGTTTCTTGTTCATTTGAATTGTTTCCTGTAGATTCTTAGTCAAAAGTTGGTTAACGCACAAGTAATAAACATTTTTTTTGTTTCAAAAAAATCTGTTTCTATATTAAATTTAGTTTAGATCGCAGTCCCTAACAAACAAGAAACTTTGTGCAGAACTAAAAAAATATACGAATTTGCCTTATTTAAGTATTTTGACTTACCATTCATTCTAAAGCTGTGCTAGAAATTGGTGCGTTGTCAAAGAATTAATCTCTTTGAATATTACTTATTTCTAATTTTTTGATTGCAAGTGTTTCTCTATTATCTTTTTAATTAATTTTTAGTTCGTATACTATAAAATTTAACTCCATATTATAAACACTATAAAGGCACCAAACTTCAGCAGAGCAGAATTTCTCATATGTACGGGTGATCTAGCTCAACTAAAACCGTTATTTGTAAATATTCAATATTGAATAATACTTTAAACAAATTATTTAATATGTATAATCAAATAAATATAATTACATAATTATAATAACAAAATCGTAGTTAGACTATTTATTTAAAAGCAAAAACAAATAATAAATTGACTGTTCTGTAATTATATTGAAAAACAAAACACTTAAAACAAAAATAATTTAAAATAGGGAAAATAATAAATTTGTATATTACTACAAAAACAAATAATTAATTAATATTATTAAAAACTTTATGTATTATATAAAACAAATAAAATTAATTTTGTATATAAAATAAAAATAATAAATAAAATAAAATTATTTATAAAAAAAAATTCAGATAGTTATGAAATATTTGGCGCGAGTATGTGATGTTAATGCCATATGTGACAAAATAAAAAATAAAATAAACAAAAATAATAACTATAATTTTGTTATAAATAAAACAATTAATATTCAATTTTATTGTTGTTTATCAATTATATTTAATAATTAAGAAATGTTCAGGAATGTGGGCCGTCTGTAGTAAACTTTTAAACGACGTTGAAATTATGATTTAAAATTGTCGACTTTTACTTTTGGTTAGAAAGTTTTCTGCAAATAAACTATCTACTGAATTATTTGCTGTTTTTTAATTAGGTTTCTATAAAAAATACAATGTGTTAATCAGTCGATACAGTTTAATTACATGGAAAAGTTGACTATTAAAGCGGCAACTGGTTAAGCAAAAACACAAGGAATTTTGATGAGGATTTTATTAACATTCTGAAGCTGATAATGTTTAAGATTATATATACAGTGAAGTATAACTTTCCTTTGCATAAGATAAATGTGATCACCTTACATTCTTTTGCGAATAAATCGTCGGTTTTTAGAAGAAGGAAATATCACAGAAGTGTGAGGGGCCAACTTTACACTATAGGTGGTATTCACTCATATTCTCATACTCGGGTCACGTCTTTTTTCATGACCATAGTCACGTCACATCAATTGTTCTATTCTCTTAGTCATTTATTACGTCTAAAATCACTTTATACGATAGATGGCACTTGAATTTTTGCAAGTGACAGACAACTACAACAAAATGAAAATTTGGCCATTTGAGTTATTTTGTATATTTGTTTGTATATGTTGTTGTATAAATTCTAACATCCCAATTCTCATAGTCGTATCACGTCATTTTTCATGACTATAGTCACATTACATCAATTTTGCGCTTCTCTTAGTCGTTTGTTACGAATAAAGTCACTTAAAAAGTGACAGGCGAATACCACAAAATGGAAAGATGCAATTATTTTATTTTATATATTTTAAAATATGGTTTTTTGAATAATTTTATGTACTGTTTTTAATATGTTATTGTTTAAAATAATAAGATTGGTGTTATAAAACGATTTTATTTCTAATTTGCCTAATATATTTCAAGTTGCAGTTGTGTCTTTGTACGACTATAGTGACTTGGTACGACTATAGTCACATCACATGAAATGACAGGACTATGAGAATTGGGGTGTTAGTCTACGTGTCGTTTCACTTAAATATTTATCTTAACCAGATATCGTTAGATCAAAAAAAAAACTATATCGTAGTCCTTTATATCAGAGTCTGGCAGGTGAGCCTCGTTGCGTTTTTAAAGAGGAGGTTGGCAAATATTCTTAAAATAGGTTAGACAAACATTACTTTGTCAAAGTTCATTATTCTTTAATTCAATTATTAATATTGGTAATATTATAGTAATGTTGCCATTATATACTTGATAAGATTTTGTCAGATTCATCTAAGGCTGTCATGGTGAGCACTGCATCCTCATTATAATGTAAAATCAATACTTGAAATAATATAGGAAGCATTAATTAGTTCAGAAGTATACATTTAAATGTTTTACTTGAAATGATCGTTGACATGATAATGTTCACCGTTACTTTTAATTTCAATCTCTCTGTCATCTAAGTCGCTAATTTCTTTAACTGAGTTATTTTCCCTAATAACTAAAATGAAAAGAACGCACTATTAATATTTTGGTACAACTATATAGTAGTAATAGTAATGAATAATGGAAAATGTGTAGATACCCGTAAGGCCGTCTTAAATTTGAGCGCCGGCTAATAAAAATTGACGCACTGAAGCAATATGAAGTACGAAAATTAATATACTACGTGTTTTTATCGAGAAACAATAGTTATTTGTGTATCAAGAGCGCAAAGTGCCAGTTTGTCACGCGAGAAAGGAAATTGCTGGCCGACGGGACGGAGGCCAGCAACCTTTCGAGCGTGACAAACAACTTTGCGGACGTGTTTCACACTTTATTTTTCCTACAATCATTTTAAAAAATATAATAAAAAGATAATTTTGTAGTAAAATTTACTATACTGACAATACGATTTTATTTTAGGACCGACATTTTGTTCAATCGAGTAGTCAAAGATTTTTTTTATTTTTCATAAAGAAAAACAAAAATTTGGTTTGATGTTTTATACAAACATTAGTCTTTCTTAAAAATTGACAATTTATTTTTTGCAACAAAAAACTAAAAAAAATGGATTTAAGTGACAGCGATTTCTCAAATACACCGCCGGACGTCGCTCTAGAAGTAAGAAATGTAATTTACATCATATACATCATATATATCATAATTACATCATAATTATGTGAAATTTCGGTTTTCAATACTCTTCTTTTACTCTTACTCTTCTTTTCATATGTTCAAATTTAGCGTGCGGTTTCAAGTTTTGTCACACGTTTCTAAGAGAAACGTGTGACAAAGTAATTTGTTTATTAACTGTCAAAAAAACAGACACTTTGGGCTTTGAAAACAGAGAAAAAAAGCCTGCTTTTCACGGCGATTGTAGGAAAAAATAAATACTAGTAAAACACGGATATCGAAATAAACAAAGCAAAACAAAGGCAAACCAAAATTTTCTGATCTACAGTGTATTTCCAATGCTGTACCTACACTTTTTTTTGACGCTTCAAAAATGAAATAATTTTTGTTATGTTTTTTATTCAATTTTTGTTGTTGCTTTTTGACTGAGTTTTATTTGTCACCCAATAAGAAATTAAGTGCCAATTTAATATTTATTCTAATTTTAAACATTGTACTCTAACAAAAGTTTTTATTTAAATTCAAATATGAAGCATTGAGGTGTACACTTTTTTTGACGCTCACAGTATATGAACATATTTTTTATTCATCAATTTTATTTTTTCTCGCAAGGTGCGAGTACAACATAATAATTGGGTGAGACCAATCGTGGTGGTCCCTAAAAAGTACAAGAGTCTCAGAATTTGTGTCCACTTCAAGATTTCGTTCAATAAGTGGGTGGATTTTCTTTACTATCCACTTCCCAATATAGATGACATTTTAGCAAATCTTTCTGGATGTAGCTGTTTTGCAGAGTTACACTTGACTGGTTCAGAAAGTTGAAATAGCTGAAGACTCGATGGAGCTATTCACAATTAATAATCACCTTGGTTTGTTTAGATTCAAAAGGTTGACTTATGGAGTTTCGAGAAGCCCGATAATTTTGGACAACTTTATGGTGGTGACGGAGTTACCCAGTCCTGCTAAAATTTTGCCATTCGAAATGCCCTGATCCCATCCAATGTCTCTCAACTGACGAGGCTAGGAAATTTTTATCAGAAGGATGTGAAGTTCGTTTGTACACGGCGTGGCATTGATACATTTTTGAAATGCAAAACCGAACTTAGTTGGCAGATGGGCTAGACCGTCCACTATTGCTTGGGTAAGCGAGTTTGTAATCAGCTGAAAAGAATTACGAAAGTGGTAGCTAATTAAGAAAGTGGTAGCTATCATTATCGCGGTAAGAAACCGCATAAATTCTTATTTGGTCGCTCTTTTGTTTTAGTGGCGAACCAACAGCCAGCTTTCTTCATGAGCTGGTCGCGAATATAGGATCGCTATTCATCTCAGCTGAATTCATGAAATTTGGTCAACAAAACGGTATTTCTCCGTTGAAAAACCCAGTATATGTCCCTTAAGCCAGTGGATTAGATGTCCGAAAGAGATGTCCAGTCAGTGAAGCGGAGTCTCTAGTTTAATCGATTGGGGAGGAGAGAAGATGTTCCAGGGCGAATTGCAGAAAGATTTGTCACATGTGCTGTTTAGCCTTACACATCGAAAGTTGTTAATTCCGAGACGCCTGCTAGCTGTATACTGAAGTTTGAGCCTAAAACACGTTTGTTGCAGTTGAGACCAAGGTTTCATTCAGCGCAAGTTAGAGGTATACCTAATGCTTATAATATTGCATAATTTATCTAAGCCATTCGTAGAAAATGACCAGGTGTACATTCTCCTGAATACAACCTTTATTGGGAGCCTGGTGTCGTCGTTTAAGTCTTAGACGATAATGTCGTGAAGGTGGGGAAGCAAATTCGAGTTCTTCATCACAGCCAAATGCGATCAATGCGATATACCAATATCGCGACAGTCGATTTGCCGGAAAATCTTGGTGATCCAATTGTACAATCAAGAACCTAAGAACCATTATTAATAGTTACTGATACAACGATTCGCGGACTATTGGTCTAAAATAATTTATCTAAACCAATTTGACTAAAGCAATTTACCTAAAATCAATTTATCTAAAAACAATTTATCTAAAAACAATTTACCAAACAACAATTTATCTAAAAACAATTCATCTAAAAACAATTCGTCTAAAGCAATTCGTCTAAAACAGTTTACCTAAAACAATTTAACTAAAACCATTTTAACTAAACACAGTTTGTCTAAGAACAATTCGTCTAAAGCAATAACTAAAAACAATTTATCTAAAAACAATTCATCTAAAACAATTCGTCTAAAGCAATTCATCTAAAACAGTTTACCTAAACAATTTAACTAAAACCGATTTAACTGGAAATAATTCGTCTAAAAATAACTTACAAGAGCATTCACAATGCAAACAGTTTTTACCTTTTACTTTCAGGTTTGTATGAATTTCCAACATAATGAACTAAAATTTTTGCTCGTTATGTTAGAAATTCATACAAATCTGTAAGTAAAAGATAAAATAATTATGAATGCTCTGTTAATTAACATCAATTTTTCTAACCATAATTCATATATGTAGAACGATTCGTGTTATAGCTGATTTAAAACTGATTTGAAACACAACATAGGAAAAATACAAAGACAAAAAGAGACAAAATAATCACCTGCTTAAAAAAGTCAATTGAAACCAGAGAAACAAACCCAAAAAACCTCGTCTGCTTTTTTGCAGATGTCGAGTTTCATCTTTTTTCTGTAAAATCATCGATGGGCGAAAAGATTTATTTTGCCCAATCGAACTCATATTATAAATCATGCATAAAACAA
This sequence comes from Tipula vernalis, assembly GCA_958295665.1. NCBI lineage: Eukaryota > Metazoa > Arthropoda > Insecta > Diptera > Tipulidae > Tipula > Tipula vernalis. The sequence goes on along the minus strand of OY282559.1, from coordinate 215,514,513 downwards.
AACATACAATTTTTCGCGCAATTTTTATTAGTTGCATTCCAGTACCAACATTACCCGCTACTTAGTAGACAAGTTGTTGTCTTTGATAAATTATCTAGTCATAACAACTTTTGCTATTTTTTCATGGGTATTGACGATTGTAAAAGTAGAGAAAGCGCCTCTCGAGGAAAAAAGTTAAAATGAGGCAACCGGCAAAATGACATTTCTCATAAATGCGACGAAAGAAATTTTTGCAATCCGGTAATTAAAAATTGTTTTTATAATCCAAAATTGGAATTATTTACAATTATTATCAATCTGGTAGGTAAAAATTGTGTTTACAGTTCAAAATTGGAATTGTTTACAACAATTTCGAACGTCAAATTAGCAGCTACCTCAGTTGAAAATTTTCCACTAGGTGGAATCTGTGATGCTCCAATCGTCAATAGTTAGAAGAAGTTGCGCTTAATTTCGCCGCTAGGTGGATAACTGTAGAACCGGTCATCTTTTGCTTAAGAAATATGTTAATTTCAACCGTTTAGGTTATTTAATCAAAAAGAAATATTTTTATTTATAATAATCACTAAAACTGTTTTAAAAAATTCACAATAAAAATCACGTCTGTATGTATCGATTTAAAATCACAGCAAAAAATTAATTTTTTGACTCATAATATTCAAAAAATAATTTTAGGTTATGTTTTACTGTTTTGTGAGTTCACATAGCAAAGACAAAACCTTACTACTAGCGAGAACTAGAGGTAGATTGAAAAGCAAATATTGATAAAATTTGTGGATACACATTTTTACAAACTTTTTTTTGGAATGACCAAGAATACGTCAGTAATTATTTATATTTCAATAATTTTACTTAAATTGGGAAGAATTGTTTTAGACGAATTTATCCTTATCTGAAGAAATTTTTTTAGGCAAATTGTTTTTAGGTGAATTGGTTTTAGTTAAATTGTTTTAGACGAATTGTTTTTAGATGAATTGTGTTTAGACGAATTGTGTTTAGGTAAATTGGTTTTAGTTAAATTGTTTTTTGGACTAATTGTTTTTAGATGAATTGTTTTTAGATGAATTGTTTTTAGACAAATTGTTTTTAGTTAAATTGGTTTTAGTTAAATTGTTTTAGGTAAACTGTTTTAGACGAATTGCTTTAGATGAATTGTTTTTAGATGAATTGTTTTTAGATAAAATGTTTTAGATAAATTGTTTTTAGATAAACTGTTTTAGATAAAAAATCCGTTTTCCGTTTTTGACATGGGTCATAAAAATGTGCGTTATGGTATGTTAGTGTTAGTGTCTACGGTAAATGGTAGTTATTGTGAACTTTATTATATGTATTAAATACATATAATAAATGTCATAGTGAAGTGGGATGTATTTTGAAATTGGTGCTTGTGTGTGCGTATGTGGGTGTGTGTATGTGCGTTTTTTTAATTTTATTTTATTTATTTTTTTATTTTTTTTATAAGGTGGAAATCCATCATGGACGATGTAGGGGATAACGTAGCTATCCACCACAACGGTGTGAGACTCCTACTCACTAAAACCACCTCCTGTATCTTTTCCCCCCGGAACGACCGCTAGGTATTACTTCGAAAGGGAAGGAGTCTGTACTAACTGTACGATCACATCTCCCACGCAACTGAAGGGTGCGAGTTACCTTGCTTGGCGACGTTGGCGTTCCAACCGTCGCAACTCTTTAATCTTTGTTGTTGCAAAATTTGCTACAGCACTCCATCCTTCTGGGGACGATAGCATCACTTCAACTATGTTCTCTGGGGTAATATCTAATTGATCGATTGCTCCAGCAAGCACTTCTCCATTTCCCTGGAACCGTGCGCATACAAAAACACGTGTTCAGCATCCTCTGCGGAATCTCTGCAGGATGGACAATACGGTGAATCATCATGCCCAAAACGGTTATGGTATGATCGAAAGAATCCGTGACCTGTTAAGAGCTGTGTTAGGTAAAAATCAACCTCGCCATGCTTACGATTTATCCACGGGCCTATCTCAGGAATTAGTCGTCGAGTCCAATGGCCCTTCTCCGAACGGTTCCAACGCTGTTGCCAATCGATAAGAATATCCCCCCTGTACATTCTTGTGTTGTTCGCTCGCACCATTGGTCTATCCGGTGTTCCTACATGGCTATTATTGTATGACTTTTGCCGTTCCGCTGCCAGCAGATCAATTGGACAAATTCCCGCAGTGACGCAGGCTGCTTCGTCCGAAAGAGTTCTGAATGCACTAATCACTCTAAGTGCGCAGCTACGATATACGGTGTTAGAACTACGACGATAGGATGGCACCTGCAGCGCTTGCGCCCATATAGGGGACGCATAGAGCATTATAGATGTTACGACCCCGACTAATAATCTTCGTCGCCCTTGGCTTGGCCCGCCGACATTCGGCATTATACGAGAGAGAGCCTTGCTAGCTCTGGCTGATTTCTCACTGACAACCTTGCATCGATTTGTACCCCTAGGTACCTTATCGAGGGTTACGAGAAAATCGTATGTGCTCCGATTCTAATGGAAATTGTTTCCAGAACCTTTCTGCTGGTTATAAGCACCGCTTCCGTTTTTTGTTCCGCCAGTTGCAACCCAACTGAGTCAAGCCATTGTTGGATTATATCCACCGTATCACTACAAACGTTTTCCAGCTCTTCCCTGTACTTTGAAACTGCTACGATGGCGATATCATCGGCAAACCCAACTACCGTCGCCTCCTCGGGGACCTGGAGTGTGAACACATCGTCATACATAATATGCCAAAGCATTGGACCAAGTACAGATCCCTGGGGGACGCCGCATGTAACTGTGTACTCCTTGCATCCTTAATTCGTGCGGTACTGCAAAGTGCGGTTTTTAAAATAGCTTGAGATTACCCGCTTGATGTAACAGGACATATTCCTGATATTGAGGGCGTTCATAATATGTTCCCATTTTGATATATTAAACGCATTTTTAATATCTAGCGTAACAATAGCGCAGTATTTTTTACGGCCTCCTTTTCATCTGCTGCCGCTGATAGCGTCTTCTGCCAGCCTGGTAACGAGCTGAATATCACCAATAGTTGAGCGAGCTTTGCGGAACCCATATTGGTTATGAGCAAGGTCTCCAGATGATACGATAGCTTCTTCTAACCGATTACCGAGCAGCCTTTCAAGTAATTTCCCCGCTCCATCTAACAGACATATTGGGCGAAATGATGAAGTTTCTTCCGAATGTACTTTACCCTTTGGGATCAGTATCAGAATCTGTTTCTTCCAAATATTTGGGAATGTTCCTTTTCTTAGGCAAGAGTTATACACCTCCAGGAACTCTTCGGGTTTTTCTAGGATCGCAGCCTTTAAGGCAACATTTGGTATATAGTCCGGTCCTGGCGCCTTCTTGTTGGGAATTCTCCTAGAGGCGGACATTAATTCATCAATCGTGAATAGTGGTACGCCGTCCGCTTCAATGGCACTCGAGTGAATAGTCACTGGTTTGCGAGGAAACAAGGAAGATACTATATTATCCATCAAAATAGGACATGTTGGTGCTGCACCTCTTGCAAGTTTAAGCTTGGACATTACCATCTTGTAGGGCCTACCCCATGGGTCATCCTCAACCTCATCACAGAGGGACTTCCAGCATCGTCGCTTGCTTTGTTTAATGGCCACCTTCAGCGCACCTCTTGCTTCCCTGTATATTTGTTGTAAACTGAAAGAGGAGCTGGTGTTTCTACCTCGCTGGGAAACGCACCTAGCACGATTGCACTTTCGCCGGAGCAATGCAATTTCCTCATTCCACCAGTAGGCCGGTGGGCGTCTTGGGTTTAACCTTCTTTTAGGCATTGTAGCGTTACATGCACTGGCAATGCTGCCTATTAACTGGGATGCCTTGGTGTTAGCGGTATCCGTCAAGTTAGAGTCACGTAGCATAAACCTGAAGAGGTCTTCATCGAAAGCGTTTGTCTTCCAACCCGCAATTTGTATGGTGTGTGGTCACTGTGCGTGTAAAAGTCACAAACCTCCCAAGTTATTCCTCTCCTCCAGAGAGATTCACTAACAAACGTTAGGTCTATAATAGAACCAGCATTACCCCTGCTGAAAGTATATTCGGAGCCGGTGTTGCACAGGACAACATTCAGAACTGAAAAAGCCTCCAGAAGGGCTTGACCTCTTCTATTTGTTTGAGCGCTACCCCACTCCGTAGCCCACGCGTTGAAGTCTCCCGAAATTACTGTGGGACTATGATCTCTTGCATCCAGAACCAAGCAATCTAAGAAGTGGATGAATTGCTCGATTGGCTCATTTGGAGGGGCATAACAACTGAAGATATGTATTCCATTAATTTTTGCTCGAACATATCCGAAGAAACTCTGCGGGCTTTCTTGAATGACCAAGCCAGTGCATGCCCAGATTGCTTCCTTGCCACTATGGTCACTCACCCATGCAGCATCATCCAAATTTTTGTACTGTTCACATAGTATTGCGACGTCTGGCTTCAATTCGTGTATAGTCTGCCATAGGAGGTCCTGGGCAGCCTCACAGTGATTTAAGTTTAGCTGAAGTAACTTCACCTTCTACGGTTGTTTCCTATCACCATCCGTCGTGCTGGACAATTACCCCTACCGGTGATGTGAGTACCGATAGCTTTATAACTGTGTTCACATTATTTAAAATGCAAAATTTTAATAATAATATATTTAATTTAATTTAATTTAATTTATTAATGAATGTTATTTAATATTATTTATTTGATTTAATAAACGTTATTTATTTTCTGCATAATTTGTTGTTATTTAATTAATTTTACAATTTATATTTTTTTATCACCACATTCATGCGCCGCATTTGGTTGGCAGTAAACTATAGCGAGACGATGAGCGTGGGTGCGCTTTGCACCAAATCCGAGACGAGACTAATTAAAACGAAATTTAATTTTCTGTATTTTGTTTTGTTTGTGTTTTGTTTTTGTCGCACAGTTGATATAATTTGCTAAACGAATAGGTGTGTTCATTTGCAAATGAAAACGGTGTAGTTTTTTGTTGTGTGCGGACGAACTAGTTGTGGCAAAGTGAATGAGTGGATGAACGAGCTGCCACAGCTTCTCCATTTCCTGTACGGCAGAATGCACACTGCGGTTCCTGTTCACAATCTTTTGCCTTGTGGCCGGCTCTGCAGCACCTAAAGCAGAGGTTTGATAGGTCGACTTCGCTCTTGCATGTGGCCGCTCTGTGACCGAACTTCCAGCATTTAAAGCATCTCACTGGGCTAACTACTTCACGTATGCGGCACCTACCCCAGCCTTTACGGATTCTGCCAACATCAGCCATTTTTCGAGCTATAGCCGTTGGTATTTTGACAACCGCTATCTGCGTACCTCTGTGCGCAGGTCTAAGACTAGTCACGATATTCTCATAGAGGATTTTCCCGTCATCGAAGTCCATAGCTATTGCGTTAAAGACTTCTCCCTTTGTTGTTACCTCGTCAATATCCCATATCTCCAGTGTAGTCTCCTCGGGATTGGCAAGAGTCGCAACCTCTAGTTTACCGTCAAGGTACGTCTCAATTTTACCGCGCATCGTATCAAGGTTGGCACTACCGTACGCCGACTTCTGTATTTTCAGCAATAGATAACCCTTCTCGGTTTTATGGACACGGGCCACACTATTTCCGACACTCTCCAAGGCAGGATCTATTTTTATGCCTTTCAAAACCTCCGCGAACGAAGCTGGACTAGTGGTTTTGATCATCAGTGCGGCGGGTCTCGAAGGTCTTTCGTGGCGCTTCCTTGGTTTCCTCCTTACAACCTGCCACTCCTTTGTTACTTGCTTCCCACGAATCTCTTCAGATCTTTTGTTTGTGCCCAGCGCAGAAGATGCAACCATGCTTCGGCTCTCTTGGTCTTCCACGGGCTTTGCAATCTGCATTTTTCTTACCTTCTTTCCCGTTCTCTGAGGGCTATCAGCTGTATTAAGAGGTGAAAGACAATTTAATTTAATTGCCTCTTCTTCTTACTGGATGGGGTACCCTGGTTCAATTCCCTAGCCGTTTCGTCTTGGACAGCGTCCTCCGTTTGCACATCGACGTCAACACCGCCCCTTGCTCTGATAGTGTTTGCCGGAATGTGGATTTTAAAAGACCAACGATCCTCCATATTTCGTGGTGGACGTTGCTTTTTCCCTTTATGAACTCTGACAGTTCCTCGATATGCCTACCCATGCACTCCATTGGGTCGATCTTCCTTCCCAGCTGAAGAGCATCCGAATCATTGATATCCGATGTTGAACTAGTCCTTGTGTGCCCGTGAGTTATTGAACCGGACTTATGCGATCGGAGTAGCCTACTCCTCTGCTCGAACGGATTAAGGTTCGCCACTGGATTGGTAGTAAAACTTGTAGTTCTATCTGCAATAACAGCCAAGTTCCCAACTGCTGAGGCATTGCGGTCGCTGGATCTCGACGGTGTTGAGCCCGCTTGCTCACTCAACAATTCCGCCGGTAGTGGGTTTCCGACTCCCTGCACCGTAACAATTTTCCCCACTTCACGAAACATTGTGGTTATTTAATTAGGGTGTCCTTCCCTAGCATTTTATACCTACTGCCAGGTAAAAATTCAGCCGCCTCCTACAAGAGGAACATACGCTGTTTGGAGCCGCACCTAATGGTGAACAGACGCTTCTTGCAAGTTTTGGTCGACGAGTGGTATTTTATTTCCCACTTACCCGCCGGTGTACCGATGAGGGCATCCCCTATCCGCCACCTGGGGACGTGCCCGATAGGAGACTTGAACTCCCACGGGTGTATGTGTGTGTGTGTGTGTGTGTGTGTGTGTGTGTGTGTGTGTGTGTGTGTGTGTGTGTGTGTGTGTGTGTGTGTGTGTGTGTGTGTGTGTGTGTGTGTGTGTGTGTGTGTGTGTGTGTGTGTGTGTGTGTTTGTGTGTGTGTGTGTGTTTGTGTGTGTGTGTGTATCTGTGTGTGTATGTGTATGTGTATGTGTATGTGTATGTGTATGTGTATGTGTATGTGTATGTGTATGTGTATGTGTATGTGTATGTGTATGTGTATGTGTATGTGTGTGTATGTGGTGTGTGTGTGTGTGTGTGTGTGTGTATGTGTATGTGTATGTGTGTGTGTGTGTGTGTGTGTGTGTATGTGTGTGTGTATGTGTATGTGTGTGTGTGTGTGTGTGTGTGTGTGTGTGTGTGTGTGTGTGTGTGTGTGTGTGTGTGTGTGTGTGTGTGTGTGTGTGTGTGTGTGTGTGTGTGTGTGTGTGTGTGTGTGTGTGTGTGTGTGTGTGTGTGTGTGTGTGTGTGTGTGTGTGTGTGTGTGAATGTTTATTGTGGCATCGATGAAGAATCTTGGTTGTATTTTTTATGTGTTACTTATTCTAGGATTGCCGTTGTTCATAGGGAGAGTTCCGTCTGTTTTGTGTGTATAAATATACACATTTTTATAAATATGTATAAACTAACACATGTATAAACATTGCTCTATGTATAATATGTATAAACTAACACATTGCTCTTTAGAGAGAATTTTAGGTTTTGATACAATGGCATCGAGCGCGATCGATTTGCTATTCGATTTAGTCTTTGTGCGATGTAAGTAGAAATGTTGGGGCATGGATTGAAAACAATTTTTGTTAGATGAGATGCGTTAATAGAATTTATATTTTATATTATTTTATTTTAATCGTCCAAAGTTTATTTTGATATTTTATATGCTGATTTTTAATTTTTATTCCAATTGTAATTTGTGAAACAGGTTTAAATTTATGAAACTGTGAGAGAAATTTTGAATTTTGTGCTTCTATATCATGAGCAACAGTGTCGCGTTAGTGATATAAAATTTTGGGGAGTTGGTTTTTCTAATATAAGTTTGCAATATATATTTAGATATAACTTTGGGCCAACTAGTGAATTATAATCTATTTAAAGTAATAATGATTTTTTATTTTATTTTGCAGAATACAGCTGTCATCCTAATAGACTACAAAATTAGATTTAGATAGTTAATAGATAGATTTAGATAGTTTTCACGTATAACAACAATTTTACGGGAACAAGTTCTGAAAACTGAAGTAGCCAAGAGAAACAGATTACTAATATTAACATTAAAATTATTTGTAGTACTTAAAGATTAATTTATAACATGTTTATGGAAATTAAATTAAACTTAAATTTAAACTTATGATTAGTTAATAATTTTATATAGTAGACTAGAACATATATTAGCATTTATATAGTAGACTAGAATATAGGCAACAAGTAGATGTAGTACACATTGTTGGAAGCTGCAACCAAATCTAAAATCAAAACAAAGGAAACAATTTAACACAAAGAAACGAAATTATAAATGTAAATTCTTTTGTAATGTCTGCCTGCATAATGTATCCAACTAACTTTCCTTCACACTCTACCATTTAATTTATTGATCAGCCTAAAAGTTTATAACTTTGAAGAAACAATTATGGATTATTTGATAACTAATTTCTAAATCTATATTTATTTATGTCCGGTTCATAATTATATTTCTCTTAACATTGTATAAAATATAATTTTGTAAACAAAATTCAATATTATGCTAACTTGTCAATTCCGTTTAATGATAATTGTAAAGAAAGTACTAAAATTACGGTGCTGTATAAAATCTATAGTATAATTATCTTTGTTGTTAAATTAAGCTTAAGTAGGTAAATAGGGTTAAACAAAAATTAATTGTAGTTTTTTATATAGTACTTTGCAATATTATAGCAAACTGCATTTTTATGGTTAAGCAAAAAATAAAAATTGTTAAGCAACGAGAAGGCAGTCGTAGAAAAAAATTCAAACACATCACCAAGATTAATAAAATCAAATTTATAACGTTGTGGAATTTGTTTGTTTCTTATTTTCTATTGTGAAGTGAAATCTTTTATGAAAATATATTTCAAAATCCAAGTCGCTGGTTCTGGATAAGCCGTAGCAGAAATCAATCCAGTAAAATTCACACATCGATTTTTTAAAGGCTTTCGATAAAATTGACCATTCGATCCTTATCGAAAAGCTGGATAGACTAGATTGTCAATTTGTTAAGAGTAAAGATTTTAGCTCTCGTTCATTTCGTGTTACCTCACAGGATTTCCTCAAGGAAGTTACATTGGTCCGCTTTTATTTTCATTTCATCATTTGTAAATGATGTTGTTAGATGATATGAAATATTTGCTTCAATTCATGAGGTTGCTGATTGTGTGAAATTGCAAGGTGACTTGAATAACTTTTGCAGTTGGTTGTTTAATATTTTTTATATAATATTGCTGTTGATAGAGTTGAGGTCTTGTCCACTTAGGCATAACCTTTTCTTGTGATCTAACTTTTACTAAACAAATTGATTGTATCATTACAAAAGCTTACATTATGTTAGGTTTCATTAAGCGCAGTTGTAAAGGACTTTTGCGACCCGCTCACACTGAAAATTCTGTATATATCCTTTGTTCGTTCAGTTCTAGAATACGCTTCTCAGATCTGGTCCCCATTTTATAAATGACATTCAGATAGGATTGAGAGTGTTTGAACAGAAGCAATTTATTTTGTACGCCCTTCGTGGATTAACGACTACCCACTCAGCGCGTGCATCGATATATTCTCCCACCTTATAATGATCGTTGTAATTTATTAAAACTGCACACTCAAAAACATTTTAAGGTTAAATTTACAAAATTATTTTTGTAAAAGTGCTTACCAAACGAAATTGTGAATTTAATAAAAAATCGTCAATTTTGTTAAATTTTTTGTAAAATTTATTTGGATTTTTATCAATTTTATTATTTTGTAAATTGACAAATACAAATAGATTTAATAAACTTTTTGTAAGATTTATTGAACATATAAGTCGGAAAAAATGACAGTTTACAATTATTTTTGTAAAACTAATTAAAAAAATTCGATTTTCGACGATTAAAAAAAAAATTCGACGATTTTTTTTTACACTATGTAATGGAACGTTTTGAGGTTTCAATGTCGTTATTATCTGTACATTTAATACCCCTGGAACTGAGGATTTTAATGCCTAAAACTACTCTTTAGTTCCGTGAATTAAATTATGACATATGTAGATTATATAAATTTAATAAAACATGAGAGTTTGTGTAAAATTCATAAAAAAATTTATGATTTTTATTATGGATTCTTGCTATAAAAATTTACAAAACAATTGTACCCTTAAAAGATAGGATTGTCGATTTTAACAATAATACTATAAAAATGAAAATGTTTTTTATAAATTTGTCAAATTTTTGGGAAAAACAGTATAATTTAACTTTAAATTATTGTAAAATTGACAAGCAATACGGTAAGTTTTATAAAGTTTTGTCTTATTCGCAACTATTCTTGTAAGATCGTCGAAATTGATTTTAAAATAATTCAACTTGTTTAGTTTTAATTTAATAGCCAGCCACACGTGTGAAGTAGTTTGTCAGTAAAAAAATTGAAAAAGCTGTGAAGTAAGGGAGTCTTATATTAAGTAAGTGAAGTGCAATTTTATTTGGACTTTTTGTGTACTTCTTTAATGGATCAATTTTTATTCATAATTGGATTATCTAAAGGAGAAATAACTAAATCAAACATCGTGAAATCACTAGCAGGTAAATTAACGAAGGACGAAACAATTTTGACTCTTTGACCTATTCATTTTTTTTAACATTTCTACTGTTTTTAGATGCAGGCATATATTTCGAAGCTTTATTGTACATAATGTTGGTTGATGTAATTGCTAATCATTTAATAAAAAAACACATTAAAATGATTTGTTGCCTTGCAGATGAAATCGCCGATAAAAAAATAGAGGTCTTTCCTAACGAAAAACTATTTTACTAGTTTTATTATTAAATTTAATATTGATTTACATTATTATAAAACCAAAGGGAAAGCACCTAAGGGGAACTAAACGAAAAATATTTCAATAAATTAAGGAAACTCAGAAAAGTAATATTTTTGCCAATCAAACCACATCAAGCCGAATTAGAGGAGCCGGCCAACATTTCAAGAGGTATTTACGTACGATAACAACAATTCTAATTTAAAAATTTACTAATTAATACATAAATTATATATTTTCTATTTGTCAGCTATTCAAGAAGACGACTGTGAAGAAATCATAAACGCTTTAGCAATAGATAACTGCAGTTGGGCCGAAATAGAACATCACTGACTTACCACTAATAAAGTATGAAACAATTTAATTAATTCTGAGGCAACAAGGGAAGAGACATTTAGAAGATGGCCACAATATAAGAAACCGTTAGGTTATAAATTGGTAAGTTTGGTAATCGTGTTTGTGAAACTGAGTCTTAATAAATCATTTGATATTTCAAGATTGAAATGGATTTTAAGAAGATGTATTTATTCAAACTAGGCACTAGTATCTGTCATCAAAAATGATATATATATATATGTATATATATATATATATATATATATATATATATATATATATATATATATATATATTATATATATATATATATATATTATATATATATATATATATATATATATGTATATAATACATACAATATTTTTGACATGAACTGTTTGCCGTTGTCGCTAATCACGAAATCTGGAACCGAAAAAAGAAGAAATAAATCATTCTCCAAAAAATTACAAATTAATGAAGCTGACGCTTGTCGTAAAGGCTTTAAAAGGACAAACTTTGAATAATGGTCTAACACAATGAAGATATAAGCATTTTATATATATATATATATATATATTATATATATATATATATATATAGTATATATATATATATACATATATATATATATATACCCGTATTTACTCGATTCTAACACGCACCCAATATTTGGCCTCAGAAATTTGGATAATTTTTTTTTAATGGAAACCAATTTTTATTATAAAGCTATTTACATTTATTTCAAAATATTTTGAAAAATTTTTATAGTTTTTTGTCACAATTTATTAAAAATCTAATTATCGTCCTCTGATTCAAATTCTTCAGAATTACTCATGCAACTTTCGTCTGCTGAATCGCTGCTACAGCGTTCGTTGCCGCTTGCTTCTTCGTACAGGATGTCATCTTCACTGCCATCTAATGCGTTTGATAAACAACATTTTTTAAAACCTTTGATGATTGTTGCTGCTTCAATATTGTTCCATGCCTTGGAAACCCATTCACAAATCAGCGGTACTGCTGGTTTCCTAATTTTTCCCTTTGGAGTTAAATTATGTAGATGGCAGGTCAGCCAATCTGTGTACAATTTTTTTAAATAATCCTTGAAGGGCTTATTTATTGCCACATCCATCACCTGAAGTTGTGATGTCATCCCACCTGGAATGATAACCAAATCAGTATTGGACGCATTAATTTCTTTCTTCATTGATTTGGCTAGGTGACCTCTAAATGCATCCAAAGAGAGAAGTCCTTTCTTCTTCATCAACCAACCTTTTCGCTTTGCCCCATACGGATTTTACCCAGTCAATGCATAGATTTTCATCCATCCATCCTTTGTGTTGTACACGGACAATAACGTT